>CM077665.1:75078953-76318953 GCA_039707655.1 Elymus sibiricus
AGGATGGCGGGAGCGAAAGGCGTGAGAGAAAGGGGGACAGAAGGGCCTGCTCACCCACCTTACTGCGGATGTGGTTATATAGGTTCACAAGAGAAGATGGCGGGAGAGAAAGGCGGGAAAGAAAATGGTGGGAGAGAATGGCGGGAGAAAAAGTGGCGGGAGAGTATGGCGGGAAAGAAAATGGCGGGATAGTAGGGCGGGAAAAGAAAATGGGGGGATAGTAGGGCGAGATAGTACGATCACTGTGGCAGATGACTGAAAACAACAACTAGCTCCTGATCACGCTCTTTGAAGGTTATGAGCACCAAATTGTTGACTTCAATAGACGATGCCCGAAGAAAATTACCGAAGCCTTCCTTCTTGAACACCATTCTATCACCCAAGCCAATAAAGTAGGAACAAGGAATGCTCACAGATATATCATCATCTTCAGTATCCAAAGTAATTTCAAGAGTTAAAGAACCAGTCCTAGGAATTGACACAAATTCCTTCAAACTCCTCACAACCATGGTCGGAATAACCTGACAAAAAACATCAAGTTATATGATGTTGAGCTTACAAATTTAAAACATTATACTATAGCAAAGAACAAAAAAAAATACAGTAGCCAAAAACAAAGCTCACCATATGTTGACCATTAACATTCATGGAATCAATCCTATGAACAAAAGGAGTACACAATATGTAGTTGTCATCAAAGAGCTGTCGGGACATGACAAACATTTGGTGATAATTCAGACCGAAGATACCACGACTATAAACACAACTGTCAACAAGTTCCCTCTGAGTTTCACTCAGATCCTCAAGAGCTACAAAAAAATAATTTCACAAATTGAGCAGAACAGCAAATCGTATAAGCTGAAACAATACTTAAAATCACTCAAAAAAAAAAACTTACCAACACAGGGTAAAGGGAACAACATAACACCATCCCGATGAAAATCAACTCTACACCATGTTCCATAGTGCTCAAGCCTAACAGTCATCATGTCACGATGACGGAGACCATAATCATTCACAAGTTCCTCCCAGGAAGGACCATGGAATTTACTGCTCACCCGACCATGTGTAAACAGAACATGGTATAAGTTACCCTCACTGTTGTGAAGAGCAAGATCAATATCTGTGTCACCCCTCCGAATAGCTAAAGCTCTGCACTCCTCAATGTACCGAGCAAGATGTGATCTAACACTGCACGGAACATACTACAAAAAGAATGAAAGCAAACATCATAATCATATAAACAAAGGCATTATAATACATTCCAACCTAAACAACATCAACCATATGCCACAATCAGATAAACAAGATATAGAATCTTACAACACGCCTTGAACAGCGACGATCCAGCACCAAAGTGAAGACAAACGCACCAGAATCAAAGGAAGAACAAGGGCCACCTCGAGCTCGGCAAAAGGGGCACGCCATTACCTGCAAAGAAACGGTGACAAAAAAAAACACTACACTTGCCTGCTCACCCACCTTGCTGCGGAGGGGGTTTTATAGGGTCAGAAGAGAAGATGGCGGGAGAGAATGGCGGGAAAGAAGGGCGGGAATGAAACTGGCGGGAAAGAAGGGCGGGAACGAAACTGGCGGGAAAGAAGGGCGGGAAGGAAACTGGCGGGAAAATGCACTCTTCGGCGAAGGAAATACCAAAAAAATGTACTATTTCTGAAAAAAATTCAAGAAAACTTTTGGGCAGGCTATCTACGGGCCTATCGGCCTCTGGTAGGCCGACAGCCACCTTTCGGCCTGCTGGTGGCCGACAGCCCACCAGTCGGCCTACGGGTGGCCGACAGGCTACGCTCGGCCCACTGCTGGCCGACAGGCTCCCTTTCGGCCAACCGCAGGCCGACGGGATCATACTTTTGGTTTTTTTGCATTGCGCCATATAGTTTTCAAATTTGCAATAAATTTAGTCATACTTTTGAAAAAAAATCGATATTTTTCCACTTGCAGAAAAACCTTGCTGTGATAGCATGGAGTTACCTCCCAAGTTAGAACTTACCAGCTTTTATCGTTCTGTTTATCAGCATGTATTATCATGCATGGTTGTAATAAATGTACTTCTTTGCCATCTTGAACTTTCATATATATTGATATGCTCTTCTTTCCTAATAGTAAAAGATACACATAAAGCTACCATGCATATTCTGTTTAACTCATAATTGTTTATAGTTCCATCGTTTCAACTACGGTCTACATAGTTGCGATTTACTGACGGGCGCGGCGTGCCGCCGCGCGGGCTAAGCTAGTGTATTAGCTAGAATGTACAATGCATCTTTTGGGAAAATAGACATCTTCCAGACGAGAACTCCAAAAATTCTGAAACTTCTACATGGCCTCAAAGATAGCTACAACTTTGAGTAATGATATTTGCAGGAAAAATCATACTACCTCCTCTGTACCAAAATGTACGACGATTTTTAGTTTTGCATAGGGCATAAAAACGTCTTGCATTTTGTTACCGATGGAGTATAACTTATCAAAACCTCTGCAGGCAAGCTTGCTACGCCCTGCATTGCGATCAAAAAATGATACACCATAAAATTTGATACAGGGGATCAATGTAATTGGGCAAAAAGGATGATGAATACACGAAAATACATTAAAAAAGTCAATCTCCTTACAGGATGCAGCAAATGCTTTTCATTGAAATTTAATTTTCTAGAAAGAGTACAATGTGGCATCTCGCGCAAGATTTCTGCTGTCCAAGTTTGCCGCAAGACCACCCTGGTCGTCCTTGGAGGTGACGGTGTCGGACTAGACCGCCGTGGGCATTCCTGTTCTTGACAGTGGTCACGCTTCACACTGTGGGAGCACGGACGCACGGCGGCCGGCTTGGCCATGGCTATTGCTCCGGCCCGTTGCGGCCATGGAAAGGAGAGGGCTCAGGCGCGCAGCGTACATGGCTGTCGGTTCCGCCTGCTGCAATGATCGCCGGACCGGGAAACCCACGGCGGCAGCCACTCTGCCGGTCCGATTGCTAGGCCATGGGCGCAGGTAAATCACAGCTCGATCGAGGAAACATAGGGCGAACGTTTGGAGCCGAGAAGCAAGATCGAGCCGACGAAAGCCACGCACAGGAGCGGATGAGAGGGGGACGTGCGATGGTTTGGTGAGACACGTGGCGGCATCTGACAAAGGGTATGCACAGGACGGGATTTGCAGCCGGTCTCCACGGATTTTTTTTCCAACTAGAGGTCAGTACTTGATATTGCGTCCTGCTGCTTAATGCCTGTTTGAAACTCCACCGAAGTTTTTGTTCAGAAATCAGAACTGGAAAACAGAGGCCCATGGAAACTTCCGAAACTCTGGAGTTGCATTCGTCCTTGTAAACTTTTGTCAGATAAGAAACAAAGAAAATGGGTGAAAAGAGAGGCGATTGCGTCCATCACAGGCAATCTGAAAACTGAAATTCTTTTCGCTTTAATGCAGATCACCCTCTAAATGCTCAACTAAAGAAATGTCAAAATTGTTGGTGTAAATCTCGTTACAAGGTTCCTCAAAAAATTGTTTATGGCGGCCTTGCCGTCCCCTAAATGCTCTGAACTAGAGGGTTTAACTGTGATCATCTGCATGCGTACACAGAGCAACAATTTGCAGCCTAATATGGAGTACTTGTTTCCTTAATGCTTAAGTCATATCTTAGACCTGAAGCTGCAGATGAGTAAACATGCTTGTCTTCTTAACTCTTAAAGCTGATTGTCACACCTTATGTCTGACCGCGCAATTCTATTGTAAAGTAAACACATATTTCCATTCCAAGTAAACACATCAGTGGCCTACCATCGCCACCGAATCGATTTAAACTTTCTCTGGTTACCGGTTTAAATTTCTTGATGACTACTAGATTAGCAATTCTCTTTCGCAAACTGAGATTGCCAACGATACTAAAAGAACGCAATGAACACAACTTTGGAAGATGGTGACCCTCCAACCAACTGAGATTGCCAACGATACTAAAAGTAAGACCATTTTCTTTCTTTCTCAGGCAATATGATTTCCAATACACATACTACTAAATTAGAATATTTCACCTCCCTTGTATCTCCGAAAGAGTACAATCGTTCACAGAGCTCTGAATGTCAATCATAATTTGCTCCATTTCTATGCTCCGCCGGGCAAAGTAGGCGGGGCGGTTGGGGGCTGGAAGTTTGGTGCTTCCATTATCCAAGACGAATACAACAGTTGACATCAGGGGCATGTCATCTGGATTTTCTTGCACACACAAGAGCCCAACATGGATGCAGAGCAAAACTTCGTCTGGTGAATATGTATCCAAGAGAGATGAGTTTGCCAATTCCTCTGTCTTCCCTTCCATCCACATATTCCATGACTGCAACAATAAAAACTGTCACATGTCTTTTTTGAGCATGTTCAACGAAAACAGTTAAAAAAACAAAATCTTGATATACTTAGTAATTTGAAAACTGCGAGAAATCTTGTGTCTACTCACAAACAGCAAGGCCAGGAAAACTTGATGTCTAAATGTTAGAGTTTCTCCTAATGCCAGTGACGACCTCTAGTAGTAACACACCGAAGGTGTAGACGTCAAACTTAGTAGAGGAGATGTCTTCCATTGTATGTTCAGGGGCCATGTAGCCACTTCTTGACCATGTACTCGAAAGAGTTAGTAAATGGGAGTTGCATTGTTCACAAGTAAGCATGAGTTGTTGGTTTACAAGGCTACTCACTATGTTCCAACAGAGCGTTGGGTATTTGCATTTTGTTGGTTATCACCAAAGATTCTTGCCATACCAATATTGGTTATCTTGGGTTTCATATCTGCATCTAGCAAAACATTGTCCATGCCCTGAACCATGTAAATCTGATAAGGAATATCAGGTCGAAGGATAATTACCATCGAAACAACACTTCTTAGAAATTCAATTCTCTTTACTTCATGAATGGCTACTAGAGTTTGCTTTCCTTGCAGATGGTTCTATCATCGAGGTAATTTAGTTTGTACTTTTTCTACCCTGCATATGTACATTCCCTAGTGTTATACAAAAGTTCGGGTTCCATTGATCCCTGGTGTTGAAAAATAAGTCATTTGGCAATTAGATTGCTAAGAAGGTTCCGGTTGGTGAGTTGAGTTCTGCTATTGCTCTAGCCAGGCCTCCATGCCACCATGCCAAATATAATGAGCCAATTAGATTTTGTATCTTCAACAGTGGAGCTATTACAGCTAATTATGTGTTGAATCATAGGATTTTTCATCATGATTTTTGAACATTGCCATGACATTAGTATCCATCTCAATTGCTCGAGAAATGGTACAAAAATTAAATCGAAACCAAGTTGCTTAGGAAATAACTTGTCGACGAAATTTTTGTTCAAATCATAGCTAAGTATTATAATACATTAATATATCGAGCATTCACTCATTGTGGTTCGTAAATTGCACTTCATAGGTAGTCCACACTTTTATTGCAGGGAATATGTAATCCACACACTGCCCAAATAGATAAAATCGATAGGCCAACTCCAATTCCCTTGATAGTTTACCCTAAATGAAGTTGACCATGCAACATCTTTTAATAAGTCACTATTCATCCTTATGAAAAATATTGATTGTTAGGGGGTGATGTGATGTAAAAGCTAATAGTAATATTTGGATCACTTTAGTTAGTTTACACTTTCTTTAACAAACAACCGGGACGAGATGGTATGGTACCTACCCGTTCATGACAGTCAATGCTTCTGGCAAAAGCCTAATGCCGACTTGGTCATCAACGATGATGGTGACGCCTTCGGGCATCAATTAATTTGTCGAGGTCATCATTGTGAACTTTTGTAGCTCATTCTGATTTGCTCCAGGTGAAAGGCTTGAGCGCTCCATGTAAATATGATAAGAATGTCATCTCGAAGGATAATTACCATCGAAACATCACTACTGAGAAATTTAATTATGTTTACTTCAACAAAGGCTCCTCAAAGTCCGCTTTCCTTACATCCGGTTTTGTCATCAAGGTAATTTAGTGTGTACTTTTCCTACAATGCATATCTACATTCCCTAGGGTTATACAACAGTTCTGGTTCCATTTACCCTTTGTGCTGAAAAATGATTCATTTGGGAAATAGGTTGCTCAGAAGGTTGTGGCTGGTAAGTTGAGTTCTCCTATTGCTCTAGTGATGCCTCCGGGCCACCATGCCAAACATAATGAGACAACTTGATTTTCTCTCTTCAACAATGTGGATACTGCAACTAATTATCTGTTAAATCACTGGATTTCCATCATGATTTTTGAACATTGCCATGACATTAGTATCCGTCTAACCTGTTCGAGAAATAGTATGAAAATATAATCGAAACCAAGTTGCTTAGGAAATAACTAAAGTCGATGAAATCGGTATTCAAATAATTGCTAAGAACTAGTACAATACATTAATATATCGAGCATTCATTCATTGTGGTTCGTAAATTGCACTTCATATGCAATCCACACTTTTATTGCAGGGAATATGTAATCCACACACCGGATGCCCAAAATAGATAAATTTGGGATGCCAACTCCAATTAAATTGATAGATTACCCTAAATGAATCTTACCATGCAACATGTTTTTATAAGGTACCATCCATCCTTATGAAAAATATTGATTGTCATGGGGTCATGTGATGGAATAGCTAATAGTAATATTTGGATCATTAGTTTACACTTCTTTTAACCAACAACTGGGATGAGATGGTATGGCACCTACCAGCTCACGATAGTAATGCTTCCCGCGAAAGCCTAGTGCCGACTTGGTCGCCAACGATGATGGTGACGCCTTCGAGCATCAATTACCTTGTGAAATGCATCATTGTGAACTTTTGTAGCTCATTTTGATTTTCTCCATGCAAAAGGTTTCAGCGTTGTTGGGAAATATATAGACTCTATCCATGCCCCGAACCATGTAAATATGATAAGGAATATCATATCGAATCATAATTACTATCGAAACAACACCATTGAGAATTTAATTCCATTTACTTCAACAAAGATCCCCAGAGTCTACTTTCCTTGCCGGTAGTTCTGTCATCAAGGTAATTTAGTGTGTACTTTTCCTATAATGCATATCTACATTCCCTAGGGTTATACAATAGTTCTGGTTCCATTTACCCCGAGTGCTGAAAAAATGATTCATTTGGCAAAATTTTTTTTGAAAAGGTTGCGGCTGGTGAGTTGAGTTATCCTATTTCTCAAGTCAGGCCTCCGAGCCACCATGCCAAACATTATGAGCCAATTTGATTTTGTCTCTTCAACAATGTTGATGTTGCAGCTAATTAACTGTTAAAATCATAGGATTTCCATCATGATTTTGCACATTGTCATGACATCAGTATCCATCTCAACTGCTCGAGAAATAGTATGAAAATGAAATCGAAAACAAGTTGCTTGCGAAAATTTGTATTCAAATCATAGCTAAGTAGTATAATACATTAATATATCGAGCATTCACTCATTGTTGTTCGTCAATTGCACTTCATATGTAGTCCACAGTTTTATTGCAGGGAATATGTAATCCATACACTGAATGCCTGAATAGATACTTGATGGCTCTATATTTTACTCATTTTAGAGCTCAGTTGTTGCATGTTCTCTTCATATATCATATCCCATTGAACCAACTAGTTGTCCATTATGCTTGATACCGGTATTTATACTTTACCTTGTGAGCATTGTAAATTTACTATTTTATTTCGTTTTTATCATTTTCTCTGTTTTCTTGTGTCTACAGGTGTTTTGGAGCAACCTAGGACCAAGCACGATGAAAGAATCAAAGATGGGTTAAATACGGAGACACCTAGGGGCCAGACTTGGCTATTCCGGAGGTTGGAAAAGGCGATTTTTCCAAATTTCTCCAAAACAATATCTATAACCAGGACTGGATTGGTGTAGTTCATACGAATCCAACTAGCCCAAGAACATCAAATTCCGAGTTTGTAAGAAGAAATGGTGGCCGATTTAACGGAGAGGGACATAACATAAGACGTCGTACCATACGACCATCCAAGGTCGTATGGCTGGTCGTATGACATGCTCACAACTCCGAAAGTTGCCCTTCGAGACCGGATTCTTCACTGATTTCGTCCCATTCAACCCCACGAGATCCTTGGCTCGTAAAGAAAATATTGGGAGAGGATAAGGCTCATCTATAGCCCTTGGATGCATCTCATCAACGGAGGAGGCAAGGGAGGCGCCCTATATATCATCTTCAACCCTAGCCATCGCCTCCATCATCTCATTCAGCACCAACACATCCAAAACCATCTCCATTGCTGCTCCACCACCAGAGAAGGATGGGACACACATCAAGGGAAGAGGAGGAGGCTCCGCCACCATGAGCACCGGCCTTCGGGTCGGCGCCATCACCGCCGCCGCCCCCATCTTCATCACCACCAGCACGGGCACCATCATCACCATCACCACCACGCATCGCATCTGTGATCACCAACACCACCATGCCTTCTCCCTTCACCGGCTTGATGCCGGCTTGTAAATTGTCCCTAACCTTCATGTTTATGTTTGATAGTTGTACTAGTCCTTGAGATATGGTTGAACCCTATATGATACAAGATGTGATCCAATATCTTATGCTCATTATTCAAGTTAGTAGCCTTCGCAAATGTTGAGAGGAGCACTCACTCACACTTATGCCTTGTTACCGTGAAGTATATTACTGTCGTTGTGAAGGTTGGGGATACTGGGGTAATTTGAGGTGATACTAAAAGCCTAGATTCCTCACCATTGCAAATGATAGGGGGCTAACAAAGAACCCTTAGACAGGTTGCATCCATGGGGAAACCCTTAATTATCGTAGTGGTAACTAGCAGGGAAACACTGCGGTAGTGGCGTATGTGGCATGAAGTCTACCTAGAGTAGAACATGTTCTGTACCAGCCTCGGCCCACTTATGCATTTGACCAGTGAATAGAGGATACGATAGTTCATATTAGTGGTAGTGATTCTAAAACCCCAGAGAACGCCTTACTACTCAAGCACCGTCCTTACAAACTTTGTGTCTTTTATTTCATGTTTTTACCTTATGTTAGTAGTTTAGCTAATTACCTTTTTTATCTAGTTTCCCTAGCAACTAATCGAATATCCTATTTCCAAACTCCGATTTGGGTGCGTACATAGCTGCGTAAAGTAAAAACGTAGTTGTGAGGTTTATGGTGCCTTCCTATCAGCTCCCTGTGAGTTCGACACTTTACTTATCACAAAAGTGCTACAACAGACTTGCGCACTTGCAGGACAACAATACTCTAATCCCATTGATAGATTACCCTAAGTGAAGCTTACCATGCAATATATATTAAGAATTCACTTTCCATCCGTATGAAAAATATTGATTGTCATGTGGTGATGTGATGTAATAGCTAATAGTAATAAACTTTAGTTAGTTTATACTACTTTCACTCAACAACCTGGATGAGATGGTATGGTACTGTACCACCTCACGACAGTCAATGCTTTTGATGTAAGCCTAATACCGACTTGGTCGGCAACAGTGATGGTGATGCCTCTGGGCATCTACGTCGTCGAATGCATCATTGTGAAGTATTGTAGCTCATTCTTGATGTGCTCCAGGTGACATGCTTAAGCGCTATAGGTAAATATATAGACTCTATCCATGCCCCGAACCACGTAAATCTAATAAGGAATATCATCTTGAAAGATAATTACCATCGAAACAACACAATTGAGCAAGTTAATCATGTTTACTTCAACAAAGTCTCCTCAGAGTTTGCATCTGGTTATGTCATCGAGGTAATTTAGTGTGTACTTTTCCTATGCTGCATATGTACATTCCCTAGTTTTATCCAACAGTTCTAGTTCTAGTTATCCCGAGTGCTGAAAAATGACCCATTTGGCAATTAGTTTGATGAGGAGGTAGCAACTGATGAGTGGAGTTCTCCTATTGCTCTAGTCAGGCGTCCGGGCCACCATGGCAAACGTAGTGAGTCAATTAAATTTTGTCTCCTCAACAATGTGGCTATTGCAGCTAATTATCTCTGAAATAATAGGATTTCCATGATGAGTTTTGAACATTGCCATGACATTAGTACCCATCTCAACAGCTCGAGAAATAGTATGAAAATGAAATAAATACCAACTTGCATTGGAAAGAATTGCTCTCAAAGAAATTTGTATTCAAATTATATCCATGTGCTGTAATACATTAATATATTGAGCATTCACTTATTCTTGCTCATAAATTGCATTTCATATGTAATCCACACTTTTATTGCAGGGAATATGTATTCCATACATCGAATGCCAAAATAGACAAAATTAGTGAGCCAACTCCAATTCCATCGACAGATTACCATAAATGAAGCACACCATGAAACATCCTATAAGAATTCACTATCCATCCTTACGCATCAGTATTCATTGCCATGGGGTGATGTGATGTAAACTTACGCTAACAGTAATATTTGGATCAATGCATTTAGTATCTACTTCTTTTAATCAACAACCTGGATGAGATGGTATGGTACCTAACCACCTATCAACATTCAATGCTTTGAGGGAAATCCTAATGCCGATTTGATGGAAGTGATGATGCTGATCCCTTCAGGCATCAGTTTCCCTCTTGACAACATCATTGTCAAGCTTTTGTAGCCCGTTCTTCATGTGCTCCGGGTGAAAGCCTTTAGCAATGCTAAGAAATATATAGCCTTTGTCCATGCCCCGAACCATGTAAATCCGACAAGGAATATCAGCTTGAAGGATAATTACCAATAAAAAACACTCGTGGGGAATTCAATTTGTTTACTTCCACAAAGGCTCATCGGAGTCTGCTTTCCTTGCAGCTGGTTCTATCATCGAGGTAATTTAGTGTGTACTTTTCTTCAATGCAGGTCTACATTCCCTAAGGTTGTACAACAGTTCTGGTTCCATTTACCCCGAGCGCTGAAAAAATAACTCATTCGGCAAATAGGTTGTTGTGAAGGTTGCGCTTGGTGAGGTGAGTTCTACTATTGCTCTAGTCAGGCATCCAAGGCACCATGCCGAACATAGTGAGCCAATTTGATTTTGTCTCTTCAACAAATATGGCTATTGCAGCGAATTATCTGTTAAATCGTAGGATTTCCATCATGATTTTTGCACATTGCCATGTTATTCGTATCCATCTGACCTGCTCGAGAAATACTATGAACATGAAATCAGTACCAAGTTGCTTAGGATAGAACTATTGTCAAGGAAATTTGTATTCAAATCATAGCCAAATAGTATAATACTTTAATATATTGAGCATTCAGTCCTTTTTTTTTTTCATATATTGGACTTCATATGCAATCCACACTTTTATTGCAGGGAATATGTAATCCACACACTGAATGCCTAAATAGATAAAATTTGTAAGCCAACTCCAATTCCATTGATGGATTACCCTAAATAAAGTTTACCATGCAACATATTTTATGAATTCACTATCCATCCTTATGAAAAATATTGATTGTCATGGGGTGATGTGATGTAAAAGCTAATAGTAATATTTGGATCACTTCAGTTAGTTTACACTTCTTTTAATCAACAACCTGGATGAGATTGTATGGTACCGTACCACCTCGCGATTGTCAATGCTTCCGACGGCATCCTAATGTCAACTTGGTCGGCAACAATGTTCATGATGCCTTTGGGCATCAATTACCTTGTTGATGGAATCATTGTAAATCTTTTGTAGATCGTTTTCATGTGCTCCATGCGAAAGTCTCGAGCACTGCTGAGAAATATATAGCCTCTGTCCATGCCCTGAACCATGTAAATTTGATAAGGAATATCAGCTCGAAGGATAATTCCCATCGAAACAACACTTCTGAGTAATTCAATTATGTTTACTTCATGATGAAAGTCTACTCAGAGTTTGCTTTCCTTGCAGCTGGTTCTGTCATCGAGGTAATTTAGTGTGGAATTTTTCAACACAACATATGTACATTCCCTAGTGTTATACAACAGTTCTGGTTCCATTGATCCCTAGTGCTGAAATATAAGTCATTTGGCAATTAGGCTACTGAGAAGGCTCCGCTATTGAGTTGAGTTCTGCTATTGGTCTAGTCAGGCCTCGAGGCCACCATGCCAACTATAATGACCAATTGGATTCTGTCTCTTCAACGGTGTAGCAATTGCAACTAATTATGTGTATAATCACAGGATTTTCATCATGATTTTTGAACATTCACTGGTGAAGCGACGTCCTATACAAACGGTTTTAACCCCTTTCCGAGACAGAGTTTGAAACCATCGCCTTGCCTGTGTGTGCGATAGGGGGGGATCCATCCCTCACGACACAGAAAAATCATCGGCAAATGTGGCCGATGAACACAAACATTTGTCAAAACTAAGAGTATGGGATGTCCACATTTATCACAATGAGAGGCATGGGTCAACCGTTTGAGATATGTCATATTTCCCAAACGAGCCATCTTTGCTACTCGTGTGGGATCGCGTAACCATCGCAGCCGGTTTTTTGTGGTCCAACATTTACGATGCCCGCCGCATCACAAACAGTTCATAATTGTAAAACGTGTATGATAACGGGACTATCACACACATTTGGTCCTACCGCATCGTTTCGATATTCTAGTTTCCCCAATGCTCCAAATGTCGTACTCGTGTCTGATGTGTACGACATAACAAACCATTCATCATAAAAAGTGTGTATGATAAGAAGACTATCACAAACATTTAGACGACAATTGTGTGCATGGTCACAGACGATTTCTCCCTTTGAAACGTGTCGGATCATGAGGCATATTACACACGTTGTGCTTTACAAACCATGTGCGTTGTAATGACCTGTAGAGCATATTTCCCCCCAAATTTAATCATTGCAATTTAAAATTGTACAGAAATTGAATTTGAAAGTAGGCAATACCATTTTTCATATCCATCATATATAGATATAGCTTCAAGAACCAATGTGCTACTTGTGAGCTGCCTTGGGATTTCCCCCAAAGAGGAGAGGAGATGCAATACAGTAGAGATAAGTATTTCCCTCAATGTGAACCAAGGTTATCGAACCAATAGGAGAACCAAGCAAGTGCCTTCCAACAGCACCTACACACACAAAACCAAACACTTGCACCCAACACAGGCAAGAAGGCTGTCAAGCCCCTTGAACTCGTTACTTGCAAGGATTAAATCTTGATAGAATAGATAATATGAAACCAAAATAAAATAAAAGTAAATAATATGAAGCAAAGTATTTTTAGTTTTTTTCTATTTATGTTTAAGTAGACCCGGGGGCCATAGTGTTCGTTAGAGGCTTCCCTCTTGAAAGTAGCATACGGTGGGTAGACAAATTATTGTTGGGCTATTGATAGAATTGCTCATAGTTATGACATGTTATTCACGACAATGATCATGTATATAGGCATCACGTCCAGAAACAAGTAGACCAAAACGATTCTGCATCTACTACTATTACTTCACCAATCGACTGTTGTCCAACATGCATCTACGGTATTAAGTTCATGACAAACAAAGTAATGCTTGGAGCAAGATGACGGGATGTAGACAAAATAAGACAAGAAATATGTTCAGATGCCATCGTTTTATCCTTAATGGCAACAATACAAATACATGCCTTGACCCATTCTATCACGAGGATAGAGCACTGCAAGATTGAACCCATTACAACGCACCACTCCCACCGAAGATAAATCAATCTAGTTGGCCAAACCAAACCGATAGATTGAAGAGAAATACGAAGCTATAATATCATGCATATTGAAATTCAGAGAAGAATCAATAACTTTTCATGAATAATCTACCATAAACCCTCAATTCATCGGATCCCAACAAACACACCGCAAAAGAAGATTACATCGAAATCGAATAGATCACAACGAAGACCGCAGTTAACTTTGTATTGAAGATCAAAGAGAGAGAAGAGGCCATCTAGGTACTAGATATGGACCCGTAAGTCTGTGGTGGACTAGTCACGCATCATCATGCAGGCAACAAGGTTGATGTAGATGGCATCGGTGATCGATTCCCCCTCCGGCAGAGTACCGGAAAAGGTCTCCAGATGGCCTCCCGTCGGAACAGAGGCTTGCAACGGAGGAAAAAGTGTTTTGGGTGGTTCCTTGATGGTTTCCCAATATTTGATAATTTATAAAAGTGGAATTAGGTCAAACAGTGCCACAGGGGGGGGGGCACAACGCATTAGGGCGTGCCTACCCCCCTAGGCACGCCCGGTTGCCTTGTTGTCTCCTTGTGCGGATTCCTGACTCATCCCGAAGCTTCCTGGGTCTCTTTTGTCTAGAATTAAATACTACAAAAGTTTCGTAGTGTTTGGACTTTGTTTGGTACAGATTTCCTGGAAAACTATAAACAAGCAGAAAACAACAAGTGGCACTTGGCACTGGGTTAATAGGTTAGTTCCCAAAAATGATATAAAATAGCATATAATTGTATACAAAGTCTCCTAGATTGATAATATAATAGCATGGAACAATCAAAAATTCTAGATACGTTGGAGATGTATCACAATGCATTATTTCATTCACAGGTACATATGTGCAAGAATTACATCAAAAAACGAGTTACATAAGGAACAAATAAAGAATGATGAACCACGGTTGTATACTTGTATTAAAGACGGTAAATAAGAAGGTGAAAGACATTCTGGTTGTTGTACAAGGTGAAAAGGAATTCCAATATTGTGTCCTCCTCCATGCAGAGTGCACGCACGACTCTAGTCCAACCCCTTGTGATGGCGGACCGCCATCCTTCACTGTCTCGATAAGGACATCTTGATAGTCATCGTAGCCTGGTAGAAATACTTTAACCTTTGCATGTCCACCAATCATGTAGTTTGAGAGGTAATCCTAAGTAAGCTACTTTGGGAACCGCTACAAACAAAAAGGATGCAGACATTGTAATGTAACAACACATTATGGGCAGTAAAAAGAAGGGTACAGAGTTCTTAGTTACTGTGACACCCTGGTTTTCTGCTAAAGTGATCATTGTAATTAAGCATAGTGATGACCATGATCAGTGCCTAATCATTTTGCTAACCAAGATATGATCCAGTTAAAATTCATATCTCAATTTAAATTTCACTTCAAAAGCCAAATGAATTTTATGGTGATAAAATAATTCTCCAAACAGCATCAGGAAAATGTTGCACACTTGTGGAATAATCCAAAACAATTATTGTTAAGGAAAACAACATCACCCTCAAGCTGGTGTGGACCCCACCATCCAAAACAGGACCATTTTGCATTTAAAATGCCCTTTAAATTGCATGGTTAATTCCAATAGTACCCAAAAATCCTCAAACTTGTTGTGGCCATTCAAAATATTGCAAGTTATTAAATGGACCATGTTACACATTTTTGCTAAAAGGAAATATGGCCAAAAGGATTTAAAACAGAAACTTATAAAAGAAAACAGAAAAAAGCTCCCCTGCCCTGGGCCTTAGGCCACAGTGGCAAGCCCAGGCCGGCCCAGCGGCCCCCTCGGTCATCTCCCACCTCGCTACAGTGGGGCGACCGAGTTGCGCGCGCGCGACCGGACGCGTCCCCGCCGGACCGGCTCGCCGGTGACGGCCCGGTGGATATAAGGGCGCCCCGACGCCCCCCCTGAAATCCTAGCCCCCAGATCCCCCCTTGCTCTCTCCTCGTGCTGCTGCTCTCCTCCCCCACCTCACCCGAGCACCACCATGGCCTCGGCGCCGTAGAACGCGCGGCCACAGCTACCGCCTCGCCTCGTCGACCTGTCCATCGTCTCCGCCGCCGTCGACTACCCCGTCCTCGACCACGCGCGCAAGCAGGCGAGCTCTGCATCGTCGGGATCGAGCCGCCCCCTTTCGTTCGGTCGCCGGCTATCTTCTTCCGCTCCGGCGACTCCTCCTGCTACTAAGCTGACACCGGGCCACCTTGTGCCTCCCCGGTGAGCCTCTGCCTCTTCCCTTTCCTCCCCCGTCGCCGTTGGCTTCCCCTAGACACCGTTCCACTTGTGCCCGAGCGCGCTGCCGCCGGCGAGCTCGTGGTCGTCGTCACAGCCGCCGTCATGCTCGCCTGAGCGCAGCACCGTGCTCCTGGTGCTTCCAGGAGCACAACGCACACACGCACGTGCCCGTTCGTGCCTCCTAGCCCTGTCCCCGACGTGCGCCCGAACGCATCGCCGCGGAGCTCGTCGCCGGCGAGTCTCCGGTGACCAAATGGTCACGGGCGTGTGTCCATTAGCTTCGCCGCGTCGCGTAGAGCCCGCCTAGCCCATCCATTCGAGTTGTTGCATGCCGTAGCGCCATTTCCGTCAAGCTCCCGTACGCGCCGCCGCCTCCGCTCGTCGCCGGCGCCGTTTTCGGCCAACTCCGGCAACGCCGCGGCCACAACTAGATGCGGCGATGCGCGCTCGTTCAAACGCGCCCACGCGCGGGCCAAATGGCCCTCTGTGGGCGAATCTCGATGCCGGCCCGTGCCCTCCGCCGCGTTTTGGAGTCGCCGGCGTTGAGCCGCAGGCCGCCGCCGACGTGGCTGGGCTGGGGCCACCCCCAGTGCCCCTGCCAGTGGGCCAGGGCGACCCAGTTGACCAGTTGACTTGGTCAACTGGCTGAGTGGGCACAACCCAGTCACTGACAGGTGGGGCCCGACCCCCCCCTGTGTATGACATGTGGGCCCAGCCCCTTTTTAATTAATTAAGTTAGTTTAATTAATTTTGATAATTAGTTTAACCTAATTAGTCACTGACAGATGGGGCCCACCCCTCTAATTAACCCGTTAGTTTAATTCAAACTCTGTTTAGACTCTGAGCCTATGATAGGTGGGGTCCACTGGTCAGGTTTGACCAGTCTGCCCCACTGTTGACTGCTGACACAATGCTGACGTCATAAATGCTTTTTTGAATTAAATTAAATCTTTTTAATTTCAGAATGTTAATAAAATTTGAAAATTAATACAAAATAATCCGTAATTCGGATGAAAAAGTTTTATACATGAAAGTTGATCAGAAAAATCCCACGAATCCGAATACGCTGTCCGTTAGTCTGTCACGTGCTCCTAGCATAGCGAACATGGTACTTTTCCATCGATTTCGTCCGTCCGATAGTAGCCCGAGACCCGGAAAATATCGTCAGATATTCTTCCGACCCGTCTGTGACGTGTAATACAGTGTTAGTGCATGCCTAGCTCTGCATATTGCCGTGCCATGCATCGCGATTGCATCTGTGCTTTATATTTATTGTTTCTCCCCCCTCTTCTCTCCGGTAGACCCCGAGGCTGACGGTGCTGCCGGGTACGACTACGCGCCTGACGATCAGCCTTTTGTCGCAGAGCAACAAGGCAAGCAACCCCCCTTGAGCATTCCGATATCGCCCATTTCTTTCCCTCTCAATCTTGCATTAGATTTTTGCTACTGTATTAGTTAGCTCCTATTCTGATGCATAGCCTGTTTTTGATAAACTGCTACTATGCCTGCAATCATATCAACTGCTTAGTATAGGTTGATCAATGAATCCCCAGTGACCCCTTAGTCCCAGTTGCCCCTGCCTCTTCATCGACGACTCGACGACCCGAAGACTCGAAGACTCGGTCAACCGACCGACGAGCCAGGCCCCTCACATCACCGCACACCCCTTGGTTGTACGACTCTGAAGTGCTACTATCGAGTACCGAGGGTGATACCTCGTGAAGTACTCATGATGCTAGCTCTGTAGTGTAGCTAGTCAGTCATGGTTATCGAGGGTGATTCCTCCTTCACCACTCCCGACGATGACTCTGTCGTGCAACCCCTCAAGTGTGGGACTCTCGAGGGTGATTCCTCTAAGTCCACCTTGACGGTTTCATCGAGCGGGGCCCTTTGAGGGTGATTCCTCAGGTTCCGTCTTGATGTGTTATACATACCGTTACTATGACCTGGTTACAGAAACATGTTGGTGATGGGTCGGCCTTGAGGGGTACCCACGGTTTGATGATGATGAGGCGTGGACGGGAAGGAGAGGCCCTTGCCACACATCCTCGAGACGGGGCGACGGGACCACAATTTATGGGTCGCGCTTGCCCCGCATTAATAAAATGCTAATGGGTTGGGTATTTGATCTGAGTTGGGTCGTTGGCCTTTTTACGCACCAAACCATCGCGTGGGAGAAGTTATGGGTACTCAGCGTCGTTGTATCAGCCGAAGCTCTTCGGACGTCAGCAATGGAGCGGCGCGTGCCCGAGTGGCCTGGACGGTGCAGCTCTTGGACTAGAGTGTACTAGGGCTGACCTCGGCCGCCCACGCATCATGGAGGAGCGTAGAGGGCAAGTGGGCCCACGACCCCTTTGTGCTTAGGATTTAGACCGGCGGGCTGGCCTCTTCGTTGAGCCTAGGTGGGGCGACGACGTGCTGCTATCCCGAGGCCGGGCATGACCCAGAAAAGTGTGTCCGGCCGGAGGTGATCAGGCGTGTTGGAAATGCGGTGCACCCCTGCAGGGAAGAATTTATCTATTAGAATAGCCGTGTCCACGGTAACAGGACGACTTGGAGTTATACTTTGACCTTCTACAACTAAAATTGTGACTTTAAATTGAAATGAATGTTGGCTCCGGGATTGCTTCCTCGCAGGGAGTCGAGGAAGAATCTCTGGGCGTGGTTACTTAATAAAATTGCTACAATAATATGGCTATATATGAGATACCAGTCTACTCTCTTCACATGCTGCAAGATGCTGAAGATGCTAGTCTTCGATAGGACTAGGCCTTCCCCCTATTCTTGCTTTCTGCAGTCAGCTCAGATATAACCCCATTCCTTGATACCGATGCATACTTAGCATAGTTCTGATGTCAGTCTTGCGAGTACTTTGGATGAGTACTCACCGCTGCTTTGCTTCATCTTTCCCCCTCGACACGATTCCGCGTTCAGACGATGGAGCCCAGGAGATGGAGTACGCCGGAGACGACTACCACACCACCGCTAGAGCCTACTAATACGTGGAGAGTGCCAACGCCCAGGAGTAGTTAGGAGGTTCCCAGGCAGGAGGCCTCGCCTCTTTCGATCCGCTGCATATGTTTGTGCTAGCCTTCTTAAGGCAAAACTTGTCTAACTTATGTCTGTACTCAGATATTATATTCTTCCGCTGACTCGTGTTTGTCGAGCTTTGTATTCGAGCCCTCTGGCTTGTAATATGAAGCTGTATGACTTTAATTTGTGTCTAGTGTTGTGTTGTGATATCGATCAGTGAGTCCCTAATCTTAGTCGTACGCATTGCGTGTGTGTTTAGCGTACGGTCGAAATTCGAGGGCGTCACAGTTACCATCATGCACTTCACTGATGTCTTGGATAAGGTGTAAAGAAATAGTTTAATTGCCATATTTTGTCTGATTCTACTAACAATCTTTATTAGTTTCCTCACTTGATGCTGGTTCTTGAATATCTCATTGCCCCATACGCAAAAAGGGCCAAAGCGTGAATCTTTACCAGTGACATATGTACCTACAAGCAACAATTTAATATTAGAAGCTAAACTAAAATTGCTGAATGACGTATTACAGTGCGCCCTATGTCCCGGTATATAAGATCTTATTACATCCAAAATACTCATATATTGGATGTATTAACATCTTATATTATGAGACAAAGGGAGTATATACAAGACATGTGATGAAACTAACCTCGATGGAAAACAACAGTCGTTCCCAATATTGTCCTGGGTAAGTACATTGAAAGGCATGTTAAGTACAATGGGCTAAACATCAAACAAATATATGCATGGTAAACAACATGATCTCAAAATGATAGCTTCAGTGTGCAGGTTTTAAAGCACGCTAGCTAAGCAAATAAGAAGTGGAAATGTGTGTTAATTGCAATAGGCTTAACATTTAACAACAACATAATATAGTCATTCAAACTGGTACTGTGCAAGTTTAAGCACACTAGTTATTGTTACATAAAAATGAAAAGGCAGATTCTCACTACATAGAATATAGTCATTCATAGTGGTACTGTTGAAATTGCATAGAACATAGCTTGTGCATAAACATCAAATTGTATAACTCAACATTACATTGTGAAAAAGTTGAAATAAACAGTGGGCATGTTAACTAAACCAGGCTTGACAAGAATCACATAGGGCCGTTGAAACTGCATTGATGAAATTGAACTACGAAGTCCATACATGCAAATATAGAGCTTCACAATGTGAATAACTGGAATAAACAAGGCATACTATATAGCAATTGAATCTGGACATATGCATACTACAAACAACCGAGCAAGCAAAAACAGTTATACAAGGCATATGCGACTACAACAGGCTTAACAACAACCAAATATAGTCATTCATAGTGGTATTGTTGAAATTGCATAGAACATATCTTGTGCTTAAACATCGAATTGAATAATTGAACATCACATGTGAAAAAACTGAAGTAAGTAGTGGGCATGTTAACTACACTAGGTTTAATCGGAACCAGATATGACAGTTGAAACATGCATTGATGAAATTGAACTGCAAAGTCCATACTTGCACATATAGAACTTCACAATATGAATAACTGAAATAAACAAGGCATACTATATAGCAATTGAATCTGGACATATGCCCACTACAAACAACCGAGCAAACAAAAATAGTTAAACAAGGCATATGCTCACTACACACTACTGCAGGAAGGTCCAAAGACGACACATCAATCTGAGACCCTTCGACCAAACTGTGTGTGAAGCATGAATCGCAAACAGTATAGTTCTAGCTCTATCGCCAATAACGCGAACTATGCGCGAATACGATTCAGAAAAGAGGTGCGTGTGTGATACGTGGAAAACAGTTGATCCAGACGAACCGTTTGCGACGAGCAAACATAAGCAAACGGTTAACCAAATACAGATGTGTGCGATATGTGGCATACAGTTGGTCCTCTTGAACTGTTTGTGATTAGCCAAAATAATACAAACGGTTAACCAAATACAAATGTGTGCGATGTACGGCATACAGTTCAGTCGAATAAACAGTTTGCGCTGATCCAGCAGAACACAAACGATCTAGCATAAGAAGGTGTGTGTGATACCCAGAAAACAAGTCAGTAATCAGAATCGTGTGGGAAGACAGATAATAACAGAGACGATTCCTCCTGACAAGCTGTGTGTGTTGTGGCTGGTAAACAATTGTCAGCGATTGATGAAATCATCATCGACGTGTTCCTTAGTTTAAGCATGTGAGATGTGATTTGCTCTATTTACACAACATCTATATATGCTCTGTCTACATAACAACAACATAGTTGCATAACCAAATTGAACATCCAATTACATAAGTGACTACACAACACATGTACATTCCTCAATAAAAAATTACAAGAAGTAGACGATAATCAAAACATGTGCTTCTTGTGACGACGGTTGCCGCCACTTCTTTGCTTGTGGCTATCCCTCGCCGTCTGCAGAAAGGAGGCACTTCCTCATGTCAACGATCCTCCTATACATCCTGTAGCTTGTGTATGCGTCCTTGGCCGCGTACTTGACATGTTCTTCAACTTGTTTGTTCACCCAGGCATTGTGCCAGACAGGCTTGTCCTTGTCGGACTCAACCTTCATGTCTCCATAGTAGGGGTTGATGATGGCCTTGGCGAGGTAAACCAGGGAGTTCCTCTTCTTATTGTTGCGCCAGATCTTGTACTTCCCTTGGATGTCGACAAGATTCTGGCAGGCCAAGCCCAAAGTCTTGAGCACCTTTAGATTGTTGGTGGTGTCCACCATTGTGAACCTGCAGTCGGGGCTATTGACAAACCTGGCGAAATGCTCGCAAGGCCTTGTGGCCAGGCAGTAGTGGTAGATGAGGACATGATGGCGCACGCACAACTGGGCGATGATAACCTTTTAATCATACCCGGCACGACCGTCGGTGTACTCGAGGTCGAAGCCGACCACTTTGTACTTGTCATCGTTAGCAAGCTGCTCAATAGTCCCGATGGAGTTCTCCACCGCGACCGGGTCATTGGTGTACACCACCGAGAGGTCCATGTTCCTGATGTGGGTGTCCACTTTGACAACAATGGTGAACTGCCGCTCGACGCCACGCAGGAAGGTTGAAGAGATGAAGACTGCATCCTCTATGTATTTGTTATCGTGGGTGCTTCTTGTGTTGTGTGGCATGATCGGAAGGTAGAAGAGATGAAGGTAAATGGCCGTGGGAATATGTGGCTGGGAGCCGGGATGTCCTGGAATTTCGAAACGCCCACATGACAGTTTTTACAGCGCTTAACTGCATCATGGCGCACGTAACTGCATGGTGGCGCTGGGTGCGGCGCAACCGCATGCATATGGCGACCCAAACGTATGTGACCGTTCGCGCGAGGATGGACGCCCGCAGAGCTTGGGAGCAGAGCGCGTCGCGACTGCCTAAACCAAGAGCAACCTCATGCGTAGAGCAGTTCCCGACAGTGCGTAGAGAACAACCATTTGTATGTAATAAAACAGAATTTATTATTATTATTAACTGTTTGTGTACTTATCATTTCTTCCTCCTCTGTCACGTCATGTCACTGCGTTCCGGCCCGAGGATTCCGGTGCACGCTTCGGCACCGAACAGGCGTTTCATTTGGCCAAGCATCGTCTCGAAAAGGCGTCGGTGAGCCAGTTCCCACGCGCAGCCGCGTAGTTTCCCGCCCGGCTCGGCGAAATCCCCCAAACCCCCAATGCTTGTCGGCCTCCCCTCATGGCCGGCGACTCCACATCGCATCCATCCCCTCCCTCCCTGTAGGTTCTCTAGTTTGCTTCTTCCCCAATCGCCAATGGCACTGGTCCGTCGTCGTCGGTCAGCCACTCCTCCAGCAGACAACTCTAGCTAGGAGGCTGCACTGCCTCTGCGACCTGGTTCACGGAAGCGTGTAGTGCACGTGGCGACCCTGTTGGCTGTGCGCATGGCACCTACCACATGCTCCGCCACTGCCGCGTGAAGGTAGTTGTTGCCGGTGGCCGCCGTGGCCGCCACCCCACCACCGGCCGCCATTGCCGCCACCCCGCCAGCGACTGCCTTGGCTGCCACCACACCATTGTCCGCCTTGGCTGCCACCCCTCCGTCGACCTCCGGGGCCATCACTCGCTCCACCACCGCGTCCCGAATGCGGGAGGAGGAGGAGACCGCCAAAGTCTAGCCACTCAGCTTTTGTGTCAACGACCTTGCGCGCTACATCAACTTCCTAGATGAGGAGGAGGAGCGCCAGGTCGCGCACGCAATGAAGCTCACCGCCGACGTGGCCGCAATAGTGATGCGAAATGCAGAGATCTACGTCGAGTCTCGCCGCTTCGAGGAGGCGCGTCAGGAGTGGCGGAGGGCAGCAGCGGAGGGCGACAGTTTCGGCTCCTCCAGCTCGTCGGTAGGCTCCTCCTCCATTGGCTCTTACTGAGCGTGCTTGGCAGAGGAGAGGCTATTGGAAGTAGTAAAAAGCCCCTCCGTAGTAGTATTTAGGGGCTATTTTGTTCAGTTCATCTAACTATAGATAAGGTTGAATTGTATCGTGTACTTTAAATTAGCTAGTATATATAGTTGAACTAGCTATTTCACTACGTGGTTGGCAACAATTGGGGAGAAGTTTGTTTGGTTTAGATGTCGAGTTGAACTGTTTTGTATAAATAACGACTACTTAATCTATGAATGAAATCTATGTTTACTGAATTTCAGTTGCAAAATTATACCATGCTAGTGATTTTGTACCTGCAAAATTTGAAAAATGTTAGTGTTACAATGTTGAAAAATGCCAATGTTACTGCATTGACAAATGCCAATGTTTCCAATTTGACAAGTGGCAATTTACCCAATATGACAGATGCAAATCTTACCAAATTGTATGTAGTAAGCACACGGGTCATCAGACTGAATCGTTTACGATGACGCCATCCACCAATCCGTCATGCCAAATTTTCACTTGACTTAGTGGCGAAGGAACCATAGCTCTCGTTCTGCACACGGGTGTTCAGTGTGAAACGTTGGCGATGGGGTCAAAGAGCTCGCTTCCCGGTGAGCCTGCGCAGGGTACTGCTCACACGCCTCCCGTCTACTCAAACATGTCCGCATGACACCTCCTAGCCAATAAAGATGCCACGTGTGGCAGCACATAAATGGTCAGTAGAATGGCCACAATTAATAAATAGTACCAAAAATACCACGAAAATGGACACGAAATATACCACAACATATTTGCGCCTTCTCTCAAAATGGAAACGAAAAATACCACAACATATGTGTGCTATATCACGACACCCTGCCCAATTTCATGAATTTTCTGTGTGTTTTGGATTTACGATAATTTAAACCAATATTCTTAATGTTGTCTGTAGGAGAAACAATCGGAAATGTGTCTCAAATTGGAAAACAAAATCTCACAATGCCTTTACGTGCCATGCCATGACACCATGCTAAGTTTCATGAATTTCTGACGAGATTTGGATTTACTGGAATTTAAAAACCTAGATTATTGATGTCTATGGACGAGCCACTGATACGTCTCCAACGTATCTATAATTTTTGATTTTTCCATGCTGATATATTATCATTCTAGGATACTTTTTGGGTCATTATTTACCAATTTATAATATTTTTGAGCACTAACCTATTGACCCAGTGCCTAGTGGCAGTTGCTATTTTCTGCATGTTTTTGCCTTTTCAGGTTTACAATACCAAACGAAGTCCAATTGCCACGAAACGTTTTGATGATTTTTTCTGGACTATATGAAGACCTAGAAGCTTCAGAAGGAGGCCAGGAGGTGCACGAGGGCACCACCACACATCAGGGCGTGCCCTGGGGGGCGCCCGGATATGTGGTGGCCCCCTCAGCCGCCTCCCGACGTCCCTCTTCAGCCTATAAATTCTCTAATATCCTAAAAACCCTGGAGGCAGTCCCGAAACTCTTTTTCCGCTGCCACAAGTCTCTGTTCCGTCGCGAGGCCATCTGGAGCTCCGTTCCGGCACCCTGCCGGAGGGGGAATCAATCACGGAGGGCCTCTTCATCAACCTTGTTAACCTCATGATGATGTGTGAGTAGTTCACCTCAGACATACGGGTCCATAGCTAGTACCTAGATTCCAATATCTCTCTTATGATCTTCATTATAATGGTCATCGCATCTTCGCTTTGATCTATCCGATTGAATCCTATTGTGCGGTGTGTTTGTTGGGATCCGATGAATTGTGGGTTTATGTTCAGATTATTCATGAAAAGTATTTGAGATGACTCTGAATTATATTATCTCTTATGTGCATGATCATTACAGCTTCATAATGCTCTCCGATCTATTGATGTGCTTTGGCCAAGTAGATTGATATTTCTTCGGTGGCAGTGGTGCGTTGTGGTAGGTTCAACATGGCGAGTTTCTATATCCCAGTGACAAAGTAGGGGACAAGATGTGTCTTTGTGTTATTGCTACTAAGGATAAAACGATGGGGTTCATTCATATTGTTTGAGTTTACTTTGTCTGCATCATGTCATCGTTCTCCAAGCATTACTCTATTTTTCTTAATACTCTAGATGCATGCTGGATAGAGGTCGATGAGTGGAGTAATAGTAATAGGTGCAGGCAGGAGTTGGCCTATTTGCTTATGGACGTGATGCCTATATACACATGATCATTGCCATGAAAATCGCATAACTATCCGCTTTTCTATCAATTGCCCAACAGTAATTTGTTACCCACTGTATGCTGCCTACATGAGATATGCCTCTAGGGAACACTATGGCCCCCGGGTCTATTCACTTATATATTTGCAAACGCTATTATTACCTCGCTGCCTTTATTTACTTTTTATTTATTTTGCTTTTATCAACAATTATCTACACAACTCATTTGCTTGCAAATAACGAGATCAAGGGGATTGACAACCCTCTTGCCCGCGTTGGGTGCAAGTCATTTGTTCATTTGTGTGCAGCCGCTGAAGACGGTTGAGGATTGATATTCCTATTGGTTCGATAAACCTTGGTTTCATAACTAAGGGAAATACTTATCCGCTTTTTGCTGCAATTACCCGTTCCTCTTCACGGAAAACCCAACGCAGATCACAAGTATCAGCCACAAAGCTGAGATGTTTGAAATTCATTCCAATTTCTTACATGGGACCTAAACATGCAGCCAGGGACACGCATATGATTTTCGATCCATTTTGGTGCACCGGACCTTGTGATTGTAGTTCAAATTTGAATTATGCTCATTAAATGCCTAGAAAACTCAGTTAATGTATAAAAGGCCAAATGAACCCCGAATAATTATGTATTTTAACACGACACTCCTATTGGTCTATGTCGCCTCTAGAGAAAAGGCCAAGGGGAAAAGAGGCGGCGGATGTCGTTTCGCCCATAAAAGGTGACACATATTCCCTATCAGAACCACGTAGCTTTTTGCGAGAAGCTCTGCTTTGTAAGAGGCTTGTGCCAAAACGTCTCCCAAATTGGATAAGTTTTTTACCACGGCACATATGTGTCATGCCATGACACCATGCAACGTTTCATGAATTTCTAACGAGATTCGGATTTACTTGAATTTACAAACCTAGATTATCGATGTCTATGGATGAGCCATGAAGCCGAGATGCTTGAAATGCATTCCCATTTCTTGCATGGGACATAAACATGCAGTCAGGGACACGTATATGATTTTTCGATCCATTTTGGTGCACTGGACCTTGTGATTGTAGTTCAAATTTGAATTATGCTCATTAAATGCCTCGAAAACTCAATTAATGTATAAAAAGGCCAAACGAACCCTGAATAATTCCGTATTTTAGCACGACACTCCTATTTGTCTATGTTACCTCTAGAAAACATGCCAAGGGGAGAAGAGGCAACTGATAACCCACAAGTGTAGGGGATTGTTTGTAGCCTTTTTCGATAAGTAAGAGTGTTGAACCCAACGAGGAGCTAAAGGTAGAATTAATATTCCCTCAAGTTCTATCGACCATCGAAACAACTCTACGTGCAACAATGTTCACTTTACCTAGAACAAGAAATAAACTACTTTGCGGGAAGAAAACTAGAAGTACTTAGTAGGTGTAATAGATAGTTTTGCAAAGAAATAAAGAACAAGTAAATAAAAGTTAGGGGTTGTTTAGATAAATATTAATTAAGTTAATTGTTTAGTAGAAAGCTTTTTATAGCACAAGGGAAAGATTGTCCATAGGCAATTGAATATAACACGATAGATACTCATCACATGCAATGAGGGAGAGGCATACGCTAACACACTTTCCGTACTTGGATCATATGCACATATGATTGGAACTTTAGCAAGCATCCGCAACTACCAAAGATCATTAAGGTAAAACCCAACCATAGCATTAAACATCAAGTCCTCTTTACTCCCATACGCAACAACCCCCTTACTCGGGTGTAAGCATCTGTCACTCTAGCCACCCATTATAAGCAATCATGAACGTATTGCAACACCCTCTAGCGGGAATCCCTCACATGTGCGAGGCACGGAGGGCACCTTAGGACAGCACCATATCAACATACAAATCATATCAATAACATCATACCACAATTAACCCATGAGACAAAAGAAATCTACTCAAACATCATAGGATAGCCACACATCATTGGATAATAATATATAGCATTAAACACCATGTTTAACTACAGATTACAGCGGGGAACATAGGTTTTACACTGCTGCATAGAGGGGGAGAGAGTTGGTGGTGATGGCGGCGAAGTTGTTGGTGTAGATCGTCGTCACGATGGTTGCCCCGGCGGCGCTCTGGCGCCACCGGAAGAGAGGGGGAGAGAGCCCCCCTCCTTCTTCTTCCTTGGCCTCCCCCCTATATAGGAGGAGAGTTTCCCCTCTTGTCCGTGGCTGCCATGGCACCCGCAGGGCAGCAGCCCCTCCGAGATTGGATATCTCTCTTTGTTTCTCTCCTGTTTTCGCGACTGTTTTCTGACCCTTTCACCATTTCTTAAATATCCGGAGATCTGTAACTCCGATTGGGCTGAAATTTTGGGGTATTTTTATGGCGAAATTATCTTTCTTGCGGCAGAAGAAGTGCCCCAACCGACTTAGGGGGTGGCCACGAGCTAATAGGGCATGGCCACGCCCCTTGGCCGCACCTTGTTGGCTCGTGGGTCCCTCGGGCACCGTGTTGCATTGATTCTTCTTCCTAAAATTCACATATATTCAAAAAAATCTCTGTAAATTTTGATCGCGTTTGGACTGCGTTTGATATGGATTTTCTGTGAAACAAAAAACACACATAAAACAAGAACTGGCACTGGGCACTGAATAAGTAAGTTAGTCCCAAAAATAATATAAAATGTTACCAAAAGTATATGAAAGTTGTAGAATATTGGCATGAAACAATCAAAAATTATATATACGACGGAGACATATCAGGAGCGAATGTCGCCTCGCCCACAAAAGGTGACACACATTCCCTATCGGAACCACATAGCTTCTTGTGAGAAGCTCCGGATTGTATGAGGCTTGTGCCAAAACTTGTCCCAAATCAGACAATTTTTTACCACGGCACATATGTGCCATGCCATGAAACCATGCCAAGTCTCATGAATTTCTGACGAGATGTGGACTTACTGGAATTTAAAAACCTAGATTCTTGAAGTCTATGGCCGAGCCACGCAGTCGAGATGTTTGAAATTCATTCCCATTTCTTGCATGGGACCTAAACATGCAGCTGATACTTGTGATCTGCGTTGGGTTTTCCGTGAAGAGGAACGGGTAATTGCAGCACAAAGTGGGTAAGTATTTCCCTCAGTTATGAAACCAAAGTTTATCGAACCAATAGGAATATCAATCCTCAACCGTCTTCAGCGGCTGCACACAAATGAACAAACGACTTGCACCCAACGCGGGCAAGAGGGTTATCAATCCCCTTGATCTCGTTATTTGCAAGCAAATGAGTTGTGTAGATAATTGTTGATAAATATAAATTGCAAAATAAATAAAAAGTAAATAAAGGCAGCGAGGTAACTATAGCGTTTGTAAATATATAAGTGAATAGACCCCGGGGCCATAGTTTTCCCTAGCGGCATCTCTCATGTAGGCAGCATACGGTGGGTAACAAATTGCTGTTGGGCAATTGATAGAAAAGCGGATAGTTATGCGATTTTCATGGCAATGATCATGTGTATATAGGTATCACGTCCATAATCAAATAGGCCGACTCTTGCCTGCACCTATTACTATTACTCCACTCATCGACCGTTAACCAGCATGCATCTATAGTATTAAGTAAAACAGAGTAATGCATGGAGAACGATGACATGATGTAGACAAAGTAAACTCAAGCAATATGAATGAACCCCATTGTGTTATCCTTAGTAGCAACAACCCAAAGACGCATCTTGTCCCCTACTTTGTCACTGAGATATAGAAACTCATCAGGTTGAACCTACCACAACGCACCACTCCCACCGATGAAATATCAATCTACTTGGCCAAAGCACATAAATAGATCGGAGAGCATTACGAAGCTATAATGATCATCCAATTAAGAGACAATATATATCAGAGGCATCTCAAATACTTTTCATGAATAATCTGAACGTAAACCCACAATTAATCGGATCCCAACAAACACACCGCACAATAGGATTACATCAGATAGATAAAAGAGAAGATGCCATGAGCATTGTATTGAAGATCAAGAGATAGAGAGATTGCCATCTAGGTACTAGCTAAGACCCATAGGTCTGTGGTGAACTAGTCACACATCATCATGAGGGCAGCAAGGTTGATGAAGAGGCCCTCCGTGATCGATCCCCCCTTTGGTAGGGTGCTGGAGCGGAGCTCCGGATGGCCTCGCTGCAGAACAGAGACTTGCGGCGGCGGAAAAAGGGTTTCGGGACAGCTTCTGGGTTTTTTCAATATTAGAGAATTTATAGGCCAGAGAGGGGCGTCGGTAGAGCCACGAGGGGGGCCACCACATATCAGGGCGCACCCCTGATACGTCTCCAACGTATCTATCATTTTTGCTTGTTCCATGCTGTTATATTATCATTCTTGGATGTTTTACAATCACTTTATAGCAACTTTATATCATTTTTTGGGACTAACCTATTGACATAGTGCCAAAGTGCCAGTTGCTGTTTTTGCTTGTTTTTTTTACTTTGCAGAATATCAATACCAAACGGAGTCCAATCGCGACGAACCTTTTTGGAGATTTTTTTTGGACCAGAACACACCCAGTGGGCCAAAGAAGTGCCAGAGAGGTGGGCTGTAGAGAGCACAGCCCACCAGGACATGCCAGAGGCCCCAGGCGTGCCCTGATGGGTTGTGCCCTCCTCGAGGCCCCTCTCCACCACCTCTGATGCCTATAAATTCCCAAATATTCCAGAAACCCTAAGGGAGTCGACGAAAAACACATCTAGCCGCCACAAGTTCCAGAACCACAAGATCCAATCTAACACCATCACGGAGGGGTTCATCATCCTCATTGGTGCCTCTCCGATGATGCGTGAGTAGTCCACCATAGACCTACGGGTCCGTAGGCAATAGCTAGATGGCTTCCTCTCTCTCTCTCTTTTGATTCTCAATACAATGGTCTCTTGGAGATCTATTTGATGTAAACTTTTGCGGTGGGTTTGTTGGGATCCGATGAATTTTGAGTTCATGAACAGTTTCTATCCATGAATATTATTTGAGTCTTCTTTGATCTCTTATATGTATGATTACTTATAGCCTCGTATTTCTTCTTCGAATCTTTGGTTTAGTTAGGCCAACTAGATCGATTTTTCTTGCCATAGGAAGAGGTGCTTTGTGATGGGTTCGATCTTGCGGTGTCCTTTCCCAGTGACAGAAGGGGCAGCAAGGCACGCATGTATCGTTGCCATTAAGGATAACAAGATGGGGTCTATTCCTACATGAATAGATCTTGTCTACATCATGTCATTGTTCTTATTGCATTACTCCATTTTTCCATGAACTTAATACACTAGATGCATGCTGGATAGCGATCGATATGTGGAGTAATAGTGGTAGATGCAGGCAGGAGTCGGTCTATTTATCTTGGACGTGATGCCTATATAATGATCATCGCCTTGGATATCGTCATGATTATTTGATCTTCTATCAATTGCCCAACAGTAATTTGTTCACCCACCGTGTGCTATACTCATGAGAGAAGCCACTAGTGAAACCTACGGCCCCCGGGTCTACTTTTCCAACATATTGCTTTCCGATCTATATTTTTGCTACTTTTGTTTTCAGATCTATTATTCCGAAAAAAAACCAAAAAAATATTGCTGCACTTTTTATTTGCCCTTTTTATTTTGTGTTCTTGAGAGATCTATCTCTCCAATCTATCACTACCTAATCTATCTTTTTATCGTAGAGAGATTGACAACCTCTCTTTCGCGTCGGGTTGCAAGTATTTGTTCTTTGTGTGCAGGTGCTGCTTATTAGGTGGTGGTGATCCTCCTACTGGTTCGATACCTTGGTTTCATAACTAAGGGAAATACTTACCGTCACTGTGCTGCATCATCCCTTCCTCTTTGGGGAAATACTGACGCAGTCTCCAGCCACGTCAAAGGAATTTCTGCCGCCGTTGCCGGGGAGGAAGCGGTCTCTTCTACGTGCCAATCTCTGGCGCCGTGGAGACACCATCATCATCTACCAGGTTCCTAATCACAAATCTCATCTCCTTGCAATTACATTATTTTCCATTTGCCTCTCGTTTCCCTCTCCCCCACTTCACCAATTTGCCGTTTTTATTCGCTCTCTTTTTCGTTTGCCTTTTTCTCGCCAGATCTCTTGCTTGGTTGCAATCTTGTTTGCGTAGTCATGACGACTCAAGAAAACACCAAGTAGTGTGAATTTTCCAATACTAATAATAATGATTTTATTAGTACTCCGATTGCTCCTCCCGCCACTAGTGCGGAGTCTTGTGATATTAATGCCGCTTTGTTGAATCTTGTCATGAAAGATCAATTTGCCGGTAATCCTAATGAGGATGCCGCGTCCCATCTAAACATGTTTGTAGAATTGTGTGATATGCAAAACAAAAAAAGATGTGGACAATGATATAGTGAATTTGAAATTATTTCCTTTTTACTTGCGGGATCGTGCAAAAATTTGGTTTTCTTCTTTGCCTCGCAATAGTATCGATTCTTGGAATAAGTGCAAGGATGCTTTTATCATTAAGTATTTTCCGCCCGCAAAAATTATTTCCCTTAGGACGCAAATCATGAATTTTAAGCAACTTGAGCATGAACATGTTGCACAATCTTGGGAAAGAATGAAATTGATGCTAAGAAATTGTCCTACTCATGGTTTAAATCTTTGGATGATCATACACAATTTTTATGCGGGGTTGAATTTTGTCTCTAGAAATCTTTTAGATTCTGCCGCGGGTGGTAATTTTATGGAAATTACTTTGGGTGAAGCTACTAAATTGCTAGATAATATTATGGCAAATTATTCACAATGGCATACCGAAAGAGCACCTACTAGTAAAGAAGTTAATTCGGTTGAAGAAATTAGTACTTCGAGTGACAAGGTTGATGCTTTGATGAAATTGGTTGCTAGTAAAAATGCTCCTATTGATCTTAATGATGTGCATTTGTCTACCTTGATTGATCAAAATAGTGATTCCGTAGATGTGTACTTTGTCTCGCGGAACAATTTCAATAACAATGCTTATAGAGGTAATTTTAATCCTAGGCTTTTTCCTAGAAATTCCTCTAATAATTATGATAATTCCTATGGTAATTCTTCTTACAACAATAATAGGAACACCTCTGATCTTGAGAGTAATATTAAAGAATTTATCAATGCGCAAAAAGCTTTCAATACTACGATAGAAGAAAAGTTAAATAAGATTGATGATACGTCTAGAAGCATTGATAGAATTTCTCATGATGTGGAAAATCTCAAGTTGAAAGCTTTTGTGCCTAAGATTGATGAATAAATTAAAGATTTATATGTCTTTATGGATGAAAGTACGAAAAGAACCGCTATGCTTAGAGCTAGAAGGGAATTCTTAGAAAAATCGTTTTCTAGCGATTGCTTTCAGAAAAATGATGAAGATCTTAAAGTGATTGGTGTTTCTTCTATTGATTCCTTGTTTAGTAATATTAAGATTGATGATAAAGGGACTGAAGTAGAGTCAACTTTAGCTTGAAGGCGTCCCAATAATTTGGAGGGTGAAAATCTTGATGAAAATTTTGATAAAAGTGGGTTTGAAGAGGTCAAAACTTTAACTAGTGATGTGCCCACTATTTTGGATTGCAAAGACTTTAACTATAATAGTTGCTCTTTGATTGAATGTATTTCTTTGCTGCAATCCATGTTGAATTCACCCCATTCTTATGAGCAAAATAAAGCTTTTATTAAACATATCGTTGATGCCATGATGAAATCTTTTGAAGAAAAGTTGGAGGTGGTGATTTCTATTCCTAGAAAATTACATGATGAGTGGGAACCTACTATTAAGGTCAAGATTAAAAAATTATGAGTGCTTTGCTTTATGTGATTTGGGTGCTAGTGTTTCCACGATTCCGAAATCTTTATGTGATGTGCTTGGTCTCACCAATATTGAAGAATGTTCTCTTAATTTGCACTTGGCGGATTCTACTATTAAAAAGCCTTTGGGAAGAATTAATGATGTTCTTATTCTTGCAAATAGGAACTATGTGCCCATAGATTTTATTGTTCTTGATATTGATTGCAATCCGTCTTGTCCCATTTTACTTGGTAGACCGTTCTTACGAACTATAGGTGCCGTGGTTGATATGAAAGAAGGCAATATTAGATTTCAGTTTCCACTAAGAAAGGGTATGGAACACTTCCCTAGAACAAGACTTAGGCCACCATATGAATCAATCATGAGAGCGTCCTATGGATCCAAAACCAAAGATGAGAATACTTGAAACTATGCGTTATGCCTAACTAGGGGCGTAAAACGATAACGCTTTTTGGGAGGCGACCCAATGAATAAATTTATTTTTGTCTTTTCCTTTCTGTTTTTGTGTGTTGACACAATTATGCCTCTATTATGATTGTGTTTTTTATGTTTTATTTAGTGTTTGTGCCAAGTAGAACCTTTAGGATGATTCATAAGATAAGTAGAAACAATGCTGAATCTGAAATAGAAACTTTGCCTCCAGTGTTCGAATTTTCATTTTTTACTGGAGCATGATATTGAGATGAAATTTTAATAAAGTATTCATATACAAATTATTTACGTTGTCCTAATGTTTAAGAATTTTTAGAGTTACATAAGTATGGTTAGAGTACAGATTACTACAGACTGTTCTGTTTAAGACAGATTCGGTTTTCGTTGCATTGTGTGCTTGTTTTGATGAATCTATGGGTTGTATTGAAGGGTATGAGCCATGGTGAAGTTAAAATACAGTAGTTATAATGCAATAATAAAATTTGAATGGGTTTTCAACAGTACCTAAGGTAGTGATTTTCTTTATTATACTAACGGATGCCATGAAGATTTTGTTGAGTTTTGTGTGATTGAAGTTTTCAAGTTTTGGGTGAGATCACGATGGATGAAAGAATAAGGAGTGAAAAGAGCCTAAGATTGGGGATGCTACAGCACCCCAAGATATATCCAAATAGAAACAAGCAACTAAGCTTGGGGATGCCCCGAGTGGCATCCCCTCTTTCTTCGAACGACCATCGGTATTTTACTTGGAGCTATTTATTCGTCACATATCACGAGTTTTGCTTGGAGCGTCTTGTATCATTTGAGTCTTTGCTTTCTTTGCTTGTCAATTTGTCACTTGTATCCTTGCTGGAAACACCTATTTGAGAGAGCCAAAATTATGCTATGATTTGTTAGAATTGCTCTATATGCTTCACTTAAACTTTTTGAGCTATAGAATTGCTCTAGTGCTTCACTTATATCCTTTTGAGCACGGTGTGCTTGGAAACTTTTGAAGAAATACTCTCATGCTTCACTTAGATTAATTTGAGAGTTAGTAAATTTTGAAGAAATCCTCTCATGCTTCACTTATACTATTTTGAGAGATGAATTCTTTATGCTCATGTGCTTCACTTAGGTTTGTTTGAGCTTGTCAAAAAAGCAATGGCAATATATGAAACTAGTCCCAATGTGATAGATATCCAAGGAGGATATAATAAAAACTTTCATGAAGATCATTGGACAAATTAAACTTGAATCCTTGTAATAGTTTTGAGACATGATGATAGTAATATGTCAGTCATGTTAGTGAGTAATTATGCTTTAGTAAGAATATTGGTGTTAAGGTTTGTGATTCCCTATGCAAGTACGAAAGTCAATAGTTATGAAATGAAATTACATCCTACTTATGGTGCATTATTCGGTGTTAGTTATGCTCAATGCTCGCTTATGTGAATTTTCGTTTCTTGGTTGGTTGCTTCTCAATCTATTTGCTAGCCTCCACTTGTACTAAGTAGAAATACTACTTGTGCATCCAAAATCCTTAAACCAAGTTTTGCCTTATGAGTCCACCATACCTACCTATATGCGGTATTTCCATGCCGTTCTAAGCAAATTTGTATGTGCCACCTCTACTTTTCAAAATAAATTTCTCTTTTGTGTGCTCGTACCGCTCATGAAACAGTAGGGGGTGTCCAATATTTTTCCATGCTAGATGTGTTATTCTCAAGATGAGTGTTTATTCACTTGTCATTACACGAGAGTACGACGGTAATAGGGATGCCCATTCCCGAAATGAAAAAGAAAAAAAATATTTACTTTATGTTGTCAAATAATAAATTCCTTGGAAAGTGTTGGTATGGAAGGCGACCGTGGATACGGCCAGCCATGGAATGTGAAAGAATGGTGGAAAAAGGAATAAACTTTATTTTTTGTTTGGGAACCGCCTATGATATATCTAGCATGGAAAGTATTGTGAACTACTTTGTTGTTTTTGTTGACAGGAAAGGCATGCCACTCAAAATATTTTTCTCTCTCTCTCAATTTAAACTTTGAGCTCTGGCACCTCTACAAATCCCTACTTCCCTTCGCAAAGGGCCTGTCTATTTACTTTATGCAATTTTTATTTTTACTTTGAGTCTCCATCTTCTCTTATAAATCAACAACTAGGGGGCACTATAATCGTACTTGAGCATTGGGTGTAGCTATTATTTGAGTGTGTTTCATGAATGGATCAATGATTGAGCTTTATAGGCAAGGGATAACTTTCTTTAGTGTTGATATTTTGAAAGACATGGTTGCTTGTTGGCATGCTTGAGTATTGAAGTCATTATGTTAAAACTAAACTATTGCTTTGAACCATCTAAAAGTCCAAATGTCATTGCTACAAAGAAAAGATTATGTGATGAACATGTTAGGCAGCATTCCACATCAAAAATTCTGTTTTTATCATTTACCTACTCGAGGACGAGTGGGAATTAAGCTTGGGGATGCTGATACGTCTCCAACGTATCTATAATTTTTGCTTGTTCCATACTGTTATATTATCATTCTTGGATGTTTTACAATCACTTTATAGCAACTTTATATCATTTTTTGGGACTAACCTATTGACACAGTGCCAAAGTGCCAGTTGATGTTTTTGTTTGTTTTTTTACTTCGCAGAATATCAATACCAAACGGAGTCCAATCTCGATGAAACTTTTTGGAGATTTGGTTTGGACCAGAAGACACCCAGTGGGCCAAAGAAGTGCTAGAGATGTGGGCTATGGAGAGCACAACCCACCAGGGCGCGCCAGAGGCCCCATGCACGCCCTGATGGGTTGTGCCCTCCTCGAGGCCCCTCTCCACCGCCTCTGATGCCTATAAATTCCCAAATATTCCAGAAACCCTGAGGGAGTCGACGGAAAACACATCCAGCCGCCACAAGTTCCAGAACCGCAAGATCCAATCTAACACCATCACGGAGGGGTTCATCATCCTCATTGGTGCCTCTCCGATGATGCGTGAGTAGTCCACCATAGACCTACGGGTACATAGGCAGTAGCTAGATGGCTTCCTCTCTTTCTCTTTTGATTCTCAATACAATGGTCTCTTGGAGATCTATTTGATGTAAACTTTGCGGTGTGTTCGTTGGGATCTGATGAATTTTGAGTTCATGATCAGTTTCTATCCATGAATATTAGTTGAGTCTTCTTTGATCTCATATATGCATGATTACTTATAGCCTCGTATTTCTTCTTCGAATCTTTGGTTCAGTTAGGCCAACTAGTTCAATTTTTCTAGCCATGGGAAGAGGTGCTTTGTGATGGGTTCGATCTTGCGGTGTCCTTTCCCAGTGACAGAAGGGGCAGCAAAGCACGCATGTATCGTTGCCATTAAGGATAACAAGATGGGGTCTATTCCTACCTGAATAGATTTTGTCTACATCATGTCATCATTCTTATTGCATTACTCCGTTTTTCAATGAACTTAATACACTACATGCATGCTGGATAGCGGTCGATGTGTGGAGTAATAGTGGTAGATGCAGGCAGGAGTCGGTCTACTTATCTTGGACGTGATGCCTATATAATGATCATCGCCTTGGATATCATCATGATTATTTGATCTTCTATCAATTGCCTAACAGTAATTTTTTCACCCACCGTGTGCTATACTCATGAGAGAAGCCACTGGTGAAACCTACGGCCCCCGGGTCTACTTTTGCAACATATTGCTTTCCGATCTATCTTTTTCTACTTTTGTTTTTAGATCAATTATTCCAAAAAAACAAAAATATATTGCTGCACCTTTTATTTGCCCTTTTTATTTTGTGTTCTTGAGAGATCTATCTCTCCAATCTATCAGTACCTACTCTATCTTTTTTCGATAGAGAGATTGAAAACCTCTCTTTCGCGTCGGGTTGCAAGTATTTGTTCTTTGTGTGTAGGTGCTGCTTATTAGGTGGTGGTGATCCTCCTACTGGTTCGATACCTTGGTTTCATAACTGAGGAGAATACTTACAGTCGCTGTGCTGCATCATCCCTTCCTCTTTGGGGAAATACCGACGCAGTTGCAAGCCACGTCAGCCCCCCCCCTAGGGCACGCCCTGATGTGTGGTGGGGCCCTCGTGTGCCGCCCGGCCTCCTTCCGAAGCTTCCAGGTCTTCTTATGGTCCAAAAAAATCATCAAAAAGTTTCGTGGCAATTCGACTTCGTTTGGTATTGTAAACTTGAAAAGTAAAAAACATCCACAAAACAGCAACTGGCACTGGGCACTGGGTCAATAGGTTAGTGCTCAAAAATATTGTAAATTGGTAAATAATGATGCAAAAAGTATCCTAGAATGATAATATATCAGCATGGAACAATCAAAAATTATAGATACGTTGGAGACGTATCAAGCATCCCCAAGCTTAATTCCTGCTCGTCCTCGAGTAGGAAAATAATAAAAACAGATTTTTTGATGTGACATGCTATCCATTATGTAATTTTATGCAGGTATGCTCATTTTGATAAGATGAATCAACAAATATTAACACAACAATATTCAAAGTGAAAGAAACAAAATCATTAATCCTATTGTATTAGCGAGGCATGGCTCCATCTTCATCATATTAATACAAATGTTAAGAACCACGGTGTCCAAGTCAGGCAATTGGATCATACTTTTTCAATATGGATCAACTTTTTATTCTTCATGCAATACATGAGCGTGAGCCATTGGACATAGCATTTAGGTGGAATAGAGTATGGTGGTAGATATCAAAGGGGTAAAAGGTGGAGAAGATAGTCTCACATCAACTAGGCGTACCAATAGGCTATGGAGATGCCCATCGATAGATATCAATGCGAGGACTAGGGATTGCCATGCAAATGATGCACTAGAGCTATAAGTGTATGAAAGCTCAAATGAAGCTAAGTGGGGTGTGCACCCAACTGCTTCCTCATGAAGACCTCGAGCATTTGAGGAAGCCAGACAAAGGAATATACAAGCCAAATTTGTAATAATGAATAGGTAATTCCCACTAGCATATGGAAGTGACATATCATGAGACTCCCTACATGAAGAGCATGGTGCCGCTTTGAGGCACAAGTGTGGTAAAAGATAGTAGCAAAGTCCCTTCTCTCATCATTTTTTTCATGGTGGGTTCATTTGGCCTCCCCCATCTTTATTTTTCGTCCGGAGTCTCATCTCGACTTGTGGGAGAATCATAGTCTCCATCATTATTTCCTCACTGGGACAATGCTCTAATAATGATGATCATCACACTTTAATTTACTTACAACTCAATATGGAGAACTGATATGAAGATATGACTCTGTATGAATGCCTCTGGCAGTGTACCAGGATGTGCAATGATCTAGCGTGACATGCATCAAAAATATGATGAACGGTGGCTTTGCCACAAATACTATGTCAGCTCTATATGATCATGCAAAGCAACATGACGATGAACAAACTAGTCATGTGAAGTGACGATGGAATTTGCATGGCAATATATCTCGAAATGGCTATGGAAATACCATGATAGGTAGGTATGGTCGCTGCTTTGAGGAAGATATAGTAAGGCTTATGTGCAACAGAGCGTATCATGTCACGGGTTTGGATGCACCGGCGAAAGTTGCACCAATCCTCGAGGTGAGAATGGGCAATGCACGGTACCGAAGAGGCTAGCAAATATGAGAAGGTGAGATTGCATATGTCCACGGTTTCACATTAGTCATAAAGAACTCATATACTTATTGCAAATTTTTATTAGTTTTATCACAACTCAAAGTACTACTCGCATGCCCCGAGGGAAGTGGTTGGTAGGAGTGAACCATCGCGCGCTTCCGACCCGAAACAACACTAGGATTTCAGCGAGGAATTGAAATGCTCGTACATCATCACCATGCCTCTTTAATTTTTTAGATGAACAAAAATGTCAAACTTTCTTAATATCGACACTTCTATGGGTCAACAATTATGAACTCACACCTATTTCATATTACCACATCAATATCATTGACCCACAATTTCTCTATATGTGCTACTTGATGGTTTTGATTATCACTCATTGAATACCTAATAGTTTTGGACTAGTCTTATGACCCATACAAATCACCGTCACTATTTATTAACTCTCAAACAAATATAAGTGAAGAACGAGAGTGAACTCATTTCTATAAAATCTACACGCCACCGTGCTAAAAAAGATATAAGTGAAGTACTAGAGCAACTGCTAAGCTCAAAAGATATAAGTGAAGCACATAGAGTATTCTAACAAATTATGATGAAGGTGTGTATCTCTTAAACAGGTGTGTCCAGCAAACAATGATTGTGGCAAACTGAAAGTAAAAGCAAACAAAAGCAAACGACGCTCCAAGCAAAACTCATATCATGTGACGAATAAAAATATAGCTTCAAGTGACATACCGATGGATTGAGACGAAAGAGGGGATGCCTTCCGGGGCATCCCCAAGCTTAGACGCTTGAGTCTCCTTTAAAATATTACCTTGGGGTGCCTTGGGCATCCCCAAGCTTAGGCTCTTGCTACTCCTTATTGCATGGTCCATCATAATAACACCCAAAACTTGAAAACTTCAATCACACAAAACTCAACAAAACTTCGTGAGATCCGTTAGTATAAGAAACATATTGCACACTTTAGGTACTGTTATAAATTGATCATTATTCCATAATTGCATAATACGTACTGTATTCTAACTTCTCCATGGCTTATACCCCCTGATACAATCCATAGCTTAATCAAAATAAGCAACTATGCAAGCAAAAACAGAATCTGTCTAAAACAGAACAGTCTGTAGCAATCTGTAAAGAACCTATACTTATGTAACTATAAAAATTCTGAAAAATTAGTAAAATCTCAAAATTTTGTATAGCAACATTGTGTAAAACTTTCAGATCATTATCACGCTCCACCTAAAAATGAAAATTCCTGTACTGGAGTCAAAAGTTTCTATTTTGTTTCAGCATCGATTCTACTTATCTTGTGAGCCATCCCAAAGGCTTTACTTGGCACAAACACTAATTTAAACATAAAAACATAATAATTACAGAGGCAATAATCATGTTATCAAAAATAAACAGAAAGTGTAAAGCAAAAATTTAAAGATAACTATTGGGTTGCGTCCCAACAAACGCTATTGTTTTATGCCACTAACCACGCATTTACAATCGCTCTCCGTGTACAACTTGATCAAGATGCTCACTCCTATTTTCATGCGGGTTTTTGTGGAGACATTTCTAAGTTTTATGTATTGAAAGCCAGCACTGAAATTATACTGCACCTAAAGGAGCCTGGTCATACCATAGATGCTATCTTCCCCGACGAAATCATCCGTCCAGACATTGTTCGAAGTAAGTGTTCTTTCGAGTATTTGCATGTTGATTTACGTAGAAATGCCGAAGTAATTGTGTAGTATTTAAGCAACCAATTGTGATTTCATTTCCTGACCCTATTAAGTTTGTTCCTACCTAGTAACTTCTAATTACCAATACACTATTCTTCTGCCTTGTTCTAACTAAATAATCCCTCTCCTCCCACTCCTCCACTCCTATCAGAAAGCACCATCACCGAGGAGACTCCGGAGTTGCCTTTATCGCCACCTGTAGAGGTGGAGGATGGGGCTGCCAACAAGTGGAGATGGGTTGAACCAGAACCGCAAGAGGCTCCGGTGGGCCTTGACATCATCAGCAGCCTCACCGGCGATATGTAGATAATCATCATCTCCATCCTCACAATAAAAAATGGCGCGCAGACAACCGTCCTATCCCAGCGGTAGCACCCCCTATGGTGCACCATGCCCCTCAACATCATCGATGACCAGAAGCTCACAAAGGGGTTGGTAGTTGGTGTTGTACCTTCAGATCTCGGTGGTATACACCTCTACTATGGCAATAGTCAACAGCGTTGATCAATTGCTGAAAGTATCTGTGTGCTTCATCCTCCTTCAAACTCCCACGGGCGGCCTGATCATGAAGTTAGTAGAAATCAATAAAGGCGAATGTAAAAGTAAGGCCTAGAGTAATAATATAAGATTACAAGGTTTCAAGCAACTGGTGTGCTGCTAAACTCCCATCACAAAGAAATAAGAAACAAGGGATGCAGTAGTAGTCTAACAATGATGTCATGGAGCTCTCCACCCGTAACATACTGCAGAACGATGAAAATTCTTGCCTTACTTCCCATCACCTGTTATAGTGGAGCCTAACTAGTTACTTATCGACTGTAGACTTCAATGTAAATATTTCTAATGTAAATGCCAAAGGTTGGTGTTTAGTCTTTACCTCATGCATGCGGACAACATTGGGGTGTTGTATCAGCTTCATCATACAGATTTCTTGTCTAATCTGCCATAAGAGTTCAGAGTGGCGTCAACATCAAGGTAGAGAATAAAGTTGTAAGATATTTTCCTTGACTATATTCAGAATGAAATACACATGGACAGTTATTTTTGCACATAATGACATCATAGTTTTTAAAGTAATTGAAGGGGCTAAATTGCACAACACAAGGATCCGTGAGATCTACCTCGGGAGGAGTGGAAGGCTCCTCCTTAGGTTTTTCATAAGTAATAATCAACTCCTCATTGTATAAGTTTCGATAAAGGTATTTCCTCAATTATTTCTCAAGCTCATAACCCAATCCAAGTTTTGGTATAATAAATTGATCATTGTGTTAAAAAATCTTATCAGTTAAGACATTAGGTGGAACCTTCTTCCTAAGGTTTTCCTCATAAGCAACATAGTCCGTGGATCTTAGTTTTCTTATTTCTTCCAAATTAAAAAGAATCCCTTCTATAGGTGGGCACTCACCGTTAACCCGATAATGAGCAAATATATTTCTAGCCTCTTGCATGATTTCATTAAATTCTTGAACAAGAAATATAGTGGCTATACGTTTAGTAGAGGCTTCCCGAATATTTGAGAATTCAAGAAAAAACCATTGTATGAAAGGATGCATATGAACAATTTGTCTTTCCAATTGTACTATGAGAAAAGATATAGCATCCACATAACTTGTAGTTCTAGTGACAATAAAGCCTCCTATCAAGGGTAACGATCCCGCACAAGTGAACAAATCTTGAATCACACTCTTTCCAATAACATTACCACTACCTATGCGGAGTTTCTTTGTTTGCATAATAGGTTCCTCTTTATGAGGATCATCATCCGCAAGGTTATCAAGTTTTTCTTTAGCAACTCCATCAAAATTTCTTTTAGCATGCTCATCACAAGGTGAAGTTGGATTTCCGAAGGCTTCCGCACTAGGGGCGGAAGTGCCACTAATTTCAAACTTAGACATGATAGCAACTTCAAGCAAACAGGCAAACTAGCAAGTGACAAAGTAAACTAGCGACAAGCAAAGATAAATATTTTTGTATTTTTGATTTTATAATGCAAGCTAAATATAACAGCAAATAAAAAGAAGAACAAGTGAATGATAATTTGTGTGAAGTTACTTGATAGTTGATGATGATATTCTCCGGCAACGGCGCCAGAAATCCTTCCTAATGCTTGTGATATGCGTTGGATTTTCCGTGAAGAGGTACGGGTGATGCGGCACAATGCGGGTAAGTATTTCCCTCAATTAAGAACCAAGGTTTATCAAACCAATAGGAATATCGGTCATCAACCGTCTTCAGCGGTTGCACACAAAAGAGCACATACTTGCACCCAATGCGGCAAGAGGGTTGTCAATCCCCTTGATCTCGTTATTTGCAAGTAAGTGAGATGTGTAGATAATTGTAAATTGCAAAATAAAATAAAACAAAGTAAATGGAAGCAAGGTATTGAAAGCGTTTGTAAACTTATAAGTGGATAGACCCGGGGGCCGTAGTTTTCTCTAGTGGCATCTCTCATGTAGTAGGCATACAGTGGGTGAACAAATTACTGTTGGGCAATTGATAGAAGAGTGGATAGTTATGCAATCTTTATTCACGGCAATGATCATGTATATATAGGCATCACGTACATAAGCAAATAGGTCGACTCCTGCCTACACCTATTACTATTACTCCACCCATCGACCGCTATCCAACATGCATCTAGAGTATTAAGTAAAACAGAGTAATGCTTGGAGAACGATGAAATGATGTAGACAAAGAGAATTCAATTAATATGAAATAACCCCATCGTTTTATCCTTAGTGGCAGCAATACAAAGGCGTGTCTAGTCCCTTTCTGTCAGTGGGATATAGAGCACCGCCAGATTGAACCCACTACAACGCAGCCCTCTCACTAAAGAATATCAATCTAGTTGGCCAAACTATCTCAATAGATCGGAGAGATTTACGAAGCTATAATGATCATGCAAATAAGAATCATAATAATCAGAGGTGACTCAAATACTTTTGATGAATAATCTGAACATAAACCCACAATTCATCGGATCCCAACAAACACACCGCACAAAAGGATTACATTGAATAGATCAAAGTGAAGATGCGATGATCATTGTATTAAAGATCGAGAGAGAGAGAGAGAGATAGCCAGCTAGATACTAATTACGGACCCATAGGTCTATGGTGAACTACTCACAACTCATCATGGAGGCAGCAAGGGTGATGTAGAGCCCCTCCATGATCGATTCCCCCTCCGACAGATCGCCTGAAAAGGTCGCCAGATGAGTACACGGCGGAACAGAGACTTGCGGCGGCGGAAAAAGTGTTTCGGAAGCTCTCCTAGGGTTTTGGGAATATTTGATAATTTATAGGACAGAGAGGGGCACGAGAGGGCAGCCGAGGGGGCTACGACCCAACAGGGCGCGACCTGGCCCTCTGGCATGCCCTGTTGGCTCGTGGTTCCCTCGTGCAGCCTCTCGTCTCCTCCCAAAGCTTCTAGGTCTTCTTTTGGTCTAGAAAAAATCATATTAAAGTTTCGTGGCATTTGGACTTCGTTTGGCATGGTAAACGTGAAAAGCAAAAAACATGCTGAAAACAGCAACTGGCATTGGGCACTAGGTCAATAGGTTAGTACTCAAAAATAATATTAATTGGTAAATAAAAACCCAAAAAAGTATCCTAGAATGATAATATAATAGCACGGAACAATCAAAAATTATAGATACGTTGGAGACGTATCAGTCGGGTATCACACACATCTTGTTACGCCGAATCGTTTGTGTGACTTCTGATCATCGCAAATAATTCGTCTGATTGACCTGCTTGCAGGGTATCACACACATATTGTTACGTTGAATCGTTTGTGTTACTTTTGATCATCGCAAATAGTTCGTCCGAGCGACCTGTTTGCCGTGTATCACACACATCTTCTGTCACCGAATCATTTGTGTTCTGTTGGATGAACGCAAATAGTTTATCCGAGTGACCTGTATGTCGTACATCGCACACATTTGTATTTGGTTAACCGTTTGTGTTATTTCTCCTCATCACAAACAGTTCGTTAGGACCAACTATATGCCACGTATCGCACACGAAAGTCTTATCTGAATCATGCTTGATAGATCCACCATCGCACATAGTTCATTTTATTGGTGACAGCGCTAGAACTACGTCGTTCACGATTCCAGCATCCCACACAGTTTGGTCGAAGGGTCTCTGATTGATGTGTCGTCTTTGGACCTTCCTACATTAGTGATTGCCATGACATCATTATCCATCTCAACTCCTCAAGAAGTAGTAATAACATGATATCAGAACCAAGTTGCTTAGGAAATAACTAAAGTCGACAAATTTTTTATTCAAATCATAGCTAAGTAGTATAAGACAAGAATATATCGAGCATTCACTCATTGTTCTTCGTAAATTGCACTTCATATGTAATCCACACTTTTATTGCAGGGACTATGCAATCCACACACTGAATGCCCATATAGATAAAATTGGCAAGACAAGTCCAATTCCTTTGATAGGTTACCCTAAATGAAGCTTACCACGCAATATATTTTAATAATTCACTATCCATCCTTATGAAAAATATTGATTGTCATAAGGATGTAATCTAAAAGCTAATAGTAATAATTAGATCACTGCAGTTTGCTTACACTTCTTTTAACCAACAACCTCTATGAGATGGTATGGTACCTACTAGCTCATGACAGTCAATGCTTCCGACGAAAACCAAATGTTGACTTGGTCGCCAATGATGATGGTGACACCGTAGGCATCAATTACCTTGTTGAAGGCATCATTAACAACTTTTGTAACTCATTTTGATGTGTGTTACTCGTGATCTGCGTTGGGTTTTCTGTGAAGAGGAACGGGTAATCGCAGCACAAAGTGGGTAAGTATTTCCCTCAGTTATGAAACCAAGGTTTATCGAACCAATAGGAATACCAATCCTCAACCGTCTTCAGCGGCTACACATAAAAGAACAAACAACTTGCACCCAACGCCGGCAAGAGGGTCGTCAATCCCCTTGATCTCGTTATTTGCAAGCAAGTGAGTTGTGTAGATAATTGTAGATAATAGTAAAGTGCAAAATAAAACAAAAGGAAATAAATAACAGCAAGGTAATGATAGCGTTTGTGAATTTACAAGTGAATAGACCTAGGGGCGTAGAGTTCTCTAGTGGCATCTCTCAAAAGCAAAGCATACGGTGGGTAAACAACTTACTGTTGGGCACTTTATAGAAAAACGAATAATTATGCGATGTTCACGGCAATGATAATGTGTATATAGGCATCACGTCCATAAGCAAATAGTACGACTCCTGCCTGGACCTACTACTATTACTCCACTTCAAGAGCGCTTCTATGCTTGCCTCTCTACGTATTAAGTTCATGACAAACGGAGTAATGCTTGGAGAACGATGACATGATGTAGACAAAGTAAACTCAACTAATATGAATAAACCCCATCGTTTTGTCCTTAGTAGCAACAACACAAAGACGCAGCTTGTCCCCTTCTGTCACTGGGATATAGAAACTCGTCAGGTTGAACCTACTACAATGCACCACTCCCACCGAAAAAATATCAATCTAGTTGGCCAAACTATCTCAATAGATCGGAGAGCATTACGAAACTATGATGATCATGCAAATAAGAATCATAGTAATCAGGTTTGACTCAAATACTTTTCATGAATAATCTGAACATAAACTCACAATTCATCGAATCCCAACAAACACACCATACAAAGGGATTACATCGGATAGATCAAGGCAAAGATGCGATGAACATTGTACTAAAGATCAAGAGAGAGAGATTGCATCTAGGTACCACTAGATGGCTTGTGGCCCCCGGGTGCATCTCCTCGCCCTCCTCCGAAGCTTTTAGGTCTTGTATTGGTCCAGAAAAAAATCACCAAAAAGTTTCCTGACAATTGGACTCTGTTTGTATTGTAACTCTGAAAAGGCAAAAACACGCAGAAAACAGGAACTGGCACTGGGCACTGGGTCAATAGGTTAGTGCTCAATAATATTATAAATTGGTAAATAAATACCCAAAAAGTATCCTAGAATGATAATATATCAGCATGGAAGAATAAAAAATTATAGATACGTTGGAGACGTATTAGCATCGCCAAGCTTAATTCCTGCTCATGCTCGTGTAGGTAAATGATAAAAACATAATTTTTGATGTGACATGCTACCCATTATATAATCTTTGGTATGTATGCTCATTGAGAAATGATGAATTAACAAACAGCAACATAGTAATATTTATAAGTATAAGAAACAAAATCATTAATTTTTCAAAGTATACGATCCTAAAAGAATGCTTTTCCCCTATTCATCTTATTATATTAGCAAGCGTGACTCCATATTCACCACATAGATACAAATGTTAAGCACCACGGTGTCCAAGTCAGGCAATTGGATCGTACTTTTTCAATATACGTCAACTTTTTATTCTTCACGCAATACATGAGTGTGAACCATTGGACATAGCATATAGGTGGAATAGAATATGGTGGTAGGTATCAAAGGGGTAAAAAGTGGAGATGCTCATCGATAGATATCAATGTGAGAAGTAGGGATTGCCACGCAAATGATGCACTAGAGCTATAAGTGTATGAAAGCTCAACTGAAGCTAAGTGGGGTGTGCATCAAACTTGCTTGCTCATGAAGACCTCGGGCATTTTAGGAAGCCTGTTATAGGAATATACAAGCCAAGTTTATTATATGAAAAGGTAATTCCCACTAGCATATGGAAGTGTAAACATAGGAGACTCTCTATATGAAGAACACGGTGCCACTTTGAGGCACAAGTGTGGTAAAGGATAGTAGCAAAGTCCCTTCTCTCTTTTCTATCATTTTATTTTATTTTTAATTTTTATGGTGGGCTTTTCTCATTTTTTTATTTTTACCTCCCCCATTTTCTCTTTTTTTTATATGGTGGGCTCATTTGGCCTCCCCCATTTTTATTTCATTTTTCGTCCGTAGTCTCATCCCGACTTGTGGGGGAATCATAGTCTCCATCATCCTTTCCTCATTGGGACAATGCTCTAATAATGATGATCATCACACTTTTATTTACTTACAACTCAACATGAAGAACTGATAGGAAGATATGACTCTGTATGAATGCCTCTGGTAGTCTACCAGGATGTGCAATGATCTAGCATGACACATATCAAAAATATGAAGAACGGTGGCTTTGCCACAAATACTATGTCAGCTCTATATGATCATGCAAAGCATTATGATGATGAACGAACTAGTCATGTGAAGTGACGATGGAATTTGCATGGCAATATATCTCGAAATGGCTATGGAAATGCCATAATAGGTAGGTATGGTGGCTGTTTTGAGGAAAATATAATGAGGCTTATGTGCAACAGAGCGTATCATGTCACGGGGTTTGGATGCACCGGCGAATATTTGCACCGATCCTGGAGGTGAGAATGGGATATGCACAGTACCGAAGAGGCTAGCAAATATGAGAAGGTGAAGATGCGTATGTCCATGGTGTCACATTAGTCATAAAGAACTCACATACTTATTGCAAAGTATTATTAGTTTTATCACAAATCAAAGTACTCCTTGCATGCCTCAAGGGAGGAGGTTGGTAGGAGTTAACCATCGCGCGCCCCCGACTCAAAACAACACTAGGATTTCAACGAGGAATATAAATGCTCACACATCATCACCATGCCTCTTTAATTTTTAGATGAATAACAAGTTAACACCTCTTAATCTCGACACTTCTACGAATCAACAATTTTGGACTCACACCTTTTTCATATTACTACATCAATGTCATTAACCCACAACTTCTCTATATGTGCTACACGATGGTTTTGACTATCATTCATTGAATACCTAATATTCTTGGACTAGTCTTATGACCCATGCAAATTACCGTCACTATTACTCAGCTCTCAAACAAATATAAGTGAGGAACGGGAGCATATAATTTCTATAAAATCTACACGCCACCGTGCTCAAAAAGATATAATGAAGTACTAGAGCAACTGCCTAGCTCAAAAGATATAAGTGAAGCACATAGAGTATTCTAGAAAATTATCATGAAGGTGTGTCTCTCTCAAATAGCTGTATCCAGCAAATGATGATTGTGACAAACTGAAAGTAAAAGCAAAAAAAAGCAAACGACGCTCCAAGCAAAACGCATATCATGTGATGAATAAAAATATAGCTCCAAGTGACATACCGATGGAGTGAGACGAAAGACGGGATGCCTTCCGGGGCATCCCCAAACTTAGACGCTTGAGTCTCCTTAGAATTATACTTGGGGTGCCTTGGGCATCCCCAAGCTTGGGCTCTTGCTACTCCTTATTCCGTAGTCCATCGTGATCACACCCAAAACTTGAAAACTTCAATCACACAAAACTCAACAAAACTTCGTGAGATCCGTTAGTATAAGAAACATATTGCATACTTGAGGTACTGTGATAAATTGATTCAAATCCATTTTTGCATAATAGGTACTGTATTCTAACTTCCCCATGACTTACACCCCCCGATATAGTCCATGGCATAATCAAAACAAGCAAACTATGCAAGCAAAACAAAATCTATTTAAAACAGAACAGTCTGTAGCTATCTGTAAAGAGCCCATACTTCTGTAACTCTAAAAATTCTGAAAACTTTGGAAAACGTAAAGAATTTGTATATCAATACTATGTTTAATTTCAGATCATTATCATGCTCCGGTAAAAAATGCAAATTCCTGCACTGGAGTCAAAGTTTCTGTTTCAGATTCAGCATCGTTTCTAGTCATCTTGTGAGTCATCCCAAAGGCTTTACTTGGCACAAACACTAATTAAAACATAAAAGCACAATCATTACAGAGGCAACAATCATGTTATCACATAAAAATAGAAAGTTAAAACAAAAATAAAGATACATATTGGGTTGCCTCCCAGCAAGCGCTATTGTTTTATGCCCCTAGCTAGGCATAATGCATAGTTTCAAGTGTTTTCATCTTTGACACTCAACCCGTAGGTAGACCTCATGATTGATTCATAAGGTGGTTTAATTCTCTTCCTATGGAAGTGTTCCATCCCCTTCTTTAATGGGAATTGGAATCTTATGTTTCCCTCGTTCATATCAATAATTGCACCTATAGTTCGTAAAAATGGCCTTCCAAGTATTATGGGACAAGAAGGATTGCAATCAATATCAAGCACAATGAAATCTACAGGCACATAATTTTTGTTTGCAATAATAAGCACATCATTAATTCTACCTAAAGGTTTCTTGATGGTAGAATCCGCAAGTTGCAAGTTTAGGGAACACTCTTCAATATTAGTGAGACCAAGCACATCACATAAAGTTTTTGGTATGGTTGCAACACTAACACCAAGGTCACACAAAGGATTGCATTCATGTTTATTTATCTTTATTTTGATTGTAGGTTCCCACTCATCATGCAATTTTCTAGGAATAGAAATTTCAAGCTAAAGTTTCTCATCATAAGCTTTTATCATAGCTTCTACTATATGTTCGGTAAAAGCTTTGTTTTGTTCATAGGCATTGGGTGAGATAATAATGGATTGCAGCAAGGAAATACATTCTACCGAAGAGCATTTTTCATAATTAAATTCCTTGTAATCCAAGATAGTGGGTACATCACTAGTTAAAGTTTTGACCTCTCCAAACCCACTTTTTTCAGTTTTAGCATTAGAATCATCACCCTCCAAGCAAACGGGACGATCCTTAACTAAAGTTGACTCATCTCTAGTCCCTTTATCATTTATATTCAGAGATTTAAACAAATATTCAATAGGAGAAACACCAATCATTTTAAGATCTTCATCATGATTCCGGTAAAAACCGGGTGGAAGAGCCTTTTCTAAGAATTCTCGCTTAGCTCTCAACTTAGCGGTCCTCTCCTTACTTTCATTAATAGATAATTGGATAGATTTAATAGTCTCATTAAAATAATTCTTGGGTGGCAAAGACTTATTTTTAAGAGTTTTAGCATCAAGAGCTATCCATGTTTTTAGCCAAAGTATCAATCATATGCAACTTTTCTTCTACCGTAGTTTTGAAAACCTTTTGAGAATTAATAAATTCTTTAATTGTGTTCTCAAGATCAGAAGGTATCCTATTATAATTTGTGGAAGCATTTTCATATGAATTACCATAAGAATTTCCATAGTTGTTAGAGGAATTACCGGGATACGGTCTAGCATTGAAATTTCCTCTATAAGCATTGTTGTTGAAATTATTTCGCGAGATAAAGTTCACATCAATAGCATCATTATTTCGCTCAATCAAAGTAGACAAAGGCATATCATTGGTATCAACATTAGCATTTGTATTAGCAACCATATCCATAAGAGCATCCACTTTTTCACTCAAAGTAGCGATTTCTTCGACATAATTTACCTTCTTACCAGTTGGAGTTCTTTCGGTATGCCATTGAGAATAATTTGTCATAATGTTTTCCAAAAGTTTTGTGGCCTCTCCTAAGGTCACATCCATGAAGGTACCACCTGCGGTAGAATCTAGAAGATTTCTAGACACAAAGTTTAGTCTGGCATAGCAATTTTGGATAATCATCCACAAGTTTAAGCCATGAGTTGGACAATTTCTTATCATCAATTTCATTCTCTCCCAAGCTTGAGCAACATGTTCTTGATCTTGCCTTTTATAATTAATTATTTGATTTCTAAGGGAGATAATCTTAGTAGGAGGAAAATACTTGGCAATAAAAGCATCTTTACACTTATCCCACGTTCCAATACTATTACGAGGTAAAGATGAAAACCAAGCTTTAGCTTTGTCTCTTAGTGAAAAAGGAAATAATTTTAATTTCACAATAGCATTATCCATATCCTTTTTCTTTTGCATATCACATAATTCAACAAAGGTATTAAGATGTGATGCGGGATGACTTCCCGAAAATTGATCTTTCATGACAAGACTGAGCAATGCAGAATTAATATCAAATGCCTCCGCACTAGTGGCGGGTGGTATAGGAGTACTAATAAAATCATTATTATTAGTATTTGAGAAATCACACAAGTTAGTAGTATCTTGAGACATGGTGACCGGACTAGCAAAACAAGCAAGACAAGTAAACTAGTAAGTAAAGCAAACTAGAAGCAAACTAGTAACTAGCAAAGGTAAATATATTTGTATTTTTGATTTTTATGAGACAAACTAAATATAACAGCAGATAAAAAGAAGAATAAGTGAATGAAATTTTGTGCGAAGTTACTTGATAGTTGGTGATGGTATTCCCCGGCAACGGCGACAGAAATCCTTTCTGATACTCGTGATCTGCGTTGGGTTTTCCGTGAAGAGGAACGGGTAATCGCATCACAAAGTGGGTAAGTATTTCCCTCAGTTATGAAACCAAGGTTTATCGAACCAATAGGAATACCAATCCTCAACCGTCTTCAGCGGATGCACAAAAAAGAACAAACAACTTGCACCCAACGGCGGCAAGAGGGTCGTCAATCCCCTTGATCTCGTTATTTGCAAGCAAGTGAGTTGTCTAGATAATTGTAGATAATAGTAAAGTGCAAACTAAAATAAATGGTAATAAATAACAGCAAGGTAATGATAGCGTTTGTGAATTTATAAGTGAATAGACCCGGGGGCCATAGAGTTTTCTAGTGGCATCTCTCATAAGCAAAGCATACGGTGGGTAAACAAATTACTGTTGGACAATTGATAGAAAAGCGAATAATTATGCGATGTTCACGGCAATGACCATGTGTATATAGGCATCATGTCCATAAGCAAATAGGCCGACTCCTGCCTGCACCTACTACTATTACTCCACTTTAAGAGCGCATCTATGCTTGCCTCTCTATGTATTAAGTTCATGACAAACGGAGTAATGCTTGGAGAACGATGACATGATGTAGACAAAGTAAACTCAACTAATATGAATAAACCCTATCGTTTTATCCTTAGTATCAACAACACAAAGACGCAACTTGTCCCCTTCTGTCACTGGGATATAGAAACTCGTCAGGTTGAACCTACTACAACGCACCACTCCCACCAAAAAAATATCAATCTAGTTGGCCAAACTATCTCAATAGATCGGAGAGCATTATGAAGCTATGATGATCATGCAAATAAGAATCATAGTAATCAGGTTTGACTCAAATACTTTTCATTAATAATCTGAACATAAACTTACAATTCATCAGATCCCAACAAACACACCATACAAAGGGATTACATTGGATAGATCAAGGCAAAGATGCGATGAACATTGTATTGAAGATCAAGAGAGAGAGATTACCATCTAGGTACTACCTACGAACCCGTAGGTCTGTGGTGAACTACTCACACATCATGGTGAGGGCAGCAAGGTTGATGAAGAGGCCCTCCATGATCGATCTCCCCTCCGGCAGGGTGCCGGAATGGAGGTGTAGATGGCCTCCCATCGGAACAGAGACTTGCGGCAGTGGAAAAAGTGTTTTGGGAGCGCTTCTGGTGTTTTTAGGGTAGATGTGAATTTATAGGCCAGATAACGACATCGGGAGGCGCTCCAGGGGGCCACAACATATCTAGCCGCGCCCCCTGGGGGCGCGGCCACATGGCTTGTGGGCCCCTGGTGCATCTCCTCACCCTCCTCCAAAGCTTCTAGGTCTTGTATTGGTCCACAAAAAATCACCAAAAAGTTTCGTGACAATTGGACTCCGTTTGGTATTGTAACTCTGAAAAGGAAAAAACACGCAGAAAACAGGAACTGGCACTAGGCACTGGGTCAATAGGTTAGTACTCAAAAATATTATAAATTGGTAAATAAATACCCAAAAATTATTCTAGAATGATAATATATCAGCATGGAACAATCAAAAATTATAGATACGTTGGAGACTTATCAATGTGCTCCAGGCGAAAGGCTTGAGCACTAGTGGGAATTATATAGACTCCATCCATGCACCGAACCATGTAAATCTGATAAGGAATATCATCGCGAATGATAATTACCATCGAAGTATCACTGTTGAGAAATTTAAATATGTTTACTTCAACAACGGCTCCTCAGACTCTACTTTCCTTGTAGTTGGTTCTGTCATCGAGGTTATTTAGTGTGTACTTTTCCCATATATAATGCATATCTACATTCCCTAGGGTTATACGACTATTCTAGTTCCATTTAGCCCATGTGCCAAAATATGATTCATTCGGCAAATAGGTTGTTGAGAAGGTTGCGGCTGGTGAGTTGAGTTCTCCTATTGCTCTAGTCAGGCCTCCGGGACACAATACCAAACATAGTTAGCCAATTTTATTTGGTCTCTTCAACAATGTGGCTATTGCACCTAATTATTTGTTAATCGTAGGATTTCCATCATGATTTTCGAACATTGCCATGACAATATTATGCATCTCAAATTCTTGAGAAATAGTATGAAAATGAATTTAGGACGAAGTTGCATAGGAAATGATTTAAGTCCACCAAATCTGTATTCAGATCATAGCTAAGTAGTATAATACATTAATATATCGAGCATTCACTCATTGTTGTTCGTAAATTGCACTTCATATAAAATCCAGCCTAATGTCGATTTGGATGGAAGCGATGACGCCCATGCCTTCACGCATCAGTTTCCTTGTTGACATCGTCATTATCAAGCTTTTGTAGCCCATTCTTAATGTGCTCCGAGCGAAAGCCTTTAGCACTACTAAGAAATATAAATCTTTTGTCCATGCCCCGAACCATGTAAACTGAAATGTGATATCAGCTTGAAAGATAGTTACCAATAAAAAACAGTCGTGGGGAATTCAGTTTTGTTTACTTCCACAAATGCTCCACGGAGTCTACTTTCCTTGCAGCTAGTTATGGCATCATGGTAATTTCGTGTGTACTTTTCTTCAATGCAGGTCTACATTCCCTAGGGTTGTACAACAGTTCTGGTTCCATTTACCCCAAGTGCTGAAAAAATAATTAATTTGGCAAATAGGTTGTTGTGAAGGTTGCGACTGGTGAGTTGAGTTTTGCTATTGCTCTATTCAGGCCCACCATGCTGAACATATTGAGCCAATTTGATTTTGTCTCATCAAAAAATATGGCTATTGCAGCGAATTATCTGTTAAATCATAGGATTTCCATCATGATTTTTGCAAATTGCCATGTCATTAGTATCCATCTCAACTGCTCGAGAAATAGTATGAACATGAAATCGGTACCAAGTTGCTTAGGAAAGAACTGTTGTCAAGGAAATTTGTATTCAAATCATAGCCAAATAGTATATACTTTAATATATTGAGCATTCACTCCTTCTTCATAAATTGCACTTCATATGTAATCCACACTTTTATTGCAGGGAATATGTAATCCACACAATGAATGTCCAAATAGATAAAATTGGTAAGCCAAGTCCAATCCCATTGATGGATTACCCTAAATAAATCTTACCATGCAACATCCTTTAAGAATTCACTATCCATGCTTATGAAAAATATTGATTGTCATGGGGTGATGTGATGTAAAAGCTAATAGTAATATTTGGATCACTTCAGTTAGATTACACTTCTTTTAATCATCAACCATATTGAGATGGTATGGTACCGTACCACCTCACGATAGTCAATGCTTCTGACGAAATCCTAATGCAACCTTGGCCGGCAATAATGTTCGTGATGCCTTCGGGCATCAATTACCTTGTTGATGGAATCGTTGCGAATCTTTTGTAGCTCATTTTTCATGTGCTCCGGGCAAAAGTCTTGAGCACTGCTGATAAATATATAGCCTCTGTACATGCCCTGAACCATGTAAATCTGATAAGGAACATCAACTCGAAGGATAATTCCCATCGAAACAGCACTTCCGAGTAATTCAATTATGTTTACTTGACGATGAAAGTCCACTCACAGTCTGCTATCCTTGCAGTTGGTTCGGTCATCGAGGTAATTTAGTTTGTTGTTATTCTACACTGCATATGTACATTCCCTTGTGTTATACAACAGTTCTGGTTTCATTGATCCCTAGTGCTGAAATATAAGTCATTTGGCAAATAGGTTGCTGAGAAGGCTCCGCTGGTGAGTTGAGTTCTGCTATTGGTCTTGTCAGCCCTCGAGGCCACCATGCCAAATAAAATGACAAATTGGATTCTGTCTCTTCAACAGTGTGGCTATTGCAACTAATTATGTGTATAATCACATGATTTCCATCATGATTTTTTAACACTGCCATGACATTAGTATCCATCTCAACTGCTCGAGAAATAGTATGAAGATGATATCGGAACCAAGTTTCTCAGGAAATAACTGAATTCAATGAAATTTGTATTCAAATCATACCTACAAGTACAACACAAGAATATATCGAGCATTCACTCATTGTTCTTCGTAAATTGCACTTTATATGTAATCGACACTTTTATTGGAGGGAATATGCAATCCACACATCGAATGCCCATATAGATAAAATTGGTAAGCCAACTCCAATTCCTTTGATAGATTACCCTAAATGAAGCTTACCATGCAATATCTTTTAATAATTCATTATCTGTCCTTATGAAAAATATTTATTGTCATAAGGTGATGTGATGTAAAAGCTAATAGTAATAGTTGGATCACTGTAGCTAGCTTACACTTATTTTAACCAACAACCTCTATGAGATGGTATGGTACCTACTAGCGCATGATAGTCAATGCTTTCGGCGAAAACCTAATGCTGACTTGGTCGCCAATGATGATGGTGACACCTTCAGCATCAATTACATTCTTCAAGGCATCATTGACAACTTTTGTAGCTCATTTTGATATGCTCTTGGCGAGAGGCTTGAGCACTACTGGGAAATATATAAACTCTATCCATGCCCCGAGCCATGTAAATGTGATAAGAAATATCATATCGAATGATAATTACCATCGAAATATCACTGATGAGAAATTTAATTCTATTTACTTCAACAAAGGCTCCTCAGACTCTACTTTCCAATTGTGTCTGGTTCTTTCATCGAGGTAATTTAGTGTGTACTTTTCCTAGAATGCATATCTACATTCCCTAGGATTATACAATAGTTTGGTTCCATTTACCCCATGTGCCAAAAAAATAATTCATTTTGCTAATAGGTTTCTCTGAAAGTTGCGGCTGGTGAGTTGAGTTATCCTATGGCTCTTGTCAGTCCTCCGGGCCACGATGCCAATCATAGTAAGACAATTTGATTTTGTCTCTTCAATACTGTGGCTATTGCAGCTAATTATCTGTTAAATCATAGGATTTCGATCATAATGTTTGAACATTGCCATGCCATTTTCTCAACTTCTCGAGAAATAGTATGAAAATGAAATCAGAACAAGGTTCCTTAGGAAATAATCGAAGTCGACCAAATCTGTATTCAAATTATAGCTAAGTAGTATAATACATTAATATATCGAGCATTCACTCATTTTTGTTCCTAAATTGCACTTCATATATAATCCAGACTAATGTCGATTTGGGTGGAAGCGATGATCCTGACTCCTTCACGCATTTGGTTCCTTCTTGACAGCATCATTGTCAAGCTTTTGTAGCCCGTTCTTGATGTGCTCCGGGTGAAAGCCTTTAGCACTACTAAGAAATATATAGCCCTTATCCATGCCCCGAACCATGTAAATCCGACAAGGAATATCAGCTCGAATAATAATTACCAATAAAAAAACACTCGTGGGAAATTCAATTCTGTGTACTTCCACAAAGGCTCCTCCGAGTCTGCTTTCCTTGCAACTGGTTCTGTCATCGAGGTAATTTAGTGTATACTTTTCTTTAATGCAAGTATACATTCCGTAGGGTTGTACAATAGTTCTGGTTCCATTTACCCCGAGTGTAGAAAACATAATTCATTTGGCAAATAGGTTTTCGCGAAGGTTGCGGCTGGTGAGTTGAGTTCTGCTATTGTTCTAGTCAGGACTCCATGCCACCTTGCCGAACATAGCGAGCCAATTTAATTTTGTCTCTTCAACAAATCTGGCTATTGCAGCGAACTACCTATTAAATCATAGGATTTCCATCTTGGTTTTTGCACATTGCCATGTCATTAGTATCTATCTCAACTACTCGAGAAATAGTATGAACATGAAATCGGTACCAAGTTGCTTACGAAAGAACTATTGTCAACGGAATTTGTATTCAAATCACAGCCAAATAGTATACTAATTTAATATATTGAGCAGTCAGTCCTTCTTTTTCATAAATTGCCCTTCATATGTAATCCTTATTTTTATTGCAGGGAATATGTAATCCACACACTGAATGCCCAAATAGATAAAATTGGTAAGCCAACTCCCATTCCATTGATAAATTACCCTAAATGAAGCTTACCATCTTTTTAGAATTCACTATTCATCCTGATGAAAAATATTGATTGTCATGGGGTGATGTGATGTAAAAGCTAATAGTAATAGTTGGATTACTATAGTTAGTTTACACTTCTTTTAACCAACAACCTGGATGCGATGGTATGGTACCTACCACCTCACAACAGTCAAGGCTTCCAGCGAAATCCTAAATTTGACTTGGTCGACATTGATGACAGTGACACCTTTAGTCATGAGTAACCTTGTCGAAGGAATCATTGCGAATCGTTTGTAGCTTGTTTTTCATGTGCTCCGGGCGGAAGTCTTGAGCACAGCTGGGAAATATATAGCCTCTATATGTGCCGAGAACCATGTAAATCTGATAAGGAATATCAGCTCAAAGGATAATTCCTATCGAAACAGCACTTCCAAGTAATTCAATTATGTTTACTTCATGATGAAAGTCTACTCAAAGTCTCCTTTCTTTGCAGCTAGCTCTGTCATCGAGGTAATTTAGTATGTACTTTTTCTACATTGCATATGTACATTCCCTAGTGTTATACAACAGTTCTGGTTCCATCGATCCCTAGTGCTAAAATATAAGTCATTTGGCAATTAGGTTGCTGAGAAGGCTCCGGTAGTGAGTTGAGTTCTCCTATTGGTCTAGTCAGGCCTCGAGGCCACAATGCCAAATATAATGACCAATTGGATTCTATCTCTTAAACGGTGTAGTAATTTCAACTAATTATGTGTATAATCACAGGATTTCCATCCTGATTTTTGAACATTGCCATGACATTAGTATCCATCTCAACTCCTCGAGAAATAGTAATAAGATGATATCGAAACCAAGTTGCTTAGGAAATAACTGAAGTCCATGAAATTTTTATTCAAATCATAGCTAAGTAGAATAACACAAGAATATATTGAGCATTCACTCATTGTTATTTGTATATTGCACTTCATATGTAATCCACACTTATTGCAGGGAATATGCAATCCACACACTGAATGCCCATATAGATAAAATTTGTAAGCCGACTCCAATTCCTTTAATAGATTACCCTAAATGAAGATTACCATGCAATATCTTTTAATAATTCATTATCCATCCTTATGAAAAATATTGATTGTCATAAGGTGATGTGATGTAAAAGCTACTAGTAATAATTGGATCACTGCAGTTAGCTTACACTTCTTTTAACCAAACACTTGTATGAGATGGTATGGTACCTACTAGCTCACGATAATCAATGCTTCTGGTGAAAAGCTAATGGTGACTTGTTCGCCAACAATGATGGTGACAACTTCGGCATCAATTACCTTGTTTAAGGCATCATTAAAAACTTTTGTAGCTCATTTTGATATGCTCTAGGCGAAAGGCTTGAGCACTGCTGAGAAGTATATAGAATATATACATGCCCCAAACCAGGTAAATCTGATAAGGAATATCATCTCGTAGGATAATTACAATCGAAATATCACTGCTGAGAAATTTAATTCTGTTTACTTCAACAAAGGCTCCTCACACTCTGCTTTCCTTGTAGCTGGTTCTGTCATCGAGGTAATTTAGTGTGTACTTTTCCCAAATTTCATATCTACATTCCCTAGGGTTATACAACTATTCTAGTTCCCCACGTGCTAAAAAATGATTCATTCAGCAAATAGGTTCCTGAGAAGGTTGCGACTGGTGAGTTGAGTTCTCCTATTGACACAATTCCAAACATAGTGAGCTAATTTGATTTGGTCTCTTCAACAATGTGGTTATTGCAGCTAATTATATGTTAATCATACGATTTCCATCATGATTTTTGAACATTTCCATGACATTATTATACATCTCAACTGCTCGGTGAATAGTATGAAAATGAATTCAAAACCAAGTTGCTTAGGAAATAACTGAAGTCGACCAAATATGTATTCAACTCATAGCTAAGTAGTATAATACATTAAAATATCGAGAATTCACTCATTGTTGTTCGTAAATTGCATTTCGTATAAGAACCGGCCTAATGCCAATTTGGATGGAAGCGATGATCCTGACGCCTTCAAGCATCAGTTTCCTTCTTGACAACATCATTGTCAAGCTTTTGTAGCCCATTCTTGATGTGCTCCGGTTGAAAGCCTTTAGCACTGCTAAGAGATATATAGCCTTTGTGCATTCCCCGAACCATGTAAATTTGACAAGGAATATCAGCTCAAAAGATAATTACCAATAAAAACACTTGTGGGGAATTCAATTATGTTTACTTCCACAAGGGCTCCTTAGAGCCTGCTTTCCTTCCAGCTGGTTCTGTCATCGAGGTAATTTAGTGTGTATTTTTCATCAATGCAGGTTTTCATTCCCTAGGGTTGTACAACAGTTATGGTTCCATTTACCCCGAGTGGTGAAAAAATAATTCATTTGGCAAATAGGTTGCTGTGAAGGTTGCGGCTGGTGAGTTGGGTTCTGCTATTGTCCAATGAGGTCTCTAGGCCACCATGCCGAACATAGTGAGCCAATTTTATTTTGCATCTCCAACAAATATGGCTATTGCAGCGAATTATCTATTAAATCATAGGATTTCCATCATGATTTTCGCACATAGCCATGCCATTAGTATCCATCTCAACAACTCGAGAAATACTATGAACATGACATCGGTACTAAGTCGCTTAAGAAAGAACTGTTTTTAAGGATATTTTTATTCAAATCATAGCCAAAAAGTATAATACTTTAATATATTGAGAATTCGCTCCTTCTTTTCCATTAGATGCACTTCATATGTAATCCACACTTTTATTGCAGTGAATATGTAATCCACACACTGAATGCCCAAATAAATATAATTTGTAAGCCAACTCCAATTCCAATGATAGATTACCCTAAATATTGATCATGCAACATCTTTTTAGAATTCACTATTCATCCTGATGAAAAATATTGATTGTCATGGGGTGATGTGATGTAAAAGCTAATAGTAATAGTTGGATCACTTCAGTTAGTATACACTTCTTTTAACCAACAACCTAGATGAGATGGTATGGTACCTACCACCTTACGACGGTCAATGATTCCGGTGAAATCCTAATGTTGTCTTAGTCGCCAAGATGATGGTGACACCCTTGGGCATCAATTACCTTGTCGAAGGCATCATTAAGAACTTATGTAGCTCATTTTGGATGTGCTCCACACGAAAGGCTTGAGCGCTACTGGGAAATATATAGACTCTATCCATGCACCGAACCATCTAAATCTGATAAGAAATATATTTCAAAGGATAATTACCATCAAAACATCACTACTGAGAAATTTAATTATGTTTACTTCAACAAAGGCTCCTCAGAGTCTGCTTTCCAATTGTGTCCGGTTCTTTCATCAAGGTAATTTAGTGTGTACTTTTCCTAGAATGCATATCTACATTCCCTAGGGTTATACAACAGTTTTGGTTCCATTTACCCCATGTGCTGAAAAAATAATTCATTTGGCTAATAGGTTGCTGAGAAAGTTGCGGCTGGTGAGTTGAGTTCTCCTATTGCTCTTGTCAGGCCTTTGGGACACAATGCCAAACATAGTTAGCCAATTTGATTTGGTCTCTTCAACAATGTGGCTATTGCAGCTAATTATTTGTTAATCATATGATTTCCATCATGATTTTCGAACATTGCAGTGAAAATATTATACATCTCAACTGCTCAATAAATAGTATGAAAATGAATTCAGCACCAAGTTTCTTAGGCAATGACTGAAGTCGACCAAATCTGCATTCAAATCATAGCTACGTAGTATAATACATTAATATATCGAGCATTCACTCATTGTTGTTCATAAATTGCACTTCATATGTAATACACACACTAAATGCCCACATAGATAAAATTGGTAAGCCAACTCCAATTCCATTGATAGATTACCCTAAATGAAGCATATCGTGCAACTTCTTTTAAGAATGCACTATCCATCCTTATGAAAAATATTGATTGCCATGGGGTGATGTGATGTAAAAGCTAATAGTAATAGTTGGATCGTTGCACTTAGTTTACACTACTTTTAACAAACAACCTGGATGAGATTTTATGGTACCTACCACCTCATGATAGTCAATGCTTTCGGCAAAATCCTAATGCCGACTTGGTACAAAACGATGACCGTGACGCCTTTGGTTATCAGTTACCTTGTCGAAGGCATTATTGTGAACCTTTCCAATTCATTCTTGATGTGCTCTAGGTGAAAGGCTTGAGCATTGCTGGGAAATATATAGAGTTTATACATGCCCCAAACCATGTAAATCTGATAAGCAATATCAGCTCGAAGGGTATTTCTCATCGAAACAACACTTCTCAGAAATTCAGTTATGTTTACTTCATGATGAAAGAATACTCATAGTCTGCTTTCCTTGCAGTTGGTTCTGTCATCGAGGTACTTTAGTATGTACTTTTTCTACACTGCATATGTACATTCCCAAGTGTTACACACTAGTTAGTTGGGTCCTGCTATTGCTCTAGTGAGGCCTCTAGGACACCATGCCAAATATAATGAGCCAATTGCATTTAGTCCCTTCAATAGTGTGGCTATTGCAGCTAATTATGTGTTGAATCATAGGATTTCCATCATGATTTTTGAACATTGACATGACATTAGTATCCATCTCAACTGCTCAAGAAATAGTATGAAAATGAAATCGGAACAAAGTTACTTAGGAAATAAATGAAGTCGACAAAATTTTAATTCGAATCATAGCTAAGTGGTATAATACATTAATATATTGAGCATTCACTCGGTGTAATTCCTAAATTACACTTCATATGTAATCCACACTTTTATTAAAAGAAATATGTAATCCACATGCTAAATGCCCATATAGATAAAATTGGTAAGCCAACTCCAATTCCATTGATATATTACCCTAAATGAAGCTTACCATGCAACATCCTTTAATAATTCACTATCCATCCTTATGAAAAATATTGATTGTCATGGGCTGATGTGATGTTAAAGCTAATAGTAATATTTGGATCACTACAGTCAGTTTACACTTCTTGTATCCAACAACCTAAATGAGATGGTATGGTACCTATCAGCTCACGATAGTCAATGCTTCCGGCAAGAACGTAATGCCAACATGGTCACCAACGATGATAGTGATGGATTTGGGCATCAATTACCTTGTCGAACGCGTCATTGAGAACTTTTGTAGCTCATTCTTGGTATGCTCCAGGGGAAAGGCTTGACCACTGCTGGGAAATATATAGACTCTATGCATGCCCCGAACCATGTAAATTTGTTAAGGAATATCTTCTTGAAGGATAATTACCATTGAAACATAACTACTCAGAAATTTAATTGTATTTACTTCAACAAAGGCTCCTAAGAGTCTGCTTTCCTTGCAGTTGGTTTTGTCATCAAGGTAATTTAGTGTTACTTTTCCTACAATGCATATCTACATTCCTTGTGTATATACAACGGTTCTGGTTCCATTTACCCCATGTGTTGAAAAAATGATTCATTTGGCAAATAGGTTGTTGAGAAGATTGCGGGTGGTGAGTTGAGTTATCCTATATTTCTCTAGTCAAGCCTCTCGGCCACCATGCAAAACATAGTATGTCAATTTGATTTTATCTCTTCAACAATGTGGGTACTGCAGCTAATTATTTGTTAAATCATAGGATTTCCATCATGATTTTTGAACATTGACATGACATTAGTATCCATCTCAACTGCTCTAGAAGTAGTATGAAATTAAATCAGAACCAGGTTGCTTAGGAAATAACTAAAGTCGCCCAAATCTGTATTCAAATCATAGCTAAGTAGATAATACATTAATATATCAAGCACTCACTCATTGTTGTTCCTAAATTGCACTTCATATGTAATCCAGACACTAAATTCCCAAATAGATAAAATTGGTAGCCAACTCCAATTCCATTGATAGTTCACCCTAAATGAAGCTTATCATGCAACATCTTTTAAGAATTCACTATCCATCCTTATGAAAAATATTAATTGTCATAGGATGAAGTGATGTATATAAAAGCTAATACTAATAGTTGGATCATTATAGCTAGTTTACACTTCTTTTAACCAACAACCTAGATGAGATGGTATGGTACCTACCACCTCACGATAGTCAATGCTTCCTACAAAATACTAATGCTGACTTGGTCAACAGCGATGACGGTGGCGCCTTCGGGCATCAGTGACCTTGTCGAATGCATCATTGAGAAATTTTGTAGCTCATTCTTGATGTACTCCAGGCGAAAGGCTTGAGCACTGCTGGGAAATATGTTGTAACACCCCTGGTTACCTACTACAGTAACCCATACAATCTAAATTCAGTGATCATCAAGATTAAGCTAACCATTTCGCTAAACTATGTTTGATCACATTTGATTCCTATTGAAATTTAAAATTCAGTTAATAAGTGGTTTAAATATTTTCAGAAACCTGAAAACTAAAATCATGGTTGGGTTAAAAATATTCACCTAGTATTTATAAAATATGAACCAACATTTTTGTAGGTAATTAATGTCTCTAAAAACAAATATAACAGAGGCCAAAACAATTATTTAATGCCTTCTCTTTTTTTTGGAAAATACCAAACTATTTCCAATGCCCCCAAAACTTGTGTGGCAGTGTCTAAAAATGCAAGACAATTATTGGACCAGTTTCCACTGTTTTCAAAAGCTAAATGGATTGATAAAAAAACAGAAGCTAAAAAAAAGAAACAAAATTAAAAAAAGGGCTAGAGCCTACTGTGCTCGTGGGCTTCAAGCCGCTACAGTGCACAAGGCCCAACCTGTGCTGGCCTTTCTCCTTCCTCTGGACAGGAGGCAAGGGCCTTGGCGCTCACCGCACACACACGCCGTCCACGCCCTCGATTAGCGCCGTGTCGAGCATCCTGAGATCGCCCAGTGGATAAGGACTGCCCCCGCTGCTGCCCAGTGACTAACCCTAGCCCCCATTTGACACCTCGCTCCCTCTCTGCTTTTTCCTCCGATCTTCCCGAGCGCTGCCATGGCCACACCTCCCTAGAACAACGCGGCCACCAGCCCTCCCCCGACGAACCAAGATGTGCAGGAGGACCGCCACCCTCAGCTTCGTCCATTCAGAGCACCGAATCGAGCCGGGGCGGCCCGTACGCCCGCAATCGCCGTCGTCTTCATCGCGTACATCGCCGGCCGCCGTCGTCGATTCGCTCGACCCCGACCACCCCCGGCCTCCCCGACCTCGCCATCGTGCTCGCTGTGAGCTCCTCTCTACCGATCCCCCCCCCCCCGCGTTACCCAGCTCGACCCGCTCCGATTCGTCGCCGTAGCCTTCGCGTTGTGCTCGCCTTGGCTGCCACCGAAGCCCCGCTCCCCGTGTGTGTTCGCCCGCTCCTACCGCACGTCCGCCATGGCCCGGACATGTCCTGGCGCGTCCGTGCCTGCTGGCCACGGACTGGCTAGCCCGGCCGCGTGCCCATGCGTGCCGCGCCGCAGCCGCCCGCGCCCGTGCCCCTGCTTGCAAATTGCTGCAGCTCCTGATTTGCTGCTTGCTGCTGTGCTGCTCAAACTGCTGCGGCTGCTATGCTACTGCTGCTGCCCGCTGCTCTGCTGCTGGCTGCGTTGCATACCGCTGCTGCTGCTCTTAGCTGCCGCTGCCGCTCAGCTGCTTCTACTGCTGCCGCTGCTAGCCATTGCCATGGCCGTGCGTGTGTGCACATGTGCACAGCCGGCTGTGCCTCTGGCCGGCTTAATTAATTAGAGGTAGGTTAGTTTTAGTATTAGATTAGTGGACTAAATAGCCTAATGTGGAGATGACATGTGGGCCACATTTGATTATGTTAGTTTTTTTTAATTATATGATTAGGTATAGTCTATGCCTTGTGGGCCACACTTTCCTTTTGACCAGTCAAATTGACTTGGTCAAATTCGGATTAATTAAATATAATAATTCTGGAAATTCTTGAATATTGATTAATCTTTGTAAAATTAATAGAAAATAATCCGTAACTCGGATGAAAATAATTTATACATGAAAGTTGTTCAGAAAAATCCCACGAATCCGAATATGTTGTCCGTTAGTCTGTCACGTGCTTCTATCATAACGAACGTGGAACATTTCCATCGTTTTCATCTGTCCGGTAGTAGCCCGAGACCCGGAAAATATCGTCAGATATTCTTCCGATCCGTCTACGACGTGTAGTACTGCGTTAGTGCATGCCTAGCTCTGCATATTGCCATGTCATGCATCGTGATTGCATCTGTGCTTTATATTTATTGTTTCTCCCCCCCCCTCTTCTTACCGGTAGACCCCGAGACTGACGGTGCTGCCGGGTACGACTACGCAACTGACGATCAGCCTTTCGCCGTAGAGCAGCAAGGCAAGCAACCCCCCTTGAGCATTCCGATATCGCCCATTTCATTCCCTCTCATTCTTGCGTTAGATTTTGCTACTGTATTAGTTAGCTCCTACTCCTGATGCATAGCCTGCTTTTGATGAACTGCTACTGTACCTGCTGTCATATCAACTGCTTAGTATAGGTTGATCAATGAATCCCCTATGACCCCTAGTCTCAATTGCCCCGCTTTAATTATCAGTTACTCGATCTTCGTGATCGACGATCCAGGCCCGTCACATCACTGCACACCCCCTTAGTTGTACGACTCTGCGGAACTACCATCAAGTACCGAGGGTGACACCTCGTGAAGTACTCAGGATGCTAGCTCTGTAGTGTAGCTAGTCGGTCGTGGTAATCAGAGGGTGATACCTCTCTGCCACTCCCGATAACGACTCTGTCGTGCAACCCCTCAAGTGTGGGACCCTCGAGGGTGATTCCTCTAAGTCCACCTTGACGGTTTCATCGAGCGGGACCCTTTGAGGGTGATTCCTCAGGTTTCGTCTTGATGTTTTATACACACAGTTACTATGACCAGGTTACAGAAACATGTTGGTGATGGGTCGGCCCTGATGGGTACCCATGGTTTGATGATGACGAGGCGCGGCCGGGCAAGTGAGGCCCTTCCCATACATCCTCGAGACGGGGCGATGGGACCGCACATCATGGGTCGCGCTTGCCCCGCATTAATAAAATGCTAATGGGTTGGTTATTTGATCTGAGTTGGTCATTTGACCTTTTACGCACCAAACCTTTACGTGGGAAAAGTTATGGGTACTCAGCGTCGTTGTATCAGTCGAAGCTCTTCGGACGTCAGCAATGGAGCGGCGCGCGCCCGAGTGGTCCCTGACGGCATTGATCTTGTATTAAGTCATGCTAGGACTGACCTCGGCCGCGTACGCATCGTGCAGGAGTGCAAAGGGTGAGTGGGCCCATGACCCTGTGCGCTTAGGATTTAGACCGGCGGGCTGGCCTCTTTGTTGAGCCTAGGTGGGGCGACGACGTGTTGATATCCCGAGGCCGGGCATGACCCAGGAAAGTGTGTCCGGCCGGAGGTGATCAAGCGTGTTGGAAATGCGGTGCACCCCTGCAGGGATGAATTCAACTATTCGAATAGCCGTGTCCACGGTAACAGGACGACTTGGAGTTGTACCTTGACCTGATATAACTAAAATTGTGATTTACATTGAAATGAATGTTGGCTCCGGGATTGCTTCCTCATAGGGAGTCGAGGAAGAATCTCTGGGCGTGGTTACTTAATAAAATTGCTACAATAATATTGCTATATATGAGATACCAGTCTACTCTCTTCTAATGCTGCAAGATGCTGAAGATGCTAGTCTTCGATAGGACTAGGCCTTCCCCCTTTTCTCGCTTTCTGCAGTCAGCCCAAAAATAACTCCATTCCTTGATACTGATGCATACTTAGCATAGTTCTGATGTCAGTCTAGCGAGTACTTTGGATGAGTACTCACCGCTGCTTTGCTTCCTCTTTCCCCCTCGATACGATTCTGCGTTCAGACGATGGAGCCCAGGAGATGGAGTACGCCGGAGACGACTACTACATCACCGCAGGAGCCTACTACTACGTGGAGGCGGGCCCCGACCAGCAGTAGGATAGGAGGTTCCCAGGCAGGAGGCCTCGCCTCTTTCGATCCGTTGTTATGTTTGTGCTAGCCTTCTTAAGGCAAAACTTGTTTAACTTATGTCTGTACTCAGATATTAATTGCTTCCGCTGACTCGTGCTTGTCGAGCTTTGTATTCAAGCCCTCGAGGCCCCTGGCTTGTAATATGAAGCTGTATGACTTTAATTTGTGTCTAGTGTTGTGTTGTGATATCGATCAGTGAGTCCCTAATCATGGTCGTACGCATTGCGTGTTTGATTAGAGTACGGTCGAAATTGGGGGCGTCACAAGTTGGTATCAGAGCCGACTGCCTGTAGGTAGCCTCCTTTCCAATTCCTTGGCCGAAGTTGAGTCTAGTCTTTGAAAAACTTTTACTAACATTGTTGTGTGGCTTACGGGCCCACATCTCAATTGGGTGGTATTAGGATCTTTTATTCCTCTTCTAATACTCTGGGTTCTGATCTCTCTTCTATTTCGGGTTAAAGATTTTGCTAACTCTGACTCTAGGTTCTCGTAACTACTTCCTCCCTGAGAGCCCCTCATTCCAGATGATGGCTTGATTCATCAGAAGATTCTGAAGATACTCTCCGATGTTTTCTCGAGAACTTGTGCTCATCGCTTTTGTGATTCCCTTCCACCATCAACCCCTATGGATAACTAAATATGACGGTTGTTCATACTCATTCCCAGTTGCTCTTGCTGTTACTAGATGCATTGAATTATCCTCTGACTTTTTAATTATCCCTGGTGCCACTACCCGACTGTTCTAGTCGCACGAATACACCTACGAATAATTCCTTACATTTATCGGGGATTTGTTCATCCTCAGTTGTCATGGGTTTCTCAAAATCCTTCGAATGGCTATTCGACCTTCCGAAATCCTCAGTAGCCTATTTCTCTTGACCTTCCTCGCCTGCTTGCATTATGGTTAATTCCATATGTCTAGCAATATTCATTAAAATCCTTTGTGGTTGTCATTTGATTTTATTGATTCAACCTGTGTGTGAATGCACACAGTCATTAGTTGTTTCTCATAAATTATCTTTTCGGCCGAGACATCCTTCCAAACCTGAGTTGGTTCTCGACAAATCAACCTTGATTGATTGTCCATCTAAGTCCATTCATCTTACTTGTATTTGATCGGAGCATCTGCTTTCGGTACACCAATTTGGAAATCTTAATTCCTTTGTTTTTTAAGCATCGAATTATTTGGATGTTCTATAGTCTGATGCCTTGCATTCTTTCTCCCTATGATTGAGTACATATACTCACATCGGGTCCTCTATGGACCGCCAGACCCATTGTTGGGTTATTATCCGATAGCATCATTCACATTCAAAATTCTTGTGATGTTCTTCACCTGATATAAGATGCCATTGGTAAATTGTGTCTTCTCCCTCTGATAAGTTGTATCCTATGCTTTTGTCAACCATGCTCTGTTGTCAAGCATGTGTTATTACTCTTGAAGTTTGTGGTATAAGTTCCTAAGATGCCCCGATGGGTTGAACCTATGCCTTCCTTACTCCATGTGAACCCGAGAGTTTTCACGAGTCTTACTCTTCTAGTGTTTTGCCAGATAATCTTTCCAAACTACAACCTCATCAAAAGCGAGGAGTAAATGGAAGGTGATGCATTGACGAAGTGGGAACCGACCTTGAACTTTGTGTTCATGCCCATGGAAACGATGTTGATCTTATCATAGAAGCTTCTCGTAACAATAATCTTTCCCTTTGCATGATTTGATCTTGTATCTGTGATTGGTACTTTGCAACCGTGGTTCCGACCATGATTGTTATTCTTTGATCCCATTTTAGACAAGTTAAAGTGCTTGTCTTATGCAGATCAATACATCGGTCCAAACTTTAATTCTGATCTACCTCCGAGTATTACCCCTGTATCTCGAGAATATCACGAAGCTATTTGGTTCCTTATGAGCTCCTCATCAACAATGATGTTTTACTGATTCCATTTTCCCCGGGTTTTGAGTCGCTTGTCACTCGAGAACACCAATAACGGAATCGAGTACGCTTTGCGATTCAGCAACTCTTAGTAATCTTCTTGCTAATGAGTTTGTACTTGATCATGTCTTTCCAAGCTGTTAGGCTACATCATCATCGTCATGCTAGAGCTTGACCATTCCATCTATGTCCTTCATCTCCGGAACACAATTCCAACAGTGCACTAAGCTTACATCGAGCTTTCAACGTCATGTTGGTTGTCTTGAAAGGCAATTTTGATTCTGAGCTAGCACTCTATCTGTGGTTCCGACAACCTTTCGCTTCACCATTTCTTTGCTTGATGTCATCGCTGATCGATTACATCTTCAAGAGACTTCTCGACAAATGTGTCATGATCATCATCAACATTCTGAGCTCTTCCAGGGTATCAATTAAATTCATGATGGAGAGTAGCATCCTTGCCCTTGGTAATTGGTATTGTCGTTGACAACATCCTTGTCTTCCTTCCAAACATCGACTTGGTCTTGTTTTTGTTGAACCTTAAATTCCTTGCTGGCCACCTTATGTTATGTTCCATCTTGGAGTATTACCATGTTTTGTCGAGGATGTCGCGAGAATTGCACACATCTTAAGAATTCTTGATATAGTGATACCTCTTACCATCACCTTTCATTTCCTAGTTCCCGTGTTGCTTTTAACCGGAATACCGACAAATGGACTGTGATGCGTAAATTCAACACTTATGGCATAGCAATTCTATCACCTTGGAGTTAATGAACAATAAGTCCATTCTTAGTGTGTTGACAGTTGAATCAACATTCTAACGTTGGTCGTACTACTTAGTCCGGATTTTTGGTGCACCTGTCGATTAATGTTTAATTATGGACGTTTCCCTTAGGCATACCTCGTGATATCATCTGGTTTGGCCAATGCTATCACCTTGTTCGCGCAATCGTGGAAATTCATCTTTGTGGAAATCTCGAAGAATTGTTGCTGAGCCCATCAGCCACATCCTCATCTTCTTCGTGGTTCATGATGAACATTTAAGCTAGTGTTGGAAACCTTGAAAGCATTATCTTTGTGCCTAGCTCATGAATAATATGCTTGGTAAAATAAGTGTTTTTCTCCAAGTTCACGTGCATTTTTGCCGCCGTGATTATGTGAGAGTTTTGTGTCGCTTCCTCTGGAATCGTTCCAATTCATTCATGCATGTGCAAAGTATTCTATGGTGTGATAGAATTGCTACCTTCACACCATCTGTATTTCCTAGCACGCCAAGCCACTGATTGATTTGTTAACAAGAAGAGGTTCCTTTGTAAGAGCTAATCCAGACTTACACATGGAACTTTGATACCCTCTGTGATGGTTCCCAAACAGAACTTGATTGCATTCATTCTGAAAACTGCCATGTGGGCACAAATGTCTTGACATTGTGATCATGTGTCTTGCAATCCAACTCATGATTTCAAAACTTGCTTCCATAGTTCATTTTTGAGGATCTTGCAACGTGATCTCATCGATGTGTGTTGCATCCTTTTTCCTTCTCAGGCCTACTAAGTCTGAAGAATCCTGACACCAACCCGATCTGAACCTCAGTCAGATATGATGGTTGGAACATTCTTTTTCCTAGAATTGTAACATTGGTCTTTATGGTACCCGGTAAGGTGATGTCTTGTCTAGCACACCTGGTCGGAGGACCTATTGTTGTAGTATCTTGTTCAACAAGATTAGCCTCTCTTCCATGAGGAAGTGGTATGACTTATTTTATAAGTTGTTCCTGATGGATCCTTTGTGTATCCAAAGTCCGACCTCCATGTCAATGCTATCCCTAAGCATGTCTGTGGTACTTCGACCATCAACAAGAACATTGGGAGCGCAATGTAAAAAAAAATGGTCAATTATCCAAACATCGTTGGATGAGTAAACATCATGATTCTCCTTGCCCCTATCCAAAGGGTTACGCATTTGGTGCCCTATCATGTACATCGTGCTCTGTCTTTCCGTGGGAAGGATATACTCATAATACTTGTGTAAAAACACATTTTCCTTTCCATTGGTCTGGTTAATCTAATAATCATATTTTCCTTTCCATTGGTCTGTTTAACCTTTATTCAGATTATATGATCTAATCGGTAATAATTCCCTGCTTAGGTAAACACCTCGGTGGACAACTCTGTCAGTAAGACCCTGTTACTATTGTTGATAACATTCCGGTAACCGCCGGTGGACGAGAACTTTGACTTTTGGTCCGCCTCGTTTCAACGAGCAGGAAAATGGTTCTATACGTCCCCCGCCCTTGGTACCGATATTGTTGCCGACACAACTGACAAGCTATCCTCTGACATGTCTTGCTATCATGATCATACAAGATGCCACCGCTCTTCCTACTCTTAACCCACATGGTGGGCCCATAACCCACAGTTCCACAGGATCAAAACTTGACTCTCCTGTACATCCTTGATTCTAAAGTATCTTTTGCACTTGGCTTCGTATGTAATTCACGACCCACCGTCCAAGGGATGATCTAGTCTAGTATCAGACGCAATATTTAATTTTCGTTACTCTATACCCTTTCACCTTATGATTAGGCATCGAATGATTGCATACCTGTTTGAAACTTTTGTACCATCGCATATAGTTCTAAATGAATTCCCTGAGTTACAACTCGAGAAATAATTCATGTCTTCTTCCCTGAGTTCAACGTTAGATGCCCAACTTTGTGGAGATACGTTCTTCCAGAATTTTCCCCTATTATCGCATTCGTAGGACGATGGAGATCCCGAAGAAGGGATGACGACTTCATCATGATGCCCTGTTACAGCAAATTGAATACTTGAATGAAAAGGGATCAACCTCTTCGATGAGATCAACAAGGACAAGAAGATTCGTTAAAATTACGTAACCGAACCATTTCCCCCCTTACTCTACCTCTTAATTCTCGGGACGAGAATTTCTTTTAGAGGAGGAGAGTTGTAACACCCCTGGTTACCTACTACAGTAACCCATACAATCTAGCTTCAGTGATCATCAAGATTAAGCTAACCATTTTGCTAAACTATGTTTGATCACATTTGATTCTTATTGAAATTCAAAATTCAATTAATAAGTAGTTTAAATATTTTCACAAACCTGAAAACTAATATCATGGTTGGGTTAAAAATATTCACCTTGTATTTATAAAATATGAACCAACATTTTTGTAGGTAATTAATGTCTCTAAAAACAAATATAACAGAGGCCAAAACAATTATTAAATGCCTTCTCTTTTTTTGGAAAATACCAAACTATTTCCAATGCCCCCAAAACTTTTGTGGCAGTGTCTAAAAATGCAAGACAATTATTGGACCAGTTTCCACTGTTTTCAAAAGGCTAAATGGATTGATAAAAAAATAAAAGCTATAAAAAAGAAACAGAATTAAAAAAAGGGCTAGAGCCTACTGTGCTGGTGGGCTTCAAGCCGCTACAGTGCACAAGGCCCAGCCTGTGCTGGCCTTTCTCCTTCCTCTGGACAGGAGGCAAGGGCCTTGGCGCTCACCGCACACACACGCCGTCCACACCCTCGATTAGCGCCGTGTCGAGCATCCTGAGATCGCCCAGTGGATAAGGACTGTCCCCGCTGCTGCCCAGTGACTAACCCTAGCCGCCATTTGACACCTCGTTCCCTCTCTGCTTTTTCCTCCGTTCTTCCCGAGCGCCGCCATGGCCACACCTCCCTAGACAACGCGGCCACCAGCCCTCCCCCGACGAACCAAGATGTGCAGGAGGACCGCCACCCTCAGCTTCGTCCATTCAGAGCACCGAATCGAGCCGGGGCGGCCCGTACGCTCGCAATCGCCGTCGTCTTCATTGTGTACATCGCCGGCCGCCGTCGTCGATTCGCTCGACCCCGACCACCCCCGGCCTCCCCGACCTCGCCATCGTGCTCACTGTGAGCTCCTCTACAAAGTCCCCCCGTTACCCAGCTCGACCCACTCCGATTCGTCGCCGTAGCCTTCGCGTTGTGCTCGCCATGGCCACCACCGAAGCCCCGCTCCCCGTGTGTGTTCGCCCGCTCCTACCGCACGTCCGCCGTGGCCCGGACTTGTCCTGGCACGCCCGTGCCTACTGGCCGCGAACTGGCTAGCCCGGCCGCGCGCCCATGCGTGCCGCGCCGCAGCCGCCCGCACCCATGCCGCTGCTTGCAAATTGCTGCTGCTCCTGATTTGCTGCTTGCTGCTGTGCTGCTCAAACTGCTGCTGCTGCTATGCTACTGCTGCTGCCCGCTGCTCTGCTGCTGGCTGCGCTGCATACCGCTGCTGCTGCTCTTAGCTGCCGCTGCCGCTCAGCTGCTTCTACTGCTGCCGTTGCTGGCCATTGCCATGGCCGTGCGTGTGTGCACATGTGCACAGCCGGTTGTGCCTCTGGCCGCCTTAATTAATTAGAGGTAGGTTAGTTTTACTATTAGATTAGTGGACTAAATAGCCTAATGTGGAGATGACATGTGTACCACATTTGATTATGTTAGTTTTTTTAATTATATGATTAGGTATAGTCTATGCCATGTGGGCCACACTTTCCTTTTGACCAGTCAAATTGACTTGGTCAAATTCGGATTAATTAAATATAATAATTCTGGAAATTCTTGAATATTGATTAATCTTTGTAAAATTAATAGAAAATAATCCGTAACTCGGATGAAAATAATTTATACATGAAAGTTGTTCAGAAAAATCCCATGAATCCGAATATGTTGTCCGTTAGTCTGTCACGTGCTTCTATCATAACAAACATGGAACATTTCCATCGTTTTCATCTGTCCGGTTGTAGCCCGAGACCCGAAAAATATCGTCAGATATTCTTCCGATCCGTCTACGACGTGTAGTACTGCGTTAGTGCATGCCTAGCTCTGCATATTGCCATGTCATGCATCGTGATTGCATCTGTGCTTTATATTTATTGTTTCTCCCCCCTCTTCTTACCGGTAGACCCGAGACTGACGGTGCTGCGGGTACGACTACGCGACTGACGATCAGCCTTTCGCCGTAGAGCAGCAAGGCAAGCAACCCCCCTTGAGCATTCCGATATCGCCCATTTCATTCCCTCTCATTCTTGCGTTAGATTTTGCTACTGTATTAGTTAGCTCCTACTCCTGATGCATAGCCTGCTTTTGATGAACTGCTACTATACCTGCTGTCATATCAACTGCTTAGTATAGGTTGATCAATGAATCCCCTATGACCCCTAGTCTCAGTTGCCCCGCTTTAATTATCAGTTACTCGATCTTCGTGATCGATGAGTCAGGCCCGTCACATCACTGCACACCCCCTTAGTTGTACGACTCTGCGGAACTACCATCGAGTACCGAGGGTGACACCTCGTGAAGTACTCATGATGCAAGCTCTGTAGTGTAGCTAGTCGGTCGTGGTAATCAGAGGGTGATACCTCTCTGCCACTCCCGATAACGACTCTGTCGTGCAACCCCTCAAGTGTGGGACCCTCGAGGGTGATTCCTCTAAGTCCACCTTGACGGTTTCATCGAGCGGGACCCTTTGAGAGTGATTCCTCAGGTTTCGTCTTGATGTTTTATACACACAGTTACTATGACCAGGTTATAGAAACATGTTGGTGATGGCTCGGCCCTGAAGGGTACCCATGGTTTGATGATGACGAGGCGCGGCCGGGCAAGTGAGGTCCTTCCCACACATCCTCGAGACGGGGCGATGGGACCGCACATCATGGGTCACGCTTGCCCCGCATTAATAAAATGCTAATGGGTTGGTTATTTGATCTGAGTTGGTCGTTTGACCTTTTACGCACAAAACCTTTACGTGGGAAAAGTTATGGGTACTCAACGTCGTTGTATCAGTCGAAGCTCTTCGGACGTCAGCAATGGAGCGGCGCACGCCCGAGTGGTCCCTGACGGCATTGATCTTGTATTAAGTGATGCTAGGACTGACCTCGGCCGCGTACGCATCGTGCAGGAGTGCAAAGGGTGAGTGGGCCCATGACCCCTGTGCGCTTAGGATTTAAACCGATGGGCTGGCCTCTTTGTTGAGCCTAGGTGGGGCAACGACGTGTTGATATCCCGAGGCCGGGCATGACCCAGGAAAGTGTGTCCGGCCGGAGGTGATCAAGCGTGTTGGAAATGCGGTGCACCCCTGCAGGGATGAATTCAACTATTCGAATAGCCGTGTCCACGGTAACAGGACGACTTGGAGTTGTACCTTGACCTGATATAACTAAAATTGTGATTTACATTGAAATGAATGTTGGCTCCGGGATTGCTTCCTCGCAGGGAGTCGAGGAAGAATCTCTGGGCGTGGTTACTTAATAAAATTGCTACAATAATATTGCTATATATGAGATACCAGTCTACTCTCTTCTAATGCTGCAAGATGCTGAAGATGCTAGTCTTCGATAGGACTAGGCCTTCCCCCTTTTCTCGCTTTCTGCAGTCAGCCCAGAAATAACTCCATTCCTTGATACTGATGCATACTTAGCATAGTTCTGATGTCAGTCTTGCGAGTACTTTGGATGAGTACTCACCGCTGCTTTGCTTCCTCTTTCCCCCTCGATACGATTCTGCGTTCAGACGATGGAGCCCAGGAGATGGAGTACGCCGGAGACGACTACTACATCACCGCAGGAGCCTACTACTACGTGGAGGCGAGCCCCGACCAGCAGTAGGATCGGAGGTTCCCAGGCAGGAGGCCTCGCCTCTTTCGATCCGTTGTTATGTTTGTGCTAGCCTTCTTAAGGCAAAACTTGTTTAACTTATGTCTGTACTCAGATATTAATTGCTTCCGCTAACTCGTGCTTGTCGAGCTTTGTATTCGAGCCCTCGAGGCCCCTGGCTTGTAATATGAAGCTGTATGACTTTAATTTGTGTCTAGTGTTGTGTTGTGATATCGATCAGTGAGTCCCTAATCTTGGTCGTACGCATTGCGTGTTTGATTAGCGTACGGTCGAAATTGGGGGCGTCACAAGTTGGTATCAGAGCCGACTGCCTGTAGGTAGCCTCCTTTCCAATTCCTTGGCCGAAGTTGAGTCTAGTCTTTGAAATTTTTTTACTAACATTGTTGTGTGGCTTACGGGCCCACATCTCAATTGGGTGGTATTAGGATCTTTTATTCCTCTTCTAATACTCTGGGTTCTGATCTCTCTTCTATTTCGGGTTAAAGATTTTGCTAACTCTGACTCCTGGTTCTCGTAACTACTTCCTCCCTGACAGCCCCTCATTCCAGATGATGGCTTGATTCATCAGAAGATTCTGAAGATACTCTCCGATGTTTTCTCGAGAACTTGTGCTCATCGCTTTTGTGATTCCCTTCCACCATCAACCCCTATGGATAACTAAATATGACGGTTGTTCATACTCATTCCCAGTTGCTCTTGCTGTTACTAGATGCATTGAATTATCCTCTGACTTTTTAATTATCCCTGGTGCCACTACCCGACTGTTCTAGTCGCACGAATACACCTACGAATAATTCCTCACATTTATCGGGGATTTGTTCATCCTCAGTTGTCATGGGTTTCACAAAATCCTTCGAATGGCTATTCGACCTTCCGAAATCCTCAGTAGCCTATTTCTCTTGACCTTCCTCGCCTGCTTGCATTATGGTTAATTCCATATGTCTAGCAATATTCATTAAAATCCTTTGTGGTTGTCATTTGATTTTATTGATTCAACCTGTGTGTGAATGCACACAGTCATTAGTTGTTTCTCATAAATTATCTTTTCGGCCGAGACATCCTTCCAAACCTGAGTTGGTTCTCGACAAATCAACCTTGATTGATTGTCCATCTAAGTCCATTCATCTTACTTGTATTTGATCGGAGCATCTGCTTTCGGTACACCAATTTGGAAATCTTAATTCCTTTGTTTTTTAAGCATCGAATTATTTGGATGTTCTATAGTCTGATGCCTTGCATTCTTTCTCCCTATGATTGAGTACATATACTCACATCGGGTCCTCTATGGACCGCCAGACCCATTGTTGGGTTATTATCCGATAGCATCATTCACATTCAAAATTCTTGTGATGTTCTTCACCTGATATAAGATGCCATTGGTAAATTGTGTCTTCTCCCTCTGATAAGTTGTATCCTATGCTTTTGTCAACCATGCTCTGTTGTCAAGCATGTGTTATTACTCTTGAAGTTTGTGGTATAAGTTCCTAAGATGCCCCGATGGGTTGAACCTATGCCTTCCTTACTCCATGTGAACCCGAGAGTTTTCACGAGTCTTACTCTTCTAGTGTTTTGCCAGATAATCTTTCCAAACTACAACCTCATCAAAAGCGAGGAGTAAATGGAAGGTGATGCATTGACGAAGTGGGAACCGACCTTGAACTTTGTGTTCATGCCCATGGAAACGATGTTGATCTTATCATAGAAGCTTCTCGTAACAATAATCTTTCCCTTTGCATGATTTGATCTTGTATCTGTGATTGGTACTTTGCAACCGTGGTTCCGACCATGATTGTTATTCTTTGATCCCATTTTAGACAAGTTAAAGTGCTTGTCTTATGCAGATCAATACATCGGTCCAAACTTTAATTCTGATCTACCTCCGAGTATTACCCCTGTATCTCGAGAATATCACGAAGCTATTTGGTTCCTTATGAGCTCCTCATCAACAATGATGTTTTACTGATTCCATTTTCCCCGGGTTTTGAGTCGCTTGTCACTCGAGAACACCAATAACGGAATCGAGTACGCTTTGCGATTCAGCAACTCTTAGTAATCTTCTTGCTAATGAGTTTGTACTTGATCATGTCTTTCCAAGCTGTTAGGCTACATCATCATCGTCATGCTAGAGCTTGACCATTCCATCTATGTCCTTCATCTCCGGAACACAATTCCAACAGTGCACTAAGCTTACATCGAGCTTTCAACGTCATGTTGGTTGTCTTGAAAGGCAATTTTGATTCTGAGCTAGCACTCTATCTGTGGTTCCGACAACCTTTCGCTTCACCATTTCTTTGCTTGATGTCATCGCTGATCGATTACATCTTCAAGAGACTTCTCGACAAATGTGTCATGATCATCATCAACATTCTGAGCTCTTCCAGGGTATCAATTAAATTCATGATGGAGAGTAGCATCCTTGCCCTTGGTAATTGGTATTGTCGTTGACAACATCCTTGTCTTCCTTCCAAACATCGACTTGGTCTTGTTTTTGTTGAACCTTAAATTCCTTGCTGGCCACCTTATGTTATGTTCCATCTTGGAGTATTACCATGTTTTGTCGAGGATGTCGCGAGAATTGCACACATCTTAAGAATTCTTGATATAGTGATACCTCTTACCATCACCTTTCATTTCCTAGTTCCCGTGTTGCTTTTAACCGGAATACCGACAAATGGACTGTGATGCGTAAATTCAACACTTATGGCATAGCAATTCTATCACCTTGGAGTTAATGAACAATAAGTCCATTCTTAGTGTGTTGACAGTTGAATCAACATTCTAACGTTGGTCGTACTACTTAGTCCGGATTTTTGGTGCACCTGTCGATTAATGTTTAATTATGGACGTTTCCCTTAGGCATACCTCGTGATATCATCTGGTTTGGCCAATGCTATCACCTTGTTCGCGCAATCGTGGAAATTCATCTTTGTGGAAATCTCGAAGAATTGTTGCTGAGCCCATCAGCCACATCCTCATCTTCTTCGTGGTTCATGATGAACATTTAAGCTAGTGTTGGAAACCTTGAAAGCATTATCTTTGTGCCTAGCTCATGAATAATATGCTTGGTAAAATAAGTGGTTTTCTCCAAGTTCACGTGCATTTTTGCCGCCGTGATTATGTGAGAGTTTTGTGTCGCTTCCTCTGGAATCGTTCCAATTCATTCATGCATGTGCAAAGTATTCTATGGTGTGATAGAATTGCTACCTTCACACCATCTGTATTTCCTAGCACGCCAAGCCACTGATTGATTTGTTAAAAAGAAGAGGTTCCTTTGTAAGAGCTAATCCAGACTTACACATGGAACTTTGATACCCTCTGTGATGGTTCCCAAACAGAACTTGATTGCATTCATTCTGAAAACTACCATGTGGGCACAAATGTCTTGACATTGTGATCATGTGTCTTGCAATCCAACTCATGATTTCAAAACTTGCTTCCATAGTTCATTTTTGAGGATCTTGCAACGTGATCTCGTCGATGTGTGTTGCATCCTTTTTCCTTCTCAGGCCTACTAAGTCTGAAGAATCCTGACACCAACCCGATCTGAACCTCAGTCAGATATGATGGTTGGAACATTCTTTTTCCTAGAATTGTAACATTGGTCTTTATGGTACCCGGTAAGGTGATGTCTTGTCTAGCACACCTGGTCGGAGGACCTATTGTTGTAGTATCTTGTTCAACAAGATTAGCCTCTCTTCCATGAGGAAGTGGTATGACTTATTTTATAAGTTGTTCCTGATGGATCCTTTGTTGGGTTATTATCCATGCCTCCAAACCATGTAAATCTGATAAGGAATATCAGCTCAAAGGATAATTCCCATCGAAACAGTACTTCTGAGAAATTCTATTCTATTTACTTCATGACGAAAGGCTACTTAGAGTCTGCTTTCCTTGCAATTGGTTCTATCATTGAGGTAATTTATTTTGTACTTTTTCAACACTACATATGTACATTCCCTAGTGTTATACAAATATTCTGGTTCGATTCACCCCGAGTGCTGAAAAAATGATTCATTTGGCAAAAAGGTTGCTGAAAAGGTTGCGACTGGTGAGTTGAGTTCTCCTATTGCTCTAGTCAGGCCTCCGGGTCTCCATGGCAAACATAGTGAGCGAATTTGATTTTGTCACTTCAATAGTGTGGCTATTGCATCCAATTATCAGTTAAATCATAGGGTTTTCATCATGATTTTTGAACATTGCCATGACATTAGTATCCATCTCAACTACTCGAGAAATAGTATGAAAATGAATTCGGAACCAAGTTGCTTGGGAAAGAACTGAAGTCGAGGAAATTTGTTTTCAAATCATGGCTAAGTAGTATTATATATTAACATATCGAGCACTCGCTTATTGTCGTTCGGAAATTGCAGTTCATATGTGTTGGGTTCTACCATAGGTGCATCACATGCGAATTAAAATTTTCCTACACGCAGAACATCGAAGAACATGCTACGGAGATGGATCATTGTTCGTTACCACTAGACGCGAAGTGCCGTGCAGCGGAAGTAGACTCCAAGTGTGCGATGAAGCTGGTTAGGCGAACCTGTACATCACACTTCTGTTCCCTTTGCCACATGATATATGTTGTCGTGCTCAAGGCGACATGGTCATCCTTGTTGCAGCACGACCTCTTTCTCATTCCGGTGAATCCGACCAACACTTCAGATTATCTCATAATCCTCATCGCATGGCCATGCTTATCCAGGTCGGATCACCCGAGGGGCCCAAAGTATATCTCTCCTCATCGGAGGGGCAAATCCCATCTTGCTCGACCATGTCTCGCAGCATGGGTCAGGACAAGCCCGAAACCAACCTTTATAACTACCCTGTCACGGAGTAGCGTTTGTCGGCCCAAAGCAAGTCTGTCACCATCCCGAGTACATGCGCCAGCTCAGGTGTTAGGACACAGAACATATGCTGTACTAGAGACTCACAGATGACCTATCGTTGCGTCTCATAGTTGGGTTTCTCCAACTCAGACCTTATCTCGACTCAGATCAGACTACGTCGAATCCGACCAGATCTTTCCGAGTCCATATTATCCGGCTAGCATCCAATGCTACATGGTTAGTGAGACCGAACCATCCACCGTGTCATATGCTAGTCTGACTGGCTGCGCGTCCACACAACCCTTTCGACTAGGGACCATTTAGGATAGTCATCATACAATGAATAGTCTCACAAACAACTCATGTACTTGTTAATACACATCATTGATAATGTCCAAGGACTATGTTTATTCATAAACACATAGGAAATACCATCATACATGATTGCCTCTAGGGCATATCTCCAACAGTCTCCCACTTGCACTAGAGTCAATCAAATAGACATCGAATGCCCATAGCTCTAACGTGCCCCTCATGCTTGGGTTGTGGAAGCGGCTTAGTCAATGGATCTGCAACGTTTTCATCCGTATGAATCTTGCATAAATTAGTATCACCATTCTTTACGAGCTTTCGTATAAGGTGATACTTTCGGTCTATGTGCCTGGTCTTGTGGTGTTGTCTCGGCTCCTTGGCCTGTGCGATGGCACCTGAATTGTCGCAATACAGGTCTGACGTGGCTTGGACTGCGTCGGTATTTCCCCAAAGAGGAAGGGATGATGCAGCACAGCGACGGTAAGTATTTCCCTCAGTTATGAAACCAAGGTTATCGAACTAGTAGGAGGATCTCCACCACCCAATAAGCAGCACCTGCACACAAACAACAAATACTTGCAACCCGACGCGAAAGAGAGGTTGTCAATCTCTCTACGGTAAATAGATAGATTAGGTAGTGATAGATATGCAGCAATATATTTTTGGGTTTTTGGTTTTGTAGATCTGAAAACAAAGATTGAAAAAAACGTAGATCGGAAAGCAATATGATAGGAAAAGTAGACCCGAGGGCCGTAGGGTTCACTAGTGGCTTCTCTCATGAGTATAGCGCACGGTGGGTGATGACCCACAAGTATAGGGGATCTATCGTAGTCCTTTCGATAAGTAAGAGTGTCGAACCCAACGAGGAGCAGAAGGAAATGACAAGCGGTTCTCAGTAAGGTATTCTCTGCAAGCACTGAAATTATCGGTAACAGATAGTTTTGTGATAAGGTAATTCGTAACGGGTAGCAAGTAACAATTGTAACAAAGGTGCAGCAAGGTGGCCCAATCCTTTTTGTAGCAAAGGACAAGCCTGGACAAACTCTTATATAAAGCAAAGCGCTCCCGAGGACACATGGGAATTCTGTCAAGCTAGTTTTCATCATGCTCATATGATTCACGTTCGTTACTTTGATAATTTGATATGTGGGTGGACTGGTGCTTGGGTGCTGTCCTTACTTGGACAAGCCTCCCTCTTATGATTAACCCCTCTCGCAAGCATCCGCAAATACGAAAGAAGAATTAAGATAAATCTAACCATAGCATGAAACATATGGATCCAAATCAGCCCCTTATGAAGCAACGCATAAACTAGGGTTTAAGCTTCTGTCACTCTAGCAACCCATCATCTACTTATTACTTCCCAATGCCTTCCTCTAGGCCCAAATAATGGTGAAGTGTCATGTAGTCGACGTTCACATAACACCACTAGAGGAGAGACAACATACATCTCATCAAAATATCGAACGAATACCAAATTCACATGATTACTTATAACAAGACTTATCCCATGTCCTCAGGAACAAACGTAACTACTCACAAAGCATATTCATGTTCATAATCAGGGGAGTATTAATTATCATTAAGGATCTGAACATATGATCTTCCACCAAGTAAACCAACTAGCATCAACTACAAGGAGTAATCAACACTACCAGCAACCCACAGGTACCAATCTGAGGTTTTGAGACAAATATCGGATACAAGAGATGAACTAGGGTTTGGAGAGGAGATGGTGCTGGTGAAGATGTTGATGGAGATTGACCCCCTCTCGATGAGAGGATCGTTGGTGACGACGATGGCTTCGATTTCCCCCTCCGGGAGGGAAGTTTCCTCGGCAGAACAGCTCCGCCGGAGCCCTAGATTGGTTATGTCCAAGTTCCGCCTCGAGACGGCGGCGCTTCGTCCCGAAAGCTCCCTTATGATTTTTTTCAGGTCAAAACCCTCCATATAGCAGAAGATGGGCACCGGAGGCCTGCCAGGTGGGCCACAAGCCACAGTGGGGCGCCCAGGGGGGTAGGGCGCGCCCCCCTGGCTTGTGACTGCCTGGTGGGTCCCCTGATGTATTTCTTTCGCCCAATATTTTTTATATATTCCAAAATAATTCTCCGTAAATTTTCAGGACTTTTGGAGTTGTGCAGAATAGGTATCTCAGATTTGCTCCTTTTCCAGTCCAGAATTCCAGCTGCCGGCATTCTCCCTCTTCATGTAAACCTTGTAAAATAAGAGAGAAAAGGCATAAGTATTGTACCATAATGTGTAATAACAGCCCATAATGCAATAAATATCAATATAAAAGCATGATGCAAAATGGACGTATCAACTCCCCCAAGCTTAGACCTCGCTTGTCCTCAAGCGAAAGCCGAAATCGATAAATATGCCCACATGTTTAGAGATAGAGGTGTCAATAAAATAAAATACGGACATGAAGGCATCATGGTTATCTTTAGAACAGCAACATATATTGACATATAATTTCTTATGCTAGAGTAACAATTCATTCACATGGTAAAGTATGAATCAAGAACTCTATTGAGAACCAACAAACTACGATCTCAGTCATTGAAGCAATTCCAATTTATCATAACGTCGGAAAGAGTCAATATAAGAGCTTGTAAAGCAAATCCACATACTCAATCATCTTTTAGTCTTTCATAATTGCTAACACTCACGCGGTACCTATGAGGTCAAAGTTTCAATCGGACACAGAGAAAGATAGGGGCTTATAGTATTGCCTCCCAACTATTTACCTCAAGGGTAATGTCAACAGAAATAACTCATGCTCACCCACATCCGAGTGGATATATGTGTCTAGATAATTCCCTAACACATGACGCTTGCCAAGAGATAAAGGCGAAATAAAGGAAGTGATGATAATCACCATGACTCTTGCATAAAGGTAAGTACTAGAAAATAAAAGTAGCAGATAGGCCCTTCGCAGAGGGAAGCAGAGGTTGTCATGCGCTTTTATAGTTGGATGCACAATCCCTTAATGCAAAAGAACGTCACTTTATATTGCCCCTTGTGATAAAGAACTTTATTATGCAGTATGTCGCTTTTATTTCTTCCATATCACAAGTTCGTATAAAGTTTATTTTCCTCACACTAATAGATCACACATATTTAGAGAGCAATTCATATTGCTTGCACCGATGACAACTTACTTGAAGGATCTTACTCAATCCATAGGTAGGTATGGTGGACTCTCATGGCAAAACTGGGTTAAAGGTGTTTGGATGCACAAGTAGTATCTCTACTTGGTGCGGAAGTTTTGGCTGATATGGGGTGGAAGCAAGCGACACATGTTGAAGGATCTAAAACAATATAACTTCTATTCGGAAATAAGCAAACATAACTCATTATGTTGTCTTCCTTGTCCAACATCAACTTCTTATCTTATAATATTTTTAATGAGAGCTCACAATCATAAAAGATGTCCAAGATGATATATTTATATGTGAACCTCTCTTTCTTTATTACTTCCTTTTAATTGCCACAATGACCAATCGCTATGTTTGTCAACTCACAACAAAGTTCAATCGACATACTTTTTATATGTGAAGTCATCACTCCCCATAAGATCATCATGTATACTCTTTGCTTTTATTCTATACTTCTTTCTATTTCTTTTTCTCCAGATCATAGCAAACAAGCAAAGCCCTCAACTCAAAACTACTCTTTATTATATAACTCTCGGACTTGCTTACATAGGGGGAACATAAAGCAAAACTCAAAACTAGATCACACTAAAAACTTTATTCTACTAGATCAAGATGTAACCAAAGGATCGAACTAAGAAAAACGATAAAAGTAAAAGATGTGATGGTGATACGATACCGGGGCACCTCCCCCAAGCTTGGCACAAGCCAAGGGGAGTGCCCATACCCATGTGTTTAGTTGTCGTTCTTCGGAGGTGGCGATGTTGGAGTTGTTGATGAGGTTGGAGGCTAGTCGAGTTTCCTCTTAAGCATAAAATTCTATTCCCTCAGATCGTCTACTTCCTGCTCGAGCTTCAATATCCTTTGACATAACTCTTGCTTGCTCTCCTGCAGAAAACGAGAAGGGATAAATAGAACCTTGGGTTTTCTCCTTGTATTTGGGAGGCTCGATTTCCTGAACTCCACATGCATATCTCCTGGTCAAGGCAGGGGGATCTCCTCTTCATCCGAGCTTTCTTCCTCATACTAGCCTTTTAGTTCCTCCTCCGAGAACAATCCATAAGGATCTAAGTCCCCATAGAGCTTGGGATTGGCAAGATAATGCGATACATAGCTCTCCCCATCGGAATCTTGGGACGACATCTTGCTCTAAATCTGCTGCAGAAACAGCTCAAAACGAAAACAAGAGGTTTTGTCGTGATATGATGGTCAAAACCTTCGGGAGATTATATAATGATTTTTTACCGACCAGAAGGAGTATACCACAAGAAAACGGAGTCCGGAGGGTACACAAGGTGGCCACAAGCCACAAGGGTGCGCCCAGGGGGGTAGGGCGCGCCCCCCTGGCTTGTCGCCTCCTCGTGCACTATTCGGACTGCTTTAAATTTTCCTAATTTTTTAAATATTCCAAAACAGAGAAAAATTGCCATTGGAAAAGTTTTGGAGTCGGTTTGCTTACCGTACCACATACCTATTCCTTTTCGGAGTCTGAAACGTTCTGGTAAGTCTCCCTAATGTACTCCTCCGGAGTCACGGTATTGATAATATTGGTTTCAACATTTATGGGAGTACCTGAGATATAATGTTTGATTCTTTGACCGTTTACCACCTTCGGATTTGTGCCTTCGGGGTTGTTGATCTTGATGGCACCGGAACGATACACTTCTTCGATAATGTAAGGCCCTTCCCATTTAGAGAGAAGTTTTCCTGCAAAAAATCTTAAATGAGAATTGTATAGCAAGACATGATCACCTACATTGAATTCACGCTTTTGTATCCTTCTATCATGCCATCTCTTAACCTTTTCTTTAAACAACTTGGCATTCTCATAGGCCTGGGTTCTCCATTCATCAAGTGAGCTAATGTCAAATAACCTCTTCTCACCAGCAAGTTTAAAATCATAGTTGAGCTCTTTAATTGCCCAATAAGCTTTATGCTCTAGCTCTATAGGTAAGTGACATGCTTTACCATAAACCATCTTATACGGAGACATACCCATAGGGTTTTTATAAGCTGTTCTATAAGCCCATAATGCATCATCAAGTTTCTTAGACCAATTCTTTCTAGACCTATTAACAGCCTTCTGCAAGATCAATTTAATTTCTCTATTGCTCGATTCTACTTGACCACTAGACTGAGGATGATAAGGAGACGCAATTCTATGATTAACATCATACTTAGCAAGCAATTTACGGAAAGCACCATGAATAAAGTGTGAACCACCATCAGTCATTAAATATCTAGGGACTCCAAATCTAGGGAAAATAACTTCTTTAAGCATTTTAATAGAAGTGTTATGATCAGCGCTACTAGTTGGAATAGCTTCTACCCACTTAGTAACATAATCAACAGCAACTAGAATATGAGTATACCCGTTAGATTGTGGAAAAGGTCCCATATAATCAAAGCCCCAAACATCAAATGGTTCAATAACAAGAGAGTAATTCATAGGCATTTCCTGACGTCTACTAATATTACCAATCCTTTGACATTCATCACAAGACAAGACAAACTTACGAGCATCCTTGAAGAGAGTAGGCCAATAAAAACCAGATTGTAATACCTTGTGTGCAGTTCTATCTCCAGCGTGATGTCCCCCATAAGCCTCGGAGTGACACTTGCGTAGGATCTGTTCCTGTTCATGCTCAGGTACACAACGTCTACTAACACCATCTACTCCTTCTTTATAAAGGTGTGGATCATCCCAGAAGTAATGTCTTAAATCATAGAAGAACTTTTTCTTTTGTTGGTATGTGAAACTAGGCGGTATAAATTTAGCAACAATGTAATTAGCATAATCAGCATACTATGGGGCATTACGCGAAGCATTTATGACAGCTAATTGTTCATCAGGAAAGCTATCATCAATAGGTAGTGGGTCATCAAGAACATTTTCTAACCTAGACAAGGTATCTACTACGGGGTTATCAGCACCCTTTCTATCAATAATATGCAAATCAAATTCTTGTAGCAAGAGAACCCATCTAATAAGTCTAGGCTTAGCATCTTTCTTTTCCATAAGATACTTAATAGCAGCATGATAGGTGTGAACAGTCACTTTAGAATCAACAATATAAGGTCTGAACTTATCACAAGTGAACACAACTGCTAAAAATTCCTTTTCAGTGGTAGCATAATTTCTTTGAGCACTGTCTAGAGTTTTACTAGCATAATGGATAACATTTAATTTCTTATCAACTCTTCGTCCTAGAACAGCACCAACAACATAATCACTAGCATCACACATAATTTCAAAGGGTAGGTTCCAATCAGGTGGTTGAACTACAGGTGCTGAAATCAAGGCCTTCTTAAGAATTTCAAATGCTTCTACACAATCATCATAAAAAACGAATGGAACATCTTTTTGCAAAAGATTGGTAAGAGGCCTAGAAATCTTAGAGAAGTCTTTAATAAACCTCCTATAAAAACCAGCATGACCAAGGAAACTTCTTATACCTCTGATATCCGTAGGACACGGCATTTTTTTCAATAGCATCAACTTTAGCTCGATCAACTACAATACCTCTTTCGGAGATTTTATGCCCTAAGAAAAAACCTTCATTAACCATAAAGTGGCACTTTTCCCAATTCAAGACAAGATTAGTTTCTTCACATCTCTGCAAAACTCGACCAAGGTTGCTCAAGCAATCGTCAAAAGAAGTTCCGTAAACGGAAAAATCATCCATGAAAACCTCAAGAATCTTTTCACAAAAGTCAGAGAATATAGCCATCATACATCTTTGAAAGGTAGCAGGTGCATTGCATAAACCAAAAAGCATACGTCTATAAGGAAAGGTACCGAAAGGACAAGTAAAAGTGGTCTTTTCTTGATCCACTTTTGACACAGGTATTTGAGAGAAACCAGAATAACCATCTAGAAAGCAAAAATGTGTATGTTTGGATAGTCTTTCTAGCATTTGATCAATAAAAGGTAGAGGGTAATGATCTTTCCTAGTAGCTTTATTTAGTTTCCTAAAATCAATTACCATTCTATATCCTGTAACAATTCTTTGCGGGATCAATTCATTTTTATCATTAGGAACAACGGTAATACCTCCCTTCTTAGGGACACAATGAACGGGACTAACCCATCTACTATCAGCAACAGGATAAATTATACCTGCCTCCAGAAGCTTTAATATTTCATTTCTTACCACTTCTTTCATTTTAGGATTTAACCGTCGTTGGTGATCAACAACTGGTTTAGCATCAGGCTCCATATTAATTTTATGCTGACATAGAGTGGGACTAATGCCCTTAAGATCATCAAGAGTATATCCAATAGCAGCACGGTGCTTCCTCAGAGTTTTCAATAATATCTTTTCTTCATGCTCTGAAAGGTTAGCACTAATAATAACAGGATATATCTCCTTTTCATCAAGATTAGCATATTTCAGAGTATCAGGTAATTGTTTAAGCTCAAACACGGGATCACCCTTGGGTGGAGGAGGATCCCCAAGTATTTCAACAGGCAGGTTGTGTTTCAAGATAGGCTGCTGATCAAAGAAAATCTTATCTATTTCATTCCTTTCATTCATATGCATATCATTTTCATGGTCTAGCAAATATTGTTCTAAATGATCAGTAGGAGGCACAGCAATAGAAGCAAGACCAATAATTTCATATTTACTAGGTAATTCTTTGTCATGGGGTTGTCAACGAAATTTAGAGAAATTGAACTCATGAGACACATCCCCAAAACTTACAGTAACAGTTTCTTTCTCACAATCTTTCCTAGCATTAGCAGTATTCAAGAAAGGTCTACCAAATATAATGGGACAAAAATCATCTTGTGGGGAACCAAGAACAAGAAAATCAGTAGGATACTTTATTTTCCCACACAAGACTTCAACATCTCTAACAATCCCAATTGGTGCAATAGTATCTCTATTAGCAAGCTTAATAGTCACATCAATTTCCTCTAATTCAGCTAGTGCGATATCATGCATAATTTCTTGGTATAAGGTAAAGGGAATTGCACTCACACTAGCACCCACTTCACATAAGCCATGATAACAATGATCTCCTATTTTAACGGAAACAACAGGCACGCCAACAATAGGTCTATGTTTACCTTTAGTATCCGGTCTAGCAATTCTAGCAGCTTCATCACAGAAATGAATAACATGCCCATCAATATTATCAACCAAGAGATCTTTAACCATAGCAATACTAGGTTCAACTTTAATTTGTTCAGGAGGGGTAGGTGTTCTAGTACAACTCTTACGAACCACAGTTGAAGCTTTAGCATGTTCCTTTATTCTAACAGGGAAGGGTGGTTTCTCAATATAAGCAGTAGGAATAACAGGATCAACATTATAAATAATAGTTTCTTCCTCAAATTTAATAGGTTCTACTACTTTCACTTCTATGGGAGGATGATATTTAAACCACTTCTCCTTAGGGAGATCAACATGAGTAGCAAAAGATTCACATAAAGAAGCTACTATCTCAGAGTCAAGCCCATATTTAGTGCTAAATTCACGAAAAGCATCGGTGTCTATAAAGGATTTAACACAATCAAACTTAAGGTTCATACTTGACTCCTTACCTTCGTCGAGTTCCCAATCTTCAGAGTTGCATTTAATTCTTTCCAATAAGTCCCATTTGAATTCAATATCTTTCTTCATAAAGGAACCAGCACAAGAAGTATCGAGCATGGACCGATCATTATTAGAAAGCCGAGCATAAAAGTTCTGGATAATAATTTCTCTCGGGAGCTCATGATTGGGGCATGAATATAACATTGACTTAAGCCTCCCCCAAGCTTGAGCGATACTTTCTCCTTCACGAGGCCAAAAATTATAAATATAATTCCAATCACGATGAACCAGATGCATAGGATAAAACTTCTGATGAAATTCCATTTTCAATCGGTTGTAGTTCCATGATCCAATATTATCACATAGCCTATACCATGTCAATGCCTTCTCCTTCAAAGATAAAGGAAAGACCTTCTTCTTAACATCATCCTCGGGCAAACCTGCAAGCTTAAATAATCCACAAACTTCATCCACATAGATTAGATGCAAATCAGGATGTAGTGTTCCGTCTCCTGCATAATGATTAGCTAGCAGTTTCTCTATCATACCCGAAGGAATTTCATAATAAATATTTTAAGTAGGTGCAGTAGGTTGAGGAGCATATCTTTGTGCTTCCGGTCGAGGTGAAGATACCCCGAACAAACCCTTCAGAGGATTATTTTCCATAGTAACAAGTGACAGTAAATTTCAGCACACTATATAAATATTTCCTTACCAAGATCCACTCACCAAAGGAGCTTCACTCCCTGGCAACGGCGCCAGAAAAGAGTCTTGATGACCCACAAGTATAGGGGATCTATCGTAGTCCTTTCGATAAGTAAGAGTGTCGAACCCAACGAGGAGCAGAAGGAAATGACAAGCGGTTCTCAGTAAGGTATTCTCTGCAAGCACTGAAATTATCGGTAACAGATAGTTTTGTGATAAGGTAATTCGTAACGGGTAGCAAGTAACAATTGTAACAAAGGTGCAGCAAGGTGGCCCAATCCTTTTTGTAGCAAAGGACAAGCCTGGACAAACTCTTATATAAAGTAAAGCGCTGCCGAGGACACATGAGAATTCTATCAAGCTAGTTTTCATCATGCTCATATGATTCGCGTTCGTTACTTTGATAATTTGATATGTGGGTGGACCAGTGCTTGGGTGCTGTCCTTACTTGGACAAGCCTCCCACTTATGATTAACCCCTCTAGCAAGCATCCGCAACTACGAAAGAAGAATTAAGATAAATCTAACCATAGCATGAAACATATGGATCCAAATTAGCCCCTTATGAAGCAACGCATAAACTAGGGTTTAAGCTTCTATCACTCTAGCAACCCATCATCTACTTATTACTTCCCAATGCCTTCCTCTAGGCCCAAATAATGGTGAAGTGTCATGTAGTCGACGTTCACATAACACCACTAGAGGAGAGACAACATACATCTCATCAAAATATCGAACGAATACCAAATTCACATGATTACTTATAACAAGACTTATCCCATGTCCTCAGGAACAAACGTACCTACTCACAAAGAATATTCATGTTCATAATCATAGGAGTATTAATTATCATTAAGGATCTGAACATATGATCTTCCACCAAGTAAACCAACTAGCATCAACTACAAGGAGTAATCAACACTACCAGCAACCCACAGGTACCAATCTGTGGTTTTGAGACAAAGATCGGATACAAGAGATGAACTAGGGTTTGGAGAGGAGATGGTGCTGGTGAAGATGTTGATGGAGATTGACCCCCTCTCGATGAGAGGATCGTTGGTGATGACGATGGCTTCGATTTCCCCCTCCGGGAGGGAAGTTTCCCCGGCAGAACAGCTCCGCCGGAGCCCTAGATTGGTCCTGTCCAAGTTCCGCCTCGAGACAGCGGCGCTTCGTCCCAAAAGCTCCCTTATGATTTTTTTCAGGTCAAAACCCTCCATATAGCAGAAGATGGGCACCAGAGGCCTGCCAGGTGGGCCACAAGCCACAGGGGGGCGCCCAGGGGGTAGGGCGCGCCCCCCTGGCTTGTGACTGCCTGGTGGGTCCCCTGATGTATTTCTTTCGCCCAATATTTTTTATATATTCCAAAATAATTCTCCGTAGATTTTCAGGACTTTTGGAGTTGCGCAGAATAGGTATCTCAGATTTGCTCCTTTTCCAGTCCAGAATTCCAGCTGCCGGCATTCTCCCTCTTCATGTAAACCTTGTAAAATAAGAGAGAAAAGGCATAAGTATTGTACCATAATGTGTAATAACAGCCCATAATGCAATAAATATCAACATAAAAGCATGATGCAAAATGGACGTATCAGTGGGTGAACAAATTACTATTGGGCAATTGATAGAAAATCGAATAGTCATGACAATATCCAAGGCGATGATCATTATATAGGCATCACGTCCAAGATAGATAGACCGACTCCTGCCTGCATCTACCTCTATTACTCCACACATCGACCGCTATCAAGCATGCATCTAGTGTATTAAGTTCATGGAAAAACGGAGTAATGCAATAAGAACGATGACATGATGTAGACAAGATCTATTCATGTAGGAATAGACCCCATCTTGTTATCCTTAATAGCAACGATACATGCGCGTCTTGCTGCCCCTTCTGTCACCGGGAATGAACATCGCAAGATCGAACCCATCACAAGGCACCTCTTCCCATGGCAAGAAAAATCGATCTAGTCGGCCTAACTAAACCAAAGATTCGAAGAAGAAATACGATGCTATAAGCAATCATGCATATAAGAGATCAAAGAAGACTCAAATAATATTCATGGGTAGAAACTGATCATGAACTCAAAATTCATCGGATCCCAATAAACACACCGCAAAAGTTTACATCAAATAGATCTCCAAGAGACCATTGTATTGAGAATCATAAGAGAGAGAGAAGAAGCCATCTAGCTACTGCCTACGGACCTGAAGGTCTATGGTGGACTACTCACGCATCATCGGAGAGGCACCTATGAGGAAGATGAACCCCTCCGTGATCGTGTTTAGATTGGATCTCGCGGTTCTGGAACTTGCGGCGGCTGAAATTGTGTTTAGTTGACTCCTCTAGGGATTTTGGATTTTCTGGGAATTTAAAGGCACGATAGTCGATTGAGGGGGTGCCCGAGGTGCCCAGCCCCGACCAGGCCGCGCCAGGGGGCCTCTGGCGCGCCCTGATGGGTGCTGGCCACCCTGGGCCCCCTCTTCTGGTGTTCTTTGGCCCATCTTCTTTCTTCTGGTCCATAAAAAATCCACAAAAATCCCCGCCGCGTTTTGTCTCCGTTTGGTACTGATTTTCTACGACGTAAAATTCAAGCAAAAACAGCAACTAGCACTTTGGCACTATGTCAATAGGTTAGTCCCAAAAAATGATATAAAGTAAAATGATTGTAAAACATCCAAGAATGATAATATAACAGCATGGAACAAGCAAAAATTATAGATACGTTGGAGACGTATCAGCATCCCCAAGCTTAATTCCTACTCGTCCTCGAGTAGGTAAATGATAAAAACAGAATTTTTGATGTGGAATGCTGCCTAACATGTTCATCATATTCTTTTCTTCTTTGTATAGCATGGACATTTGGACTTGTAAATGATTCAAAGCAATAGTCTAGTTTTAACATTATGACTTCAATACTCAAGCATGTCAACAAGTAACGATGTCTTTCAAAATATCAACACTAAAGAAAGTTATCCCTAGCCCATCATGCTCAATCATTGATCCATTCATGAAACACACTCAAATATTAGCTATGCCCAATGCTCAAGTACGATCATAGTGCCCCCTAGTTGGTGCTTATAAGAGAAGATGGAGACTCAAAGCAAAAATAAAAATTGCATAAAGTAAATAGATAGGCCCTTCGCAGAGGGAAGTAGGGATTTGTAGAGGTGCCAGAGCTCAAAGTTTTAAATTGAGAGAGAAAATATATTTTGGGTGGCATGCTTTTCCTGTCAACGAAAATGACAAAGTAGCTCACAATACTTTCCATGCTAGATATATCATAGGCACTTCCCAAACAGAAAATAAAGTTTATTCCTTTTTCCACCAAACTTTCACTTTCCATGGCGGGCCGTATCCACGGTTGCCTTCCATACCAACACTTTCCAAGGAATTTATTATTTGACAACATAAAGTAAATATTTTTTCTTTTTCATTTCGGGAATGGGCATCCCTATTACCGCCGCACTCGTGCAATGACAAGTGAATAAACACTCATCTTGAGAATAACACATCTAGCATGCAAAAATATTGGACACTCCCCACCGTTTCATGAGCGGTACGGGCACACAAAAGAGAAAAAATAGTTTGAAAATTTAGAGATGGCACATACAAATTTGCTTGGAACGGCATGGAAATACCGTATATAGGTAGGTATGGTGGACTCGTAAGGCAAAACTTGGTTTAAGGATTTTGGATGCACAAGTAGTATTTCTACTTAGTACAAATGAAGGCTAGCAAATAGATTGGGAAGCAACCAAACCAAGAAACGAAAAATCACATAAATGAGCATTTAACATAACTAGCACCGAATAATGCACCACAAGTAGGATGTAACTTCATTGCATAACTATTGACTTTCATGCATGCATAGGGAATCACAAACCTTAACACCAATATTCCTACTAAGCATAATTACTCACTAACATGACTCACATATTACTATCATCATGTTTCAAAACTATTACAAGGAATCAAGTTTAATTTGTCCAATGATCTTCATGAAAGTTTTTATTATATCCTCCTTGGATATCTATCACTTTGGGACTAGTTTCATATATTGCCATTGCTTTTTGGCAAGCTCAAAAAAATTTAAGTGAAGCACATGAGCATAAAGATTTCATCTCTCAAAAAGGTATAAGTGAAGCATGAGAGGATTTCTTAAAAAAATTACTAACTGTCAAATTAATCTAAGTGAAGCATGAGAGTATTTCTACAAAAGTTTCCAAGCACACCGTGCTCAAAAAGATATAAGTGAAGCGCTAGAGCAATTCTATAGCTCAAAAAGTTTAAGTGAAGCACATAGAGCAAATCTAACAAATCATAAAATGATTTTGGATTTCTCAAATAGGTGTGTACAGCAAGGATACAAATTAAAAACTAACAAACAAAGCAAGCAAAGATACAAGACGCTCCAAGCAAAACACATGATATGTGACGAATAAAAATATAGCTCCAAGTAAAATACCGATGGTCGTTAGAAGAAAGAGGGGATGCCACTCGGGGGCATCCCCAAGCTTAGTTGCTTGTTACTATTTGGATATATCTTGGGGGTGCGGTAGCATCCCCAAGCTTAGGCTTTTGCTACTCCTTATTCCTTCATCCATCGTGATCTCACCCAAAACTTCAAAACTTCAATCACACAAAACTCAACAAAATCTTTGTGAGATCCGTTAGTATAATAAAGCAAATCACTACTTTTGGTACTGTTGTAAACTCATTCAAATTTTATAATTGCATTATACCTACTGTATTTTAACTTTACCATGGCTTATACCCCTCAATACAAACCATAGATTCATCAAAACATGCACACAATGCAACAAAAACAGAATCTGTCTCAAAAAGAACAGTCTGTAGTAATCTGTACTCTACCCATACTTCTGTAACTCTAAAAATTCTGAAAACTTAGGACAATGTAAGGAATTTATATAGAAACACTGTGTTAAAATTTCAGCTCAAGATCACGTTCCAGTAAAAAATGAAAATTCATATACTGGACGCAAAGTTTCTGTTTCAGATTCAGCATCACTTCTACTCATCCTATGAATCATCCTAACGGTTCTACTTGGCACAAACACTAAATAAACCATAAAAACACAATCATAACAGGGGCATAATTGTGTCAACACTATAAAACATAAAGGAAAAATCAAAAATTTATTTATTAATTGGGTTGCCTCCCAACAAGCACTATCGTTTTACGCCCCTAGCTAGGCATATTGGATAGATTCAAGTATTGTCATCTTTGGTTTTGGATCCATAGGATGCCCTCATGTTGGTTCATATGGTGGATTAATTCTTGTTCTATGGAAGTGTTCCATACCCTTTCTCAAGGGAAATTGAAAACGAATATTGCCTTCTTCCATATCAATCACGGCACCTATAGTGCGTAAAAACAGTCTACCAAGTATAATGGGACAAGACGGATTGCAATCAATATCAAGCACAATAAAATCAATGGGCACATAATTCCTATTTGCAAGAATAAGAACATCATTAATTCTTCCCAAAGGCTTTTTAATAGTAGAATCCGCCAAGTGCAAATTAAGAGAACATTCTTCAATGTTGGTAAGACCAAGCACATCACATAGAGATTTCGGAATCGTGGAAACACTAGCACCCAAATCACAGAAAGCAAAGCATTCATAATTTTTAATATTGACCTTAATGGTAGGTTCCCACTCATAATGTAATTTTCTAGGAATAGAAATCTCCAACTCCAACTTTTCTTCAAAATATTTCATCATGGCATCAACGATATGTTTAGTAAAAGCTTTATTTTAATCATAAGAATGGGGTGAATTCAACATAGATTGCAACAAAGAAATACATTCAATCAAGGAGCAACTATCATAGTTACAATCTTTTGAATCCAAGATAGTGGGCACATCACTAGTTAAAGTTTTGACCTCTTCAAACCCACTTTCATCAAAATTTTCATCAAGAATTTCACCCTCCAAATTATTGGGACGCCTTCTAGATAAAGTTGACTCTACTTCAGTCCCTTCATTATCAATTTTAACATTACAAAACAAGGAATCAATAGAAGAAACAATAATCACTTTAAGATCTACATCATTCTTGTAACGGCAATCACTAGAAGACGATTTTTCTAAGATTTCTCTTTTAGCTCTAAGCATAGCGGTTCTTTTCTTACTTTCATCCATAGAGACATATAAAGCTTTAATAGATTCATCAATCTTAGGCACAAAAGCTTTCAACTTGAGATTTTCAACATCATGAGAAATTCTATCAATGCTTCTAGACATATCATCAATCTTATTCAACTTTTCTTCTATCGTAGCATTGAAAGCCTTTTGCGCATTGATAAATTCTTTAATATTACTCTCAAGATCAGAGGTGTTCCTATTATTATTGTAAGAAGAATTACCATAGGAATTACCGTAATTATTAGAGGAATTTCCAGGAAAAGGCCTAGGATTAAAATTACCTCTATAAGCATTGTTATTGAAATTGTTGCGCGAGACAAAATTCACATCTACGGATTCACTATTTTGCTCAATCAAAGTAGACAAAGGCACATCATTAAGATCAATAGGAGCATTTTTACTAGCAACCAATTTCATCAAAGCATCAACTTTATCACTCAAAGTACTATTTTCCTCTACCGAAATAAATTTTTTACTAGTAGGTGCTCTTTCAGTATGCCACTGAGAATAATTAGCCATGATATTATCTAGCAATTTAGTAGCTTCACCCAAAGTAATCTCCATAAAAGTACCACCCGCGACGGAATCTAAAAGATTTCTAGAGACAAAATTCAATCCCGCATAATTTTTTTGTATGATCATCCAAAGATTCAAACCATGTGTAGGACAATTTCTTATCATCAACTTCATTCTTTCCCAATATTGGGCAACATGTTCATGCTCAAGTTGCTTAAAATTCATGATTTATGTCCTAAGGGAAATAATTTTCGTGGGAGGAAAGTACTTAATGATAAAAGCATCCTTGCACTTATTCCAAGAATCGATACTATTGCGAGGCAAAGATGAAAACCAAATTTTTGCACGATCCCGCAAGGAAAAAAGAAATAGTTTCAACTTGACAATATCATTGTCCACATCTTTTTTTATTTTGCATATCACACAATTCAACGAAAGTGTTTAGCTGGGACGCGGCATCCTCATTAGGATTACCGACAAATTGATCTTTCATGACAAGATTCAACAAAGCGGCATTAATATCACAAGACTCCGCACTAGTGGCGGGAGGAGCAATAGGCGTACTAATAAAATCATTGTTATTAGTATTGGAAAAATCACACAACTTGGTGTTCTCTTGAGTCATCGTGACTACGCAAACAAGATTGCAAGCAAGGAAGAGATCCGGCAAGAAAAAGGGCAAACGAAAAAGGAGGGCGAATAAAACGGCAAATTGGTGAAGTGGGGGAGAGGAAAACGAGAGGCAAATGGCAAATAATGTAATTGCAAGGAGATGAGATTTGGGATTAGGAACCTGGTAGATGATGATGGAGTCCCCTCGGCGCCTATGATAGGCATGTAGAAGAGACTGCTTCCTCCCCGGCAACGGCGCCAGAAATTCCTTTGACGTGGCTTGGACTGCGTCGGTATTTCCCCAAAGAGGAAGGGAAGATGCAGCACAGCGACGGTAAGTATTTCCCTCAGTTATGAAACCAAGGTTATCGAACCAGTAGGAGGATCACCACCACCCAATAAGCAGCACCTGCACACAAACAACAAATACTTGCAACCCGACGCGAAAGAGAGGTTGTCAATCTCTCTACGGTAAATAGATAGATTAGGTAGTGATAGATAGGAGAGATAGATCTCTCAAGAACACAAATAAAAAGAGTAAATATGCAGCAATATTTTTTTGGGTTTTTGGTTTTGTAGATCTGAAAACAAAGATTGCAAAAAACGTAGATCGGAAAGCAATATGATAGGAAAAGTAGACCCGGGGGCCGTAGGGTTCACTAGTGGCTTCTCTCATGAGTATAGCGCACGGTGGGTGAACAAATTACTGTTGGGCAATTGATAGAAAATCGAATAGTCATGACGATATCCAAGGCGATGATCATTATATAGGCATCACGTCCAAGATAGATAGACCGACTCCTGCCTGCATCTACCTCTATTACTCCACACATCGACCGCTATCCAGCATGCATCTAGTGTATTAAGTTCATGGAAAAACGGAGTAATGCAATAAGAACGATGACATGATGTAGACAAGATCTATTCATGTAGGAATAGACCCCATCTTGTTATCCTTAATAGCAACGATACATGCGTGTCTTGCTGCCCCTTCTGTCACTGGGAAAGAACACCGCAAGATCGAACCCATCACAAAGCACCTCTTCCCATGGCAAGAAAAATCGATCTAGTCGGCCTAACTAAACCAAAGATTCGAAGAAGAAATACGATGCTATAAGCAATCATGCATATAAGAGATCAAAGAAGACTCAAATAATATTCATGGATAGAAACTGACCATGAACTCAAAATTCATCGGATCCCAACAAACACACCGCAAAAGTTTACATCAAATAGATCTCCAAGAGACCATTGAATTGAGAATCATAAGAGAGAGAGAAGAAGCCATCTAGCTACTGCCTACGGACCCGAAGGTCTATGGTGGACTACTCACGCATCATGGGAGAGGCACCTATGAGGAAGATGAACCCCTCCGTGATGGTGTTTAGATTGGATCTCGCGGTTCTGGAACTTGCGGCGGCTGGAATTGTGTTTCGTCGACTCGTCTAGGGTTTTTGGATTTTCTGGGAATTTATAGGCATGATAGTCGGTTGAGGGGGTGCCCGAGGTGTCCAGCCCCCACCAGGCCGTGCCAGGGGGCCTCTGGCGCGCCCTGGTGGGTGCTGGCCACCCTGGGCCCCCTCTTCTGGTGTTCTTTGGCCCATCTTCTTTCTTATGGTCCGTAAAAAATCCACAAAAATCCCCGCAGCGTTTTGTCTCCGTTTGGTACTGATTTTCTGCGAAGTAAAAAACAAGCAAAAACAGCAATTGGCACTTTGGCACTATGTCAATAGGTTAGTCCCAAAAAATGATATAAAGTTGTAATAAAATGATTGTAAAACATCCAAGAATGATAATATAACAGCATGGAACAAGCAAAAATTATAGATACGTTGGAGACGTATCAAGGTCCAATGGTTTTGCCCAGCCCGGGAACGCACCAAGATCCTCCAGGAACTTCCAAATCCAAACACCTTCCTTTGCGGCTTCACAAGCCGCAATGTATTTGGCCTCTGTTGTGGAGTCGGCCACCGTATCTTGCTTGGAACTCTTCCAGCTCACTGCTCCTCCATTCATGACATACATGAATCCAGTTTTCGATCGACAATCATCCCTGTCAGTTTGGAAACTAGCATCAGCGTAACCCTTTACGCAGAGCTCCTCTTCACCTCCATAAACTAGGAACATCTCTTTAGTCCTTTTCAGGTACTTCAGGATAGTTTTCACCGCTGCCCAGTGACTCTCACCTGGGTCAGCCTGGTATATGCTTTTTAAGCTTATTGCATAGGCAACATCAGGCCGAGTATATAGCATGGCATACATGATGGATCCTATTGTCGAAGCATACGGAATCCTACTCATCCGGTTTCGCTCATCAGAAGTCGTCGGACTCTGAGTCTTACTTAGTCTTTTACCATGTGATATGGGCAAGAACCCTTTCTTAGCCTCACTCATGTTGAACCGCTTCAGCACTTTGTCTATGTACGTGCTCTGGCTTAAGCCGAACAGCCTTCTCGATCTATCTCTATAGATCTTGATGCCTAAAATGTACACTGCTTCTCCAAGGTCTTTCATCGAAAACTTGTCATTCAATGATTCCTTGACTGAGTTCAGCATCGAAACATCATTTCCGATCAGCAGTACGTCATCCACATACAGGATCAAAAATACTACCGAGCTCCCACTAGACTTCTTGTATAAACAATAGTCCTCTTCGTTCTTGATGAAACCAAGGTCAACGATGACTTCATCAAAACGAATGTTCCAACTCCGAGCTGCTTGCTTCAATCCATAAATGGATCTCATGAGCTTGCATATTTTACTAGCATTATTTGGATCGACAAAACCTTCAGGCTATATCATGTATACATCCTCCTTTAAATTTCCATGAAGGAAAGCTGTTTTGACATCCATCTGCCATATCTCATAATCGAAATATGCAGCTATAGCTAGTATGATCCTTACCGACTTTAGCATCGCTACCGGCGAGTAGGTCTCGTCGTAGTCAATTCCTTGAACTTGTCCATAACCTTTAGCGATAAGCCGAGCTTTGTGGATCTGAACATTTCCATCCACATCGATTTTCTTCTTAAAGACCCATTTGCAACCAATGGCAATTACACCAGGTGGCGGATCAACCAAGTCCCAGATTTGATTATCATCCATGGACTTTAACTCGGATCTCATGGCCTCCAGCCATGCCTCAGAATCTGGGCTCACCATCGCTTCCGCATACGTGGCCGGCTCGTCGCTTTCTAGCAACAACACATCACGCACTCTACGTAATCTTTCCGACCTCCGTGGCTCCGATGCAGATTCCACTACGGGTTCCCTGATCAACTCCGGCATGATTTCATCACCAGCCGAGTCGTCCCCGAGTGGCTCTCGAATTTCTTCGAGTCGCACCGTTCTCCCACTGGCTTCCCGACTGAGAAACTCTTTCTCTAGGAAAACCCCGTTTCGAGCAACAAACACTTTGTTCTCTTCTCGGTTGTAGAAGCTGTATCCCAAGGTTTCCCTCGAATATCCCACGAATATGCATTTATCCGACTTAGGTGTAAGCTTGTCCGACATGAGTCGCTTGACAAATGCTTCACAACCCCAAATCATTAGAAAAGACAAACTAGGACTTTTCCCAGTCCACATCTCATGTGGTGTCTTGTCTACGGATTTTTATGGTACCCTGTTAAGTGTGAAAGATGCAGTTTCTAGAGCATATCCCCAGAATGACAAGGGTAAATCCGATTTGCTCATCATCGATCGGACCATGTCCAATAAGGTTCGATTTCTCCGTTATGACACGCCGTTTCTCTGCGGCTTACCCGGAGGTGTGAGCTGAGGTACTATACCTCAGCTTTTCAGATGATCATCAAACTCCTGGCTCATGTACTCACCTCCACGATCTGATCGTAGAAGCTTTATTGTCTTGCCGAGCTGATTTTCAGCCTCGTTTTGAAACTCTTTGAACTTTTCAAAAGTTTCTGACTTGTGCCTCATCAAATAGATATATCCATACCTACTCAAGTCATCGGTAAAAGTCACGAAGTACTGATAGCCACCTCTGGCCGTTGTGCTCATTGGACCACACACATCACTTTGTATAAGCTCGAACAGCTCGGACGCCCTTTCGCAACTCTTTGCAAAAGGAGACTTAGTCATCTTGCCGAGCAAGCATGATTCGCATGTCTCGAACTACCCAAAGTCAGACGAAGTTAGGAGTCCATCATCATGGAGCTTCTTCATGCGTTTCAGACTAATGTGTCCAAGCCGGCAGTGCCAGAAGTATGTCGGATTTATCTCATTAGGCTTATGCCTCTTGACATTCATGTTATAGACTGTTCCGTTTCCAGATTCAAAATAAATAGCCCATCTACAATGGGTGCATAGCCGTGGAACATTCCATTCAAATAAAGTGAACAACCATTGTCCTTTAAACTGAATTCATAACCCTGACACATCAAGCATGAGGCAGAAATAATGTTCCGACTAAGTGCGGGAATGTAATAACAATTATTCAATTCCAAAATAAATCCAGAAGGAAGCTTGAGCTGCATCGTGCCGACCTCCAACGCAGCAACTCTTGCTTTGTTGCCGACCCTAATGTCAATCTCCCCTTGTGCCACACGCCTAGTTCTTATCAGCCCCTGCATCGAGTTGCAAATATGAACAACCGATCCGGTATCAAATAACCAAGAGCTACTAGGTATGACAACAAGGTAAATGTCTATAACATATGTAACAAGTGTACCTTTGCCTGAAGAAGCACTTCCGGCCTTCTTGCCATGCTCAGCAAGCCACTTCCTACAGTTCCTCTTCCAGTGACCAGTTTCCTTGCAATGAAAGGAAACGGTCTTTGAGTCTGGTCTCGTCTTCGCAGCAGCGGCTGAGACAACCTTCCCCGTGCCCTTTGCCTTACCCTTTTTCTTGGACCAACTCTTCTTGAACTTAGCCGAGTTCTGCACCATCAACACTTGATGTGTGCCTTTCTTAATATCTTGCTCTGCCACCTTAAGCATTGATACGTCTCCAACGTATCTATAATTTATGAAGTATTCATGCCATGTTTACAATAATTTTATATGATTTTGGTATGATTTGATTAGAACTAACCCGGACTGACGCTGCTTTCAGCAGAGCTATCGTGGTGTTGTTTTTGTGCAGAAATAAAAGTTCTCGGAATGGGCTGAAAATTTACGGAGAATATTTTTGGAAAATATAAAAAATACTGGAGCAAAAAGATACCGGAGAGGAGTCCCGAGGAAGCCACAGGCCTAGGGGGCGCCCCCCTAGGGCGCGCCCTCCTGGCTTGTGGGTCCCTCGAGCACCCCCCCTGACTTGATTCCAACGCCAAGTACTCCTATAAATCGAGAAATCTCCAAAAAGAAACCTAGATCAGAAGTTCCGCCGCCGCAAGTCTCTGTAGCCACGAAAGATTAATCTTGGCCCTCTCTGGCACACTGCCGGAGGGGGTCACCATCACCGGAGACCATGGAGGAGGAAGACTGAGGGGCCAACATCACCATGGAGGCCAAGGACCAGAGGGAGAACCTTCCCCCATCTAGGGGGGAGGCCATGGAGGAGGAAGCACATGGGGGAGACTCTTTCCCCCTCTCTCTCGGTGGCGCCGGAGTGCCACCGGGGGAACCATCGCCGCGGTGATCGTCTTCATCAACATCACCTTCTTCATCACCATCCTCATCTCCTTTCAGCGGTCCACTCTCCTGCACCCCGCTGTAATCCCCTACTTGAGCATGGTGCTTTATGCCACATATTATGATCCAATGATGTGTTGCCATCCTATGATGTTTTGAGTAGATTTCTTTTGTCCTTTGGGTTGATTGATGATCTAGATTGGTTTGAGTTGTATGTTTTACTTTGGTGCTGTCCTATGGTGCCTTTCGTGCCGTGCACACGTGAAGGATTCCCGCTGTAGGGTGTTGCAATATGTTCATGATTCGCTTATAGTGGGTTGCTTGAGTGACAGAAGCATAAACCCGAGTAGGGGGGTTGTTGCGTATGGGATAAATGGGACTTGATGCTTTAATGCTATGGTTGTGTTTTACCTTAATGATCTTTAGTAGTTGCGGATGCTTGCTAGAGTTCCAATCATAAGTGCATATGATCCAAGTAGAGAAAGTGTGTTAGCTTATGCCTCTCCCTCATATAAAATTGCAATAATGATTACTGATCTTGTTGACAATTGCCTAGGACAATTCCGCACACCGACCCATCATTATTCCACACTCGCTATTTGTAATATATTGTAATATATTCTAACTTTATGATAACATCACCTATTTTTATATTCTAGTTCTCCGATATCATGCAAAGCTATTCTCTTCATACCCACAACGCAGTTTTATTTCTCGTTTCTAGTTGGAAGCAAACGTTCGGCGTACGTAGAGTCGTATCAGTGGCAGATAGGACTTGAGAGAATATTGATCTTACCTTTAGCTCCTTGTGGGTTTGACACTCCATACTTATCACTTCCACCTTTGGAAGTTGCTACGATGATTCCTTGCACTTGGGGAATATCAAGCTCTTATCTGGCGCCGTTGCCGGGGAGCAATAGCGTGGGGTTGATATTCTCGTGTGTGCTTGTTTTCTTTCTTCACTAAGTAGATTGTGTTTTCCCTTTTTTATTTCTTTAGTTGTGGGTGAAACATGCAAAAAATAATAATGAAAAATACAAAAAGAATTACTTGCCTCTTATGCCTATGAAGTTTTTCAAAAAGAGAAGTGATTGGAAGGTTGTGCATTGGAGAAGTGAGGGTCGACCTTGAACACTTGTGTTCATGCTCATGGAAACAATGTAGAATTTTTCATGGAAGTTTCTCAAAAATAATTATCCCCTTGTATATATCCATTGTATTATAAAAATAATGTGCCAAGATTTGGTTTTAGGATGATTAGATTGCTTGTTTGCTTTGTGCGGTGCAAAAACAGAAACTTTGACTGTAGTGCATGAATTTACATTTCATACTGGAACGTCACAAGTTTCTGAAATTTTTACACAGTACTTCTATACAAATTTTTTAATTTGTCCTAAAGTTTCAGAATTTTTTGAGTTACAGAAGTATACGAAGTTTCCAGATTTCTACAGACTGTCCTGTTTTTGACAGATTCTGTTTTCTATGAATTGTTCTCTTATTTTGATGAATCTATGGGTAGTATCGGGGGGTATGAACCATGGTGAAGTTGTACTACAGTATATATAATGCTAATATGAATTTGGAATGAGTTCACAACAGTACTTAAAGTAGTATTTTGCTTTATTATACTAACAGATCTCACGAGGGTTTTGTTAAGTTTTGTGTGAATGAAGTGTTCGAAGATCGAGGAGGTATCGATATAAGAAGAATACGGAGAGACAAGAGTTCAAGCTTGGGGATGCCCAAGGCACCCCAAGTAAATATTTCAAGGAGACTCAAGCATCTAAGCTTGGGGATGCCCCGGAAGGCATCCCATCTTTATTCTTCAACAATTATCGGTATACCTCGGTTTTTGTTTTGTTCACACGATATGCGTCTTTAGTGTTTTTCTTTTCCTTTTATTCACCCTTCTAGTTTGAGATAGTCCTTCATTGATTTGTAGAATGCTTCATGTGCTTCACTTAAATGTTTTGAGTATGGCTTTGTAGAATGCTCTTAGTGCTTCACTTAAATCTTTTGAGTATGGTTTTGTAGAATGTTCTTTGTGCTTCACTTAAATCTTTTGAGTATGGCTTTATAGAATGCTTCGTGTGCTTCACTTATATATTTTGAGCTTGGATATTGGTTAATCTATATTAATTGTAGAATTCTCTATGAACTTCACTTTTATCTTTTAGAGTATGAATAAAATTATCATCAGAATTGGGCTTGGAAGTGTATCATTAAAATGTCATGCCTAGCTAGAAAGGCATTAAAGAAAAGCGCTTGTTGGGAGACAACCCAATATTTACCCCTACTATTTTTGTGCATTCTCATGTTTATTCTACTGTAGTAACTATGTTTTATATGTTTTCTTTCAATAAAGTGCCAAGTAATGCCTTTGGGATGATGTGGTTTGATAGTTGATTTGATTCTGTACAAAAATAGAAACTTTGGTGCCCAGTCCAGAATTTTTATAAATTCACCAGAGAGTCAAAAGCTTCTGAATTTTTTACACATGATTGGTATACAAATTTCCTAGTTTTTCCTAATTTTTCAGAATTTTTGGGCTGCAGAAGTATGGTCATTGTTCAGATCATTACAGACTGTTCTGTTTTTGACAGAATCTGCCTTGTTTGCGTAGTTTGCTTGTTTTACCATTTCCATGGCTTATATTAAGTGATATAAATTATGGAAATGATAAGTTACATTAGACATTATGTGAGAACAATTATGGATCTTGTATTTGACAGTACCTAAGTGGATGGTTTGCTCTTTATCATACTAACCCATCTCATGAAGTTCCGTTAAGTTTTGTGTGATTGAAGTTTTCAAGTTTTGGGTGAGATATCGATATGAGGAGAATAAGGAGTAGCAAGACCCTAAGATTGGGGATGCCCAAGGCACCCCAAGGTAATATTCAAGGAAGATCCAAGCAACTAAGCTTGGGGATGCCCCGGAAGGCATCCCCTCTTTCGTCTTCAACATTATCGGTAACCTCACTTGGAGCTATATTTTTATTCGTCACATAATATGTGCTTTGCTTGGATTGTCATTATATTTTGTTATTTTCAGTTAGGTGTTATTCATAATCTTGTTTTTCAATAAAAATCTCCAAGAATTGCCTTAGGATGCTTGCATTGCATGTTTGATGTGTGCTGTGTAAAAAACAGAAACTTTTGCTGTAGTGTTGGAATTTTCATATTTTACTGGAACGTGGAAAGTTTCTGAAATTTTTACACAGTATTGTAATATAAATTCCTTATCATGTCCTAAATTTTCATATTTTTTTGAGTTACGGAAGTACACTGTTTTCATAAATTGCTACAGACTGTTCTGTTTGGACAGATTGCTGTCATAGTTTTGTTAACTACTTATCCTCTAGTTTCCATAGCCTATATTGGTAGATATAAATTGTGGAAACGATAGTAAACAGTAGATGATGTTTGAAAATTATTGTGCAACTTGTCTTGGCAGTACATGAAGTGTTGATTTATTCTTATGTGTACTAACCTATCTCACGAGTTCTTTTTGAGTTTTGTGTGGATGAAGTTTTTGAGAATAGGTGAAACCATGATATGAGAGGATCGAACGAGATACAAAAGCTCAAGCTTGGGGATGCCCAAGGCACCCCAAGTAAATATTTCAAGAATTCTCAAGCATCTAAGCTTGGGGATGCTACGCATCCCATCTCTCTTCATCAACAATTATCGGTTAGCCTATGTTGAGCCTAAATTTTTATTCATTCACATGATACGTGCTATTCTTGGAGTGCCATTTGTATTTTTGTTTTGCTGTTTGAATAAAAGCATTGGATATGAAATTCTGAATAAGAGAGAGAGTCCTCACATGGCTATTTAACTAATTTACTACTGATTGATCTTCACTTATATCTTTTTGGAGTAGTTTGTCATTCAATCTCGTGCTTCACTTATATCCTATGAGTAAATAGTTGAATGAATTGAATATCATAAATCTGAAATTAAATATGCTTCATATACTTATCCCATGGGGAGTAATGACTTCACACCTAATAAGTATAGGTGGTAAAATTTATTGAAAGTTAGCAAACACCGCATTGGTCACTTGAACAATTCATGAAAGAATATTGAAGGAAGAGAGATTCCACATATAAATATACTATCTTAGACATCTTCTATGATTGTGAGCTCATTAATTATTTTCAAACTCGAGCAAATTAGTTGAAATTGGACAAGGAAGACAACTTAATGAGTTATGTTTGGGTATATTTGCATAGAAGTTATATTGTTATGGATCCTCTAACATGTGGTGCTTGTTTAGAACCTTTTGCTAGCCAAAACTTCGTACTAAGTAGAGATACTACTTGTGCATCCAAACCCTTGAGCCAAGTTTCTTCCATGTGAGTCCACCATACCTACCTATTTGCGGTATTTACGTGCCGTTCCAAGTAAATTTGCATGTGCCAAACTCTAAACCTTCAAATAATATTCTGTTTTGTATGCCCGAATCGCTCATGTAGCGACTGGGGGCGGTCAGTATCTTCCATGCTAGGTGGGTTATTCTCACGATAGGTGTTGATTCACTATCATTCACGAGAAAGTGGCTGGTATTCGGGATGCCCAGTTCCATGCTCAAAAATCAAATCAAAATATAATGAAACAAAACTCCCCCAGGATTGTTGTTTGTATGGACGGTACCCGTGGATTCGGCTCGCCGTGGAGTGTGTTTGATTGGTGGAGGGGGAGTAAAAACTTTATCATTCTGTTTGGGAACCGCCTATAATGTATCTAGCATGGAAGATGGTGAAATCTCTTGGTTGTTATGTTGACAATGAAAGCATACCTCCCAAAATTATATTCATCTCTATTTTAAACAATGAGCTCTGGCACATATGCAAATCCTTGCTTCCCTCTGTGAAGGGCCAATCTATTTACTTTCATGTTGAGTCAACTTCCTATTGCAACCTCAATCTATTAGTTGGCAAGCATCATGTGGTGGGGAAAGATCCAAACATATATATCCAGTCAAATATATTTGATCATGAATTATTATTGTTGACAATTATCTATATGATAAATAAGTTGGGAGGCGAAACATTAAGCCCCTATCTTTCTCTGTGTTCGATGGATGCTATTTGTTCTAAAAATATGCTTTGAGTGTCAATAATCATGGAAGGCTATATGATAGTTGAGTATGTGGAATTTGCTAAATCAAAGCTCTTACATAGACCCTTCCTGAAAATAAGATGAAATGCAATTGTTTGATGACTAGGAATATGGTTTGTTAGTCTTCAAGAAACTTTCTCGTCTATACTTTAACATGTGAATAGCTTGTTACTTGATCATGAGAAGTTTTATGAGATGAGCTACTGTTTATGGTTTATATTGATGCTAGAAAAAGTGATTGGAATTATCATTGATCAAACTTGTGCACTTGCTAGCATTCACACTTCATAAATTATTTCTTTTATCATTTACCTACTCGAGGACGAGCAGGAATTAAGCTTGGGGATGCTGATACGTCTCCAACGTATCTATAATTTATGAAGTATTCATGCCATGTTTACAATAATTTTATATGATTTTGGTACGATTTGATTAGAACTAACCCGGACTGATGCTGTTTTCAGCAGAGCTACCGTGGTGTTGTTTTTGTGCAGAAATAAAAGTTCTCGGAATGGGCTGAAAATTTACGGAGAATATTTTTGGAAAATATAAAAAATACTGGAGCAAAAAGATACCGAAGAGGAGTCCCGAGGAGGCCACAAGCCTAGGGGGCGCCCCCCCCTAGGGCGCGCCCCCCTGGCTTGTGGGTCCCTCGAGCACCCCCCTGACTTGATTCCAACGCCAAGTACTCCTATAAATCGAGAAACCTCCAAAAAGAAACCTAGATCGGAAGTTCCGCCGCCGCAAGTCTCTATAGCCACGAAAGATTAATCTTGGCCCTCTCTGGCACCCTGCCGGAGGGGGTCACCATCACCGGAGACCATGGAGGAGGAAGACGGAGGGGCCAACATCACCATGGAGGCCAAGGACCAGAGGGAGAACCTTCCCCCACCTAGGGGGGAGGCCATGGAGGAGGAAGCACATGGGGGAGACTCTTTCCCCCTCTCTCTCGGTGGCGCCGGAGTGCCACCGGGGGAACCATGGCCGCGGTGATCGTCTTCATCAACATCACCTTCTTCATCACCATCCTCATCTCCTTTCAGCGGTCCACTCTCCCGCACCCCGCTGTAATCCCCTACTTGAACATGGTGCTTTATGCCACATATTATGATCCAATGATGTGTTGCCATCCTATGATGTTTTGAGTAGATTTCTTTTTTCCTTGGGTTGATTGATGATCTAGATTGGTTTGAGTTGTATGTTTTACTTTGGTGCTGTCCTATGGTGCCTTTCATGCCGCGCACACGTGAAGGATTCCCGCTGTAGGGTGTTGCAATACGTTCATGATTCTCTTATAGTGGGTTGCTTGAGTGATAGAAGCATAAACCCGAGTAGGGGGGTTGTTGCGTATGGGATAAAGGGGACTTGATGCTTTAATGCTATGGTTGGGTTTTACCTTAATGATCTTTAGTAGTTGCGGATGCTTGCTAGAGTTCCAATCATAAGTGCATATGATCCAAGTATAGAAAGTATGTTAGCTTATGCCTCTCCCTCATATAAAATTGCAATAATGATTACCGATCTTGTTGACAATTGCCTAGGACAATTCCGCACACCGACCCATGATTATTCCACACTCGCTATTTGTAATATATTGTAATATATTTGAACTTTATGATAACAGCACCTATTTTTATATTCTAGTTCTCCGATATCATGCAAAGCTATTCTCTTCATACCCACAACGCAGTTTTATTTCTCGTTTCTAGTTGGAAGCAAACGTTCGGCGTACGTAGAGTTGTATCAGTGGCAGATAGGACTTGAGAGATTATTGATCTTACCTTTAGCTCCTTGTGGGTTCGACACTCCATACTTATCACTTCCACCTTTGGAAATTGCTACAATGATTCCTTGCACTTGGGGATTATCAAGCATCCCATGCAATTCAGTGAGCTTCTTATCCATGCCGTGCATATGATAGTTTGAGATGAACGTCCCATAGCTAGGTGGAAGAGAACCCAGAATTGCATCCGTGGACAGCTTGTCCCCAAGTGGGAAGCCTAACCGATCCAAAGCTTGCACGTACCCGATCATCTTGATCACATGCGGGCTCAGTGGATCACCCTCTTTCAGCTTACAATCCGTCAAGGATTGCCAGACGTTGAACCTTTCGGTCCTAGCCTGCACCTGAAACATGCTCTTGAGACTCTCGATCATATTTAAAGCGTCAACATTTTCGAAATGCTGTTGCAAATCGGCCTCCATACAAGCCAACATGAGGCGGCTGATCTCGTTTGATTCATCAACAAGTTTCTGATGGGCATTCTTGGTTGTGGCACTAGCATTCTCGGCAGGTTCCTATGGAAGTGGATCCTCTAGAACATGTTCCTTTTTATCGTGCTTGAGAACAATTCTCAAATTTCTATACCAGGTGGTAAAGTTTGTTCCATTCAGTTTATCCTTTTCCAGAATTGATTTCAATGCAAAGTTGGGTTGAGCAGGTGGTGCCATTGATCTACAACAAAAAATATGCAATCACTAAGCAATGTGTTTATGTAGAGTAATTCAAGCCTTAAACAGAACTACTCCCACTGAAGTTGGCATCCCTCCGCAAACTCTCAGTGATTCAGGACCCGTCTAGCGCGAGCGACTAGTGAGCTTTAGCATCACTGCTAGCCAACTTGCCTATTCGGTAAGCAACTCCTTGCTAATCGTATCTCTATACGACTCCTGTCGATCGGGTATCTAATACCCCGGCTCCCAACCTTCTTTTCCACAAGGCCCAAAACCGTTTTGATAGCCTTGTCAAGTTAACCTGATGCAGCGCATGTCCGTGTCCGACACGAACCCTCCAGTTCAAGGACACCTAGTGGCACCTCAATTTTATGAGCCCACCACTAGACGTACTGGACGTGTGAAGGTGCAACATCCGGAATGGCAATGTGCTTGATATTAAAGAGGGATCTTTCTACCATTTTAACATGCATAGAAACAGGAAGCAATATCAATCACATATAAACATAAATATGTGAAATAGTATGGCTCCTTCATGGACATCCTTCCAGGCTGGCTCCAACTCCGATAACCAAGGCGGAACTCCATCTTGTTCGTCACACCGGGACGCAAAAGCCACGAACTTGATCTCTGTTCTCCAACTACTACAACTAGTAATGAATTTACAGAGAATCACAAGTCGACACGCAGGTCGTTATACAATATAATGACAGCACTTTGGCTCCTGCCGGCTGACAATCATGACATGCATGTCATGTTAAATTACACACATGCATCAAATACATATGAGCCATACTATTCACATCAAACCTGCAAAAAAAAGTTATGCATAGAAATGCATTCTACCGGTTTGTGTATCGTGTACGAAATACAAGACGCTACGCACACGGCGGTCCCGATTCGGATTTATGTTTCACTTTTAACCCCGATGACGGATACCGACCAATAGGGGTAGGTTGTGTCATGACCTCATCGATTCCGATGGACAGAAAATATAGCCTCAACGACCCCGATGTGCAGTTGATCTCATTAACCGTGCAAATTGCCGATCTCATGAACGACGACAGATCTCATCCGCCGCCTCCACATATCAAATATGTATCCGATCTGAATCCAAATCCTATAGCAGAGGCTCTGATACCACTGTTGGGTTCTACCATAGGTGCATCACATGCGAATTAAAATTTTCCTATGCGCAGAACATCCAAGAACATGCTACGGAGATGGATCACAGTTCGTTACCACTAGATGTGCAGTGCCGTGCAGCGGAAGTAGAGTTGGGGCAGCGCGTATGCGTGGTTCGTCTCCTCCTCGTCCCATCTCCCTCGAACAGCCGGTCCGATCTCCCTCGAATAGCAGGTCGCCGGATCCCACGTACAGGTTCGCCGAAGCGGCGCAAGTGCACCACCTCTAATAGTATGCGCACATGCAGGAGGAACACCGTGCGGCGGACTGCTAGGTCCGATCACACAGTTGGCGGCGGCAAGTGGAGGTGGCTAGTTGCAACACATGCAAAGCCCTAATGACGGCGCCGAAGCGATCAACCAGATGGGTGTGCCGCACCTCCACTATATATAGGCATCAGGCACGGGCTCAACTCTTGGGCCTCGCACGGATCCTAAAGCCCACGTGTTCCTTCCCTTAAGCGCGCGACCCCTTAGGTTCTCGTTCACTTGGTCGCGAGTCGGATCACATCCGACTCGACTAGTCGGTAGCGGCCTCTAGCAAAGCGTGCCGACTCCAAGTGTCCGATGAAGCTGGTTAGGCGAACCTGTACATCACACTTCTGTTCCCTTTGCCACATGATATATGTTGTCGTGCTCAAGGCGACATGGTCATCCTTGTTGCAGCATGACCTCTTTCTCTTTCCGGTGAATCCGACCAACACTTCGGATTATCTCATAATCCTCATCGCATGGCCATGCTTATCCAGGTCGGATCACCCGAGGGGCCCAGAGTATATCTCTCCTCATCGGAGGGGAAAATCCCATCTTGCTCGACCACGTCTCGCAGCATGGGTCTGGACAAGCCCGAAACCTACCTTTATAACTACCCTATCACGGAGTAGCGTTTGGTCGGCCCAAAGCAAGTCTGTCACCATCCCGAATACATGCGCCAGCTCAGGTCTTAGGACACAGAACATATGTTGTACTAGAGACCCACAGATGACCTATCGCTGCGTCTCATAGTTGGGTCTGTCCAACTCAGACCTTATCTCGACTCGGATCCGACTACGTCAAATCCGACCAGATCTTTCCGAGTCCATATTATCCGGCTAGCATCCAATGCTACATGGTCAGTGAGACCGAACCATCCACCGTGTCATATGCTAGTCTGACTGGCTGCGCGTCCACACAACCCCTTCGACTAGGGACCATTTAGGACAGTCATCATACAATGCATAGTGTCACAAACAAGTCACGTACTTGTTAATACACATCATTGATAATGTCCAAGGACTATCTTTATTCATAAACACATAGGAAATATCATCATACATGATTGCCTCTAGGGCATATCTCCAACAATATGTAATCCACACACTGAATACCCAAATAGATAAAATTGGTAAGCGAACTTTGATCCTATTGATAGATTACCCTACATTAAGCTTACCATGCAAGATATTTTAAGAATTCATCCTTATGAAAAATATTGATTGTCATGGGGTGATGTGATGTAAAACATAATAGTAATATTTGGATCACTTTAGTTAGTTTACACTTGTTTCGATCAACAACCTGGATGAGATGGTTTGGTACTATACCACCTCACGGCAGTCAATGCTTCTGGCGAAATCCTAATGCCAACTTGGTCGGCAACGATGATGGTGACGCCTTTGGGCATCAATTACCTTGTCAAGGCATCATTGTGAACTTTGGTATCTCATTCTTGATGTGCTCTAGGCGAAAGGCTTGAGCGCTGCTGGGAAATATGTAAACACTATCCATGCATCGAACCATGTAAATCTGATAAGGAATATCATTTCGAAGGATAATTACCATCAAAACAACACTACTGTGAAATTTAATTATGTTTACTTTCACAAAGGATCTTTAGAGTCTGTAATTGGTTCTGTCATCGAGATAATTTAGTGTGTACTTTTCGTACGTTGCATCTGTATATTCCCTGGTTTAATCCAACAGTTCTGGTTCGATTTATCATGAGTATTGAAAAAAGGACCCATTTGGCAATTAGTTTGCTGAGGAGGTAGCGACGGGTGAATTGAGTTCTCCTATTGCTCTAGTCAGGCCTCTGAGCCACCATGGCAAACATAGTGAGCCAATTAAATTTTTCTCTTCAACAATGTGGCTATTGCAGATAATTATCTTTTTATAATAGGATTTCCATGATGAGTTCTGAACATTGCCATTAGTATCCATCTCAACAGCTTGAGAAATAGTATGAAAATTAAATTAGTGCCAACTTGGTTTGGAAAGAACTTCTCTCAAGGAAATTTGTATTCAACTCATAGCCAAGTAGTATAATACATTAATATATTAAGCATTCACTTATTGTTGTTCATAAATTGCACTTCGGATGTAATCCACACTTTTATAGCAAGGATTATGTATTCCACACACCTAATGCCCAAATAGACAAAATTGGTAGGCCAACTCCAATTCCATCGGTAGATACCATAAATGAATCTTACCATGCAACATTTTTTAAGAATTCTCTATCCATCCTTACGCATTAGTATTTGTTGGCATGGGTGATGTGATGTAAACATACACTAACAATAATATTTGGATCAGTGCCTTTAGGTTCTACTTCATTTAACAAACAACCTTGATGGGATGGTATGGTACCTTACCACCTCTCAACATTCAATGCTTCGAGAGAAAGTCTATGCCGACTTGGATGGAAGCGATGATGTTGATGCCTTCAACCATGAGTTTCCTTCTTGATGGCATCATTGTTAAGCTTTTGTAGCCCGTTCTTGATGTGCTCCGGGCGAAATCCTTTAGCACTATTGAGAAATATATAGCCTATGTCCATGCCCCGAACCATGTACATCCGATAAGGAATATCAGCTCGAAGGACGATTACCATTAAAAAACACGGATGGGAAATTATTTTTTGTTTACTTCCACAAAGGCCCCTCGGAGTCTGCTTTCCTTGCGGTTGGTTGTGTCATCGAGGTAGTTTAGTGTGTACTTTTTCTACAATGCATGTCTACATTTCCTAGGGTTATACAACAGTTCTAGTTCCATTTACCCATAGTGCTGAAAAAATGATTCATTTGGAAAATAGGTTACTGAGAAAGTTGGGCCCAATGAGTTGAGTTCTGCTTTTGTTTTAGTCAGGCCTCCAGACCACCATGTCAAACATAGTGAGCCAATTTGATTTTTCTATCTTCAACAATGTGGCTATTGCAGCTAATTATGTGTTAAATCATAGGATTTCCATCATGATTTTTGAACATTGCCATGACATTAGTATCCATCTCAACCGTTCGAGAAATAGGTTGCTTAGAAGGTTACGACTGGTGAGTTGAGTTCTACTATTTCTCTAGTCAAGCCTTCAGGCCACCATGCCAAACATAGTGAGCCAACTAGATTGCGTGTGTCTTCAATAATGTGGCTATTGCAGCTAATTATCTCTTTAATCATAGGATTTCCATAAAGATTTTGAACTTTGACATGAAATTTGTATCCATCTCAACTACATGCAAAATAGTGTGAAAATAAAATTGGCAACAAGTTACTTAGGAAAGAACTATAATCAGGTAAATTATTATTCAAATCACAACCAAGTATTATAATACATTAATATATTGAGCATTCACTCGTTTATTGTTTAGAAATTAAAGGTCACATGTAATCCAAACATTTATTGCAGGGAATATGTAATCCACACGTTGAAGGCCCAAACAAACAAAATTGGAAGGCTGCGGTTGGTGAGGTGAGTTCTGCTATTGTTCTAGTCAGGCCTCCAGGCCACCATGCCAAACATAGTGAGGCAATTGGATTTTGTGTCTTCAACATTGTGGTTATTGCATCTAATTATCTCTTTAATCATAGGATTTCCATCAATATTTTTGAACATTACCTTGACATTTGTATCCATCTCAATTGCTCGAGAGATAGTGTGAAAATAAAATTCATAGCAAGTTGCTTAGGAAAGAACTGTAGTCGAGTAAATTATTATCAAATCTTAATCAAGTATTATAATACATTAGTTATTGAGCATTCACTCGGTGTTGTTCACAAATTGAAGTTCATATGTAATCTAAACATTTATTGTGGGGAATATGTAATCCACACACTCAAGGCCCAAATAGACAAAATTGGTATGCCAGCGCCAATTCCATTGATTGACTACCCTAAATGAAGCTTACCATGCAAAATATGCAAGATTTCACTTGCTGCAACATCCCCAACATTTTAGCCCATCATAACAACCGCCTGAATAATCCTCTCGGCAAGGCTAGTAATCACAAGACGAGTGCCATTGCACAAGCCAGTAGATTGACTCAAATTCCTAAGAAGCATGATGGGAGCACCTACTTTCGACACAAACCTATGGTATGTAAAATTAGTAACCTTGATTCCATTTAAATACTCAATGGGATAGAAGGTGTCCATGTTACGAAAGCCATCCGCAGAGCTCCCTCTAGCATCACATCTTAAATACCCATTTTATAAGCAACAAAGAAATAACATGGTCGTTAATTATTTTTGCCACATCGTTTGTCAGTGTTAGAATAGACCTTTCTTGAGGTAAAAATGATCCTTATACTTAGCAACGAAGTTCACATACACAGAATCAAAGATAGCCTGAATTCTATCACCATCGGTATGCATCAAAATATCATCAGGAAAGGTTGTCCATGACAAACTAGATTCTCCTTCGTGAGCCACACTCTCCGCTTTACCATCACCCACATTGAGAATCCAATCCGCGGTAGCCACTTTGTTCTGCAAAACAGGGTCACCTCCTTGAATGGACAACCACATATTAATACGAAGGTGCAGAACAACTATGGAATTCCATAGAGGTGAGTTTCTAACCACAGCATTGACACCTAAGTTTGAGTAACACCCTCGATTACTGGTAAAATCTGCCAAAGATCACCGCCAAGAACAACCACTTTACTACCAAAAGCAACATTTTCCAAGGAAGTATCATTCACTGATAAAATATCACCAAAACTTCGATCGAGCGCCTCAAAACTTCGGTTTGCCATAAAGACTCATCCTAGATAATGAGAGAAGCTGATTTGATCAGAGAAGAAAGCACGGAAGATCTCTTAATACCACACGTCAAAATTTCATTAAGTTTTATAGGTGTCTTAAACCTTGAATGAGTCATTCTTCCCAAGGGAAAGAGAAGCAATGCAACCCCGGAGGACGCGACGACAAGAACAACCCTCTTACTGCCCCTAAGATAGGAAATGAGAGCATGCCTAAGGAATGTCTTGCATGTACCACCACAACCTGAAACAAATAAAAACCCAGGTTGCCCAAATCGAACCCGATCATCGATAGAATTATAAGCATCTAGCTGTTTGGAATTTAATTGTCTATACATTGCCTTTTTCTTCATGACCCGGCTCACAAAATCAACATCTAATGCCTCAGCAACCATGTCTTCCATAACACAGAAGTCTCTCATGTAGTTTTTAAAGGCAAACTATGATCTAAGATACTACAATTGTTTTTAAGAAAAAATGGCATCCAAGTCATCAAGAAGCTTATCTTTCAATTCTTCGTCAGGAACGTCATGGAGGGAATCAACCATGAAGCAATGAATTCGATACAATATATCGCGACTCCAGAATCTCCATTATTATTCAAATAAAAGGTTTTAGTCGTTCACATGGCAATGAATAACCATCGTAACAAATAATTGACGTAATTGTCCCCCCCACACACACATTCCCCATTTTTTAGCCTCGTCAATTCACTATACTACTATTCATCAGCACCGAGCAGACCTCTTGCCGAGCAAGCTTCTCGAGAGGTTGCATATAGAACACCATTGTAGGTCCTAACATCAGCACAACATGTAGCGCCTTTCACAATCATCAAAAACATTCTAAAATATTATAGTTCACCGCTTGGCGGGTCCATGTAATATATCCTGCCAATCCTATCACCACCCATTTTTTCAACCCAAACCCTTGTCTAGTACCCAAGTCGACCTGGTCGGGAAATCATAGTAGGTCAAGCTCCTGGCATTTAAATGTTTTCTATTTGCCACGAACCATTCAGTTAGCATGGTCTTCTGAAACAGAGCATTGTTAGCCACCAAAGGCAGAGTAGCCTTCGTACGAAAACACACCATATTCCTATTCTTTAGATGGCAACGAAGCATCTCAACAAAATGGATTTTACTATGTACATCAAAACTATAGACCCTCCAAAAAGCATCATGATGGCATATATAACGGCACACCATGTACTCCTCTATCTCATCAATTTCCTCGCCATTTCTTGTAACCCTCTCGAACATAGTTTTAGAACTGTCAAGGCCTTTGATAACATACTTGTAAAGATATTTAATGACATACATTTGGTTATACTACTCAACATTTAGATGAGCCTGGAATTTCTTAAGGAGATACATATTATATGGGATAACATGCCAGTTGTCAAGCCGGATTTTATTTTTAATAAGAAACCGGCCATTGTCAGGCCGCCTGTATACAGGAAATCCGTTTTCATCAATAGAGGTCTCATCTTGAAATTCTTTTGGAAATTTCTTTAAGCCAACTCCATTTTTCATGCAAGGATACTTTTCATTATCTCCACCATAGGGGTCGTGCATCATGATTCAGAGACAAGAACATAACCCAAAGGATCCTCCTTCGGGTCAGGTATCTCAGCACAAACAAATGAGAGCAGGAGATACCTCTCGGTCTTGCTTCTTCTGCCAGATAAGGATGTGTGTGTGCGGCAGGCCCCTCTTCTGAAACTATATATGTGGTAGACTAAGGAATGCAGATTTAGGCACGACATAAATGAAAGAGGCACAAACAAACAATACAAGACAAAAATCTACTGCCCAAGCAAATATTACCTGCAACAACACGTCCATAGGACTTTCCTTTTCTTGATCTTATGAAGGTATTTTGCAAGCTTCAAGTAATAAATCCTAACGGTAATATCAACCCTGTTCGTTGCCTTTTGACTAGGCTCAAGTGATTCGAGAATTTTTGGCCATTTAGGGTTGCAAGTAAAGGTGCAAAATACGTCAGGGCACCTGACGAGGTCACCTACCCTAGGTAGGGTCATGTCCCTCTGTTCTAGGACACTCTTGGGGTCCTACAAGGTCATGAAAGTCCTTGGCTTACCTCGTCACTCGGACGAATGTACAAGAGGCACTCGGCTCTTCTCAAGTCACTCAGACGTTGTTAACCACTCAGCTAGAAGGAAGCAGGAACGTCCTGAGAGCTGCAACGTTCGAGGGACTTAATACACCTTAAGTACTGTAAAGACCACGTTACCTGTAACGGGTGTAGTTAACTTAGCAGTTTCTAGTAACCCCCGCAGTTACTATCATTAATGACCCTAGTGATGGCGTTCAGCCGGTGGTGGCGCACTCTATATAAGCCATCCCCGGGCGCCGGAACAAGGGTTACGAACTCTCTATAAACAGAGCACATATCAAGCAACACCCAGCCCCAGGGCTCGAGACGTAGGACTATTATCACTTCCGAGTGGGGTCCGAACTCGTAAACACCGAGTGTTACACTTGCTCCGTAGCTAGGCTTCGCCCTACTCATTCGTACCCCTAGTACTATTGTCAGGATTACTCCCACGACAGTTGGCGCCCAGCGTGGGGCGGTAGTTCTAGGAAACTCCGGTGCAAGTGAGATTATTTCCTTTTTCCAGCCATCATCTTGGCACTCGGTGGTGAGATCCTCTTCGGTAGCCTTCACTTCGTCGCCGATGGTTCAGCCTGGTTGCACGACGCACCATTGGATCCGGATGCGTTCCCCGCCTGCGGGGCCGTGCATTTCAGCGCGGCGGCGCAAGGGGTTCTCCTGCGACAATCGTCAGAGCCATACGGCTCGAGGTTGATCCGCTCGACCTCCGGCCGTCGCAACCGTTCCAGACGTTCGCGGCTGCAGCGGTGGCTCAAGCACGTCATGGTGCGGCAGCCTACCTCCGAGCAGGTTGCGGTGCTCAACTCTGACGCGCCCACCCTCAGCTTGTCTCCCTCATCGGGTGACGAGTTGTCCGACGAATCCAAGTGTGAAAGCAGCGGAAACGTTGCTTAAATACTGATGGCGCACTCCACCGATCATGGTGCCCCTGGGTACTCGGTGGGTGGTTCTCGTGACCGAGGCGGAGGTCGTCTCGATGACGGTCCTTCCGATGGTTATTTCCCGTAGCCTCTCTCTCGGGAGCAGCGAGAAGAGAGGAGAAGGAGGGACGACGAAGTCCTTCTTATCCCTATCACGGGAACATCGCCCGAGGAGATAGCCTTGGAGGCCACACGTCAGGCCACCTTGGCTGAACGTGAGCGTTTGGAGAGGCTCCAGCGAGCACTTGACGAACGAGCAGCGAAGGAGCAACCGAGCTCCAGTTACGCCAGGCGGCGTCCAACCCGAGTGAAAGGCCACCCAAGATCCCAGTGATGCGTACTCCTATAGAGAATCTAGCTGCAGCCACTCGGATAGCTGAATCCATTCAGCCGTCCGGTTCTGCGGCTGGAGAAGGCATTCGGCAGATCCAGACTATACTGAAGACGGCGATGAGGCAGAATGCAGAAGTGTCCCAGTCGAATCAGCGCGTTTACAGCAAGTCCTTTCGGGCCGACACTGTCCAGTCTGCACACAGTCCGCACGCCTATGGGAAACACCGATACTCTCCTCCTCCTCCGAGAGGCCGGCACGGAGGGTATTGGCGCGATGAATGTGACGCCAGTCGGACACCCCCTCCGAGGGGTGGTTCACACGGCAAACGCCCCTTTGACGATGGTCGTCCTCACAGAGAAGACCGCAATCGGACTCCCCCTCGCCCCAGAGGTCATGAGGAAGCAGGCCGATGCCCCCCGCTGCTCAACACCAGGTCTACCATCACTCAGAGATTGGTGGATAAAAGATGAGTGCTCATGGACTGGGTGAGCGGATGGGGGACGTCAGGGCTCGAATGCTTCTGCAGATACATCCGAGAGGCCGAGATTCCTCCCAACTATAGGTTGGCGATGGGGATCGGGAAGTTCAACGGCGAATCCAAGCCTGAAACTTGGCATGAAGACTACCGAGTGGCAGTTCAGATTGGAGGTGGTGATGACTTCGTGGCAATGAATCATCTTCCCCTCATGCTGGAAGGATCTGCTCGGGCATGGTTGAACCGGTTACCTTCTAGCAGCATCTATTGCTGGGAGGACCTGGCGCAGGTGTTCATCAAGACGTTTGAGGGCACTTACAAGCGCCTGGGTGGTTTGACAGAGTTGCGGCATTGCATCCAGAAGAGCAATGAAACTCTCCGAGAGTACATACAAAGATGGACCACTCTGCACAACACTGTCGAGAATGTCACCGAGCACCAGGCCGTGTGCGCCTTTAAGGCAGGCACTCGGTATCGGGAGCTCATCCTGAAGTTTGGCCGTTCGGGAGATCTGTCTCTTAGTCGGGCCATGGAGATTGCCAATAAATACGCTAATGGCGAAGAGGAGGACCGCCTCCGCAGCGGCAAAGGGTGAGCAGGCGACACCCCTCAATCGGCGGGAAATGCAGGCAAGAAGCAGAAACGGAAAGCCGACCCTCCGGGAAAGGCTGAAGTGGCTGCAGTTCTTGGTCAGGGGAAGCCAAAGCCCAAAAAGAACAAGAAGAAAGATTGGGCTAACAAAAAGAAACCCGAATACAATTCTGAAGTGCTGGATCATCCCTGTGCTATTCACACTAAAAAGGATGAGGAGGGCAACCTCATTTACCCAAAGCACACCACTCGGGAGTGCCGAATGCTTAAGCATGAGATGGGTAAGGAGACCTCTGCAGAAAAGGACGATGATGAAGAGGACGACCGCGATTCCGAGTACCGTCACGTCGACAAGGTTCTGAACATGATTTTCACGGACGTCGAAAGTAAGAGCCGATTGAAGGTCATCAATCGGGAGGTGAACTTGGTGGCTCCGGCAATCGTCAAGCACCTCAATTGGACAAAAACTCCTGTTACTTTTGATCAGTCTGATCACCCAGCCCACATAGCCACCCCCGGGAGGTAGGCGCTGGTTGTCGATCCGGCTGTCAATGGAGTTCGACTGCGCAAAGTTCTGATGGACGACGGCAGCGGGCTCAACATAATTTACGCGGATACACTCAGCGCCATGGGCATTCCGATGTCCCGCCTGAGTAAGAGTAATATGCATTTCCATGGGGTCACTTCGAGAAAGAAGGCCGAATCACTCGGTCAGATGACTCTGGACGTCGTCTTCAGCGGAGAGAAGAATTTCCGGAAGGAACGCCTGATGTTCGAAGTGGTTGATTTCTGGAGTGCATATCATGCTATCCTGGGTAGGCCTGCCTACGCGCGTTTCATGGCCCGACCATGTTACGTGTATCTCAAGCTTAAGATGCCAGGGCCGAATGGCGTGATCACAGTTACCGGCGATCGGAAAGTTGCTGAAGAGTGCCTCCAGCAGGGCTCAAAAATCACAAACGAGTAGATACTCATCGTCGAACTTGACTGGTACAAGAAGGCAGTGGACGCTGCAGACTTGTTAAAGTCTAAGCGACCAGCGACGGAATCCGCTTTCTAGTCGACCGGCAAAACTAAGCAGGTTCACGTTCATCCCACCGATCCGAGTGCGGCTCCGACCAACATCTTGACAACACTCGGTGAAAAATAGGAAGCCGAGCTCATCCATTTCCTCCGTGAGAACTGGGATATCTTCGCATGGAAGCCGTCTGACATGCCGGGGGTTCCTAGGGGACTAGCTGAGCACCGACTCCGAGTGGATCCTAAAATCAAACCAGTCAAGGAGCACTTGCGTCGATCCTCCATAGAGAAGCGCAAGGCGATTGGTGAAGAGATCGCTCGGCTCCTAGCTGTTGAATTCATTCGCGAAGTCTTCCATTCCGAGTGGCTGGACAACCCAGTGTTGGTGCCCAAGAAGGACAAGTCCCTCCGGATGTGCATCGACTTCAAGCACCTTATTCGGGCCTGCTCAAAAGATCATTTTCCCCTTCCCCACATAGATCAAATAGTAGATTCCACCGCCGGATGTGAACGCCTGTCGTTCTTACATGCGTACTCAGGGTACCATCAGATCCTAATGTATGGACCAGATGAAATAAAAACAGCTTTCATCACCCCATTCGGGTGTTTCTGCTACATCACTATGCCATTCGGTCTAAAGAATGCTGGGGCAACTTTTATGCGTATGATTCAGAAGTGTTTGCAAGAGCAAATCAGTCGGAATGTAGATTCTTACATGGATGACATCGTGGTCAAGTCCAGGAAAGGTTCCAACCTCCTGGCTGACCTCGCTGAAACCTTCGCCAACCTCTGACGTTTCCAAATAAAACTTAACCCTGCGAAATGCACATTCGGAGTGCCCTCGGGTAAGCTAGTCGGTTTTCTCGTTTCCGAGCGGGGAATCGACGCTAATCCGGATAAGATCGGTGCCATCATCCGAATGAAGAAACCTGTCCGTCTGCATGACGTTCAGAAGCTCACGGGATGCCTTGCAGCCCTGAGTAGATTCATATCTCGACTCGGTGAAAAGGCCTTGCCTCTTTACCGATTGATGAAGAAATCTGATACTTTTGAATAGACCCCCGAAGCACAAACCGCATTTGATCAGCTCAAGGCCTTGCTTTCCACCCAGTCGGTGCTAGCTGCTCCGAGCAGCCGAGAGCCTCTGCTCTTGTACATCGCGGCTACGAGCCAGGTGGTCAGTACTGTCCTCACTGTGGAGCGCGAGAAATCGGGAAAACATTCAAAGTGCAGAGACATGTCTATTATATTTCAGAGGTTTTGACTCCTTCCAAGCAGAGGTATCCACATTATCAGAAGCTAGTTTATGGCATATATCTCACTGTGAAGAAGGTAGCTCATTACTTCCAAGAACACACAGACACAGTTATCAGCGATGCTCCCCTGTCGGAGATCCTGCATAACAGGGACGCCACAGGTTGAGTGGCCAAATGGGCAATTGCGGTCCTCCCATTGGAGATCAAGTTTGAAGCTAAGAAGGCGATCAAGTCTCAGGCACTTGTATACTTTTTAGCCGAATGGATTGAGCAGGAACAACCGGCTCCTAGTGTCCCTGAACACTGGACCATGTTTTTTGATGGATCTAAGATGCTTCAAGGGTCTGGAGCTAGAGTAGTCCTTGTTTCCCCCAGAGGAGACCGATTGAGCTACATCCTTCAAATCCATTTCGCCTCGTCAAACAACAAGGCCGAGTACGAAGCCCTCCTGTATGGGCTCTGAATGGCTATCTCGCTCGGCATCCGACGCTTGATAATCTTCGGTGACTCAGACGTTGTGGTCAATCAGGTGATGAAAGAATGGGACATACGGAGTCCGTCCATGACTGGGTACTGTAATGCGGTCCGGAAGTTGGAAAAGAACTTTGAAGGCTTAGAACTGCATCACATACCCCGAGTAAAGAACCAGGCTGCTGACGACCTGGCTAAGATCGGATCTACTCGGCGAGTAGTCCCAAAGGGCATATTCCTTGAACATCTGCACCCTCCTTCACTTAAGGAAGATCCTTTTACTGAAGAGCCCCCACAAGCAGTCGGACCCTCTGATCCGACTGAAGTTGACATTCCAGCTGTGGTGGATCTCGTTCAAGAGATGTTGGCGATCACTCCCGAGTGGACCCAGCCTTATCTAGCTTACTTGCTCCGGCAAGAGCTCCTTGAAGACGAAAAAGAAGCTAAACGGATCGTCCAACGATCCAAATCCTTTGAATTGATGGGAGAACAGCTATACAAGAAAAGCACTACAGGTCTGGCACAGAAGTGCATATCCCCAGAAGAAGGGCTGCAGGTTTTGCATGAAATCCATTCGGGAACTTGTGGCCATCATGCGTCCTCTCGGACATTGGTCGCAAAAGCGTTTCGTGCAGGATTTTATTGGCCCCGAGCCAATGCAGCTGCTAAAGACATGGTAGACCTCTGTGTTGGGTGTTAGTTTTTCAAGAATCAGACGCACAAGCCTGCATCTGCACTCAAGACCATCCCGCTCACCTGGCCATTCGCTGTGAGGGGCCTCTACATGGTCGGTCCCTTGCATACAGGGTCGAGTGGGTTTACCCATCTGTTGGTTGCAGTGGATAAGTTCACCAAGTGGGTCGAAGCGAAGCCCATCAAAAGCTTGGATGCAGGTACCGCAGTAAGTTTCATTCAGCAGATCATCTTCAGATTCGGAGTTCCCCACGACATCATCACTGATAACAGGAAGAATTTCGATTCAGATGAATTCCGTGAGTTTTGCTACACTCAAGGGACTCGGGTCAATTATGCTTCCGTAGCTCACCCGCAGTCAAATGGGCAAGCAGAACGGGCTAATGGAATGATTTTTCAAGGATTGAAGCCCCGATTGATGAGAGATCTGAAAGTTGCTGCCGGTGCTTGGGTAGAAGAGTTACCCTCTGTCCTCTGGGGCATTCGGACGACTCCAAATTGTTCGACCAATCGCACTCCTTTCTTTATGGTATACGGGTCCGAGGCGGTTCTGTCGAGTGACGTTCATCACAATGCTCCCCGAGTGGAGCTTTACAATGAAGATGAAGCAGAAGTGGCACGCCAGGACGGTCTGGACCTCTTGGAGGAAGAGAGAGAGTTAGCCTTGGTCAGGTCGACGTTGTATCAGCAAGACCTAAGGAGCCTTTACGACAGACAAGTCAGAAGGCGCGCTTTTCAAGAAGGTGATCTCGTTCTCCGATTGGATCAGAAGAAGCCTCACAAGCTAGCGCCTCCGTGGCAAGGGCCTTACGCAATCTCCAAAGTCCTGAACAATGGATCTTACCGGTTGTACAATTTCGATCCCGATGCTGAGGAGCCCCGAGCGTGGAACGCGGATCTGCTCCGCAAGTTCTACACTTAGTTTAAGAACACTCTGTCATTCCTGTATTGAGCTTCCGAGTGAATTCAATGAATAAAAGTCTTTGCTGCCTATACTCTTTGTCGAGAATTTTTCATTTTGTTTGTTTTCCTCACACCCAGTGGGTGTGTGGGATAAACTTAGCAGCGAACCTGATTTCGCCTAAGTTACAAACTACTCCGAGTGAGGACATCATCCACACTCGAGGACTTAGCCGCGAACCTGTTTTCGCCTAAGTGAAAAACTACTCCGAGTGAGGACATCATCCGCACTCGGGGACTTAGCTGCGGACCTGATTTTGCCTAAGTTAAAAACTACTCCGAGTGAGGACATCATCCACACTCAGGGGCTTAGCTGCGAACCTGATTTCACCTAAGTTAAAAACTACTCCGCGTGAGTGATAACCCACAAGTATAGGGGATCGCAATAGTTTTCGAGGGTAGAGTATTCAACCCAAATTTATTGATTCGACACAAGGGGAGCCAAAGAATATACTCGAGTATTAGCAGCTGAGTTGTCAATTCAACAACACCTAAAAGACTTAATATCTGCAGCAAAGTATTTAATAGCAAAGTAGTATGGAAGTAACGGTAACGATGGCAAACGTGACAGTGGCAGTTTTGTAGTGATTGTAACAGTAGCAACGGAAAAGTAACGTAGCAAAGATCAATCTGTGAAAAGCTCGTAGGCAACGGATCAGTGATGGATAATTATGTCGGATGGCATTCATCATGCAACGGTTATAACATAGGGTGACACAGAACTAGCTCCAATTCATCAATATAATGTAGGCATGTATTCCATATATAGTCATACGTGCTTATGGAAAAGAACTTGCATGACATCTTTTGTCCTACCCTCCCGTGGCAGCGGGGTCCTAACGGAAACTAAGGGATATTAAGGCCTCCTTTTAATAGAGAACCGGACCAAAGCATTAGCACTTAGTGAATACATGAACAACTCAAACTATGGTAATCACCGGAAAGAATCCCAGTTATTGTCACCCTGGGGGATGCGGATCATAACTCGTAATAGGTGTCTACAACTTGCAAGATAGGATCAAGAACACATATATATTCATGAAAACATAATAGGTTCAGATCTGAAATCATGGCACTCGGGCCCTAGTGACAAGCATTAAGCATAGCAAAGTCATAGCAACATCAATCTCAAAACATAGTGGATACTAGGGATCAAACCCTAACAAAACTAACTCGATTACATGGTAAATCTCATCCAACCCATCACCGTCCAGCAAGCCTACGATGGAATTACTCACGAACAGCAGAGAGCATCATGAAATTGGTGATGAAGGATGGTTGGTGATGACGACGGCGTCGATTTTCCCTCTCCGGAGCCCAAAACGGACCCCAGATCTGCCCTTCCGAGGAAGAACAGGAGGTGGCGGCGGCTCCGTATCGTGAAACGCGATGAACTCTTCTCTCTGATTTTTTTCTCCCCGAATAGGTTTATATGGAGTTGGAGTTGAGGTCGGAGGAGTTGCAGGGGGCCCACAAGCCACCTGGGCGCGCCCTAGGGGGGGCGCGCCCCCCTAGTTTGTGGCCAATGGGTGAGCCCCTCCGGTTGATTCTTTCGCCAGTATTTTTTATTAATTCCAAAAATATTCTACGTAAATTTTAAGGTCAATCCGAGAACTTTTATTTCTGCACAAAAATAACACCAAGGCAATTCTGCTGAAAACAGCGTCAGTCCGGGTTACTTCCATTCAAATCATGCAAATTAGAGTCCAAAACATGGGCAAAAGAGTTTGGAAAAGTAGATACGATGGAGACGTATCAACTCCCCTAAGCTTAACCCATTGCTTGTCCTCAAGCAATTCAGTTGACAAACTGAAAGTGACAAAGAAAAACTTTTACAAACTCTTTTTGATCTTGTTGTTATAAATATGCCTAACTGATGTTCAGGTTTTCAGCAAAGATTATAGACTAACCACATTCACAATAACATTTAGGTCTCACATTTACTCATATCAATGGCATAATCAACTAGCGAGCAATAATAATAAATCTTGGATGACAACAATTTTATCAAAACAATCATGATACAATATGATATAATGGTATCTCGCTAGCCCTTTCTGAGACCGCAAAACATAAATGCAGAACACCTCTGAAGAACAAGGACTGACTAGACATTGTAATTCATGGTAAAAGAGATCCAGTCACAGTCATACTCAATATCAAGTAATAACAAAGCATACAAATGACGGTGGTGCTCTCTAACTGGTGCTTTTTATAAGAGGGGGATGACTCAATAGTAAGGTAAAATAGATAGGCCCCTCGTAGAGGGAAGCATTGATTTGCATAGGTGACAGAGCTTGAGCTTTTAAAACAGGGATGAATAATAATTTTGAGCGGTATGCTTTCATTGTCAACATAACAACTGAGAGATTTCACCATCTTCCATCCTAGATACATTATAGGCGGTTCCCAAACAGAATGGTAAAGTTTTTACTCCCCCTCCACCAATCAATCACACTCCACAGCGAGCCGAATCCACAGGTACCGACCATACAAACAACGATCCTGGGGGAGTTTTGTTTCATTATATTTTGATTTGATTTTTGAGCATGGAACTGGGCATACCGAATACCAGCCACTTTCTCGTGAATGATAGTGAATCAACACATATCGTGAGAATAACCCACCTAGCATGGAAGGTACTGACCGCCCCCAGTCGCTACATGAACGATTCGGGCATACAAAACAGAATATTATTTGAAGGTTTAGAGTTTGGCACATGCAAATTTACTTGGAACGGCAGGTAAATACCGCATATAGGTAGGTATGGTGGACTCATATGGAACAACTGTGGGTTTATGGAAGTGGATGCACAAGCAGTATTCCCGCTTAGTACATGTGAAGGCTAGCAAGAGACTGGGAAGCGACCAACTAGAGAGCGACAACAGTCATAAACATGCATTGAGATTAACCAACATTGAATACAAGCATGAGTAGGATATAAATCACCATGAACATAGATATCGTGGAGGCTATGTTGATTTTGTTTCGACTACATGCGTGAACATGTGCCAAGTCAAGCCACTTGAATCATTCAGAGGAGGATACCATCGTATCATACTACATCACAACTATTTTAAAATGCATGTTGGCACTCAAGACAAACCATTATACACTCTTAGCTAATTAAGCATGGCATGAGTAACTATAATCTCTAATTGTTATTGCAAACATGTTTCATCCATAACGAGCTGAATTCAGAACGATGAGCTAATCATATTTACAAAAACAAAATAGGTCGAGTTCATACCAGCTTTTCTCCATCTCAATCACTTCATCATATCTCGTCATTATTGCCTTTCACTTGCACGATCGAACGGTGTAAATAATAATAAGAGTGCACGTGCATTGGACTAAGCTGGAATCTGCAAACAATAACTCAAAGGAGAAGGCAAGGTAATATGGGCTCTCTGATAGATAAACAATAATGCATATGAGAGCCACTCAACATTTTCATTGTGGTCTTCTCCTTACGACCCAAAGAAAAGAAATTTCAAAACAAGAACGAGAAAAACTATTTACATGGGAAAGCTCCCAACAAGCAAAAGAAGAACGAGAAATCTTTTTGGGTTTTCTTTCAATGCTACAACTAAACAAACTAGGAGGTAAAGCTAGAACTATTTTTATTTTTATTTTCTCAAGGTTAATTAAGCATACAAGAAGAAATCGGAAAGAAGAAATAAAATACCATGGATGATACAATGAAAAAAAAGTATAAGCACCGACTACTAAGATGAGTGTGTGAACAAGAATGTAATGTCGGTGAGAAATACGTACTCCCCCAAGCTTAGGCTTTTGGCCTAAGTTGGTCTAGGTCCACAGCTGGCCTGGTTAATATCCAAAGTCATAGTTGGGGTTGTACTGGGCTGCGGCGGTTACCGCCTGAACGGCTGCAGCGCGGAGGCGAGCGGCTTCCGCCTCTCTCTCGTACTCGTTTGCCTCCTCTCTGGTTATAAAGTGTCTCCGTTTTACCTGAAAGTTAAAGAAGGCAGGAGCAGGAAGGGTAATATGGACAGCACGCTGTCTATCAAAAATTAGTCGGTACAAGAAGGACTGTTCGTTCCTCTCAAGAAACTGGTAGCGCACCATAGCCTCATAATCAAGAAAAGCAGGTGGTAACTCAATATCATTCCCCCTTATGGATACCCCAAGATAATTAGCTACACGAGTGGCATAAATCCCGCCAAAGAAATCTCCATCCTTAGCATTTTTATGTAGTCTCCTAGCAATAATAGCCCGCAAGTTATATCGTCTATCACCCATTACCGCACTCTTAAGAATACTAAGATCAGGTACACAAAGGTGGCTATGATCATGTTTACCATTAATACATCTACCTATGAAGAGAGCAAAATAATGTATAGCAGGAAAGTGAATGCTCCCCAAGGTAGCCTGTGTAATGTTTCTAGTTTCTCCCACAGTGATGCTAGCAAGAAAATCATTATATTCAGTTTTGTGAGGATCACTATAGCTGCCCCATTGTGGAATTTTGCATGCACGGTTAAAATCCTCTAGGTCCACAGTATAAGATTCATCATAAAGATTTAATAGAATAGAATGCGTATTACGCCTGGATGAAAATTCAAACCTCCACACGAAGGAATTAGTGAGTTGATAATATTGCTTGCATTGGTCTGAAACGAAATCTTCAAGGCCAGCATTTCGTATGTACGCATAAAATTCTTCCTTGAAACCGGCATGAACCATGAATTGATCCGACGGCCATTCACAAGGCCGCACTTGAGCTTCCCTCGGTGGTTCAAAGTCGGGCTCACATATCGCGAGTCTCGGGGCCTTCTTGCTCGAGGAACCACCTTGGTATATTCTCCGCAACATCTTTCTTTCTCTCAAAAATTTCTGAAATTTTTAGTGACTCAAAATAAAGGTGAACAAAACTCAATAAAACTTATAGCAACTACTCCCACAAGTGCCTAGAGGCTATATCATGCATCAAAACTACTTGGGACCATACAAATTTTACATGCAAGCTCAAGAAAAAGGTCACCACAGCAGCAAAAATTTGCAGTATATAAAGCACCAAAACAAAAACTAATTGGACCATTGGAGGAGTCACATACCGAAGATAAATCCCCCAAAATACTTTTGCAAATGGAGCTTTGCACAAGGAGATCAAAAATGGCAGCAAAATGAGCTAGAACACGGGCTTGAGCAATGGTGAGATTTTTTCTAGAGGAAGACGAAGTGGATGGGTGCTGGAATAAGTGAGGGGGGCCTACGTGGGACCCACAAGCCAGGGGGCGCGCCCAGGGGGGAGCGCCCTGTAGGCTTGTGGCCCACTGGTGCAGCCCCCTGATGTGTTCTCAGTGCCAGAAATTCTTAAATATTCCAGAAAAAATCATACTACATTTTCAGGGCATTTGGAGAACTTTTATTTTTAGGTCATTTTTTTATTGCACGGATAATTCAGAAAACAGAAAAAAATAGCATTTTTACTTTATTAAATCTAAATAACATAAAGTAAAAGTTGGGTACAGAAGGTTGTGCCTCCTAAATTTATCCATCTCATGCTCATCAAAAAGAATCCATCAATAAGGTTGATCAAGTCTTATTGACAAACTTTTTTCGAATGACACGGAACCAGAGAATTTTCGAATAACACTAGGTTACCTCGATGAGGATATGCATGTCCCCAACAATAAGTATATCATATTTCTTTTTGGCAGTAGGAAGAGGGAATTCAAAATCTCCAATAATAATCATTGAAATTTTTCCAATGGAGTTGATACTATGAACTTTAGGTTGTTTCTTCGGAAAGTGTACCGTATGCTCATTACCATTAACATGAAAAGTGACATTGCCCTTGTTGCAATCAATAACAGCCCCTGTAGTATTCAAAAAAGGTCTACCAAGGATGATCGACATACTGTCGTCCTCGGGAATATCAAGAATAACAAAGTTCGTTAGAATAGTGTTCAGTTTCAATAATTTCATCAATTTCAGAAATATCATCAGTTTCAGCATTGACTCCAGCAATTTGTTCATCAAGAAATTCACCCAGTGGCACAGTATTATCAAGCAAAGTATCATCATAAGCATCATGAATAGCAAAAGTGGCATCATCAATTACTTGCGACACATCAGAATCAATAGCAGGTGGTGGCGTCGCAAATTTACTCATAACAGAAGGTGAATCAAGTGCAGAGCTAGATGGCAGTTCCTTACCTCCCCTCGTAGTAGAGGGATAGATCTTGGTTTTCAGGTCTTTCAGATTCTTCATAGTGATCAACAGATATAAATCCCAAGTGACTCAGAGAATAGAGCTATGCTCCCCGGCAACGGCGCCAGAAAATGGTCTTGATAACTCACAAGTATAGGGGATCGCAACAGTTTTCGAGGGTAGAGTATTCAACCCAAATTTATTGATTTGACACAAGGGGAGCCAAAGAATATTCTCGAGTATTAGCAGCTGAGTTGTCAATTCAACCACACCTGAAAGACTTAATATCTGTAGCAAAGTATTTAATAGCAAAGTAGTATGGAAGTAACGGTAACGATGGCAAACGTGACAGTGGCAGTTTTGTAGTGATTGTAATAGTAGCAACGGAAAAGTAACGTAGCAAAGATCAATATGTGAAAAGCTCGTAGGCAATGGATCAGTGATGGATAATTATGTCGGATGGCATTCATCATGCAACGGTTATAACATAGGGTGATACAGAACTAGCTCCAATTCATCAATGTAATGTAGGCATGTATTAAATATATAGTCATACGTGCTTATGGAAAAGAACTTGCATGACATCTTTTGTCCTACCCTCCCGTGGCAGCGGAGTCCTAATGGAAACCAAGGGATATTAAGGCCTCCTTTTAATAGAGAACCGGACCAAAGCATTAGCACTTAGTGAATACATGAACTCCTCAAACTACGGTAATCACCGGAAAGAATCCCAGTTATTGTCACCCTGGGGGATGCGGATCATAACTCGTAATAGGTGTCTACAACTTGCAAGATAGGATCAAGAACACATATATATTCATGAAAACATAATAGATTCAGATCTGAAATCATGGCACTCGGGCCCTAGTGACAAGCATTAAGCATGGCAAAGTCATAGCAACATCAATCTCAGAACATAGTGGATACTAGGGATCAAACCCTAACAAAACTAACTCGATTACATGGTAGATCTCATCCAACCCATCACCGTCCAGCAAGCCTACGATGGAATTACTTACAAATGGCGGAGAGCATCATGAAATTGGTGATGAAGGATGGTTGGTGATGACGACGGCGTCGATTTCCCCTCTCCGGAGCCCAAATCAGACTCCAGATCTGCCCCCCCCCCCCCCCCCCCGAGGAAGAACAGGAGGCGGCGGCGGCTCCGTATCGTAAAACGCGATGAACTCTTCTCTCTGATTTTTTTCTCCCCGAATAGGAATATATGGAGTTGGAGTTGAGGTCGGCGGAGCTCCAGGGGGCCCACAAGACAGGGGGCGCGCCCTAGGGGGGCGCGCCTCCCTGTCTTGTGACCAGGTGGTGGACCCCCTCCGGTCGATTCTTTCGCCAGTATTTTTTATTAATTCCAAAAATATTCTCCGTAAATTTCCAGGCCAATCTGAGAACTTTTATTTCTGCACAAAAATAACACCAAGGCAATTCTGCTGAAAACAGCGTCAGTCCGGGTTAGTTTCATTCAAATCATGCAAATTAGAGTCCAAAAGAAGGGCAAAAGAGTTTGGAAAAGTAGATACGATGGAGACGTATCAGGACCTCATCCACACTCGAGGGCTTAGCCGTGAACCTGTTTTCGCCTAAGTTTAAAACTATTCCGAGTGAGGACATCATCCACACTCGGGGGCTTAGCCGCGAACCTGATTTTGCCTAAGTTAAAAACTCCTTCGAGCGAGGACATCATCCACACTCGGGGGCTTAGCCGCGAACCCGATTTCGCCTAAGTTAAAAACTACTCCGAGTGAGGACAACATCCACACTCAGGGGCTTAGCCGCGAACCCAATTTCGCTAAAATTAAAAACTACTCCGAGTGAGGACAGCATCCACACTCGGGGGCTTAGCTGCGAACCTGATTTCGCCTAAGTTAAAAAACTGCTCCGAGCGAGGACATCATCCACACTCGGGGGCTTAGCTGCGAACCTGATTTTGCCTAAGTTAAAATCTATTCCGAGTGAGGACATCATCTGCACTCGGGGACTTAACCGCGAACCCGGTTTCGCTTAAGTTCAAAATCAAGATGAACGTTCCAAACGATCAAGTAAATACATTCGAATGTCAAGCAGTTCAAAGCAAAAGTGCAGATAGTTGTGACCACACGGTCACTGCAAATGTACTGATACAGAAATCACTCGGAATTCCGAGGCAAATACGGCTTAAAAGTTTTTCCCGAGATTCACTCGGCCGATGACGGAGAAGCTGCGTCGGTGAAGTTGTCAAGGTCGATAACCTCTGCAATCCGAGTGGCCGCCGGCAGGAAAGTCTCCATGAAATCTTCGATCTTGGCATTCTTGCGGTTTACAACTTTCAGCGCCTTCAGCTTCTCCTCGTCTACACCCTTGCAATGCACACGGACGAGGGAGAGCGCGATGTCTGCCCCAGCTCGGGTTACAGACTTCTTCCATGATTGCACTCGGCGCGGAATGTCTCACAGATGATTGATGAGGACTTCCAAGTCACTCAGAGGCTCTTCATCGGGGCAACTTCCTTGTCGATCTCCTTGGCCGCTTCATGTAAACGGTTGAGGAAGATAGCCACCTCCGAAGTGCGCTCATCGAGTCGAAGCAGTGCAAGAGCCGAGCTGTCACGAATAGGACCAGCACTCGGATCTAGCTCCTTCTCGATTTTGGAGGTCTCCTCCTCGACATCCCAGCATAGATCTGATAATCATTTGGGAGGAAGGAGTTGAGAGAGGAGAAGAATTGAGATGAAATAGCTCAAAACTCGGCCATGTCTGATGCATACCTTTGAGCTTGTCGTTCATTTTGTTGCAGTGGTCCTCAATGAGCTTCTCCAGCACCTACCTCTTCGACTCGGCCTGCTTCAGTTTCGCCTCAGCCTCAACTGCCTCCACGGTGCTCCTCCTCGCAACTTCCTCCAAGGCTTTCTTGTCCTCCTCCCACTTCTCAAAAGATTTTAGCTTGTCTTCGGCCTCCTTTGCCTTCCGACTGGCTTCCTTCTGAGCCGTTGCCAGCTCCCGGTCCTTCTTATCCAAAGCCTCCTTCATGGTCTCTATAGAAATAGAAGTCCGGAGCCTCTTAGTAAGTTGAAGGTTCTCACTACGTACATCTGATGAAATACTTTCAGTCGGACAGGGAAAAGGTTCAAGTCCAAAGGTACTCGGTCAAGATTTGGTTACCTCCGAGTGATCGTTTTTCTTGTTCCAGGCGGGTACTCTTGGTCTTCTCAGCCTCCAAGCTGCGACGCAGCTCCTGTACTTCCTTCTCAAGGGTGTTGTAACGGGTCCCGAGCTCACACACACCCTGACAAAAAAAAGAAAACAAAGAAAAATCAGTGATGACAGTCAAATATCAAGAAAAGTAGACAGCATTCGGATTTTGAGACTGTCGCCGACTACTTCAGTCGACGGCAGCCTCGGGGACTACACCCAGTGGATGCGCTCAGCGCGCCCCCACTGGAGAACTATAGGTTCTACACCCCGACGGTCAACGTCGAGACGCTCTGGTCCATGGACCATCACTGCATCTTCTTCGACAAGTATCTCATCATTTGGATTCTACTTCATTCGGGTTTTGAGACTGTTGCCGACTGCTTCAGTCGATGGCAGCCTCGGGGACTACACCCAGTGGGTGCGCTCAATGCGCCCCCACCGGAGAACTAAAAGTTCTACACCCCGACGGTCAACGTCGAGAGGCTCTGGTCCATGGACCATCACTGCATCCTCTTCGACAAGTATCTCATCATTCTGATTCTACTTCATTCGGGTTTTGAGACTGTCGCCGACTACTTCAGTTGACGGCAGCCTCGGGGACTACACCCAGTGGGTGCGCTCAGCGCGCCCCCACCGGAGAACTACAGGTTCTACACCCCAACGGTCAACGTCGAGAGGCTCTGGTCCATGGACCATCACCGCATCCTCTTCGACAAGTATCTCATCATTCGGATTCTACTTCATTCGGGCTTTGAGACTGTCGCCGACTGCTTCAGTCGGCGGCAGCCTCGGGGACTACACACAGTGGGTGCGCTAAGCATGCCCCCACTGGAGAACTACGGGCTCTACGCCCCGACGGTCAACGTTGAGAGGCTCTGGTCCATGGACCATCACCGCATCCTCTTCGACAAGTATGACTACAAGATATCCTATGAATAACATTCGGAAGTCTCTAAGACTCCACCCAGTGGGTGTGCTCCAGACGCAAGCCTACTCGGAACTTCAAAAACATCTACAATGCGCAAAAAACTTTGTCTAAAGAAGGTACTTATAAGAGTACTTACTCGGACATTCTTCTCCAATACTTTGCCAGCATCGCGTGCCTCCTTTAGCTTTTCGTTCATCAGCCACAGCTGGATCAGAGCCTCCTTGATTGCTCCCACTTGGTCCTCCGGGACGCGCTGCAGCCCGATTGTGCTGGTCACAGGTGGGACAATTGGAGACGTTCCGATTGCTGACCCGGCTCCCGAAGGGGTCCCCCGAGCTGCGGCTGGCACTTGAACAGGCGAAACGTCCCGCGTGACGATGTCCATGCTGGAGGTGGGATCTGGTGGTGCGGCCCGGTCGTCCACGTCGATCTCAATCACCTCGCGTGGTTCTGCAAGCATTCGAAAGTCATTCGGAAATAAGTTCAAAAATGAATTGAAATATTCAAAGATTATAAACGACCTGGTCCGAGTGATACCTTTTGAAGATGCAGCGTTAACCTCGACCTTGTCCTTCTCCAGGGAAGCAATCAACGTGTCAGCTCTGTAGAAGAGTCACTCGGAAAATTATTACACTTGATCAGTCATTCGGAAGGATGTGCGGAGTGAAAACACTTACGCAGAGTCCACTGGCACGTTCATCTTGGTTTTAGGCAGAACTGCCTTCCGGGGTTTGCTGGACGTAATCTTCGGCTGCTTGGTGCTCTTCTCTGGAGATGGGGCGGGCTCGGCACGCCCTTGCTTTGAAGTCCGAGTAGGATGGATGACCACTGAGGACTTGGTGATGGTCGATCCCCCTGCGTTGCCACCGCGGACTCCAGGGTCTTGGCGCGTCCTCTTGCGGGGCTCGGGAAGCACCTCCTCCGAAGGAGAAGACTCCGCCTCGTCCCCTGGTTCCGACTCCTTCTCGCCGCCTTCGTCCTCGCTGTCATCCACGTAATCCTCCTCTTCATCCGAGTCGTCATGACGCTCGTTGTCGCTGGCCACGTCAGTAGGAGCGTGGTTTCCAGCGGGTATCAAGCTCACCATGCTTGTGAAGGCCTGTCAAAACAAATGGTATTCCGATCAACATTTGGTAATTGAAAGTTGCATCACTCGGGAACTACAATGGCACTCGGAATTTTACCTCGTTCGCCGGATTCTCCGCCTAGTACGGAGGCACGCTCCTCATACCACTGGGGTTATCTCGAGCCGGAGTGATGGCCTTAAGCTTGTTAGCTACGGCCTCCTCGCTGAGCTCCTCCGGGTGTGTTCGCGTAAGGTCATCCGGACCCGTGTACAACCACATGGGGTGGGCTCTAGCCTGCAATGGCTGGATCCTCCTCTGGAAGAAGACCTCCAGCAGATCCAGCCCATTGATCCCGTGGTTTACCAAAGATACCAGCGCAATCACGAGAATGTCTACATCTACCTTCTTGTCCTTGGACACGGTCAGCTTGGGGAGTCGCTGAATGTGCTCAGCCGAGTATGGGGGGAGACCCAGCTAACCCTCTCCGACTGGAATGTCCTCACAATAAAACCAAGATGAGTTCCAACCCTTAACAGTGTCTGGGAAAGTCATAGATGGGAAACTACTCTTGCCTCTCAGCTGAATACCCAAGCCCCCGCACAACTGAACTACGTTCGTCTTCTCCTCCGTCAGATTGGTTTTCTTTACACTCATCACTCGGCACGTGAATAAGTGTTTGAACAAGCCCCAGTGGGGGTGACAACCAAGGAAGTTTTCGCAAAGCGAAACGAAAGCAGCCAGATAAGTGATGGAGTTGGGAGGAAGATGATGAAGTTGAGCTCCGAAAAAATCCAAAAAAGTGTGGAAAAAGGGGTGCAGAGGCAAAGAGAAACCTCTGTCGAGGTGAGTGGTGAGGAGGACCCTCACATTCCCGCGCGGTGTGGGCTCCGTCTCCCCCTTCTTCGGCAGCCTCCAGCTTCCGGCGACCAGGAGACCCTGACTCTCCAGGTCCTCCAACCGACTGGCTGTGACCCGAGAGGCCAGCCAATCGCCTTGGATGAAGCCGGCTGGAGCGCCTGCGCTCAAGGAGGACTCGCGCGAGGTCTTCTTCGCCCTCTCGGCCCTCACGGTGGCTCTCTTCGTCATCTCCGGTGAGGAGTGGCGGCTAATTGGTGGGAGGCGGAGTTCTCGGCGGAGCGGTGAAGTGAATCGGGAGAATGGAGGTGTTTTCCTACCTCCCTCCCGGCCTGCTTTTATACTCTGGATCGGCGGGATTTCAGTCGTCAGATCGACAGCTGTCGCGCAATCAACGGACGCGGGCAGATCTACGATATCTCTGGGACAGAGAAGCGGGGATGCGTGGCGAAATTCATGGCGCGGAAATCAAGGCGCCGTGGCCACTTTCCCCACTTGCCTGACACAATCGTCACTATCATTCGCGCGCGCTTCCCCACAAATTCGAAATCGCCAGAGATTTCGCGCAACCACCGTCCTAATGAACTATGTGACCTCTGAAGCATTCCTATGCAACGAAGCTGTTCAAGTGAACTCTGCGTTCACCGGTGCGCCAAAACCGACCGAGTGAGCTCCATGGTCACTGGTACACCTTGATGCACCTAATTTGATCGAATGATCCCCGTGCTCACTGGCGCATTCTGATGCACTAAAATTGACCGAATGAGCTCCGAGCTCGCTGACGTGATCCGACACGCCAGGACTCACCAAACGGACCATAGAAGCCTGTTGAGTATTCGATTGAATCTAACACCGGTTCGAGATTCCCCGAGTGAAAGACAATCGGAAGGCTCAATAATATCATCTCTAGGATATAAGGCCACCGCTCCTGGGAACTAATCTGCACCGAATCGAATAACTTGAATAGTCGGACTGTTCGAGTCGTTCAGAATTTACTTGACCTGAATCGGTTGCGGCTTCGATGACGAGTGAGGAGCAACTCGTCGTGCTCCTTAGCATTCCCAAAGGCGCCGCCAACAGCTCAGCACGTTGGTCACTCGGCTCTCTCAAACCTCAACCAATTCGGGGGCTACTGACGAGGTCATTGATGTCTACTATGCAACTTTATTCTTGTAGACTTTGTTGGGCCTCCAAGCGCAGAGTTTTGTAGGACAGTAGCAATTTTCCCTCAAGTGGATGACCAAAGGTTTATCAATCCGTGGGAGGTGTAGGATGAAGATGGTCTCTCTCAAACAACCCTGCAATCAAATACAAGAAATCTCTTGTGTCCCCAACACACCCAATACAATGGCAAATTGTATAGGTGCACTAGTTCGGCGAAGAGATGGTGATACAAGTGCAATATGGATGGTAGATATAGGTTTTTGTAATCTGAAAATATAAAAACAGCAAGGTAGCAAGTAACAAAAGTGAGCACAAACGGTATTGCAATGCTTGAAAACAAGGCCTAGGGTCCGTACTTTCGCTAGTGCAATCTCTCAACAATGCTAATATAATTGGATCACATAACCATCCCTCAACGTGAAACGAAGAATCACTCCAAAGTTCTTATCTAGCGGAGAGCATAAGAAGAATTGTTTGTAGGGTACGAAACCACCTTAAAGTTATCCTTTCCGATCGATCTATCCAAGAGTTCGTACTAACATAACCAAGTTATCCTTTCCGATCGATCTATCCAAGAGTTCGTACTAACATAACCAAGTTATCCTTTCCGATCGATCTATCTAAGAGTTCGTACTAGAATAACATCATATGATACGCATCAACCAACTCTAATGTCACCTAGATACTCCAATGTCACCACAAGTATCCATGAGTTAATTATACGATACGCATCAAACAATTTCAGATTCATAATACTCAATCCACACAAAGAACCTCAAAGAGTACACCAAGATTTCTATCGGAGAAAGTAGGACAAGAACGTGTATCAACCCCTATGCATAGATTACCCCAATGTCACCGCGGGAATCCGCAAGTTGGGTACCAAAACATATATCAAGTGGATCAATAGAATACCCCATTGTCACTACGGGTATCCGCATGCAAGACATATATCAAGTGTTCTCAAATCCAATATTCAATCCAACATAATGATATCTCAAAGGGAAAGATTCAATTCATGACAACAAGATAGAGAGGGAATAACATCATGTGATCCGACTATATTAACAAAGCCCGTGATAAATCAAGATCGTGACATCTCAAGAACACGAGAGAGAGAGAGATTGAATACATAGCTACTGGTACATACCCTCAGCCCCGAGGGTGGACTACTCCCTCCTCGTCATGGCCTCCACCGGGATGATGGAGATGGCCACCGGAGATGGATTCCACTCTCCTGCAGGGTACTGGAACATCTCCAGATTGGTTTTTCGTCGATACAGAGAGTTGCGGCGGCGAAACTAGAAGTCTCAGGTTATTTTTGATGGTTTCTGAATATTTGGGAATTTATAGGCATCGGAGGCGGTGGAGGGGGTGCCCGAGGTGCCCAGCACCCACCAGGCCGCGCCAGGGGGCCTCTGGCGCGCCCTGGTGGGTGCTGGCCACCCGGGGCCCCCTCTTCTGGTGTTCTTTGGCCCATCCTCTTACTTCTGGTCCATAAAAATCCACAAAAATCCCCGCAGCGTTTGGGCTCCGTTGGTACTGATTTTCTGCGAAGTAAAAAAGAAGAAAAAACAACAACTGGTACTTTGGCACTATGTCAATAGGTTAGTCCCAAAAGATGATATAAAGTTGTAATAAAATGATTGTAAAACATCCAAGAATGATAATATAACAGCATGGAACAAGCAAAAATTATAGATACGTTGGAGACGTATCATCATCCCCAAGCTTAATTCCTACTCGTCCTCGAGTAGGTAAATGATAAAAACAAAAAATTTGATGTGGAATGCTGCCTAACATGTTCATCATATTCTTTTCTTCTTTGTATAGCATGGACATTTGGACTTGTAAATGATTCAAAGCAATAGTCTAGTTTTAACATAATGACTTCAATACTCAAGCATGTCAACAAGCAACCATGTCTTTCCAAATATCAACACTAAAGAAAGTTATCCCTAGCCCATCATGCTCAATCATTGATCCATTCATGAAACACACTCAAATATTAGCTATGCCCAATGCTCAAGTACGATCATAGTGCCCCCTAGTTGGTGCTTATAAGAGAAGATGGAGACTCAAAGCAAAAATAAAAATTGCATAAAGTAAATAGATAGGCCCTTCGCAGAGGGAAGTAGGGATTTGTAGAGGTGCCAGAGCTCAAGGTTTAAATTGAGAGAGAAAAATATTTTGGGTGGCATGCTTTTCCTGTCAACGAAAATGACAAAGTAGCTCACAATATTTTCCATGCTAGATATATCATAGGCGGTTCCCAAACAAAAAATAAAGTTTATTCCTTTTTCCACCAAACTTTCACTTTCCATGGCGGGCCGTATCCACAGTTGCCTTCCATACCAACACTTTCCAAGGAATTTATTATTTGACAACATAAAGTAAATATTTTTTATTTTTCATTTTGGGAATGGGCATCCCTATTACCGCCGCACTCTCGTGCAATGACAAGTGAATAAACACTCATCTTGAGAATAACACATCTAGCATGGAAAAATATTGGACACTCCCCACCGTTTCATGAGCGGTACGGGCACACAAAAGAGAAAATTTATTTTGAAAATTTAGAGATGGCACATACAAATTTGCTTGGAACGGCATGGAAATACCGCATATAGGTAGGTATGGTGGACTCATAAGGCAAAACTTGGTTTAAGGATTTTGGATGCACAAGTAGTATTTCTACTTAGTACAAATGAAGGCTAGCAAATAGATTGGGAAGCAACCAAACCAAGAAACGAAAAATCACATAAGTGAGCATTGAACATAACTAACACCGAATAATGCACCACAAGTAGGATGTAACTTCATTGCATAACTATTGACTTTCGTCCTTGCATAGGGAATCACAAACCTTAACACCAATATTCCTACTAAGCATAATTACTCATTAACATGACTCATATATTACTATCATCATGTTTCAAAACTATTACAAGGAATCAAGTTTAATTTGTCCAATGATCTTCATGAAAGTTTTTATTATATCCTCCTTGGATATCTATCACTTTGGGACTAGTTTCATATATTGCCATTGTTTTTTTGACAAGCTCAAACAAATTTAAGTGAAGCACATGAGCATAAAGATTTCATCTCTCAAAAAGGTATAAGAGAAGCATGAGAGGATTTCTACAAAAATTTCCAAGCACACCGTGCTCAAAAAGATATAAGTGAAGCACTAGAGCAAATGACAAGCTACTCTCAAAAGATATAAGTGAAGATCAATGAGTAGTCAAACAATTAAGTAGCTATGTGAGGACTCTCTCTCTCTCTCAATAAAGATTTTCAGATCTGAGTATTTTATTCAAACAGCAAACTAAACAAAAATAGAACTCCAAGAATAGCACGCATCATGTGAACGAATAAAAATGTAGGCTCAACATAGGCTAACCGATAGTTGACGAAGAGAGGTGGGATGCGTAGCATCCCCAAGCTTAGATGCTTAAGACTTCTTGAAATATTTACTTGGGGTGCCTTGGGCATCCCCAAGCTTGAGCTTTTGTATCTCGTTCAATCCTTTCATATCCCGGTTTCACCTATTCTCAAAAACTTCATCCACACAAAACTCAAAAAGAACTCGTGAGATAGGTTAGTACACATAAGAACAAATCAACACTTCATGTACGGCCAAGACAAGTTGCACAATAATTTTCAAACATCATCTACTGCTTACTATCGTTTCCACAATTTATATCTACCAATATAGGCTATGGAAACTATAGGATAAGTAGATAACGAAACTATGACAGCAATCTGTCCAAACAGAACAGTCTCAAGTGATCTATTAAACTTGTGTACTTATGTAACTCAACAAATTATGAAAATTTAGGACATGCTAAGGAATTTATATGACAACACTGTGTAAAAATTTCAGAAACTTTCCACGTTCCAGTAAAATATGAAAATTCAAACACTACAGCAAAAGTATCTGTTTTTACACAGCACACATCAAACATGCAATGCAAGCATCCTAAGGCAATTCTTGGAACTTTTTATTGAAAAAAAAGATTATAAATAACACCTAACAGAGAACAAAAAAATAAAATGACGCTCCAAGCAAAGCACATATTATGTGCCGAATAAAAATATAGCTCCAAGTAAGATATACCGATAGTGTTGAAGACGAAAGAGGGGATGCCTTCCGGGGCATCCCCAAGCTTAGGCGCTTGAGTCTTCCTTGGATATTACCTTGGGGGTGCCTTGGGCATCCCCAAGCTTAGGTTCTTGTCACTCCTTATTCTCCTCATATCGGTGTCTCACCCAAAACTTGAAAACTTCAATCACACAAAACTTAACGGAACTTCATGAGAAGGGTTAGTGTAATAAAGACAAATCATTCACTTAGGTACTGTCAAGACAAGATTCATAATTGTTCCCACATGATACCTACTGTATTCTACCATTCCCATAATTTATACCACTAAATATAAGCTATGGGAACACTAAAACAAGCAAACTATGCATGCAATACAGAATCAGTCAAAAACAGAACAGTCTGTGAAGATCTGTAGTCTAACCATACTTGCCTGTCTCTAAAAATTCTGAAAATTTAGTAAAACTTGAAGAATTTGTATATGAATACTGGGTAAAAATTTCAGATCATTATCACGCTCCAGTAAAAAATGAAAATTCCTGTACTGGAGTCAAAAGTTTCTGTTTTGGTACAGCATCAATTCTACTCATTTTGTGAGTCATCCCAAAGGATTTACTTGGCACTTTATTGAAATAGAAGGCACAAAACATTATTACTACAGTAGCTTAATCATGTGAACACTCAAAAACAGAAAGTAAAAGTGTTGGGTTGTCACCCAACAAGCGCTTTTCTTTAAAGCCTTTTAGCTAGGCATGATGATTTCAATGATGCTCACGTAAGAATAGTAATTGAAGCATGCTAGAGAGCATCATGAATGTCATGACAAGCACATTTAAGTCTAACCCACTTCCTATGCATAGGGATTTTGTGAGCAAACAATTTATGGGAGCAAGAATCAACTAGCATAGGAAGGCAAAACAAGCATAACTTCAAAACTTTGAACACATAGAGAGGAAACTTGATGTTATTGCAATTCCTACAAGCATATGTTCCTCCCTCACAATAATTTTCAGTAGCATCATGAATAAATTCCACAATATAACTATCACATAAAGCATTCTTTTCATGATCCACAAGGATAGAAAATTTATCACTCTCCACATAAGCAAACTTCTTCTCATTCATAATAGTGGGAGCAAACTCAACGAAATAACTATCATTAGGTACTTGATAGACATAACCACTTTGAATATTAAAATCATGACAACAAGTTTCATGATTGTCATTAATTTTTATAGCATACATGTCATCACAATAATCATCATACATAGGAGGCATGCTATCATCATAATAGTTTTGCTCATCAAAACTTGGGGCACTAAAAATATCATCTTCATCAAACATAGCATCCCCAAGCTTGTGGCTTTGCATATCATTAGCATCATGGATATTCAGAGAATTCATACTAGCAATATTTATATCATGCTCATCATTCAAGGAATTCTCATCAAGTATTTTCATAATTTCTTCCTCTACCAATTGAGCACAATTTTCTGAATCCTTATTTTCACGAAAGACATTATAAAGACGAAACAAATGATGCAACCTAAACTCCATTTTTTTGTAGTTTTCTTTTATAAAACCAAACTAGTGAAAAACAAGAAACTAAAAGATTTAAATGAAAGATCTAAATATATACCTTCAAGCACTCACCTCCCCGGCAACGGCGCCAGAAAAGAGCTTGATGTCTACTACGCAACTTTATTCTTGTAGACTTTGTTGGGCCTCCAAGCGCAGAGTTTTGTAGGACAGTAGCAATTTTCCCTCAAGTGGATGACCTAAGGTTTATCAATCTGTGGGAGGTGTAGGATGAAGAGGGTCTCTCTCAAACAACCCTGCAATCAAATATAAGAAATCTCTTGTGTCCCCAACACACCCAATACAATGGCAAATTGTATAGGTGCACTAGTTCGGCGAAGAGATGGTGATACAAGTGCAATATGGATGGTAGATATAGGTTTTTGTAATCTGAAAATATAAAAACAGCAAGGTAGCAAGTAACAAAAGTGAGCACAAACGGTATTGCAATGCTTGAAAACAAGGCCTAGGGTCCGTACTTTCGCTAGTGCAATCTCTCAACAATGCTAATATAATTGGATCACATAGCCATCCCTAAACGTGCAAGGAAGAATCACTCCAAATTCTTATCTAGCGGAGAGCATAAGAAGAAATTGTTTGTAGGGTACGAAACCACCTTCAAGTTATCCTTTCCCATCGATCTATCCAAGAGTTCGTACTAACATAACCAAGTTATCCTTTCCGATCGATCTATCCAAGAGTTCATACTAACATAACCAAGTTATCCTTTCCGATCGGCCTATCTAAGAATTCGTACTAGAATAACACCATATGATACGCATCAAACAACTCTAATGTCACCTAGATACTCCAATGTCACCACAAGTATCCATGAGTTAATTATACGATACGCATCAAACAATTTCAGATTCATAATACTCAATCCACACAAAGAACCTCAAAGAGTACCCCAAGATTTCTATCGGAGAAAGTAGGACAAGAACATGTATCAACCCCTATGCATAGATTACCCCAATGTCACCGCGGGAATCCGCATGTTGAGCACCAAAACATATATCAAGTGGATCAATAGAATACCCCATTTTCACTACGGGTATCCGCATGCAAGACATATATCAAGTGTTCTCAAATCCAATATTCAATCCAACATAACGATATCTCAAAGGGAAAGATTCAATTCATCACAACAAGATAGAGAGGGAATAACATCATGTGATCCGACTATATTAACAAAGCCAGTGATACATCAAGATCGTGACATCTCAAGAACACGAGAGAGAGAGATTGAACACATAGCTACTGGTACATACCCTCAGCCCCAAGGGTGGACTACTCCCTCCTCGTCATGGCCTCCGCCGGGATGATGAAGATGGCCACCGGAGATGGATTCCCCTCTCCGGCAGGGTACTGGAACATCTCCAGATTGGTTTTTCGTCGATACAAAGAGTTGCGGCGGCGAAACGAGAAGTCTCGGGTTATTTTTTATGGTTTCTGAATATTTGGGAATTTATAGGCATCGGAGGCGGTGGAGGGCGTGCCCGAGGTGCCCAGCACCCACCAGGCCGCGCCAGGGGGCCTCTGGCGCGCCCTGGTGGGTGCTGGCCACCCTGGGCTCCCTCTTCTGGTGTTCTTTGGCCCATCCTCTTACTTCTGGTCCATAAAAAATCCACAAAAATCCCCGCAGCGTTTGGGCTCCGTTTGGTACTGCTTTTCTGCGAAGTAAAAAACAAGAAAAAACAGCAACTGGCACTTTGGCACTATGTCAATAGGTTAGTCCCAAAAGATGATATAAAGTTGTAATAAAATGATTGTAAAACATCCAAGAATGATAATATAACAGCATGGAACAAGCAAAAATTATAGATACGTTGGAGACGTATCAGTCACCTACCCTAGGTAGGGTCATGTCCCTCTGTTCTAGGACACTCTTGGGGTCCTACAAGGTCATGAAAGTCCTTGGCTTACCTCGACACTCGGACGAAAGTACAAGAGGCACTCGGCTCTTCTCAAGTCACTCGGACGTTGTTAACCACTCGGCTAGAAGGAAGCAGGAACGTCCTGAGAGCTGCAACGTTTGAGGGACTTAATACACCTTAAGTACTGTAAAGACCACGTTACCTGTAATGGCTGTAGTTAACTTAGCAATTTCTAGTAACCCCCACAGTTACTATCATTAATGACCCTAGTGATGGCGTTCAGCCAGTTGTGGCGCACTCTATATAAGCCATCCCCGGGCGCCGGAACAAGGGTTACGAACTCTCTATAATCAGAACACATATCAAGCAACACCCAGCCCCAGGGCTCGAGACGTAGGACTGTTACCACTTTCGAATGGGGTCCGAACTCGTAAACACCGAGTGTTACACTTGCTCCGTAGCTAGGCTTTTCCCTACTCATTCGTACCCCTAGTGCTATTGTCAGGATTACTCCCATGACAGCACCCATGGACGCGAGAAGCATCACTGCATCCTGGAAATTTTCAATCATGTACTGCCTACCACTTTTGTGAGATCACGGCAATATATTTTTCTTACCAACAGACTCGCGAAGAACATGGCCCTGATATGTCTCAAATGTATATGTAATTTTATATTGTTAAATTCTATTATTGTATCACTTTTATATACTTTCTATAGCAATTTAGTTATTTTTCTGGACTAACCTATTAATCTAGTACCAAGTGGCAGTTCATGTTTTCTGCTTGTTTTGGTTTTATAGAAAATCAATACCTATGTAGGTCCAAACATGATACCAATTTTTGATGATTTTTATGTCCTAGAAGGAACATTGGAAGCTTCGGGGGGCGCCGAGAGGAGTCATAAGGGCCCCACAAGTCTTGGCGGTGCGGCCAGGGAGGAGGCCAAGCCACCCAGGCTTGTGGGCCCCCTGAGCCACTTTTTGACCTAATTCCACTGCCATAAATTCCTATAAATACCGAAACCATCCATTTCCTCCAGAAGAGAAATATCGCCGCAGCAAGCCTCTGTTATGAAGAGATCCCATCTGGAGCCATGTTCCAGAGCCCTATCGAAGGGGGAAACCATTGGAGGAGGCCTCTTCATCATCCTTTCTGCCTCCATGACCATGTGTGAATAGGTCTTTCAGGACCTACGAGTCCATAGTAGTAGCTAGATAGTCCTATCTCTCTTTTTGCATCTTCAGTACCATGTTACCCCTATTTCTTCTTTCACTGGGATCAACCCAATGTAATTTTGTGGCATGTTTGTTGGGATATGATGAATTGTGAGTTATGTCCAGATTGTTCACTGAACCTATTCGAATCTTTTGAGATTTATTTTCTATATAATTAAGTGGCTAAGTATGTTTTCTGATCTATATGTCTTATCTGGCCAAGATTGATTGGTAGATCTTCACAAGGAGTGGTGCATAGTAGTGGGTTCGATCTGTGGTGATTTCTATATCCCAGTGATAGAATGGGGACAAAACACATACTGTATTGTTTCCATTAAGGAGAAAACAACGAGGTTTTATCTTATTACTTGGTTTCTTCTTGTGCACATTATGTCATCTTGCTTAAAGCATTACTATGTTTCCGTGAACTTAATACTTTTAAATGCATGTTGCATAGCGGTCTTGGAGTGGATTAATAGTAGTAGATGCAGTTGGATTAACGGCCTACTTGTCAAGGATGTAATGCTTATATGATATTACGCCATGAATGATCATAGTCATACTCGTTGATGTTCTTGTCAATTAACCAACTGTAATTTTTTTACCATGCCATTTGGCTTCTTTTTGAGAGAAATACCACTAGTGAACCTATGGCCCCCGAGACCATTATTCCATTAATACAAACTTCTACAAAATTGCTATTTCATATTTTTTCGTACCACTATCTAACTATTTGATTTTAATCTTGTAACTAGCAAGACAAGGGGCTTGACAACCCCCTTACCAAGTTGGATGCAAGTATTGTTTTTGTTTGTATGCAGACACTATTGACCTTGCTATCTTGGTGATTCCTACTGGTTCCATTAAACCTTGGTTCTCAACTGAAGTAAATACTTTGCTTCTGTGCTATATCACCCTTCCTCTTTTGGGCAAACCCCAAAACTCCTACGGGAATAGCAAATGATTTTTTTTGTCCCTCGGGAATCATCTTCTATCAAGTTTAGGTAGCAATGCACAAACTTTCTCTTTACTTGTTTTCTTTCTTGCCTAGTTACATTTACCTTTTGATTTACTTGCATCTTTACTTGCTAAAAAATCAAAAATACTAAAAATACCTTGTTACTATTTTTGCTTGCCTCGCTACCATGGCTAGTTCTATAGTTATTGTTTCTAAGCCCGAGCTAGAAGTTCTTAATTATAAACAAAGAGGCGGAGAGAGTTTAATATATGCTTGGTGTGGAATTCGAGATGCTCAAAATATATCTACCCATAAGCACTCTACCATAGTTATTCTTAGAAATTTCTACTATGGTGTTACTACTTGGTATAGGTTTGTTCTTGATACTGTTACTAGAGAAAATTTATTAGGTAGTCACACCTTGGATTGTTTCAATTCTATGGGAAATTTAGTTGGCTCTCCACCTATTAAGGTTAATGAAACTGAAATGACTTTGGAACATCTTATGCAAAAATTGGATATTATTAACAATAAAATGAAAACTCATCAAAAAATAGAAGAATTGGATAAAAAGGTGCATAATAAAGTTACTAAGTTAGGGTCTATGGTAGGATATGATTTGAAATTATTGAAGGAAAAAAGAACCAATAACCGACAAAGTACAACAAAGTCCATATAGAATTGATAAACTGAAAGAAGTTATAAATGTCTTGGGATCCATTTTTGCTTCCATAAAAACTAATGAAGAGGTCCTTACAAATATAAAATTTAATCATGTGTCTAAAGTTCCTAGACCAAACTTGGGAGATTCTTCCAGTAAGGAGAAGGGAGATTTAAAGATGATACTTGTGCACCCAACTTTCAAACAGATAAAAATGGAACCTATTTATGATGCTAATTTTTTGAATTTTGTGCCTAGGAGTATTATGATTAATAGGATGTTTGTTAATCCTCCCAAGAAATCAAGTTGCCTTATTGAATAATTGCACGCTGATAAAACTTGATAGATTTGCTTTATGCCTAACTATGGGCATTAAACAATAGTAGTTGCTGGGAGGTAACTGATATGTCTGCAATGTATCTATAATATATGAAGTATTAGTGCCATGTTTACAACAATTTTACATGGTTTGATGAAATTTTATATGATTTTTATGGAACTAACCTATTAACCTAGTGCCCAGTGCCAATTGTTGTTTTCTGCTTGTTTTTGGCTTTTCAGAAAAACCATACAAACGAAGTCCAAACGCGACGAAACTTTTTGACATTTTTTTTGGAATGTAAGAGACCCCCGAAGCTTCATGGGAGGATCAGAAGACCCACAAGGAGGTGACCAGGCAACCCGGCATGCCCAGGGAGGGTGGCCGCACCGGGATACCTTGTGGGACCCTTGTAACTCCGTTTCGCGTGATTCCAACTCTGACAATTCTTATAAATAGAGAAACCCCCAAAAATAAACCTATAACTTCCGCTCTGCCGCCGCGAGCCTATGTTTTGAATCAATCTCATTTGGAGCCCTTTTCTAGCACCCTGCCGGAGGGGGGAATCATCACCGAAGGCCATCTTCATCATCCCGTCGGTCTCCATGACAAGGAGGGAGTAGTTCACCCTCGGGACTGAGGGTATGTACCAGTAGCTATGTGTTTAATCTCTCTCTCTCTCTCGTATTCTTGATGTGGCATGATCTTGATGTACCATGAGCTTTGTTAATATAGTTGGATCATATTGTGTTTTTTCCTCTCTATCTTGATGTGATGAATTGAGTCTTTCCCTTTGAGATCTCGTTATGTTGGACTGAATACTTTGGATTTAAGAACATTGGATATATGTCTTGCATGTGGATACCCGTGGTGACAATGGGGTGTTCTATTCAGTCACTTAATATATGTTTTGGTTATCAACTTGCGGATCCCCGTGGTGACATTGGGGTGATCTAGGCACATAGGTTGATACACGTTTTCGTCCTAGTTTCTCTGATAGAAATCTTGGGGTACTCTTTGAGGTTCTTTATGTGGATTGAACATTATGAATCTGAAATTGTTTGTTATTATTTAGTACGAACTCTAGGGCTGTTTGTAACACCTATAGGGATGGCTCAATAGATTGATCGGAACGATAACTTTGAGGTGGTTTCACTACCTACTACAATTTCTTCTTATGTTCTCCGCTAATAGGAACTTCTGAGTGATTCTTTGTTGCATGTTAAGGGATGGTTATATGATTCAATCATGCTAGCATTGTTGAGAGATTGCACTAGTGAAAGTACGAACCCTAGGCCTTGTTTCCAAGCATTGATACACCGTTTTGCTCGTTTTGCCACTTGTTACCTTGTTGTTTTATTATTTTAGATTACAAAAACCTATTTCTATTATCCATACTACACTTGTATCACCATCTCTTTGCCGAACTAGTGCACCTATACAATTTACCATTGTATTGGGTATTTTGGGGACACAAGAGATTGTTTGTATTTGATTACAGGGTTGTTTGAGAGAGACCATCTTCATCCTACACCTCCCATGGATTGATAAACCTTAGGTCATCCACTTGAGGGAAATTTGCTACTGTCCTACAAAACTCTATGCTTGGAAGCCCAACACGAGCCTATAAGAATAGAGTTGTGTAGTAGACATCAAGCTCTTTTCTGGCACCGTTGCCGGGGAGGTGAGTACTTGAAGGTATATCTTTAGATCTCGCAACTGAATCTTTTAGTTTCTTGTTTTTCACTAGTTCGGTTTATAAAAGAAAACTACAGAAAAATGGAATTTAGGTTGCCTCATATGCTTCATCTTTAGAATGTCTTTCTTGAAAATTATGGATCAGAAAATTGTGCTCAAGTGTTAGAAGAAGAATTCAATAAAATGTTTGGCATTAAATCCGTGAATGATAAGCATGATTTAAATGTTGCTAGTATGAATTCTTTGAATATCCATGATGCTAATGATATGCAAAACCATAAGCTTGGGGATTCTATGTTTGATGAAGATGATCTTTTTAGTCCCCCTACTTGTGATGATAATATTTACTATGAAGATAGCATGCCTCCTATTTATGATGATTACAATGATGAAAGTGGGTTTGGAAGAGTGTAAAATGTAGGAAGTAATTATCCCACTATTTTGGAGGGTGTTGAACCTTGTTGCGATAATTATGAAAGTGGATTTGGAGAGGTCATGACTTTATTTAATGATGATTCAACTATTTTGTTAGAGGTTTCAATTGATTATGACAACCGAGTTGCTCTCTGTGATGATTATGGTGATGGCATGTATTCTATATAGAGTAATTATAACCATGAAACTTGTCATCGTGATTTTAATGTTCGATTTGGTTATGTCAATCAAGTATCTCATGATAGTTATTTTGTTGAGTTTGCACCCACTACTATGAATGAGAAGAAATTTTCTTTTGTGGAGAGTAATAAATTTTCTATGATTATGGCTCATGAAAAGAATGCTTTATGTGATAGTTATATTGTTGAATTCCTTCATGATGCTACTGAAAATTATTATGACGGAGGACCATATGCTGGTAGGTATGTCAATAATATCAAGTTTCCTCTCTATGTGTTGAAAATCTTGAAGTTATGCTTGTTTTACCTTCCTATGCTAGTTAATTCTTGCTACAATAAATGGCTTCCTTACAAAATCCCTATGCATAGGAAGTGTGTTATACTTAAATGTGTTTGCTATATGTTTCATGATGCTCCCTTGCATGTTTCAAATACTATTCCTATGTGAGCATCATTGAGATCATCATGCCTAGCTAAAAGGCTTTAAAGAAATGCGCTTGTTGGGAGACAACCCAACACTTATACTTTCCATTTTTGTGTGTTCACTTGATTAAGCTACTGTAGTAATCATGTTTTGTGCCTTTCATTTCAATAATGTGCCAAGTAAAGCCTTTGGGATAGTGTGGATACTTGTTGATTTGATTCTGTGCACAAACAAAAACTTTTGCGTATAGTATATGAATTATGTGATTTTACTGGAGCATCAAAATATTCTGAAATTTTTCCATAGTATTCCTATGAAAATTCTCTACATTTTACAAATTTTTCAGAATTTGCAGAGTTAGGTGAGTATGGTTTTAATTCAGATCTTTACAATCTGTTCTATTTTTCACAGATTCTATTTTGCATGCATAGTTTGCTTGTTTTAGTGTTTCCATAGCTTGTATTGAGTGATATAAATTATGGGAATGGTAGAATACAATATGCATTATGTGTTATGAATCTTGTCTTGACAGTACCTAAGTGAATGATCTATTTTATTACACTAATCCATGTCATGAGTTCCGTTGAGTTTTGTGTGATTGAAGTTATCAAGTTTTGGGTGAGATACCGATATGAGGAGAATAAGGAGAGGTAAGACACTAAGCTTCGGGATTCCCAAGGCACACCAAGGTAATATTAAAGGAAGACTCAAGCGTCTACGCTTGGGGATGCCTCGGAAGGCATCCCCTCTTTCATTTTGTCACTATCGGTATATCTTACTTGGAGCTATATTTTGATTCGTCACATAATATGTGTTTTGCTTGGAGCATCATTTTATTTTGTTGGTATTTTTTTCTGTTATTTATAATCATGTTTTTCAATAAATGGTTCCAAGAATTGCCTTAAGATGCCTCAATTGCATGTTTGATGTGTGTTGTGCAAAAACAGAAACTTTTGCTGTAGCATTTGAATTTTGATATTTTACTAGAACGTGGAAAGTTTCTGAAAATTTTAAAAAGAATTTTCATACAATTTTTTTATTATGTCCTAAATTTTCAGAAATTTTTCAGTTAAAAAAGTGTAACTTTGGAATTGATTACTACAAACTGTCATGTTTAGACAGATTGCTGCCATAGTTTTGTTATCTACTTGTCCTAGTGTTTTCATGGCTTATATTGGTAGATATAAATTGTGGAAATGATAGTATATAGTAGCTAATGTTTGAAAATTATTATGCAACTTGTATTGGCAGTACATAAAGTGTTGATTTATTCTTATGTGCACTAACCTATCTCACGAGTTCTTGTCAAGTTTTGTGTGGATGAAGCTTTTCAGATTTAGGAAACCGTGATATGAGAGGAATTAAAGAGAGACATGATATAAAGTTTAGGGATTCCCGAGGCTCCAAAAGTCAATATTACAAGAATTCTCAAGCATCTAAGCTTCGGGATGCCATGTTAAGCATCCTACCTCTCTTCGTCAACAAATATCGGTTAGCCTATGTTGAGCCTAAGTTTTTATTCGTTCACATGATATGTGTTGTTCACATGATATGTGCTATTCTTGGAGTGCACTTTTTGTTTTGTTTGCTGTTTTAAATAAATCTAAGATCTGAAGGTCCTTATTGAGAGAGAGTACTCACATGGCTACTTGATTGTTTGACTACTCATTAATTTTCACTTATATCTGTTGAGAGTAGTTTGATGTTTACTCTTGTGCTTCACTTATATCCTAAGAGTAAATTGTGAATGAATGAAATATCATAAATCTGAAATCACCCATGTGCTTTATGCTTAGTAGTAGTTTCACATTTGGTTTAGAAAGTAAAATCTATTGAAGTTTGATAATCATAGTATTGGTCATACAAGCAATTTATGAATGATTTGTATAAGGAAGAGAACTTTCACATACAAATATATTATCTTGGACATCTTTTATGATTGTGAATACCCATTAATTATTTTCAACCTTGATCAAATTAGTTGAAGTTGGACAAGGAAGATAGCATAATGAATTATGTTTGGGTATATTTGCATACAAGTTATATTGTTATGGATCCTCCAACATGTGGTGCTTGTTTAGAACCTTTTCCTATCCAAAACTTCCTACTAAGTAGAGATACTACTTGTGCATCCAAAATCCTTGAGCCAAGTTTCTTCCATAAGAGTCCACCATACCTACATATATATGGTATTTCACTGCCATCCCAAGTAAATTTGCATGTGGGACCTCTAAAACCTTCAAATAAATATATGTTTTGTGTGCCTGTACCGCTCATGGAGCGATGGGGTGGTGAGTATCTTCCATGCTAAGTGTGTTTAACTAATGATGAGTGTTTATTCACTTGTCATTGCACGAGAGAGGATGGTAAAAAGGATGTCCAGTCCTGCATAATACAAAAATAAATAAACAAGAACTCCCCCTAGAAAGTTGATTGTTTGGAGGGCACCCGTGAATTCGGCTAGCCATGGAATGTGTTTGAATGGTGTAGGGGGAGTAAAAATTTCAATTCTGTTTGGGAACCGCCATTAACTTGTTTAGCATGGAAGATATTGGAATCCCTTGTTGTGACGTTGACAAGAAAGGCACACAACCCAAAATATAATCATCACGGTTTTAATCAATGAGCTCTGGCACATAAGCAACTCCATGCTTCCCTCTGCGAAGGGGAATTCTATTTACTTTTATGTTATTCACTTTCATGCTATTTACTTTTCATGTTGAGTTACCTTCTTATTCCAACCTCACTATCTAGTTCGCAAGCATCATGTGGTGGGGAAAGATCCAAACACATAAATCCAGTGAAATATATTTGACCATGAGTTATTATTGTTGACAATTATGTTTATGATAAGTGTGTTGGGGGCGAAACATTAAGCCCTATCTTTCCCTATGTTCGTGGAATGTTGTTTGTTCTAAAAATATGCTTTGAGTATTAGCAATTATAGAAGACTATATGATAATTGAGTGTGTGACTCTCTTACTTAGAAAATAAGATGAATTATAATTGTTTGATGACTAAAAACATAGGCTATTAAGTTTCAAGAGAATGCATAGTTTGAACCATAACATGTGAATTGAATGCTACTTTATCATGATGAGTTCTATGAGAAAGAGTTGTTGTTTATGAAGCTAGAAAAAGTGATTGAAATTGATCAAACTTATGCACTATGCTAACATTAACACTTCATAAATTATTTCTTTTATCATATACCTACTTGAGGACGAGCGGGAATTAAGCTTGGGGATGCTGATACGTCTCCAACATATCTATAATTTATGAAGTATTAATGCCATGTTTACAGCAATTTTACATTGTTTTGGTGCACTTTTATATGATTTTTATGGAACTAACCTATTAATATAGTGCCCAGTGCAAGTTGTTGTTTTCTGCTTGTTTTTGGCTTTTTAGAAAATCCATACTAAACGACGTCCAAACGCGATGAAACTTTTTGACGATTTTTTTGGAACGTAAGAGACCCCCGAATATTCGTGGGAGGATAAGAAGACCCATGAGGATGTGACAAGTTAACCCCGCGAGCTCAGGGGGTGGTCACACCGGGATACCTTGTGGGGCCCTCGTAACTCCGTTTCGCATGATTCCAACTCTGAAAGTCCTTACAAATAGAGAAACCCCCAGAAATAAACCTAGAACTTCCGCTCCGCCACCGCAAGCCTCTGTTCCTGAGCCGGAGCCCTTTTCCGGCAACCTGTCGGAGGGGAAATCATCACCAGAGGCCATCTTCGTCATCCCGGCGGTCTCCATGATGAGGAGGGATTAATTCACCCTCGGGGCTTAGGGTATGTACCAGTAGCTATGTGTTTAATCTCTCTCTCTCGTGTTCTTGATGTGGCCCGGTCTTGATGTACCATGAGCTTGTTTAATATAGTTGGATCCTATGGTGTTCTTCCCTCTCTATCTTGATGTGATGAATTGAGTCTTTCCCTTTGAGATCTCATTATGTTGGATTGAATACTTTGGATTTGAGAACACTTGAATATGTTTTGCATGTGGATACCCGTGGTGACAATGGGGTGTTCTATTGAGTCACTTGATATATGTTTTGGTTATCAACTTGCGGATCCCCGTGGTGACATTGGGGTGATCTAGGCACAAAGGTTGATGCATGTTTTCATCCTACTTTCTCCGACAGAAATCTTGGGGGTACTCTTTGAGGTTCTTTGTGTGGATTGAATGAATATGAAATCATTTGTTGTTATTTAGTACGAACTCTAGGGATGTTTGTCACACCTATAGGGATATCTAAATATATTGATCGGAATGATAACTTTGAGGTGGTTTCACTACCTACTACAATTTATTCTTATGTTCTCCGCTAATAGGAACTTCAGAGTGATTCTTTGTTGCACGTTGAGGGATGGTTATGTGATTCAATCATACTAGCATTGTTAAGAGATTGCACTAGTGAATGTACGAACCCTAGGCCTTGTTTCCAAGCATTGATACACCATTTTGCTCGTTGTTTTCCACTTTTTAACTTATTTTTTTTATATTACAAAAACCTATTTCGACTATCCATACTACACTTGTATCAACATCTCTTCGCTGAACTAGTGCACGTATACAATTTACCATTGTATCGGGTGTTTTGGGGACACAAGAGATTGTTTGTATTTGATTGCAGGGTTGTTTGAGAGAGACCATCTTCATCCTAAACCTCCCACAGATTGATAAATCTTAGGTCATCCACTTGAGGCAAATTTGCTACTGTCCTACAAAACTCTGCGCTTGGAGGCCCAACACGAGTCTACAAGAATAAAATTGTGTAGTAAACATCAGTAACCCAATATGTATCTTTTATTTCTTGTTCAGTACAGACATCTACATAATTATCCCTACTTTAGTAATTATGTTTGTATCTTTCCCTTTTTTGTGCCAAGTTAAAGCCTTTGGGATGTTGCAAATGCATGTTTGTTAGGTGTTGATCAGAAACATAAACTTTTGCGTCCAGTGATTGAATAGTTTCTCTTTACTGGAACGTGATTGATACGTCTCCAACGTATCTATAATTTTTTATTGTTAAATTTTGTTATATTTTCACTTTTGTATACTTTATATGTCATTTTATATTATTTTTAGGTGCTAACCTATTAATTTAGTGCCTAGTGTCAGCTCTTGTTTTCTACATGTTTTTTCTTTCGTAGAAAAAGCATACCTACCGAAGTCCATACACGACAAAACTTTTTGGTGATTTTTTTGGAACATAAGAGACCCTAGAAGCTTCGGGGGAGAAAAGGTCCCCACAAGTAACCATGTTGCGCCCTAGGGGGTAGGGCGCACCCGCGTGACTTGTGGCCCCTTGTGGCTCCGATTGCCCTAATTCTAGACCTATAAATTTCACAATATTCTGAACCCCCCCCCCCAACCAAAAGCGAGACTCGAAACAAATTTATCGATGCCGCAAGTCTCTATTCCTCCACAATCCCATCTGGAGCCCATTTTCAGTACTCGGTCGGACAGGGAAATCATTGGAGAGGCCATCTTCATCAACCTTGTTGCCTCCGTGACGATGTGTGAGTAGTTCCTTCAAGACCGACGGGTCCATAGTAGTAGCTAGATGGCTCTCTCTCTCTCTGTCTCTCTCTCTCTCTCTCTCTCTCTCTCTTGATCTTCAATACAATTATCTTCTCTATGATCTATCCGATGTAATCTTTCGTGATGTCTTTGTAGTGATCCGATGATTGTGGGTTTATGGACAGATTATTCATTGATCTTTTATGAGTTATTGTGCATACCTATTTGCGTGATTTTATAGCTTCGTATTTCTCTATGATCTATCGGTCTACTTTGGCCAAGTTCGATTGATTTATCTTAAGTGAGGGAGGTGCTTTGTAATAGGTTCAACCTTGCGGTGATCCTGTCCAGTGACAGAAAGGATAAGGACATGTATTTGTGTTGTTGCTACTAAGGATAAAACGATGGGGTTTGATCATATTGATTGTTATTACTTTGTCTACATTATGTCATCTTGCCTATTGTGTTACCCTGTTTATTATGAACTTAATACTTTGAGATGCATGCTGGATAACGATCTTGGGGTGGAGTAATAGTAGTAGACGTCAGTAGGTTTAACGGTCTACTTATCACGAACATAATGCCTATGGAAATATTATGCCATGGATGACATTCATAACTATGCACAATTCTATCAATTACCCAACATTAATTTGTTTACCCTTCTCTATACTGCTTTCGAGAGAGATGCCACTAGTAAACCTATGGTCCCCCGGTCCATTCTAAATTAATTTGCCAAGTTCCTACAATCATTACAATCGCTATCGTTATCATATTTATTATTATCTTTGCTATCATTACTATTATTTTCTTTTAACCTCGTGGCTAGCAAGAACAAGGGGAGTGACGACCCCCTTGCCTTTGTTGGGTTCAAGCAATTATTTTGTTTGTGTGTAGGTGTTGTTAAAGTTGACAGTGTGGTGCCTCCTACTGGTTCGATAAACCTTGGTTCCTAACTGAAGGAAATACTTTTGCTCTTGTGCGACATCACCCTTCCTCTTCACGGAAATGCAACAACTCCTACGGGAGTAGCAGAATAAGTTCTAGTGCTGTTGCGGGGGAGACATCATCTATCAAATCAGGTGCCTTCACACAAACACTTGTTTTGGCTTATTTTATTTTCTTGCTTTTAGCCTTTTGCCTTTCATTTTCTTATTTAACAAATAAAATATTAAAAATATATTTTGCCATTATGTCTACTCAAGAGAATACTAAGCTTTGTGATTTCTCAAGTACTAATAACAATGATATCATTAGTACTCCTATTGCTACTCCCGCCACTAGTGCGGAGTCTTATGATATTAAAGTTGCCTTATTAAATCTTGTCATGAAAGAATAGTTTTTTGTAAATTATAATGAATATGTTGCTTCCCATCTTAATAACTTTGTTGAGTTACGTGATGTGCAAAAAAATAAAGATGTGGATGTGATATGCACAAAAAAATGTGGATAATGATATTGTAAAACTGAAACCTTTTCCTTTTTCTCTAAGAGATAGAGCTAAAGCATGGCTGTCTTCTTTGCCTAAAAAGAGTATTGATTCTTAGTCCAAATGCGAAGATGCTTTCATTGGCAATTATTTCTCTAAGAAATCAAATTATGAATTTCAAGCAACTTGATCAAGACCATGTTGCACAAGCATGGGAGAGAATGAAAATTATTCTAAAAATTGTCCTAAACATGGCTTGAGTCTTTGGATGATAGTATAAAGTTTCTATGATGGACTAAGCTTTGTATCAAGAAACCTTCTAGATTCAGCTACAGGTGGTACATTTATGGGATAACACTTGGAGAGGCTACAAAGCTTCTCGACAACATGGCTTCCAATTATTTCTAATGGCACACCAAGCGCGCTCCAACAGGTAATAAGTAAATTATGTCGAGGAAATCTCCTCCCTAAGTGAAAAAATTGATGCTCTTAACTCCATGCTTGCCACCAAGAGTGCTCGTATTGATCCAAATGATGTGCCTTTATCTACTTTGATTGAGCAAAATAATGATGCTATTGATGTGAATTTTGTTTTGAGGAACAATTTCAATAACAATGCTTATAGAGGGAACTTCAATAATAATCCTAGGACATATCCAGGTAATCCCTCTAATAATTACGGTAATTCCTAAGGTATTTCGTATAATAATAATAATAATTATTATTATTATTATTATTATTATTATTATAATAGGATGCCTCTGATCTTGAAAACAATTTTAAAGAATTTATTAATTCTAAAAAGGTTTTCAATGCTATGATAGAAGAAAATTTGAGTAAAGTTGATGATAGATCTAGAAACATGGATAAACTTGTGCATGATGTGGATTTTCTTAAAATATTTTTTTCACCTAATAAGGATGAAATGCCTGAATCTCTTAAGGCCGTCCAAGTCTCCATTGATTACATTAGGAAAAGGATTGATATGCTTAGAGCTAGAAGAGAACGAGTGGAAAAGGGTGTTGAATTAGGTTTTCTTGCTAGTAATTATGAAGATGTTAAAATTATTGGTGTATCTTCTATTTAGTCTTTTTTAGAAAATATTAATGTTGATAATGATGGGACTGGAGATTGGTTACCTTTATCTAATTAAGAGGCGTCCCAATTGTTCGAAGGGTGATGATCATGTTGCTAATAATGATAAAAGTGGGTTAGAAGAGGTACAAACTTTAGATAGTGATGCTACCACTACTTTGGATTACTAGGAATCTAATTATAAAAGTTGCTCTCTTACGAAATGTATTTCCTTGCTTCAATCCATGATTGGTTTACCCAATGCTTACAAACAAAACAAAGCTTTTACTAAACATATTGTAGAAGCACTTATTAAAATGAATGGGGAGAAACTTGAATTAGATATTTCCATACCTAGAAAGATGCATGATGAGTGGGAACCTATAATTAAGATTAAAATTAAGGATTATGAGTGCAATGCTTTGTATGATTTAGGAGCTAGTGTTTCAACTATGCCAAAAGTGTTGTCTGATGTTCTCGGTTTCTCCAATATGAGTGAATGATCTTTAAATTTGCAGCTAGCGGATTCTACCATTAACAAGCCTATGGGAAGATTGAATGATTTTCTTATTATCACAAATATAAATTATGTGCCCATAGACTTTATTGTTTTTGACATTGAATGTAATTTGTCTTGCCCAATTATACTTGGGAGACCCTTTTGAGAACTATAGGCTTGATTACTGACAAGAAGTATGGTAATGTATGGTTCCTATTTTCTCTCAAGAAAGGTATGTAACATTTACCTAGAAAAAATATTAAACCTCCTTATGAAAGATGATAATACTTGATATAGATTGCATTATGCCTAGCTTGGGGCATTAAACAATAACGCTTGTTGGGAGGCAACCCAATATTTATCTTTACTTTTTCATTTTTGTTTTAGTGTTTCAACATGATTTTTACCTCTGTAGTTTTTGTTTTTATATCTTTTATTTTGATTTTGTGCCAAGTTAAACCTTTGGGATATTGAAAACTGTTTGTTTACTAAGTTATGTGCAGAAATAGAAACTCTACGTCCAGTGATTGAATTCTTGCTATATACTCGAACGTGGTAAATTGATGAAATTTTTACACATATCTAAATTATAGATACATTTATAGTTGGAGACCTATAACCATAAATGATATCTTTACATGATGTTCTGTTTTTAACAGATTCTGTTTTGTTTTCATTGCTTGCTTGTTTTAAAGTATTTATGGTTTGTATCGGGACGTAAAAATTGTAGAAGTGATAAAATATAGTAAACATTGATTAGAAATAATTATGAATCTTGCTTTTACAGTGCCATAAGAGAATCATCTATTCTATTATACTAACCTATCTCACGAAGTTTCGTCAAGTTTTGGGTGAGATGGCGCTATGAAGGAGAACAAGGAGCAGCAAGAACCTATTCTTAGGGATGCCCAAGGCACCCCAAGGTAATATTCAAGTAATACTCAAGCATCTAAGCTTGGGGTGCCTCGGAAGGCATCCCCTCCTTCGTCTTCAAAGTAGCACTTCATTGTCGTATTTCATGATCATATAGAGCTGACATGATATTTGTGGTAAAGCCACCATTCATCATTTTAATACATGTTATGCTAGATCATTCACAGTCTGGTACATTGCCACATGCATTAATTTTTTTTTTCATTTATCATTTTGTTTATGTCTTTTGAGTTGTAAGTCAAAAAAACTGTGATGCATTATTAGAGTGTGCCCCTACCTATGAGGATAAAATTATGATGATACAAAAAAGAAGACTAAAGAGAGCCCAACAAAAAAATGGAGAAAAGAAAAGGAAAAGGGAAAATGATGAGAATGAGAGAAAAGGAGAGGGGGGCACATCACTATCCTCTTACCACACTTGTGCTTCAAAGTAGTACGTTGCATTTCATAGATAGAGTCCTCATGATTTTCATGTTTCATATAACTAGTGGGAATTTTACATTATAGAACTTGTCTTGTATATTCCGATGACGAGCTTCCTTAAATGCTCGAGGTCTTCATGAACAAGCAAGTTGGATGCACGCCCACTTATTTCCATATAGAGATCTTTCATGCACTTATAGCTCTAGTACATCCATTGCATGGCGATCCCTACTCCTCGCATCAACATCGATTGTAAGGCCTCTCCATTACCTAATGATCTAGCCTCATTGATGTGAGACTTTCCTACACCTTTTGTCTCCTCTTATAAACCCCAATCATCATTCTATTTGCCATCCTAAGTGCTTAAGACCTTTTCTCATGCTCAAGTATTGATTGAAAGTTTAAACAGTTGAATCGAGAAAAAGTATAAGTGAATTGCTTGTTTTGGCACCGAGGTTGTGCTTGATTTGATATCTCTATACCGGGAAGACTGAGCGTGTCATGCTTATTTTGATTAGCGTATAAGGATCACTTTCTTTAACATCAATATACTCAAAGGCAAACGTATCAATATTCTTTTTTGTTAAATGCTACTCCCTCTGTTCACTTTTATAAGGGGCTAGAGATTTAAGACAGCATGCAAAACAGCTTAATTTCAGTTGTCTGAAACAGATTATAAAAGTGAACATATATGGAGCCGTGTTGGAGGGGAAGTATTATGTTATCGCTTTTATATACTTCTATAGCAATTTATATTATTTCCCAGAGTAACCTATTAATCTAGTGTCAAGTGCATGTTCATGTTTTTTGCTTGTTTTTGGTTTTACAAAAAATCAATACCTATGAAGGTCCAAACACGATGCCAATTTTGACATTTTTTTATGGAATGGAAGGAACACTAGAAGCTTTGGGAGATGTCGAAAGGAGTGATGAGGGCCCCAAATGCCCTAGTGGCGTGGCTAGGGGATGATCGCACCACCCGGGCTTTTGGTTCCCCTGAGCCACTTTTTGACATAAACCCGCTGCCATAAATTTCTATAAATACCGAAACCATCCACCGTTCCTTTAGAAGAGAAATATCACCGCCGCAAGCCTTTGTACTGAAGAGATCCCATCTGGAGCCCTGCCGGAGGGGAAGCCGCTGGAGGAGGCCTCTTGATGTAAGGTGTAACCCTAGATGAGATCTTCTTCACACTTGGAGGTGGGGAGGAGAGAAATCAACAATAACACAAGGGGAAAACTCTCAAGAACCGTGAGAGCCTGGCATAATAGGAATGATAGACTACTCATATCAACAAGGAATTCCTTCTTTTGCGGGAGCCCACTCGAAAAGAACTCCAAAGTTAAGCGTGCTTGGCTTGGAGCAATTCTGGGATGGGTGACCAACCGGGAAGTTGGTCCCGGGTGCCCACGAGTGAGGACAAAGTGCGCAGGAAAGACTAGTGTTGGTCTATAGGGCCAGTCTAGATCCCGCCAGGCGTAACGGAGCGTTACAATTGGTATCAAAGCCGACCCTCGCGGTTACACGGGCATGCACGGGTCAGGTGCACGGGCATGTGGTACATGGCTGACGTGGCTTGGACTGCGTCGGTATTTCCCCAAAGAGGAAGGGATGATGCAGCACAGCGACGGTAAGTATTTTCCTCAGTTATGGAACCAAGGTTATCGAACCAGTAGGAGGATCACCACCACCCAATAAGCAGCACCTGCACACAAACAACAAATACTTGCAACCCGATGCGAAAGAGAGGTTGTCAATCTCTCTGCGGTAATAAGATAGATTAGGTAGTGATAGATAGGAGAGATAGATCTCTCAAGAACACAAATAAAAAGAGTAAATATGCAGCAAGGTATTTTTGGGTTTTTGGTTTTGTAGATCTGAAAACAAAGATTTCAAAAAACGTAGATCGGAAAGCAATATGATAGGAAAAGTAGACCCGGGGGCCGTAGGGTTCACTAGTGGCTTCTCTCATGAGTATAGCGCATGGTGGGTGAACAAATTATTGTTGGGCAATTGATAGAAAATCGAATAGTCATGACGATATCCAAGGCGATGATCATTATATAGGCATCACGTCCAAGATCGATAGACCGACTCATGCCTGCATCTACCTCTATTACTCCACACATCGACCGCTATCCAGCATGCATCTAGTGTATTAAGTTCATGGAAAAACGGAGTAATGCAATAAGAACGATGACATGATGTAGACAAGATCTATTCATGTAGGAATAGACCCCTTGTTATCCTTAATAGCAACGATACATGTGTGTCTTGCTGCCCCTTCTGTCACTGGGAAAGAACACCGCAAGATCGAACCCATCACAAAGCACCTCTTCCCATGGCAAGAAAAATCGATCTAGTCGGCCTAACTAAACCAAAGATTCGAAGAAGAAATACGAGGCTATAAGTAATCATGCATATAAGAGATCAAAGAAGACTCAAATAATATTCATGGATAGAAACTGATCATGAACTCAAAATTCATCGGATCCCAACAAACACACCGCAAAAGTTTACATCAAATAGATCTCCAAGATACCATTGTATTGAGAATCATAAGAGATAGAGACGAAGCCATCTAGCTACTGCCTACGGACCCGTAGGTCTATGGTGGACTACTCACGCATCATCGGAGAGGCACCTATGAGGAAGATGAACCCCTCCGTGATGGTGTTTAGATTGGATCTCACGGTTCTGGAACTTGCGGCGGCTGGAATTGTGTTTCGACGACTCTTCTATGGTTTTTGGATTTCAAGGGAATTTATAGGCACGATAGTCAGTTGAGGGGGTGCCGGAGTGGCCCAGCACCCCCCAGGGCGCGCCGGGGGGGCTCTGGCGCGCCCATGTGGGTGCTGGCCACCCTGGGCCTCCTCTCCTGATGTTCTTTGGCCCATCTGGTCTCTTTTGGTCCGTAAAAAATCCACAAAAATCCCCACAGCGTTTCTTCTCTGTTTGGTACTGATTTCCTACAAAGTAAAAAACAAGCAAAAACCGCAACTGGCACTTTGGCACTATGTCAATAGGTTAGTCCCAAAAAATGATATAAAGTTGTAATAAAATGATTGTAAAACATCCAAGAATGATAATATAACAGCATGGAACAAGCAAATATTATAGATACGTTGGAGACGTATCAAGCATCCCCAAGCTTAAATTCCTACTCGTCCTCGAGTAGGTAAATGATAAAAACAGAATTTTTGATGTGGAATGCTGCCTAACATGTTCATCATATTCTTTTCTTTTGTATAGCATGGACATTTTGACTTGTAAATGATTCAAAGCAATAGTCTAGTTTTAACATAATGACTTCAATACTCAAGCATGTCAACAAGCAACCATGTCTTTCAAAATATCAACACTAAAGAAAGTTATCCCTAGCCCATCATGCTCAATCATTGATCCATTCATGAAACACACTCAAATATTAGCTATGCCCAATGCTCAAGTGCGATCATAGTGCCCCCTAGTTGGTGCTTATAAGAGAATATGGAGGCTCAAAGCAAAAAAATAAAAATTGCATAAAGTAAATAGATAGGCCCTTCGCAAAGGGAAGTAGGGATTTATAGAGGTGCCAGAGCTCAAGGTTTAAATTGAGAGAGAGAAAAATATTTTGGGTGGCATGCTTTTCCTGTCAACGAAAACGACAAAGTAGCTCACAATACTTTCCATGCTAGATATATCATAGGCGGTTCCCAAACAGAAAATAAAGTTTATTCCTTTTTCCACCAAACTTTCACTTTCCATGGCGGGTCGTATCCACGGTTGCCTTCCATACCAACACTTTCCAAGGAATTTATTATTTGACAACATAAAGTAAATATTTTTTTTCTTTTTCATTTCGGGAATGGGCATCCCTATTACCGCTGCACTCTCGTGCAATGACAAGTGAATAAACACTCATCTTGAGAATAACACATCTAGCATGCAAAAATATTGGACACTCCCCACCGTTTCATGAGCGGTACGGGCACACAAAAATAGAAAAATTATTTTGAAAATTTAGAGATGGCACATACAAATTTTCTTGGAACGGCATGGAAATACCGCATATAGGTAGGTATGGTGGACTCATAAGGCAAAACTTGGTTTAAGTATTTTGGATGCACAAGTAGTATTTCTACTTAGTACAAGTGAAGGCTAGCAAATAGATTGGGAAGCTACCAAACCAAGAAACGAAAAATCACATAAGTGAGCATTGAACATAACTAACACCGAATAATGCACCACAAGTAGGATGTAACTTCATTGCATAACTATTGACTTGCGTGCATGCATAGGGAATCACAAACCTTAACACCAATATTCCTACTAAGCATAATTACTCACTAACATGACTCACATATTACTATCATCATGTTTCAAAACTATTACAAGGAATCAAGTTTAATTTGCCCAATGATCTTCATGAAAGTTTTTATTATATCCTCCTTGGATATCTATCACTTTGGGACTAGTTTCATATATTGCCATTGCTTTTTGGCAAGCTCAAACAAATTTAAGTGAAGCACATGAGCATAAAGATTTCATCTCTCAAAAAGGTATAAGTGAAGCATGAGAGGATTTCTTCAAAATTTACTAACTCTAAAATTAATCTAAGTGAAGCATGAGAGTATTTCTACAAAAGTTTCCAAGCACACCGTGCTCAAAAAGATATAAGTGAAGCACTAGAGCAATTCCTATAGCTCAAAAAGTTTAAGTGAAGCACATAGAGCAATTCTAAAAAATCATAGCATGATTGTGGCTCTCTCAAATAGGTGTGTACAGCAAGGATACAAAGGAAAAGCTAACAAACAAAGCAAGCAAAGATACAAGACGCTCCAAGCAAAACACATGATATGTGACGAATAAAAATATAGCTCCAAGTAAAATCCCGATGGTCGTTAGAAGAAAGAGGGGATGCCACTCGGGGCATCCCCAAGCTTAGTTGCCTGTTACTCTTTGGATATATCTTGGGGGTGCGGTAGCATCCCCAAGCTTAGCTTCTTGCTAATCCTTATTCCTTCATCCATCGTGATCTCACCCAAAACTTGAAAACTTCAATCACACAAAACTCAACAAAATTTTTGTGAGATCCCTTAGTATAAGAAAGCAAATCACTACTTTAGGTACTGTTGTAAACCCATACAAATTTTATAATTGCATTATACCTATTGTATTTAAACTTTACCATGGCTTATACCCCTCAATACAAACCATAGATTCATCAAAACAAGCACACAATGCAACAAAAACAGAATCTGTCTCAAACAGAACAGTCTATAGTAATCTGTACCATACCCATAATTATTTAACTCTAAAAATTCTGAACAATTAGGAGAACGTAAGGAATTTGTATAGCAACACTGTGTTAAAATTTCACCTCAAGATCACGTTTCAGCAAAAAATGAAAATTCATATACTGGACGCAAAGTTTCTGTTTCAGATTCAGCATCACTTCTACTCATCCTATGAATCATCCTAACGGTTCTACTTGGCACAAACACTAAATAAACCATAAAAACACAATCATAACAGAGGCATAATTGTGTCAACACTCAAAAACAGAAAGGAAAAAGCAAAAATTTATTTATTCATTGGGTTGCCTCCCAACAAGCGCTATCGTTTTACGCCCCTAGCTAGGCATATTTGATAGATTCAAGTATTGTCATCTTTGGTTCTGGTCACTTTTGTGAGGGCCTTCTCGAATCCGGGGGGCTCTTTACGCTTCCCCAAATTTTCAGGAGAAGAAACCATCTTAAGATCCAAAGTATCCAAACGCTTATTGCAAAGGGTAATCAAAGTGTTCAAACGATTGAGGTTCCCACTAATATGCTTGAGGGGTTCATGATATTTTTGTAACTCGACCAAGTGCTTATGTAAGTCACCCAATTTGTCAAGAATTTGAACTCCCTCTTGTGAAAAAGCAAGCCCCTTTTTTGGTGGGGGAACCCCCAAGATTCCTTCCAAAACTTCATAAGCGAAGTTTGCATCAAGTTCAATAAAATTGCCCTTTGAGGCGAAATCCAAAAGCTCTCTATGATGCAAAGCCAATCCAATATAAAAATTTCTAAGCAAAACTTTTGCATCTCCTTTTAGATTGGAAATACAATAGGATTCCATTAGTCTATACCAGGCATCCTTCAAATTTTTCCCTTGTTTTTGTTTGAAGTATAGAACTTCAAAATCTGGTGACAAAGGGGGAGTAGTAACGCTAGTCATAGCAACAAGCAAGAGATCTGGTGAGAAAAAGGGCAAACGAAAAAGAGGACGAATAAAACGGCAAATTGCTGAAGTGGGGGAGAGGAAAACGAGAGGCAAATGGCAAATAATGTAATTGCAAGGAGATGAGATTTGTGATTAGGAACCTGGTAGATGATGGTGGAGTCCCTCGGCGCCTACGATAGGCACGTAGAAGAGACTACTTCCTCCCCGGCAACGGCGTCGGAAATTCCTTTGACGTGGCTTGGACTGCGTCAGTATTTCCCCAAAGAGGAAGGGATGATGCAGCACAGTGACGGTAAGTATTTCCCTTAGTTATGAAACCAAGGTTGTCGAACCAGTAGGAGGATCACCACCACCCAATAAGCAGCACCTGCACACAAACAACAAATACTTGCAACCCGATGCGAAAGAGAGGTTGTCAATCTCTCTACGGTAATAAGATAGATTAGGTAGTGATAGATAGGAGAGATAGATCTCTCAAGAACACAAATAAAAAGAGTAAATATGCAGCAAGGTATTTTTGGGTTTTTGGTTTTGTAGATCTGAAAACAAAGATTGCAAAAAACGTAGATCGGAAAGCAATATGATAGGAAAAGTAGACCCGGGGGCCGTAGGGTTCACTAGTGGCTTCTCTCATGAGTATAGCGCACGGCGGGTGAACAAATTACTGTTGGGCAACTGATAGAAAATCGAATAGTCATGACGATATCCAAGGCGATGATCATTATATAGGCATCACGTCCAAGATAGATAGACCGACTCCTGCCTGCATCTACCTCTATTACTCCACACATCGACCGCTATCCAGCATGCATCTAGTGTATTAAGTTCATGGAAAAACGGAGTAATGCAATAAGAACGATGACATGATGTAGACAAGATCTATTCATGTAGGAATAGACCCCATCTTGTTATCCTTAATAGCAACGATACATGCGTGTCTTGCTGCCCCTTCTGTCACTGGGAAAGAACACCGCAAGATCGAACCCATCACAAAGCACCTCTTCCCATGGCAAGAAAAAATCGATCTAGTTGGCCTAACTAAACCAAAGATTCAAAGAAGAAATACGAGTCTATAACTAATCATGCATATAAGAGATCAAAGAAGACTCAAATAATATTCATGGATAGAAACTGATCATGAACTCAAAATTCATCGGATCCCAACAAACACACCGCAAAAGTTTACATAAAATAGATCTCCAAGAAACCATTGTATTGAGAATCATAAGAGAGAGAGAGAGAAGAAGCCATCTAGCTACTGCCTACGGACCCGTATGTCGGATTTCGGGCTCCGCAAAACCCTAGGAAGTTCGAGCCCAGGGGCGTGTGCAAAGATCCCCAACAGCTTCGCCCCCACCTAGACCACAACACGATGGCCCCGCTCGATGCCGAGGAAGAAGATAGCACGCGAGAGTTTACCCAGGTTCGGGCCGCTGTGAAGCGTAAAACCCTACTCCTGCCTTTGGTGGATTGCCTCACGAGGAGGTTTGTGGATGAACTTGTATAGTGGAGAGTTGCCTCGCGGGTGTGTTTGCGGGGTGGTTGTGTCGTCCCCCTCTACAGAGCTGCCTAGCCTCTATTTATAGCGGCCCGGGTCCTCTTCCCTTATCATAATGGCGGGAAGGGATCACACAACGACCAAATTTGAAAGGGGACAGGAGGTACACCTTATCCTGACGAAAGGCGGTCTTCGCCTGCAAAGTAGTCCTTGGTGATGCGGAGGTGGGCTTGGCGATGACGTCTGTTCTGCGGGGCTCGGGTCTTGGTCTTGTTGCACCAGAAGGGAAACCTTTGGGGGGCGCTTTGGGAGCCTGCGCTCATCCTTGTCACCTTTGCACCAAAGAGGGAACTGTCCCCTCTGGCGCGCTGGCGCCCGCCTGGCCTGGCTGTCGTCACCCTTGACCTCCTGAGGCCTAGCGCTACATAGAGATCTCCGCCGCTCGGGAGGAGGCCTGAGGAGGCCTACCTCCCCGCGGGTCTTGGCGTTGTTTCCCTCGCGAGCACGGGGTCTCGCGAGGGCCTTGTGTCGAGTGAGGCCGCGCCGGGCCGTACTTGGTCGTCGAGGTGGGCCACGCCTTGGGCCGTAGGCAGGCAAGTCTGGGTACCCTGGTATCCAGAACGCCGACAGTAGCCCCCGGGCCTGAGGCGCGCTCGAGCTAGCTTTGGGGCGAAGCCACGGAGGATGGACCGAAGCACCGTGGTCCCCAATCGCCTGCGGGCCCGACTTGACGCGTGGCGCACCACGAGACATGGGCGTCTCGGCTCTCCGAAGACGTCGGGAACCGCCTTGAGTCGAACTGACGCCTGGCCTGCGCGCCTCCTTGGCCATCATTGCTCTTCTTTGAATGCGGCTGACCCCTTGCGTCCTCCCCCGCCTCGGGCCACGCAGATGTGACCCGACGGGGGCAGGGGAAGCGACGTGAGGCAGGATAGCATGCCGGTTGAGTCTGGCACGCGCCGCTCGAGGTGCCTGGCGACTCCACTTCCCACGACGCCCCGCATGCAGCGGTCGCGCCTATAATCCCGCCCCGCTCGGGAGGCCCTGCCATCTTGACGCGCCCTCTCGCTTCTCTTCCTTCCAACTTGTCTTCCTTGTCCTCCTCCTTTCCTTTGCTCCTCCATGACGTCCGGCAGAAGTGCGGCAGGTGTTGGGGAGCGCTCGGGGTCCCCGGCCCCACCGGCGGCCCCCGGAGGCAGCGGCGGGGGACCCTCTAGGCCAGCCCAAGCTCGGTGGCGCTGGGCCATTATCGATGAGTAAGTGCCTCGTCCCCCGCCTCCTTCTCTTACCATCGCAACTGTCGCGCCGGTCTTGATCGTTCCCTCCTCCCAGGGCGCCCGCGCCGAAGAGGCGTAGGCTCGAGGAGCTCCAGGAGGAGACGGATGCGCTGAGGGTCCAGCTCGTGGACGACGAGGCCGCCCTCCAGGCCGCGCTCAGGGGCGAGGCGGAGGCTCGGGCGGAGCTGGCGTCGCTCCAGACCCAGGTCAAGGGGGCCGTCGACGCCGTGCAGGCCGCCCAGGACGAGGCGGCCCACGCGAAGATGCTAGAGGCGCAGCGCGCCAAGCAGTATCAGGACATCGCCCACCGTGCGGTCGGCGTAGTGAGCCGGTTCGTTGGGGAGGCCCATGCGCTGTCGTGCGCGCACGGCGATGGGGGCTACCTCAACTTCTTCGTCCAGGTGGTGGAGGCGCTGGAAACTGGCATCTCCCGGGTTGACGAGGACAATGCGTCCTGCGCGCGCGACCTCCTGGACCTCGCGCTGACACACATCTTCTCCAACCTTCGCCGCCTCGTCCCGGAGCTCGACCTCCTCCGCGTCATGGAGCCGGTGCCCGAGGAGCTCCAGAGGCCACTCAGGGACGAGGTGCGCCCGCACGTGGAGTCCTTGGTGGAGCGGTTCGTCCAAGAGCCCCTTTCCGACGAGGGTGACGACTCCGGCGCCGCGGTGGGCGACGGCCTGGATGGCGACAGCGGCTCCTCCGCCTAGGCCTCTCCTGTTTTCCCTTCCCAATTCCTGTCATGTCAAGCAACACCTGGCCCCTGGGGGCGTTAACTTTTGTGTTTTTACCTTCGTATTCCTCCTACTTCTTTGAGCCGTCGATTGTTTGTTTTGCATGGCGCGACCCCGCGTCTCCCGCGGGGCCTTGTGTTGTTGCCGATGCGCCCCGGCGCCCCTCGAGAGGTCCGCGAGGGTATCTCGCTAAGACCGGCAACGGGATCCGGTCGGGCTCTCGTGGGGCGGGCCCTCCTGAGGGGGAACGCGCCGCCCCCAAGGTCAGACTCTTAGCCACGCCGCTCAGTGTGGCCGGACTCCTTCCCTCGCGCTTCCCTTCCTTGTTCCTGGAACCATAAGAATCCTGATGGGGTTACGTAGTGGTCCGCAGCACCTGCATTTTCATGTTAGCGCTCATGCCTCTTGCCCGGTATTCGGGCTATCATCTGTTTAGAAAGTTCTGCCCTCATTCGGCGGGTGTACTTAGCTCATCTGGTCGTGGCGAGCTCGAGCGTCGCGAGGCGTAGGCGGAGCGTCCAGGGAGGTCGAGGATCCCGTCGGGGAGGGCTCCTTCCTTGCTTGCGGGGTGGTCCAGGAGCCCTTTCGGCACTTTGCGTCGACGGGGCCCGATCCCGAGCAGACCTCAACCACCGTTGGGGCGTCCGGATCACCAGGACGAGACCAAGGGGTGAGGCCTCGGCCGCAATTGGGGCGTCCGGATCACCAGGACTAGACCAAGGGGCGCGGAGCTACGCGATCGGTGAGGTTCTCGAGGTGCATTACCTGTGAACCCCCCCCCCCTTGACGCTCAAGCGGCACTCTGCGTCTGCGGAGCCCAATCCCGCACATACCTCGACCGCCGTTGGGGCGTCCGGATCACCAGGACGAGACCAAGGGGCGAGGGGCTACGAGACCAGTGTGGCTCCTGAGGCGCGTTGCTCAGGAGTCCCCATTGACGCTCAAGTGGCTCCCGTACCTTTCCGCCAGTTGCTGCTCCGTGAGGTGTCTGAGCCTCCCGAGGCTCTGTGATGTCGCGCTAGGCGGCGGCCGAAGCCCCCGAGCGGGAATCAGCCGCTAAAAACGCGTGCCTTCGAGGCACAGGTCCTTGCCGGCCTGCTCTGAAGGGCCACGGGGGGAGGCAAAGGTGCACGGGCCTTGGCAGGGCGCCAATCCAAAAGAAAAGAGACTTCAAGGTCAGAAAGAGGAATCGCGAAGAGAAAAAAGTTCCCACCCCTTTTCAAATAGAGTCAAGAAATCTTCAACTTCATTTCAAAAAGTGGCAATACGAACACAAAAAGAAGCAAGCAACAGCCGCGTCCGGCACCTAGGCTAGTCTTCGCCTTCATCTTCCCCCAGCGCGGAGCGTAGGGCATCCACGTTGTGTGGGCATAGCCATTGGAGGGCAGTGTTGTCCGCCAGCGCGGAGCATGGGGCTTCCACTTGGGCGTGGGATGGAACCCCTCCGCATCCTCGGGGGGCTCCGGGCGTATACAGCCCACTCATTATTACGTGAGAGTGTCACGGCCGAAGATAGCTGGGCAAGCCCCCACGCGCACGGCCCAGATGCTCCCAACTCAGTTAAGAGCTATCCCACGCATAACTGCGCGGTTGCGCGCCTCTACAGCCCAAACCTGAGTGCATTGCTCCCTGCGTAGCCGCGGGATTTCGCTCCCGCGGCCCAAACATGAGCGCAATGCACCCAGCGCAGCTGCAGAGGTGTTGTGTCGGTGAAGCCGCCTCGTGAGGCGTCGTGGCGCCGGCCGGACCCTGGCTTGCGGGCCTCATGAGGCCCTGCCTCCCGAGGGCCGCTCCGGCGCCCCCGTTGCCGCAGGTGGCCCACGTTGTTTGTACCTTGTCGATCCCCTAGGCGGTCGCTCCTGAGGCCCTGGGCTCGGTTGTGCGCTGCTTCCTCGTGGGGGCGGCGGCTGCGTCGCACCCCCGCGCTTCCCGGGACGCCCCCACTCTCCCCTGCTTGCATGAACCTGGTCGGGTGCTCCCTCCGTGGAAGCCCCCATCCCGGCTTGGGGAGAGCGTCCGGGACATCTCCCTATTACGGGAGGGTGTTGGCGCCTGCGGGGGGCGTCTGATCCTTCGCGCCCTCCGCAGGAATCACGTAGCTTGGGACGTAGGCCTCTGTATAGAGGTCCTGGCTCCCTCCTGAGCCATCCCCGCGCACAACAAGGGCAGCCTCGCCGGGTGGCAAGATGACGCCCCCTGGGGCGCGCGGCCCACAGACCCTCCTGTGGCGGGCCTCCGCCCAAAGTTGCTTGCCTTTGCCGCTGCCGCGGGGTGGGCCGCGCGTGTCTTGCCGTGGGTTGCCTCCCTGGTTGTCCACTGCACCTCCATTACGGTTATCTACCTGACCTGAAGCCTGAGCCGCCTGCTCCCTGCGTCGGTTGGCGCGCTCCTGCCGGGATGACCCGGGCTGTTGATGCTCCGCTTGGGCATGGGCGCGCGCGCCGGGGTGCGCGCGGAGCGCCCCGTGACCTTCTTCAAGGGCGCCACCGACGTGGCCTGGCGGTGTCCCGAAGCCTGTCACCGGGATCCGGAGGAGAAGAAGTACGGCGTGGGGCGGGCCCTACTCGGGCTCGCCGGGAAGCGAAGTGGGCGCGCCGCTCGCAGGCGAGGCGGCGGGCGCGGCGAACGAGCCCCCGGCGCCCCGCGCCGGAGGTCACGAAGAGGAGCGTTGGAGCTAGTCCCTCCTTGCGACGTTAACCAACTCGGCGATGTGGTCGGCCCAAGCGTCGAAGCCCCCATGCGTCGGGGGATGGCGAAGCATTTTGCTCGCCATCAAAAGCGCATCATGTGCGTTGAGGTCTCCCACGTGGGTGCAGTGCGATGTTGGTTCCGTGGGCGCTTGATACGTCTCCAACGTATCTATAATTTTTGATTGTTCCATGCTATTATATTATCTGTTTTGTATGTTTTATATGCATTAATATACTATTTTATATTATTTTTGGGACTAATCTATTAACCCATTGCCCAGTGCCAGTTTTTGTTTTTTCCTTGTTTTTGAGTATTGCAGAAAAGGAATATCAAACGGAGTCCAAACGGAATAAAATTCTACGATGATTTTTCTTGGACCAGAAGGAACCCAGGAAACTTGGAGAAGAGGCTAGAAGACCCACGGGTGGGCCACAAGCCACCTGGGCGCGCCCCTGGGGGGGGCGCCCCCTGGCTTGTGGGCCCCCCATAGCTCCTCCAACCCTAATTCTCCGCCTATAAATTCAGAAATATTCCCCCAATACCAAAGAGAGCCACGATAATACTTTTTCGCCGCCGCAAGCCTCTGTTCCCGTGAGATCCCATCTTGGGGCCTTTTCCGGTAATCTGCCGGAGGGGGATTCGATCACGGAGGGCATCTACATCAACACCATTGCCCCTCCGATGATGCATGAGTAGTTCACCTCAGACCTTCGGGTCCATAGCTAGTAGCTAGATGGCTTCTTCTCTCTCTATGATCTTCAATACCATGTTCTCCATGATCTTCATGGAGATCTATCCGACGTAATTCTCTTTTGCGGTGTGTTTGTCGAGATCCGATGAATTGTGGGTTTATGATTAGATTATCTATGAATATTATTTGAATCTTCTCTGAATTCTTATATGCATGATTTCATATCTTTGCAAGTCTCTTCGGGTTATTGGTTTGGTTTGGCCAACTAGATTGGTAATTCTTGCAATGGGAGAAGTGCTTAGTTTTGGGTTCAATCTTGCGGTGTCCTCACCCAGTGACAAAGTAGGGGTAGCGAGGCACGTATTTGTATTGTTGCCATCAAGGGTAAAAAGATGGGGTTTTCATCATATTGCTTGAGTTTATCCCTCTACATCATGTCATCTTACTTAATGCGTTACTCTGTTCTTCATGAACTTAATACTCTACATGCAGGCAGGAGTCGGTCGATGTGTGGAGTAATAGTAGTAGATGCAGAATCGTTTCGGTCTACTTGATACGGACGTGATGCCTATATGCATAATCATTGCCTTGGATATCGTCATAACTATGTGCTTTTCTATCAATTGCTCGACAGTAATTTGTTCACCCACCGTATTATTTTCTTTCAAGAGAGAAGCCTCTAGTGAAACCTATGGCCCCCGGGTCTATTTTCCATATTATATTTTCAGATCTATAAACCAAAAATACCAAAAATACTTTGCTGCAATCTATTTACTTTTCGTTTTAGCAATCTTTTATATCTATCTCTATCAGATCTCATCCTTGCAAGTAACCATGAAGGGATTGACAACCCCTTTATAGCGTTGGGTGCAAGTGTTTGATTGTTTGTGTAGGTGCAAAGATTGGGGCCTTGCTTGTACCTCCTACTGGATTGATACCTTGGTTCTCAACAACTGAGGGAAATACTTATCTACTTTGCTGCATCACCCATTCCTCTTCAAGGGAAAACCAACGCAAGCTCAAGAAGTAGCAAGAAGGATTTCTGGCGCCGTTGCCGGGGAGGATACATAGCAAGTCAAGACATCAAGCCTACCAAGTACCCGTCACAAACTCATCTCTTGCATTTACATTATTTGCCATTTGCCTCTCGTTTTCCTCTCCCCCACTTCTAAAATGATTTTCAGAAAATACCAAAAAGATTTTCCTTTTTATTCGCCCTTTTTCCGTTCGTCTTTCCGTTTGCTTTTTGTTTGCTTGTGTGCTAGATTGCTTGCTTTGTCACGATGACTCAAGAGAATACCAAGTTGTGTGACTTCTCCAATACTAATAATAATGATTTTATTAGTACTCCGATCGCTCCCGCCACTAGTGCGGAATCTTATGAAATTAATGCCGCTTTGCTTAATCTTGTTACGAAAGAACAATTTTCCGGCCTTCCTAGTGAAGATGCCGCATCCCATCTAAATACTTTCATTGAGTTGTGTGATATGCAAAAGAAGAAAGATGTGGATAATGATATTGTTAAATTCAAGCTATTTCCGTTCTCACTACGAGATCGTGCTAAAACTTGATTTTCATCTTTTCCTAAAAATAGTATTGATTCATGGAATAAGTGTAAAGATGCTTTTATTTCCAAGTACTTTCCGCCCGCTAAGATCATCTCCCTTAGGAACGATATAATGAATTTTAAGCAACTTGATCATGAGCATGTTGCACAATCTTGGGAGAGGATGAAATTAATGATTAGAAATTGCCCCGCACATGGTTTGAGTTTATGGATGATTATACAAAAAATTTATGCGGGATTGAATTTTACATCTAGAAATCTTTTAGATTCCGCCGTGGGTGGTACTTTTATGGAAATCACATTAGGAGAAGCTACTAAATTCCTAGATAATATTATGGCAAATTACTCTCAATGGCATACCGAAAGATCTCCTACTAGTAAAAAAGTGCATGCTATTGAAGAAATAAATACTTTGAGTGAAAAGATGGATGAATTAATGAAATTGTTTGCTAGTAAGAGTGCTCCTATTGATCCTAATGATATGCCTTTGTCTTCTTTGATTGGAAATAATAATGAATCTATGGATGTGAATTTTGTTGGTAGGAACAATTTTGGTAATAACGCGTATAGAGGTAATTTCAACCCTAGGCCGTTTCCTAGTAATTCCTCTAATAATTATGGTAATTCCTACAACAATCCTTATGGAAATTATAATAAGATGCCCTCTGATCTTGAGAATAATATTAAAGAATTTATTAGTTCGCAAAAGGTTTTCAATGCTACGATTGAAGAAAAATTGCTCAAGGTTGATGATTTGGCTAGGAACGTTGATAGAATTTCGCTTGAGAATGATTCTTTGAAAATTAGATCTACTCCACCCAAGCGTGATATTAATGAGTCTTTAAAAGCTATGAGAACTTCTATTGATGAGTGTAGGGAAAGAACCGCTAGAATGCGTGCTAAACTCCTATTGAATCTTTGTTTTTTAATACAAATCTTGATAAAGATGGGACTGGAGATAAGTCAACTTTAGTTAAAAGTCGTCCCAATGATTCGGACTTTATAGATCTTAATGCTAAGATTGATAAAAATGGGATTGAAGAGGTCAAAACTTTAAATAGCAATGAACCCACTCTTTTCGATTTCAAGGACTTTAATTATGATAGTTGTTCTTTGATTAATTGTATTTCCTTGTTGCAATCCATGTTGAATTCTCCGCATGCTTATGATCAAAATAAAGCATTTACTAAACATATCGTTGATGCTATGATGAAATCTTTTGAAGAAAAACTTGAGTTGGAAGTTTCTATACCTAGAAAGCTTTATGATAAGTGGGAACCTACTATTAAGATTAAAATTTCCATGATTCCGAAAACTTTATGTGATGTGCTAGGTTTCCATGAACTTGATGATTGCTCTCTAAATTTGCATCTAGCGGATTCCACTATTAAGAAACCTATGGGAAGGATTAATGATGTTCTTATTGTTGCAAATAGTAATTATGTGCCCGTAGATTTCATTGTTCTTGATATAGATTGCAATCCTACATGTCCTATTATTCTTGGTAGACCTTTCCTTAGAACGATCGGTGCAATTATTGATATGAAAGAAGGAAACATTAGATTCCAATTTCCGTTAAGGAAAGGCATGGAACATTTTCCTAGAAAGAAAATTAAATTACCTTATGAATCTATTATGAGAGCTACTTATGGATTGCATACCAAAGATGACAATACCTAGTTCTATTGTGTTATGCCTAGCTAGGGGCGTTAAACAATAGCGCTTGTTGGGAGGCAACCCAATTTTATTTTATGTTTTTGTTTCTGTTATTGAGTGCTTTACACATTATTACCTCTGTAGCTGTTGTGTTTTAGTGTTTTAATTAGAGTTTGAGCCAAGTAAGACCTTTGGGATGGTCTACGGTGATTGTTGATTTGATTTTGCTGAAAAACAGAAACTTTTGTGATCAGTCCAGGAATTTTATAAATTCACCAGAGCGTCGAATGAGTCTGAAATTTTTACACCAGATTGATATACAAATTTCCCAGATTTTCCTAATTTTTCAGAATTTTTGGAGTTATAGAAGTATTCGAAGTTTACAGATTTCTACAAACTGTTCTGTTTTTGACAGATTCTGTTTTCTTTGTGTTGTTTGCTTATTTTGATGTATCTATGGGTTGTATCGGGGGGTATGAACCATGTAGAAGTTGGAATACAGTATATATTACACCAATATAAATAAAGAATGAGTTCACAACAGTACCTAAAGTGGTGATTTATTTTTCTTATACTAACGGATCTCACGAGTTTTCTGTTGAGTTTTGTGTTGTGAAGTTTTCAAGTTTTGGGTAAAGATTTGATGGACTATGGAATAAGGAGTGGAAAGAGCCTAAGCTTGGGGATGCCCAAGGCACCCCAAGGAATATTCAAGGATACCAAAGAGCCTAAGCTTGGGGATGCCCCGGAAGGCATCCCCTCTTTCGTCTTCAATCCATCGGTAAATTTACTTGAGGCTATATTTTTATTCACCACATGATATGTGTTTTGCTTGGAGCGTCTTGTATGATATGAGTCTTTGCTTTTTAGTTTGCCACAATCATCCTTGCTGCACACATCTTTTGAGAGGGACACGCATGCATCGTGAATTTATTAGAATACTCTATGTGCTTCACTTATATCTTTTGAGCTAGGCAATTTTGCTCTAGTGCTTCACTTATATCTTTTTAGAGCACGGTGGTGTTTTATTTTATAGAAATAATTGAACTCTCGTACCTCACTTATATTATTTTGAGAGTCTTTAAACAGCATGGTAATTGGTTTAGGTTATGAATTTAGTCCTAATATAATGGGCATCCAAGAGGGATATAATAAAAACTTTCATATAAAGTGCATTGAATACTATGAGAAGTTTGATTCCTTGCATATAGTTTTGAGATATAAAGATGGTGATATTAGAGTCATGCTAGTGAGTAATTGTGGATTGGTAGAAATGCTTGTGTTAAAATTTTGTGATTCCCGTAGCATGCACGTATGGTGAACCGTTATGTAACGAAGTCGGAGCATGATTTGTTTATTGATTGTCATCCTTTGTGTGAGGGTCGGGAGCGCGCGATGGTTAACTCCTACCAACCTCTCCCCTAGGAGCATGCGTCTAATACTTTGCTTCGATAACTAATAGACTTTTGCAATAAGTATGTGAGTTCTTTATGACTAATGTGAGTCCATGGATTATACGCACTCTCACCCTTCCACCATTGCTACCCTCTCTAGTACCGCACAACTTTCGCCGGTGCATTAAACCCACCATATACCCTTCCTCAAAATAGCCACCATACCTACCTATTATGGCATTTCCATAGCCATTCCAAGATATATTGCCATGCAACTTCCACCGTTCCGTTTATTATGACACGCACCATCATTTTCATATTGATTTGCATGATCGTAAGATAGCTAGCATGATGTTTTTATGGCTTGTCTGTTTTTTTGATGTCATTTGCTATGCTAGATCGTTGCACATCCAGGTACACTGCCAGAAGCATTCATATAGAGTCATATTTTGTTCTAAGTATCGAGTTGTAATTCTTGAGTTGTAAGTAAATAAAAGTGTGATGATCATCATTATTAGAGCATTGTCCCATGTGAGGAAGGGATGATGGAAGCTATGATTCCCTCACAAGTTGGGATGAGTCTCCGGACTTTACAAATAATAAAAGAGGCCAATGAAGCCCAAATAAAAAAAAGAGGCCAAAGATGCCCAACAAAATAAAAAAAATGAGAGAAAAGAGAGAAGGGACAATGCTACTATCCTTTTTCCAAACTTGTGCTTCAAAGTAGCACCATGATCTTCATGATAGAGAGTCTCCTATTTTGTCACTTTCATATACTAGTGGGAATTTTTCATTATATAACTTGGCTTGTATATTCCAATGATGGGCTTCCTCAAATTGCCCTAGGTCTTCTTGAGCAAGCGAGTTGGATGCACACCCACTTAGTTTCTTTTTGAGCTTTCATACACTTATAGCTCTAGTGCATCCGTTGCATGGCAATCCCTACTCACTCACATTGATATCTATTAATGGGCATCTCCATAGCCCGTTGATACGCCTAGTTGATGTGAGACTATCTTCTCCTTTTCCTAACAACCTCCACCATATTCTATTCCACCTATAGTGCTATATCCATGGCTCACGCTCATGTATTGTGTGAAAGTTGAAAAGGTTTGAGAACATAAAAGGTGTGAAACAATTGCTTGACTTGTCATTGGGGTTGTGCATGATTTAAATACTTTGTGTGGGGAAGATGGAGCATAGCTAGACAATATGATTTTGTAGGGATAACTTTCTTTGGCCATGTTATTTCGAAAGGACACAATTGCTTTGTTAGTATGCTTGAAGTATTATTGTTTTTATGTCAATATTAAGCTTTTGTTTTGAATCTTATGGATCTGAACATTCATGCCACAATAAAGAATATTACATGGATAAATATGTTAGGTAGCATTCCACATCAAAAATTCTGTTTTTATCATTTACCTACTCGAGGACGAGCAGGAATTAAGCTTGGGGATGCTTGATACGTCTCCAACGTATCTATAATTTTTGATTGTTCCATGTTATTATATTATCTGTTTTGGATGTTTTATATGCATTAATATACTATTTTATATTATTTTTGGGACTAATCTATTAACCTAGTGCCCAGTGTCAGTTTCTGTTTTTTCCTTGTTTTTGAGTATTGTAGAAAAGGAATATCAAACGGAGTCCAAACGGAATAAAATTCTACGACGATTTTTCTTGGACCATAAGGAACCCAAGAGACTTTGAGAAGAGGACAGAAGACCCACGGGTGGGCCACAAGCCACCTGGGCGCGCCCCGGGGGGGGCGCCCCCTGGCTTGTGGGCCCCCCGTAGCTCCTCCAACCCTAATTCTCCGCCTATAAATTCAGAAATATTCCCCCAATACCAAAGAGAGCCACGATAATACTTTTTCGCCGCCGCAAGCCTCTGTTCCCGTGAGATCCCATCTTGGGGCCTTTTCCGGTAATCTGCCGGAGGGGGATTCGATCACGGAGGGCATCTACATCAACACCATTGCCCCTCCGATGATGCGTGAGTAGTTCACCTCAAACCTTCGGGTCCATAGCTAGTAGCTAGATGGCTTCTTCTCTCTCTATGATCTTCAATACCATGTTCTCCATGATCTTCATGGAGATCTATCCGATGTAATTCTCTTTTGCGGTGTGTTTGTCGAGATCCGATGAATTGTGGGTTTATGATCAGATTATCTATGAATATTATTTGAATCTTCTCTGAATTCTTATATGCATGATTTCATATCTTTGCAAGTCTCTTCGAGTTATTGGTTTGGTTTGGCCAACTAGATTGGTAATTCTTGCAATAGGAGAAGTGCTTAGTTTTGGGTTCAATCTTGTGGTGTCCTCACCCAGTGACAAAGTAGGGGTAGCGAGGCACGTATTTGTATTGTTGGCATCAAGGGTAAAAAGATGGGGTTTTCATCATATTGCTTGAGTTTATCCCTCTACATCATGTCATCTTACTTAATGCGTTACTCTGTTCTTCATGAACTTAATACTCTAGATGCACGCAGGAGTCGGTCGATGTGTGGAGTAATAGTAGTAGATGCAGAATCGTTTCGGTCTACTTGATACGGACGTGATGCCTATATGCATAATCATTGCCTTGGATATCGTCATAACTATGCGCTTTTCTATCAATTGCTCGACAGTAATTTGTTCACCCACCGTATTATTTTCCTTCAAGAGAGAAGCCTCTAGTGAAACCTATGGCCCCCGGGTCTATTTTCCATATTATATTTTCAGATCTATAAACCAAAAATACCAAAAATACTTTGCTGCAATCTATTTACTTTTATTTTACTTTTCGTTTTAGCAATCTTTTATATCTATCTCTATCAGATCTCATCCTTGCAAGTAACCGTGAAGGGATTGACAACCCCTTTATAGCGTTGGGTGCAAGTGTTTGATTGTTTGTGTAGGTGCAAAGATTGGGGCCTTGCTTGTACCTCCTACTGGATTGATACCTTCGTTCTCAACAACTGAGGGAAATACTTATCTACTTTGCTGCATCACCCTTTCCTCTTCAAGGGAAAACCAACGCAAGCTCAAGAAGTAGCAGCGCTGTTCGCCTGCCCTGCGCCTGGTCGGCACGAGCTGCGATGGTGGCGGAAACGAAGCTGGTGGCCTGGTAGCGGCCACCCTGCATCGCGCTGCTGAGGCGCGGGTCTTGGACGGCGGTGGCGGGGTTGGTGAAGGCAGACCCGCCGAGGCCGAAAGGAGCTTGTCCGGCGTCGGCCATCACGCGACGGGGCGAAGAGGAAGCGAAGCTTACTGAAGACTCCGACACGCCCCCTACCTGGCACGCCAAATGTCGGATTTCAGGCTCTGCAAAACCCTAGGAAGATCGAACCCAGGGGCGTGTGCGAAGATCCCCAACAGCTTCGCCCCCACCTAGCCCACAACACGATGGCCCCACTCGATGGCGAGGAAGAAGATAGCACACGAGAGTTTACCCAGGTTCGGGCCGCTGCGAAGCGTAAAACCCTACTCCTGCCTTTGGTGGATTGCCTCACGAGGAGGTTTGTGGATGAACTAGTACAGTGGAGAGTTGCCTCGCAGGTGTGTTTGCGGGGTGGTTGTGTCGTCCCCCTCTACAGAGCTGCCTAGCCTCTATTTATAGCGGCCCGGGTCCTCTTCCCTTATCGTAATGGCGGGAAGGGATCCCACAACAGCCAAATTTGAAAGGGGACAGGAGGTACACCTTATCCTGACGAAAGGCCGTCTTCGCCTGCAAAGTAGTCGTTGGTGATGCGGAGGTGGGCTCGGCGATGACGTCAGTTCTGTGGGGCTCGGGGTCTTGGTCTTGTTGCACCAGAAGGGAAACCTTTCGGGGGCGCTTTGGGAGCCTGTGCTCATCCTTGTCTCCTTTGCACCAAAGAGGGAATTGTCCCCTCTGGCGCTCTGGCGCCCGCCTGGCCTGGCTGTCGTCACCCTTGACCTCCTGAGGCCTAGCGCTGCATAGAGATCTCCGCCGCTCGGGAGGAGGCCTGAGGAGGCCTACCTCCCCGCGGGTCTTGGTGCTGTTTCCCTCGCGAGCACGGGGTCTCGCAAGGGCCTTGTGTCGAGTAAGGCCGCGTCGGGCCGTACTTGGTCGTCGAGGTGGGCCACGCCTTGGGCCGCAGGCAGGCAAGTCTGGGTACCTTGGTATCCAGAACACCGACACCGTAGGTCTATGGTGGACTACTCACGCATCATCGGAGAGGCACCTATGAGGAAGATGAACCCCTCCGTGATGGTGTTTAGATTGGATCTCGCGGTTCTGGAACTTGCGGCGGCTGGAATTGTGTTTCGACGACTCTTCTAGGGTTTTTGGATTTCCAGGGAATTTATAGGCACGATAGTTGGTTGAGGGGGTGCCGGAGTGGCCCAGCACCCCCAGGGTGCGCCGGGGGGCCTCTGGCGCGCCCATGTGGGTGCTGGCCACCCTAGGCCTCCTCTCCTGATGTTCTTTGGCCCATCTGGTCTCTTCTGGTCCGTAAAAAATCCACAAAAAGCCCCGCAGCGTTTCATCTCTGTTTGGTACTGATTTCCTGCGAAGTAAAAAACAAGCAAAAACAGCAACTGGCACTTTGGCACTATGTCAATAGGTTAGTCCCAAAAAATGATATAAAGTTATAATAAAATGATTGTAAAACATCCAAGAATGATAATATAACAGCATGGAACAAGCAAAAATTATAGATACGTTGGAGACGTATCAATGGCGCATGTGGCCCGTTGTGGCACACGGCATGACACATGTGTCGGACTGGACGCGCATACGTGTGCCAAAAGGCGAATGTTCCTGATGGGCCGACGAGTACGTCGGTTCCTTTGAGTGGGGTGTATGTGAGAGCCTGGCTTAATAGGAATGATAGACTACTCATATCAACAAGGAATTCCTTCTTTTTCGGGAGCCCACTCCAAAGTTAAGCGTGCTTGGCTTGGAGCAATTCTAGGATGGGTGACCGACCGGGAAGTTGGTCCCGGGTGCGCACGAGTGAGGACAAAGTGCGCAGGAAAGACTAGTGTTGGTCTGTAGGGCCAGTCTAGATCCCACCAGGCGTAACGGAGCGTTACAAGAACAAGTCCAAACCACACATCCACTAGACTCACATCCACACAAGATCCACAAAGATACATGAACAACAAAGGGAAACAAAGATACAAGGTAGAGTTCATTCCAAATCCAAGAGGAGATGAGGTCTTGATGATCTAGGTAGATCCTTCTCCTTTAGGAGGCCTTGATGATCCTATGATGGTGATCCTTATCCCTTAGGAGGCCTTGATGATCCTATGATGGGGATTCTTCTCCCTTAGGAGGTCTTGATCCTCAAGATAGAGGTACAAGGAGCAAAGCTCTCTCAAATGATATCATATACTTTGCTAACCCTAAATCTGAGCAAGGAGATGACTACTTATAGTCTAGGGAAGATTTGGGGGAAAATGGGGTTACAAGCGTCATTTGCCCTAATGCAAGCACGCATGGTCGGGGTGGTCCGGGCACCCGGGGTGGTCGCCTGGGAGGAGGGTTCGCTCACTCGGGGGGTAGGTTCGGGCACCTGAGGTGTCACCAGGGGAGGGGTCGGGCACCCGGGGTTGGAGCGCCGGGCACCCGGGGGTGTAGGTCCAGGCACCCGGGGTGTCCAGAGACTATCACTCCAGTGGCCGCAAGTCCGGGCACCCAGGGTGCCCAGAAAACCTCTGATGTTCCGCGTCTTGGAGTTTCTCTTCCTCCTTGGGGCTCCAAGTGTACTTGGAGATCCCTCCTTGCTTCTTCATCAACTTCCCTTGCGTACCTAATTAAGCATGCACAAAGTCTCCACGTGAGGTAGAAGCCATTTCTCACATGAACTCAAAGGAAGCTCGAAGAGGAAAGAGGTAAGCTCGGTTTCGATGGCGCGTCTGCGGGCTCTCGTCATTGGTCCACTTGGCATTTGTGGTGGTGATGGAATGTCCATGGGGATGACCGTAGGATGCTTCACATCACCTCTTCATCATCCTTATTGCATCCATGACCATGTTTGAGTAGTTCCTACAAAATCTACGGGCCCATAGTAGTAGCTAGATAATTCTCTAGCTCTCTCTTTTAGATCTTGAATACCATGTTCCCCTTCTTTCTTTTTCAATTGGGATCAATGCAATGTAATTCTGCGGTGTGTTTGTTGGGACATGATGAATTTTGAGTTTATGATCAGATTGTTCATTGAATCTATTCTAATCTTTTCAGATTTATTTTTTGTATAATTAAGTAGCTATGTATGCTTTATGATCTATTTGTCTTCTTTGACAAAGATTGATTGGTAGATCTTCATAGGAACTAGTTCATAGTAGTGGGTTCGATATTGCTATGATTTCTATATCCCAATTGCTGTGGTTTTGTCACGGCAGATATCCTAGTGCTAGGACTTAGGTGTGAAGCCATCGCTATGGCGGTTAACTCGAAGGGGTTGGACGGGACGAAAGACACAGGTTTACCCAGGTTCGGCCCCTCTCGAAGGAGGTAACAGCCTACGTCCTGCTTTGAGTTGTATTGATTGGATATCGATTACAAGGGAGCGGATTCGCTAGACCTAGTACTCGATCAAAGGTTTCGTGGCCTAAGCCACCCACGTAACCCGCCTTTATATACACAGGTCGAGGCCCTAGGCTTACAAGAGTCAGGGTCGGGTCATACTTGATAACCGACCTCACCTCTAACTATACCTGCCTTGTATAACAAGCCGCCACCGGCGGCTGACACCACCGGGTTACACATCGCCTTCTGGCTCTGGGCCTCCAGGCCCATCAAGCTTATTCCAAACCTTATTGCTAAGCCGCCAACCTCATGACCCGGCCCCACCTGGGCGGGTCTTACCACGGGGTTATATCCCCAACATTAGGCCCCAGATTGATTTGAACCTGTTCATGTCAATCTTCAAGTCTTCTGGTTGGCGAATCTTGCATTCTCTGATAAATCTTCATGACCCGCCAAAAATGGGTGATGTCATCTCTGATCAATCTTCATGACCCGCCATGACATCATCAGGAAAATCAAAAAGATTCCCCTGACGTCACAACGAATCTTTTTCATTAAAATGACCAGCCTGAGAATCGAGGCACTTTCGTAGTCAATCATCATTGTGTCTCCTCGATTCCCGCACCGGACTGTTTCCGTTCCATCACATCCTCATAAATAGGCACGGGGGGTCCCATTATTTTCACTTTCCCCGCCGCTGCCTTCTTCTTCTTCCTCCAGACGCCCGCGCCGCCGAAGCTCGCCGCGCCGTCCGGGCCTCGCCGTCGTCTCCAACATTGGCCGCTGCATCACCCTGAGTACGTCCAGAGCACTCCCGCGTTCGCCCGCATCATCAAGGTTCCATCGTTGCCCCTTGAATAGATCTGCACTAGCTTTATGGATTTCCCCCGAGTTCATCGGGTTTTCCTTCATGTTCATCACCGCCCATCGGAGCATTCTTCGTAGATCAGAGAAAGAACACTTTTTAGGCCTTATAACGTCGCCCAAATCATGCGGCCATCAGCTCAATAGGCATGCCATGCTCATTGTAGATTGTTGGCTTACTTTAATCCGTATATAAGCTGCCTGTTCTTCCACTGGCTTTTTAGGTTTAGGAATATTTTTCTTTTTACCTCGCCCGTAGATCTTCAAGCAATAGCTGTAACTATTGGAATCTGTTTCTCCACACTTAGTAATTTTTTCAGTACTCACTTGCAAACTTGACCCGCCGCCGTACTGCCGGCTCACATTGTCATATTGCGGCCTGCTTCGGCGGCTCATAACCTTATATTGACCCGCCAAATGTCGTTACCATTTTTAAAGCCATAACTGCCTTGGTCATAATATGTTTTTAACCCGCCATATATTCATGCCCTTCCGCAGTCTTTTAATCCGCCGCCATGTCTAGAGTCCCAGCTTCCTGCAACTGGGTAAGGTCCGGGGTGACTGAGGAATCACTCAAGGACTTTGTCACCATGGGAGTTCTGCCGGCTCAGGATGTCATCCACTGGCGGGTTCCGGGCAATGAAACCACTCCTAAGCCCGAGGATGGGGAAATTATAGTGTTCACAGACCATCTTCTCCGCGGTTTTTCTCCACCCGGGTCTAAATTTTTCCGGGACGCCTTACACTCATTCAACCTGCACCCTCAAGACAATGGCCCAAATTCTGTCACCAATCTATGCCAGTTCCAGACCCTCTGCGAAGGTTATTTGCAAGAAGAGCCGTCTGTTGACCTCTTCAAGGAGTATTTCTACATCAACCGCCAAACAGAAATGGCGAATGGACTGAGCCTCGAGCTTGGAGGTGTCACTCTTCAAAGACGGAGAGATGTACCCTTTCCAGCAGCAACTCTGCCGAGTCATCCCAAAGAATGGAATAAGACTTGGTTTTACTGAAAATCACTTCACCGGAAGGGGAGAACCCACTGCCGGGTTACCGTCCATACCGGCTCAGCACTGATACAGAGTTCCAGACCGGATGTCCACTGCAGAACGCGCTAAATATGGCCCAAGCTTCTCAAAAATAAGGGCCCTATTAGCCAACGGGTTAACAGGTGTTGATCTCACCCGCTGCTGGGTCTCTTGGAGGATTCTGCCGCTGAGCCGCCGCAACGCTTTAATGTGCCAATACACTGGCGAGGTGTCTGATCCTCAACGCTTCAACCAGACCCCCATGACAGACCAGGATCTCAATACCATTGTCAAGTCTTTCCTGGGAGAAACTCGCCGCCTGTAGCAAGACGGGGTTAACGCCTTTTTACGCACTTAACCCGGCTCTAGATGTGAGTCTTTCCATCCTAACCCTCATCCATTCTTTTAATGCTGTGCTTCATATATTTTATTAACCTTTCTGCCAATGCGTTTTATCACATGTAGGCCGGCTCTTCCTTCTGGAACAAAAAGTTACCCGCCTCCCTCAAGAAGAAGAGCAAAGTTCCCAAGGCGACCAAAGCTAAGGCGCCGACTCGTAAGAAGAGGCAATCAACCGAAGAACTATTCGATCTGGATGACTCAGAGGTAGAACTTGACTCCCTTGGTCTTCTCTTTATGCAACTCATTGACAATGACTACTCACAGGAGGAAGCAGAAACAAGCCATGCTGATGTTGCAGAGGTAACCATTATCTCCTCTGATTCGGAACTTTTACCAGTAAAGAGAATACGGCGGGCTATACGGAAGGTAAAATATTCTCGCCCTTTTGCTCACTTGGATCCCAACTTTCTTTTGAAGAAGCAGCAAGATGACAACAAGCGTCAGACCCGGAGTACCGGCTCTGAAGATCTTTTAGCCGGCTTACCAAATGATCCGACTCCTCGGAAACGGCGCACTGAAGTACTTTCCTTGCCCTAAATTTATTTCCTTTGTATGCCAATATTGTGTTGTAGCTTACTTGCATTTGACAATGCTAACTTTCCAGGACTCGCCTCCTTCTTCCGGCGACTCAACCGCCTCAAAGTTGCCTCCTCTTATTATCAACCCAGGGTAAGTATTTTCATATCCCACTCCGTGTGTTAATAGTCTATCCTTATTTACTGACGTGTAACTTCACCTTTGCTCATAGGGCTCAAGCCAAACGGAGGAAGGTAGGCGGGTCAACCGCTACTCCTGAAATTTCAGAGTCAGCAAACCCAAAGCCTAACACCCCTGAAGCTCACATTGAGCCGTCTGAGGCTGACAAAGACGCCCATGAAAAAGCTCTTGAGCATAATGAGCCGGCTAATATGGATATTGAGGCTCCTGAGGTCCATCCAGAAACTGATCCTAAGCCCCCCAGCCCCCAGCCGACAACTGAAGACATGGCTTCTCATGAAGAAGTTACTGTTACTGGGGCGGCTTATAAATCTCCATCTCCCTCCAATGTGCTATCAAAACATACCAGTGAAGATGAGGCGGCTCCTTCTAAGGAAGAAAAGACTCAATCTGATCTTCCTAACTTAGAAAAACTTACTGCCGACGAGTTGCACTCTGGCTATCTGAGCCGTCTCTTTGCAAGCCGGGACATGGAGGCCAACTTGGTTGGCATGATGAAGAAAAAATACGAGGTACTCCACTTCCCTTGCCTTTCCATATATATACTTGTGTAGCCCCCAAGAACCGGTTTACCTCTCAAAAGGTCAGCCGGGTCTTCAGTCACTTGCAATCTTTCAATAAATTGCCATGTAGCCCCCAAGAGCCGGGTCATTATGTAAGTAATGAGCCGGCACTCAATCATAGAATAAGAGCCAACGGTAGCCCCCAAGGGCCGGGTCATTATATAAACAATGAGCCGGCACTCAATCATAGATTAAGAGCCAACTGTAGCCCCCAAGGGCCGGGTCATTATATAAACAATGAGCCGGCACTCAATCATAGATTAAGAGCCAACTGTAGCCCCCAAGGGCCGGGTTATCTTCATGAAGATGATCCGGGTCTTATGTGCCTTGTAAATATAAGAAAGGACTGGGACACAATAGCCCCCAAGTGTCAAGTATATTGCTTGCAATCTGCTTGGGACTTGTAACGACTCTGCCAAATTTCTAAAAACCAGTATGAGCCGGACAGGCGGTTTAAAACTGACAATCTTGCCTTGTTATGACTTGTCTTGTGCAGGAATCTTTAAATGTCGCTGAGTCTAACGTGTCAGACCTTAAGAAGAGTCTGGCACTGCAACAAGAAGGCCGAGCAGAAACCGACGCCAAGTATCAGATCGCCTTGACTGAGCTAGATGTAATCAAGGCTGAGCTCAAAACGCTCAAGAAATCTACTGAAACGAGCCAAGCCGCCATGACCAAGTGCGCAGAAGACGCAGAAGGCCGTCTTAAAACGGTGACTGAAGAGCTAACCGGCCTGAAGCGGCACATAAGCCGGATGACCGAAGCCATCTTTGGTAAATATTTGTTGACTTGTAATTACGCTTGACATGATCCTACAGAGACTCGCCCCGCGACTTACAATCTCAATCTCTTTTGCAGGCCAACGAACTCGCCAACTTCCGGATGACAACCTGATGAAGTTGAAGGCTTTATATTCACTTGCTGAATAGCTGTACGCCGGGTCCCTTTTCACCATTAAAGCTGTTATGACTGAGAAGGGCGTTCCAAAATTTATGAAGGGTGTGCTAGAAGTCCTCTCCACCATCCCAAAGCAGATAGAAGAGCTGAAGAGATCAGCCGCCCGTAAGGGCGCAATGGCTGCTTTGAGCCGGTCACTGGCTTATGCACCCGAGCTTAACCCGGCCAAGATGATGGACGGCTTTCCTCAGCTGAAAGACGACGGCTCGCAGTTCACTCAAGATGACTATACCCGCTGCATGAAGGCGTCCCGAATTTTGGCAAGCCGGCTGGCCGAAGAAGCTGATCTGTCGTCATATCAGGCGGCTTATTCTGAGGATAATAAGCGAGTTCGGGGGCCCACCTTTGAAGCAAAGATCCTGATTCCTCAACGCCGTAAGCACCTCTTTGCCCCTAACATTGACCCATCTCCAATCATGCATGATGAAGCCAAATTTGAGGCCTTAACAAACTGCAACTGGGATGTGGATAACCTTCAGATCCTGGAGACCGAAGACCTGGCGCAGGATGACCCGGCGCAGAGTTAAATAAAGAGTTTGCTTCATATGAGGGTAACCCGGCCCTGTTGATATGTCGGGTTATATTTTGCTGCAAAAAACTTAAGTCCACATGTTTTGTGCTCCTAGACAGCTTTGTAATAGCAGTAGAAAACACTTAATCACCTGCTCTTTGTGCCTTCGTGCACTTTTTAAGCTTCTTTCAGCCCATACACCGGCGACTTAGCATAATTGTATTGATATATAATCGTCTGACTGCCTTGACTCGCCCAACGGGTTGTATGCCATGAACAATGCTAAGCCGGGGTTACCCGAAAAACTTAGACTCTTATCATGAAAAAATACCTGCAAAAAACAAGCAACAGAATATGCATCTGCATAACCCCTGTCTTATAAACCAGCTTTAAAGGCACAGCAAGACAGGAGAACTTTACTTTTCAAGAAAAAAAATTATATTGCTTCCGAAGAAGCTAGGCATAAAAGCCTAAAACCTCGTAAGCCGGCTCTCACGTGACATAAATCCGTCGTTTAAACCTTAGCAAGTTCAGGGTCTTTAACAGATTGACATTGCTAAGAGTACGAACGGGACACATAGCGGAGAGACTACAGCAGACAAGGCGAGTTTATCCTAGCTCACTGTAAGCTGGCTCTCTCGTGACAAAGCCGCCGTTTAAACTTTGACAAGTTCAGGGTCTTTGTGCGAGATTGACTTATAAAATTTCAGGGTCTCTGAGCAAGATTGACTGTCAAGAGTTCGGCGGGTCACTTGGCGGAGTAGCAAGTTGCAAACGGGCAGGTTTAACTCGAACATGGCATATAAAGCCTGGCCAAGAGGGCATGAAAGCTAAACCCAGTGGGTTGGAAGCCCCCAAGTGACTGGATGAAGGATCAACTCCTTTGCACGAGACTTAGTGCAGAAAAAACGGCAGAAACCCCTAATCATGGGGATGTCAACTTTATTATATCATAAAAGATGGTATATACAATGACAGGAATATGTACATTGATGAGAGCCGGACTGGCGGCTTAAGTATAGTATGGCCGAAGGTGAGCAATATTCCAAGGCCTTGCAGTCTCTTCACCAGAGGTTCGTGACTTGTCGCTCTCCCGTATATCGATGAGATAGTAGGAACCATTGTTGAGATTTCTTCTGATCACAAACGGTCCTTCCCAAGGAGGTGACAACTTATGCATATCTGACTGATCTTGGATCAACCGGAGTACTAAGTCACCTTCTTGGAACGTCCGGGTCTTGACCCTGCGGCTATGATAGCAACGCAGGTCTTGCTGGTAAATCGCAGACCGTGCTGCTGCAAGATCCCGTTCTTCATCTAAGGCATCCAAAGCATCCTGACGCGCCATCTCATTATCAGTTTCCACGTAAGCCGCCACTCTGGGCGAGTCATGACGAATATCACTGGGGAGAACAGCTTCTGCACCATAAACCATGAAGAAAGGCGTATAGCCTGTTGACCTGTTGGGGGTGGTTCTTATGCTCCAAAGAACTGAAGGTAACTCCTCCACCCAACAGCCCGGCGTGCACTCCAAAGGAACCATAAGCCAGGGTTTTATCCCTTTCAAAATTTCCTGGTTAGCACGCTCGGCTTGACCATTAGACTGTGGGTGAGCCACAGAAGATACATCGAGGTGGATATGCTCACCATCACAAAACTCCTTCATAGCCCCCTTGGATAGGTTTGTGCCATTGTCAGTAATGATACTATGAGGATACCCAAACCGAAAGATCAGCTTTTTGATGAATTGAACTGTTGTTGCTGCATCACACTTGCTGACCGGCTCAGCTTCAACCCACTTAGTAAACTTGTCAACCGCCACCAAGAGGTGGGTCTTCTTGTCCTTAGACCTCTTAAAAGGTCCCACCATATCAAGCCCCCAAACTGCAAACGGCCAGGTGATTGGAATCATCCGTAATTCTTGAGCTGGCACATGGGCACGTCGCCCAAATTTCTGGCACCCGTCACATTTATTGATCAAGTACTCTGCATCTTGATGAGCTGTTAACCAGTAGAAACCATGTCGAAAAGCCTTAGCCACCAAAGATTTTGACCCGGCATGATGACCAAAATCGCCGGCGTGTATCTCTTGCAGGATTTCACGGCCCTCATCAGGTGAAACACATCGCTGAAAGATGCCAGTCACGCTGCGCCTGTGCAACTCGCCATTGACAATAGTCATAGATTTAGACCGCCTTATAATCTGCCGTGCCAGAGTCTCATCTTGAGGTAACTCGCCGCGGGTCAGATACGCCAGGTAAGGCAACGTCCAATCAGGGATTGCACGGAGAGCCGCCACCAATTGCCCTTCTGGGTCAGGTATAGCCAGATCCTCCTCCGACGGTAACTTAACCGACGGGTGATGCAATACGTCCAAGAACACATTAGGCGGCACCGGCTTACGCTGAGAACCCAGTCTTGACAATGCGTCAGCCGCCTCATTCTTCCGCCGATCAATATGATCCACCTGATAACCCTTGAAGTGGCCAGCGATAACATCAACCGCCTGGCGATAAGCCGCCATGCGAGGGTCCTTTGAGTCCCATGTGCCAGAAACTTGCTGAGCCACCAGGTCTGAGTCGCCAAGACATCTAACCCAGCTCAAATTCATCTCCTTGGCCACACGGAGCCCGTGAAGCAAATGCATTGTTAGTACAAGGAAACATTAACCTCAAAACATAACAAAACTTGTCACCTCGCGGGGAAGTTAAAACAACTCCAGCCCCCGAGCCTTCCAATTGCCTGGAACCATCAAAATGAATCGTCCAATATGTATTGTCCAGCTTCTCCTCAGGTGCTTGACACTCCGTCCAGTCATTGATAAAGTCCACCAGGGCTTGAGATTTTACAACCGTCCGGGGCACATATCTCAGATTGAGAGGCCCAAGCTCAATTGCCCACTTAGCAATCCTACCAGTAGCTTCTCTGTTTTGAATGATATCTCCCAAAGGAGCAGAGCTGACCACTGTGATCGGATGCCCAAGGAAATAGTGCTTCAGCTTGCGATTGGCCGTGAATACACCAAACACCAGCTTTTGCCAATGTGGATATCTTTGCTTGGACTCTGTCAAGACCTCACTGACATAGTAAACCGGCCGCTGGACTGGGTACTCCTTACCCGCCTCCTTGCGCTCCACCACAACTGCAGCACTGACGGCTCTATTGTTAGCCGCCACGTACAGGAGAAAAGGCTCTTTCTCCACCGAAGCAGCCAAAACGGGCGGCTCAGCCAACTGCTTCTTGAGCGCCTCAAACGCCTCATTAGCCGCATCACTCCAGACGAAGTCATCTGTCTTCTTCATCATCTGATACAGAGAAATGGCTTTCTCACCCAGGCGGTTATGAATCAGCTCAGAGCAGCGATACGACCCGCCAGACGCTGAACATCATTAATACACGCCGGCTTAGACAAAGAAGTGACGGCCTTTATCTTGTCCGGGTTAGCTTCAATGCCACACTCGGAGACCAAGAATCCCAAGAGCTTGCCTGCAGGTACACCAAACACACACTTTGCCGGGTTAAGCATCATCTTGTAAACCCGCAGATTATCAAAAGTTTCCTTCAAATCAGCCAACAGAGTCTCCTTCTTCCTTGACTTGACCACAATATCATCTACATAAGCATGAACATTGCACCCAATTTGACCATGAAGACAGTTCTGCACACAACGCTGATAAGTCGCCTGAGCACTCTTGAGCCCAAAAGGCATAGACACATAGGAGAATGCTCCAAAAGGCGTAATGAAAGACGTCTTCTCTTGGTCCTTGACTGCCATCTTGATCTGATGATAACCCGAATAAGCATCCAGGAAACATAAACTCTCACAACCCGTCGTTGCATCAATGATCTGTTCGATACGGGGGAGAGCAAATGGATCAACCGGACATGCCTTGTTGAGATCGGTGTAGTCCACACACATGCGCCATGTGCCGTTCTTCTTGAGTACCAGCACCGGGTTAGCTAACCACTCCGGGTGAAAAACTTCGATGATAAACCCTGCTGCTAAGAGCCGGGCTACCTCTTCTCCAATAGCCTTATGCCTCTCCTCATTGAAACGACGGAGGAACTGTTTGCTGGCTTAAACTTGGGATCCACATTAAGGTGCTGCTCAGCGAATTCTCTCGGTACACCCGGCATGTCAGAAGGTTTCCATGCAAAGATGTCCCGATTCTCACGGATGAATTCGATGAGCGCGCTTTCCTATTTGGGATCCATATTGGCCCCAATAGTGAACTGCTGCGATGAGTCGCCAGGAGTAAAATCCACCAGCTTGGTATCTTCTGCCACAAACTTCAGGGGCGGCTCAGATTCCGTGCTAGGCTTCTTTAACGGGGTCATATCTGTAGGGTCAACATTCTCCTTATAAAACTTGAGCTCCGCCTCAGCACAACTTGACTCTGCATACGCAGCATTGCCTTCCTCGCACTCAAGAGCAATCTTCCAATCACCATGGACTGTAATCGTTCCGTTTAACCTGGGCATCTTGAGCTGCAAGTAAACATAACAAGGCCTAGCCATGAACTTGGCATAAGCCGGCCGCCCAAACAAAGCGTGGTACGGGCTCTTGATCTTGACCACCTCAAACCATAAGGTCTCTACCCTATAGTTGAACTCATCGCCAAAAGCTACTTCCAGGGAAATCTTCCCAACTGGGTAGGCCAACTTTCCGGGCACCACACCGTGAAAAACCGTTGAAGTTGTCTTAAGATCCTTGTCAAGCAAGTTCATCCGACGGAACGTGGCATAATACAGGATGTTGATGCTGCTGCCACCATCCATAAGCACCTTGGTGAACACGTAGCCTCCTACTTGGGGGGCCACTACCAAGGCCAACTGCCCCGGGTTATCCACACGCGGCGGGTGATCCTCCCTGCTCCAAGTTATGTCATACTCGGACCACTTCAAGTACTGCGGGAGAGCCAGCATGACCGTATTAACTGCCCGCTTACGCACCTTCTGATCCCGCTTGTCAAGGCTTGTCGTAAAAACATGATATTGGCCTCCATTAAGCTATTTTGGGTTACTCTAATACCCGGACTGGTTGTTTTGTTGCTGACCTCCATTTCCAGACTGTTGATTATGACCTCCATGGTTTCCCTGGCCTTGATAGCCAGAACCTGAGCCCCCTCCACCAAAGCCGGACCCAGGAGAGCCGGATCCTGACCCGCCAGACGGTCCGCTGCCGCCGCCCTGATGCTGGTTAATACTGTAATTCCGGAACTCCCGCATGACCCAACAATCCTTCCAGGCATCAGTGGATGGCTTCGGGAACACTATGTTTTGGACAGGGGGCATTCAACATTGCTTCCATATTGAAAGGCTTGGACTTGCCAAAAGGCGGTTTACCATTGCCCTTGCCACTGTTGCCTCCAGTACTAGTGTTGGCCACCAGATCTGACCCGTCGTCCGGGTTCTTTCGCTTACCGCCATTACCGTTATTATCATTTCCTGCCCCACTCTGCTGCTGACTCTTGCCATTGCTATTCTTCTTACCCTTAGCCGATTTCTCATCATCAGAACCAGGGTCCTTCGTGCTGTCAGAGTCCGCATACTTGGTGAGAGCCGCCATGAGCTCCCCCATATCCTAGCATGAACGTTTGAGCCGTCCAAGCTTCTGCTTGAGGGGCACAAAGTGGCAATTCTTCTCCAGAATTAGAACCGCCTGAGCCGCCGTGATATTATCAGAAGAGTGGATAATGGTTGAGACCCTCCAGACCCAATGATGGGCCGACTCATCCTCCCGCTGCACACAATGATCCAAATCCACGATTGTCATGGGATGCTTGCACGTTCCTTGAATTTTTTTGATGAATTTCGCCTTTAACTCGGCCCAGGAATTAATGGTATTGGGTGGCAAACCCTTCAACCACGTGCGAGCCGGCCCCTCTAACATCATGATGAAATATTTGGTGCAGACTGCATCACTGACGTCTAACATCTCCATGGCTAATTCATAACTCTCGATCCAAGCTTCCGGAGGCAGATCGGCAGTATAATTTGGCACCTTGCGGGGACCCTTGAAATCCTTCGGCAGGCGTTCGTTTCGTAAAGCCGGCACTAAGCACGACACTCCCACAGCCCTGGAGGTTACTCCGGCTCCTACTAAAACAGAAGGTGCTATTGTGGGTTCTTGATAAGCCGCCACAGCTTCCGCCGCTGCCGCCTCTCACTGTGCTCTTGCCCGGTCTACCAGCGCCTGGGCATCAAGAGCAGGCGGGTCATCTCGCGCCGGGTTCCGACGTCGCTCGCTGCTAGAAATCACAGGCGACTCTATGCGCCGACTGTAACTGCGGCTCGGGATAGGGGTCGAGTGCACGCGGCTCCGGCTGTAGGTATACTTCTGCTGTTGCGCCACAACCGTCTGCAAATATCCAATGGCATTCCGGGTTTCCTCTGCAAAGGGTGTTCCATCAGGGATAGGGAGCACCGAGCCGGACTGCCGCTGCCACCATGTTCTCCACCGGGTTAGAATAATGATCGGGTGGTGTTGGGAAGTGCTGCGGCGGGGTCTGATTCCCGCGGGGCGGGTCTGGCTGCTGATGCTGAACCGCCGCCCTACTCCCAGGTACTTCCGCCGTCCGGGTTATGGTTAAGGGTGGATTTCGTCCTGTCCCTGGCGTGTTGAAAAGATTCCTAGGCTCATACTGATCCGGCAAACGGGTCTGATGCCTCATCCAATGGACTGCATCTGCGGTCTGTTGCTCTAGGTCAAGGCGAAAAGCTTCCGCCCTGAGGCGCTCCGACTTAGCATCCATCTGAGCTTTCAGTACATTGATTTCCTCTTGGACTCCGGCCATCTGATCCTTCAACCTCGCAATCTCCATGTTACGGGCTGCTTGGTTTTCGGCCGTGACCTCGGTTCCCATCAGAGTCGTAAGTTCATTCATCAGATCCAGCAAAACTTGAGCCGGTGGCCTGCCTAATCCAGACCCGGTCGCACCAGCAGCCGTGCTTCCAGGAGCTGGTGACGATCCTGCCATAAAGACAGCGGCGCGGCGCGGCGGCTCATAGTATTCCGGCTCATGGTATTCTGGCTCAGGGTAGCCCTCGAAGTAGCCCCCAAGCCCGTTGTTGTGAAGCTGGTAGAGTGATTCCGCCTCTCCTCTTGAGGATCCATCCTCTGAGCAGATGAGGGTTTCCTCCCGCGATATAGAACCTTCAAGTTCCGTGCCTTGGGTGAAGCCGACGAAGACGTGCTTCCGGCCTGGGTTAACCCGGGCGGGTTGCGCGCGCTGGGCCGGCTCGACTAGGTCGATGCAGATGTCCGGCCCGGGCTTAGATCCGCCGATCTTGCTGATGAAGACGTGAATTCCGCCGAAGGGGACCCGGTACCCGTACTCGATTGAGTCGGCCTCGGGGCCCCAGCCGGCGTCGTTGATGTAGAGCTTGCCGCGGCGACCCTTGGTCATCCTACCGAGGGCGTATCCCTCGATCCCTGGGAGAGAGCCCTTCGAGTACTCCAAACCACCGAGCATCTGCCCCACGGTGGGCGCCAACTATCGTGGTTTTGTCACGGCAGATGTCCTAGTGCTAGGACTTAGGTGTGAAGCCATCGCTATGGCGGTTAACTCTAAGGGGTTGGACGGGACGAAAGACACAGGTTTACCCAGGTTCGGCTCCTCTCAAAGGAGGTAACGGCCTACGTCCTGCTTTGAGTTGTATTGATTGGATATCGATTATAAGGGAGCGGATTCGCTAGACCTAGTACTCGATCAAAGGTTTCGTGGCCTAAGCCGCCCAGGTAACCCGCCTTTATATACACAGGTCGAGGCCCTAGGCTTACAAGAGTCCAGGTCGGGTCATACTTGATAACCGACCTCACCTCTAACTATACCTGCCTTGTCTAACAAGACGCCACCGGCGGCTGACGCCACCGGGTTACACATCGCCTTCTGGCTCTGGGCCTCCAGGCCCATCAAGCTTATTCCAAACCTTATTGCTAAGCCGCCAACCTCATGACCCGGCCCCACCTGGGCGGGTCTTACCACGGGGTTATATCCCCAATACCAATGAAATAATGGTGACAAGAAATGTATTGTATTGTTGTCGCTAAGTAGAAAACAACGGGGTTTTATCTTATTGCTAGGTTTCTTCTTGTCTACATTATGTCATCTTGCTCAAAAGTGTTACCATGTTTCTTTGAACTTAATACTTTAAGCTGCATGTTGGATAGCGATCTTAGGGTGGAGTAATAGTAGTAGATGTAGTTGGATTAACGGTCTACTTGTCGCAGACTACCTATATAAGATTATGCCATGAACGATCATAGTCATACTCGTTGTTATTCTTGCCAATTACCCAAGTGTAATTTTTTACCATGTCGTTTGCCTTCTTTTTTAGGGAGATGCATATAGTGAACCTATGCCCCCAGGTCCATTCTTCCATTAATACAAGCATCTACAAAATTGCTATTTAATATTTGCCGTACCACTATCTATCTATTTGCTTTTATTCTTGTAACTAGAAAGACAAGGGGTTTGACAACCCCCTTGCCAAGTTAACTGCAAGTATTGTTTTTGTTTGTGTGCACGCACAATTGACCTTGCTAGCAATGAGCCCATGCCGAGAAGGTTGAACAAATGACTCATTTCGAAATTAGGTTGCTGAGAAGGTTGTGGCTAGTGAGTTGTGTTATGCATTTGCTCTAGTCGAACATAGTGAGCCCATTGGATTTTTCCTCCTCAATAATGTGGCTATTGCAGCTAATTATCTCTTAAAACATAGGATTTCCATCATGATTTTTGAACATTGTCATGACATATCCATCTCAACGGCTGGAGAAATATTATGTACATAAAATCGATACCAAGTTGATTAGGAAAGAGCCATAGTTGTTCGTAAATTGAGCATCCACTCAGTGTTGTTCATAAATTGCAGTTCATATGTAATCCACACTTTTATTATGGGGAATATGTAACCCACACACTGAAGGCCCAAATAGAAAAAATTGTTAGGCCCGCTCCAATCCCGTGCATAGATTGCTCTAAGATAAGCATACCACGCAACATCTTGTAAGAACTCACTTGGCGGCTCTCCATCTTTATACAACGGTATTGATAGTCATAGGGTGATGTGATGTAAACCAAAGCTAAGAGTATTATTTGGATCAGTGCAGTTAGATTCTACTTTGTTTAATCAATAACCAGGATAAGATAGTATGATATCATACCACCTCATGACAATCGATGCTTCCGGAAAAAGCCTAATGCCGACTTGGTCGGCACCAATGACTGTGACACCTTCGTGTATCAATTACCCATCATTATGAAGCTTTTGTAGCTCATTCTTGATGTGCTCCGAGCGAAAGCCTTGAGCACTGCTGAGAAATATATAGCGTCTATGCACGCACCAAACCATGTAAATGTGATACGTAATATCATCTCGGAGGATAATTACCATCAAAATAATACTGAGAAAATTATTTATGTTTCCTTCAGCAAAGGCTCCTTAAAGTATGCTTTCCTTGCAGCTCGCTCTGTCATCGAGGTAATTTAGTGCGTAATTTTCCTACACTTCATATCTACATTCTCGTAGGTTATACATTTGTTCTTGATCTATTGATCCTAAGTGCTGAAAAATGGCTCATTTGGCAATTAGATTGCTGAAAAGGTTATGATTGGTGAGTTGCGTTCTGCTATTAATATAGTCAGGCCTATAGCCCACATGCTGAACATAGTGAGCCAATTGGATTTTGTCTCTTCAACATATTGGCTATAGCAGCTAATAATCTCTTAAATCAAAGAATTTTCATCATGATTTTTGAACATTGCCATGACATTAGTATCCATCTCGACGGCTTGAGAAATAGTATGAAAATAGAATCCGTACCAAGTTGCTTAGGAATAACGGTAGTTGAGGAAATTTTTATTAAAATCATATCCATGTAGTGCAATACATTAATATATTGAGAATGCACTCATTGTTGTTCATAAATTGCAGTTCATATGTAATGCACACTTTTATTGGAGGGAATATGTAATCCACACACTGAAGGCCCAAATAGACAAAATTGGTAGCCAACTCCAATTCCATTGATAGATTACCCTAAATGAATCTTACCATGCAACATATTGCAAGAATTCACTTAGGGCCTCTCCATCCTTATGCAACAATATCGGGTGTCCTGGGGTGATGTGATGTAAACGAAAGCTAACAGTAATATTTGGATCACTACAGTTAGTTTCTACTTTTTTTAATCAACAACCTTGATGAGATGGTATGGTATCATACCACCTCGGGACAAACGATGCTTCCGACGAAATCCTAAGGCCGACTTGGTCGGCAGCGATCATGGTGACGCCTTTTAGCATCGGTTACTTTCTTGAAGGTGTCATTGTGAAGCTTTTCTAGCTCACCCTTGATATGCTCCGCGTGAAAGTATTGAGCACTTATGGAAAATATATAGCCTTTGTGCATGCCCCAAACTATGTAAATCTGATAAGGAATATCAGTTCGAAGGATAATTACCATCGAAACAATACTACTGAGAAATTCAATTATGTTTACTTCAACAAAGGTTCCTCAGAGTCTGCTTTCCTCGTAGCTAGTTCTATCATCAAGGTAATTTAGTGTGTGCTTTTTCTATACTTCATATATACATTCCCTAGTGTTATACAATAGTTTTGGTTCCATTGATCCTAAGTGCTGAAAAATGACTTATTTTGAAACTAGGTTGCTGAGAAAGTTGCGGCTGGCGAGTTGAATTCTGCTATTGCTCTAGTTAGGCCTCCAGGCAACCATGCCGAATATAGTGAGACCATTGGATTTTTCATCTTCAAAAATGTGGCTATTGTACCTAATTATCTCTTAAATCATAGGATTTCCATGATGATTTATGAGCATTGCCATGACATTAGTATCCATCTCAATGGTTCGAGAAATATTATGAAAATAAAATATGTACCAAGTTGCCTAGGAAAGAAATGTAGTCGAGTAAATTTGTATTAAAATCCTAGCCAAGTAGTATAATACATTAATATGTTGGGGAACGTTGCATGGGAAACAAAAATTTTCCTACGCACACACAAGATCTATCCATGGTGATGAGCATCTACGAGAGGGAGAGTAAATCTACATACCCTTGTAGATCGCTAAGCGGAAGCGTTTAAGAAACGCGGTTGATGTAGTCGAACGTCTCCGCGATCCGAATCGCAAGTCGTCCCTCGATCCGATCACGAACTAGCGCCGAACGGACGGCACCTCCGCGTTCAACACACGTACGGCTTGATGACGCCTTCACCTCCTCGATCCAGCGAGCGATGGTGAAGTAGTGGTTGAGTTCCAGCAGCACGACGGCGTGGTGATGGTGGTGAGGAACAATCTCTGCAGGGCTTCGCCAAGCGCTACGGAGATTATGACGGAGGAACTAGAGGGTTAGGGTTGCCGCACACGACTTGGGGAAATCTTGATGTGTCCCGTGTGCTAGCCCTGCCCCTCTATTTATATGTTGAGCCTTGGGGTCCAAACTTGGAGTAAAAGCCTCCTCCAGGTCGGTTTTGCCCGCACAAGGTCGGTTTGGCCCGCAGGGAAAGAGTCCAACTCGGATCCCTGCCGAACCGTGCATAGCCGCGCACAAGCGGTAGTACCGCTCACAAGCGGTAGTACCGCTTGAGCGGTAGTACCGCTTCACACAAGCGGTAGTACCGCTTGGGCGGTAGTACCGCTTCCAACAAGCGGTAGTACCGCTTGGGCGGTAGTACCGCTTCCAACAAGCGGTAGTACCGCTTATGCGGTAGTACTGCCTTCACCAGCGGTAGTACCGCTTAAGGCAGTAGCAAAACTTCCTTTTGCACTTTCCAATACCTCGTGGGCTTTATCCCTTTGGCCCATATAAAGTGTTGCTGCACCCGAACACTTCGGTAAACATCCGGAACCCCTTCCGGTGAATTCCGGAACCCTTCCGGAGATCAAAACACTATTATCACATATATCAATCTTTACCTCCAGACTATTCCGGAGATCCTCGTCATGTCCGGGATCTTATCTGGGACTCCGAACAACCTTCGGTCACCAACATAACTCAACTATACTAATCGTCACCAAACGTTAAGTGTGTAGACCCTGCGGGTTCGAGAACTATGTAGACATGACCGAGACACCTCTACGATCAATAACCAATAGCGGGACCTGGATGCCCATATTGGCTCCTACATATTCTACGAAGATCTTTATCGGTCGAACCTCTATGTCAAGGATTCAGTTAATCCCGTATGCTATTCCCTTTGTTCTTCGGTATGTTACTTGCCCGAGATTCGATCGTCGGTATCTCTATACCTAGTTCAATCTCGTTACCGGCAAGTCTCTTTACTCGTTCCGTAATACAAGATCTCGTGGCTAACACTTTAGTCACATTGCTTGCAAGGCTCATTGTGATGTTGTATTACCGAGTGGGCCCTGAGATACCTCTCCGTCATACGGAGTAACAAATCCCAGTCTTGATCCATGCCAACCCAACAGACACCCTCGGAGATACCTGTAGAGCACCTTTATAGTCACCCAGTTACGTTGCGACGTTTGATACACACAAGGTACTCCTCCGATGTCAGGGAGTTGCATGATCTCATGGTCATAGGAACAGATACTTGACATGCAGAAAACAATAGCAATAAACTGACACGATCATATGCTACGTTCGTAGTTTGGGTCTTGTCCATCACATCATTCTCCTAATGATGTGATCCCGTTATCAAATGACATCTCATGTCAATGGCTAGGAAACCTTAACCATCTTTGATCAACGAGCTAGTCAACTAGAGGCATACTAGGGACACAGTGTTGTCTATGTACCCACACATGTATTTGAGTTTCCAATCAATACAATTATAGCATGGATAATAAACGATTATTATGAACAAGGAAATATAATAATAACCAATTTATTATTGCCTCTAGGGCATATTTCCAACATAATATATTGCCTATTCACACATTGTTGTTCATAAATTGCAGTTCATATCTAATCAGCCCTTTGATTGCAGGGAATTTGTAATCCACAAACTAAAGGACCAAATAGAAAAAAATAGTAGGCCAACTCCAAATAGAAAAAAATAAAGCTCCCCGTGCAACCTCTTGTAATAATTCACTTGGCGGCTCTCCTTCCTTATGCAACAGTACTGATTATCATGGGGTGATCTAATGTAAATCGAAGGTAATAGTAAAATTTTGATCACTGCAGTTAGTTTCTACTTCTTTTAATCAACAATCTGGATGAGATGGTTTGGTACCGTACCACATCACGAAATTCGATGCTTATGACGAAAGCCTAACACTGACTTTATCAGCAGCGATGATGGTGACGGCGTCGGGCATCAATCTCCTTCTTGAAGGCGTCATTATGAAACTTTTTAGCTCGTTCATAATTTTCTACGGGTGAAAACCTGAGAAATGTATAACCTAAGTGCATGCCCCTAACTATGTAAATCTGAGGAATATTAGCTTGAAGGATAGTTACCATCAAAACAACACTTTTGAAACTCCATTATGTTTACTTCAACAAATTCTCTCGGAGTCTGCTTTCCTTGCAGCTAGTTCTGTCATCGAGTTAATTTAGTGTGTACTTTTCCTACACTGCATATCTACATTCCCTAGTGTCATACAACAATTATGGTTCCATTGATCCCGAGTGCTGAAAAATGACTAATTTGGAAATTAGGTTAATGAGAAAGTTGCGGTTGGTGAGTTGAGTTCTGCTATTTCTCTAGTGAGGCCTCCAGGCCACCATGTGAACATGGTGAGCCCATTGGATTTTGTCTCTTCAAGAAGGTAGCAATTGCAGCTAATTATCTCTTAAATCATAGGATTTCTTCATGGTTTCATATAGTGCCATGACATTAGTATCTACCTCAACTGCTCGAGAAATAGTATGAAAATAAAATCGGTACCGAGTTGCTTAGGAAAGAACTATGGTCGAGGAAATTTGTATTCAAATCATATCCAAGTAGAATAATACATTAATATATTGAGAATTCCCTCATTGTTGTCCATAAATTGCAGTTAATATGTACTCCACACTTTATTTGTGAGGAATATGTAATGCACACACTGAAGTCCCATACAGGAAAAATTGGTAGGGCATCTCCAATCTCATTGATAGACAACCCAAAAACAAGCTTACCAAGCAACATCTTGTAAGAATTCACTTGACGGCTCTCCATCCTTATGTGACAGTATTGATAGTCATATGCTGATGTTTTGTGAATCAAAGCTAACAATTTTATTAGGATCACTGCAGGTAGTTCCTACTTATTTTATGATGGTCTGGTACGTACCACCTCACGACAATCGATGCTTTCGACGAAAGCCTAATGCCGACTTTGTCGGCACCGATGATCACTACAAAAAAACACATCTGTGATGATATGCATTTGTCACAATAGTTCATGTTTTCTCTCACGTATTTACATTCGTGATGATTTTATGACAGAATCAAGATAGTCATACATGTGCTGTCATGGAAGTGTTCCACGACAATAATCCATTTATCATCACGGAAATGTTCACTTCCGTGATGATAGATGGTGTGTCATGGAAGTGTTTTCATCAAGGGGTAACCTACACATGGCAGCCACCGTAACGGGTCATCGTTAAGCTATTAGGTGCCGGTTTTGGATTCGATACCCATTAACAACCCCGGCCAATGATGATTTCCACGTGTCAATTTCTAATTCGCCAACAGTACCACACGTCAGCTCTACGTTGTGACTGGTATCGCACATCCAACAGACGATATGTGCCAATGAAACAATGACATGTGGCACAGCCCAACAATTAAACGTTTACTTAAAAGGGTCGGCCTAGTCAAAGTTAGCGGGCCGACCCATTACGCATTGGAACCAAACAAATCTTTCTCTCACATGGTTTGGTGTGTTGAGTCTGAGCTTCTTTGTTGTCATTTAATGTGTGTGCATGCATAAGACAAAATGACGATGTCAGCAAAAATTCCATCAAAAATAGAGTTTCAAAATGCTTTGTGGCTCAAACTATTGGTCCTATTAAAACCCGTTTTCGCTGTTAAATCAGTCGCAAGCGCTTCGAAAATAGATCCCATGTTGGTGTGTTTTGATGACTTTTTGGGGGTCTAAAGTTACCTGACCGGCACCCGTCAACCCCAACCCAAATTTGGGCCTGGTATGGGAGGCTCGGACGCGACCGTCAGACCGACCCATCCTGGTCCACCCGGACCCACAATATCCCTACCCGGACGAACCCTAGGCAGCAATCAAACGACACTCCATTCCACTCTTCGTCTCCTCTTCACCTTGTCACTTCCCCTTCTGATCCAATGTCGAGCTTCGGCAGTTTACCGTCCGGCGGCGACGACCCCGTCGACTGGGAGTTGATGTTGCACGAGGCGGGGCTCGCCGTCCGTATCACCCTGCCATGGCTCTAATGACTCTGACGATTCCCACAGCTCCGACGACGACGCCCCTCCCATCATCGACGCATACACAGAGGGCTGCAGCCACACCGGTGACCGCAAGAGCAAGGGACCAACGCGGAAGTGGTGATGTACTGGTGTCGCTCTCTGTCTCTGTTTTACTTTATAGTTAATTTAGTTTGTCTCTATGTTGCTGGTGATGAAATAATTATTTTGATTCGATGAACTGTGTTTGTTCATCTATGTGTGTGTATGATCGACCTTGATAGTTTCTTGCATTGCATAGGTAGCACGGTTTTGAGGGGTCGGAATTGAGATATCCGATTATGGACAGGCAATATAAGGGTTGACCGGTCACTATATGCGAACGCACCCAGGCACATTTGTGACGTTTAGGGTGCTGGATTTGCTATATCCGGCCGTAAAAGCTCTAATGAATGATTTTGTATAGACTTTGTTTCACTTCAATGAAAAATGAAACATGGCGTCATGATGCCTTCATTCTATAAAAAACACAACAAGAATCTCGCTGCTGTTAAAGAGAAGAACAATATCTTCCTATAGTTTCATCATGTAGTTCTGTACACTATGGGTGTGTTTGGTTGCCCACAAAATCGCAACTAGGCTCAGTTGGGCCACGAAATGTGCGTTTGGTTGTGAACGCACTGGGCTGGCTCGCATCCGCACGAAGCTTAAATCAGCCCGCAGCCTGGCTTGCTAGAAACTACTGAATTGGCAGTTTCTAGCGAGCTAGGCTGAGTGCATCGCAAGCTCGCACGCGGGGAGCAGGGCGAAAGCGAGTGGGGATGGCGGGAGATGGAAATCGGGCACGGCGGCACGGCGCCAAATCTAGGCTCACCCCCCACCCACCCACACATTTACTCGGTCACCACTACCTCTAGGACAACCACTTCCTCTAGCCTCACCACCGGCGGCGACGACGACTCAGATCTGTGCAAGCGGCGACAACAGCGGAGGCGGCGGCGGCAGGAGCTGCTGCTCCCCTTCCATTTGGCCACCGCCTGGTCGTCCTTGACTCAACCATGGCCCCCCCTTTTTGTCCTCGTCTCCGAAGCCGGTAAGCAACACCCCCTCTCCCCCCTATGTTAGATATGTTGTTAGGCTGTTAGGCAAGGTGTAGGATTGATTTTCCCATTGCTCAACGCACCCTCGATGCGGACTAGGTTATGGATGCACGGATGTGGCTGGTAGTTCAGGCAGCATCACTGATAGCTATGATTCAGGCATGGGTCATGTTCATGTACAAGAGAGTTGTTCGTCATGGTGAGCGACATGTCATCACATATGCTCCAATGCTTATGCGGGAGCAGGAGAGGATAGCGAATCTGAACTACATATACAACTGCAACGACACAGAGGCTATGTGGATTCTTAGAATTAAAAGAGCACCATTTGCCAGACTTGTCCATACTTTCGGGAGCAGGGGGCTGCTAAAAGATAGCATCCACACCAGTTTGGAAGAGCAATTGGCCATCTTCCTTCATGTTGTTGGCCATAACCAGAGGTTCAGGGTTATCCACAACACTTTCAGGAGATCAATGGAGACCATCTCAAGGTACTTCAAGCAAGTGTTGTATGCTGGTGGGGAGCTCAGAGGAGAGATGATCAAGTCACCAACTGGTCGGACTCCTACCAAGATTCGCACTAGCCCAAGATTGTATCCATACTTCAAGGTGAGCACTGCAATATGTAGTTCGTTGCTTGATATGCTTGGATTGTCGAAGGTGAGCACTAACACAATCTTGTATTGCCATTTCAGGATTGCATTGGGGCAATAGATGGTACCTGTGTCACTGCCAAAGTGCCGAGCTCACAAGTTGCAGCATACAGGGGGAGGAAGCACTACACAAGACAGAATGTGCTTGCTGCTGTTGACTTCGATTTGAAGTTCGCATATGTGCTGGTTGGCTGGGAAGGGTCAGCACATGATGCTAACATACTCAGTGACAGCATGAGTCGTCCTGATGGCATCAACATCCCTCATGGCAAGTTCTACCTAGGAGATGCTGGCTATGCATGTCAGTCAGGTGTTCTTCCACCCTTTAGGAAAACCACATACCATCTGAACGAGTTCGCTGGTAGGAACTATCCTAGGACTTCACGGGAGTTGTTCAATCTCAGACACTCCAGCCTTAGAGTAACTGTTGAGAGAGCATTTGGAGCTCTGAAGAACAGGTTTAAGATCCTGGATCAGAGGTCATTCCACTCTTACTCAAGTTAAGCTTGTTCTTGCATGTTTCATTCTGCATAACTGGATCCTGCAATGGGGTTGTGATGAACTGGTGTCTGAGGAGGAAGATGTGACACCTGACAATCTTGACCTCGGTCGCCATGGTGTGGAGGCATTTGACAACGAAGCCTGAAAGACCAAAAGGCTGGAGTGAGAACAGACTACGTGGGAGAACAGAGGCCAGACAAGGATCTGAAGAAGAAGAGCAAGAGCAAGAGCAGAAGAGGAAGCAACAGCAACAACATAAGAGGAAGAGGAAGAGGAAGAGGATGGATGACGAACTTTCCCCATTCAGCCACATGACTCTTAATAATGTGTACTGCCATTTGATAGTAACTAGGATGAACCGTAATTTGTTTCGTAGCTAGGAGTGAAAATGTTCTGGTCGCGTGTGCTAAGGTCACCACTAGTGAGAAGTGGTGACAACACCTAATGCAGGTTAGAACCAAACAACGTGTCCTATGTGCGCCTAATGCAATGTGGCCAACCAAACAGCGGGTCAAAATAGTTTCCTCATGCAGCTAACCTATATGCGGACAACAAACAATATACAGATGATGGTTTTTAGGCTGCTTTCTCAGTCAGAACCATATAACAAATCTATGCAATGCAGCCAAAATTGAGACAACCAAACACACCCTATAACTATCCGGCATCATTTGAGACTTTGTGTCGTTACATTCCTCGCAAAGTGTTTTTTACCGGTCCCGGTAGCTACCGGTGGTTGTCCCACCAATAGGATGATGACAACTCAAAATTTGTGTGTTTGTATTCCATTTGTATTCCACTATCTTCTCCATTTAAGTCACCGTATTTGATCAGATGGGGGCCCACCACGTGATGTCAGCCATGTCCTACCCACATGATTTCACATGCCCCTCACCCACGTGAATTCAGCCACGCCTCTCACTTTACACATACGCACACACGTACATCAACCTCTCTTACTTTAAATTGATTTGAATTCTTTAAAACACATATTTGAATTTAAAATTTATTCCATTCATTTCGAATAAAACTTTGCTCAAATGAATGAAATATAGTTTTTGAGTGAGTATTTGAAACGAGTGAAATATGTTTATTGAAATGATTAAAATATGTTTATTGAAATGAGTGACATATCAGTTTCGTGAGTGCGTAGTGAAATTAGTTTTGAAATATATCTTTTGTAATGAGTGAAAAAAGTTGTTTGAGTGAAATAAATTTATTGAAATGAGTGAAATTAAATTTTATACGAGTGAAATAAAATATCTGGAACAAACCTATTTCCTAAGAATTATGTTTGTTGAAATGAGTGAAATTAAAATTTATATGAGTGAAATATCAGTTTCGCAAGCGCTAAGTGAAAGTAGTTTTGAAATATCTCTTTCGTAATGAGTGAAGAGGGTTTTTTTAACGAGCGAAATATATCAAATGTAATATGTTTTCTGAAATGAGTAAAATCTATCTTTTATAAATGATTGTAATGTGTTTTATGAATCTAGTGAAATGTTGAAAGGTTTTCTGAAACTTGTGAAATGTGAAACTGACTGAAATGCGCTTCTGAAGTGAGTGAAACAGTAAAAATTCAAACTAGCCAAAGTGTATCCAAGATTGATCTTGTTTTAAAGGTCTTGTCATCCTGAATTCAAAAATATAAAATGTTTCAAAACTAGATATTTAGTTTGAAAGTTATCAGCCTGTTAAAATGCCAAATGGAAAATAAAGTGTCAGTATCTAGTGTGTGTATGCAGCTGTCTTTCATCTATGCTCTCTCACTGTGTCACACAAAAGGTGCTGTTGTGGACCCCGTCCAACCCTGTATACTTGTTTGTATAATATTTGTATTGCTAAAAAAGAAAACGAAAAGCATTGTGGGGTCTTCCGGCCACACTAATCTCAAAGCAATGCTTGTGGTCGATTCCTAACCGGTACATACCGGCATCGGTAAAAAAAACTTATTCGTTACATTCCTCGGCATCCTCCTCCAAATAAGTAATTTTACCGGAGCCGGGATGTACCGGTGTTGGATCCATCCTTCATCCATTTCGTCAAGATCCGTGCAGTCTCCATCCGTATAAACTAGTAATTGCAGCCCCAGCTCTATACACTCGTAATACAAGTGTGGGTCCCTTTGCATGCAACAGCTTTTGTCAGGGGAAAGTACACTTGCATGCATGGTACATATATTATCCCTCTCTCTCTCTCTTCCCACGCAAGACCTCTATTTAATTTCTTTGGAAAAAATTTGGATGATAAATATGCTTTGAATCTAAACTCTGTTTTTGAAAAAAATTATATATTTAAATTCAGGGCGACAAGACCTTTGAAACAAGACCGGTCTTGGATATATTTTGAACAATTTGAATTTTATAGTTTTCATATTTCAGTTCTAGTTGTATTTCACAAACATCAGTTTCACACATTGAATAAACAACATGACAAACACATTGAAATATGTTTCATGTATTTCATAAATACCAGTTTCATATATTTTAAATAATCATTTGAACGTATTTTAAATAACCCATTTAACATATTTCCACACCAAAAAAACAATTTCAGAAAAATGATTTCACTCATTTCAAAAATATCAGTTAAGAAAACAAATTTCACTCGTTCCAAAAATAGATTTCACTAATTCCAAAAATAGATTTCACACATTACACTCATTTCCAAAAGATATATTTCACTCATTTCAGAAAACACATTACACTCACTCAATTGAAATACTATACTACATTTCACTAGTTTAAATTTTTTTGATTTCACTCATTAAAAAATATAGATCTGAAAACTAATTTCACTCATTTTAGAAAACACATTACTCTCAATTACATAATTAGATTTCACTCAATTTAGAGAAACACATTACACTCACTGAATTGTAATATTATGTTTCACTCGTTTGAAAAAACTGATTTCACTCATTCCAAAAGATAGATTTCACTAGTTTCAGAAAACAAATTACACTCATTTACAAAAGATAGATTTCACTCATTTCAAAGAATATAATTCCGCTCATTCCCAAATCAGTATTTCACTAGTTTGAAAAAACACATTTCACTGATTTGGAAAACTGATTCACTCTTTTAAAAAATCTCTAATACTAATTTCACTTCTTATTTATGAAATATCTTGAAACATATTTCACTCATCACAAAAATCAGTTTCAAACATTGAAATAGACAGTTTCACAGAACAATGGATATATTTCTTTTTTTTTCAAGTATCTTATTTCTCACATTTCACTCAATTCAAAACGCATTACACTCACTCAATTAAAATACTATATTCCACTTGTTTCAAAAAACTGATTACACTAATTACAAAAGATAGATTTCATTCATTTCACTAGTTTTAGAAAAACACATTCCAATCACTAAATTGAAATAACAATTTCACTTGTTTCAATGATAGATTTCACTTATTTTTAAAACTGGTTGGAAATAATCAGCTTCACATTTTTTTAATAACTAGTTTCACATTTTTTAAATAACAAGTTTCACATATTTTGCACTGAAATATGTTTCATATACATGAAAAACAAAAAAAATCCCATTTCAAAAAAATGGTCTCACTCAATTCAAAGAACTTGTTTCACTTATTTCAGAAAACTGATTTCACTCATTTGAAACGTTGAAATTTAAACATGTTTGAATGTATTCAAGATTGATCTTGTTCTAAAGGTCTTGGCGCCAGGAGTTCAAATATATAAAATGTTTCTAAAATGGGATTATAGTTTTAAAGATGTGTTGCCACGCTACTTGTAAGAGCACATTTATCCATGTGTGGTTTTGGTAATTGATGGCAATCCCTATGGACTAATGGTTGCCTTGAGTTATATTCGAAGGATTTGTTCGTAGGTACTTCTTGAAGTCCATCTGTTGGTTTCAAGGATTTTATATGGTGACCAAGGTGGTATTCAAGGTTTTATCCAAAGATTGGTCATGTGAGAGTTGAGCCTATTGCAAGCATGTCTTGAAGAAGAAGATTGTGTGAGCACTCATGTTTACCTTCGAGACATCATCTTTATGAAGAGAGAAGATAAGATACAAGGTTGATCAAGACTAAGTCAAAGAGTGAACTAAGTTGATCAACACACAAAGCATACAAGATACACCGAGAGGGATCAAGTGATCCCATGGTATGGTAAGCGTTGTCCATTACGCTTTGTGTACTAACCCATGGTCTACGTGAGTGTTCTTCGTAGGGTTAGGTATATTTCCATGGGATTGCATCAAGAGGAAGATCCCATACAACCCATGGAAAATGACATCAAGTGGTGATCGTCATCAAGGTTGCGGTGTGCAAGTTCAAGTGAAGCATCACGGAGAGATCATGCTTGAAGCTTGCCGTCCATTGTGGTGACAATGGACTTGTGAAGATGTGCCGAAGAGTGGCTCACCCATAGTGGAGTATGGGGGAGCAATCTACTAGTCTTCATCGAGCTGACGCAATCAAGAAAGGTGGTCCATCTTGAGAAGGACAAGATTGTCATCATCTAGCTCAAGTGGACTATGTGCAAGGCAAAGGTTTGACCTTGATAGGGTTTTCTATTTTACCGGTCTCATGGTGGTAGTTGGGAGACCGGGTTATAGGATCGATAGCCGTACTATCAAGGGGGGCTCTCAAGTGAGTAGCTTGATCGTATCGTTCGTTGAGAGCTCAAACCATTACATTCTTGGCATCATAATCTTTCTTGGTTCTTGGTTGGCTTTTCTCTATGTGGGTTCTTGAGCTTATGGTCAGCTTCATGACAAGCTCAAGTTCATCGAAAACGGAGTCCATATACATCTTCTATGATGTTTTCGATATTGGAGTTTTTGTCGGTTCTTCATTCATGGAGGTTTCACATCTCTATATCATTGGCATTTTCATACTGCCTCCTCTTAAGATAACCAGTCGCTGTTGGATAGCTCTTGTTGTCCTGAATCCAACAAGCTTGAGTTTGCTCAATTCCGAGCTCATTTGTAGAGGTTATGGCAGTTCTGGTCTTACCTGTTTTCTTGATGCGATTACACCGCTGTCCCGACCTGATGCACCGCTCGCTCCAGACATCCGGTTTGACCACCACTCCAGGGGTGATACCCTGGAGGTGCTGTCACTGAGAGGTCCCTAGCGGTTGTACCGCTGCCCTCGGGCGGTTGTACCGCCCACAGCTGGGTGACCCAGGGTGGCAGCTCTAGGCGGTTGAACCAGCCCAGCATCGGGCTCCAACCGGACACGGTTCTGTTGGGCTCCGGTTGTTGGGCGGACCTGCACCGGTTGTACCGCTATATTATATAGCCCGGTACTACCGGTGTCCCAAGCGGTTGTACCGCTAGGGACTTTGCCTGGTCCAGTGCTCGGGCCGAGCTGTTGCATCTTGGTGGAACCACCGGCCACCTTTCTGTTGTGGTCCGGTGGTTGGGCGGTTGTACCGCTATATCTATAGCCCGGTTGTACCGCCCGCATCACCGGTTGTACCGCCCCTGTGCAATTCGGAGCTTTACACCACAATGGATAGCTCTTGTCGTCCTGAATCCAACAAGCTTGAGTTTGCTCAATTCGGAGCTCGTATGCGAAAGTTATGGCAGTTTCAGTGCCAGGGCAGTTTTTCTCTGAACTAAGTGGTAGTACCGCTCGGTACCACGGTAGTACTGCTCCGGCGGTACTTCCGCTATGTACTACCGCTGCTACCACCGCTTATATTTTTCTTCTAGCTTCTTGGGATTATTTGAGCGGAAGTACCGCTCCCTCCAGAGCGGTACTACCGCCCCAAGCGGAAGTACCGCTCCCTCCGGAGCGGTACTACCGCTTTGTTGTTCCAGGACGAGTGTAAGCGGAAGTACCGCTCCCTTGAGCGGTACTACCGCTTGTGTGCGGGCTGTGGGGGTAACGGTTGGATTTTCCCCCACCTATAAAAGGGGGTCTTCTTCCCCATTTCTCACTATCTCTTGAGCTCGTGTTCTTCCCCCATTGTTGACCTTCTTCGAGCTTGCTAACTCTCAATCCCTCCAATGATTCTTTCTAGTTCTTGAGGGAATAGAGAGAGGAGATCTAGATCCACATTTCCACCAATCACTTTCTCCTCTATGTGAGGGGAACCCCCTTGGATCTTGATCTTGGAGTTCTTCGTGTTCTTCTTCGTTCTTCCTCTCATTTCCTTCATAACATTTGTTGTTCTGGTGGGATTTCGGAGAGAAGGACTTGGGCACTCCGTGTGCCCTTGCCATTGCATTTGGTGCATAGGTTTGAGTTCTCCACGGTGATACGTGGAAGTGAGAAGTTGAGAAGCTTATTACTCTTGGGTGTTTGAGCACCCTAGAGCTTGTTCCTCTTGGGTGCCTTGGCGCCCTAGACGGTTGGTGGTGCCTCGGAGCTCAATCATTGTGGTGTAAAGCTCCGGGCAAGCGTCGGGGTCTCCAATTAGGTTGTGGAGATTTCCCCGAGCAATTTGTACGGGTACCGGTGACCGTCCCCAAGGGTTGCCAAAGTGTACGGGTACCGGTGACCGCCCCCAAGGGTTGCCATTTGTATGGGTTCGGTGACCGCCCTCAAGGGTCCCTTAGTGGAATCACGGCATCTTGCATTGTGCGAGGGCGTGAGGAGATTACGGTGGCCCTAGTGGCTTCTTGGGGAGCATTGTGCTTCCACATCGCTCTGAACGGAGATTAGCATCCGCAAGGGTGTGAACTTCGGGATACATCATCGTCTCCACGTGCCTCGGTTATCTCTTACCCGAGCCCTTTACTTGTGCACTTTACTTTGTGATAGCCATATTGTTTCTTGTTATATATCTTGCTATCACTTAGTTGTTTATCTTGCTTCGCATAAGTTGTTGGTGCACATAGGTGAGCCTAGTTGTTTTAGGTTTTGTGCTTGATATATTAAACGTTAGTTTTATTCCGCATTTGTTCAAGCCTAAACCGTAATTATTTTAAAGCGCCTATTCACCCCCCCCCCTCTAGGCGACATCCACGTCCTTTCACTACTCATACGGACCGAGACGTGTAAACCCTACTGAACCCTCTAAGGCTTTGTTTGGTTACACCCTGTCTCAAGAGGATTGGAGGGGATTTAGGGGGGAATTTGACTTGTATGGGATTTAATCCCCTTCAATCCCTGCCAAACCCCCTCAAATCCATGTCAATGGAACGCAGCCTAAATGAAGCTGGGAGAAGGGGTTACAACCGCTAGATGGTGCGACGTGGAGGCATCGCGTCCCATATATGCCTTTTCCTTCAAAATGGGCATGCAACCCAATTCTCTTTCCATCCCAAACATGTCATCTGTGGTCTATTTAGGCTACCAACCCATGGTTTAGAACTAATTTAGTAGCGCGGCCGAATGAAACGGATTTCTTGTGAGAAACTGAATTTGTAATGGAGGAGCAGAAGCTGGAGGACTTTCGAGCTAGTGGCATTTATACATCGCTTGTAGTGACGCAATAAGTCGCCTAGCCTATATGCGTATTGGCCCCACCTTGAAGCGAACTATTATTACTAGACAAAATAAACTAGGCGAAAAAATTGCTTTAAATATTATGTGTCTAATTTTAGAAAGGAGAGATGAAAAAAGGTTTGTTAACTTTTAAAGGAGGGTTCACACGCTCTAAAATGGGTCAATTACATTCCTGCCACTAGTTGTGTCACACCCGTTGGTTTTGCCCCTAATTTCAAAAAACCCTCGGTCTTGCCCACCCACGTCCGCTCGGCTTATGCGTTTGCCCTTCCGTGACGGTTCCGGCTGGTCAGCGCCGTTTGACCACAAGCGGAGCTCGTTTGTGGACATTTTTGGCCCTGTGCTAGTTGCCCTTATACCTTCTTCCTCGTTGAGCTCCCGTGTAAAAATTAGAGAGCTCCGGCGCAGAAAAACAGAGGAGTAATGGGAGGAGGTGGATCTGGCGATGAGAACCAGAAGCGCGAGCCCGGGAAGCTCATCGAAGCTCTCAACGGCGGCGCCTGCCCCGGCTGCAGAGGTAAGCAGGGCTCGTCTGTTCTAGGGTTAGGGTTTGTGTTTTTTGGTGTTAAATCTCTCATTTTTCGAGAAGGTTGACGGGGTGGGCATTGTGGAGTATGCATCCGAGTTCTATCTTCCTGATGAGACCTACTGCGGCTTGGAGTTCGGCTCGAAGTATCGCTGCCCTGGACACGGCCTTGTTCCTGCCCGTCGAGTCGCCTGGGGAGGGGGAAGCACTGGTCGGCGATTTTTAGGGTGCCCACTTGATGTAAGATTAACATCAAGATATGTAATTTTGGACATGGACATGGCCTTGTTGATTTCTAATTTTGGCTTAAACTGCAGTTGCGAGAAGAGTGTCGATGGATTGTTTGGGTTGACCTGCCTCCCCCAGCTCGTGTAGCCCTTGCATTTGAAGAGATGCATGCTGAGATTGAACGCATCTGGATCAAATGTCACCATATGCAGAAGAGAAATCTGAAGCTGGCACAGAAGGAGCGTGCGTTGAAGAAGAGACTGAAAGATCAAGAGGAGATGTTGCGCGTGTGGGCAATGTTGTTTGTCCTAACCCTTCTATGTGCTGTTGTTGTGGCCATCTCTGTTTCTTCTTAGATGATGGATGATGATGTAGCTGGTTGATCTTGTGTTGTAGCTAGTGGATGATGATGTAGCCAATGGATCTTTGCTAGTTGGTAATGGAAGATGTAGTTTGAAAGTTATTTATGTGAACAGCAGTAGCTGGTGGATGATGTTTATGTGAACAGCAGTAGCTGGTGGATGATGATAACATGACATTTCTGTGGAATTGAGTACAATTCATTTCAACATCATATATTGAAGTAGTCAACGACATGAGATGCAAACAAATTGGTTCAACATGTCATTTCCCAAGTAGTTCAACGAGATAAGATGCAAACATAGTTCTAGGACACAGGACAACAACATACCAAAGTAGTTCCAGGACACACGACAACAACATACCAAATCAGTTCCAGGACACACGACAACAACATACCAAATAGTTCTCCAGCCAAGTGCACACTACACTACTAAGTCCAACATGACAGTGGCACATGTAACAACCAAGTGCAAATTAGAACTTTAGTTTTTTGCTCCTTGTGTTCTTTGCTGGGTTGGGTAACATCCTTGCTTTTGATCTTGTGTTCTTAGCAGGAGCTGGAGCAGAGGGTTCAGCTTCAACAACAACTGGTTGGCCTTGCTTCTTTTTAGCAGGTCTTGGAGAAGCCCCTTTGTCAGCTGCTCTTTTGAAATTTTGCCTGGGACTGAGAGATCAGACATGGTACAATTAAGGGACCAATTAATAACATAGGAATAGATACAACAATGAAATGTAACAGATATGCATACCTCAGTACTGTAGCTTGTGTAGATGGTGGCTCATCAACTACTGGCTCCACAATGTCAGCATCATCATCATCTATTACATTAGCTCCATTGTTCAATGGTACTGTTGCATCATCATCCATATTTTCTGCTCCCCAATGTTGATCCTCCTCTCCAAATGCAGCATCAACTGATTCTTTGCAGTGTTTGGCAATGTGTCCAAATCTCCCACACCTCTTGCACTTTCTTTTCCTAGCACCCAGCCCCTTCCCTTCACTGCTAGCCCTAATTCTTTGTTTTCTTGGCCTGCCTGGAGCCCTGTTTTGAACTGGTGCACACAGTTTGAAACCTGGATCAACTATGTCCCACTGCTGCTTTCCATCCAAACCTGGTAGGTTATCAGCATAAGTTGCTTTGAACTTCTCAACATAGTAGTACTTATGAACATATTGATCTATGGCATTGGCTTCACCTCTCAGAGCAGTAATAAAAAAGAGAGCATGAATGCATGGCTTGCCAGTGAGTTGCCACTGTCTGCAGCTGCAAGTCCACTGTGCTAGATCTACTGGGTACCTCCATTCTCTTTTCTCTTTGTCTGTAGCAGTCACCTCTGCCTCAGTTGGGCTCCTCCTGACAATTGCCATTTCTAAACCTTTTGATTTTGCCATTAAAGCCTTCATTACAGATGGTATGATATTGTGGCAAGTGAAATGGTCCATTGCAATCCTATTCCTGATATCAAACTTCTCCATAATGTATTGCCTAATCTTGTCTAGCAAATCCACTATGTGAAGCCCCTTGTACTTCCTGATCTTGGAGTTAAATGCTTCTGCTAGGTTGTTATTGACATAATCAACCTTGCAAATGTCATTTATTATTGCTCTGGCCCATATTTTTGTGTGATGCTCTTCCAAATATTCCTTCACCTTGGGCTTGCTGTGCAACTGCCTCAAATGGTGGTTGTGCTTCTTGATGCTATAAGTAAGTGAGCAAGGCCATAAATTTTCATCATAGAACTTCCCCTTGAACTTCTTACCAAAATTCTGAGCTAGATGCCTCATGCACTCCCTGTGCTCAACTCCAGGATAGATCTCCTCAACAGCAGTTTCAAGTCCTTTACAAGCATCAGTATGTATCACCAGACCTTCTGGATGTCCTATGACATTTTTTAGGTTTCTGAAAAACCAGCCCCAACTTTCATTGGACTCTGCTTCTATGACACCATATGCAACAGGAAACAACCAATTATGAGCATCTATTGCACATGCAGCAACAAGCTGTCCTCTGAACCTACCATTTAAAGTTGTAGCATCTACAGCAAGGTATGGCCTGCAACCCTCCAAAAAAACCTTCTGGCAAGCCTTGAAGCAGACAAATACTCTTCTAAAACACTCCTTGTGCAAAGTTTTACCTTTGAGCTTGTACTGTACAGTGTGTCTGTCAATGTCAACAACACTGCCAGGAGAGGCCCTCTCAACTTCAGCCTTGAATGTGTATAGTAGCTGAAAACTGTCATTGTATTTTCCATATAAAGTATCAAGAGCTATCTCTTTGCCATAGTAACACCTCATATATGGAGGTTCAACTCCATATTTCTCAAGCAACTTTTTCTGAATTTCTTTTGGTCCAATTCCAGGATTTTGCCTAATCCATGACATTGCAGCATCTGCTATCCACCTTCTTTTTGCAGCTCTCAACCTCTTGCTTCTGTTAACACTAGGACAGTTGTGCTGGTAAGGATTTACTTTGATCTGAAATGAATAAGAAAACACAATAAGTAAGGATTGCTATTAATCAAACCAAGTAAGTGAGAGGTGGCAATTATGGCTTCATGTAATTAGAAAAGTGTTCCTTTTACTTTTTGAACTGGTCATGTAGTTTAGAAGATTTTTATCATTTATGTCACTAGTTGTGTCCTACTACTCAATTTTACCATTAGAAGTTACAACTGCTTAAAAATGTCATCGTTCCATAAGATGCTTGCTCAGAAATGCCATTAAACACCTAAAAATGTCATCGTTCTGTTAGATGTTTGCTCAAAAGTGTCATTAGACACTGTTATTCTTATGTCAAACTTGTTGGCCATGTTATAATACCAAATACCTCTGGACCCACATGTCAACTCTCTCTGTCTCACAATGATGAGTGTGGATCCCACTTGTCAGGAGTAAGCAAGTGAATAATTTTAGAGAAAAAGAAAAACAATGTTGGGGATATAGTGGGACCCATACTTTATCATAGTGAAATAGAGGGGGAGTTGACATGTGGGTCCATCGTTATTTTGGTCATATGACAAGGTAAATGGGCTTTGAGCTAACAGCAATGGTGTCAAGGGGCATTTTTAGCATTGTGCCTAACGGAACGATGACATTTTTTAGCAGTTCAAACTCCTAGTGGCAAAACTAAGATGTGGGACACTAGTGGCATAAATGATAAAACTTTGAAAAATGTTCATGCATTTTCAAAAGTAATTATGTATATTTTAAAATAATATAATAGTGAGTTAAATAAATGCTAAGGAATTTTAAATACATGATGAAAAAAATATGATATACGAGGACTTTTTTAAAGTAAACAATGACTTTTTAAAATATGCAAATTTTTTAAAATATATAATGATTATTTTTTAAAACATCCAATGAACATTTTTAATACACCATAAGCATTTTTAAGACATGATAATCATTTTTATTACATGATGAAGAAATAAAATAAATGATGAAAAACTTTAAATGCACGGCAAGCATTTTTAATACATAATGTGCACTTTTTAAATACCCAATGAACATTTCTAATACATCATAAACAAATTTCACGGTGTACATTTGTTGATACACGATGATTTTTTTTAAGTACAAGATCAACATTTTTAGATAGACATCGAGTATTTCTAATACACTATGAACATGTTTTAAATACCCAATGAACATTTTAGATATACTATAAACTTTTTAATCCCCATTGAATATTTGTTAATACGCAATGAAAAATCATAAAACCGGAAAAAGAACATGAATTCAAAAATGTTCACGTATTTGGAAAAAAATAAAAAAATTTAAAAACGTACATTGATTTGAAAATAAAATCATCGCATTTTAAAAAAAGTTCATTGATCTTAGAAAAGTACATTAAATTTCAATAAAAGTTCACCAATTTTGAATAAAGTTCATAGGTTTTGAGAAACAAATCATCAAATTTGTAAAACAAATCATCAACTCAAAAAAAGTTCATTGAATTTTAAAAAAGTTCATCAACTTGGAGAAAAAAGTTAATCGATTTTAAGAAAAAATGTATGAATTTGAATAAAGAACATCGAGAAAAGGAAAAAGGAAAACAAAAGATGCAAGTAAAAGCATTGGGTTAGTTTGTTGTGTGGTTAGTGCAGCGCACGTTGATGAAGGAGGTCGCGGGTTCGATTTAGTGAGCGAGCTTTTTGTGCGGATTTAAAAAGAGAAGAATAAAACTAGATGGCCCGGCCCAGTGCATGAGAGGGTATGCGTCCGTTTGAAAAATAAACAGTAACGGACGCCTGAGGCGTTAAATAGGAAATGCCTACCTATATGGTCCGTAGGTCGCTACTGAGCGACCTAGCGCGTAACCCCATCGATGCACGATCCAATTTTTGGGCCAGCCTAATTATGTTTTACTAGCAAAAGAGCCCGTGCGTTCCAACGAGAGAGGAAAGACCACGCGCTCGTTACCCAATAACCATGTCTCAAGACCCTAATAGGTCTACGCCATTTATTTCAACATGGCATCTTATCATACTTGTCGTTTATACTTCTTCACACCCTCGCCGACGTACATGCGTTGTTATAGATGGTTTCTTTCGTCTCCAATTTGATTTTGCTGAGGTGTTCATTTTCAATTTGAAAAGACATCGATACGAAAGAAAGACGGGTCATGCACTACTAATTAAGGTTGCATCCTAAACAAAATTTTAAAAATTATTAACAGGTGAAACAACATTATATTTAGATTCACATTTTCTAATCTATTTTCATACATAACATTTTAAAGTTGGAGTTAGGGTTTAAAAGATATAAATATTTTTTCATGCATTTGAATATGTACCTAAACAACATTTAAAAATGGTTAATGGGTAAAACTAACATCATATTCATATTTTACATATTTTTCTAATGAATTTTCTTATATAATATGTTAAAATTGGAGTCACGGTTTAAAAGATATGGATATTTTTTTAAAATGAATCTTTAAAAAAAGTTATTTCCTAAACGGGCGACAGATTTATTAACCGAAACCCCATGGATTTTTCTGTAAAAAGCGAAACATTTTCTATTCCCACTTAAAATAGGGCTGCGGGTTTATTAACCGAAACTTTAGGGGGTTTTCTGCCAAATGCAAAACATTTTTCTATTCTCACTTAAAACAGGATTGTGGGTTAATTTCAGGAAAGCACAGGGTTTGTGCAAAAAGCACGACGGACAGGCAGAAGCGATAGGTCCTTTATTAGTAGGTAAAGATTTCCCATCGGTTTTAGAAATGTTTCAGAACCTTACTGTATCGGTTTTTATCAAATTTTCTTCCTTTTTACCTTTTTTTTCTCTTTCCTTTTTATTTCATTTCTCCTTTTTTTTCCTTTTTTATTTCCATGAACATCTTTCAAATTTGTGAACACTTTTTGAAGTTATATATATTTTTTCAATTCCTCAACAATTTTTTGAAATCGTGAACATCTTTTTTTAATTTATGAACATTTTTTTAAAACTATAAACAATTTTTTTCAAATTCGTGAATATTTTTTAAATCATGATTCTTTTTGAAATTTGTGAAACTTTTTTTACAAATTTGTAAACATTTTTTCTTAAATTGTGAACGTATTTTAAACTCGTGTACATATTTTAAATCGGCAAACGGTTTTTGAATTTTATGAACATTATTTTATTTTTTGAATACTTTTTGAAATACGTGATCTCTTTTTTTATTCATGAACATTGTTTTAATCGGCGAACATTTTTTAGACTCCCCTTGGCTAGTCGATCGTAAGATCAAGAACATCGCACCCCCCCCCCCCCCTTATTTTTAGGTCTCAAAGAGAACAAAATGGGAAGTGCATAAAGCCCTTAAGGACAATGCTTGGATTCTTAAAATCAATCCTCCCGCTGTCTTATCCCTTGAGCACATCCAGGATTTCTCCACCCTTTGGATGTTTCTGCATGACTTCCACCTTGATGAGCACGCAGACATAGAGGATGCTATTGTGTGGAAGCACGTCAATGATGGGGTTTACTGGGCGGCCACTTCATACAAGACCCATTTTTTGGGATTGGTCCTCCCCCACCTTGGACCGCATAGTGTGGAAGATTTGGGCGTCGCAAAAGCTCAAGTTTTTTGTTTGGTTGGCTTTGCAAGATAGGATTCGGACAACGATAGATTGGTCAAGCGCGTGTGGGCAAATTGCGGTCTTTGCTGCAAAAGGTAACAAGAAACCGAGACACATCTCTTCTTCAAGTGTCGATGCACCCTTAGCCTTTGAATTTTGTGATTAGAAAACTTGGCCTTGCGCATGTGGATGCATCTCCTTGGCATTTGGAGGGATCCGTTAAGGCCTTCTTTGATTTGCAGGATTTTCATAACGTAGAAACTGGAAAATACATATTTTAAGTGACATGTCCATTTGAATCCTATAAAAAAACAGACGAATTATAAAAAAAAGCTTGGAGTTGATGCTTGATTTTCAATGAAACATAGTATACTTGATTTCATAGGAAACAATCCTATAGGATTCAATCCTGTGACTCAAACGACCAATGTATGATAAAATCCTAAGGATCTTAACCCTTCAAAAATCCTATGAAATTTCTTTGAATCAAAGGAGCCCTAAAGATTGATGGGCTAGTAGAACCGACATGTACAATACATCTAGAAAAATCATGGCCTCTCTCACTATATTTGTCTCTTGTATAATTTGTAATGAGAAGAACACAAGTATTTTTCGGCACAAGAGCACACCGCCTCCGATTGTTCTCACATCGTCTTGGAAGAGCGGTTATGGATCGCCGTGGGTGCAAAAAAGTTAAAGGAAATTGTAATGCACGAGTAACTGTCATGTGGTGTTGTTAAGTACGAGTGTAAAAAAACCCTCAAAAAAAGTACGAGGGTAAAACTATATTCTTCTCTTAATTAATACTAGATGAGATGAATCTTTTGCTTTCGTTAAAAAACAGAATCTTGAGTTTCTTTTGTCAGAATTGTGAAACTGGACCGTTGCTTCGAGTTCGAGTACTCACAGCTCGACAGATTCACGCTTATGTGCTGGTTTCTTTTATCATTGGCAACGGCGTTCATTCATTACCACCGGCTTCGACACTTCTTTTTGCACGCAATTTAACAGTGACAACGCACTGGAATGAAAAACTCGTAAATTCGGGTTACTCCCGCGTCGCACAAGTATCACACATGACCCTATAGACAATTTGCAGTAGTACTACTATACAAAGTGTCATTCTGCTCTCGAGCGCAAATGCTTCTTCGTGAACGATACAATTGCAAACAAACAAAAAAAAAACACTGAAATTTTTAGCAGCAAACATTGATGAATTTTCTACGCTTGTGAAATTTTGTGAAGAAAAAACATGCCTAATGCTACATGCAAAAAAATCATTGTTCTAAAATGCTTTTCGAAATAGCCATCGTTTTTTTTCCAGAGCATTTAGGAATGTTTTGTCTTCACGGAAAACTATATGTATGTAGACAATTTGTCGATGTTTATTGTAAAAAAATGAAAATTTTAAATTTTGTACTGTTTTTGAGATTCTACTGTTCATGATGTAAGCTCGGAAGCAAAAACTCCATGCTTATTCGGAGGTTGGACGACAGTCGACAGTCGACAGACGATCACAAGACAGTTAGGCCAGTTAGGCACCGACGGCTTTGATCACTCTAGTCAGCACGGTCCATAACGCGATAAAAAAAACAGCTTTGATTAGAGCATCTACAGCCGGACCTCTCAAATCCGTCTCAAACGTCCAGGCAGGCCGTCCGGTCACTGACCGGTCGTGAAAAACCGACCCAAACGGGTGCCTTAAACGGGCCTCAAATGTCCGGGCTGATGGACACCCCTCATATCCAGCCCAAATATGGGGCCGATATGGGGGCGGCCCGGGCGCGTCCGCGACGTCGGCTTGGCCCGGACTGGCCCACACGGACCCCACAAATATCCCCATCTGAAAAACCCTAGACATCGGTCAATCCGAACTCCACTTCACTTATGTCTCCCTCCATTCCACTTCCGATCCCCTCCCCTCCGATCCGATGGCCGACGATGAAAGCAACGCTAGCTCCGGCGGAGAATCTGACGCCTCGACCATCGATGTGGAGGAGGTCGCCCTCCGCATCGCCTTGAGGCGGTCGTTCCTGACCAAGGCGGCAGCAGCTGATCTTTTAACGCAGCGCCCGTCGCCCGTCGATGTAGCGCCGGCGACATCGTCGGCCCGTCCCGCCTGGTGCGCAGCTCTGGCCGCTCTGCTCCCATCGTTTAGGTACGTCGGCAATCACTCTCTATTCCGGAAGTGGTACCCGACCACCGTTGTGTCCTCATGCCCGTGCAGGCGCCGACGTGCACGAGGACGCCCGAGTCTGAGGCACGAGCAGCCCACCGCGAGCAGTAACGGCCAAGGGAGATGGCTGCGGGCGGGGAGGCGCTGACCGCACGCCGGTCACGCGCGACCGCTTCGGTCGACCCCGATGTCGCGCTCCTCGCGTCGACCCTCTGCCGCTCTCTCACGACGGCGAAGACGGATGCGCGGCACCTCCACCGCAAGAATGCCGAAGACTCGGACTCGTCGTCGAGTTGTCAAAGCGCGAGGCAAGCAAGGAGGCGGCGGTGAAGGCAAAGGCGTCCTGCCTTGCCAAGGAGTAGGACCGCCTGCTCCGCAGGATGACGGGCCGAAGCTGTGACTCGGAGTCCGACTTGACGAGCGGCTCCACCTCCAACTCCGACGACGACGCACCACCGCACACCGACGCCTACACGGAGGAGGGCCATAGCCGCATCGACGACCGGAAGGGGAAGGGGCCGGCGAGGAAATAGTGATTTCCTCCGCCCTTTGCCATTGTGTTTATATTTTATCTATGATTTAAGTAGTTTGTAGTATGGATTTGCACTGTCCGCCATTAAATTTCGATGAACCATGCTTCTTTTGTCCGGCGACAAAATGTTGATCTTTTTTACGTAGCGTTGCGTGGATTGTATGGTTTTGAGATGTCAGATATGAAAGACGCGGGTGACGGGCGTTTGAGGGCCAAGATTTGCCCATCGCGGCTAGATACTCTTACCCCGATCACCACGGTCGATGACTACAACAGGTCAATCACGCGGAGTGTGGCTGTTAGCTGGTGCACGAACTGATCGATTCGATTTATTTCATGTGGTTGAGAAAGGGCCATGGACATGGATTGTACTGCTCGCGCGTTAATCAACACAAGTACGCAAGATGAAAGCTTTATTAAAAGATCCGTTCAAAGTTAAAGAAAAGGGGGGTTCATTAAACAGCAATGCCTTAACAAGTGCTTAAGAACCACGTAAAGGTTCGACCCCTTCCATTCTAGAATCTAGAGTATTCGAGAACACAAGAGCCAAATCCCTAACACTAACAACTCCTTAACGAACTGCAAGTACAGGAAGGAAGGAACACAACAAGGCGTCAAAGCCCATTTCGGCGTGCCAAACCCTAGTTAAACCTCGCATTCAATCAAGCTAGCTCACGGGCATCCGGTACGTTAGGTGGAAGGAGAATCGGGGCAAGCGCACGCACCGCATCTGTTGAAGCAAGAACGGCCACCGATCAACTGCCCACGTACGGCGGCGCATCCTCCTCGACGCGCCGCTGGTAGCTAGCTGTGCATGCATGCATGGTCGACACGGCGACTGCGCCGTCCACGCGGCTGGTGGGTGACCACCGTTGTCCTCTTGCTCGGAATGGCATGCAAAGCGGTCGTTCTTGGCCGTCATTCGTAATGGCGGCAGCATGCAGGTCTGGTCTGTCGAAACGTGCCAGGGGAGTGCGCGCGGTCCATCGGCCGGCCGCTTCGGAAACCGCGACGTCCCGGGGGGCACGGGCCGCGGTGGCCGGCGTGAAGACGAGCAGAGCTTACAGCGTCCACAGATGACTGAGATGTTTTCTTGCGGGGCTTGGGTGAGATGTTGCTCCATCAAAATCTCAATCGATGTCGCGTAGTGCTGAGTATGTTTGGTCTGCGAGAAAAAAATTGGTAGCTAAAATAATGGTTGAGGTTTTGCATAGCCAATGGATTGATCGATACTAGGTAGAAAAAATAAAGAAAAAGGTTGGTCTTGCTCCAAAGATAACTCAATGTTTTGATCATGGCAAAAAGGGCTACTGTCAATTTTTTGTCATTTATTTTGACAATCCTCCTTTTTTTTTTGTCATAATCCAAACATACCCTTAATAATGCCATACGATATATTTTTTGTCTTTATGAAAAACAAACCCTTGAAAAACAAAAAATACATTGAAGGCCTCGAGGAAGCTCCACCGCACTTCCCCCGGCGTGTTGATGGTGTGCCGCCGGAACTGCTAGAATCCGCTAAACTTTGTTCCCAACAACTGAGCAGTTACCAAAGCTTCGGTCCGATAGGGCCAACTGACCGATTCCCTAAGGAAGAGGACATTGTTGTAGCAAGGACATCATCAACGTTATAAGCGCACGACGGCAATCTCCTTCACCGGATCAGGCCAACCATGTACACACCCCCATTGAATCCGTGGCGAGGCCATAGAATGTATCGTTGTGATGGATATAGAGCTAAAGAACAAACGTGTCACACTGCAATGAGAGAAGTGCATATATCAACAATGAACTCCTAGGTGGGTCTAAACTACAACCCTCATCCATCAAACCAACTAGGTTGCACCCTCGAACCCCCAATACCAGACAAATAATGACCCCTGGCTCAGCTGGACCCCGGTTTCGGCCCACATGGAGACACGTCATTGCTTTGACTCGGCCGTTGAGTCTAGTCAGCTTAACTTAAGTGCGAGTGGCACAACTTAGGGTTTCTCTCTTCTCACATTCTCCCGTCTCTCATCCCATCCCCGCGCTATCCCCATCGCCACCCCAACCTCACCCTATCGCCGCCAGCTAGGTTCTCCCCGTTGTCAGCAGAGCTCGACCCACCGACGTCTCAACTATCCTGACCTGAAAGCACAATATGCTCCCTTGGTGATTTTGATAATTCATGACAACATACATTGTCTCTTGGACTAATATTTCTACCTAGTGTATTTCAGATAAAAGTCCATAGAGTCAGATGGGTTGGCAAAAAGGATTGTGAGGAGAGACCCCTAAATGCAAGGAATTGGATTGGGAAAGCTTCAAGCAAGAGGACTCTACATTTTACTTTGTGAGAAATCACCTTGAGTCCATAGGAAAGTCAATACTATTAAAAGGGGGTAACGTACTGTTGGTGAATAATATGCTCCACGTGCACAAGTGATAGTCACCAAAAACACCCACAAGCTCTTCCACAAAATTCTGTCCAAGCCTATCATGAAAATCGGTGCTACCAATATTTCCCACTCGGTCCCACCGATTCCCACCTCAGACAGATCCATGCCAAACCCTAGATCTTCGGTGCAACCGATTCTGCTTCGGTGCCACCGAGTTCAGCTTGCCAACTTTCTGTTACCTCGATTCTTAAAATCGGAATTTTCAAGATTTTGGATCGGCGTCACCGATTTGTGGAAACTGACCGTTGGTCACCTTATCGGTACTGCCGAGATCTTTGTATCGGTCTCACCGAGATTCAAAAGTTGCTACCTTTGGAGCAACTCGGTATCACCGAGTTTTATACTTCGGTGTCACCGAGTTGGTCACTTTAAGTGTAACGGTTGGATTTTTGGGGATGCCTATATATACCCCTTCACCATCACCCACTCGAAAAAGAAGCACTCAGAAGTATTCCATACTTGCCCCATCCAATTTTCTGAGAGAGAGCCACCTACTCATGTGTTGAGATCAAGCCATTCCACTCCATCCATATGAATCTTGATCTCTAGCCTCCCCAAGTTGCTTTCCACCCAATCAATCTCTTCCACCAAATCCAAATCTGTGAGAGAGTGACTGTGTGTTGAGGAGTCTATCATCTTGAAGCATAAGAGCAAGGAGTTCATCGACATTATCGAGCCTATTACCTTTTGGAGGGTGGTGCCTCCTAGATTGGTTAGGTGTCGCTTGGGAGCCTCCTACTTCGTGTTGTGGAGTTGAACCAAGAAGTTTGTATGGGTAAGGAGATCGCCTACTTCGTGAAGATCTACCCATAGTGAGGCTAGTCCTTCGTGGACGGAAGCCGTTATGGAATAGTCAAGGTTGCTACTTCGTGGACCCTTATGGGTGGAGCCCTCCGTGAACTCTCGCGACCGTTACCCTCCGTGGGTTGAAGACTCCATAAACGTGGATGTACGATAGCGCCACCTATCGGAACCACGGGAAAAAATCCTTGCGTCTCCAAATTGCGTTTGATCTTCCTATCTCCACTCTCCCTTACATGTGCTTGCCTTACTTTCCGCTGCCATACTTGTTGACTAGCATGTGTAGGGTGCATTGGACTTGTTATAATTGCTAAAACTGCCCACTAATTAACTTGGGAAGAGGTTAGGTTTTAATTCTTGCAAGTAGTCTATTCGCCCCCCCCCCCCTCTAGACACACACTTCTAGTGATCCTACAAGTGGTATCAGATCTTTGGTCTCCATTGCATCGGTTTCATCACCGTGGAGGAATATGGATGTGTCTAGTTTGGAAAGTTTGAGTTGTAGAGTGCATATTCTTGATGGGGAGTACTATAGTCAATGGAAATATAAGATGCTTGAGCTATTCAATGAATTTCATTTGAGCAAGTATGTTAAGAACTCCTATGTACCTCCCATTGATCCTTTACATCCCACACACGAAGAGGAAATTGATATGCTATGCAATCTTAGAACTGTTAATCTTATCATTAGAGGATTGCCTAGGATTGTGCTTAATCAAATGAAGAATTTTGAATGTGCTTATACTTTGTGAAATGACTTAGAGAAACGATATCCAAGTTATTCATTGAGTAATCTTGATGAAATTCTTCATAAAACTGTTTCCTTTCACAAAATGATGCCTAGTAATCCCAAGTTTGATGACTATCTATTTGAGCTTAGAGACCTCATGCGTGCTAAAGGAGATGTCATAACTATCAACAACATCATTGTAGAAGCCATTCGCATTCATAATCTTGAACATTGTCATGATCACAACCCTAACGAATCTCTCGTTTCTCATGACGAGGACTTCCCACTTGATGATGACAATGTGGAACATGGCTACTATGATGAAGATGAGTTGTTCGACATCGAGCATGAGAAGATCATGAAGAATCTAAGTCTCATGGCAAACTTCAAGGATTACATGTCCGGAGGAAAAGAGTGGATTCTCGATAGTGGATGCACCGATCATATGACCGGAGATAGAGAGATGTTTGAAGAGATCACACCAAACCATGGACCGCGAAGGTATGTAACTTTTGGAGACAACTCCAAGGGTAAGGTACTTGGCCTTGGTAAGGTGGCCATATCCCATGATAGCTCTATTCAAAATGGCATGCTTGTTGAATCCCTTGGGTACAATATTCTTTCTGTATCTAGACTTGCCGACTTTGGTTTTAATGTGCTATTCACGAAAGTAGATTGCCAAGTGTTTCGTCAAGACAATCATAACATGGTCTTTACCGGTTTCCGTAGAGGTGATCTATATATTGTCGATTTCACTAAGAGATCCAAACCTCGTACTTGTCTTATTGCAAAATCTTCTAAAGGTTGGCTTTGGCATAGAAGACTAGGACATGTTGGCATGCGTAATCTAGACAAGCTTATCAAAGGTGATCATATACTTGATGTTAAAGATATTATCTTTGACAAAGATAGACTTTGTAGTGCTTGTCAAGCTGGAAAGCAAGTAGGTGGAAGTCATCCCGTAAAGAATATCATGACTACTAGGAGACCACTCGAGTTACTTCACATGGATCTTTTTGGTCTCAATGCTTACATGAGCCTCGGTGGAAATTCCTATGGTCTAGTCATAGTTGATGATTTTTCCAGATTTACGTGGGTATTCTTTCTTGATGATAAGTCGTAGGTACAAAAGATCTTCAAGAACTTTGCTCGCAAAGCGCAAAATCAGTTTGAGGTGAAGATCAAGAAGGTTCGGAGCGATAACGGATCGGAGTTCAAGAACACCCATGTAGATACCTTTCTTGACGAAGAAGGTGTTTCACATGAGTTCTCGGCTACGTACACGCCTCAACAAAATGGAGTTGTTGGGAGGAAGAACCGGACTCTTATTGAGATGGCAAGAACGATGCTTGACGAATACAAGACGCCAAGACACTTTTGGGCAGAAGCCGTGGAAACAGCATGTCATGCCACAAACCGACTCTACTTGCACAAGTTTCTCGGTAAAACGGCATACGAGCTTCTCACCGGTAACAAACCCCAAGTTGGATACTTTCGGGTATTCGGCTCAAAGTGCTACATTCTTGATAAGCATCGTCGTACTAAATTTGCTCCTAAATCTCATGAAGGATTCCTACTTGGTTACGGATCGAACTCTCACACTTACCGTGTCTACAACAACTTCACTCAAAAAGTTGAAGAGACGGTAGATGTGAAGTTTGATGAATCTAATGGTTCGCAAGTCGAACAATTGCCAAATGATGTAGGAGATAAGGATCCTTCGGAAGCTATCCAAGACTTGTCCATCGGCAAGATTCGTCCCATGGAGGCGAAGGAAAGTACTTCGTCAACTCAAGTGGAAGCCCCTACTTCACGTCAAGGTGATCCTCAACACGACATGAAGGCATCCACAAGCGGTACACGACAAGATGAAGAGGAGGAAGTACATCATGAAGATCCACCACAACCTCCTTCACCACCACCTCAAGGAAACAACACCTTCAACAACAACGAAGATGAAGGAGATGATGATGATGAAGAATCTCCACCATCCAACAAGCCGAAGCTACCCCGAGTTCGAGCAAGAGTGACCAAGAACCATCCTCTAAACCAAATCTTCGGTGACATACAAACCGGGAGAATCACTCGCTCTAAAACTCGCTTAGCTAATTTTTGTGAGCATTATTCTTTCATCTCTAGCATTGAACCCTTGAAGGTTGAACAAGCTCTTGAAGACCTGGATTGGGTGAATGCCATGCATGAAGAGCTTCACAACTTCGAAAGGAACGAAGTGTGGACACTCGTGGAGAAGCCCAAGGACAAGCACAACATCATCGGAACCAAATGGGTGTTTCGGAACAAGCAAGATGAAGACGGTCAAGTTGTACGCAACAAGGTGCGTCTCGTAGCCCAAGGATATACGCAAGTCGAAGGTATGGACTACGGTGAGACCTATGCCCCCGTCGCTAGACTTGAAGCTATTCACATTCTTCTTGCTTATGCTAATCACCATGATATCACGCTTTATCAAATGGACATTAAAAGTGCCTTTTTAAATGGTGAGATTGAAGAAGATGTCTATGTCAAACAACCCCCTGGTTTTGTGAATCCCAAGAAACCTAATCACGTCTACAAGCTTCATAAAGCACTTTATGGTCTTAAGCAAGCCCCACGTGCTCGGTATAAATGCTTAACGAAGTTTCTCATTGAAAAGGGTTTTAAAATTGGTAAAATTGACACAACCTTATTCACTAAGAGAGTTAATGGTGAATTATTTGTGTGCCAAATCTATGTGGATGATATTATCTTTGGATCTACTAACCCACAATTTAGTGAAAGATTTGGAAGGTTGATGTCCGAGAAGTATGAGATGTCCATGATGTGCGAGCTGAAATTCTTTCTTGGTTTGCAAATCAAGCAAACGAGAGAAGGAACTTTCATCTCTCAAACCAAGTATACCAAGGACTTTATCAAGAAGTTCAACATGCAAGAGTGTAAAGGTATGAAAACTCCTATGCCAACTAGTGGACATGTTGACCTTACCAAGCAGGACGAACCGGTTGATCAAAAGGTTTATCGATCTATGATTGGTTCATTGCTATATCTATGTGCCTCCCGTCCCGATATTATGCTTAGTGTTTGCATGTGTGCTAGATATCAAGCTGCACCTAAAGAGTGTCATCTTTTGGCCGTGAAACGTATTGTGAGATATCTGATACAAATACCAAACTTTGGCATTTGGTATCCCAAGGGATCTTCCTTTAACCTTGTTGGCTATTCCGATTCGGACTATGCCGGTGACAAGGTTGATAGAAAATCCACCTCGGGTACATGTCAATTTCTTGGGAGATCTCTTGTGTCTTGGTCCTCCAAGAAATAGAACTCGGTATCTCTATCTACAGCCGAAGCTGAGTATATTGCCGCCGGATCATGTTGCGCACAATTACTATGGATGACACAAACGCTTAAGGATTATGGGATCCATGTGAAAAATGTTCCATTACTTTGTGACAATGAAAGTGCTATTAAGATTGGACATAATCCCGTGCAACATTCTCGAACTAAGCATATTCAAGTTCGACATCATTTCATTCATGATCATGTTGCCAAAGGAGATATTAATCTTAAGCATGTTCGTACCAACAAGCAATTGACCGATATCTTTACTAAGCCACTTGATGAGAAAGTGTTTTGTTATTTGAGGAGTGAGTTGAACTTCATTGATGCTTCAAACTTGAGCTAAGCTCACTCGGTTGCATGCAAGGGGATGAGCTTACTTAACCATTCCATGCTATCATTACCATGAATCTCATATAACTTGGAATTCTATGCTCCCTTGTATTGTATCTAACCCTTTTGTAGGTACTTGGAAGAACAACATTCACAAGATTACCAACAACTCCAATCATAAGCAATCCTGTCATGACCAAGTATCCACAACTCTTCTTGTTGATGGAAGGAAGAAGACAACTCAACAATATCCTTGACACATATTTGAATTTTAACAATTGGTATCATGTCATATCATGTTCTTCCTTGCATGACTAACTGTAGGAGATATGCCCTAGAGGCAATAATAAATGTTATTGATTATCTCCCTGTTCATAATTAGGTTTATGTTCCATGCTATAACTGCTATGTTTCTCGAGTCTGCAATAACCACGAGGCTCGGAGGAAGACTCATATGCACGTGTGGAATAATAAACGGTAAATTGTATTCCTAGTCTGGCCTCTAAGACTAGCTCAAGTGTTGCATGATGGTTCTGTTTTCTTGATCATGGGTATGTCTATGCCAGCAACTTTGAGGGCACAATGTTAGAAGAACATTCGTGTTGAATCGACCCGAATTGATGTTATGCTATGAGATACATTCGTCACAAATTAAATGGTTAATAACACAGAGATGGTTAACGCTTGCATGATTCCTTAGACCATGAGAGTATCGAGTTTCTTCATGCTTGCTTCATGAACTTTGGGGTTTGTTAAACGTCATCCGTAAATGGGTGGCTATTACGGCGGCTTACGGGTTCATGGAAAAGTATGTCAAGTAACTTGATAGCTCAAGATTGGGATTTGCTCCTCCGACGATGGAGAGATATCTCTGGGCCCTCTCGGTGTTACGGTATCCATCATCGTCGGGCCAGACACTTTGTGATTTGATCACGGGGATGCCGGAACACGGGAACGAGAAAAGAGAACAATACCGGTAACGAGGTAACTGGCATAGTGGACAAGTTGTTGATCCACGGGGATGCCAACATGTCTCACCTCGGGTATTTGTAACATATCGCGAAGCAACAGGAATAGCACATGGCAACTGGAGGTTCACTCGAATATTCATTCGTGTGGGTATAGGGGTCAATATGGGTGTCCACGGCTCCGATGTTGATCATTGATCGGAAGGGGTTCCGGGTCATGTCTATACTTCACCGAACCTATAGGGTCACATGCTTAAGGGTCATCTATCTGCTGAATACTAGACAAGTAGTCTGAGAGAAAGTTTCCGGAAAAAGTTTTCAGAGACAGCGGAAAAGTTCCGAAGAGAGAGGTCACCGGATGAGTTCCGGTGAAACTGAAAAGTTGTTTCAGGGGATACCATAAAGTCAAATTGGTTTCGGCACATGCCTGATAATTCTTGGAGGGTGCCAGAATCGTTCTGGAAACTTTCTAGAATTTTCCGGGATGAAAACCGGAAATGTTCCGGAGCTGCCGGAACCGCTTCAGATGCTTTTCGCAGATGAAAATCACTAAACCGGAATTATTTCGGAACGTGTTGAAAATTATTTTAGTGGGTACTGGAAATGTTCTAAGCCCACATAAATATTTTCAGTTCGAACAGACGCTGAAAAATGTCGTCATGAATAGTAAAATCAGCTTTATGGTTACTTTTTGGAAAGCCACCTTTTTGGGCTTTTGCTCCAAAATATCTTGGAGATGACATGGATGGATGTGGCTGAAATTTCAGCCCCTCCACCCCTCCTTCTCCTATAAATAGAGGTGGAGGGGGCAGCCCAAAACTCATCCCTTCTCACATACAAGTGCCATGCATGATCTGGCTTTCTCTCTCCCTCCCAGCGAAATAGTTTCGTAGAGCCGAAAGGTTGTCTGGGTTCCGGTGGGAACTAGTTCTGGACGGCGAAGCCCTGCCAGATAGATGACACCGTATGTGTGCAACTCTGTAGAGAAATCGTAGTTTCGGTCTTAGTTCGAGAGTGCCTCCCGAAGGGCTGTCCGAGTGACCGTCCGAGTTTCGGAGGTCCTCCCGAAGGGCTGTCCGAGTGACCGTCCGAGTTTCGGAGGTCCTCCCGAAGGGCTGTCCGTGACACCGTCCGGGGGACTGTCCGACCGCCTCCCGAAGGGCTGTCCGAGGGGCAGATGAGGGTATACATCCTCGCGGTTGGGAGGTTGTAAATCCTAGCTGCGGGGATCTGCACCGCCGATCGTCATCGACTCTACTTCCGCTGCGCTATGAGTCGGTAACGAAAAAGATCAAACCTTGTATGCAGTCTCCATAGTGGTCCTGGGCTGGTGCGTAGGTCGGAATATTTTTGTTTTCTGCTGCGTTACCCTACAATGGGATCATGAGCCGTGCTATGCGTAGGGTGTTGCACAATATAATTAGGTAGTAGATGAGTTCTATTACTGAAAATTATTTGTGCGGGTAGCAGATGAAATCTGTTACCCGATGTTCTTGTTGCTTCCCTGGAATTTGCATATTTCTGATCTTGATAACATTATGGTGGAGTTTCAATGTTCTGGCAATCCGCGATCCTGATTGATCAACGAAGTGCTAACAGTTCATTGAATTCCACCGTAGTTAAAAAGAAAGATGAAATTTCGCAGACGAAAGGGCAATGCAGATATGATCTGCACGGGGGTCATGCGTATGACGAAGTTCAGTATGGGGCTCGAGATTTTATTATCTCGTGTTTCATACACCCCGCAAAGTTAATCTAGCAATTTGAATTATCATACTTGATGATGGACGTTGGTAGCTTCGGTTTGTTTCGAAACCTTAGAAGCCACGAAAAACAAGTTTTTGCATGAACCGATTAGAGGCGTCTAACTTGGTTTTGCAGGATGGTTTGCATGTGCATATGATGTGGTATAGCAGTGCTCATATTAATTTGATTATGTATGAGATGACTATATGATGTAATATTAACATGACCTGCGTGTCATGATTCGGCATGATGGCTGGAGCCATATGATTGTCACTTTAATGACATGCGTGTCAACCTTAAGTAATGCACTTATTTTATTAGCTATAGAGATAGCAATATTATCTGGTGCATCGACAAGGTGGTGGCAATCTTCGCGAAGGTGAACACCAACGCGAATGCCGAAGACGAAGAAATGAAAGACTTCTCCGTCAGAAAGGGCTATACCATATCATGCTATTATGAATTGCCTGAGATGTTTATCCCTTATGATGCACCCTTCTTGATTGCGCGGTAGTCACTTTTTATTAGGGTGATCTCTCACAAAAATATCAAGTAGTTAGTGTTCTCCCAAGTGTAGCACCGTCACGGCACCTAACTTTTTGGGGTACGACATGTACACATGAGTACGAACGATTAGAGAAGTGTGAGGCGGGTGAGGTCAGACCTCGCAGCAAGATCACTTGGTTGTCTTGACGTTCAGGCAGGAAGTCCTGAGCTCGGAACACACGCATCGAAAGATGGACAAGAGTCACATAGAGATGTGATTGGCAAGTTGGCCTACCGATTGAAGTTCACGTCATCAGTGATGAACCCGTCAATGGCGTCGAATTGAAATGCGGATCTTGAATCACTCACAATCAATTATGAGAGATATTGATTTGAGTGGGAGCGCACTGTAGAATTAACTTGTTTAATTCTCAGTGCAATTAATTTTGAACACTGTCTAAGTGTGGTTTGCAAAATAGTTGTAGAATAATGGCTCGCATTTCCACCTTCCCTGTTAAAATTGAATAGCTATTAAATATCTGGTTAAAACTTTACGGTTGGTAAACGTAATGTGAGGATTGTCCTCTAGAGTGCCGAGAAGGACTTTGTCCTATCGCATACTTTCGGTATTCTCCCTCTAATGCTATGGATGATGTGACTCTCGTCCTTCGATCCAAAAACTAGAATTCTGTTACGGTCAAAGTGCAGTATGTTTGCTTCCATGAGACCCGAACTTCGAAAGTTTGGATAGTTATATGATATTCATGGAACTGAAAATTAATTTTCAGATACAAACAAAGGCTGAAAGATATGAAATATCCAAAGCAATGTTTGTTTGCAAACTATTAGTAAAGGTGTTTACTATGCATTAGATTGATAAGAGGAGATCCAGAAGAACGCCTGTCATATGATGATGGTGAATAAAACGACAACTTAAAGAGAAAGGAAGTGTCCGAAGGGTGTTAGTGAAACTTTCACGCCTAGGAAGTCCAGGGCTAACGCCACTCGTAAGTTGGGTGCTTCTTCTGAGAGTAGGAGAAATACTGAAAGTTAAACTGTTAGAAGTATAATGGCAAAAGGAAAGAAGACTGGAATATCCAGCTCATGTATGAATGTCATACAAGTTTTTGATGTATAGAAGGCTGGTCAAAGATATAGTTCTTGGGAATTATGGTTAAACATGTTAATCACTAATTCTTGGGTATTGTGAGTTAGTCACAAAGATACCCGCTCGATTGCATTCTGTTGCAACTCGATGTAAGAACTACTATGGCCAGAAAGACTAGCCATGAATGAGGTTTAGATACACGCAGGGAACATAGTAAATGTTACTATGCTTTCCATCGGTGTATTACATATGTATTTATTTTCATAATTCATTTAGAGTTTCACACTCTAGCCCTTTGCATAAGGTATCTTGCAAGAAGGTTGTTCATAAGAGAACTTTTGATGTTCGGTGTTATGAATAACATAAGGGCCATACTTTCATTATGAATGAGACGTGTGTTATGAATATTGATAATAATACATTACCTCTGGGTTTACCTTCATAATTCATTTTAGAGTTTCATACACTCTAGCCCATTGCACAATGTTTGTTGCAAAAGAGTTGTTCATAAAAACAACAATTGTTGTTCAGTATTATGAATAACATGAAGGGCCATGCTTCCATCCTAGATGGGATGTATGTTATGAATATTGATGGAAATATGATACATCCATAACACTGACGCTAAATGTCGCAAGACTAAAAGAATACCACACAAGTGTGGCACTGCATTTGGTCACATTGGAGAAACCCGCATGGAAAATTCCATTATGATGGATTTTGAAGTCGTTTGATTTTGAATCATCTGACACTTGCAACTTTCCTCTGAAAAGTGAAGTGACTGAAATACCGTTCACAGGCCATAAGGAACGAGCAAAGAACATATTGGTGATCATACATTATGATGTGTGTAGTCCAATAAATGTTGTTGGTTGCAGTGGATTTGTCTATCTTCTGAAATGACTCAAGTAGATATATGGATATTTACTTGATGAGACGTAAGTCTGGATCTTTTGAAATCATTCAAAAGGTTTTTCAAAAATGAAGTAGAAGTTGTTGTAACAAGAAAATTATGTTTCTACAATTCGATTGCAGAAAGGAATATTTGAGTTACAAGTTTAGCGAATGTTTGATGAGTTGTGAAAGGGGTTTCATAACTTGCACCTCCCGGAACACCACTGCAAGTGGAAAGTCCGTGAAGATGTAATCAAGCCATTTATGACATGGTAAGATCAAAGATGACATAAATAAATTTGCCATTACCCCTTTTAAAGAGTGATGCTTTAGAGACTGCGGCTTTTACACTGAAAAGAGCTCCATCAGGTCTGTTGAAATGACGCCATGGTATGGTACGCCCAACCATATTATATCTTTTCTTAACATTTGGAATATGGGGCTTGTGTAAAAGGTTACAAACCTATTCCAAATCAGACAAGTGCTACTTTGTAGGTTATCCCAAGTCATTGGGTATTCCCCCATCACTATACCGAGGCAAACGATTTTGCCACAAAACGGTATGCTTTTAAAGAGAATAGTTCTTACAAAAGGTGAGTGGGAGGTCAGTGCAACTCGATGAGATAACCAGTATCTTCGTCATCAGGTCAAAGGAAAGGAACCTTGGAAGTGATTCCGGAGTTTCCTACTGCGACTGATACGGAAGCCTCTACATGAGATGTATGGACTTCGGTCGAACTTGCAGCTGAACCACGTAGGAAAAACTCGTGCAAACCTCTCAGGTGCGCATACGAGATATTGTTGTTAGACAACAGTATACCTACGATACACAAGGAAGCGTTGATGGGCCCTGACTCCGGAATTGGCTAAATGCCAATACAATCCGAGATAGTTTCCATATAAGTGATTCAAGATTAAAACCTTGATACACCTTTCGGAAGACTTAGAGTCTAACGAGTATTTATGAAACTATAAACTGATGTGGATAAAATGTTTTATCCATAAAGCTCGACTTGTTGAAATAACAAGTTCAAGGAGTTGACTACGATGAGGTTGTTTCACCGTAGCGATGCTTAAAGTCGGTTCGGGTTGAACTAGCAATTAATACATATTTCAATCATGAGATATGAAACATGGATGGCGAAAGGATTTCCATCTGATGGAAATGTAACCAAGAACTTGCATGTGTTATAGTCCAATGTATTTTGTCAGTTCAAAGGATGCTAGTAAGTATGCAAACTTCAGAGTTCCAGCGATGGACAGAAGAGAGCAAAAATGGAGTTGGAATCTTCGTGTTTTGATGAAATGGTCAAAAGGGTTTTGACTTCATCAATGGGTAACGAAGATGCTTGTGATTCAAGAAAGTAAGTGGGAGCATAATAATATTTCTAAAAACGTTGTGTGCTTGACACATTGTTAATTGGAAATAAATTTCTTGACACGAATTAGGACTTCATTTGAAAAGGGTTTTTTCGATGAAGTGCTTGGGCTAAATAGCCTTAATATTAGGCATGATGATCTATGGAGATAGATTTACCTAATGGGGCTGAGCAAAGATACATATTGACAAGATGCTAACACTTTTTAGCATTTAAAACGCCAAGGAGTGATTCTTGCCGAAGTCACATGGAAAGAGTTTTTGCAAGACTCGGTGTCCCAAAAACACTGATGAGCAAAATACATGATGGAGATTCCACACACCTTCGTGTTTGGATTAATCATGTATTCCATGGTATGTAAAACCAACCAGATATGTCCAATACTCCAAAGTTGTTGCGAGTATAGATACCAAAGTGATCAAAAGTATTGATCATGGGACAACAGTGAAAGATGTCATTGAGTACTAGAGCAGTACTGATGACATGTTTTCTCACAAGCAGAGATTATGAAGTGCTCGTTGTAAGTAATTACATTGATACAGTCTTCATCAATGCTCCATGCAATTTTCGATTTAAGTTAAGGGTTTTGTGTAATACACAACATGGTGGCAAAGTAGTTGGAAATTGTTCCAAACAAGATACTGTGGCGAATTCTATAACAAAGGCTAAGTATGTTGACGCTTTAGAAGCGACAAAGAAGTTGTTGAATCATATAGTTCATTCATGAACTTAGTATGGTTCCAAGATGGCTTTGGTCTATGGGACACTATTGCAGATAGTTGCTCCATAGCTCAGTCTGAGGAATCGGGTTTCGACCAATGATTCACACATATGCAAAGCCAAGTCCACACAAAATATGAATTTTGTGAAAGCGTGAAAACGCAAGGATATGCAAACTTACACACGGAGCTGAAGTCGTCAGATCCGTTGGACATCAGGCTATACCACATGCTAAGCATATTTTACACCAGTGTGCCACAGGTGTAAAGTGCATTAGCATTAACTAGATTATTGACTCTAGTGCAATTGGGAGTCTGTAGGAGATATGCCCTAGAGGCAATAATAAATGTTATTGATTATCTCCCTGTTCATAATTAGGTTTATGTTCCATGCTATAACTGCTATGGTTCTCGAGTCTGCAATAACCACGAGGCTCGGAGGAAGACTCATATGCACGTGTGGAATAATAAACGGTAAATTGTATTCCTAGTCTGGCCTCTAAGACTAGCTCAAGTGTTGCATGATGGTTCTGTTTTCCTGATCATGGGCATGTCTATGCCAGCAACTTTGAGGGCACAATGTTAGAAGAACATTTGTGTTGAATTGACCCAAATTGATGTTATGCTATGAGATACATTCGTCACAAGTTAAATGGTTAATAACACAGAGATGGTTAACGTTTGCATGATTCCTTAGACCATGAGAGTATCGAGTTTCTTCATGCTTGCTTCATGAACTTTGAGGTTTGTTAAACGTCATCCGTAAATGGGTGGCTATTACGGCGGCTTACGGGTTCATGGAAAAGTATGTCAAGTAACTTGATAGCTCAAGATTGGGATTTGCTCCTCCGACAATGGAGAGATATCTCTGGGCCCTCTCGGTGTTACGGTATCCATCATCGTCTGGCCAGACACTTTGTGATTTGATCACGGCGATGCCGGAACACGGGAACGAGAAAAGAGAACAATACCGGTAACGAGGTAACTGGCATAGTGGACAAGTTGTTGATCCACGGGGATGCCAACATGTCTCACCTCGGGTATTTGTAACATATCGCGAAGCAACAGGAATAGCACACGGCAACTGGAGGTTCACTCGAATATTCATTCGTGTGGGTATAGGGGTCAATATGGGTGTCCACGGCTCCGATGTTGATCATTGATCGGAAGGGGTTCCGGGTCATGTATATACTTCACCGAACCTATAGGGTCACACGCTTAAGAGTCATCTATCTGCTGAATACTAGACAAGGAGTCTGAGAGAAAGTTTCCGGAAAAAGTTTTCGGAGACAGCGAAAAAGTTCCGAAGAGAGAGGTCACCGGATGAGTTCCGGTGAAACTGAAAAGTTGTTTCAGGGGATACCATAAAGTCAAATTGGTTTCGGTACATGCCTGATAATTCTTGGAGGGTGCCAGAATCGTTCTGGAAACTTTCTGGAATTTTCCGGGATGAAAATCGGAAATGTTCCAGAGCTGCCGGAACCGCTTCAGATGCTTTTCGCAGATGAAAATCACTAAACCGGAATTGTTTCGGAACGCGTTGAAAATTATTTTAGTGGGTACTGGAAATGTTCTAAGCCCACATAAATATTTTCAGTTCGAACAGACGCTGAAAAATGTCGTCGTGAATAGTGAAATCAGCTTTATGGTTACTTTTTGAAAAGCCACCTTTTTGGGCTTTTGCTCCAAAATATCTTGGAGATGACATGGATGGATGTGGCTGAAATTTCAGCCCCTCCACCCCTCCTTCTCCTATAAATAGAGGTGGAGGGGGCAGCCCAAAACTCATCCCTTCTCACATACAAGTGCCATGCATGATCTGGCTTTCTCTCTCCCTCCCAGCGAAATAGTTTCGTAGAGCCGAAAGGTTGTCTGGGTTCCGGTGGGAACTAGTTCTGGACGGCGAAGCCCTGCCGGATAGATGACACCGTATGTGTGCAACTCTGTAGAGAGATCGTAGTTTCGGTCTTAGTTCGAGAGTGCCTCCCGAAGGGCTGTCCGAGTGACCGTCCGAGTTTCAGAGGTCCTCCCGAAGGGCTGTCCGAGTGACCGTCCGAGTTTCGAAGGTCCTCCCGAAGGGCTGTCCGCGACACCGTCCGGGGGACTGTCCGACCGCCTCCCGGAGGGCTGTCCGAGGAGCAGATGAGGGTATACATCCTCGCGGTTGGGAGGTTGTAAATCCTAGCTGCGGGGATCTGCACCGCCGATCGTCATCGACTCTACTTCCGCTGCGCTACGAGTCGGTAACGAAAAAGATCAAACCTTGTATGCAGTCTCCATAGTGGTCCTGGGCTGGTGCGTAGGTCGGAATATTTTTGTTTTCTACTGCGTTACCCTACACTAACCTATGTAGGTGATAAGTGAACCAAAACAAGAAGGATTGCTCCCAACTCAAGATGAACTTCATCAACCTCGAGCATCCTCATCAAATTCACCTACAAGCCACGTCATCAACATCACTCAAAGGTATGTATTCATATCCTTGATATAGCTTTACTCCAAGTCATGAGATAAAGCAACTCAAGTGATATGAAAACATCAAAATACTTTATGTAAAAATGGCAACCCCATTTGTGCTTAAACGAAGAGTATGACCTATGATCAGGTATTCTTGCTTGGCTCCTAAGTCAATATACTCTAATATAGGTGACCTAGTCACCGCTCATCATCTAGATGAAGTTTTGTATGGTTCATTTCTTAAGTTGCATGCTTTCTTGGAACCACCCAACCTTCTTCTATTTGAAACCCTCATGTACATATTTCACAAATCTTCTTACTACTTATATCAAACCTTACCAAGTTTCTGTTATGCAATTCGGCATCTCCGATTTGAAATTCTCGGTATCACCGAAATGGCAGATGAGCTGCACTCATACTCTTCGGTCTCACCGATTTACTTTCTTCGGAGCCATCGATTTCTATGTCTTCTGTGATTTCTGTTATGTTCTGCGTTTTTTCTCTATTTCAATGATCCTTTTTTTAAAAAAATCGGTTGACAAAGGGGGAGAAAAAGTATTCAATGATCCCTCAGACTCCTATTCTAGGATCCCTACCCTCTCCATGATCCCTCTATCTGACCTTTTGTGAGTGACCCTTTTTGTAAATTAATGCCAAAGGGGGAGAACTATCAAAGCTTCAAGGCTTATATTCATTCCAGAGGGAGAGATATACATTAAGGGGGAGAGATACATCAATAGCGTAGGGGGAGAATACTCAAATTCCTGTTTATTCAAAGGAGGAGAAATCTTAACAGTTTCAGGCCTTAAGGGGGAGAAAATTGCTTTCAAGGAACCCTTGTATCAAATGTTCTCAATGACCCTCATTCTCTAGGATCCCTTCCCACTCAATGATTCCTTTGTATGACCCTTTTTGGAAATTAATGCCAAAGGGGGAGAAATATCAAAGCTTCAAAGCTTTTATTCACATCAAAGGGGGGAGATACTCATACTAAAAGGGGATAAATATTTAAGCACTTATGCTTCAGGAGGAGAGATAATCATGAAAAGTAGAAGTGTACACTTAACAAAATAAAGGGGGAGAAATATCAAGGATCCCTTATCTCAGAAACACTTCTTCAGGAGAAGAGAACAGAATAAATCTGGTTGAATTTAATTCCTATCTATTTTAGACTTTTCTCAGCCTTACCTACTCCCAATATCAAAATGCTAAGATTCAGGGGGGGGGGGAGGATGACCTACAATTTCACATCTAAGGGAGAAAGCTCTAAATGTTCTTGGAGACATATCAATCTTAAGGAATATTACCTTCTATATGTTCTCCACATCTTGGTACTATTGAGTTCCATTGATTTTTGATTGGTAGAATACTCTTGTGTTTCCTAACATTGTTTTCTCAAGTGTATTTTTACTACTAGAATGCTCAAGAACTCAAGGTAAGTATATGCATCATATCCTTGATCAAGATGATCTCTTGCTTCTTGCACATATTGTTTGCAAGAGTGAAGTTTTGAACAAGGATGTAACTCATTCACATGTATTTGATGCATATAGCCAAGATACACATGACTCATTTTATCCCTTTCCACTACATGTGTGTCTATGCATTCCAAAGCAACTATCCTTTAAAGGGATTGCACACATTTAGGGGGAGCAAGTCTAAGTCATGTGTATCTCAAAGTCTTCATCATATCTATGCATATCTTTATTTGAAGATTTGATTGTATGTTGTCATCAATTACCAAAAAGGGGGAGATTGAAAGCACAATATGCTCCCTTTGTGGTTTTGATAATTCATGACAACATACATTGTCTCTTGGACTAATATTTCTACCTAGTGTATTTCAGATAAAAGTCCATAGAGGGAGATGGGTTGGCAAAAAGGATTGTGAGGTGAGATCCCTAGATGCAAGGAATTGGATTGGCAAAGCTTCAAGCAAGAGGACTCTACATTTTACTTTGTGAGAAATCACCTTGAGTCCATAGGAAAGCCAATACTATTAAAAGGGGGTAACGTACTGTTGGTGAACAATATGCTCCACGTGCACAAGTGATAGTCACCAAAAATACCCACAAGCTCTTCCACAAAAGTCTGTCCAAGCCTATCATGAAAATCGGTGCTACCAATATTTCCCACTCGGTCCCACCGATTCCCACCTCAGACAGACCCATGCCAAACCCTAGATCTTCGGTGCAACCGATTCTGCTTCGGTGCCACTGAGTTCAGCTTGCCAACTTTCTGTTACCTCGATTCTTAAAATCGGAATTTCCAAGATTTTGGATCGGCGTCACCGATTTGTGGAAACTGGCCGTTGGTCACCTTATCGGTACTGCCGAGATCTTTGTATCGGTCTCACCGAGATTCAAAAGTTGCTACCTTTGGAGCAACTCGGTACCACCGAGTTTTATACTTCGGTGTCACCGAGTTGGTCACTTCAAGTGTAACGGTTGGATTTTTGGGTGCCTATATATACGCCTTCACCACCACCCACTCGAAAAAGAAGCACTCAGAAGTATTCCATACTTGCCCCATCCAATTTTCTGAGAGAGAGCCACCTACTCATGTGTTGAGATCAAGCCATTACACTCCATCCATATGAATCTTGATCTCTAGCCTCCCCAAGTTGCTTTCCACCCAATCAATCTCTTCCACCAAAGCCAAATCTGTGAGAGAGTGATTGTGTGTTGAGGAGTCTATCATCTTGAAGCACAAGAGCAAGGAGTTCATCGACATTACTGAGCCTATTACCTTTTGGAGGGTGGTGCCTCCTAGATTGGTTAGGTGTCGCTTGGGAGCCTCCTACTTCGTGTTGTGGAGTTGAACCAAGAAGTTTGTACGGGTAAGGAGATCGCCTACTTCGTGAAGATCTACCCATAGTGAGGCTAGTCCTTCGTGGACGGAAGCCGTTATGGAATAGTCAAGGTTGCTACTTCGTGGACCCTTATGGGTGGAGCCCTCCGTGGACTCTCGCGACCGTTACCCTCCGTGGGTTGAAGACTCCATAAACGTGGATGTACGATAGCGCCACCTATCGAAACCACGGGAAAAAATTCTTGCGTCTCCAAATTGCGTTTGATCTTCCTATCTCCACTCTCTCTTACTTGTGCTTGTCTTACTTTCCGCTGCCATACTTGTTGACTAGCATGTGTAGAGTGCATTAGACTTGTTATAATTGCTAAAACTGCCCACTAATTAACTTGGGAAGAGGTTATGTTTTAATTCTTGCAAGTAGTCTATTCACCCCCCTCTAGACACACACTTCTAGTGATCCTACATGACCGCTGGAAGATCTCCTACCCCGACACCAAGCTCAGACGGCATCCCCCGAGGTCGACCCCTGACGGGCAAGTCTTGTTTCCGCCATAGCTCACCAAGTTCTTTCAACGCTTAGATGCGAGGTTGAGGCTGCAACGAAGTAGGTGAGCACAATCTTCCCACACAATTTGGTCGTGTTTATTTGTTAAGATTATAGGTTATGGATCCGACAGATCGTATTGTTGTTCGTTTTCGTTTCAATGGGGAATTTATCAGTGATGGGAAGACAATACATTATGTGGAGGGCAAAGACGTGATTTCTTATTTAGATCGAGCAACCTTGAGCTTACATGGGATTCAAAAATGTTTGAGTGATCATTATGCTACAATGGAGGGACAACACTGCCTCTTTCCGGGGAAGGAAATGGTTAATGGGTTGTTGATGTTGTACGAGGACAAGTCTGTTGAAGCACCTTTTGCACGTACAAGAGATATTGTTGTGGGTGATGTATATTTTGCACAATACATTCATTTGATTGCATCATATACCAGTTTGAGGGTGCCAAGCCAATGGTCATTTGTCTAGTATTGGGAGTTCGAGGGTGTTCGTAGCTGATATATGCTCTTCTCTCCAACGCAATAGCCGCCTACTACGCCGACCATGCCCAAGATCGCTAAAGGTCAATCCGAAGTGCTTTTGATGATTTCGTCGTGATCTCAAAATTCGCCCACTCAATCTCTCATAGGCGTTCATGATCAGAGATCCTTCAAATTAAGTATAAGGCGAATTAGCAGTTTCTGGCGTGTGGGCCAACTAGACCCATATGTAGCCACTGCTATGTCACCTAACTTAAGTCAGAAGATTTGTGTGTTCGATGTTCACATAAAAACATTGAGTGAATTGCACATTAGGTTCTTGAACTATTTCAAGAGTGTCACGTAGGTCCTCAAACTATGAAAATCGTCAACCAAGTCTTTGAAGTACAATAACTGTGTCATGATAGGCAAAATGTAGGTCCTTGGCTCTTCCCCTAACCCTAGGCGGCTAGGGCGAACTCTTCACTTCAAGCTTCACTGGCGAGCCTGTGGATTTTCCTTCCCGCTACCTGCCGCTCTGGCGGCCGGTGACGATGAGGGGAATCTTGGTGTCTTCGCTCCGGTAGTAGTTTATGTTAGGGTTTTTTAGTCCTCGCAGGCGCGGCACTCGGGCGGATGTCATCGCCTTCTTCTTTGAGTTTTTCTTCCAGGCTTCGATCCTCCGCGAGTTCGTCCGTCTAGACGTAGTTAATGAAACTCCGGCGTAGATTTCTGTCGTCTCTTTGGGACAATGAGGTTAGGATTTTTCATGATGTGATGAGATTCGGTGTGAGAAGTTTCAAATCTATGTAAGGGTTCAACAGCAACAACTACGACTCCAGGGCGCTGGTCCTAAGGACACATGCACGAAGACTTCCCGACTGTCATCGGTAAGGTCAAGCCGGCTCCGGTAGGGAGCGGCGTCAACGACGCGCCGATGTTTCGTTCTAGCGGCCGTAGTGGTCGTTCGGTGGTCTTGAAATCTCGTTGTGATTTTTATTACATTTGAGATGCTTTGTAATTCCGGTGATCTGATCATTTGCGTAAAAGGGAAAATAAATAGTTCCTTGGATTACTTTAGTGTTGAACTGGTTTTCGACCGGGATGGATGACGATTTCCATAGTTCAATTCAAGGACGTGCAAAATGACACCCCTAAAATAGTTTAGGGACCTACAACTAATTTTGGTCCACTTAAACTCTCTTTTTTTACAAACAATACTTTATTTATTCATCCGTGAGAATCAAAGTATCAGATACAATAAACGAGACCACCTCAATCCGGAGGTGACTCCATCCAGGTATCGGGGTAGAAAACCTAGCTACCTTAGCTATTTCATGGGAAATTTGATTGCTCTCCCTATTAGAACGAGCGAACAAAATATGATTAAAGTCTTGATTCATATAGTAGCAATCATCAAAGATAGCTTCCGCCACTGAACTCGATCTTCCTACTTGCAAGGCCGAAACCACCTAGGTATTATCGGATCCCATCTCTAGTTTGTTACATCTGACTGTTCTTGTCAAGTTTAGCCTAAATATAACCGATGTCGCCTCTACGGTGAAAGCATCGAAACAGAAGCTCATGTTCTCATTGGCTGCCGCTACAAACTTCCTGTTATGATCAGTCTAACAGACATCTATGGGAAGGGTGTTTAGAGCTTGGGCAGCGCTCTGCGCCGGCGCGCCGGCCCAATTTTTTCGGCCGGTCAGCCCAGATCCGTCCGATTTAAACACGCGTAGCTGTCAGATCTCCTCCCTCCTCTTCCACATCCCATCTTCAACCTCCCACACGGGAGAGAAAAAAAGGAGGGCGCCGCCCCCGCACACGCCGCACCCCACGCCTCGCCTCCTCATCTTCTCTCGCCGCCGGTCATCCCCGGTCGCCGCCCCCTCGCCGTCGGTCGCGGCCCTCGCCGTCGCTCCCAGCTCTGCCATGATGCATGTAGCAAAAACGAGTGCCTGGTTGAAGCTTTCTCTATTGCCGGTTGAAACATTTTTCATATACCGTTGAAGCTTTTTCTGTCAACGGTTGCAACAAACGCGAGCATGGTTCCCCAGCTGGCCATGGTGACCGTCAAAGCTCTACGCTGTCCGAGATGCAGCTCAGCCGTGCCGGTTGTAGCAAAACGTTATGCCGGTTGTAGCAAAATGAAACACCGCATGTAGCAAAAATCGCGACGCCATGTGCGATGTAGCAAAATGCGACACCGGTGATAGCAAAATGCGGTGCCGGTTGTAGCAAATTTTGATGCCGGTTGAAGCATGTAGTAAATTACTGAGCTGCAACTTCGCCGGCCATGTCCGTTGCAGCTCTGGTCGCCATGGAGCAGTTGAGAGAGAGGAAATCGAGGGGAGTTCGAAGGTGCTCGCCGGAGAAGAAGACGGGGCTCGCTGGAGGAGATCGCCGGGGTAGGATTCCCATGGCAACCGGGAGATTGGAAAAAAGGAAGGAGAAGGACGCAGGATGAGGAAGAAGATAACGTGGTGGACCCTTCCAATTTAATTCGCTGCCGCGAGCGAGTGGACAGACCGGCCGAAGCGTTCGGCCGGCGCACCGGCCCCAAACGTTTCCCTTGGAGCTTATGCAATCATATCACCTAGATGTCTGGTCGTGAACAAAGCACAGCACTTGTGCGCGCAGAAGTCGCGATCACGCGGAAGTCCGGAAGGAAGAGCGACGGGGGGTCAATACGCGAGAGCACGGGATGGCCGGCCAAGTTAACACATGCATCGCGTAGAGCCGTACGTAGCGTGCATCGCGTACTTTATACGTACCCAAAGCGGCCAGAGCGGCCCCAGAGCGGCGAACACGCGCCACAAGCGACCAACGCAGTACCAAGTTCACTAGGCGGCTCGTGAACCGTGACCCGGCCGAGTGGTGCCGCGTCAGTCCACTCCACTCCACGTACAACCCCCTCGTGTTCTCTTCTCGCCCGTGATCGAGCGAGCATTCCACCTCCTTAAATCCCCCCCACATGCCTTTTCGCCTGCCCCACACACCAAACCTCGCCACGCACACCGCTCCAGCTCCCAGATCGTCCGTCCAGTCACCACCGCGCCGGCATTGTTAGCTACTGGCCGTGCGCGGCGTCGGCGCGCGACCGATGCCGCCCATGCCACGCGCCGGCCGTTTCCTGCTCTGCATTGCCACTGTGGCCGCGGTGGCGGCGGCGGGCGTGGAAGGGCACACGCGCGGCGTGCGGCCGGGTCGGGCGGCGGGCCGGCCGTTCCCGGAGAACGCGACGCGGGCGGAGGAGCTGGAGCGGCTGTTCATGCGGTGGGTGCGGTACGTGGGCGGCCTGAAGCACAGCACCTTCCACCACGCGCCGCTCGCGCGCGCGTTCCCGTCCTACTCGCTCGTCGTCGACAAGGACCCCGCGGCCGGCGACTTCACGTCCGTCCAGGCCGCCGTCGACTCGCTCCCGACCATCAACCTCGTCCGCGTCGTCATCAAGGTCAACGCCGGCACATACACGTACGTGCATTGCCCCTTGTCCTCCTCCCTTCTGCCGTTGTCAAGCCCTGTTTACTTTGCTCCATTGGAGCCGAGCTCCGAAGATGCATGGCTGCATCCAGCCACCCACCATGGTCAGACGTTCACGGGAGGGAGGACGGAGGCGCTTTGCGGAATCGTGGGCGTCAGGGAAAAGGCCCACCAAGAAGCCCACTCCTGACTGACACTCACATTATCGCATTTCTCGTGAATGCTTCGAACTAATTTGCTTATACAAAAGCCGTTGAAAATATGAGCAAATTACTACAAGATTTAATCCGAATAAGCAGTAAATAAATCATGACAACAGTAACATAGATTGAACTAATCATGCATACTAGTATAGTAAATGAGTAGATCGAATCCACGGCACAAACTAGACACAGAAATTCTAGCATGATCTCAAACAGGGAGGACAAGATTGCATACGGTGCAGTGGGAGTAGAACCGCCAGTGGTGGTGTTCTCGGCCATGTCGTTGATGAAGAGGTTGCTGAGGTCGGGGAAGAAGTTGTCGTTGACGAACTCGTCAAAGCCAGCAGTCGCGCGAGTGCGCTCCCCAAAAACCTGATCGCCCTTCTCCCGTACAAGATCTCGAGAGGCGGGGTTCCGGAGGCCTGCTGTCTCTTCTCGCGGTGCACGCCGGAAGGAGGGATGGAGAAGACTTGGATAGCGACGCAATGATCTGGAACGGTGCGAAACCATAGGTTGTGTCGGCAGGGACCTCGCGTATATATATGCGCGGCAGGGCGGAGCAACGTGGACTGGACCCACGTCCGAGTCGGTTACAGCCCACGATCTGACGTCTCAGATCGTGGCGCATCTGTTACGGACTCTCCGTTCCTGATCGGCAAAAATAAACGCGTAGGTATGAGCTCGGCTCGGCTCAATCCCGCAACCCGCGACGAGGAGGAGTGCGCGAGGGCCTCTTCTCTTCTCACCCTCTTATATGTGCTAGAAGAGCTCACCTTATAAAGAGGTGTAGCTCTCTCTCAACTAGCGGGATGGGACTAAACTTTAGTCAAACTTTAGTCCCACTCACATCACACACATAGCCAACACATATGGGCCATGAGAATTTCAGATTTTAGATGGGCTTTGGACCAAAGACCTAATAGCAAAAATCCAACAAAAACTCTTAACTGCTGTGACATTTTCGCTAAGATTTTCGCCGTGTCTTCAAATTCTGGCTGTTCACAACTTGGTGGCAGGGAGAAGGTGACGATATCGTCCATGCGCGCGTTCATCACCCTGGAGGGCGCCGGCGCGGACAAGACGATCGTGCAGTGGGGCGACACCGCGGACACGCCCGCCGGGCCGAGGGGCCGGCCGCTGGGCACGTACGGCTCGGCGTCGTTCGCCGTGAACGCCCAGTACTTCATCGCCAGGAACATCACCTTCAAGGTACGTAACTCACCATCACCGCCGCCGGCGTCCCTGCTGCTCGGAGCTCGGTACGCCATACACGCTGCGAGGTGGGTGTCCTAATTACATGCGCTTGCGTTGGCAGAACACGGCGCCGGTGCCGAACGCGGGGGCGACGGGGAAGCAGGCGGTGGCGCTGCGGGTGTCGGCGGACAACGCGGCGTTCGTGGGGTGCCGGTTCCTGGGCGCGCAGGACACGCTCTACGACCAGTCGGGGCGCCACTACTACAAGGAGTGCTACATCGAAGGGTCCATCGACTTCATCTTCGGCGACGCGCTCTCCCTCTACGAGGTACGTGCGTGCTCTCTCTCCTCTTCCTCGAGCGTTGAGGTGAGCATGCTGAACAGGAAAAGAAAAGACAGAGCACAAAAGCAGAGTATACATGACTAGGTGACTAGCACAAAAACAGAGCCGGCAAACACCTGTGGCACGCAAGGCCAGGATTTTGTTCCGTGGCCGGTTGCAGTCGCAGTCTTGGCGTCTTCGACCTCTTGATGCTGAATCATGCATGCACACGGCCTCTTGCTGCTGTCCGTTTGTGCCCCCGACGCCGCGACCGGCGCCCCGGCGGCCCTACGCCCACATGCTCGATAGACGTCAAATATCCGGTCTCGTCTCGTGCCCATCAGATATGCTCATGTCTTTTGTTTCGCTTTTCTGGATTCATGAACAGTCGAAGTCGTAAAAAATACAGGCATGCTCATCAGCTCATGTGCGTGTGACGAGGAATATATGTACATGACTGTGTGTGGGGGGTGTGGGTGCAGGGGTGCCACGTGCACGCGATCGCGCGGGACTACGGGGCGCTGACGGCGCAGAACCGGCAGAGCATGCTGGAGGACACGGGGTTCTCGTTCGTCAGCTGCAGGGTGACGGGGTCGGGGGCGCTCTACCTGGGCCGGGCCTGGGGCACCTTCTCCCGCGTCGTCTTCGCCTACACCTACATGGACGACATCATCGTCCCGCGCGGCTGGTACAACTGGGGCGACCCCAGCCGCGAGCTGTACGTTCCTTCCTTCCTTCCTTCCTTCTTTTCCACCGTCTCTGTCCTCTCCCTTCTTTGTGACGGTGGATGATGATGCAGGACGGTGTTCTACGGGCAGTACAAGTGCACGGGCCCCGGCGCGAGCTACTCCGGCAGGGTGTCGTGGTCGCGGGAGCTCACCGACGAGGAGGCCAAGCCCTTCATCTCCCTCAGCTTCATCGACGGCACCGAGTGGATCAGGATATGACCGAGGTCTCGCGTTCCATGTAACACGCAACACACGGGTCACGGGCGGCACACACGTCATGTAAAGAAGAGGAAGTGGAAAGACAGAGTGAATTTATACAGAGCTTTGCTACGCTTACGAAAGTTTTCTACGAAGAGTTACGTACATGACGATGTGGCTTCGTTTAAGTGGACAGCACACCCCCCACCGTGAAAATCAGGGGGGGATTAGTTAGGATTAGGGAAGAAGATAACGGTTTTTAGTAAGATTACGTAGCACTTTTCGTACGTGTAGCATTTTTGATTTATACAGATTCTTTTGCGGTCTTCTTTTGGGCGGCGAGTGTGTTTTTTTCAACCCGGACAGGTTATTTTCGAGGTCTAATTATTTGTTTAGACAACATAACATAACTAAACAGTACATGTAGAATAATTATGTTAGTCCATTGCTCAAGAACAAGATCAGGAGGGAAGCAACATGACACCACTAATCGACCAAGGAGGTTATGTGTCGGTGTCACCGTAGTACTACAAGGCAAAACTCGTCAGAAATACAATCATGGGTGACTCCTTGTTAGAGCAACTCTAATCCTCTCATCAAATTTGCCCCTCCTACATGCACATATGCAACGTCTCACGGAAAATATTCTGTCATCTCGTACGCCTCATCAAATTTGATCTATGCCCCCCTCCCGTGTCGGCACTAGACTTCTCCCGCGGCCGGCATCGATGGCTTGTCCTCTCGCCCAATAAGACGTATCATTTATTCATTTCATAAAATGTCTTAATGCCGTCCGTGAAAAATGTTTTTGTTGAATAATCAATCATGTTTATACGAATATGAAGAACTACTTATTATACTAATATTCATTGGAAATATTCATGTATTTTAAATGCCATTAACTTTAAAGAAATCACTTGCTTGAAGCGAAATATCCGGGGCCTATCTTTTCATGTATTTGTTGCATAAAGAAATTCAAAAAGTAAGCCAAAATATGAATCTGAATGGAAAATGAAAGAAAGGCGAAAGAAAATGAGAATAATTAACAAAATAAATAAGACTCCACTACAAATATGACGCGAGATTTTTGACCATGGCAAATTGTACGAATTTCATGGCAAATTATGTGTCTTCGAGGATGACAAGTTTAGTTGGCGAGCATGGCAAATCTGTCTCATTTTATTTTTTTATCAGAAAAGTTTCGTGCTTGCAAACTTAATTTTTCCTCATCGTGCGAATATAAATTGCCATACAAAATGTCAGATTTTCCATGTCCAAAAATCTGATGTCAGATTTTTAGTGTTTCCGAATAAATAATATCGCGCCTGACCTAATTGGGCCGGCCAGCAGCGAAAATAGATAATATTTGTCATGTTCAAGCCGATGAGAGCACGGGCCCAAAAAAAACAACAGCTACGCCGTAGCCCAAGACCGAAGCCGAGAAAAAGATCCATTGTTTTGTGGCCCACGGCCATGCCAGGCTACCACCACCATCGTTCGCCGCCGGGAACCATCCGCTCCCCGCCGTCTCCGTCTCACTGCTGACTGCTCAGCTTACAAACCACGCTAGCCTCTTCCTAAATCTTCGGGCAACTCCAAATTTCGAAAGCCCCCGTCGCCGCTTCCTCGCCGCAGCGCAAAATCATCCGCCCACTCCTGCCACGCCTGCCCCGGCTCCCAACTTCCTCCCTAGAACCCTAGGCCCCGGCCGCCACCGCCGGCCATGGCGGCGCCTCGGGAGCTGGACCTCTCCGACGAGGTCGAGGGCGAGATGGACGGCACCACCGACTTCGTCTTCCGCCTCGTCGGCGACCCCATCCCCGTCCTGCCCCCCGCCTCCGCCCCGCTCCCCCTCTTCGATCTCCAGTCCCCTCCCGCGCGCCCGCTCGCCGTCTCCGACCGCCACGCCGCGGTCTTCCTCGCTCACCCCAACGGTAAGCTGCCCCGAATCGCCAACCAAGCCAAGCGTCCGCCTCCGCATTCCTGTCGACCTCACCGCCTAGGGTTTCTCGCTCTCTGTTTCCAGGGTTTATCGCCGCGAGGACGAAGGCGTTGATCGAGGCCAGCAAGGAGGCCAGGGAGAAGGGCAAGGCGAGCACCCGCTGCGCCCAGGACTGCTGCGTCACCGACGTGCCCCTCCCCGGCGTCACTCTCCTACCGCTCTCCCGGGACGAGTCCGTGCTTGCTGCCTGCACAGGCAGCGAGATCCAATTCTTCTCGGCTACTTCCTTGCTCACTGATAAGGTTCGACCATATTTTCCAGCTCCCCACAAAATCGTGTGAACAATGCAATGACAGTCCAGGGCAGTGTAACAGGACAATATTAGAATGGGATTATCTGTTCTGTTGCAGCGCACATTTTACAGCCTGTTCCGAGTTAGTTATTTGTGTAAGAGCAAGCTGTTAGTAATGAGCTAATGGCATTGATGGTGTTTATCAGTTTTTTTTTAACACTCCCTCTGTTCCATAATTCTCGTCGTGGTTTTAGTTCGATTTGAACTAAGACCACAGCAAGAATTATGGAACCGAGTGAGTACTTTGGTGATTCCTGGCAATGCCAGTTCTACTGGTCGAGTGCTTGTTGATCCTGGTGCTGGATATGGTCTGGGTTGCTGTATAATGAATTGTAGTTTGGATCAGCAGGAGATCCATTCTTCTGATATATGTTTTCAGCAGTAGCTGCCTTCTCCAATATTACAGTGGTCTAATCATTTTGCTATCCAGGATATCGAGCCGTCGTCATCATGTAGCCTGGGACGATCTGGCACTATCAAAGATTTCAAATGGCTAGATCATGGCTATATTGTACTCTCGAATGGTGGATTGCTATCTCATGGGAGTTTGGGGCAAGGCCTGAAGGATGTAATGGAAAATGTTGATGCTGGTTTGTCTCTTTTCCTATCCTTTGCTTGAGTTGACATTCTTCTAGTACTTATGTAACTTCTACTATATGACCAGAAATCATGCTCTAGGATACCTGTCAGTTGTTTCGTTAGAAAAGCAACTGGTTAGCTTTTAATAATGCACTGATTTTGACATATGAGTACTTATATCATAGAGCATGTCGATTGTTCGACTGCTACTTTGTTAGTGCTACATTATTGAGGATCAATACAACAAGAAATTAATGTAATAGTGATATAATATATACTGCTCTTGTTGGGTACTTCAACCACTATTTCCCCCCTATGGCATTATTCTTTCTAACGCTTAGGCTTTACAAAATCATCCCGATTAATATTGCTAGAGGGCTGTATGACAAAACACTGCTACAAAATGTTGTACGTGTCTTGGGTGCAGCAGCATCCATTTTCAGGCACCGGCTCACTTCTGGGGCTGATATTTGTTGTCCTTTAGAACTTGCTAAGACATTTTTTTTTGGTGTTGTAATTGAAGTTACTCATCACTGTCTTGGTTGTACTGAAGTTTGCCATCTTTCTGAAATATATGTAGTCGACTGTTGCAAGGACGGGAACCATATTGCTGTTGCAAGAAAGAATTCTCTCAGGATATTATCGTCAGATTTGAAGGAAACATGTTGTATGGCCCTTTTGTTTCAGTTGTGGCCTGGTAGTGATTCAGAGGCCACTGACATCAAAGGTAATGAATCTCCATTTTGGTTTTTGGCATATGTTTCAGGTATATATTGAATTGTTCGGTTGCTCCACTTTTCTTGCTGTTATTTTCTGTACACACAGTCACGCCTTCCCCAGTTCTGTAAGGATATGCAATTATGCCTGATGGCCTCGTGGCTGATCGCAGCACTAACACAATGCAGTTCATAAATATGATTATGTTGCTACCCTGAGAGTTAGCTTGTTTGGTCGTTGACTCACGATATGTTCTTTTCCTTGTAAATTGATTTATGATCTGTAGTAGATCGTGCTAGTAAGCATGGTTCTCTTTAGGTGCAAAATGAGCGAGCAACACACATCTCACAAATATGATCACATTGCAGGATGAACAACATGGTATAAAAAATGTTTGTGAAGTGCACCACAGGCTAAAATTTGTATCAATAGCCATTTTCTGAAATTATATATCGAAGAACCATCGACAACGTGCAAAGTTCCTTAGAATATTTTTGAGGTTATACTAGAAAACAATATAGTGAAGTTTGGTTTCAACATTCACCCCATGACCTTTGTGGTGCACACTTTACTTCTCCAATCATTAGATTCATCGATTTAGTATTGTTTTACTCTTGCCCTTGCAGATACACCATTCAATACATCAAATCATGTTTAGTCGTAGATGTTACCATGGTTCTTTGTTGATGTAATATTTTCAAATTTTCATCAGTGGATTCTATCGGGTGGGTTCGCGATGATAGCATTGTTGTCGGTTGTGTTCGATTGAATGAAGAAAGCGATGAAGAAGGTTATCTGGTCCAAGTTATAAGAAGTGGAGGAGACACATTTTTCGAGGTGAATTCTTCTTCTAGTTCTGTCTGCTTCTCTTTTGATTCACATTTTGTTATATGGTGTTTCTTTGGTGAATGTGTCATTTGCTAAATGTTCTTTGTGGGAACATTCTTGGGTAAAGCTACCTCAATTTGGCAAATATTTATTTTAAAGCATATTTATGTACACAAGACTAAGTGTGGTCAATAGTTGTATGTGTTTAAGAAATGTAAATCAAATACTTGTGGTATTATCCTTCAACACACAATTTATATGACAGAAAAGTGATGCCATTAGATTCGCATTAAAAAATGCTAGTAATGATTGAAAATTTGAACCATATATTATTGGAGTAATAATTGATCAAAGCCTCGTCTTAATGAATCAGATGTATCACCATTATCTGTATGATAGTCTTGATTTTCATTTTATTGTTGGTCACTTGGTTGGAATTTCTGTGTGTGAAAAATGATGTTTTCACTCTGCACATGTTGGCAAATTATGCTGAAATCTAGGAATGAAAGCACCCTTTGATCCATACCGGGCCCGCTGCCAAAGAGATCTCAGGCTTGTGGGATGTGGTAATAATATCAATATTTTCACTGACTTGTAGATTATTCTTTATGAAGACTAATCTTTTGAAGTGGCAGTTGTAACTTGTAACTCCTTGGGAGCAGAGTCCATTACTAAACTACTTGCACATATGTCTATCCAAAATTACTGAACTGATATTTGGTTTTGCATAAATTTGCACTATGTCTATCCAAAATTGCTGAACTGATATTTGGTTTTGCATAAATTTGCATTATGTCTATCCAAAATTACTGAACTGATATTTGGTTTTGCATAAATTTATCCTGAAAAGATGTAGGAATGCCACATATTGCCTATTAGGTTCTGTAATGGATATGATCACGTGTTAGTAATGGAGTACTATATTTAACTTAGGAAGGAACACTCAGCTATATGTGATGACCCTTTTGTATTGTGTAACAAAACATATTTACTAAGATGTTCTAGTTTGTGCTCTCTTTGACTTCTGAATTTCCGTACTGACTTGCTGAAGTTAATGTGTTTGCTTTCTTAATGCCTTATAGAGCTCAAGCAAGCCAGTTGTTTTTAGCTATGATGTTTTCGGAGGTATCATGGATGATATTTTACCATCTGGAGTTGGACCAAATCTGCTATTGGGCTATCTGCATCGCTGGTATGCAAAACCGGACTCAACATTCTTTATTCAACAATACTTCTATAATCTAGTTATTGTTTATTTCATGTACTTTGTGTGTATGGTGGTGTTGGAAAGAAACTTTTTTTCCCATAAATACTCTAGGGGAAGCCTCTACGTCGGGAAGAATTATTTAACAGAGTGCACCATAGTACCATACAGATAGATAAAATATTTAGAAGGGGTATTTGCGGATGGATTCTGTAATTATCTTGTTACAGTTGTCATGTCTGATATATTTGTGTAATTTGACAGGGATCTCCTCGTTGTTTCAAATAAAAAGAGCACTGATGACCACATTTCTCTTTTGAAATGGCCGTCCAGAACTGACGAGGAAAGAACTGTGGTATACCTTGAAATGGTGGAGGATAAATATAGTCCTAGGATTGATCTGCAAGGTATGACACAACTCAGAAAGCCGCAGTAAAATACTCTATTCTTTGCTTTGAAAACAATGTATATACTCCTTTTGGCTTTCAGATAATGGCGATGACAATGTTATATTGGGGTTTGGTGTGGAGAATGTTTCATTATTTCAGAAGATCATAGTACTGGTTGGACCGGAACAGAAGGAGGTTGCCCCTCAACATCTTCTACTTTGTTTGACTAGTGAAGGGAAACTAGTTATTTATTATCTTGCCAGGTAGGTTTTTTGTTGAAACTTGGCAGTGCCATAGTTACATGAAAAGACTGTACTTTTGTACTGCATTTCCTATATACTGACATTTTGTATTGAATATCTTCCTTGTTTTGTCACTGTTCTCAAATTTAGGATTTCTGACCCTTCTGATTTACCTCAAACAAGTCTGTCTACCATTGAGGATAGTAATGTGAATAAACAAATTTCTCCTGCAACCGCGTCTAATAAGGATCTGACACCAAATGTTACAAGCTCAATGGCCAAGAGTCTGCTCACTCCTGGGGCATCTAGTGCACCAGCAGGTAAGAGATCGCTACTCAGGAGTTACTATCTTGCATCTTGACCTTTGTTGGGCTCTTATTCTATGTTTCTTATGAGTGTTGGAAACTTAAAGAATTCTGCTATTTCTTGTATTCTTGCAGAGAAAGATCAGCATAGATCAGGAGATGCAAAGAGCACTGTCCCAGTTTCAAATAGCAAGGACATAGTTGCTGGCAGTTCATTGCTTATCTCTTCTGATAAGAAGCCATTGGATACCAAGCAAGTGAATACGGCTTCCCCATTTGCACCTCCCTCTAGCTCAGCACCAACAGGCAACATGAAACCTGGAATGCCTTTCAGCTTTTCAACTGGTAATAATGTTGGTGTAAATTCAACAGGAAGCAAGGGATCTAGTGAACCAGTTTCTTCATGGCAACCGAACAACAGCAGCAGTTTTATAAGCAGCCAACTTGGTAAAGGTGGCTTCGATTCAGCCAAACCACTGGGAGCATCTGGGGGGTCTCAGAACGCTGCAAAAAGTGGTGGTACCCTTAGTTTTAAATCATCAGTGTTCAGCTCAGATGGATCTGTTCCAGTTAAGACTGCTGAAAGGGATGGGGCTAGTAGTTTCGGAAGCTACCCAGCGCAAACCAGCTACACCACTGAGAGGAAAGTTCTTGGTTCCTCAGCTAGCTTAAGTTCTGCGCCATCATTGTCGATTTCTCCAAATAAACCAGTTGGAGCTTCATCTGCTGGGTTTGGGGCAGGAAATCTCGAAGTACCTCCTACCTCCCGTGGATCACCTCTGCCACAACAAACCATTGCCAAATCACACAACAATAGGAACCATACATCAGTGGATTCCAAAAATTTCAAGTCGGGCACAATGTTTGATGCCCAACAAGATCTATCTAAAAAGATCTACAGTGTAAGATCAAGATGTTGTTGTATAATGTTTACTATTATGCCTTGCCGTGCCATCTTATCTGACTCATCATGATATACATATCTATCATAAGTATCCTATTGATTGAGTTCCTAAATACGTTCACCTTGTCCTAACCTTTTCAGCATATTTCCTTTGATATGTATATCTGCCACTAGGATTCTATTGATTGAGTTTCTTGCGTATGTTTACCACGTTCAACCAGTCCAGAGACCTGAAATTGTTTTGTTTTATTTCTACTCTTCAATTGTTTCATGCTAGGACCATATTCCTCTCGTGACTATAGTTATCCTCCAATGTCTTAAATAATTTAAATATTGGATTTGGATCTACTTTACACTTAACTGCCAGAATGCATGTGTTGCATCTTCTCTATTTTGACCAATATAAGTTTGCCCTTCCATTAAACAGATAAATGATATGACCGAAGAGTTAGATACCCTCCTGTCATACATAGAAAAAGATGGTGGTTTCAGAGATGCTTGCATGACCTTGCAGCAGCGTCCTCTTTCAGTTCTTGAGGACGATCTTCAAAACCTCTTGGAACTATTGCAGGTCTTCAAGGTAATATATTTATTTTCATCTGGACTTTTTTTTTTGGGATTTCAGACAATATTTGCAGTGCTGCCTGTTCAAAATTGTTACTTAACATGTCTTATTCTGAACTCCAGAACAAAGCAGAGGAACAATGTTCAAAAGCTGAAGATCTTCAAAATAAGATGTTCCAAGGTACTTCCTGTTTATACCTGGAAATAGAACAATAGGAACACTCCACCTTAAACTAGAACAAATGTACTGTCGTAATGTCGTTAGTGATTATATATACCTGGAAGAAATAATTTCATCATCATTCTAATCTTTCGATATGCTATAGACTAGCGCGTGTTTGTAATCTATAGTTACCTGAGATCCCTATGCACTTGGTTTGGTGCCATGTTTTTTTTTTTTGGCAGAAAAGTTACTGAACCGTACCTTTTGCTTTTTTTTTTTGCGAAAAAATGTTGGTATATTGTATCTCTCATCTATTTGATGCTCGTAACTTTGCTTCCTTCACTATTTCCCTAACACACGCATACCACACATTTTAGAATTTTGAGGCCACCTTTGAAATATTATTGTTTAGACAGAAACACCTTTGAAATATTATTGTTTAAACAGAAAAAGAGTTCACACTATACAATTTCACTTTGGCTGTTAGGGTCAGGGTACATACTGGGGCCTGGGGGTCCCTTGTGTTGCATTTGAGCAGATATCTGATGCAACTGGTATGTCTCCCAAGATAAATCTGCAGAGAGTTAACCAAAGGGTTTCTCATCGAGTCCACTATACCAGTATCTGAGTGCTGTGGGCCTGTCTCCTTTAACAAGCTTCTATTAAGTTAAAATATCAACACTGTTGCGTTGCTTATTAAAATTATGACATCACCAGTAATATAAACTTTCCTATGCAATGCGCCTTAAGTTTACCAGCTGATCTATGAGTATTTTCCAAGTTATTACTGGTAGTTTTGAAGTTTTGAATCCTTGACATGGAAACATCGAGTCTGGACTCTGGAGTGATAAACAGTTAATCCACTTGCATCCAAGCCTTCTTCTTGGGCAAGGAAAAATGTCCAAATACTAAACATTTGACCTGCGCATTTAATGACCTTATTTTCTGTTTCTCCCCAGTTTCTGCTAGGCAAGCTTATATGAAGGGAATTCTCAGTCAGTCTTCAGATACTCAGTACTGGGACATATGGAACCGTCAGAATTTGAGTCCAGAATTTGAGGCGAAGAGGCAAAATATTCTCAAAGCTAATCAGGTACAACTGTCTGATTCAAGTGCTTTTGAAATATTAATGAACTAATATTTGTTTTTTCCTTTCATATATAGAATTTGACAAATCAGCTGGTAGAGCTGGAGAGGCACTTCAATAATCTGGAGATGAACAAATTTGGTGAAACTGGAAGAGTTGCTTCAAGTCGTAGAGCTGTTTATTCTAACAAGTCGCGGTCTAGGTATTCACCTGCTATCTCGGTAGAATATCCCAATGCATTTTGTTGATAACATCAAATGGATGACAAAAGTGGAACAATATTCAAACACCTGCTATTGTATTTTGGTTCAAAGGGAAATCAATCATTTTGCTAGCCTGTTCGGAGAGATCTGTAAATCCCTCTTGACATAAAAGGGATGAATTTTTGCCTGCATGTTTGACCTGTATTAACTGTTGAAATTGCTTCTCATTTTAACGTACCTCAGACAGTGTTGGTTGTGGTGTGGCCATAGTGGTAGAATTACAGTGTAACTAATTCAGAATACTGTTTTGCGAATTTGTTAAATTTGCTGTGTTATAACCATGCCTGTCTTCTGTTCCACCTTTTGTATTGAGTCGTTTTCCAATTTCATCAATTTTTGTGAGCTTCTTACCTGATTTCCGGTATTTACTTGACAGTCAGACACAATTATCCAGCGTGTACAATGCACTGAATTCACAATTAGCAGCAGCAGAGCAACTATCTGAATGCCTTTCAAAGCAGATATCTGCACTAAATATAAGTTCTCCTTCTAAGAAGCGAGGGGCAGTGACCAAAGAGTTGTTTGAATCAATTGGCCTAGCCCATACGACAGATGCAACCAAATTTTCAGGCAGTACCCCTTCCAAGTTAATTCAGAGGTTTACATCCACGAAAGAACACACCAAGGGCATGCTGGGACCTTCCAAGAGTGCTGAACCTGAGACTGCACGAAGGAGGAGAGAGTCACTGGATATGGTAAATTCCCAGATCAAAATTTGCATTTGTATCTAATATGCATGTGATTTGCAAAAAAAATATTGATCTTCATTTCCCAATCCCATTAACCCCCATCCTGCAAATCACGTGATTTGCAAAGATGTTTTCTCTTGGCATATGTTAGTTCTATACCTCTTTTCTTTTGTGTTCTATGTGTTTGACTGGAAGCAGATGTAACATCAATTCCGTTATTTTTTGATAGAGTTTGGCTAGTTTGGAGCCTCAGAAAACTACTGTAAAGAGAATAGCGCAGCAACAGCGCCTCAAGATTAGCAGTGATCTCCCATTCAGATCAAACAAGAAAATGTTTGATTCTCAAATGGCAGCTATCTCCCAGGAAACTTTTGGTGGTAGCCCCAGTTCATCAATAGTCGAATCATATACTAGCAGGGTTCGTTCTCCAATTCAAGGTAAGTTACTGGCCGTAGGCATTGATAAATACTTAGGTATTTCAAGGAGGTCCTGATTATATACATTGCTACAACATAAGACATTCTGCTTGTCTTTACAGTGCTGGATGAGAAAACAAAACCGTCAGGACCCCAGGGCAACTCTTTGTTCAAATGGGTAAAGGAACCAGCTGGGCCATCTCAGGGTTCGGAGCAAAAGCATTTTGAGTTATCAGGGCGAATGAGAAGTGCTGATCAGTCTTCAAAGTTGGCACCATCTTTACCGGCATCATTCAGTTACACACAGAAAGATGCGAGTAGCTCACCCAATGTTGCATCTTTAGGCACAATGCATACTGTGCCCAAGTCAAATACTCTGACCTTCAAAACCACTTTAGCTCCTAAAACTAATGCCAATACACGTCCAGATATGTCACCATCAGTGTCGAGCCCAATGCCCTTCAAAACTTTGTCTGGGGATTCTGGAGCTGGATCTACCTTGACTACAAAGAACAGATACGGTGACCAGGATGTACCATCTTTTGGAAGCATGAAAGGGTTTGACATTTCTCCACAGAATACGGGTGTTAATAAACCATCTTTGTCTTCTGAATCTTCTAAGCCCGTTGTGTTGCATGGGAAGACTTTTCAACTTAGTGGAGTCAGTGATACTATGCAGAACTCAGCCAAAGCTTCACCCCAGGTGGCATTTTCACCAACATCACAGTCATCTTCATTTCCTATAATGTCAGGTGCTTCCTCTTCATCTGCTTCACTCTTATCAACCATGCAAGCATCAGCTGCAAAGACTTCCGATGTTTCATCTCCAACGGTTTCTTCCACACTCCCACCACAGAAATCAACACCAAAAACTCCCCCAACAGTACCCGAGGCTGAGGGTACAGTGTCTTGTTCCCTGCCATCTATACCAACACCTGTTAAGGAGTCATTACCTGACTTGAATAAATATGTATCTAAACCTGAAGTGGTGACACCAGAGGTAACTGGAACCACAGTCTCTGCAAGTGCTACTTTAACAGGCGTACCTACAAGTGAAAGCAAAACTGCATTGCTTCCAGTGACCAATAGCAGCTTACCTTCTAATCCTCCATCCATTCCTGTGCCTAAAACTGTGCCAGGGGCAACGGAATCTGCTGTTGTCACTTCCACAAGAAAAGATGCAGGACCAAGCAATCTCTCATCAGATGAAGATGAAATGGAAGAGGAGCGTCCTTCTGCAAGTGCAGATCTAAACTTGGGAGCCCTTAGTGGGTTTGGTCTTGGCTCCGCACCTTCTTCAAGTCCTAAAAAATCCAATCCTTTTGGGAGCTCATTTGGTACATCTGAGAGTAAAAGTTCAGGTTCACCGTTTACTTTGACCAACAGCCCAGGACAGCTTTTCCGTCCAGCATCACTGAGCATTCCTTCATCTCAGCCAGCACAGCCATCTCAATCAACAAGCTCAAGTACATTTTCTAGTGCATTCTCAAGTGGGCTTGGTGGATTTGGACAGTCTGCACAGGCTGGAGCAGGGCAGCAGTCGGGATTTGGGCAGTCTGCACAAATTGGAGCTGGTCAGCAGGCAGGTTTTGGGCAGCCAGCACAAATTCAGTCAGGATTTGGTCAGCCGGCACAAATTGGATCTGCGCAGCAGTCAGGATTTGGGCAGCCTGCACAAATTGGGGGTGGGCAGCAGTCAGGATTTGGGCAGCCTTCACAGCTTGGTGCTCAGCAGGCGCTTGGATCTGTCCTGGGTTCTTTTGGACAATCACGCCAGCTAGGAGGCTTTGGTGGATTTGCTAGTTCCTCTTCTGGGGCTTTTGCTTCTGCACCTTCCAGTAATTCTGGATTTGCTGGTGCTGCAGCAGGTGGGGGTTTCTCTGCAGCTGCTACTTCTGCCGGTGGAGGGTTTGCTGCTGCTGCTACCGGTGGAGGGTTTGCTTCTCTTGCGTCCAAAAGCGGTGGTGGTTTCGCTGCTGCAGCTTCATCTGCTGGTGGTTTTGGAGGTGCAGCCCAAGGTGGTGGTTTTGGAGGTGCGGCCCAGGGTGGTGGCTTCGGAGGTGCGGCCCAGGGAGGTGGTTTCGGAGGTGCAGCCCAGGGAGGTGGCTTCGGAGGTGCAGCCCAGGGAGGTGGCTTCGGAGGTGGTGAGATATCTAGAATTTTTGCTCTATTTTGGATGGATACTTATATACTTTGGCCTATATCTATATGTTCATGATTAGATGTGCTGGGTACATATTTCTTTGTCAAGACATGTCTCTAAAAGACTAACTAGTTGTCCAACTGTTTATTAACTATTTGAGCCAAATAACGGAACGGTCACCTAACCTTTTTGTTCTTATGTGCCAAACATCCTTCTACACGATTTAACTACTTCCAATCCAGATAATCATATACATATTTCTTGCAGTATAAAACAAGCACCCCATACATCTTATACACATAATGAAACTCACAGCAATAGTACACGGCAGCAGCAGAAAGAGGGAGATCTGACTGAACTATGCTGTGTTAAATGCGTCATGTCTGATGTTCCATTCTATAGGAACATATATTCCTGCTATTAAATGGCAGTGGTAAATGTTTAACATCCAGTAAACTATATAAACGACCCTTCCTATTAGTTTAAACCTTTGAATTGAATTTAACAGCAGTGTATGGCTTACCTTTACCTTGTTATTGGCCTTTTACGAGGCCACAATGGCCTCTATTTAGCATAGTTCAAAGAAGCGCTAGGCGTTAATTGTGCGTTTTGCCACCGCCTTGCGCTTTTCTAACCAAAGCGTATGCTTATGCACAGATTAAGCGCAGTTATGCGTTAGGCGTTTTGCTATCGCCTAGAGCCTAGGCGCTCGCTTAGGCCCGCCTTTTTTAACCATGCTATTTAGTAGTGATTTGAGCTTGTTGATTGAATGACAATTAAGTGTAGTAGATGTTTGATTTTCTGTGAGTGAAATATATTAAATCTGACATGTACGAAATATTCTTTGAAGTTAAACTGTAGAATAGTGCCTGTTTCTTCTGGAAAGAACACCAGCGCATAATGCTTTTGGCATACGAAAAAAAAAGAGAAGTTTGGCTTTCTTGTCAGGAATAGCAACAATCAGGTTTTGATAAGGTTGCTTTATTTAGTTGGGGCTGTGTTTAGAATATACTCCCAAAACAAGTGCATTCTTTTATTTTCCTTGTAAAAGTTATCTGATCTTAGGTTTAGGAGTAGCCTAAGTATTTAAGATATTATCTTTCTGCACAGCCGTGATCACTAAACTGAACAATTAATCAGTTTCAGTATGTTATAAATTACTTGGCTATTGACCGTTTTGTAAAAATCATCGCCAATCATTTATTACTTGAGTATTGGTGTTTTCATTCGTAATTCCAAATGTAGGCTTGTTGTCCCACAAGGTTATTTTTAAGATAATCGTTTTAGTTGACATAACAAAGACTTATAATCAATTTGGCCTTCTGGGGGTTTGTGACTAAAGATGATGAGTTTTACTTATAGCTTGATCTTATACCGACTTTGTTGTCTGCAACTTTTGAGGACTAATATAATTTGGTTGATCTTGAAGGTGGTTTTGGAGCTTTTGGCAGTAATAATCAAGGGGCTACAGGTTTCTCATCATTCGGTGGGGGTGGCGCTGCAGGGCCAGGAAGACCCCCGGCGGATTTTTTGACGCAAATGAGAAAATAGTGCAGTTTGTCTCCAGGCATCCTCAAGTTCCAAATAGAAATGTTCAAATGGTTTTTGCTCCTGTGTATTCCATGCTGGATGACAACATTTATGCGAAAGCTGATGTTGCTAAGATGGAGCTCCAATATTCGCCTGTCTGCCTGTCCTGTATTCAGTTACGTTGAGTTTAAGTCTGATTACCCCCTGAGGCGTTTCATCAAGTACAGCACTACAGCCTCAGTCATCAACTCATCATTCTAGAAAACAAGAGTATTCGTGGAAACAGCATAATTGTTGTGGTACATGATGCAGTCATCTACGCTGATGCCGGACCTAGCCCTTGCCAGGTACCTTGTCAGGGAGGTTAGGGCTTTTCATCAAAAGCATGTTGAGAGTGCAAAAGAGAAGCACTGGATCATATTTCCTAGAAAAAAATGACTAGTGTATTTCGCCCTTGTTTTTTGTACAACATCAAACGAGGAAACGGCTGTCCGGTGCTTTTTTTACTCCCCGTGTCTCGGTGCACTACTGACATTGGTTGCAAATTCACTATTCAACACCATATATTCCTTGTGGCTTTCTACAGAACTGGTCTTTGAGGCTGCCAGGTGCTCACTCACACAGGGATGAAAAACAAAAGCATATGATGCCAAGCACTTGTTAACAAGCAACGGCCTAAGGTATTCGCTTATCTTTGTGCAAATATAAGAAGGGGAAAAGCTACGGCTGGAAGGAGTTTATTCCATGTCTTAGCGCTCCTTAGTATAGTTTCCTTCTCTTTTGGCCTGCGAACCGATGCCGGAGGAATATATGCATGGTTTTAGTTCCTACTTGTGATAACCGATTGGTCATATTTGTTGACAACTCACGAGCAATGCCGAAGGAATCCGGCAGGTGCTTGGAACAGAACATATGCACGCACGCACGGACGGACGCCCACAGGTACAAACATATCATGAGGACGTGGCCGTGGACCCGTGGCTCATATCTCAGTATATAATTAGGCGATGATCTGTTCCTGATCGCAGTGGCAAGCTGCTTATCGATTCCCTCAACAGCCTAGAGCAGATTTAATCGATCCACGTAGCAGCAGCAGCAGGGAAGCATAATCCAATGGAACCCAAAGAGGAAGGCGCCGGCTTTTAAAAGAAGAGAGAAAATACTGCTCTATGGCATCACCCGCCCCCTTTGCTTTTTTGTATGGTCAAGCTTTCCCTGCAAGCCCCACCGCATCTAGCAGCCGCAACCAAAATAAAATCTCATGTGGTTTTTGTACGAGTAAAAATGCCAAAGCGGCACAAACCAACCAGTTCATCATTAGCGTCAGGATAGCTTTGCATGCCACATGTAGAAGCAGAACCAACCAGCAAACAGTGAAGCTGCAGCGTCGGCTTCAAAGCTCACACACACACACATCCTTTGAGAGGTGCCAAGCTTGCCAGAGGAGACACCGCGGGGGAACTCAATGCTTATTCCGTTATTATTCCACATTCCTTGCCTTTGTGCGGACTCCTCACTCCCGAGAAGGCATCCAAGAATGGGCACCTCCGCTTTAGCCCTCTTTTGCATGCAGCACTCATGCCCAAATTCTCCTTCTGGATGCCCCGCACCGCAGTCAAAAGATCGATGGGCGATGGCCCCTCCTCAAGCCCTGCGCTCCCCCAACTGATATTCCTCCTGTTTTTTCTTTTTTCGAGAACACCTCGAGAGGGGGGGGCAGGGGGTTCCTGCATTTCATTAAGGAGAGAATTGCCCGGTTAATCAGGGTTATTCCTCCTGTTTCCGAACGTACGCCGCGAACCTGCGGGGCAAGTGATCATTGCAGATCGATCGCATGGAATGCTAGCCAACCAACGCTGATTGACCACAAATGTTTGCTGCCCTCTCGTTTCAGCAATCAGAGAGGCCCGGAAATGACACCGGAATCGGTTCTCAGCACTCAAGGAATCTGTCCAAAGAGCCCTGCAAGTTCTCAGGGAATGGGACTCAAGGAATCTGAAGAGGAGGGACAGGCCTGCAAGTTCTCACTCAGGAAATAGAGCACCAGATTGCAGACCACTGGCAACCCGAAAGTCGCCATGAGAATGAGGTGCTCCCTCCCCTCCCCTGCTAGCCAGCTTCTCAAAAGGAAAAGACCGCGCTTCGCTTTCGGGCTTTCGCCGGGCCTTCTCAGACCGGCGCCACGTACGTAACTTCCGGCCAAAGCAGGCGCAAATGTGCGCATGATCAGAGAGAGGTCTGTAAACTTGTTGTTGTAGCTGCAAAGGAAGAAAGATCGGCCAGGGGAGGGGAGGGGGGAGGGGGTCGGTCCCTCGGAAGGAATAAGGATCATATCTCTTTTCAGCTCCTGCGAAGATAGGGGTCGGGCCTGTCACGCTTTGGGCCTTTGAGTGTTGAGCTTGCTCCAACGATTCGAGATTCTCCCCCTCCCTCCCTCCCTGCCTATCCATCCATCCATACATCTCCGCCCTTATAAGTCGAGACCCCGCGTTAGATCGCACGAGAGGCAGTTGAGTTCGGTTCCACAGTCATAGCCCAAGGTTGTCTCACTTCCGGAAGGCCGCGCGCGGTCGAGTCTTTCTTTGGTTACTACAAATAGCGGCGCCGGCGGTAAAGCTGCGGCAGGGATCCTGTCTGTCGGCCGGCCGGCCAGGAATGTGCAGCATGCAGGCAGAGCATTGCCAGTACATGACGGAGCCTGAGCAGGTAAAGGAGCTGCACCTGCCTGCGAGGAAGGGAAAGCTTTGGCCTGCTTGTTATGGCTTGTGTTCTTACGTGAGGTGTTTGTTTGATGGCAGATGTATCATCAGCAACAGCAGCAGTTTCATGATCATAGGCAGCACATGTCCTCGAGGCCTAGCTTGTCCCCCGAGAAGAAGTTTTTCATGAAGGGCCAAGGAGGGGCAGGAGGTGGAGGAGATTCGGGGCTCATCCTGTCGACGGATGCGAAGCCCCGGCTTAAGTGGACTCCTGAGCTGCATGAGCGTTTTGCGGATGCGGTGAAGAAGCTAGGAGGGCCTGACAGTGAGTAGATGATCGGGAAATTTATTTGTTGTTCATAGCAGAAATGCATAGGTGAATTTCCTTCTGATGGCTACATTACTTGAAACTATCGCAGAAGCTACGCCCAAGGCGATCATGAGGGTCATGGGAATCCCCGGATTAACTCTGTACCATCTTAAGAGCCATCTCCAGGTACATGTTTGGAGTTGTTAGTTACCTATTGTTTATCTAGCATGATGCATGTGTTTGTTTGAGCAAGAAACTTATCTGGTTAATTGTTTCTTCATAGAAATTCAGACTTAGCAAGAATCTCCAGACGCAGGCTAGTGCTGCCCATGCAAAAAATGGTGAGTAAATCATAGGGCTCTGAGGCAAGTTATTTGCTGATTATCCAATAGATGATGTATTATTAACCCTGCTTTGAATTTTTGTTTCCAGTTTATGGCTTCGGGGTAGCGACAGATAAAACATGTGAAGGGCGTGGATCACCAGCTGATCACCTGAACCGAGAGACGAACACCAGCAGGTGAGAAGTAATTTTGGTTTGCTACATATGTATGCACTCGACTTGCATCCTACTTTTTTAAATAAAATGTGGCATATTTTGGTTAGGTCTATGCACATAAACGACGCCCTCCAAATGCAAGTTGAGGTCCAGAGACGGCTGCACGAGCAAATAGAGGTACGCTAATATAAACAGCGCAATCTCAGTCTCCTTCAGTAACTATGGAACCTAAAGTTTGTCACTGTCAGTAGTGCAATAAGAATATATCACTATCTTCATTCAACATGATTGGTTTTTTGCTATCCTATCCATGTCACCTGTAACTTTGGATCAACCAAATCTTGGAAGCAAATGGTAGTCTTGTACTGTTATATATGCCGGTCTGAAATGCTACCATGTATTCAGTAGTGCTCATTTCATTTCGGTATCTTGAGCTGCACTTTTTTTCGTTCTTTGTCGTTGCTGTTCCTGAATCTGATAAACTAGCCACAATGTCTGAAGTATGACTTATGAGTGACGGTGCATGACGGGTTGATCTTTGAAGGTACAAAGGCACCTGCAGCTCCGGATCGAAGCCCAGGGGAAGTACCTGCACTCCGTGCTGGAGAAGGCGCAGGAGGCGCTCGGGAAGCAGCACGTCGTCACCGGCCTCGAAGCGGCGGAGCCTGCGCAGCGGCTGCCGGAGCTAGCCTCGTCGGCGAGACGAGGCCTGCTCCAGAACGACGGATCGGCCGACGACAGCTGCCTGACCGCGTCCGAGGACATCCTCTCCATGGGCCTCTCCGCCGGTGCCACCCGGAGAGGCAGCGGCGCGCCGTTCGAAACTTCGGCGAGCGCGAGCCGCGAGGAGGATGAGGAATGCTACCTCTTTCTCGGCAAGCCTGAGGGGCGGCGCGAGGTCAGGAGGGACGGGTGCAACGGTGGCGCGGCGTTCGGGACGGCGGCGGAGCTGGACCTTAGCATCGGCGTCGTCGCGGGGAGCAGCAGGCGGCGGCCGGACGGCGGCGAGAGGCTTGACCTGAACGGATCAGGCTGGAACTGAGCGAGAGGACAAAGTGAGGTGCATGCATGGCGGAGGCGGTCGTGCTCTGAACATGATGACCACGCAGAGTTTCAGTAACAGTCTGTATGCTGCAGCTGTGCTTTCGGTGAAATAGTCATTTTTTGTCACGATGGCTCTTGTGTCATGCGTGTGTATACCCTTTTTTTTTCCTCTACAGCAAACGCAGGTCCTCTGCCTCTTTCATCAATCAAGTAGGAAAGAAACCTAACTAATTAGGAAAAAATTGGCCAAAAACTAATACGGTGTACAAGGAGCTCAACTCGTGTAACTAAATATGACGTGGAGCCTATAAACATGCGGACAACACGGCGAAATGCGACAAGAACATAGCCAAACAACCACAAATACCAGACCACGACGAAGAGAAACAAGAGCAATGCTACATCCACGTAAAGATGGACGTATGTTAACAGGGCCGGCCCTGAGGGGGGGCGGGAGGGGCGGCCGCCCCGGGCCCCCGAAAACGAGGGGCCCCCAGGCAGGCATGTGCGAGCAGCTCTATAGATAGGATCGGCAACCGCTTGCTGGAGCGTGGAGCCTGGAGCAGCCATTAACGATCTAGAAGCTGTTGGTTGGTCTCAGGAAGAAGAGGCTGAAACGTTATTTTTCTTTAGTGACTGGGCCTTGGGCCTTTTACTTTCCTTGGCATGGATCGGTAGGTCAGTTCTATGGAAAAAATGGTGGTGGATCGCAACACGATGGGCCAACGCTGGTTCAATATAATTAGTGACCCCTTTTCTAGAAGACGGAATTAGATACGCTAAAAATAAAATAAAAAGATACGCTAAAGAAAACTTAGGAATAGACAACAAGGACAGCACTGTCGTTACTCCTCTTCCCTATTTTGTATTAGTATTAATTCATATATTTATAGAAGTTAATTTCATGTTATAAATTGACGGCTGATTGTTGCATTAACTTTACTTTGTGATGTACATTTATATATCCAACTTTGACCTTAATATGTTCGTATAGGCCCATTGTAGCTCTTATTTTCTGGCAGATTATACATTTTAAGTCACAGAAATATCTTCACTGTCAGATTTACCATACCAAAAATTTAGTTCTTCCTACACCATTCCGAGCGTAATTTGTCTTATAAGATTGTAGCCACAATTTGGCCTTATTTCATGTGCAACCTCCAGCGACTAACACTTTATCTCCTACGACCAATGTTGAATCACCCGTGCGTCCTGGCATGAAGACACTCAATCCCCCCTCCCGCCGTCCACATCGACATGAGACTACACTGCGCCCACCGGTCACTGTGACCTCTAGAGTTTCGATAAAGAATGTCTCTGATTCTTTTTCCATAGATGACAATATCATTACTGACTTTACATCTACGAATGTTAGATTTATTTTCTTGATAATATTTATAAATTACTTGACATGATATTTTTTGTGTGTGTTCAAATGTTTATTGAAAACATTTAATTTTGATGCTTATATTAAAGGGCCCCTATTTTATTTTCGCCCCGGGCCCCCAAAATCTCAGGACCGGGCCTGGTATGTTTACGGGCTGGTATGACTTGACAATATTTGATTGGAGTAAGGGAGAGGGTGTCAGAAATTCCGGGAAGGGATGGTGTGTGTGTGTGTGTTTAGATTACTTGAAAGTTTTCGTACACACGCTTTCATAGGGCAGGAGAAGACCACCTAGGAGAGAGGTGGGTCTGTGTCCTACCCTATGAAAGCGTGGGTACGAAAACTTTTAAGTAATCTATCCCCCTGAGAGAGGTGGGTTGTGTCCTGGTCGGTGTCCGTGGTTATTTTATAATAACACGCTTAAAGAGATTTGTGTATTTGATCTGAGTCTGTCACTGACATATACGAACTAACCGTCGCGCGGGATAATGGTTATGGGGCCCTCGACGTCGTCAGTTCCTACCGAAAGCTTATTCACACGTTGTATCTCTAAATCTCTTCTTCCCCATGCTTTTTCCTCCGGTTTCTCACCTATAGCTCGCCGACACACGTTTTGGCGCCGCACCCATCATCGTTGCTGGCTGCTGCACCCATCTCCGTTGCAAGGGCTCCAATGACACCACCACACTGCAAGGGCTCCACTTCCACCACTACCATCCGTTGCAAAGTTGAAGGCCGACCACCGCTCGCACCTGACTAGCAATCGTGTGACGGATCCCGCAACCATCACACCGCAAAGGGGTGGTAGCATGAGTCGGTTTTGTATGACTCCCATTAGCATCAACCGCTCTCGCTGAACTAACTTGAACCGACATAGACGACATGTTGACCCGAGGTAAATCTGCACCCCACTATCAGTTCTTCTAGATGTGTCCAGACCCACTGCCATCAAAAAATTGCTCGGAACAAGAGATGGAACAGGAACCAAGTTATGTAGGTGATCTACCTCAGCAGCAATAAACGTCGTTTTGGAAGTCATGGTCGCCGTCGTGGCAGTCGTCGCCGCACCATCTCTGATATCTAGGCGGTGGCTCCACCAGTCTCAGTTTCCCCGCAACCCTTCTTCCCCGTGTTGTGCCTCCACGAGCGCCTTCACTCTTGCAATACCCGCTTCTCCTCTGTTGATTAGCTCTACCTGGGCCAAAGCAAGAAAGCAAAATAATAAGCAACAAAAGGTGACTAGGCAACAGATAACAAGATAGAAAAATAGAGAGGTGCAAGTAAAAACCTATTCTTAATGGCAAGTTGACGAGTGCTGAGAGTATACCGGCAAAACTTTGTGAGAGGGCGCCAGAAAAAGGCTTGCTTTCCATGTTTATATTATTGTCAACATTTATTGAAAAAAAATATTCATGCTCCGATGTTGTTCTCAGATTTACAATACCAGTGCGAACCAACCTGTGGTTGGATGGTTAGAGGGACTATGGTATCCCCAACTCACCAGGGTTCAAATCCTGGTGCTCGCATTTATTCCTGAAATTATTTCAGGATTTTCGGCGATGCACATTCAGTGGGAGGAGACGTTCCCGTCGACGACGAGGTGCCTACGGTGACTTCGTAAATTTCAAGATGATATGCCGGCTCAGTCTCTCGGAGGTGCTCATAGGGGTAGGGTGTGCGTGTGTGCGTTCATAGGGGTGAGTGTATGCGCGTGTATATAAGCGCCTGCGTCTGTACTGTGTTAAAAAAAAGATTTACAATACCAGTCTTTTTTATTAGACTCCAACTTGATATGTTGTTGTTGGTCGCCTGGTGTCCCACCACCTCCTAATCCCACAACCATTCAAGGAAAAGCGACATGATAGTTGCAGGTGGTTTCTGGCTCGATCAGCAGAATCGTTCGCACATACCGGCCGTGTTGTTTCGCTGAATACAATCATAGTCACCGCATGATTTTAGAAAATATTTAAATATGTACGAGAAAATATGCAATGTGAATCAAAAAATGCTACACGTGTATAAGAAAAATGCAACATAAATTGAAAAAAGTCAACATGTTGAAAAAAATAAAGGAAAAACACAAAAGCAAAGAAAAACAAAAGTATGACAAACCGATAGAAAAAACATAAAAGAAAAAAATCCCGCATGAAAGCTTCTAAAATCAGACCAAGCTGGTCCATAGAAGCTTTCCAAAATCGCTCTACTTGGCCGTCCCACTAAGGCAAGGGAAAGCCGAGCGCCGGAGGCACGACTATCATAGAAATAGCTCCGACAAAAAATCATGCGAGAAAGAGCGACATGGCTATATATTGCATATTGCAGCGCTATATTCCGTCTTGCCTCAAGGATTTTTACGTCAAGGCATTACTGGGTCGGTCCAATATGGGTTGCTGCGGGGGTGGTTTTTAGGAGTGTTTTTTCTGGGTTTGTTTTCATATGTTTTTCTCGCGGTTCGGCTGTTCTGTGTTTCTTTAGCGTTTTCTGGGCTATCTCCGGTTTTGCCTTTTCCCTTTTCAGTTTTATTTTATTTTGTTTTTCTGTGCTGGTTTTCGATGTTTTTTTCTTGGGTTTCATTTTTGTGTGTGCTTCTTACTGGTTTCTTATTTATTTATTTTTCAATACAAGTCCACTTTTTTCACAGACATTGTACATTTTATGTATACATCAGTAATATTTTTATAGAAGTCTAATATTTTTCATATAGACGATTAACTTTTTTAAAATAAGTGTTTTGATGCCTACTTTTTTTCATGCACATTTCATATTTTTGGTATGCACCTAGAACCATTTTTATACACGTTTAATAATTTTGAAATACATGATTGATTTTTTTTTTCAAATATATCTTTTTGATAATTTTTGAATACGGGCTTTATTTTTTGAAATAAACAGTCTAACATTTTTTTTGAATGATAAGAAACATTTTTTTGAAAACTTTGTGAACATTTTTTTACATTGTATTGTTTTTAAATGCCATGAACATCTTTTTGAAAGTCATGAATATATTTTTAAATGCAACATGCATTTTGTTTCCAATTACATAATTTTTTTTCAGATTATATAAACATTTTGTAATAATGGCACACACATTTTTCTGAAACAAAAGAACGTTTTTTAAATGTGGAACATTTTTTTAATGCTATCAAGTTTTTTTAAACTGCACCAAATTTTTTTCACACTGCATTAACATTTTTGAAATTCGTAATTTCATTTAACTTAAGTTTTGGAATACATGTATTTAGAATATTTTCAATGAAGGAAAAAATATGAAAGAATGATAAAACAGAGAAGAAAAACAAACTAACATGGATGAAGCTACTTGGATCGTCCTAACATAACGCTCGCTTGAGGCAGACGCTTCCATCTCGTCAAGCCATCCGAGAAATAGCTCTCGCGGCCGTCCGGTTTGTTTCCATCACGCGACCTCAGGCTGAAGACGGGGTCTGGTGGAAATTTACAACATATATTTTATACATTTTGAGGTAGCTAGGGCGCTAAAACACTTGTTGACTTGTATATATTGATGAAGTGGTTTATAATAGAGTAGGACGTTTTGGTGACCGAGCTCCATGGAGCCTTTTATTTTTGAAAAAATAAAAATTCAAACTTTTCGACTTCAAAAAATTCCGAAAAAAATATGCAACTATACAAGGATGAAATGTATGTGTGTGTAAAAATTCAAGATGAAATACTTTGAAATGCGACCTGTACAAAAAAGACAAATTTCTGGACTTTGAGGATGAATAGTATCATGTGTTAAAAAGCCTCAGATTTGTCTTTTTTGCACAACCTTCATTTCAACGTATTTCATCCTAAAAATTTACACACACATGTGTTATGCCTCCATGTATATCTGTATTTTTTTCAGATTTTTTTGAATTGTACAAATATGAATTTTCATGAATTTTGTGTTTTTCAAAAACCGGCCTCCATGAAGGCCGAGCTCCAAAAGGTATTTTCGTATATAATAATCCCTTATGATGATGGTGAACTTGCAGTGGTAGGTACACCATCTTTTGGATGTGGCAGTAGGATGACCAATAGTAATTAGGATGAACTTGTGGTTCCTTTTGTTATATGATCAAGCATGCCTATGTTGCTTTTATTGCACACGTTGTGTTGCTTTGCTATTTATTTAAATTGTCGCTCTTCTGTCTTGGTGGATAAAGTTTTATGTGGTATACTTAGGAAGGTTTCAGGAGTTTGCTGTTCATGGCAGACATGCCATGAACAAGTGATCAGTTACAAAAACAACCGCTACTTAAGGTTTAAAACTAGACGTGAGGCAGAAGGTGATTACTTTAAGTTTGTGCTCAAAGATAAATAAATCATGAAGTAGGCAAGGGCGTAGATCAGATCCGGTTTTTGGGCTGAAAAACTTGTTAATCTTCATACAGTTCGTCGCCATTGTGGTGCTTTTTTAAATCATGTGATAATTGTGATTATATGTAACATGCAATGAGAGCACTGATTATAATGATAGACGATAAGCCCATCACACAGGGTACATGGTTACTATATTGGACAGAATGTGTGCATCAAACACCACGCGGTGCAGCGGGCCAGCCCAAAACCATAAAACACAGACAACTAAATGCGGCGGAAGTTGCTGACCTAATATAGACGAAATCACTAATTGCGGAATACTCCTTTAAAAGATCATTACCACTTCTCCAGGTTGCGACAAGTTGCCCACTGCATGTGTGCCACTTGTCGCAACCTGGGAGTTTCCCCTTTATTCGTGGATCTGTATTTTCAAAACGTTTTATCTCTTAAACCGTGCGTCCAAATCTCGAATCATTTTCACCGTTAGATTCCTCGCATCGAGATCTTCAAAACTAGATCCCATGTTGATAAGTTTTAACGACTTTGTTTTTCACGAAAAAAACCGGACGAAAAAACCGGGATGAAAAAACCGTGCCTCTCGCGGAAGAAAAAAAAAAAGAAAAACGAGTTTTTTTTTTGTTTTCGAGAGGCACGTCCGCGCCTCTCCTGAAAGCAAACCTGTACCTCTCGCGGAAGCAAAATGTGCCTCTCGCGAAAGAAAAATAATTAGAAAACACGTTTTTTTCGTTTCCGAGAGGCACGGTCGTGTCTTTTGCGAAAGCAAAACCGTGCCTCTCGCGGAAGAAAAAAAACAGAAAACGTGTTTTTTCGTTTCCGAGAGGCATGGCCGTGCCTCTCGCGAAAGCAAAATCGTGCCACTCATAGAAGAAAAATAAATAGAAAAGACATTTTTTTCCGTTTCTGAGAGGCACGGCCATGCCTCTCGCGAAAACAAAACCGTGCCTCTTGTAGAAGCAAAACCGTGCCTCTTGAGAAAGAAAAAACAGAAAACATATTTTTTTTCGTTTCCGAAAGGCACGGCCGTGCCTCTTGCGAAAGCAAAACAGTGCCTCTCGTGGAAAAAAAACCGTGCTTTTCGAGAAAGAAAAAAAAGAAAACGTGTTTTTTCACGATTTTTTTTTCGCGTCCAAAAGCTAAGAAAGACCTGTAGAAAACAAGAACACTAAGAAAAACCTTAAAAGCCGAAAATGCGTATGAAAAAATAAAAAAAATAAAATCCGGAGGAAACGCTCAGAGCACGACACGTGGCGGCGCATGGGAGTGATAGTTGGGAGGCTTCCGAAGGAGCGCTCGCTAACTAGTTGCTCTCTAAGAGCATCTCCAACAGACGCGCGCACGCGTGGCGCGCTATTTTTTTTTTACAATGCCGAAATAGCGCTTTTGCGCGCAGAACTAGTCAGTTGCTTCACCAGGCGCCCGAATTTTTTAGCGCGCCAGCGTGCCGCTTCAGCAGGCGCTGTAAAATAGAGCGCGCGCGCCCAGCACAAACAATATCTTACATTCAATGTGAAACAAAGAAGATCAAACAAACACAAAATAAATCGTCAAAAAATAGTTTAATTATTTATTACAACTCAAATAAATAATTAAACTTCAATACAATAAATAGTTTATGACCAATACAACAAATAAAAAGCACAACAAATAGTTTATGACCAATAGAACAAATAAACAACACAACAAACATAGAACATCATGCGTTTTGTCGACCATGCCATGCCCACCACTCTTCGATTAGATCCTTTTGAAGATCATCATGCGTTTCGGAATGTTGAATGACATGATATGAGGCAACAAAACGGGCCACCCTCTCAGCCATCCTCCGCACTCGCACGGGACGTCCCATCAACTCATACTGAGAATAATCCAAATCTTGGCCACGCTCGTTCTCGATGATCATGTTATGCATGATCACACAAGCGTTCATGATGTATCAAAGGATAGTTTGATCCCCAAATCTAGCCGGTCCTCTCACAATAGCAAATTGGGATTGCAAAATCCCAAAAGCTCTCTCCACATCTTTCCTAGCCGCCACCTGAGCATTGTGAAAATTAACATTTTTCTTACCTTGCAATTTTTTCAACTGCTTCACAAATGTTTGCCACCTTGGGTAGATGCCATCCGCAAGATAGTAGCCATAATTGTATGTATGGCCATTTGCTACAAACTGCACCGATGTCAGTTCACCATTTGCAATACTATTCATGAGTGGTGACCGTTGAACAACATTGATGTCGTTCAAAGATCCTGGCATTCCGAAAAAAGCATGCCAAATCCAAGTGTCCTGATCGGCCACCAATTCAAGGATTATAGTGAAACCTTTTTTCCGGCCGTGGAATTGTCCATGCCATGCCTTAAGACAGTTCTTCTAACTCCAATGCATAAAATCTATTGAGCCAAGCATACATGGGAACCCGCGAGATTTATTCATCTCCAAAAGCCTTGCGGTGTCTTCAGCATTGGGAGCTCTCAAATATTTCGGACCAAACACTTGCACGATTCCATCCGCGAAGCGCTTGACACACATGATGGCTTGGCTCTCACCCATGGCCAAGTGATCATCAACTAGATCCGCCGGAATACCGTATGCCAGTATACGCAAAGTGACGGTCACCTTTTGAAAGGTGCTATGCCCGAGTTCTCCGGTGGCATTCCTCCTTTGCTGAAAAAACCGATCATGGCTTGCCAGTATCTCTGCAATGTGTTTGAACAACTCGATGCTCATCCTAAAACGACGCCGAAAGTAGGACTCGGGATATGTGGGAATCTCCGGAAAATAGTTCCTTATCAATCTGTTGTGGGCATCGATCCTTTGCCTCCACAATTTCTGACGACCAAAAACGGAACCACCGTGCTTCTGTTTTTTGTTGATGTGCATAGCTAGGACCATTGCTAGGTCGTCCTCCTCTTGAAGATCAAATTCTTCATCGGAAGAATCATGGGACAAACTCATCTACAAATTTGAATTCAAACTAAAATTTAACACTACAAACAACATACTCCAAAATCATCTATAAAAATGAAGTTTAGTAGCAATATATACCTTGCAGGCATTTTGTCAAACACCTTGTGGGCGCCGAGCTGCAAACCCCCGTCGGGCGTTGTTCGTCGGCGGAACAGGGCGCTCCAGGAACGGCCGCGGCGGAGGAAGCAGCGGCGGCCACCGGGAAAGAGGGGGAAGCGGCGCGCGTGGTGGGGAACGGCAGGGGGAAGCGCCGACGGGTCGCCGGAGAGGATGGGGAAGTCGCGCGCGCGAGTGGAGCTTTCAGATCCGGTGGTTGGTGGACATTCGCGCGGGCGAGTCGCTGTTTAGCGCACGGTAGTGGATGCCCGAAAATTGTAGCGCGCGATGCCGTTCTATTCCGCGCGCGGAGTGGTTTTTAGCGCACGCGCGATTTTGGCACATCTGCTGGAGCTGCCGGTTCGGTTGCGCGCGCGTTAAAAAGCCGTTTTTTCAGGCGTGCGGCTTATTTAGCGCGTCTGTTGGAGATGCTCTAATGCAGAACTAAACACGTACCATGATTGTTTTTGACTGTATTACCTCTGACAGGCTAAACTGAAATGCGGGGAGGCAAAAAATGCTGCAGCTAACCAAATAGCCCGAGCCAGCGGCAGTTCAAAATCGGTTTCCGTTGCATCAGTTTCGTTTCTTTTTGAGACAAATTGCATCAGCTTCGTAGGGAGCCACCGTTTCCTTCCATGCGGCCCATCCAGTCAGTCGGGTTCCGTTCGATCCGCAGCCCATCAGGCAGCCTCGGGCCGGAGACGGGCTCCGGTGGAATTGGACAGCGTCTGCCTGGCCCCATAGCCACGCGCTTTAAACCCCTTTCTCGTGCGTGAGAGCGAAGTCCTCCAAGGCTCCAACATACGTTGACAGTTGACTGTTCCCCTCGCTCGCGTAGCATTGACCAAGTCACCGAAGTGAAACCGACACACGTGGCGCCAGAGAAAAGTCTCAGCCGCACTGCCCGACACCAACACATGCATCGCCGCACTTTTCCTACATCAACACCCCGAACATCCTCAGGATAGCAGCACGTATACAGACCACAAGTAGTAGAAGACCATCATAGTAAGCAAACTGCAGCCAAAACTAAAAAGACGTATGAACGGCAGCAACACTGATGAACGTACGTCCGAATTATATATATATCGACTCGTGCGCGAGTGCCAAATAAAATAAAAACTACTATATCGTCTTTGCGTACTAGCTAGGGAAGAAATCAGAAAAGAATGAAAGATTCTCCACGCACGGGCCGTCCGTGCTCGGCCGGATTAATCCATGCTAGTAGCCGTAGTAGTACGTCGCAGTGGACCACGGCGTGTCCCTCGGTCCGGAGACACGCCAAGGGCCGTCTAGCCCGGCTAGCTAGATACCTGGAGGAGAGGAGGCTGGCGGTGCGTGCATGCATGCATGCATTGGCATTGCGTGGCCGTGGAGCTGGAGGACACCATCCATGCTTCCTTCTTGATCGTTCGTTGCTGATGTGCTTGCTAGTTGCTACTGCTTCCACCATCCTTTTCCAAGCAAAGCTATGCTATGCTAGGCTAAGCTAACCTACGCGTGCTAGTTGCTGGAGACCAGCCCCGGCCAGCGGTCTTATCCTCGCCAACCCCAACCGAACCTCCTCGCTCGCTTTCGCTGCTTCTAGATCTCCACCGCAGCTTTTGTCCCCCGTAGACTCCCGGCGTGTAACTGTAAGTGCATGTAGTGTAGTAACAGCCACTGCAGCGAGGCGATCGATTGATCGATCAGCTCAGAGAGGGTGCAGGGAGACAGGCTGGTTGGTCAGCCACAGCGCCACGCGGACGGTTATGCAACACGGCACATGCATGCAGTGATGTACCGGGTCGAACGAGTGACAGCGTAACGGAATCCATCGAGCTGCTGGGCCGGCCGGCCCGTTCGTTCGTTCGTTTCACCTGGCTTCTGCTGATGGCGATCGAAGCGATCTAGCGGTGGATGGGTACGTGATGCGTGCATATGCATGCGCGCGCGGGAAATCTTTGCCCGGAGCGCGCGCGCGCTGTCTGTACGAACGGTCGCTGTACCAATCAGTTGAGCAGCTCATCCGGTTCACAACATTTCTGCCAGCGTTTAGCTTGTACTGCTCGGAAGTAGTACTGTACTAAACAAGTACTGATCGATGATGATTCCAGCCGACACACATTCGTACTCCCTACCAAATCCGAGTTCCAAGGCCTGCAATTCTGCGGCCTAAAGCTCTATCCTTGGTAGGGAAGCAACAAAAAGAGGGGGTACTCCATGCATGGGCGCGACACGGATTAGGCCAAGCAGCATTTGCTGACCGCGACTCTGCTGTCAGTGCGTACGCCATCCATATCCAAGAGCCAGAGTACGTACGTACGCCCTAGGGCTAGGTATACGTACCGGGCAAAGCAATCGAATTCTACGTTTTTGTTTAGTTGCATGCATGATCATCACCGTCGTCTTTTTAATACTCCATCCGTTCCCAAATATAAGTCTTTTTAGAGATTACATTATTGAACTACATACGGATGTATGTAGACAGATTTTAGGATGTAGGTTCACTCATTTTACTTCGTATGTAGTCTCCTATTGAAATGCCTACAAAGACTTATATTTAGGAATATAGATCTGCCTGTGGGGAACGGGCAACATGCAGCACCTCGGCCAGGGGCGGATCCACATGGGGTCAAGGGTGTACATTTGTACACCCAAAAGTTTTGACAGGAAATTTTTATATATAATCTTGACTAGGTACATGTAAATAAAGTGGTGCAGTTTGTGTAATAAACATAATGTCCATTCATATAAATTGGTCTCAAATCTCTCGTCCAACAACACAAATATCTTGTTTCGGCCATGACATATTTTATGATTGTGTAGAAAATAATCTTCATTTTTTGTTATTTTCTATAGGGTACGTCATTACTATTGGAGAAATAAATCTTACTACATACAAGGACTTTTTAGATATTACGTCATGAAAAAAAATTGAACACCCAATTTTCAAATCCCGGATCCGCCACTGCCTCTGGCACCTTGTCTCTTCCTCCTCTGCCCCCCTCGTTCATAAATAAATTCTCCGGGCCGAGACATGACACGGGGGGGTTGGTCGCCGGTATGCATGCCTTTTGGGGCGCACGCGGTGCCCCGGTGAGCAGGGGAGTTTTCCGGCCGGGCGCGGCGGGCTGCCCACTAGCGATTTGATCCCACGACCACGAGGACGACGCCGGGACACCCCCACCGGCGCCTGCATGCATGCCGCGACACCGCCTCGTGCCGTGTCCGCGCCTTGCCCCGGCCTTTTCACCTGATCCCAGCGACGTCTCTCCTTGTCTTCATACACGTCGTCCACCGAACACAAAGGTGCAAAGATGAGACTAGATATAACATGATATGTACCGATGGATAGTACATGTGAGAATTCTTTCTCGATCCATCTCTGGAGACATCACTCATTGCTCAGCATCGTCAGCGAAAACAAATGTACTTATGTGTATTATATATGGGCAATATATTATATTATACTGTAGTACGACTTTTCTGCACTATATATTGTGCCTAGCATCTATTTGCATTATAGTGATGCACGAGATGGGTGCCTAGCTAGCTGTGCGATGAGTTAGTGGCCTCGGTCATTTCCTAATGGCTAAGCAAATTAATTCCTAAATTAGACAGCAAATCATTTAACCTAGTGGTAATAGCTACGAGAGGCATCAATTTATTATAAGCTAGCTAGGGCTCCTATGCCCGAATGTTCTAAACTAAACATCATTACACGTCATAAAGTTGCAAGTGAATGCTAAAAGAATTAGCTTACCCCCGACATGAAGCCAAAAGTGTACAAAGTGTGCGTGCATATGCCTCTTGGCGATGCCATTTCGGCCGTGTAAGTTGGTGGAAAGTCCACTACTGATGCAGTGATGCCTAAAGCTGCAAATAATCTTGTTGTTAATTTCGTTGTGGAAGAGTGTTGTTTGCTCCCGGTTTGTTTTACTAGTAGCTGACATTCATTATTTAAGAAAAAAATACCGGTAGCAGACAGGGACTAAAATACAGACATGGCTCGATCACGAGATCGAGTAGTTGGGACAATGTACTCCGCGTACAGTGAAGGTCTATCTAGCTCGCTACTAATTGATTGTATTTTATGCTACTACGTATAGTGAACCGAATGATTGGGTATGGGCGTAGGTATTTAGTTAGTTGGATTTGCCGTGTTAAAATATTTACCCAACTTTCCGCCTTCGCTAAGTTTTGGGGCAAACTGATTTTCTGAACATGATATCGGCGAGGCGTGAGGTTTCAAATTCAACACTTGAGGTTTGCGCTACTAATGAAAATACTAGTTGCTATCTTCATCGATTTTATGTCTAGCCTGAAGAAAATTAGACTTCAATGGAGTGCTGTATTAGAAATTGGATGTGTCGGCACATCTAGATGTGACATAATTATTGCATATCTAAATGACTCAATCAAGCATAAAAAGAAAAAAACTAAAAATAAAAAAGAAATAGTCACACGAATCTCCACGTAAAATCAATGACATAGGACTTAGATGTGCAATACTTATGTCACATCTAGATGTGATCTAGCAAAACCGTTAGAAATTATATTAAATACTTTTCCCTGTCAGCTCGGCACTTTGGACGAAGTTGTTAGGTCAGGTGTATACTCGATATATATCATCGCGTACCGCTGATTGACGAGAAACAGATAATTTTACCCAAGCTGATCATCAGTTGATTCGCGCCAATTTTCCATGGCATACATCGTACAGAGGTTGAAGGTGCAATGCACTTGTCCAAATCACACTAGTTGATTAACCTTTAATAATGGTGGCCTTTTGCCAACATAAAAGCAAAGCTGATGTGTAAGGGCCCTATCAGTGGTAAACTAAGCACGAAGGCGCTCTGGCCCTGACGTTTTTCGGTGGCAATTCCAGTCACGCAAGGATGACAAATTTCAGTGACACGTGACAACTTTCTGTCAAAATAAACTGAAGCACGAAAGTTGTCATGTTTGACAACTAAAGTTGCATCCTCACGTCATTAAATTTACCATAAAAAGCGTTCAAAGTTGTCATGTGTTCGTGCCACATGTCAGGTACTTATCTGGGTCCAAAAACAATTACAACAACAATGTTAGGGCATCTCGAATGTGGACCCTCAAAACGCTCGTATACGTCCGGACGTACCTGTCCAAATGCAGGTTTTCATCCAACATGGTACCCATTGATCCGCAAGACCAGCCTGGACCCACAAACCGGACGCAAACCGGGGGGCTTTGCAGATGACCGGACCGCTGCCATGTATCTGTCTGCCACCTCGGACCCACCCAAAAAAACCTCTCCAGCAAGAAGCATTTGCCGCCCATTCATGGTGGTCGCATTCATGGCGCAACCTCTCACTAAAGCCGACATTACAGCGGCACGCCGACCGAGAGCGCTGACTACGCCGTGTCTTGGTCTCTATGCATGTTCAATGCTTGAGCGACGTGACTGGACGGGACGACTATCTAACACATTAATACCGATGCCCATCCGTCTGCCTGCCTGCATTAAGCACCCGCGACGGCCAAGAAACCCACTCTCGCGCCTGCATTGACACAACCTACCGCTTCGTCTGGCCGACAACCACTATTTGGACGTGGCCTTACCCGGCACCATCCACACCACAAGCATGCCTGCTTCCAATCCTCATCCGTGCACAACCTCTGCTATGACTGCAAGCTCTAGAGTGATGCGGAAGAGCCTCTCGACAGAGCAGAAGCATGTCGAGGGAGAGAGAATAAGGACGACATCCCCATATATAGCACAACAACCATACAAACCGACGAGCCCACGACAAGGCGACGTACCACACCCCTGCCAAGACGCGTCGGCGTAGCCTGTTATGTTATGCTCCAAGTTCAAATATAAAGAGAAATGCCAACTTCTGACGAGCGAGCGAAGCGAGGCCCGTCGCCGGTAGGCTTGGGCCGAAGCGGAGCGTAGCGATCAGGGTTGACCTAGGACTCCTGTGTTATATATACCTCTTGTAAGCCGCCGCACGGGACAAGTTGATCAGTTGTAAATCCCCAGCGTTTGTAACCTCCCCCGATATAGTGAAGTTTGGCTGGCTGGTGCCCGTGGTTTTTTCCTCTTCGTGTTGGAGGGGTTTTCCACATTAAAATCTCGTGTCCCTTTGCTTGATTTCGTTCTTCATCGTATTCGTTTGCGTGTCGAATCTCTAACATAGCCGGCGCACACGAAAACATGAAGGATTCCCGAATGCATGGGCGTACTCCTCGCACGAAAAAAAGAGCAAACGACACAGTGGGCGGCTCCAACGCCCGGTAACTAAACAACCGGGTAACCGGAATGCCTGGGCAAGTGCCTCGCCAAAGCAGTCTAAGTGGAGCGAGGGCCCAACCATAGCCATACCAGCCGGACAGCCAACTGAGTAGCCCTTCGAGCAGCCGGTTAGGAGCCTCTCCGTATAGCCAGCTAGGCACCCCTCCGGATAGCCGGCTAGGAACCCCTCCGGATAGCCGGGCAAAGAGCCTGCTGATGAGTGTTATTTTTAGGCTCATCACATCTAAGTTTAAAATGGTTTAATTCATAAAAACTAATATATCCGCTCCAATATTCGTACTAATGGCTAATGAATGCAAAAGATTCCAAAAATCCTATGTTAATGTTGTTTCCACAGAAAATGAGCCATACATGGACAAAATCAAGCGAATATATGGAAAGGAGCAAGGAGGAGATAAGAGGGGTCAAAGAAGAGGCGCATCAATTGTTCGAGAGCGCAAGACGGTGTCTAGTATGACCGCACGCGCTCGTACCAGGTGCCCATGACACCGTCTCGTCCAACCCAACAACTATTATTAAAGGGCTAATGCCATAATCGAATCAAAGCATCGCCGAAACCTCCTTCTTCGTTACCAGAAGCACCCACAAATCCTAGTCGCCGCCATTTCTATCTCCATCTCCATATTCACCACCATCACCATCACCACAACAATCACCACCAAGTTATCCATACCTTGCATCGTGTATCAAAACTGACAACCATTGTAAGACATATTATCAATAAATCATTCATCTTGATGTGTTCTCGAAACATTTCTTCTCGCTACCCGATCACCATGTGTGAATAATTCTGTAAGATCATGGATTGAGGCATAGCCTTGCAATCCTATGTATTTTTCGGAGGGATCAATGGAGCGACTTTGAACTAACATCTTGTATCTGTGAAATAAAATTGCATCATAGTTGTCTCTTCTCTCTGTCATGTTCTGTCACCCTGTAGGTACCCAGGATCATGAAGTTCAAGCCACGAGGAGATTAAGGGTGGGGAGGCCGTGAAGCGCTATTCTGAACACCAGTGACAGAAATGTTTAGTACAGTAGCGTGAATCCTATCTCTAGGGATATAAGAGGTGTAGTCATTAAACGCCCAATGCTTTTGTTTGATTCTATTCAATTATTGTGGCAACCCCACACGACGGATAGGGCCTTCGGTTGGACAACTGGCTCTTGATGCAGGATGAGTTTTGATCAATACGTAATTTGGACATATCCCACACTTCGTTGTGTTACAAGCATATCTTGGCGAGTGTCTTCCAGAGCACAAATTAATATCACAATGATCCCCTTCGCAAGTACATGGTTATAAGAAACAAGTACTCATACCCATGCCTATTTTAGCTATACATGTTCACCATTGCAACTTGATTATGATCCCGTCTAAAAACTGGAATTTAATACTCTTGCGGAAGATTTTTAGAAACCCTTGTCTTCAAGGTGGACGTCATCTCGTGGGTTCGATAACTGAGGATCACCACTGGGGAAAAAAGCAAGAATCCTTTTTTATATTTATTAATCGGATCACTAAAGGGACACATCAAAACATTTTTCTGGTGCTGTTGTCAAGGAGGAATTGTGTGCTAGTCATTGGGTCAACGTTTTTATTAGAGTTTTGTTTCAAGTTTTTTTCTTGTTTCAATTTTTCTTGCAACTGTTATCACAAGAAAAACTCCTAAAAGATATAATGGCTCACAAACTCGGGGACTTTACTTCTTCAAGTAATAGCTTTATGCGGGAACCCATAGCACAACCTACTGTTGCTACCAAGTAATATGAGATTAAATCCAACTCAGCCTCTATGGTCCAACAAGGCGAATTTGGAGGCTAAGCTTCTGAAGGTGCCGATGTGCATTTGCATAATTTTTCTGAGTTGTGTAACATGACATACATTTGGCGCTTTGAAGTTGCATCTATTTCCTTTCTCCTTGAAAGGAAAAGCTAAAACATGGCTTCTAGATTTGCCTAGAAGTAGTATAACTTCATGGACTGAATGCGGCAGTAAATTCTTGTCTAAGTTTTGCCCACCTGCGAAGATTATGCAACTGTGTTCGCAAATAACAAGCTTTAAGAAGGAAGAACGTGAGCCACTAGCGCTTGGGTGGGATCGCATGAAGGAGGCTATAACAATTGTCCTAACCACGGAATGGAAGAATGGTTAATTCTTCATATGTTTATAATGCCTTAACTCCCATTTCGAAAATTATGCTTGGCACTGCTGGAGGAGGAACTATGATGGGAAGATCCATCGCTGAAGGAAAAAAATTGATGGATTATATGCAAGAAAATCATGCCCAATGGCATATGGAGAGGTCTACCACTAAAAGGGTCAATGTTATAGAAGAGAGGAATACAGAGTTGACCGTGAATCTTGATGAACTCATTGCTACGATGAAAGGTAAAGAAGAGGTAAACATTAGTGAAATTACCAAAGAAGAAATTAATGATGTTAATTTCATTGCTCGTGATATCTACAATCCTAACTAGAAAAATAACGGGTATGTTCCTAGATTGCCTTATCCTAATAACACGGGAGCACCAACCAATTTTAATGGAACGAGCAATGGTAATATAAACACTTTAGAAGAAACTTTGAAAACTTCTATTGCTAGCCAAAGTGAGCAAAATGAAACGTTTAAAAATATTCTGAAGAATCATGATAACTTTCTTGGTTAATTGATCGGTAAGATTGATGCTCACTAACGATGTACAGGCCTTAGATGGAAGAACTAAGAGCATGGATGCACATGTTGCTAAAATTGCAGAGAGTCAAACTTTTTATTCTAGCCAAGTTTGTAGGTAACCGGATCTAACCCGGTTGAGAATGTTAACATGATGAGAAGTAGCGGAAAATGCAGAGGAGCTCAATAAGAGTCATATGCCAGAGTATACTTATTCAGTTGCAGGCTTCGTGAATATGTTGACAGTAAAACATCCACTACCTGAAGTATCAAATGACGAAGCGTATAAAAGCTTTGTTGATCATGTTGCAACTAAGGTACGTAAGTTAGACTATGAAAGGAAAACAGCTATATGGTAAGCTACATGTTAAACAAGAGGGTATCTTTGAGCCCACCATTGAAATTGAGATTGGGTTAAATAAGTTAAATGCTTTGTGCGATCTAGGTGCTAGTGTCTCCACTATCCCTAAGTCCATTTATGATAGTGTCATTCTTGGTCCTTTTGTCAATAGTAAAATTAAATTGAACATGACCAATTCCACCTTTACACAAGCAGAAGGGATTAGGCATGGAGTAGTCATTCAAATAGAAGCTTGCCATGTTATGATTGATCTTGTTATAGTTGATATTGTTGGGGAACGTTGCATGGGAAACAAAATTTTTCCTACGCACACACAAGATCTATCCATGGTGATGAGCATCTACGAGAGGGAGAGTGAATCTACATACCCTTGTAGATCGCTAAGCGGAAGCGTTAAGAAACGCGGTTGATGTAGTCGAACGTCTCCGCGATCCAAATCGCAAGTCGTCCCTCGATCCGATCACGAACTAGTGCCGAACGGACGGCACCTCCGCGTTCAACACACGTACGGCTTGATGACGCCTTCACCTCCTCGATCCAGCGAGCGATGATGAAGTAGTAGATGAGTTCCGGCAGCACGACGGCGTGGTGATGGTGGTGAGGAACAATCTCTGCAGGGCTTCGCCAAGCACTACGGAGATTATGACGGGAGAACTAGAGGGTTAGGGTTGCCGACACACGGCTTGGGAAATCTTGATGTATCCCGTGTGCTAGCCCTGCCCCTCTATTTATATGTTGAGCCTTGGGGTCTAAACTTGGAGTAAAAGCCTCCTCCAGGTCGGTTTTGCCCGCACAAGGTCGGTTTGGCCCGCAGGGAAAGAGTCCAACTCGGATCCCTGCAGTATCGCGTACAAGCGGTAGTACCGCTTACGATAAGCGGTAGTACCGCCCCAGACGCCAGCAAAACTTCCTTTCGCACCTTGCCTAAGCCTCGTGGGCTTTACCCCTTGGCCCAAATAAAGTGTTTTCGTATCCGAACATTTCGGGAAACATCCGGAACCTCTTCCGGTGAATTCCGGAACCCTTCCGGAAACCAAAACACTATTATCACATATATCAATCTTTACCTCCGGACTATTCCGGAGATCCTCGTCATATCCGGGATCTTATCCGGGACTCCGAACAACCTTCGGTCACCAACAAAATAACTCAACTATACTAATCGTCACCAAACGTTAAGTGTGTAGACCCTGCGGGTTCGAGAACTATGTAGACATGACCGAGACACCTCTACGATCAATAACCAATAGCGGGACCTGGACGCCCATATTGGCTCCTACATATTCTACGAAGATCTTTATCGGTCGAACCTCTATGTCAAGGATTCAGTTAATCCCGTATACTGTTCCCTTTGTTCTTCGGTATGTTACTTGCCCGAGATTCGATCGTCGGTATCTCTATACCTAGTTCAATCTCGTTACCGGCAAGTCTCTTTATTTGTTCCGTAATACAAGATCTCGTGGCTAACACTTTAGTCACATTGCTTGCAAGGTTCATTGTGATGTTGTATTACCGAGTGGGCCCTGAGATACCTCTCCGTCACACGGAGTAACAAATCCCAGTCTTGATCCATGCCAACCCAACAGACACCCTCGGAGATACCTGTAGAGCACCTTTATAGTCACCCAGTTACGTTGCGACGTTTGATACACACAAGGTATTCCTCCGATGTCAGGGAGTTGCATGATCTCATGGTCAAAGGAAAAGATACTTGACATGCAGAAAACAATAGCAATAAACTGACACGATCATATGCTACGTTCGTAGTTTGGGTCTTGTCCATCACATCATTCTCCTAATGATGTGATCCCGTTATCAAATGACATCTCATGTCAATGGCTAGGAAACCTTAACCATCTTTGATCAACGAGCTAGTCAACTAGAGGCTTACTAGGGACACAGTGTTGTCTATGTACCCACACATGTATTTGAGTTTCCAATCAATACAATTATAGCATGGATAATAAACGATTATCATGAACAAGGAAATATAATAATAACCAATTTATTATTGCCTCTAGGGCATATTTCCAACAGTCTCCCACTTGCACTAGAGTCAATAATCTAGTTCACATCACTATGTGATTTACATTGTAATGAATCGAACACCCATGCAGTTCTGGTGTTGTTCATGTTTAGCCCTTGGAAGAGGTTTAGTCATCGGATCTGCAACATTCAGATCCGTGTGTACTTTGCAAATATTTATGTCGTCCTCCTTGATGTAATCGCGGATGGAATTGAAGCGTCGCTTTATGTGTCTGGTCCTCTTGTGAAATCTTGGTTCCTTGGCTAGAGCAATGGCACCAGTATTATCACAAAACAGAGTCATTGGGTTAAGTGCACTAGGCACTACTCCAAGATCTGTCATGAACTCCTTCATCCAGACACCTTCCTTCGCCGCCTCCGAGGCAGCGATGTACTCCGCTTCGCATGTAGAATCAGCTACCACGCTCTGCTTGGAACTGCACCAGCTAACCGCACCCCCATTAAGAATAAATACGTATCCGGTTTGTGACTTAGAGTCATCCGGATCAGTGTCAAAGCTTGCATCGACGTAACCCTTTACGACGAGCTCTTGATCACCTCCATAAACGAGAAACATGTCCTTAGTCCTTTTCAGGTACTTCAGGATATTCTTGACCGCCGTCCAGTGTTCCATTCCTGGATCACTTTGAAACCTTCCGACCATACTTATGGCAAGGCTGACATCGGGTCTTGTGCACAGCATTGCATACATGATAGAGCCTATGGCTGAAGCATAGGGGATGAGACTCATCTTTTCTCTATCTCCTGCAGTCACTGGGCATTGAGTCTTACTCAACTTCATACCTTGCAAAACAGGCAAGAACCCCTTCTTGGACTGATCCATTTTGAACTTCTTCAAAACTTTGTCAAGGTATGTGCTTTGTCAAAGTCCTATTAAGCGTCTTGATCTATCTCTATAGATCTTGATGCCTAATATGAAAGCAGCTTCTCCTAGGTCCTTCATTGAAAAACTCTTGTTCAAATATTCCTTCACGCTTTCCAACATTTCTATATTGTTTCCAATTAGTAATATGTCATCCACATATAATATTAGAAACGCTATAGAGCTCCCACTCACTTTCTTGTAAATACAAGCTTCTCCGTAAACTTGTATAAACTCAAACGCTTTGATCACCTCATCAAAGCGAAGATTCCAACTCTGAGATGCTTGCACCAGTCCATAAATGGATCGCTGGAGTTTGCAAACTTTGTCAGCATTCTCTGGATCGACAAAACCTTCTGGTTGCATCATATACAACTCTTCCTTAAGGAAACCGGTAAGGAACGCTGTTTTGACATCCATCTGCCAAATTTCATAATCGAAAAAGGCAGCTATTGCTAACATGATTCTGACGGACTTAAGCATCGCTACGGGTGAGAAGGTCTCATCGTAGTCAACTCCTTGAACTTGTGAAAAACCCTTTGCCACAAGTCGAGCTTTATAGACGGTGACATTACCGTCCGCGTCCGTCTTCCTCTTAAAGATCCATTTGTTCTGAATGGCCTTACGCCCTTCAGGTAATACTTCCAAAGTCCACACTTTGTTTTCATACATGGATCCCATCTCGGATTTCATGGCCTCTAACCACTTCTCGGAATCCGGGCCCATCATCGCTTCTCCATAGCTCGTAGGTTCATCGTTGTCCAACAACATGACTTCTAAGACAGGGTTGCCGTACCACTCAGGAGCAGTACGCGTCCTTGTCGACCTACGAGGTTCGATAGCAACTTGATCCAAAGCTTCATGATCATCATCATTAACTTCCTCTTCAGCTGATGTAGGCTCTACAGAAACATCTTTCTGCGCTGCGCTACTTTCAGGTTGAAGTAAAGGTTCAACAACCTCATCAAGTTCTATCTTCCTCCCACTCAATTCTTTCGAGAGAAATTCTTTCTCAAGAAACGTTCCGTTTTTAGCGACAAACACTTTGCCTTCGGATCTGAGGTAGAAGGTATACCCAACTGTCTCTTTTGGGTATCCTATGAAGACGCATTTCTCCGCTTTGGGTTCCAGCTTTTCAGGCTGAAGCTTTTTGACATAAGCATCACATCCCCAAACTTTAAGAAACGACAGCTTTGGCTTCTTGCCAAACCAAAGTTCATATGGCATCGTCTCAACGGATTTCGATGGTGCCCTATTTAAAGTGAATGCAGCTGTCTCTAATGCATAACCCCAAAACGATAGTGGCAAATCGGCAAGAGACATCATAGATCGCACCATATCCAATAAGGTTCGATTACGACGTTCGGACACACCATTACGCTGTGGTGTTCCAGGCGGTGTTAGTTGTGAAACAATTCCACATTGTCTTAAGTGACTGCCAAACTCATAACTCAGATATTCTCCTCCTCGATCAGATCGTAGGAATTTAATCTTCTTGTTACGATGATTCTCAACTTCACTCTGAAATTGTTTGAACTTTTCAAATGTTTCAGACTTGTGTTTCATTAAGTAAATATACCCATATCTACTTAAGTCATCAGTGAAGGTGAGAAAGTAATGATAACCACCGCGCGCCTCAATACTCATCGGACCGCACACATCAGTATGTATGATTTCCAATAAGTCACTTGCCCATTCCATTGTTCCAGAGAACGGCGTTTTAGTCATCTTGCCCATGAGGCATGGCTCACATGTGTCAAGTGATTCAAAATCAAGTGACTCTAAAAGTCCATCAGCATGGAGCTTCCTCATGCGTTTTACGCCAATATGACCTAAACGGCAGTGCCACAAGAAAGTGGTATTATCATTATCAATTCTACATCTTTTGGCATCAATGTTATGAACATGTGTATCATTACTATCGAGATTCAATAAGAATAAACCCCTCACATTGGGTGCATGACCATAAAAGATATTACTCATATAAATAGAACAACCATTATTCTCTGATTTAAATGAGTAACCGTCTCGCAATAAACAAGATCCAGATATAATGTTCATGCTTAACGCAGGCACTAAATAACAATTATTCAGGTTCATCACTAATCCCGTTGGTAATCGAAGAGCGAGCGTGCCGACGGCGATCACATCAACCTTGGAACCATTTCCCACGCGCATCGTCACTTCGCCCTTTGCCAGCCTCCGTCTATTCCGCAGTTCCTGTTTTGAGTTGCAAATATGAGCAACCGCACCGGTATCAAATACCCAGGCACTACAACGAGAGTTAGTAAGGTACACATCAATAACATGTATATCATATATACCTTGTTTGTTGTTGGCCGCCTTCTTGTCAGCCAAATACTTGGGGCAGTTCCGCTTCCAGTGTCCAGTTCCCTTGCAATGAAAGCACACAGTTTCTGGTTTGGGTCCAGCCTTGGGTTTCTTCACGAGAGGAGCAACTGCTTTGCCACTCTTCTTGGAGTTACCCTTCTTACCCTTGCCATTTTTCTTGAAACTAGTGGTTTTATTGACCATCAACACTTGATGCTCCTTTTGAATTTCAGACTCAGCGGCTTTCAGCATCGCAAACAGCTCGGCGACTGACTTGTTCATCCCGTGCATGTTATAGTTCAACACAAAGCTTTTGTAGCTAGGTGGCAATGATTGAAGAACTCTGTCAGTGATAGCCTCTGGCGGAAGGGGCATCCCCAATTCAGCCAGACGGGTGGAGTACCCAGACATTCTGAGTACGTGATCACTGATAGACCCGTTCTCCTCCATCTTGCAAGCATAAAACTTATCGGAGATCTCATATCTCTCGATCCGGGCATTCTTCTGAAAGATAAACTTCAACTCCTGGAACATCTCATATGCTCCATGTGTTGGAAATATGCCCTAGAGGCAATAATAAATTGGTTATTATTATATTTCCTTGTTCATGATAATCGTTTATTATCCATGCTATAATTGTATTGATTGGAAACTCAAATACATGTGTGGGTACATAGACAACACTGTGTCCCTAGTAAGCCTCTAGTTGACTAGCTCGTTGATCAAAGATGGTTAAGGTTTCCTAGCCATTGACATGAGATGTCATTTGATAACGGGATCACATCATTAGGAGAATGATGTGATGGACAAGACCCAAACTGTAAACGTAGCATTTGATCGTGTCAGTTTATTGCTATTGTTTTCTGCATGTCAAGTATTTGTTCCTTTGACCATGAGATCATGCAACTCACTGACACCGGAGGAATACCTTGTGTGTATCAAACGTCGCAACGTAACTGGGTGACTATAAAGGTGCTCTACAGGTATCTCCGAGGGTGTCTGTTGGGTTGGCATGGATCAAGACTGGGATTTGTTACTCCGTATGACGGAGAGGTATCTCAGGGCCCACTCGGTAATACAACATCACAATGAGCCTTGCAAGCAATGTGACTAAAGTGTTAGCCACGAGATCTTGTATTACGGAACGAGTAAAGAGACTTGCCGGTAACGAGATTGAACTAGGTATAGTGATACCGACGATCGAATCTCGGGCAAGTAACATACCGAAGAACAAAGGGAACAGCATACGGGATTAACTGAATCCTTGACATAGAGGTTCGACCGATAAAGATCTTCGTAGAATATGTAGGAGCCAATATGGGCATCCAGGTCCCGCTATTGGTTATTGGCCGTAGAGGTGTCTCGGTCATGTCTACATAGTTCTCGAACCCGCAGGGTCTACACACTTAACGTTTGGTGACGATTAGTATAATTGAGTTATTATGTTGGTGACCGAAAGTTGTTCGGAGTCCCGGATAAGATCCCGGACATGACGAGGATCTCCGGAATAGTCCGGAGGTAAAGATTGATATATGTGATAATAGTGTTTTGATCTCTGGAAGGGTTCCGGAGTTCACCGGAAGGGGTTCCGGATGTTTACCGAAGTGTTCGGGTGCAGCAACACTTTATGTGAGCCAAAGGGATAAAACCCACAAGGTATTGGAAAGTGCAAAAGTAGTTTTGCTGCCGCGTAAGCGGTACTACCGCTTGGTGAAGCGGTACTACCGCCGGAGCGGTACTACCGCTTGTGTGAAGCGGTACTACCGCCCGAGCGGTACTACCGCTTGTGTGAAGCGGTACTACCGCCCAAGCGGTACTACCGCTTGTGTGAAGCGGTACTACCGCTTGTGCGCGGCTGTGCACGGTTCGGCAGGGATCCGAGTTGGACTCTTTCCCTGTGGGCCAAACCGACTTTGTGCGGGCAAAACCGACCCGGAGGAGGCTTTTGCTCCAAGTTTAGACCCCAAGGCTCAACATATAAATAGAGGGGCAGGGCTAGCACACGGGACACATCAGGATTTCCCAAGCCGTGTGCCGGCAACCCTAGCCCTCTAGTTCCTCCGTCATAATCTCCGTAGTGCTTGGCGAAGCCCTGCAGAGATTGTTCCTCACCACCATCACCACGCCGTCGTGCTGCTGGAACTCAACCACTACTTCACCATCGCTCGCTGGATCGAGGAGGTGAAGGCGTCATCAAGCCGTACGTGTGTTGAACGCGGAGGTGCCGTCCGTTCGGCACTAGATCGGAAGGATCGTGATTGGATCGCGGGACGCTCGGCGATTTGGATCGCGAAGACGTTCGACTACATCAACCGCGTTTATTAACGCTTCCGCTTAGCGATCTACAAGGGTATGTAGATTCACTCTCCCTCTCGTAGATGCTCATCACCATGGATAGATCTTATGTGTGCGTAGGAAAATTTTTGTTTCCCATGCAACGTTCCCCAACAGTGGCATCATGAGCTAGGTCTATGCGTAGATGAGATCTCGAGTAGAACACAAACGAGTTGTGGGCGTGGGTGTATACATATTGCTTGCCGTTACTAGTTGATACTTGATTCAGCGGCATTGTGAGATGAAGCGGCCCGGACCGACATTACGCGTACGCTTACGCGAGACTGGTTTTACCGCTGCGTGCACTTGTTGCATAAAGGTGACTGGCGGGTGTCTGTCTCTCTCACTTTAGTTGAATCGGTTCAATGAAGAGGGTTCTTTTAGAAGATCAAAAAGCAATCACTACACCACGTTGTGGTTTTGCGTAGGTAAGAACGGTTCTTGCAAACCCGTAGCAGCCACGTAAAATTTGCAACAACAATTAGAGGACGTCTAACTTGTTTTTGCAGGGTATGTTGTGATGTGATATGGCCAATTACATGATGAGATATATGTGATGTATGAGATGATCATGTGATGTATAGAATATCACGACTTGCATGTCGATGAGTACGGCAACTGGCAGGAGCCATAGAGTTGTCTTTAATTATTGTATGACCTGCGTGTCAATCATTAAGCGCTATGTAATGCTTTACTTTATCGCTAAACGTTAGCTATAGTCGTGGAAGCAACAGTCAGCGCGACAACCTTATGGCGACACGTTGATGGAGATCAAGATGATGGAGATCATGGTGTCATGCCGGTGACGATGGAGATCATGCCGGTGCTTTGGAGATGGAGATCAAAAGCACAAGTTCATGGCCATATCATGTCACTTATGATTTGCATGTGATGTTAATCCTTTTATGCATCTTATTTTGCTTAGGACGACGGTAGCATTATAAGGTGATCCCTCACTTAAATTTCAAGATAAATTGTGTTCTCCCCAAGTGTGCACCGTTGCGAAAGTTCGTCGTTTCGAGACACGCCGTGATGATCGGGTGTGATAGACTCTACGTTCGCATACAACGGGTGTAAGCCATGTTACACGTGCGGAACACTCGGGTTAAACTTGACGAGCCTAGCATGTACAGACATGGCCTCGGAACACAAGAGACCGAAAGGTCGAACATGAGTCATATAGTAGATATGATCAACATGAAGATGTTCACCATTGAAACCACCTCAACTCACGTGATGATCGGACTTGAGTTGGTGGATTTGGATCATGTTACACTCGAATGATCGGAGGGATGTCAATTTGAGTGGGAGTTTTTTAAATATGATTAACTAAACTCATTATCTAAGAACAATAGTCTAAGTTGTCTTTGCTATATTTATGTTGTAGATCATGGCTCGCGCAGTAGCACCCCTGAATTTTAATGCGTTCCTAGAGAAAGCTAAGTTGAAAGATGATGGAAGTAACTTTGTGGACTGGGCCCGTAATCTAAGGATTATCCTTACGGCTTCCCAGAAGGCTTATGTCCTTGATGCACCGCTTGGTGATCCACCCGCTCCAGTTGAGTCTCTAGACGTTGTGAACGCCTGGCAGGCTCGTTCTGATGATTACTCAATAGTTCAATGTGCAATGTTGTATGGCTTAGAACCGGGACTTCAAAGACGTTTTGAACGTCATGGAGCATATGAGATGTTCCAGGAGTTGAAGTTTATCTTTCAGAAGAATGCCCGGATCGAGAGATATGAGATCTCCGATAAGTTCTATGCTTGCAAGATGGAGGAGAACGGGTCTATCAGTGATCACGTGCTCAGAATGTCTGGGTACTCCACCCGTCTGGCTGAGTTAGGGATGCCCCTTCCGCCAGAGGCTATCACTGACAGAGTTCTTCAATCATTGCCACCTAGCTACAAGAGCTTCGTGTTGAACTATAACATGCACGGGATGAACAAGTCAGTCGCCGAGCTGTTTGCGATGCTGAAAGCCGCTGAGTCTGAAATTCAGAAGGAGCATCAAGTGTTGATGGTCAATAAAACCACTAGTTTCAAGAAAAATGGCAAGGGTAAGAAGGGTAACTCCAAGCAGAGTGGCAAAGCAGTTGCTCCTCTCGTGAAGAAACCCAAGGCTGGACCCAAACCAGAAACTGTGTGTTTTCATTGCAAGGGAACTGGACACTGGAAGCGGAATTGCCCCAAGTATTTGGCTGACAAGAAGGCGGCCAACAACAAACAAGGTATATATGATATACATGTTATTGATGTGTACCTTACCAACTCTCGTTGTAGTGCCTGGGTATTTGATACCGGTGCGGTTGCTCATATTTGCAACTCAAAACAGGAACTGCGGAATAGACAGAGGCTGGCAAAGGACGAAGTGACGATGCGCGTGGGAAATGGTTCCAAGGTTGATGTGATCGCCGTTGGCACGCTCGCTATTCGATTACCGTCGGGATTAGTGATGAACCTAAATAAGTGTTATTTGGTGCCTGCGTTAAGCATAAACATTATATCTGGATCTTGTTTATTGCGAGACGGTTACTCATTTAAATCAGAGAATAATGGTTGTTCTATTTATATGAGTAATATCTTTTATGGTCATGCACCCGATGTGAGGGGTTTATTCTTATTGAATCTCGATAGTAATGATACACATGTTCATAACATTGATGCCAAAAGATGTAGAATTGATAATGATAATACCACTTTCTTGTGGCACTGCCGTTTGGGTCATATTGGCGTAAAACGCATGAGGAAGCTCCATGCTGATGGACTTTTGGAGTCACATGATTTTGAATCACTTGACACATGTGAGCCATGCCTCATGGGCAAGATGACTAAAACGCCGTTCTCTGGAATAATGGAACGGGCAAGTGACTTATTGGAAATCATACATACTGATGTGTGCGGTCCGATGAGTATTGAGGCGCGCGGTGGTTATCGTTACTTTCTCACCTTCACTGATGACTTAAGTAGATATGGGTATATTTACTTAATGAAACACAAGTCTGAAACATTTGAAAAGTTCAAACAATTTCAGAGTGAAGTTGAGAATCATCGTAACAAGAAGATTAAATTCCTACGATCTGATCGAGGAGGAGAATATCTGAGTTATGAGTTTGGCAGTCACTTAAGACAGTGTGGAATTGTTTCACAATTGACACCGCCTGGAACACCACAGCGTAATGGTGTGTCCGAACGTCGTAATCGAACTTTATTGGATATGGTGCGATCTATGATGTCTCTTGCCGATTTGCCACTATCGTTTTGGGGTTATGCATTAGAGACAGCTGCATTCACTTTAAATAGGGCACCATCGAAATCCGTTGAGACGACGCCATATGAACTTTGGTTTGGCAAGAAGCCAAAGCTGTCGTTTCTTAAAGTTTGGGGATGTGATGCTTATGTCAAAAAGCTTCAGCCTGAAAAGCTGGAACCCAAAGCGGAGAAATGCGTCTTCATAGGATACCCAAAAGAGACAGTTGGGTATACCTTCTACCTCAGATCCGAAGGCAAAGTGTTTGTCGCTAAAAACGGAACATTTCTTGAGAAAGAGTTTCTCTCGAAAGAATTGAGTGGGAGGAAGATAGAACTTGATGAGGTTATTGAACCTTTACTTCAACCTAAGAGTAGCGCAACGCAGAAAGTTGTTTCTGTCGAGCCTACATTAGCTGAAGAGGAAGTTAATGATGATGATCATGAAGCTTTGGATCAAGTTGCTATCGAACCTCGTAGGTCGACAAGGACGCGTACTGCTCCTGAGTGGTACGGCAACCCTGTCTTAGAGGTCATGTTGTTAAACAATGATGAACCTACGAGCTATGGAGAAGCGATGATGAGCCCGGATTCCGAGAAGTGGTTAGAGGCCATGAAATCCGAGATGGGATCCATGTATGAAAACAAAGTATGGACTTTGGAAGTATTACCTGAAGGGCGTAAGGCCATTCAGAACAAATGGATCTTTAAGAGGAAGACGGACGCGGACGGTAATGTCACCGTCTATAAAGCTCGACTTGTGGCAAAGGGTTTTTCACAAGTTCAAGGAGTTGACTACGATGAGACCTTCTCACCCGTAGCGATGCTTAAGTCCGTCAGAATCATGTTAGCAATAGCTGCCTTTTTCGATTATGAAATTTGGCAGATGGATGTCAAAACAGCATTCCTTAACGGTTACCTTAAGGAAGAGTTGTATATGATGCAACCAGAAGGTTTTGTCGATCCAGAGAATGCTGACAAAGTTTGCAAACTCCAGCGATCCATTTATGGACTGGTGCAAGCATCTCGGAGTTGGAATCTTCGTTTTGATGAGGTGATCAAAGCGTTCGAGTTTATACAAGTTTACGGAGAAGCTTGTATTTACAAGAAAGTGAGTGGGAGCTCTATAGCGTTTCTAATATTATATGTGGATGACATATTGCTGATTGGAAACAATATAGAAATGCTGGAAAGTGTAAAGGAATATTTGAACAAGAGTTTTTCAATGAAGGACCTAGGAGAAGCTGCTTTCATATTAGGCATCAAGATCTATAGAGATAGATCAAGACGTTTAATAGGACTTTCACAAAGCACATACCTTGATAAGATTTTGAAGAAGTTCAAAATGGATCAGTCCAAGAAGGGGTTCTTGCCTGTTTTGCAAGGTGTGAAGTTGAGTAAGACTCAATGCCCAGTGACTGCAGAAGATAGAGAAAAGATGAGTGTCATCCCCTATGCTTCAGCCATAGGCTCTATCATGTATGCAATGCTGTGCACAAGACCCGATGTCAGCCTTGCCATAAGTATGGTCGGAAGGTTTCAAAGTGATCCAGGAATGGAACACTGGACAGCGGTCAAGAATATCCTGAAGTACCTGAAAAGGACTAAGGACATGTTTCTCGTTTATGGAGGTGATCAAGAGCTCGTCGTAAAGGGTTACGTCGATGCAAGCTTTGACACTGATCCGGATGACTCTAAGTCGCAAACCGGATACGTATTTATTCTTAATGGGGGTGCGGTTAGCTGGTGCAGTTCCAAGCAAAGCGTGGTAGCTGATTCTACATGCGAAGCGGAGTACATCGCAGCCTCGGAGGCGGCGAAGGAAGGTGTCTGGATGAAGGAGTTCATGACAGATCTTGGAGTAGTGCCTAGTGCGCTTAACCCAATGACTCTGTTTTGTGATAATACTGGTGCCATTGCTCTAGCCAAGGAACCAAGATTTCACAAGAGGACCAGACACATAAAACGACGTTTCAATTCCATCCGCGATTACATCAAGGAGGACGACATAAATATTTGCAAAGTACACACGGATCTAAATGTTGCAGATCCGTTGACTAAACCTCTTCCAAGGGCTAAACATGAACAACACCAGAACTGCATGGGTGTTCGATTCATTACAATGTAAATCACATAGTGATGTGAACTAGATTATTGACTCTAGTGCAAGTGGGAGACTGTTGGAAATATGCCCTAGAGGCAATAATAAATTGGTTATTATTATATTTCCTTGTTCATGATAATCGTTTATTATCCATGCTATAATTGTATTGATTGGAAACTCAAATACATGTGTGGGTACATAGACAACACTGTGTCCCTAGTAAGCCTCTAGTTGACTAGCTCGTTGATCAAAGATGGTTAAGGTTTCCTAGCCATTGACATGAGATGTCATTTGATAACGGGATCACATCATTAGGAGAATGATGTGATGGACAAGACCCAAACTGTAAACGTAGCATTTGATCGTGTCAGTTTATTGCTATTGTTTTCTGCATGTCAAGTATTTGTTCCTTTGACCATGAGATCATGCAACTCACTGACACCGGAGGAATACCTTGTGTGTATCAAACGTCGCAACGTAACTGGGTGACTATAAAGGTGCTCTACAGGTATCTCCGAGGGTGTCTGTTGGGTTGGCATGGATCAAGACTGGGATTTGTTACTCCGTATGACGGAGAGGTATCTCAGGGCCCACTCGGTAATACAACATCACAATGAGCCTTGCAAGCAATGTGACTAAAGTGTTAGCCACGAGATCTTGTATTACGGAACGAGTAAAGAGACTTGCCGGTAACGAGATTGAACTAGGTATAGTGATACCGACGATCGAATCTCGGGCAAGTAACATACCGAAGAACAAAGGGAACAGCATACGGGATTAACTGAATCCTTGACATAGAGGTTCGACCGATAAAGATCTTCGTAGAATATGTAGGAGCCAATATGGGCATCCAGGTCCCGCTATTGGTTATTGGCCGTAGAGGTGTCTCGGTCATGTCTACATAGTTCTCGAACCCGCAGGGTCTACACACTTAACGTTTGGTGACGATTAGTATAATTGAGTTATTATGTTGGTGACCGAAAGTTGTTCGGAGTCCCGGATAAGATCCCGGACATGACGAGGATCTCCGGAATAGTCCGGAGGTAAAGATTGATATATGTGATAATAGTGTTTTGATCTCTGGAAGGGTTCCGGAGTTCACCGGAAGGGGTTCCGGATGTTTACCGAAGTGTTCGGGTGCAGCAACACTTTATGTGAGCCAAAGGGATAAAACCCACAAGGTATTGGAAAGTGCAAAAGTAGTTTTGCTGCCGCGTAAGCGGTACTACCGCTTGGTGAAGCGGTACTACCGCCGGAGCGGTACTACCGCTTGTGTGAAGCGGTACTACCGCCCGAGCGGTACTACCGCTTGTGTGAAGCGGTACTACCGCCCAAGCGGTACTACCGCTTGTGTGAAGCGGTACTACCGCTTGTGCGCGGCTGTGCACGGTTCGGCAGGGATCCGAGTTGGACTCTTTCCCTGCGGGCCAAACCGACTTTGTGCGGGCAAAACCGACCCGGAGGAGGCTTTTGCTCCAAGTTTAGACCCCAAGGCTCAACATATAAATAGAGGGGCAGGGCTAGCACACGGGACACATCAGGATTTCCCAAGCCGTGTGCCGGCAACCCTAGCCCTCTAGTTCCTCCGTCATAATCTCCGTAGTGCTTGGCGAAGCCCTGCAGAGATTGTTCCTCACCACCATCACCACGCCGTCGTGCTGCTGGAACTCAACCACTACTTCACCATCGCTCGCTGGATCGAGGAGGTGAAGGCGTCATCAAGCCGTACGTGTGTTGAACGCGGAGGTGCCGTCCGTTCGGCACTAGATCGGAAGGATCGTGATTGGATCGCGGGACGCTCGGCGATTTGGATCGCGAAGACGTTCGACTACATCAACCGCGTTTATTAACGCTTCCGCTTAGCGATCTACAAGGGTATGTAGATTCACTCTCCCTCTCGTAGATGCTCATCACCATGGATAGATCTTATGTGTGCGTAGGAAAATTTTTGTTTCCCATGCAACGTTCCCCAACACCATGACGTTCAAAACGTCTTTGAAGTCCCGGTTCTAAGCCATACAATATTGCACATTGAACTATTGAGTAATCTTCAGAACGAGCCTGCCAGGCGTTCACAACGTCTAGAGACTCAACTGGAGCAGGTGGATCACCAAGCGGTGCATCAAGGACATAAGCCTTCTGGGAAGCCGTAAGGATAATCCTTAGATTACGGGCCCAGTCCACAAAGTTACTTCCATCATCTTTCAACTTAGCTTTCTCTAGGAACGCATTAAAATTCAGGGGTGCTACTGCGCGAGCCATGATCTACAACATAAATATAGCAAAGACAACTTAGACTATTGTTCAAGATAATGAGTTTAGTTAATTATATTACTTAAAAACTCCCACTCAAATTGACATCCCTTCGATCATTCGAGTGTAACATGATCCAAATCCATCAACTCAAGTCCGATCATCACGTGAGTTGAGGTGGTTTCAATGGTGAACATCTTCATGTTGATCATATCTACTATATGACTCATGTTCGACCTTTCGGCCTCTTGTGTTCCGAGGCCATGTCTGTACATGCTAGGCTCGTCAAGTTTAACCCGAGTGTTCCGCACGTGCAACATGGCTTACACCCGTTGTATGTGAACGTAGAGTCTATCACACCCGATCATCACGGCGTGTCTCGAAACGACGAACTTTTGCAACGGTGCACACTCGGGGAGAACACAATTTATCTTGAAATTTAAGTGAGGGATCACCTTATAATGCTACCGTCGTCCTAAGCAAAATAAGATGCATAAAAGGATTAACATCACATGCAATTCATAAGTGACATGATATGGCCATGAACTTGTGCTTTTGATCTCCATCTCCAAAGTACCGGCATGATCTCCATCGTCACCGGCATGACACCATGATCTCCATCATCTTGATCTCCATCAACGTGTCGCCATGAGGTTGTCGCGCCGACTGTTGCTTCCACGGCTATTGCTAACTCATAGCGATAAAGTAAAGCAAAAACGACAAAAATAATTAAAGACAACTCTATGGCTCCTGCCAGTTGCCGTACTCATCGACATGCAAGTCGTGATATTCTATACAACACATGATCATCTCATACATCACATATATCTCATCATGTAATTGGCCATATCACATCACAACATACCCTGCAAAAACAAGTTAGACGTCCTCTAATTGTTGTTGCAAATTTTACGTGGCTGCTACGGGTTTGCAAGAACCGTTCTTACCTACGAAAAACCACAACGTAGTGTAGTGATTGCTTTTTGATCTTCTAAAAGAACCCTCTTCATTGAAATCGATTCAACTAAAGTGAGAGAGACAGACACCCGCTAGCCATCTTTATGCAACGAAGTTACATGTCAGTTGAAGGAACCTGTCTCGCGTAAGCGTACGCGTAATGTCGGTCCGGGCCGCTTCATCTCACAATGCCGCCGAATCAAGTATCAACTAGTAACGGCAAGCAATATGTATACACCCACGCCCACAACTCGTTTGTGTTCTACTCGAGATCTCATCTACGCATAGACCTGGCTCAGATGCCACTGTTGGGGAACGTTGCATGGGAAACAAAAATTTTCCTACGCACACACAAGATCTATCCATGGTGATGAGCATCTACGAGAGGGAGAGTGAATCTACATACCCTTGTAGATCGCTAAGCGGAAGCGTTAAGAAACGCGGTTGATGTAGTCGAACGTCTCCGTGATCCAAATCGCAAGTCGTCCCTCGATCCGATCACGAACTAGTGCCGAACGGACGGCACCTCCGCGTTCAACACACGTACGGCTTGATGACGCCTTCACCTCCTCGATCCAGCGAGCGATGATGAAGTAGTAGATGAGTTCCGGCAGCACGACGGCATGGTGATGGTGGTGAGGAACAATCTCTGCAGGGCTTCGCCAAGCACTACGAAGATTATGACGGGAGAACTAGAGGGTTAGGGTTACCGACACACGGCTTGGGAAATCTTGATGTATCCCGTGTGCTAGCCCTGCCCCTCTATTTATATGTTGAGCCTTGGGGTCTAAACTTGGAGTAAAAGCCTCCTCCAGGTCGGTTTTGCCCGCACAAGGTCGGTTTGGCCCGCAGGGAAAGAGTCCAACTCGGATCCCTGCAGTATCGCGTACAAGCGGTAGTACCGCTTACGATAAGCGGTAGTACCGCCCGTAGCGGTAGTACCGCTTACGATAAGCGGTAGTACCGCCCGTAGCGGTAGTACCGCTTACGATAAGCAGTAGTACCGCCCCAGACGCCAGCAAAACTTCCTTTCGCACCTTGCCTAAGCCTCGTGGGCTTTACCCCTTGGCCCAAATAAAGTGTTTTCGTATCCGAACATTTCGGGAAACATCCGGAACCTCTTCCGGTGAATTCCGGAACCCTTCCGGAAACCAAAACACTATTATCACATATATCAATCTTTACCTCCGGACTATTCTGGAGATCCTCGTCATATCCGGGATCTTATCCGGGACTCCGAACAACCTTCGGTCACCAACAAAATAACTCAACTATACTAATCGTCACCAAACGTTAAGTGTGTAGACCCTGCGGGTTTGAGAACTATGTAGACATGACCGAGACACCTCTACGAGCAATAACCAATAGCGGGACCTGGACGCCCATATTGGCTCCTACATATTCTACGAAGATCTTTATCGGTCGAACCTCTATGTCAAGGATTCAGTTAATCCCGTATACTGTTCCCTTTGTTCTTCGGTATGTTACTTGCCCGAGATTCGATCGTCGGTATCTCTATACCTAGTTCAATCTCGTTACCGGCAAGTCTCTTTACTCGTTCCGTAATACAAGATCTCGTGGCTAACACTTTAGTCACATTGCTTGCAAGGCTCATTGTGATGTTGTATTACCGAGTGGGCCCTGAGATACCTCTCCGTCACACGGAGTAACAAATCCCAGTCTTGATCCATGCCAACCCAACAGACACCCTCGGAGATACCTGTAGAGCACCTTTATAGTCACCCAGTTACGTTGCGTCGTTTGATACACACAAGGTATTCCTCCGATGTCAGGGAGTTGCATGATCTCATGGTCAAAGGAAAAGATACTTGACATGCAGAAAACAATAGCAATAAACTGACACGATCATATGCTACGTTCGTAGTTTGGGTCTTGTCCATCACATCATTCTCCTAATGATGTGATCCCGTTATCAAATGACATCTCATGTCAATGGCTAGGAAACCTTAACCATCTTTGATCAACGAGCTAGTCAACTAGAGGCTTACTAGGGACACAGTGTTGTCTATGTACCCACACATGTATTTGAGTTTCCAATCAATACAATTATAGCATGGATAATAAACGATTATCATGAACAAGGAAATATAATAATAACCAATTTATTATTGCCTCTAGGGCATATTTCCAACAGATATGCCCAAGGATCCTATTGAACCTATCATTCTAGGTAGACCATTTCTTAGGACCATAAAAGCTACTATCAATGTGTTTGAGGTAAATTTAAGATTTCATCTCCCTTCAGAAGATTCTTTTGTGAGACATTTTCCCAGGTAAAAGAAAATGAAGATGTATGCTGAAGAAGGCATTGTCGTCAATGCCCGATGATATGGGCTTGACATATTTGTACCCAAGTGATCATCACTACGGTCGAGCTAATCGACAAAAAACAAATGCATTGTGCGTCCTGGAATCTGGACCCCCCTTTTCCTTTGACCAACGGGTCCTCGAACCCATGGGGGTTACGAATCATTCATTCATTGATTGATTCAAGGTATCTTTAGCAATTGTGGGTAGAAGCTAGTCGCCAGAAGTGAAGCAGCGATCTTCCGGGCCGGAAAGGGAGGCAAACCACACAAATAAGGTAGAAGAGTAAGTTTTGTTTTTTTAACTAAATTTGTGTTGAAGTTTTATATTGTGGAGGAAAAGTTGAGAACAATATGTGCTAATAAGGCCAAAATTATGTGCAAAGTTCTTATGTGTTGTACCGACATCTAAATATGTCTTTGTACTATGTTGGTGCTAACCTCGCACGAATTGTCAAAGAAAAAGTGATTCTAGAAGTAGCAGAAGCTAAGATGGCATTTGGTACGACCGCCCATGGTCGTACAAAGCATGGGAAGTGCCAACAAAAGCATCAAGATGAAATAGAAGAAAAGACGACATGCCATACAAGCGCATGCGCTCGTACGTGCAATCATACCTCCTTCGACGAAAATTAATAGAATGTCCACTCATTGAGACGGTGTCTAGTAAGACCGCGTGCGGTCCTACCAGCGCTCGTACCGTGCCACCACCTAGGTGTCGGTGTCAAAACCGGCAGATCTCGGGTAGGGGGTCCCGAGCCGTGGATCTTGGATTGATGGGGAACAGGATGATAGAGGGACAGTGTTTACCCAGGTTTGGGCCCTCTCGAGGAGGCAAAACCCTACGTCCTGCTTGATTGCATTGATGTGTGTATGACAATTACAGAGTCGATCTACCACGAGATCAGATGAACTAAACCCTAGATGAGTATGAGGATGGTTCTGTCCTATACGAACTAAATCCCTCTGGTTTATATAGACACCAGGGGTACCTAGGGTTACACATGGTCGGTTACTATAAGGGAACGAATATGCCGAATCTTCTATCTTGACTTGGAGGACACACCAAGGCACCGGAGATTTCCTCCATGAAAACGGAGACGCCTTATAGCTTGGGCTTTCGATAAGGACCACATAACGGCCCATCAACCCGGTCTATGAGAGATAGGCTGGCGGCCCGAGGACCCCTTAGTCCCGGACTCCCTCAGTAGCCCGCGAACTAGCCTCCAACGCCGAGGTCCATGACCCCTAGTAGCTTTATACTCCCAAAGTCTTCGGCTTGCGGGGCGAGTTCCCCCTCCCTTCTATGTTCGGCCAGTGATAGTCCGACCACTGACAGGTTCCCGATTGCCGAAGCGCCGCTGGGACCACCGTATTGATTTTCCTGCTTAAAGTTAAGGGCACCCCTCAATCCCCGCGTGTCGATAGGAGGCAAACGGTCAGTAGTTTTTTTACAAAAATGCCCTCTGCGGGTCAGAGGAAGAACGCCCATTAAATAGGCAAGGTGTATCATGAGCAACGCATCCTGTTCCTCATCCCTCAAGAAGCGAAAAGTCAGGGAGCCCAGAGACATGGCGAGCGCCCCTGGTTCCTCCTCATGCCCGCACGACCCCCTCCCGGGTGACTGGGCAAGTTGCTCGGTCTCTCGCCTTGAAACGCAAGGATACCTTCCCGCCTCAGATCTAGCGCCCATTCGTGCTAGATTAACTTTCACGAACAAAGAGGCTTTTGTGGAAAACTTCCCTGCTCCGCGCAAGGAAGAGAGGGCATGCTTTGTGCCCTTCCTCTTACGAGGCTTGGGCTTCCCCATTCACCCTTTCTTGAGGGGTTTGCCAGAGTTCTACGAGATCCAGCTCCACCATCTTACCCCCGGATCCATTCTCCATATTTCGGGCTTTGTTGCCCTCTGCGAGATGTTCCTAGGCTGCGAGGCCCATTTTGAATTGTGGAGGAAATATTTCTGCCTCGTTCCCCGCTCCCAGGGAGGGACCATCTTAGAAGTCGGTGGAGCCGAAATATGGCGCATAGCCGGGACAGGATACCCCATGGGGACCGCAAAGAAGGATTCCAAGGAGTGGAGCTCAGAGTGGTTTTATATCGAAGACGTCCCCTTATTCGATCCAGTTCGGAGGGGCCTGCCCGAATACTCAGACGTTCCTTTAAAGAAAAGGTTCAATTGGCGACCGAAGAGCCCCTCCCAAGAGGAGAGCGCCGAAGTGAAGCGTCTAGCCGCTCAGGTGAGGCTGTTAACCCATAACAAGCTAACCATCATTGATGTGATGGCCGCTGCCATTACTCGATGTGTCCAACCTCTTCAACAAAGGATGCACCCCTTATGGTGCTACAATGGGACAAACGATGCGACTCGCTACAAACGGCAGGGGTCTGCAAACCAGGCAGCACTGGGAGCCATACTGGCCGATCTCTTTAAAGGAGAAAAGGAAGAATTTGCCCGCCTGAGGACCCGGGACGGGTACTCGAGCCATAATCCCATTGAATGGGCAAGTTTTAGATTTGTTTCCATAGTCCGGATGTTATGTCCACCTTTGTTGATCAATCCTTTTATCTTTCTAAACAGAGCTGGAGGAGTTGGATCGAGTCCTTCAACTGCCCTTCTCCTCAACCGGAGATTACTCCCACGACGATGACCCAGGATTCCACGATGATCCGGATACAACGATCGACTTCGAGGATGTTTTTTTTATCAGGAGAGCCTTGACCGCTCCAAGGTTGCCCTTCTAGCCGATCACCCTGGGCGGCTCCCTTCCTCCACTGTAAATAGCAACAGGGCTTCTACCCGAAAAAGGTGCTCGCCTCCCGTTGTTCCGAGTACGCTGACTCCTACTCCCAAGGGCCGTCACACCACGCGCCGGACACTGGCGAGAACAGCGTCGGCCCTGTCCATACCAAACAGCGGTAGAGTTCCCCAGCGTGCGGTGGCCACGGGGGCTACCTCAACCGCGCCCCCGACCAAGAGGTAATATATTGGGCTCTTGGTTTGGTTATGGCTATAGCCGCCGTATTTACTTATAATACTTGCCGTGGTTTGTAGGAGGTGTGTACAGCCACCTTCGTCCAAGGACGTCGGAGAGGTGTCAGGTAGTAATCCTAGACCAAGGTCATCGGCAAGGTCCGGAGTAAATGCGGAGGTCCCTGTCGCAGACCAGCTTCTCGAGGATCCCGAGGACGTCTCGGTTACCAATTCTGAAGTCGAAAGTGTGATGAACAACCGACTACGAAAGGAGTCACTGCGTCACTCTGCGTTTTCTGAACAGGAGTTTAATGCCCTTAATTCGGTGGACACATATCTTGGAGCCACGCGAGCAGGACTCAAAGGAGCCGCCGACCTTATGTCAACCAGCCAGTAGGTGAGTGGATGGTTTTGACAACCGGACACAAATCCTAACCTAGTAGCCCCGAGCCCTAATTTGGCCGGGAAGGCCGAATTAAGGGTTTGAACATTGCTGTGACATGATGTAGGCCTCAAGGGAACAAAACAAAAAGCTGTCCGAGGACCTAGAGTCAAATCGAATGCAGTTAACAGCTGCGAAGGCCGAACTGGAGGAGGTTAAAAAGTTCATCGGGGAGGCCCACGGTGAGTAAAGAAGGTTTAAATATGCCAAATTGTTTGAGGCACCTTTTCTAATGAAAGACCGCCTTATAGCATCCCAATCCATTAGCAAACTACAAAGAGATCTGGATGTGGCCAGAGAAGCTCAAAGGTACACCGAATCGCAACACGAAGCTGGCCACCGGTTACTGACCCGGAGCATTGAGGAAAAGAACAAGCTCAAAGCAGAAAACCAAAGACAGGTCGAAGAAATTGAGAGGTTAAAAACTCAACTGGCCCAAGATCATGAGGAGAACCAGAGGTTAAAAGGCGGCATGTTCAGTGACTGAAAGTTTATTTTTTAATTTCATTAAGGTGTAATTATTACTCCAATGTAAAAGATATGCCGCATTCAGAGGGAACCTGCTGAAGGAGCTGTCCATCGTGCATGAGCGAGCCCGGAAAGCTATGAAGAGCATGATCAAGGCATTATGGCTGACCGAGACGCCTCCGAAAGGGATGGCCGAGCTGGCTGATCGATTTAAAGGTCTCCTAACCACGCACCCCGAGGAAGTGGTCAGCTCGTTCAGAGGGAACCTGCTGAAGGAGCTGTCCATCGTGCATGAGCGAGCCCGGAAAGCTATGAAGAGCATGATCAAGGCATTATGGCTGACCGAGACGCCTCCGAAAGGGATGGCCGAGCTGGCTGATCGATTTAAAGGAGCTCAGCGACACTTCGAGCTATGGAAGACATCGACCTATCGAGAAGGAGCGCGGGAAGCATGGGCGATGGTGAAGACCAATTTTACCAAACTCGACCCAGAGCATCTAGCCCGAGTCGGGCTGGTAGGACCGGATGGTCGAGAGGTGCCCCTTCATTTGGTGTATGACCAAGTGATGCCCGCCGCTCGTATCTCGCAAGAAGACTGCGTGCTTGAGGCCATAATAGATTGTCTTGAGTAGCAGCCAGGTGTTTGATTCTATGTAGCTACGTACTTTACATCAAACATGCTCCCTTCGTGCTGTAACCGGCCATCGGCCTCTACCTCCCCTGCCAGTGGTTGGGGGAGTGTTTCGTAGTACGTGACTTAGAAAATCACTTTGGAGAACCAGGCAATCCGGCCATTTGGTGTGAACAGACAGAACGCGCATGAGGAGTTATGTTATATTACTATTTAACGTAAGAAACATCTTCCGTAGAAAATAGTTCCTCCAGGGGTTCCTTTCTTCGGGTTGGCACGTTAACCGTAGATGGTATAACCGGAAACCCGTGGTATGTGGGTGATGGTCCCTTTGGGAAAATAAACCCAAGCTTTGGTGATGATCACCAACTATTTTCACTTCCTTCATGGCCGACCAATTATCTTCTTAAAAACGCTAGCTTTCGGCTTCACCCGTCTGAGGTACGTACCCGGGTGACCCGGTTGTAACAATGACAGAGGTGCTCCCTTTACCCTCTAGCCGAACAATCGGGAACATAGAGGGTAAGCATAGGAGCAAGGCAACCCAGCTTGGCCAAATCATAAGTCAAATTTGGTGCATATAGTGGCTTAAAAACGATACTGGAAGGGTGCACACACGACAAAGACGAAGAGGTGCACGAAAATTTTATCGATCGTCTTCATTAAGATGCCCCCAGGTGTAACTGGGTAGTACATTTAAAAATGTATGCCAAAGAAAACATAGCTCGGTTTATCCGAACATAACCTGGAAAGTGCTAGTCGATCCAAAAAGAGTAAAAAAAGGGGGGGGGGGAGTAAAGGGAAAGACTAGTGAGGGTGACGACACCAGTCTAGCCGTAGAAGCGCCGAAGACGAGCTGCGTTCCATGGGTTCGGTTCTTGACGATTGTCTGATGGGTTGCGGAGGCGATATGCTGATCCTGCGAGTACTTCATCAATTATGAATGAACCCTCCCACTTGAGCGAGAGTTTATTCTTCTTATTCGCCGGGAGGCCTAAAACAAGCTTGCCCACATTGTATGCCTTCGCTCGAACTTCCCTACTCTGGTAGCGCCGAGCGTGCTGTTGATAAAAGGTAGAGCGGGCCCGAGCTATGTCGCGCTCTTCTTCCAGAGTGTCTAGGTCGTCCTGCCGATCCAGCTCGGCCTCCTTCTCTTCTTACATGTGCACTCTAGGCACGTCTTGGATGAGGTCACAGGGGAGGACTGCTTCTGCCCCATACACCATGAAAAATGGCGTGTATCCCATTGATCGGTTCGGGGTGGTGCGTAGGCCCCACAGTACGGAGTCTGTCGGGCTTGTGGGACTGGGGGTACCCAGGCCCGTCTGCCTGCGGCCCAAGGCGCGACGCCTATCATGGGCTCAACATGGCCCATCACTGGATCTCACGAGGAAAGCCCTCGCGAGGGCCCCCGCCTTGCGAGGCATACGTCAGCAAGCGTTGCCGAGAGCCTCGCGAAGCCCCCCTCGCGAGGTCGCTCCCCCAGGCTACCCCCTGGGGCCACTGCGGAGTGGACTGACCTAGGATGGTTCAGCGGGGCCGCGTGGCCCTACATCCTGACATGGGTGACATGTGCCACGCCAGGCGGCGCCAGGAGCTAAGCAAGCAGGCATGGATGAGGCGGATTTCCTCTTCGATACTAAGGGAGCGGGCCCAGCTTGCCTGCTCCCAAAGCAACTCCTAAAGGTTTCCTGTTTGGTGAAAGAAGACCGAGGTTGGGGGCTCGCCAGGATGGAGGTCATCCCCGAGCCCACCAGCACGTCACGGCAGGCGGCTTTTGCAGGCGAAGACTGCTTTTGTCAGGATAGGTTGCAGTCCTGTCCCCTTTCAAACTGGCCGTTGTGGCAACCCTTCCCGCCGTGTGTTTCCGGGGGAATAGGACCGGGGCCGGTATAAGAGAGGACATGCCGCAACCGTAGAGGGGGACCGGAAACCCAGTTAGGCAAGACTCATCCTTGTACTCGCTCTCATCCTGAAGCAATCTAGCCAAGCAGGAGTAGGGTTTTACACCGTAAGGTGGCCTGAACCTGGGTAAACCGCCGTGCCTTCTTTTCTTCTTCCTTAGCTCAAGCACGCCGGAGAGTCGCCGTGGGGTTGTGAGGTAGAGTAGGGCTAGAGAACTGAAACGTCTCCGTCGTATCTACTTTTCCTAACGCTTTTGCTCTTGTTTTGGACTCTAATTTGCATGGTTTGAATGAAACTAACCCGGACTGACGCTGTTTTCAGGAGAACTACCATGGTGTTGTTTTTGTGCAGAAATAAAAGTTCTCGGAACTGGACGAAACTTTTTGGAGAATTATTTTACAATAAATAAAAAATACTGGAGCCAAGAACCACCGGAGGGGGTGCCCTGGCTGAGCACGATACACCAGGGTGCGCCACCCCCTCCAGGCGCGCCCTGGTGGGTTGTGCCCACCTCGTGGCCCCACTGACCCTAATTCCAGCACTATAAATTCCTATTTTTGGAGAAAAAAAATAGGAGATAAAGTTTCATCGCGTTTTACGATACGGAGCCGCCGCCACCTCCTGTTCTTCATCGGGAGGCCAGATGAGCCCGTTTGGGGCTCCGGAGAGGGGAATCTTCGGTCTTCGTTATCATCAACCCTTCTCCATCGCCAATTCCATGACGCTCCCCACCAGGAGTGAGTAATTCCTTCATAGGCTTGCTGGTCAGTGATGAGTTGGATGAGATTCATCATGTAATCGAGTTAGTTTTGTTAGGGCTTGATCCCTAGTATCCACTATGTTCTGAAATTGATGTTGCTATGACTTTGCCATGCTTAATGCCTGTCACTAGGGCCCGAGTGCCATATTTCAGATCTGAACCATTTATGTTATCACCATTATATCTATGTTCTTGATCCGATCTTGCTAGTCATATGCACCTGCTATGTGTTATGATCCGTAAACCCCGGAGTGACAATAGTCGGGATACTTTCCGGTGATGACTGTAGTTTGAGGAGTTCATGTATTCACTATGTGTTAATGCTTTGTTTCGGTTCTCTATTAAAAGGAGGCCTTAATATCCCTTAGTTTGCTTATGGACCCCGCTGCCACGGGAGGATATGACAAAAGATGTCATGCAAGTTCTTTTCCATAAGCACGTATGACTATTTACGGAATACATGCCTACATTACATTTATGAACTGGAGCTAGTTCTGTGTCGCCCTAGGTTATGACTATTACATGATGAATATTATCCAACGAGTTCACCGATCTAGTGCCTACGAGTTTTCCACATATTGTTCTTGCTAAGTTACTATTGCTACTGCTACTGTTACACTTGCTACAAAACCATTGCTATCACTGTTACCGTTACTGTTACTGTTACTACTGCTATCAAAACTATCATACTACTGTGTTACTGATCACCCTGCTGCAGATATTTAATCTCCAGGTGTGGTTGAATTGACAACTCAACTGCTAATACTTGCAAATATTGTTTGGCTCCCCTTGTGTCGAATCCATAAATTTGGGTTGAATACTCTACCCTTGAAAACTGTTGCGATCCCCTATACTTGTGGGTTATCAAGACCTTTTTCTGGCGCCGTTGCCGGGGAACATAACTATATTTGTTGAGTCACTTGGGATTTATATGAATTGATCACTATGAAGAATCTGAAGGATACAAGAACCAAGATTTTTCCCTCTAAGACGAGGGGACGTAAGGAATTGCCATCTAGCTCTGTACTTGATTCACCTTCGGTTGTGAGTAAGCTTGTAACACCACCACATGCTATTAATCCTGATATGTCACAAGTTATTGATGATGCTACTTCTGCTATGAATGATGCTTATGATGATGCTAGTACCATGCTTGATGATAATGTGCCACTAGGTGAATTTCTTGATGAACAAATTGCTAGAGCTAAAGAGAATGAAATTATTGAAACTGATGAGATTATTGAAACTGGTGAAGTCTTTGAAACTAACAACTATGACACACCTATTAGACCTAGCTCTCCTAGATTTGAAATGCCTATGATACCTGAAGGTTATGTTATGGATGAGTAGATAGCTAGAGAAATCCTTTCTTGTAAGGATAGAGATGATCTAAAGAAATTATTATGCAAGTATAAAGAAAAGACTTTGAATGCTAGAATGAAATTTGATCGTAAGTTTGCTACTTCACCTATCTTTGTTACCGATAAGGATTATGAATTCTCTGTCGACCCAGAGTTAATTACTTTGGTTGAATCTGATCCTTTCCATGGCTATGAAACTGAAACTGTAGTGGCACATCTTACTAAGCTGAATGATATATCCACCCTCTTTGCTCATGATGAGAAGATTCGCTACTACTATATTCTTAAATTATTTCCGTTCTCATTAAAGGGTGATGCTAAGATATGGTACAATACTCTTGCTCCTAGTTGTGTGCGTAGTCCCCAGGATATGATTTACTACTTCTCTGAAAATATTTTCCTACTCATAAGAAACAAGCTGCCTTACAGGAAATATTTAACTTCGTGCAAATTGAAGAAGAGAGTCTCCCACAAGCTTGGGGGAGGCTTCTCCAATTGCTTAATGCTTTGCCTGATCATCCTCTTAAGAAAAATGAAATATTTGATATCTTCTATAATGGACTAACTGATGCTTCTAGGGACTTCCTAGATAGTTGTGCTGGTTGTGTTTTCAGGGAACGAACTGTTGAACAAGCTAAGAAACTATTGAATAATATATTAAAGAATTATGATGATTGGACTCTCCCTGAACCACCACCTAAACCCACTTCGAAGAAGAGGCACTACTGGAATCAGGGAATTTGCCGTCTGCCAGTTCTTTGCCATCTGCCAGCAGACGGCAAAGAAGGATATTGCCGTCTGCTAGAAAAAAGCGGACGACAAAGAAATGCCAGATGGCAAAGATGGTGTTTGCCGTAGGCCGAATCTTTGCCGTCTGCCAGCGGACGGCAAACTTTCTTTGCCGTCCGCTGGCAGACAGCAAAGGAGCCAGCTGCCCTACTCAAGATTAAGGTCAGATGGGTTATCCCTTTGCCGTCTGCCAGCAGACGACAAAGAATGTTTGTCGTCCGCTGGCAGACGGCAAAGGGAACGGACTAGTAATGGTTCTCAAATAAACAAGTAACGGCCGTGCCCCGCTCCACTCCACTCTCGCTCATTCCCACTTCCTGTGCGGACACCACCTCTCGCCTCCGCCACCCCTGCGCCCGCCGCCGCCACCACCAGCGCCCGCCGCGCCGCCGCCACCGCCACCCCCTGCTCCCGCCGCCGCAACCACCGCGCCCCCTCGCCACCGCCACCCCCTGCTCCCGCCGCCGCCACCACCGCGCCCCCTCCCCGTGGCCCTCTCGCCGTCGGCACCCCCGTCCCCGCGCCGCCCCCCTCCCCTCGGCGGCTCCCCCGCTCTGCCCCCCTCCCTGCGCCGTCCCCTCCCCTCGGCAGCTCCCCCGCGGCCCCCCCTCCCCGAGCCACCCCTCCCCTCACCGGCTCCCGAAGCCGCCCCTCCCTGCGGCTCCCCCTCCCCCGCCGCCCCGGCCGCCCCCACCCAACTCCGGTGAGTGCCCGGCCGCCGCCCCCCCCCCTCACATTTTTTTTGTTTTTTCCTGTTTTTTTAGTTAGTTAGTTAGTTAGTTAGTTAAATTAGATAGTTAGTTTATTTTCTGTTAAATTAGATAGTTAATTTATTAGGTAGGAAAAACTTAGATAGAAAAGAAAAAACTCAGAATAAAAGAAGAAAAGAAAAAAAACTAGAAGAAAAAAGAAGAAGAAGAAGAAGAAGAAGAAGAAGAAGAAGAAGAAGAAAGAGGAGAGGAGGAGAAGGAGAATAGGAAAAAGGAAAAGAAGAAGAAAAGGAAGAGAAGAAGAAGAAGATATATATATATATATATTCTGATTCTAGCTGTTATGAAAAACATCATATTTTGTGTTGATCGGGTGGATTTCAATGTGCAGTTGTTTCGTCGCTGCGAGGGTCTGTTGTTCGACGACCTCCCCGTGCGTTTGACGAGCTTCCCGACGCGTTCGTGGGTGAGCACAAATGACATCTCCTCCCCCCTTAATTTGCTCTGTTCCGGTCTTCATGCCGATGAAACTTGCTAGCTATAGGTGTCTTCAATCATCAGTATGCGTGACCAGTATGCGTCTCCCGTTCGAAAGGGCGGCAACTATAAATATGCATGTCTTTGTATATTTATAACCGCCATCCTTTCGAATTGTCCAACGTTATCCATGGACAGCCCGAGTATGTGTAGATTGGGTTCGTTTTCCCTTATGCTTTGCTCTGGATCCAATGCGGAATTTCGTCAGTGCCTCCCTGTTGTTCTCCGGGTACACATCCTCTCTGCTTATTGCTGAGACGTGTATCAGGGGAACAACGGGGAGGTGCTGCCGAAATTCTGCGTCGGATCCGGAGCAGAGCATGGGAAAACGAACCCAATCTACACATACTCGGGTGGGATTAGGACCTATCTTTACCTATTAGCGTGTAGGTTGCATGGACGTAATAAAACTGACAAACTTGATTAACTGATGAATATAGATGATGAATTATATATATTTCTCGTGTGTTTAGTAGGTAGGCAAGATGAGTGATCGTGCATGGATGTACACCGGTCACCCTAGTCAGAAAGACATGACCATTGAATGGTTAACAAAAACCAAGGGGTTTCTGAGCGCCGCATTTGCAAATGGCCAGGAAATAACCTGGTGCCCCTGTGTCCGGTGCGACAACCATAAAAAGTGGACACGGGATGAAATGGGTAAACACTTGCAGAAGTGGGGTTTTACGTCTGATTATACGGTGTGGAGATTTCATGGTGAGTCTGCCCAACGTGCCAGAGCTGAGGTGATTCGTCGTCGCACCGACGAGCATGGTACCGGGATCGAAGACATGGTGCAAGACTTTGATGATGCTCGGGATTCGGACGATGAGATGGAGGAATCTGCAAAGGCCTTATATGAAATGTTGGAGTCTTCAAAACGTCCTCTCCACAAGCACACTGAGCTTTGTCAGCTGGATGCCATCGTGCAAGTAATGGCTCTGAAGGCTCAGTTAAACCTGGGCAGAGAATGCTACGACGCGATGATGACGATATTTGGACGCTTTCTACCCAAAGGCCATGTATTGCCTGCAAACCTTTACCAGTCTGACAAAATCCTACGCGCGCTTAAGATGCCCTATGAGAAGATAGATGCCTGTTAGAATGGATGTGCCTTATTTAGGCTTGAGTATGCGGGCTTGACCTATTGTCCCATTTGCAAGTCTTCCAGGTATGTTGTGGTAGACAACGGTATGGGTGAGAAGAGTCAGACCAAAATCCCAGTTAATGTTCTTCGGTATATGCCAATCATACCAAGACTTCAACGTCTTTTCATGGTCGAAGAGACGGCCAGACAGATGACGTGGCACAAATTGGGCAAAAGAACCGAACTAGATGCAGAAGGGAATCCGATGTTGGGACACACTTCAGACGCTTTTGCGTGGAAGCACTTCGATGCATTACATAAGGATAAAGCGGTAGATCCAAGGCATCCTCGAGTCGCCATCAGCATGGATGGGTTCAATGTGTTTGGTATGACGGCAACCCAATACAGTTGTTGGCCTGTATTTGTCATTCCACTCAATCTCCCCCCCCGGAGAGATTATGAAAAGAAAGAACATTTTCTTAACGTTGATAATTCCAGGGCCCAACTATCTGGGGAAGAATATGAATGTGTACATGCAGCCGCTTAAGGATGAATTGCAAGAAGCTTGGGATAATGGGATCAAGACATATGACGCCGCTACAAAACATAACTTCAAAATGCATGTGTGGTACATGTACTCGACGCATGACTTGCCGGCGTATGCGCTATTCATTGGCTGGTGTGTGCATGGAAGGTTCCCGTGCCCCACATGCAAGGAAGCTCTTGAGTTCCGTTGGCTGCAGGCTGGTCGCAAGTATTCTTGCTTCGACTTGCATAGACAGTTTCTGGATCCTCGCCATAAGTTCAGAAAAGACAAGAAGAATTTCATCAAAGGTAGAGGTGTCAAAAACTATGCACCACCTGCATTGACAGGCCAACAGACCCTGGACCAGTTAAACGCTCTCGAGCCTGATCCAGCGCGTCCAGGTTATTTCAAAGGGTATAATTCGGAACATGCTTGGACTCACAAGATATGCTTGTGGGATCTGCCTTACTTTAAAGACCTCCTTTGCCCACACAACATCGACGTGATGCACACTGAAAAGAATATCGCCGAGGCCCTTTTTGGTACATTGTTCGGCATAGAGGGGAAGTCAAAGGATAATCCTAAGGCTAGAGTCGATCAGGAGGCTCTATGTGATAGACCGTTACAAAACATGCGACAACTGAAAGAAAGAAGAACTGGAGGAAGCCAAAGGCATGGTTCAATCTTGGAAGGCCAGCTATGAGGGAAATGATCTTGTGGGTGAAAATGCAGTTGATGTTCCCCGATGGGTATGCAACGAATCTAAAGAGGGGAGCGAGTCTTGACAAATTGAAAATATTTGGTCTCAAGAGTCATGATTGGCACATATGGCTTGAGCGGGTAATGCCGGTGATGTTGTGTGGCTTTATCCCTGAGGATGAATGGCTAGTACTGGCAGAGCTGAGCTATTTCTTCCGTGCTCTTTGTGCGAAAGAACTATCGCCTGACGTGCTAGACGAACTGGAAGAGTTGGCGCCGGAGTTGATCTGCAAGTTAGAAAAGATCTTTCCACCGGGATTCTTTAATCCAATGCAACATTTGATTTTGCATCTCCCGACCGAGGCAAGATTTGGGGGCCCGTGCAAAATCGTTGGTGCTTCGCAACTGAGAGGATGCAGAAGACGCTTCGAGCAAAATGTAAAAATAAACGTAGAATTGAAGCATCGATAGCCGAGGCATTCATTACCGAGGAGGCGGCAAACTTCGTGACAGCACACTACGAAGCCAAGAATCGTCATTTGCATAATCCGAAGCCTCGGTACAATGATGGCGACCATGAAAAAGGTCGATCCAACCTCAGCCTATTCAAAGGGAAGCTCGCACCAGCCGGTGCTTCGAAAGCAATAGCGTTGGATGTCGAGGAATGGCGGACCATTTCGTTGTATATCTTCAACAACCTAACAGAAGTGCGGCCGTACATCGAGTAAGTTCTCGGTACATTGTTTCGCAACTTCTAATTCCTTTGAAATGCTCTTATTCCCGGATATGTGATACAGTCGATACGTCGCCAATTTCTCGGATGGAGTGGTGATCCAAAAGGATTCCATCGAAGAGTATGAGCTTCTGGCAAAGCATGGAGGCGGCTATCCCGGTTTCATCTCTTGGTTCAAACAAACGGTAATTTCCATTAGACCATTTCATTTCTTCGTCTAGTTTGCGGCTAATGCAACAATCCTTTCGTATTAAACTTGTAGGCTAATGCAGAGTCTATGGACTCCGAATTGAGACAAGTCGCTAATGGTTTTGACTATAAGGTCCGTTCATTTGACAAATACGACATCAACGGGTATCGCTTTCGTACTTTTGGCAAAGAGCTATCTATGCCCGACCGAAAGTCTACAAATTGTTGTGTCTCTGCTATCGGCGAAGGAGGTGTCGAGTATTATGGAAGAGTTGAAGCAATTTATGAACTTATATTCTTTGGTGAAAACCCACCAAACGTCGTAGTCTTCAAATGTTATTGGTTCCAGCCGAAGGAGACTAGAAGGACTCATGAACATATAGGGCTAGTCAAAATCAAACAAAGCACCCATTTAGATGTTCCCGATGTCTATATTACGGCTCAACAGGCGACCCAAGTTTTTTATCTACCGTGGGCCTGCCAAACTGATCCAAATCTGAATGGTTGGGATGTCGTTTATGATGTGCCACCACGTTTTAGACCACCTCCCCTCAATGAAGATGATTATGAACCTCACATTAACCCAGACACATATGAAGGAGAATTCATCCAAGAAACACGTCTTTCCAAAAAACGTTTCAAGAACCGCTCTACTTCACCCCAGAACATTGAAGTAGACAGCGAAAGTGAATCCGACTTGACCCCTGAGCCGGAACAAGAAGAGACGGAAGAAGAAGAGGTTACTGCTGTGGATGACCTCTCAATGCTTGACTGATTACATAAAGGAGGCCTTCCACATGTTGTTCCCGATAGTGATGATGATGATGCATTTATTGATGATAGTGATGATGACGATGCATTTATTGATCCCAGAGCATATATAGACGATGAAGATTATTATTAGTTCATGTCAGGTATTATTCAATTTTTATTATATACATGATGATGATACACTCAAATTATATATATACATATTATTATTCATGTCGGTATTCAATTTTTTTATGTTGTACTAATTTCGTTTACTCTTTGTCATGGCAGGTGTTGAAAGATGGTGGGCGCGGGTCGAGAGCAATCCGAGGCTCCTTCGTCGGCGCGTGGTGGGAGGGGTACTTCCATTCCACCCCAAACTCTCCGGAGAGCGTTGTACGACAGTATTGGGACACCCGAGGGCGCTTCTTCGTCGGCGAAGTTGCCGACCGGGAGAGGAGGTCGGGGGAGAGGTAGGAAGGCTACTAAAGTTACACGTGGTGGTCGTGGGAGAGGTAAGAAGGCTGCTACGCCTTCCTCGCCGCCACCCCCAGCCGATTCACCCGAGCACAAGATTGCTACGGTGGACCCGTCTGAGGTGGAGGCTATAAGGACTCCTGTCCATGAGCCTCGGGTCGATGATCCTTCTGTCTCAGACGCGGCCACCCGCGACACTCCTGTGCCAGATGCTTCATCCCGCGAGACTCCTGTGCCAGACGCTTCATCCTACGAGACTCCACACGCTTCGACCGGATGGGATACCTGGCCGGATCTGCATCAGCCGGAGCCGAGTGGCCATGCTGATGGTGGCGGGGATCAGCTTTCTGATAGCGGGGAGGAGGTGGCTGAGGGGGCCACCGTTTACTAGCGTGGGTGTACACGGCTCCCGCCCGTGCCGACGACCCGTGAGCAGAGGTGGCCGATTAGGCCTGAGTCGCTGAAGTAAGTGCATTTACTCTTTTTAAACCTTTTGCCTTCATGTTTCTTCACATATCTAATGCGTTGGCTTTGTCATACTGCAGGGGTTGGATTCACGCCAAGGATGTCCGCAGGCCCAACTCCATCCTTGGTGTGCTTTTACGGCATAACTTCCCGGGGTTTGTCATGTTGCCCGGCGAGGGTCAGCTTCGAGAGTTAGGATTGAAATGGGAGCACTACTTGGCTGCCCCGGCCCCGCCGGAGGAGATGATCGACGATGTGTTGTGCCACACGAGGGCCGACATGGTGATCAGAAAGTTCTCGGTAATTTCTCCTTTACACAATTAAAAATCAATAATAGCTATTTATTGTACTAATAATCAGTGTTGTCTCATTTGATTGCAGACCTTCTACAGGTGTGAGGAGGGATACGAGGAGGCCGCGGCAAAGCTTATCGATTACGAGTGCAGGCGCCTACTACAGAACTTACGGCACGAGGCTCGGGTACAGGCTGTTCGAGACTACTACGCCTCGCGCCGTATTAAGAAGGACAAGCTGTCATCCCGCCGAAAGTTTCTGGACAAGGAGCAGTACATGAAGGTGATTATCTATTCTTAAGGCCTTCTACTTAGTTTCCTTGCTTTGATTCGTAGGTGTAGCTCTCAAATTTCTCTTTACTAACTTAGGTGCCCCCGAGATGGTGTGCGGATAAGATGGATTGTTGGGAGGTGTTGGTGAATGAGTGGTGCTCTGACGAATGGCGAGCCGTCCATGACGATGCCAAGGAACGGCGTGCCCAAATGGAAGGTGTGCCACACCATCAAGGCAGCTCCAACTTATTTCAGTTCGGGCGGAACTAGGTATGTGGTTTGCTTCATGATTGCTGCAATTCATTTTTTGATGCTAGTTTGACCCCTTTACTAATACTTTGTTCCTCTCTTTTAGGCGCATCACAATAAAACGGAGGTGCCATAGATGTATGACCTCTATGCGATGGCCCATACTGCCTCGTACAAGAAGGCCAAGGCATTCTCTGAGTCTGACCTCGATAATCCCAACAACTTCACCAACATCTCCTCCCACAACAAGCTCGTGAGGTACAGAGATGTTGGGAAGGCGGTGAATGGGGAGGACTTCAACCCGAGCCAGCATCCTATTGATCCAGACCTGGTGATGATAGCTGGCGACGGGAGGCCCCATGGCCATATAGCCATTGGAGATGGACTTATACGGTCTTCACGCACTCTCCGACAGATCAAGGCGAGCCAAACGAGCTCCTGTCCTGAGATGACGCCTCGTCCACGGCCAGTCCAGCTCGCCATCGAGGTTAGTCATACGGACTCAGATAGCTTTCCTCCATTACATTGTGGGTGCGAACAAAGATGATTACAATGCTAACGAGGAGTTGTGTTGCAGGCTGCTCTGCAGAAAGAGAGAGAGGCAACTCAGGCGCTTAATGCGGAACAGGCCCGGCAGGCGGCGGATGAGAAGAGGGATTTGGAGGAGAGGACGGCTAGGTTGTTGGAGGAGGAGAGGGCACGGAACGATGCGTCTAACCGGGCCATGTACGAGCTCATCGTGGTAAGTTTCTTCTTCATATTAGCCAAATCATGCACTACATGTTCTTTTCATTAATAACCAATATGATTGACTTGTCAAAACCAAATGTGTAGACTTTGTGCGAGAAGACCGGCCAGACCCCTCCGCCGATGCCAGTCATTACCACGGCTGGAACGGTCAGTTTCATTTCAATGTTCATTAGTTACTAGTCTTAACGTTTCAGCGTCATCATGCTAACGCAAATGATCTTTGGTGCAGCATAACTCCCGAGCCGCATCGCACGATCCTTCTCCATGGCGAAGTAGTGCTCCAGCTGACACCGGGCCGAGCAACCCCGGTGCTTCACCTCCGTGATGACGAGGACGGTAAACCGTAATATGCCACTTACTTGGCTCATTTTCTCAAACAAAGACAAACTTAGCACTTAGACAAATGTCATATTTTACCTATGTTAGCTTTGTTTCCTCTAAAAAGACATAGTAAGCTTACTTACCTCCAAAATGACATATTGTACCTAAGTTACCTCTAAAATGACCTATACTTAGCATTGTTTCCTCCACAATGACATAATAAGCTTAGTTAACTCAAAAATGGCATAATAGACTTGGTAACCTCATAGATGCCATAGACTTAGCTTATTTTCTTGCAAAATGACACAATAAGCTTAGTTAGGTCAACAATGTGATAATTACCTAGGTTAGCTATAAAATGACACAAATAAGCAATAAGAAGAAGAAAAACAATAAAAGAAATAGAGAGAAGAAAAATGCTTCTTCATCATCTTCTTCTTCTAGATCTTCTTCTACTTCTTCTAGTATTCTTATTCTAACTTTCTTAGTTCCTATTTTCCAGATTTGATTGAGTTCACGGCAGCTTGCTTTGATGTAGTGCTAGTGTTTAATTTCTAACTTTCTACCTATGTATGTATGGATGAAACTAATGTAATATGGTGAACAATGTGACATTTGATACTTTTAATTTGGTATAATTGTTGGTTGATCATATCCATATGGCAGGGATATTGTTTCTGTGAAATATATATATACATATCATATATTTGCCTGTGAAAATTGTTGAATATATCAAAAACATGCAAAAAAGAGGCAATACAGCCGCTTTGCCGTCTGCCCCGGACGGCAAAGACAGCTATGGCGACGGCCACCGTCGGCATAGGGGGCACGTGGTAGCCACTGGTAAAACTGGGAGCGCCAGGCCTGGTCCATTTGGCTGCTTTGCCGACGGCGGCCGTCGGCATAGAGGAGCGGACGGCAAAGCGTAGGGCGGGGGCAGACGGCAATGGGCAGGCTGCTTTGCCGACGGTGGCCGTCGGCATAGATAGGGCGGACGGCAAACCGTTGGGAGCGGGCGGACGTCAAAGGCTGGCTGCTTTGCCGATGGTGGCCGTCGGCATAGCGGGGGCGGACGGCAAAGCCTAGGGCGGGGGCAGACGGCAAAGACTGCTAACGCCAGTACTACGCCGTCCAGGCTCGTTGCCGTCTGCAGGCTGACGGCAAAAAGTCTTTGCCGTCCGCTGTGCAAATGCAGACGGCAAAGGACCTCTTTACCGGACTTTATTCGGCCCAAAATGTTGCCGTCCGCTGGCGGACGGCAAAGGTCTTTGCCGTTCGTGGTTGTGCCTTTGCCGTCTGCCATGGCGGACGGCAAAGTCTCTGATTCCTGTAGTGAGGGGTATCTTATTTCTCAGTCCTGAAGATATGCAAGAGGCAATGAAATGTATGAAGGAAAAAGGTATTAAACCCAAGGATGTTAAGAATTTACCACCTATTGAAGAAATACATGGCCTTGACACACCACCACCTTGAGGTAAATTCTTTATTAAAGTTTGATGAAAGTGATATCCCTTACAATAAACATCATTGTCAATGCTTATATGAGTTTGATAACTACATTAGGAAACAAGATCACTTCAATGCAAATGTTCTAAAACAATTGAAATATAATTCTGATATGATTGCTCGCTTGAGCGACTTGTTATTTAGAATTAGTAATGATTTTAGAGGTGTAGGAAAACATGCCTCTATGTTTCAAACCCAGTTAGAACTAGTTGCTAAATCTCAAAGAGAACTACTTAATGAAATGAATAATAATATGAATGATCATGCTATTAGAGTAGTGACTAGAGGAGGTAGAATGACCCAAGAACCTCTTTATCCTGAAGGTCATCCTAAAAGAATTGAACAAGATTCTCAGAGAATTAACACTGATGCACCTAGTCCTTCCAAAAAGAAAAAGAAAAAGAAAAATGATAGGACTTTGCATACCTCTAGTGAACCCGAGATAGAAAAATCTCCTGATAATAATGTTGCCACTATTTCTGATGCTGAAACTCAGTCTGGTAATGAACATTCACCTAGTGATAATGAAAATAATAATGATGATGTTCATGAAGATACTCAATCGAACTATGATAAAGAAGCAGATAATGATGTTGAAATAGAACCTGCTGTTGATCTTGATAACCCACAACCTAAAAATAAACGATATGATAAGAGAGACTTTGTGGCTAGAAAACATGGTAAAGAAAGAGAGCCATGGGTTCAGAAACCCATGCCTTTTCCACCTAAACCGTCTAAGAAATAGGATGATGAAGAATTTGAACGCTTTGCTGAAATGATTAGGCCAGTCTTTTTGCGTACCCGCTTAACTGCTATCTTAAAGATGGCCCCTTATGCAAAATATATGAAAGACATAATCTCTAATAAAAGAAAGATACCTGAAGCTGAAATCTCCATCATGCTTGCTAATTATTCTTTTAAGGATGGAGTACCTAAAAAACTTGGAGATCCTGGAATACCAACTATACCTTGCTCCATTAAAAGAAATTATGTCAAAACTGCTTTGTGTGATTTTGGAGCTGGTGTTAGTTTTATGCCTTTCTCATTATATAAAAGACTTGATTTGAATAAACTCACACCTACTGAAATATCATTGCAAATGGCTGACAAATCAACTACCATACATTTCGGTATTTGTGAGGATGTGCCCGTTGTTGTTGCAAACGTTACTATCTTAACAGACTTTGTTATTCTTGATATGGCCGAGGACGACAACATGTCGATTATCCTTGGTAGACCCTTTTTGAATGCTGCAGGGGCTGTTATTGATTGCAATAAAAGCAAAGTCACTTTTGGTAATTAGCATACGGTGCACTTTCGAAAGAAACAATTCCAAGTGAATGGTATAAATGTTATTGAAGAATCTCTGACACTCACTATTGGAAGTTTTCAACTACCTCTACCTACTGCCAAAAAGAAATATGACATACTTATTGTTGGGGAAATGCATATCCCCATTGAGGTAACTTAGTGTTTTACGAAAGTTCTTCGGTTTCATGCTAATCGAAAGTGGTTGTTAATAAGACTTGATCAACCTTATTAATGGATTATTTTTTAGAGGTATGAAGTTGATGAATCTAGTAGACACAACCTTCTGTTCCCACCTTTTTTTCTATTTCTTAGTCAAATAAAATAAAATGCCATGTTTATCCTGTTTTCTGATTTCTCCGTGCAATAAAAATGACCCCAAAATAAAAGTTCTCAGAATGTCCTGAAAATTTAACATGATTTTTTTCTGAATATTTCTGAATTTCTAGTGCAAATAACATCAGAGAGGGGTGCACCTGGTGTCCACAAGACACCAGGGCGCGCCAGCAGCCCCAGGCGTGCCCTGGTGGGTTGTGGTCCCCACGTGGGTCCCCTCACTCTCGTACCTCCAGAAAAAAATCACTATAGCTCTCACTCTCGTGTTATTGCTCCCAAACCCGCGGATTTCGATCTCTTTGCTCGAAGCTCCATTTCCGAAACTGTTTTGGGGGATTGCTACTTGGTATGTGACTCCTCCATTGCTCCAATTAGTTTTTGATTTAGTGGTTTATTTTTAGAATAATTAGCTACTCTTGGTGCTGCTGTAGATGGGCTTGCATGTTGAATTCTTAGAGTTCTAAGTAGTTTGAATGCTTAAGATGGCCTCTATGCATCCTTAGGAGTAGTTGCTATCAATCTTACGAAGTTTTGTTGACAAAATTTTGGGACCTAAAATTTTCAGAAATTTGTTCGTGAATAAAATGAACTACTTTGGAAGGAGTTCTTTGAGGATAAGGTCCTCGGAGGCATCATCGAGTAGTGGCTCAATACGACGTTCTTATGCTGAGCCAAGTGCAAGTTCGATGCGAGATGACGCTACCAAATCATGCTTATGGCCATGTAACGAATTCATGGAAGGTGCGGGTATCAAGGAGGAGTTCGAGCAATTTATCCACAATGCAGAACTTGCCCCCTTCATCGCAGATGAGTGCATTCAACATCTCGAACTCATGAAAACATTCACAAAGAAATTTAAATATTTTCCTCGTGAGTCTAGAGTTTCATTTAACCTTTATGACCATCCCTTTACCATGCCTTTAGATGTGTTCTGTGAAGCGTGCAAAATTCCATATTGGGGTTCGCTAGACAAACCACCAACATCTGAGTATGAGTCATTTTTGATTAATCTTTGCTACGGTGAAGATAGAGGAGTGACACAAGGTAGAATAAAAAGCATCCATTTTCCATCAATACACTACTTTGTACTCTTTAATGGCAAATGCATCGTAGGAAAGCAAGATTGCAGCACACTATGTGCCCCTGATTTGAGCCTTATACACACTGCTATAACAGGAGACAAACGTTTTAATCTTGGAGCAATCATTGCACGGAGGTTGCAACACAACGCTTCTAGTGGTCATTTGGAGGGATTTATGCCTCCCGTGTAGCTAAGAATTTAAATGTAACACCTTGGCCTAATGATCCCATTTTACCTACTCGATACTTAGACTTCGAGGCCATGAAACGTCATAGGTTCCTTAAGGGCACAGTCACTAATTAAACTTACAACTTGAGGTTTAATAAATATCCCATTGTACCTGTTACCTTGCCTGCTCCTGCTCTCTTTGATTATCACAGTAAGGGAAGATATTATGTTCTTGAGAGTGAGGCCCATGCGTACAATGCGGAGGTTGAAGCCGCCAGGTGGGTTGAGGAGGCTGCACCAAGAACCTCGGTGGGCTATCACTCAGACTATTATCCAGGCTACGGATGGTGATTACCAAGCTAGGCCAAAAGCCTAAGCTTGGGGGAGTACGTATTTTCACGGACATTATATTCATGTTTACACATTTCATTCCAGTTGTCGGTGTCCACACTTTTTCATTGTATTATCCATGCTAAATTTATTTTCTCGCTTCCTTTTGTGTGTTTGAAAAACTTTGAGAAAATCCAAAAATATTTCTTACTTCTTTTGGGCTTTTCTTTCTAGTTTAATTTAATTGTAGCAGCAAAAGAAAACCCAAAAATATTTCTCGTTTTTTCTTTTACTTGTTGGGAGCTCTCCCGTGTAAATACTTTTTCTCGTTTTTGTTTTTCCCTCTTTAATTTGCTTTCTTTAAGAAAAACCAAAAACAGAAAAATATTTCAGTGTGTTTCTCTGAAATTCTTTTCCTTTTATTTGAGTCGTACCAAGGAGAAGAACACAATGAAAATGTTGAGTGGATCTCATATGCATTATTGTTAATCTAACAAAGAGCCCATGTTACTTTGTCTTCTCCTCTTGAATAAAATGTTTGCAGATTCCAGCTTAGTCCACGGCACTCTTGCACTATTATTATTTTCATATCATTCGGTCGTGCAAGTGAAATGCAATAATGACGATATTTGACGAAGTGGCTGTGGCACAGAGAAGCCGGTATGAACTCAAATTGTTTTTGTTTCTGTAAATATGTTTAACCTAGTATCCATGATTTAGCATATTATGATCAAACATGTTTGCAATAACAATTAGAGATTATAGTTGCTCATGCCATGTTTAAGTAGTTAGGAGTGGATAATGATTTATCTTGGATGCCAACATGCATTAAAATGATCGTGATGTAGTATGATGATATGGTATCGTCCTCCGAATGTTTCAAGTGGCTTGACTTGGCACATGTTCACGCATGTAGTTGAATCAAAACCAACATAGCCTTCACGATATTTATGGTGACCATATCCTACTCATGATAGTATTCAATGTTTATTATTCATAATGCATGTTCATGACCGTTTTCGCTCTCTAGCTGGCCGCTTCTCAACTTATTTGCTAGCCTTCACTTGTACTAAGAGGGAATACTGCTTGTGCGTCAAAATCCTTAAACCAAAGTTATTCCAGATGAGTCCACTATATCTACCTATATGCGGTATTACCCTGCCGTTCCAAGTAAATTCGCATGGGCCAACTCTAAAATTTCAAATGAACATTTGTTTCGTGTGCCTGGACCGCTCATGGAGCGACAGGGGGTAGTTAGTATCTTCCATTTTAAGCAGGTTATTCTCATGATGAGTGTTTATTCACTCGTCCTTGCACGAGAGGGGCGGTAATAGGGATTCCCAGTCCCGAAATCAATTTTTTTTGAAAATAATTAAACAAAACTCCACCAGGAATGTTGTTGGTATGGACAGTACCCGTGGATTCGGCTAGCCGTGGAGTGTGTTTGATGGTGGAGGGGGAGTAAACCTTTACTTTTACCGCTTGGGAACCGCCGCTAATGTGTTTAGCATGGAAGATATTGATAACTCTTGGTCGTAACGTTGACAGGAAGGGTGTACCTCCCAAAATTATATTTATCTCGGATTTAAGCTTTGAGCTCTGGCACCTTTGCAAATCCCTGTTTCCCTCTACGAAGGGACTATCTATTTACTTTTTTGTTGAGTCGTCACCTTCTCAAATAAGCGCCAGATCCGAGAGCACTATTGTCATCCTCATGCATTGTGTATAGTTAATGTTGGGTATAGCATGACTGGATCTTTTCTGCCATGAATTACAATGTTTAGTCGCTGCTTGAACTTTGGAGGTGCTCTGCATTTATGTTTTGCGGTCTCTGAAAGGGCTAGCGAGATACCACTGTTGTCATATTATATCATGACCGTTTTGACAAAGTGTTGGCGATTGAGATATTTTATTATTGCTTGCTAGTTGCTTATGTCTTTGATACGAGTTAATATAATTTCTAAGAGTCATTGTTGACATGGTTAGTCATGATCTTTGTTGAAAATCTGGGTGCTACTTAAGCATATATATGTAAACAAGAACAAAAGAGTTCGTAAACGTTTTTCTTTTTCACTTTCAGTTTGTCAACTGAATTGCTTGAGGACAAGCAATGGGTTAAGTTTGGGGGAGTTGATACGTCTCCGTCGTATCTACTTTTCCTAACGCTTTTGCTCTTGTTTTGGACTTTAATTTGCATGATTTGAATGAAACAAACCGGATTGACGCTGTTTTCAGCAGAACTACCATGGTGTTGTTTTTGTGCATAAATAAAAGTTCTCGAAACTGGACGTAACTTTTTTGGAGAATTATTTTACAATAAATAAAAAATACTGGAGCCAAGAACCACCGGAGGGGGTGCCCTGGATGGGCAAGATACACCAGGGCGCGCCACCCCCTCCAGGCGCGCCCTGGTGGGTTGTGGCCACCTCGTGGCCCCACTGACCCTAATTCCAGCACTATAAATTCCTATTTTTGAAGAAAAAAATAGGAGAGAAAGTTTCATCGCATTTTACGATACAGAGCCACCGCCACCTCCTGTTCTTCATCGGGAGGCCAGATCTGGAGCCCGTTTGGGGCTCCGGAGAGGGGAATCTTCGGTCTTCGTCATCATCAACCCTCTCCATCGCGAATTCCATGATGCTCCCCATTGGGAGTGAGTAATTCCTTCGTAGGCTTGCTGGTCGGTGAGGAGTTGGATGAGATTCATCATGTAATCGAATTAGTTTTGTTAGGGCTTGATCCCTAGTATCCACTATGTTCTGAGATTGATGTTGCTATGACTTTGCAATGCTTAATGCTTGTCACTAGGGCCCGAGTGCCATGATTTCAGATCTGAACCATTTATGTTATCACCATTATATCTATGTTCTTGATCCGATCTTGCTAGTCATATGCACCTATTACGTGTTATGATCCGTAAACCCCGGAGTGACAATAGTCGGGATACTTTCCGGTGATGACTGTAGTTTGAGGAGTTCATGTATTCACCGTGTGTTAATGCTTTGTTCCGGTTCTCTATTAAAAGGAGGCCTTAATATCCCTTAGTTTCCTTATGGACCCCGCTGCCACGGGAGGGTTGGACAAAAGATGTCATGCAAGTTCTTTTCCATAAGTACGTATGACTATTTACGGAATACATGCCTACATTACATTTATGAACTGGAGCTAGTTCTGTGTCGCCCTAGGTTATGACTGTTATATGATGAAATCCAACGAGTTCACCGATCCAGTGCCTACGAGTTTTCCACATATTGTTCTTGCTAAGTTATTATTGCTGCTGTTACTGTTCCAACTACTACAAAACTATTGCTACAATTGCTACCGTTACTGTTACTGCTACTACTGCTATCCAAACTATCATACTACTGTGCTACTGATGCCTCTGCTGCAGATATTTAATCTCCAGGTGTGGTTGAATTGACAACTCAACTGCTAATACTCTCAAATATTCTTTGGCTCCCCTTGTGTCGAATCTATAAATTTGGGTTGAATACTCTACCCTCAAAAGCTGTTGCAATCCCCTATACTTGTGGGTTATGAAGAACTTTTTCTGGCGCCGTTGCCGGGGAGCATAGCTATATTTGTTGAGTCACTTGGTATTTATATCAATTGATCACTATGAAGAATCTGAAGGATCCAAAAACCAAGATTTTTCCCTCTAAGACGAGGGGAGGTAAGGAATTGCCATCTTGCTCTGCACTTGATTCACCTTCGGTTATGAGTAGACTTGCAACCCCACCACATGCTATTAATCCTGATATGTCGCAAGTTATTGATGATGCTACTTCTGCTATGAATGATGCCTATGATGATGCTAGTACCATGCTTGATGATAATGTGTCTCTAGGTGAATTACTGAAACTGATGAGATTGCTGAAACTGATGAAGCCTTTGAAACTGATGACTATGAAACACCTATTAGACCTAGCTTTCCTAGATTTGAAATGCCTAAGATACCTGAAGGTTATGTTATGGATGAGGAGACAACTAGGGAAATCCTTTCTTGCAAGGATATAAATGATCTTAAGAAATTACTACGCAAGTATAAGGAAAAGACTTTGAATGCTAGAATGAAATGTGATCCTAAGTTTGCTACTTCACCTATATTTGTTACTGATAAGGATTATGAATTCTGTGTCGACCCAGAGTTAATTACTTTGGTTGAATCTGATCCTTTCCATGGCTATGAAACTGAAACTGTAGTGGCACATCTTACTAAGCTGAATGATACAGCCACCCTCTTTGCTCATGATGAGAAGATTCGCTACTACTATATCCTCAAATTATTTCCGTTCTCATTAAAGGGTGATGCTAAGACATGGTACAATACTCTTGCTCCTTGTTGTGTGCGTAGTCCCCAGGATATGATTTACTACTTCTCTGAAAAATATTTTCCTGCTCATAAGAAACAAGCTGCCTTACAGGAAATATTTAACTTTGTGCAAATTGAAGAAGAGAGTCTCCCACAAGCTTGGGGGAGGCTTCTCCAATTGCTTAATTCTTTGCCTGATCACCCTCTCAAGAAAAATGAAATACTTGATATCTTCTATAATGGAGTAACTGATGCTTCTAGGGACTTCCTAGATAGTTGTGCTGGTTGTGTTTTCAGGGAATGAACTGTTGAACAAGCTGAGGAACTATTGAATAATATATTGAAGAAGTATGATGATTGGACTCTCCCTGAACCACCGCTTAAACCCACTCCGAAGAAGAGGGGTATCTTATTTCTTAGTCCTGAAAATATGCAAGAGGCAAATAAATGTATGAAGGGAAAAGGTATCAAAGCTGAGGATGTTAAGAATTTACCACCTATTGAAGAAATACATGGCCTTGACACACCACCACCTCCACATGTGGTATAGGTAAATTCTTTATTAAAGTTTGATGAAAGTGACATCCCTTACAATAAATATCCCAGTCAATGCTTATATGAGTTTGATAACTACATTATGAAATAAGATCACTTCAATGCACATGTTCTGAAACAATTGAAATATAATTCTGATATGATTGCTCGCTTGAGTGACTTGTTATTTAGAATCAGTAATGATGTTAGAGGTGTAAGAAAACATGCCTCTATGGTTCAAACCCAGTCAGAACAAGTTGCTAAATCTCAAAAAGAATTGCTTGATGAAATGAACAATAATATGAATGATTTCGCTGCTAGAGTAGTAACTAGAGGAGGTAGAATGACCCAAGATCCTGAAGGTCATCCTAAAAGAATTGAACAAGATTCTTAGAGAATTAATGCTGATGGACCTAGTCCTTCTAAAAAGAAAAAGAAAAAGAAAAATGATAGGATTTTGCATACCTCTAGTGAACCTGAGACACAAAAACCTCCTAAAGATAATGATGTCTCTATTTCCGATGCTGAAACTCAGTCTGGTAATGAGTATTCACCTAGTGATAATGAAAATAATAATGATGATGTTCATGAGGATGCTCAACCGAACAATGATAAAGAACCAGATAATGATGTTGAAATAGAGCCTGCTGTTGATCTTGATAACCCACAACCTAAAAATAAACGATATAACAAAAGAGACTTTGTGGATAGAAAACATGGTAAAGAAAGAGAGCCATGTGTTCAGAAAGCCACGCCCTTTCCACCTAAACCATCTAAGAAAAAGGATGATGAAGAATTTCAACGCTTTGCTGAAATGATTAGGCCAGTCTTTTTGCGTACCCGCTTAACCAATATCCTAAAGATGGCCCCTTATGCAAAATACACGAAAGACATCATCACTAATAAAAGAAAGATACCTGAAGCTGAAATCTCCACCATGCTTGCTAATTATTCTTTTAAGGATGGAGTACCTAAAAAACATGGAGATCCGGGAATACCAACTATACCTTGCTCCATTAAAAGAAATTATGTCAAAACTGCTTTGTGTGATTTGGTAGCTGGTGTTGGTGTTATGCCTTTCTCCTTATATAAAAGACTTGATTTGAATAAACTCACACCTACTGAGATATCATTGCAAATGGCTGACAAATCAGCTGCCATACCTATCGGTATTTGTGAGGATGTGCCCGTTGTTGTTGCAAATGTTACTATCTTAACGAACTTTGTTATTCTTGAGATGCCCGAGGACGACAACATGTCGATTATCCTTGGTAGACCCTTTTTGAATACTGCAGGGGCTGTTATTGATTGCAGCAAAGTCACTTTTCATATCAATGGTAATGAGCATACAATGCACTTTCCGAAGAAACAATTCCAAGTGAATGGTATAAATGTCATTGAAGAATCTCCGACACTCACTATTGGAAGTTTTCAATTACCTCTACCTACTGTCAAAAAGAAATATGATATACTTATTATTGGGGATATGCATATCCCCATTGAGGTAACTTAGTGTTTTACGAAAGTTCTTCGGTTTCATGCTAATCGAAAGAGGTTGTTAATAAGACTTGATCAACCTTATTAATGAATCATTTTTGAGAGGTATGAAGTTGATGAATCTAGTAAGCACAATCTTCTGCTCTCGCCTTTTATTTTCTGTTTTACTTAGTCCGATAAAATAAAATGCCATGTTTATCCTGTTTTCTGTTTTCTCCGTGCAATAAAAAATGACCCAAAAATAAAAGTTCTCAGAATGTCCTGAAAATTTGATATGATTTTTTCCTGAATATTTCTGAATTTATGGTGCAAATAACATGAGAGGGGGGTGCACCTGGTGCCCACAAGACACCAGGGCGCGCCAGCAACCCCAGACGTGCCCTGGTGGGTTGTGGCCCCCATGTGGGCCCCGTCACTTATTCCTTTAGCCCATGTCATCCCCTACCTCTAGGAAAAAAAATCACCATAGCTCTCATTCCCGTGTTCTTGCTCTCAAACCCGCGGATTTCGATCTCTTTGCTCGAAGCTCCGTTTCCGAAACTGTTTGGGGAGATTGCTACTTGGTATGTGACTCCTCCATTGCTCCAATTAGTTTTAGATTTAGTGGGTAATTTTTAGAGTAATTAGCTATTCTTGGTGCTGATGTGGATGAGCTTGCATGTTGAATTCTTAGAGTTCTAAGTGTTTGAATGCTTAATATGGCCTCTATGCACCCTTAGGAGTAGTTGCTATAAATTTCACGAAGTTTTGTTAACAAAATTTTGTGTCTCAAAAATATTTCAGAAATTTGTTCGCAAATAAAAATGCAATTCTTTAGGAGTTCTTTGAGGAGGAGGTCCTCGGAGGCCTCATCAAGTGGAAGCTCGGTCCGACAATCTTATGTTGAGCCAAGTGAAAGCTCGATGCGAGATGCCGCTACCAAATCATGTTTGTGGCCGTGTGACGAATTCATGGAAGGTGCAGGAATCAAGAAGGAATTGGAATAATTTATCCACAATGCAGAACTCGCTCCCTTCATCGCAGATAAGGGCCCTCAACATCTCGAACTTACAAAAACACTCACCAAGAAATTTAAATATTTTCCTCGTGAGTCTAGAGTTTCATTCAACCTTTATGACCGTCCCTTCACCATGCCCTTAGAATTGTTCAGTGAAGCATGCAAAATTCCATATTGGGGTTCCCTTGATGAACCACCAAAATCTGAGTATGAGTCATTTTTGATTAATCTTTGCTACGGTGAAGATAGGGGAGTGACAAAAGGATGAATTAAAAGTATCCATTTCCCATCAATACACTACTTCGGACTCTTTAATGGAAAATGTATAGGCAAACAAGATCGCAGCACATTGTGTGCCCCTGATTTGAGTCTCATACACACTGCTATAACAGGAAATAAATGTTATAATCTTGGAGCAATTGTTGCACAGAGACTGCAGCACAATGCCGCCAGTGGTAATTTTTATGGAGGAATTTATGCCTCCCGTGTAGCAGAGAAGCTAAATGTATCACCTTGGCCTAATGACCCTATTTTACCTACTCAGAACTTAGACTTTGAGGCCATGAAGCGTCATAGGTTCCTTAAGGGCACAGTCACTAACTATACCTATAACTTGAGGTTTAATAAAAAAAACGTTGTGCCTGTTACTTTGCCTGCTCCTGCTCTCTTTGATTTTCACAGTAGGGGAAGATACTATGTTCTTGAGAGCGAGGCTCATGCGTACAATGCGGAGGTTGAAGCTGCCAGGAGAGCCGAGGAGTCTGCGCCAAGGGCCTCGGTGGGCTATCACTCTGACTATTATCCACACTACAGATGGTGATTACCAAGCTAGGCCAAAAGCCTAAGCTTGGGGAGTATGTATTTCCACCGACATTATATTCATGTTCACACATTTCATTCCAATTCTCGGTGTTCATACTTTTTCATTGTATTATCCATGCTAGATTCATTTTCTCACTTTCTTCTTGCGTGTTTGAAAAACTTTGAGAAAACCCAAAAATATTTCCTACTTCTTTTCGGCTTTTCTTTCCAGCTTAGATTAATTGTAGTATCAAAAGAAACCCCAAAAAGATTTCTTGTTTCTTCTTTTACTTGTTGGGAGCTTTCCCGTGTAAATAGTTTTTCTCTTTTTTGTTTTTCCCTCTTTAATTTGCTTTCTTCAAGAAAAACAAAAACTCCAAAAATATTTCAGTGTGTTTCTCTGAAATTCTTTCCCTTTTATTTGAGTCGTACCAAGGAGAAGACCACGATAAAAATGTTGAGTGGCTCTCATATGCATTATTGTTAATCTAACAAAGAGCCCATATTATTTTGTCTTCTCCTCCTGAATAAAATGTTGCAGATTCCAGCTTAGTCCACGACACTCTTCCACTATTATTATTTCCTTATCATTTGGTCGTGCAAGTGAAAGGCAATAATGACGAAATTTGATGAATTGATCGTGGCACAGAAAAGCGGGTATGAACTCAACTTGTTTTTCTTTTGTAAATATGTTTAGCCTAGTATCCATGATTCAGCATATTATGATCAAACATGTTTGCAATGACAATTAGAGATTATAGTTGTTCATGCCCTGCTTAAGTACCTAGGAGTGGATAATGATTTATCTTGGATGTCAACATGCATTAAAATGATTGTGATGTGGTATGATGATATAGTATCCTCCTATGAATGTTTCAAGTGGCTTGACTTGGCACATGTTCATGCATGTAGTTGAATCAAAACCAACATAGCCTTCATGATGTTTATGTTCATGGTGTCCATATCCTACTCATGCTAGTATTCAATGTTTATTATTCGTAATGCATGTTCATGACTGTTTTCGCTCTCTAGCTAGCCACTTCTCAATCTATTTGCTAGCCTTCGCCTGTACTAAGCGGGAACACTGCTTGTGCATCAAAATCCTTAAACCAAAGTTATTCGACATGAGTCTACTATATCTACCTATATGGGGTATTACCATGTCGTTCCAAGTAAATTTGCATGTCCTACCTCTAAAAATTCAAATGAACATTTGTTTTGTGTGCCTGGACCGCTCATGGAGCGACAGGGGGCGGTCAGTATCTTCCATGTTAAGCGGTTTATTCTCTTGATGAGTGTTTATTCACTCGTCCTTACACGAGAGGGGTCGTAATAGGGATTCCCAGTCCCGAAATCAAAAATTACAAATAATTAAACAAAACTCCCCCAGGAAAGTTGTTGTATGGACAGTACCCGTGGATTCAGCTAGCCATGGAGTGCGATTGTTGGTGAAGGGGGAGTAAACCTTTACTTTTACCGCTTGGGAACCGCCGGTAATGTGTTTAGGATGGAAGATATTGATAACTCTTGGTCGTAACGTTGACAGGAAGGGTGTACCTCCCAAAATTATATCTATCTCTGTTTTAAGGTTTGAGCTCTGGCACCTCTACAAATCCATGCTTCTCTCTGCGAAGGGACTATCTATTTACTTTCACGTTGAGTCATCACCTTCTCAAATAAGCGCCAGACCTGAGAGCACTATTGTCATCCTCATGCATTGTGTATAGTTAATGTTGGGTGTAGCATGACTGGATCTTTTCTACCATGAATTACAATGTTTAGTCGCTTCTTGAACTTTGGAGGTGCTCTGCATTTATGTTTTGCGGTCTCAGAAAGGGCTAGCGAGATTCCACTATTGTCATATTATATCATGACTGTTTTGACAAAGTGTTGGCGCTTGAGATATTTTATTATTGCTCGCTAGTTGCTTATGTCATTGATATGAGTTAATATAATTTCTACGAGTTATTGTTGGCATGGTTAGTCATAATCTTTGCTGAAAACCTGGGTGCTATTTAAGCATATATATGTAAACAAGAACAAAAGAGTTCGTAACAGTTTTTTCTTTATCACTTTCAGTTTGTCAACTGAATTGCTTGAGGGCAAGCAATTGGTTAAGCTTGGGGGAGTTGATACGTCTCCGTCGTATCTACTTTTCCTCACACTTTTGCCCTTGTTTTGGACTCTAATTTGCATGATTTGAATGAAACTAACCCGGACTGACGTTTTTTTCAGCAGAACTACCATGGTGTTGTTTTTTGTGCAAAAATAAAAGTTCTCAGAATTGGACGAAACTTTTTGGAGATTTATTTTACAATAAATAAAAAATACTGGAGCCAAGAATCACCGGAGGGGGAGCCCTGGCTGGGCACGATACACCAGGGCGCGCCACCCCCTCCAGGCGCGCCCTGGTGGATTGTGCCCACCTCGGGGCCCCACTGACCCTAATTCCAAAGCTATAAATCCTATTTTCGGAGAAAAAAATCAGAAAGAAAGTTTCATCGCGTTTTACGATACGGAGCCACCTCCTATTCTTCCCCGGTCGGCCAGATCTGGAGCCCGTTTGGGGCTCCGGAGAGGGGAATCTTCGGTCTTCGTCATCATCAACCCTTCTCCATCGCCAATTCCATAATGCTCCCCACTGGGAGTGAGTAATTCCTTCGTAGGCTTGCTGGTCGGTGAGGAGTTGGATGAGATTCATCATGCAATCGAGTTAGTTTTGTTAGGGCTTGATCCCTAGTATCTACAATGTTCTGAGATTGATGTTGCTATGACTTTGCCATGCTTAATGCTTGTCACTAAGGCCCGAGTGCCATGATTTCAGATCTGAACCGTTTATGTTATCACCATTATATCTATGTTCTTGATCCGATCTTGCTAGTCATACGCATCTATTACGTGTTATGACCCTCAAACCCCGGAGTGACAATAGTCGGGATACTTTCCGGTGATGACCGTAGTTTGAGGAGTTCATGTATTCGCCGTGTGTTAATGCTTTGTTCCGGTTCTCTATTAAAATTAGGCCTTAATATCCCTTAGTTCCCTTATGGACCCCGCTGCCACGGGAGGGTAGGACAAAAGATGTCATGCAAGTTCTTTTCCATAAGCACGTATGAATATTTACGGAATACATGCCTACATTACATTTATGAACTGGAGCTAGTTTTGTGTCGCCCTAGGTTATGACTGTTATATGATGAATATTATCCAACGAGTTCACCGATCCAGTGCCTACGAGTTTTCCACATATTGTTCTTGCTAAGTTACTATTGCTGCTGTTACTGTTCCAACTGCTACAAAACTATTGCTACCACTGCTACCGTTACTGTTACTGCTACTACTGCTATCCAAACTATCATACTACTGTGCTACTGATCACTCTGCTACAGATATTTAATCTCCAGGTGTGGTTGAATTGACAACTCAACTGCTAATACTCTCAATTATTCTTTGGCTCCCCTTGTGTTGAATCTATAAATTTGGGTTGAATACTCTACCCTCGAAAACTGTTGCGATCCCCTATACTTGTGGGTTATGAAGAACTTTTTCCGGCGCCGTTGCCGGGGAGCATAGCTATATTTGTTGAGTCACTTGGGATTTATATCAATTGATCACTATGAAGAATCTGAAGGATCCAAAAAACAAAATTTTTTCCTCTAAGACAAGGGGAGGTAAGGAATTGCCATCTAGCTCTGCACTTGATTCACCTGGAGATGTTATGGAAAACCAATATGGAGATGTTGCAGTACCCTGCCGGAGAGGGAAATCATCATCTCGGCGGAGGCCATGACGAGGAGGGAGTAGTTCACCCTCGGGGCCGAGGGTATGTACCAGTAGCTATGTGTTCAATCTCTCTCTCTCTCTCTCTCTCTCTCTCTCTCGTGTTCTTGAGATGTCACGATCTTGGTGTATTACGGGCTTTGTTAATATAGTCGGATCAGATGATGTTATTCCCTTGCTACCTTGTTGTGATGAATTGAATCTTTACCTATGAGATTTCATTATGTTGGATTGAATATTTTGGTTTGAGAACACATGATGTACATCTTGCGTGGGATACCCGTAGTAACATTGGTGTATTCTATTGATTCACTTGATATATGTTGAGGCATCAACTTGCGGATTCCGGTGACCTTGGGGATCTATGCATAGGGGTTGATTGCACATTTTCATACCATGTTCTCCGATAGAAATCTTGGGGTGCTCCTTGAAGTTCTTTGTGTTGGATTGAATGTGATAGACCTGAAATTGTTTGATGCATGTCGCATAATTTACCCACGGATACTTGAGGTGACATTGGAGTATCTAGGTGACATTAGGGTTGATTGATATGTATCATTGGTGTTGTTCTAGTATGGACTCTAGGGCTGTTTGTGACACTTATAGGAATAGCCCAAAAGATTGATCAGAAAGAATAACTGTGAGGTGGTTCTACTACCTACACCAATTCCATCTTATTATTCTCCGCTAGATAGGAACTTTGGAGTGATTCTTTGTTGCACATTGAGGGATGATCATATGATTCAACTATGTTAGCATTGTTGGGAGATTGCACTAGTGAAAGTATGAACCCTAGGCCTTATTTCCAAGCATTAATATACCATTTTGCTCGCTGTTTACTATTTATTACCTTGCTGTTTTTGTATTTCCATATTACAAAAACCTATGTCTACCATCCATATTGCACTTGTATCACCATCTCTTCGCCGAACAAGTGCACCTATACAATTTGCCATTGTATTGGGTGTGTTGGGGACACAAGAGATTTCTTGTATTTGATTGCAGGGTTGTTTGAGAGAGACCATCTTCATCTTACACCTCCCACGGATTGATAAACCTTAGGTCATCCACTTGAGGGAAACTTGCTACTGTCCTACAAAACTCTGCGCTTGGAGGCCCAACAAAGTCTACAAGAATAAAGTCGCATAGTAGACATCAGTGGGCCCTGGGCCGTCGCCCTGTCCCTACGCACGCCACCTCAACAAGGCCCTTGGTGCCTAATATCCTCGCACGACGCTCATGAGTGGGCCAACGAGCTTGCGTTGTTCCTTGAGGTGGAGCCTCCTGTGCATGGCCATTTTTTACCGAAGGGCGGCCGTCAAGTACTTCGTCTCAGGAGCCTTCACCTGCCCCTCACGCCCTCGCCTCCTGATGTTGTTCAGGCATCGTAGCCTGGCTTACCAGTGATGCCTGAGCCTCGCGCAGGAGCTGCGTCTTAGGAGCATGAGACGCGGAAGCTCACGCAAAGGAAAAACAAACATTAAAGAAAGCCTCGCGAGAGCCCAAGTACTTGTTACAGCAGCGAAGGGTTCAAACATGAGCCATTGACTCCACACCCCGACAGGACCACGGGCGAATATTAACGGAACAACAAAAAGCGAACTAATGGGACACGTCGCTCCTGCCGCCGTCGCTGCATTCGCATTCTTCGATTTCCCCTGATCCTCGCGGCCGTCAGGGTTGAACTGAGCGCTCAGTGCGTCCACATGATCTTCCACCGCTTCCTCCAGGGCACTGCGGATCACCTCGGGGACGAGAGCCATCAGGGCCTTGAAATAAAAGCGGGGGGTCGGCGCGAAGGAGATGGCTGAAGACTCGCGTTAATGCCTGGGATAGAAGGTCGCGACATTCTTCTTCGACGATTGTGCCCACCTTCTTAACGCCTGCTTCAAGTCGATCCACGGCTTTAGTGAAGAAGTCAAGGTAGCCGGCGTCATCAGGCACCAGGGGGCTGGAGACATCGTCCTTGTAGATGAAGCCCAGGGCATGCTGAGCCCGCAGCTCAAGGTTACGGAACATCTGGGAGCGCACATGTTGCTGCCCCCGGGCCCGGCTTGCTTCGTCCGTCGCCTGCTCAACGAGGGATGTAACGCCCCCAACCTGCTCCTGGAGTGACGCCGGTTCGGCCTCGGTGATGGCTTGGGCTTTCAGCATGACCTCCCCCCGCCCTTCTGCCTCGGCCAGCGCCCCCTTGAGGCCGTCTATCTCGTCCTGCAGCTCCCCGCGCCGTGACTTGAAGCGGCCCTCTTGCAGCTTCAACTTATCACTATACTCTTTGGCAAGGGCCATGCGGGCTTGCTTAAACTTCAAGTCGGTGTTCCCCTGGACCTTCTTCTCCTTAGTCGCTAGTTTAGCATTGGCCTTCTCCATGCGCTGGTTACAAGAAACCAGCGCGGCGGTCACCTCGCGATCCAACGTCTCCATCCGCTCGCGCTCCAAACTCTGCTCTGACGACGTCAGGGCGAGCTCTTCCTCGAGGGCCCGGAGGTTTGCCTCGCGCTCTTCCAGCCTTTCATCACTGGAGGGGGCATCCATCCGTACCCGAAGTTGCTATTCTAGGATGGCATTTGAGGCCAGGACCTCCCACACGCGGGCCTCCGCTGCCTTGCGACGCCGGTCCGCTTTCGCGGCCGCCCAGAGGGCAAGATCGCGCGCCTCCCCCGCCTCGGTGATGGATCTTTCATTCTTCGAGCACGCTGCTTCGTGCTAAGGGCAGCTTAGCTCGACGACAGCTCGAGCTGATGCCACCCGTGAGCCAAGCACAACCGCTCCTTGGCGAAACGCGACTCAGCATCCTGTAGCTCCGCCCCGAGCTGGCCCAGCATGCCCACTGCATTCTGCAAAAGGCCGTGGCGGACCGCGGCCCGGGAGCTTATGAGCGTGAGAGCCCTGTCCGGGTTTGGCCCCACGTTGGCGCCAGCCATTGAAGCCCGGGGGGCTCCGGCGTCGTCCGTTGGGGGTGGAGGGTTGGCCGACGCCCGCCCCGTCCCTCTAGTGCAGGGTGATGCATGCCGTGAATCCGGGGCCTCGTTTGAGATGGCTGGGTCCCCTAGGCCGCCCCTGGTGTTGGCCTGCGCGGTCATGGCGGTCGACCACTCTGCTCCCGCCGGTTTGACGCCCGCCTCGGCACCGGGCGCTCCAGAAGCAGGAGAATGGCCCTCCAAGGGCGCCCCCGGAAGGTTTGTTGGTGCATTCTCGTGAGAGTTGCACTCCTCAGAGGCTGGGGGTGAGCCGTCGCCCCGCGCCCCGCGCTCCCAGCACGCAACGGCGCGATTGCTCCTTGTCCGGGCACACTTTCTGAGCCTCGACGGAGCAGGTCCCTCCCGGATTCCTCGGCCAGGTCGAGCGGCGAGGGAGTCTTCGCTGGGCCCGAGGGCTCCTTGGCCTTTTTTTGAAGAGGACCTGTGTGGAGGAAAGAGTCAGGTATACCAGGCGAGTTGAAGTAAGCGGGGCGGAGGTGTGATGCTTACTCGTCCCTGGCAGTCCATTTTCTCTTCCTCAAAGCCCTTGGCAGCGCACCAGCGTTGCTCTCTGGCCGTGCCTTCCTCTCGAGACTGGCACCGGGAGGTGGTTGCGTAGCCTCGGTCTTAGCCCCCGCCTCCCTCGCGAGGGGGGCGCGGCACGCATAGCACCCTCCCCTGGGGGGCGCTACCCGGAGATTGTCGTCCCGAAGCTCCCCATGCCACTTGCCGTGCCAGGAGAAAGAACCCCGCCCTTGAGCAGGGCGGTCCTGCTGGTGCCCGCGGGGGCAAAGACGAGTTGGCTGCTGGCCCGTCGAGGCGAGCCGTTGCCACCTCCCATCACCTCGGTGGGGGGCTCCAAGCCCCCCAAGCCCCCGGGCGCGGGGATCACTAGCAAAGGGTTGTCCTGAGGCCCCTCGTGGCCCTCCGGGAGCAGACCCCACTGATCAAAGTGGGGCATGCCCCTAGCGAAGGCTTCCCTGCTTGTATAGTTGTACATGGGAAGCCCCTCCTGGGGAGGCACGCCAGCCTCTCCGTCGGTCAAAGTTTTGACCACCCCGCCTAGCAGGTCGGGCGGCAAGGGGCCAACGCGGAGCCGCATGGCTTCTCCCGGGCCAGTGAAAGCCCACATCAGGCGAGAATGGCGCTGGAGGGGTGCGATTCGCCGCCTGAGGAATTCCCTCACGACTGTCGTTGCCGTCACTCCTGTTGCCCTCAAGACGGCCAACCTCCTCATCACCCGCGACAGCCTCGGATCACTGAGCCTCTTGTGCCCCCATCCGGAGCTCGGCACCGCCCGGGACAACGGGGTCAACAACAGGGGGCTATACTGGGCCGCGTCCACAAACACCCACTGCCGCGTGAAGCCCCCTGCTTCGTGGTTGATCTCCATGTCAATGCACTCACCCGCTGTCGCGTCCACGGCGTGGAGCGACACACACCCGGAGCACTGGTTGGCCGCGGTTAGCTGGAGGCGGAAGAAATGTCGAAGCAGTGCCACTGAGGGAGTTACGCCCAGGAAGGCCTCACTTAGGAAAGCGAAGGCGGAGAGGAGGATCACGGATTTCGGTTCGAAGTGCAGCGCATGAATCTGGTAATGTGAGAGCACGGCATTGAAGATATCCGAGAATGGGGGTAGTAAACCTGAGAAGAGCGCGAGAAGATGAATGGCGATGATGGTGGCATCCAGCTCGGCGAGAGGTCGCGAGGCCGACCAGATCTTCATCGCCCCCCCACTCATTGGAATCACCTGCGGTCATAGGGAGTACCTTGTTGAGCCCTTCACGATTGAGCATCGTGGACCTGCCCAGAGCAGGCTCCGGCATTGACCATTTGTTCGCAGCCGCGGCCGCCCTATTTTTCTTGCCAGGGAGTGCCATGGCAACGCGGCTAGATGGAAGACAGCATTAGCCCAGCGAAAGTGAGGCAGCCTTGCGGGGAAGGAAGGCGCAGAGAGACGGACGCAAGGCACGGTAGAGCAATGATGGGCCGATGCCGCCCGCAGGCTTTATGTCAGCTTGGACAGTTGCCGAGGCGTCGTGGGAAGTGCGGGCGTCCCACGCCCCGTCGTGCACCACATGTCGCGCCTGGCCCGCAGGCGGTTGGGGCCCGCACCGTTTCGCCCCCCAACCGGCGGAATTGTGCATGCCGTGGGCCCGGGGGCTATTGTCAGGCTTGTAGGACTGGGGGTACCCAGGCCCGTATGCCTGCGGCCCAAGACGCGGCGCCTACCATGGGCTCAGCATGGCCCGCCACTGGATCTCACGAGGAAGGCCCTCGCGAGGGCCCCCGCCTCGCGAGGCATACATCAACAAGTGTTGTGGTTTTGTCACGGCAAGATATCCTAGTGAGAGAACTTGGGTGTGAGGCCATCGCAACTATGTGGCGGCTTGAGAGGGGTTGGTCAGAATCGAGAGACGCGAGTTTACCCAGGTTCGGCCCCTCCGATGGAGGTTAAAGCCTACGTCCTGCTTTGTGTCTATATTGATGATGATGACGATCTCGATTACAAGGGTGCGGAGTCGCTACCTCTAATCTCGAGAGCCTCTAATCTTTCTATATCTAATCACTTAAATTTGTCTGTCTAAGACCTGTCTATTGAGACGTCTAAAAACTTGACCCTCTTGGGGTGCCCCGCCCCTCCTTATATATGTTGAAGGGGCGGGTTACATGTAGAGTCCTAGTAGGATTAGGACTTAACCTATTCTGACTTCCCATCGCGGGTTTCTCATCACGGGCCTATCTCCATGGGCTTCTGAATCCCGGGCGGCTTACACCGGGCGGCTTACAACCGGGCGGCTTACAGCCGGGCGGGTTACAACCGGGTTTATCTTTAAGACTCATCTTCATGGACTCATCTCCGGGACTTATCTTCAGGGACTGTATGTCTGTCGGGTCATAACTGCCTGCCGGGTCATAACTGTCTGCCGGGTCATAACTGTCTGCCGGGTCATAACTGTCTGCCGGGTCATAACCGTCGGGTCTCACCAGCCGGGTCTCAACAGGGATGCTTAAGTCCAAAGATGACTTATCGTCAGGGCAACTTAGACCCAGAAATGACTTAAGCCTTAGGGCGGTTTATCCTTATGAACCGGGTCTGGTCGTGGGGAATATCCCCAACATTAGCCCCCAGTTTAGCTTTGAATTTATTCATGCTAAACTCTTGAAATAAGAATATGTAAAGAGACCGGTTCACTCAAAAATACCAGTTAACCAGCTCCTGAAAATTCCGAATCTCTGTCATATCAATAAGCTGACGCCGGCTCCTTAGAAAAAATAACTCTTATTATCTTCAACTGCCTTGGCTTGATAAAATTCGTCTGATGTTGTGCGAACTTTCAATACTTCAGACTTCAATGAAAAAATCCGTATGATATTAAGTTGTCTTCCTTGTAACCATATTACCTGTAGCCCCCAAGTCTTAAGAGGAGAACGTAGTGATAGCTTTAAGACTTGCTTCGACATACATATTGCAACTCTAGAGAAATCTGGATTGTTCGTCTGAGTCACCAGTCATAAGTTGAATGTTCCACATATGTAGCCCCCAAGTACCGGGTTGTCTTGCCTGCAGCAACCTGGGACTTGTAATTGCATTATGCTCATAATACTTCAGCAAGTGTAGCCCCCAAGGGCCGAGTCATTATGCAATAATAAGTAGGGACTTCTGCAGAGCTTATTATGTAGATTTGATGAGCAATGTGTAGCCCCCAAGGGCCGGCTCAGTAAGACAATACTGGGCTGGGACTTAGAAAAAGATAGAAAGGCCGGCTCATCTCCTTGAGATAACAGGGTCTGTTGACAATGTAATGACTTAAAAAACAACTTGCATTAGCCCCCAAGTGCCGTGGTGCATGGTTGCAACAACATGGGACTTGCATACTTGATATAAACTGGACTTGAATAATGTAGCCCCCAAGTGTCGGGTCGTATGCCTGCAGCGACTTGGGACTATTCTTTCCATTGCAGAATAAATCATATCCATTATATGGACGATATTGCTGAATGCTTGGCATATCAATGTTGAACCATGCTCCCTGCTGTGAGATGGTGTTTTTGGATGAGGAAATAACATCCATTACTCTGAAGGGGCTTTGAAAACCTCAATCATCCAATATAGGTTATGATAACCATGATAAAAATCCAGCCACATTGGCTATTTAAGATTTGAATAATATAACCCGGATTGAAAACCGGCTCCTGCAACATAAACCAGGATATCCATGCATATACGATGCATGGTATGACAATGCAATGATGATGCAATGTATGATGCAATGCATGACGATGTATGTGTATGATAACAGAGTATAAAAATGTCGGCTTTCAAGGCTCGACAAAGAGAGACTAGCTCTGTTTCATTTTTTGAAAAACTCAAGTTTTGCTTCAAAGAAGCTTGGCATGAAAGCCTTTCATCCCGTAAGTTGGCTCTCACGTGACATAAATCCGTCGTTTAAATCTTAACTAGTTCAGGGTCTTAAAAAGATTGACTGTTAAGAGTACGAATGGGCCACATAGCGGAGAGACTACAACAAACAAGGCGAGTTTATCCTAGCTCACTGTAAGCCGGCTCTCTCGGGACAAAAGCCGCCGTTTTAACCTTGACAAGTTTAGGGTCTTTTTACGAGATTGACTTTCAAGTTCAGGGTCTCTGAGCACGATTGACTGTCAAGAGTTCAGCGGGTCACATGGTGGAGTAGCAAGTTGCAAACAGGTAGGTTTAACTCGAACATGGCATATAAAGCCCGGCCAAGAGGGTATGAAAGCTAAACCCACTGGGTTGGAAGCCCCCAAGTGACCTTATGATGATTCAATAAATCCGGGCACCCATGTTTGAACGGCGCATCATGGCGGCTCATCCTCTTGGGCAACTTTTTAATTTTTCGCCAATAAAGCAGGGCACCCATGATTGAACGGTCGCATCGTGGCGGCTCATCCTCTTGGGCTACTTTAGATGTTTTTGCCAATAAAGCAGCAGCCCCTGGGACCGGGTTATCTTCTCTGCAATGACCCGGGTTTATTGTATTTGTTGAAACCAACCAAATCTGCCAAGTCCTGTCTATGTAGCCCCCGAGTCTTAATTTGACTCGAGGAGGCGGCTTAAGAGTCTTCATCCTTGGCTATGGTATAAGCGCCATAAGGTTGGTGGCTGAACGATGGATTTTATCCAACTAGAGACGGTGTAGTGAGCTGATGATCTTCGTGATGCTCATCATATGTCTTTGGCAAATGTCATGGCCAAATTGAGTGCATATGTCTCTTGACCCATGCTTTATTCTCATGTAGTCCGTCTCTCCTGGCTCCTCCTGGGCCATTTTTCATTTTTAATTTGCCGTTGGCTTTGAATCGCCGGCTCAATAATGGTCGGTTCAAATTGTGGCTTCTCCAGGGATATTTCCTTCATGGCAAGCTTTCCTGGTACGGCTGGCACTTGTTTTCCGCGATTTTTGCGTAAGACATGATTCCGAATGTCATTTGTTCCTTTGCTCCAATGCTGTTGGAGACGAGCCATGGGGGCGGCTTGCGTGCGTCCGTAGGACGACATATATGGGCGGGCGCTGCCCTGATATGTTGATATAGATGCGAGAGTCGACCGCGGCATTGAAAACTGATGCAGATGTGAGTCGGCCATGGCATTGTAAGCTGGCGTGGATGCGGGAGTCGGTCGCAGTTGATGTAAACCAGACCGTGGGGGTGGCGGCTCACGACCGTCCATCGGGTGGCTCAAGCAAGTAGGCGCAGCACACGTGACTCACAAACGTCCATTGAGCAGTGTAGTATGAACGGATGCTGGCACGTGATAATGTTGGCACGAGCTCCACATCCACAATATTATATCACTTTTGTAGTGAGCACTTATCCTGCATATATAAAAATATTGCCGGCATAGTAATTGTTTTGAGAAGAAATTAATATGCATTAATAAAATAGACCGGATGGATATCACCTGATTTATTTGGACGATAGATGATCCGTGTATGGCAGCCGTGGATAACCTCCATAATTTCAACAGCGATTCAACCACTCCCTCCTTCTCTTGCAAAAGGTCATCCATCATAGCAGAGACCGCGACGAAGGTGGTGGGTCGGAGCGGCGAAAAACGACTTCAGGCGAGACCGCGACGGCTCAGGACGAGGGCGAGCGAGAGTGACTCAGCGCGAGGTTCGCAGCAGCGACGGCGGTGATGGTGGGGCGGCGACTCGAAGAGCGATCACAGCGGGGCCAGAGCAGGGCGGCTTGGAACAGGCCCTCCAGGTCATGTTGACCAATCCACCATTGCAGCTACCCCTCTCTTTCTCAGTCCTTATCGGACAAAACAACTCGGGGGATGGGGGCAACCATCGCAGGGCCGGTGGCTCGTGGCGACTTGCGCGCGAGGGGAGCGGTTCGGAACGCGCGAGGGCGGCCGGAGTGACTCGGACGCGAGGAGAAAACGGAAGCACGCCGTGGCAATGGCTCTCCACAGGGGTGAAACGGCTCTCCACAGGGGTGAAACGGCCGCTGCCGCCCACGGCGACCCAGCAGCAGGACACCAGCGGGTGAGCCACGGTTGCCAGAGCGGTTCAGCGGAGGCGGGGTGGATTCCGACGACGCGGCCGGGCACGAGCAGAAGGCCGGAGCGAGGCGCGGCGAGCCGGCGGCAGTGCGACACGGGCAGGCGAGGCACGGCGCAGCGGAGGCGAGGTAAGGTATTGCGGTGGCAGCAAGTGCGGTGGGGTGGAGCCATGGTGAAGGCGAGGTCGACCCGGATAGGTGGCGGGGACGAGGCGAGTCGGCTGGGATGAAGTGGAGCCAACCGGAGCACGGCGGCGCAAGGCGCGACAGTAAAGGAGCGGGGCCTGCGCACGGCGGCTCAAGGCGCGGATGCAGATGAGCAGGGCCGGCGCTCGGCGTCTCAAGGCGCGGACGCGGAGGAGCAGGGCCGGCGCTCGGCGGCTCAAGGCGCGGACGCGGAGGAACAGGGCCTGCGCATGGCGGCTCAAGGCGCGGATGCAGAGGAGCAGGGCCGGCGCACGGCGGCTCAAGGCGCGAACGCGGAGGAACATGGCCGGCACTCGGCGGCTCGAGGTAAGGTGAGGTGGAGGCCCACGGCCTGGAGCCGGGTAGAGGCAAGGTGGAGCCGGCGGCTCGAGGCGAGCCGGTCAGCGGCCAGGACGGAGCGGCGAGGGAGAGCCGCCGGTCCCCAGCCAAACCGACGCGAAAGAAAGAACGGCGGGGTGGACTGGGGGAGATCCGCGCCCGTCGAGCAAAAACATCAACAGCCGGTCAAACATCTGAAATTGCTGTGAGCCTTTTGCGTGTAGCACTAGCAGATGTACGCCGATGTCCAGAAACTTGCCCCGTATAGTAGCCATTTTTTCCTTTTGTGACGAATAGGGTGCTTGCTCTGCGGCGGGCGCGGTGGCTCGAGGCGCGGAACGGCGGCCGACGCCGCCACGGCTCAAGGCTCGGCGGCGGCTCGAAGCGTGGTGATGCGATGGCGGCACGGACGTGAGATGGCAGCCGCTGGCACCGTGGGGACTCAAGATGCAGCGGTTCAAGGCGAGGCTGAGCCGGCGGGAGGCTGCGGTCGCAGGTGTAGTGGAGGTCGGCGACAAAGCGACGCAGGCGGGGCAAAACAGCTTGGCGAAACCAACGCGAATCCGAGTCGTAGGCGGAGCGAGGCCACGGCGACAGCGGTCCATGGCGGCGGCTCGCGACAGAGACCGCGCAAGGAAGAGGCGAGCCAGAACGGCGGTGGCTCGGCAACCCTATTGGTGGCATAGTGAGGCCGGGGCTGCGGCGTACTATGATGGTCGTTGCGGTGACGGCGGCCGACGAGGGCGACTCGGACGCGTGACCGAGGCGAGCCGGCTCTGAAACCACAACTGCAGGCAGGCGTCGGCGGGAGTGGCGTCTTGAGGCAAGGCCGTGGCTGCGATGGTGAGACACGATGGCGGAGGAGAGCCACTTCCGTTGGTCACATCCGTCTCCGGGTCGTCGCATGTCTCTTTTTTTTTATCTTTTCTTCTTAGACCTGATGGATGATGAGTTTATCTTGCGCGATCGTTTCGCGTCGGATCTTCTTCATCTGGACAATCGCGAGATTCTCAATCCCTGATGATCCCCCTCCAAGAACTCAACTCCACCGTGCGCTGGCCCCACGGTGGGCGCCAACTGTCGCGGTTTTGTCACGGCAAGATATCCTCGTGAGAGAACTTGGGTGTGAGGCCATCGCAACTATGTGGCGGCTTGAGAGGGGTTTGTCAGAATCGAGAGATGCGAGTTTACCCAGGTTCGGCCCCTCCGATGGAGGTTAAAGCCTACGTCCTGCTTTGTGTCTATATTGATGATGATGACGATCTCGATTACAAGGGTGCGGAGTCGCTACCTCTAATCTCGAGAGCCTCTAATCTTTCTATATCTAATCACTTAAACTTGTCTGTCTAAGACCTGTCTATTGAGACGTCTAAAAACTTGACCTATTCTGACTTCCCATCGCGGGTTTCTCATCACGGGCCTCTCTCCATGGGCTTCTGAATCCCGGGCGGCTTACAACCGGTCGGCTTACAGCCGGGCGGGTTACAACCGGGTTTATCTTTAAGACTCATCTTCATGGACTCATCTCCGGGACTCATCTCCGGGACTTATCTTCAGGAACTGTATGTCTGCCGGGTCATAACTGTCTGCCGGGTCATAACTGTCTGTCGGGTCATAACTGTCTGCCGGGTCATAACTGTCTGCCGGGTCATAACTGTCTGCCGGGTCTCAACAGGGATGCTTAAGTCCAAAGATGACTTATCGTCAGGGCAACTTAGACCCAGAAATGACTTAAGCCTTAGAGCGGCTTATCCTTATGAACCGGGTCTGGTCGTGGGGAATATCCCCAACAGCAAGCGTCGCCGAGAGCCTCACGAAGCCCCCCTCACGAGGTCGCTCCCCCAGGCTACCCCCTGGGGCCACTGCAGAGTGGACTGGCCTAGGATGGTTCAGCGGGGCCGCGTGGCCCTACATCCTCACGTGGGCGATGCGTGCCGCGCCAGGCAGCGCCAGGAGCTAAGCAATCATGCATGGATTAGGCAGATTTCCTCTTCGGTACTAAGGTAGCGGGCCCAGCTTGCCTGCTCCCAAAGAAACTCCTAAAGGTTTCCTGTTTGGTGAAAGAAGACCGAGGCTGGGGGCTCGCCAGGACAGAGGTCATGCCAGAGCCCACCAGCACGTCACGACAGGCGGCTTTTGCAGGCGAAGACTGCTTTTGTAAGGATAGGTTGCAGTCATGTCCCCCTTCAAACTGGCCGTTGTGGCAACCCTTCCCGCCATGTCTTTTCGGGGGAAGAGGACCGAGGCCGATATAAGAGAGGACAGGCCGCAACCGTAGAGGGGGGACCGGAAACCCAGTTAGGCAGGACTCACCCTTGTACTCGCTCTCATCCTCAAGCAATCTAGCCAAGCATGAGTAGGGTTTTACACCGCAAGGTGGCCTGCACCTGGGTAAACCGTCGTGTCTGCTGTTCTTCTTCCTTAGCTCGAGCACGCCGGAGAGTCACCGTGGGGTTATGAGGTAGAGTAGGGCTAGAGAACTTGCGCACCCCAGAGTTCGAACTTCCTTGGGTCCTCGGAGCCCCGATTCCGACAGTGTCGAGCTCCTCCACCCAATGGCAGTCGGATTCTTTTAACGAACGGACCAGTCGTGGTTTGATACCACTCGTCATAAGACCATTGGCCCGTTCGACTTGTCCATTGGTTGGTGGGTGATATACCGAAGCGTAATCAAGCTTGATGCCTATGTTACCGCACCATTCCTTTACTTCCTGGGCAGTGAAATTGGATCTATTGTCTATTATTATACTGTAGGGAACGCCATAACGGTGCACGACACCGGATATAAAGTCGATGAACGGTCCGTACTTAGCTGAGGCTAGTGGCTTCACTTCAATCCACTTGGTGAATTTGTCGACCATGACCAATAGATATTTCTTTTTCTTGGTACCCCCTTTAAGTGGTCCGACCATATCTAGCCCCCAGACCGTGAAAGGCCAGGTGATCGGTATCGTCCGAAGAGCCGTTGGGGGAATGTGGCTTTGATTTGCAAAGAGCTGATAGCCGACACAATGTTGGACAAGCATTTGGGCATCTGTGCGAGCAGTGGGCCAGATGAATCCAGCTCAATAGGCTGTGCTTACCAGGGCCCGAGCTGTTGCATGGTGGCCACCCATGCCTGCGTGAATCTCGGCCAGGAGCTTCTTTCCTTCTTCTTCGGATATGCACCATTGGAGGACTCTGGTGGTGCTTTTCTTGTATAGCTCACCTTCATGGACCTTGTAGGCCTTGGATCGCCGAATTATGCGTCTTACCTAGCTATAGTCATCAGGGAGCTCTTGGCGGAGAAGGTAGGCGAGGAAGGGCTCGGTCCATGGTGTGATTACTGCCATGACTTCGTGAGCCGAAGGCGTTTCTTTCGGTGTCGAGCCACCGATGACTTGTTCGTCTGGTTTGATGACAGGAGGGATTATCTGCTCTGGGCCGTTGGCCCCAGCGTCCTTGTCTTCGTCCTGCCATACCACGGAAGGCTTGAAGAGTCGTTCCAAAAAGGTGTTCTTAGGGACGGGGTCGCTCTTGGCGCCCATGCGGGCAAGGACGTCAACAGCTTGACTGCTGTCTCTAGAGACGTGGTGGAATTCCAGTCCTTTGAACTGTGCGGAAATTTTAAGGACGACATTTCTATAAGATGTCATTTTTGGGTTCATGGCGTCGAATTCACCATTTATTTGAGAGATGGTGAGGTTAGAGTCTCCCCGTACCTCAAGCCGTTGTACTCCCATCGAAGTTGCCATCCGTAGTCCATGCAACAGAGCCTCGTATTCTATCGCATTATTGGAATCCGTGTACATGATCTGCAATACGTATCATATGGTATCGCCAGTGGGGGATGTAAGTACGACTCCAGCCCCCAGTACGGCGAGCGTCTTGGATTCGTCGAAGTGCATCGTCCAATGGGAGTATGTAATGTATTCCCTGGGGAGCTCGGCCTCCGTCCATTCGGCGAGAAAATCGGCCAACACCTGAGATTTAATAGCTCGGCGTGGTTTGTACACGATTTCGAAGGGGAGGAGCTCAATGGCCCATTTGACTATGCGGCCGGTGGCGTCCCTGTTGTTGATTATGTCGTTCAATGGTACTTGAGATGCCATTATGACCGAACACTCTTGAAAGTAGTGTCGGAGTTTTCGGGATGCCATGAAAACTGTATAAGCTTTCTTCTAGTAATGCGGATACCTAGATTTGCACGGGGTGAGCACTTCTGACACATAATAGACTGACTTCTGTACCCGGGACTTGTGGCCCTCTGCCTCTCGTTCGACAACGAGAACCACACTGACCACTTGATTTGTGGCCGAATGTACAGCAGCATTGGTTTGCCTATGCCTGGTGCTGCTAGTGTGGGGTTACTAGCCAACAACGTTTTGATTTCTTTCAATGCGGTCGTTGCTTCGTCGGTCCATTCAAAGTTTTTGGTCCGTTTGAGCAGTCTGTAGAGCGGTAGTGCCTTTTCACCAAGGCCGGAGATAAAGCGACTTAAAGGCGCTACGCAGCCCGCCAGCTTTTGAACATGCTTGAGCTCTGTAGGAATTGCTAGTTGGGACAGGGCTCGAATTTTAGCCGGATTGGCCTCTATTCCTCTATCGGAGACAATAAATCCGAGCAGTTTTCTGACGGGGACTCCGAAGACACATTTGTCTGTATTGAGCCGTATATCGTAGGCCCACAGATTATCAAAGGTTTGTCGGAGGTCGTCCACCAGCTGACTAACGTGTTTGGTATTGATGACCACGTCGTCCATGTATGCCTCGACCGTCTTGCCGATTTGATTTTCAAGGCATGTTTGAATCATGCGCTGGTATTTAGCGCCTGCATTTTTTAACCCAAAGGGCATTGTGTTGAAGCAGAATGGCTCGTAGGGGGTAATGAAGGCGGTTGCAGCCTGGTCGGACTCCTTCATTTTGATTTGATGGTATCCGGAATATGCATCGACGAAGCAGAGAGAATCATTTCCGGCAGTGGCGTCGATGTTTGGTCTATGCGAGGTAAGGGAAAGGGATCCTTGGAGCAGGCTTTATTTAGGTCTTTGAAATTGACGCACAACCGCCAGGATTTTTCTTTCTTTAGCACCATGACCAGATTTGCCAACCATTCGGGATGTTTGATTTCTCGAATGAATCCGGCTTCGAGTAGTTTTGCTAGTTCTTCACCCATAGCTTGACGCTTGGGTTCGGAAAATCGGTGTAACGCCTGTTTGACTGTCTTGAAGCCTGTGATGATGTTCATGCCGTGCTCAGCTAGTATTCGTGGGACTCCTGGCATATCTGAGGGGTGCCAAGCAAATATGTCCCAATTTTCGCGTAAGAATGCATGTAGTGCTTCGTCAACCGTGGGGTCTAGTTGAGCTCCAATGGATGTTGTTTTGTTTGGGTCCATTGGATGGACCTGAAATTTGACGATTTCATCTGCTGGTTTGAAGGATGTGGATTTAGGCCTCTTACTCAGGATTACATCATCCCTATCCACCATTGAACGGAGTGTGGTTAACTCTTCGGCCGCGGGAGTCTCGGATAGTGCCTGGAGGGCAGGCGATGTTGTTTTGTTTTTGGCCCGAAGGGCTCTAGCCGAGTCACTTATGACAATGAGCACGTCGTTCGGCCCTGGCATCTTGAGCATCATGTACCCGTAATGTGGTATGGCTTGAAATCTTATGAAAGCATCGCGCGCTAATATGGCGTGAAAACCTCTGTGAAAGGGCACAACATGGAAGAGAAGTTCTTCGGACTTGTAGTTCTCAGGACTGCCGAATACAACATCGAGAGTAACTCGTCCAGTGCAACGTGCCTCTTTTCTAGGGATGATGCCTCAAAAAGTGGTGTGGCTTTGTTCGATGCGAGATCTATCCAATTGCATTTTGTCCAGGGTATCCTCATAGATGAGGTTTAAACATCTGCCGCCGTCCATTAGTACCTTGTGGAGTCTCAAGCCATCGATTATGGGATCGAGGACCAGGGTGGCAGGTGTTCCGTCGGGGAGTGTTCTCGGCTGGTCTGCCTCGTCGAAGGTAATGGGTGTGTTCGTCCAAGAGTTAGTCGCTGCCACCGTGTGTATGTGATCGAGTTCTCAAAGAGCTCTCTTCCTTTGGTTATTTGAGGAGAACGTCTCGTAGATCGTAGGATCTCGGTGTTTTGATCCGGTGGTGTTGCAGAACGTTTGCTTGAGGGTGAGACCCCGAGGATAGCCTCTCCACTCTTTGCAACCTACCTAACACCCAGCAAGCTCGAAGGCTGTGAGTCGGGTTGGTGTTTAGCAGGACGGAGTGTATGGGGCACGGTTTATCCAGTAGTTCATCAAGGACAGATCTGGATCCTGCGAGGGGTTTATTCTTCTTCTCGACCGGTCGTGTTCGGCCGACCGTCGAGGGGGTACGCGCTTTCCCCAAGCTCTTACAGGTTCTCTAGCATGGATTGACTCCGTGCGCATCTGTTGAGCATGCCATGTGCTTTCCATGGCGCAGTATTTACGTACTAACTCCAGTAGCTCGGTGAAGTTTTGAACGTGGCGACGGGTGAGAGTGTTTAGGGCGTCGGTATTTGCGGGACCCTCGAGGGGAGTTGAAAGCTTAGTCAGAACAAGATCCCCCCAGGAGTCGGCGATGAACTCTAGGTTCCCAAACCTGATCTCCTGATCGGGGGTGAAACTCCTGACCTGGCCAAGGTGGCCGGTCGGGTCGGTATGCAGCACTATGCTGCCGAACACGAAGATCTGTCCAGGGATGAAAATGTCCATGTTACAGACGTCATTGCTGATGATTAGGCGAGCCATCAATCTTTCGACGATCCCGCAGCGGAACTCTCAATGAAATCACCAATGTCGGTGTCAAAACCGGCAGATCTCGGGTAGGGGGTCCCGAGCTGTGGATCTTGGATTGATGGGGAATGGGATGACAGAGGGACAGTGTTTACCCAGATTCGGGCCCTCTCGCGGAGGTAAAACCCTATGTCCTGCTTGATTGCATTGATGTGTGTATGACAATTATAGAGTCGATCTACCACGAGATCAGATGAACTAAACCCTAGATGAGCACGAGGATGGTTCTGTCCTTTACAAACTAAAACCCTCTAGTTTATATAGACACAATGGGTACCTAGGGTTACACATGGCCGGTTACCATAAGGGAACGAATATGCCGAATCTTCTATCTTGACTTGGAGGACAGACCAAGGCACCGGAGATTTCCTCCATGAGCACAGAGACACCTTATAGCTTGGGTTTCCGATAAGGACCACAGAACGGCCCATCAACCTGGTCTATGAGAGATAGGCTGACGGTCCGAGGACCCCTTAGTCCCGGACTCCCTCACCAGGGCACTCGCAATTCGAAATTTAGGACATCGTCTGGTACAAGCAGGAGCGCTCGTACTGGCACTCGTGCCGGCAGCAGAGCAAAAGCCAATGTCTGGTACGAGCGCCAACACTCATACCAATACTCATACCACACGCTAGTGCAGCCAAAGAGGTCGAGGAATGAGTTAATCTTCCTCCTTCTTTCTTTCTTCTTGTTCTTTCTCGCAAACCTTTCCAAACCCTACCACAACTTTCCGGATCTCCCTATGCATTTAGTTCAAACCCTTCGCGTGATTGATCTGCGGTATGTTTCTCCTCTGATCCCCAACTTATTTCTCGTGAATCCGTGCTATATATGCTTAACATTGCCATGATTAGGTATACGTACTTTTTATCTTGATTTTGATTTTTTCTTGGATTCGTTCATATTTTTTGAGGAGTTTGATGTTTTCGTTGTTGTGGGATCATTGTTGTATCAACGTATTTTTCTGAAATTTTATTTTGTACAGATGAACATGAGGAGGTCTTCTTGTGTCGCTCTTGGAGAAGCCATGAGTTCATCCGCTGAGACCGCACGAAGGTAACAAGTTTTCACGCAGGGGATCGTTTTCACCGACCGTGAAGAAAAGAAGAAATAACATACGCTACACGAGAGGAAGATGAAGACCACCATGTGAGCGTGTCCGTCCACAATAGCCAATCCGGGAATCAGTGATGATTTGAATTTATTATGTGCTAATGTTGGATTACAACATTTTGTGTATCAGGAATATGCAACATATCATCGGTTGACACTTTAGTTTCTTAGTACTCTCACGCACAATATTAGGCACTACCCAAAGGATGAAGAAGAACGGATCACTTTCCATCTCATGAACCGAGATTTCAACATCACTTTTGAAGAGTGGTGCAACTACTTTGGCTTCCTCAACCACGATGGTGATGTTCGTTATGTATATGACTACCTTGAACCGCATCCAAGGCATTTGTTCAACCAAATGAGTTACCATTGCTATAAGCATAGGGAAAGTTGCATGGAGCGCCATACTATTCAATATTTCTATTATGTTATCACTAACTTGTTGTAGCCATGAGGAGAAGTTTCAAAGGTTAATGAAGATAATATGCTAATTCTCGAGAAAGTGGCGAACCTTGATCTCAAATGTTCGACGACCAACTTAGGGGCAATACTTTTGTTCCACCATGCACACAAGAAGATATCGTGTGTGTTTGAGTCACTACTGCAGGAAGGTCCTAAAACGACACATGTATCGGAGACCATTCGACCAAACAGTGTGCAATGTAACCCAAATCTTGTGTGATGTAGCATCCAAAAAAGAAATGTGTGTGATGTCATGATATCACACACACTTCAAACACCGCAATTGTGTGTCATGTCGCGCAAACAACTTTTTCAAAAGAAATGTGTGCGATGTAACCTTTGCCTCGTTGTACGGCAACATCCTTGTTAATAAGAGTGTTCTTACTAGTGCTGCAATGGTAGTGGTTAGCCATCATAGTCATTGACTTCAAATTCTTGGAGTGGCGTAGCTACTACCCACTCCCATGCCTAATCATTTCTCTATAGAGAACAAAATGGCGACATCCACAACCCTGAGGGCTTCATTAATGATATGAGCAACCTTGTCGAGTCCCTTCGAGACACGTCTGCGTACATTTACAATAACTTATATGAGTGAAGCCAAGTATGGGCTCCGCATCACCCACCGCCACAATGATCTCGCCGGTTTGAGCTTGCAAAAGCTTAAGCTTGGGGATGGTCACTACCATGTCTAAATCGCGATGCGGCAGTTTTATTTATTAAGTTCTAATGACATTGTTTTTCAGCTTGATCAACTTCAAACACTCGTGTTGGTTCCAACACTTTGCTTTTTTATTTTGTTTCCTTTTGTTTTTTGTTTTCTTCGGTTGCAATTTCTTTTGCAAATTAGCTTTCAAAACCCCCAAAATAATATAAGTTTTGCTTTGCTTATTTTGCCCTTGGATTTTTTTGCATTCTTGTTTATAATTTCAGACGAGTTGATCAACACCGGGAAGCAAGGGAAGCACCCTTAAGGAAAAGAAGCGTGGAAATTCATGATCGTGAAGGTATGTCCTACGACCCATGTCTTTTGCACATGAATTACTTAGTAGTAGTAGTAGTAGTAGCAGCATCAGCAGTAGCAGCAACAGTAGTAGTAGTAGTAGTAGTAGTAGTAGTAGTAGTAGTAGCAGCAGTAGTAGTAGTAGCAGTAGTAGTAGTAGTAGTAGTAGTAGTAGTAGTAGTAGTAGTAGCAGTAGCAGCAGCAACAACAACAGCAGTGGCAGGAGCAGTAGCGGTAGGAGTAGCAGGAGGAGCACCAGGAGGAGCAGCAACAGCAGTAGGAGGAGCAGCAACAGCAGTAGGAGGAGCAGCAAGAGCGACAACAACAACAGTAGTAGTAGCAGTAGTAGCAGCAAAATGGTAGGGGGTCCATAGTACTAATCAAAAGAGCTCGAAAGAGGCAAGATATTAGTCCATAGTGTCGGCGCTAAAATTGGAGGATCCTGGGTAGGGGGTCCCGAGCTGTGGATCTAGGAAAAATGGTAACATGAGATGAGAGAGACGATGTTTTACCCAGGTTCGGGCTCTCTTGCAGAGATAATACCCTATGTCCCGCTCTTGGTTGTATTGATATGGGGTATAGTATAGAGTACAAGTATCTACCACGAGATTGTTGATCTAGGTTGTAATGACATGACCTATTGACTAGCCTGGCCTCGCTTTATATAATGTACTAGAGGCCTGGGGTTATGGGAGTCCTCGTCTTGTGTGCCAAGTCTGGTGGAATCTCCCTTGTATGGATCATGGGCTGCCCGAAGTGTCCCATTAGTGAACCGCCATGGGGGTCCTCGGCCTGACCCACCTAGGAGGGAGACGACATGGTGAGTACCCCCTAGTCCATGACTTCAATAGTAGCCCCTTGAACCGGTCTTCAAGTTGGGGACGCTCCTCGGTCGTCGGTCTTGAAAGCTGGTTCAACAAATCTTCTTATCTCCGATCTCGAGGATTGCCGAGTTGTATCGAAGAGTTCACATGTCGGGCATCAGAGGAGCCCCTTTAAGTTCTCATCCTTTATCAATGCCTTGTTATTTTTACGCTGCACCTCGGGTTCAAAGTTTTTCCTGTGTGACGGTGTCCTCTTGTAGCCGGGCTCCAGCGCATGATTTTATCTGGGTTGTCTTTTTGCAGCCGGGTTCCAACACCGGCCTGCATCCGAGGTGTCATAGATTACCTCGGTCTTGAAAAAGTTGAAGTAGTTCAACCGAGCTTAATACCGGAAAATTCCTCTATGGAGCCAGCCACTCGCGTTTGGCTTTATCCTGGACTGCTTCCGAAGTGGTGCACCACCTCGGCATTGGGCTGTTTTTTATGGATTTTTTTGATTGGGCAATTTATTCTCTGTCCATATGTATACCCAGTAGCCTCAAGGTGTGTCTCGGCCTAAAGTCTATTATGCACCTGAAGGATAGAAAAAACCCGCTGATTCCAGTAGCCCCTTTGACTCGGGTCGATTTGCAAAATCGGGCTGTGGATCAACTCCTTGCTCGGCGACATACTTTTGGAATGGAAACACGGTGCATAATAGCTCTCGAGACTCAGGTTGCGTGCGTCTGACCAACCTGAGGATCGTAATCTCCTTGGAAACTGTTTGGCACTGAATTTTCTGGATTGAATCGTCAATGCAGTAGCCCCTGATACTTGTGATCTGCGTTGGGTTTTCCGTGAAGAGGAACGGGTAATTGCAGCACAATACGGGTAAGTATTTCCCTCAGTTATGAAACCAAGGTTTATCGAACCAATAAGAATATCAATCCACAACCGTCTTCAACGGATGCACACAAAAGAGCAAACAATTTGCACCCAGCGTGGGCAAGAGGGTTGTCAATCCCCTTGATCTCGTTATTTGCAAGCAAGTGAAGTGTGTAGACAATAGTAGATAATTGTAAATTGCAAAATAAAATAAAAACAAATAAATGGCAGCAAGGTATTGTACGGTGGGTAAACAAATTATTGTTGGGAAATTGATAGAAAAGGGAATAGTTTTGCAATATTCACGGTAATGATCATGTGTATATAGGCATCATGTTCATAAGCAAACACGCCGACTCCTGCCTGCACCTATTACTATTACTTCACCCATAGACCGCTATCCAACATTCATCTAGTGTATTAAGTAAAACAGAGTAATGCTTGGAGAACATTGACATGATGTAGACAAAGAGAATTCAATTAATATGAACTAACCCCATTGTTTTATCCTAGTGGCAACAATACAAAGACGTGTCTTGTCCCCTTCTGTCACTGGGATATAGAGCACCGCCAGATTGAACGCACTACAAAGCACCCCTTTCACTGAAGAAATATCAATCTAGGTGGCCAAACTATTTCAATAGATCGGAGAGAATTATGAAGCTATAATGATCATGCACTTAAGAATCATAATATATATCAGAGGTGACTCAAATACTTTTCCTGAATAATCTGACCATAAACCCACAATTCATCGGATCCCAACAAACGCATCGTAAAAAAGAATTACATCGGATAGATCAAAGCGAAGATGCGATGATCATTGTATTGAAGATCAAAAGAGAGAGAGAGCCATCTAGGTACTGACTACGGACCTGTTGGTCTGTGGTGAACTACTTACACATCATGATGAGGGCAGCAAGGTTGATGAAGAGGCCCTCCGTGATCGATCCCTCCTCCGGCAGGGTGCAGGAACGGAGCTCCAGATGTGATCCCATCGTAACAGAGACTTGCATTGGTGGAAAAAGAGTTTCGGGATGCCCTCTAGGGTTTTTGGAATATATGTGAATTTATAGGTCAGAGAACGGGGTCAAGAGGTCCACTAGGGAGGGACAAGCCATCAGGGCGCGGCCACCCCCTGGGCGCGCCCTGTTGGCTTGTGCCTCCCTCTTGCGGCCTCCGGTCTTCTCCCGAAGCTTCCAGGTCTTCTTCTGGTCCAGAAAAAATCATAAAAAAGTTTCGAGGCAATTGGACTTTGTTTGGTACTCTAAACCTGAAAAGTAAAAAAACACACAGAAAACAGGAACTGGCACTGGGCACTGGGTCAATAGTTTAGTGCTAAAAAATAATTTAAATTGGTAAATTATTACTTAAAAAGTATCCTAGAATGATAATATGTCAGCATGGAACAATAAAAAAATATAGATACGTTGGAGACGTATCAACATCCCCAAGCTTAAGTCATCCTCATCCTCAAGTAGTTAAATGATAAAAACAGAATTTCTGATGTGACATGTGTCGGTGTCAAAACCGGCGGATCTCGGGTAGGGGGTCCCGAGCTGTGAGTCTTGGAACGATGGTAACAAGGGAACGAAGGAGACGATGTTTACCCAGGTTTGGGCCCTCCTATGGAGGTAAAACCCTACGTCCTGCTCGATTATATTGATGGTATGAAGGTTACAGAGTTGATCTACCTCGAGATCGACTAGCTAAAACCCTAGATGAGTTTCTCTGTCCTACAATCTAAAACCCTTCGGCTTATATAGGCGCCGAGGGTCATTAGGGTTACATATGGTCGGTTGCCCACCAGAGGGAAAAAACATGCCTAATCTACTATCTTAATCTTGAAAGACACGCCACGACTCCTGAGGTTTCCTCCACAGCGATGAAGCCTTCGATCAATCCCATCCTCAGCGAGCGGCCCACGAGCCCGGCCTATGAGAAATAAGTCGGCAGTCCGAGAACCCCTTAATCCCGGACTCCCTCAGTAGCCCCCGGACTAGCTTCCAATGCCGAGGTATATCCGGACAATCTTGCGTGTTGAAGTCTTCGGCTTGCGAGGCGAGTCCCTCTATCCCTTCTTGCTCGGCAACCATCCCGTCATCGGAGAATTCTCTAACGCTGAGAATTTGCGGGACCCACTGTAGTAACTTTCAGCGCTTCTCGATCCTTGTGCGCCGAGGGGAGACGAGTGGCCCGGCAGCTTTTTACAAGGCTGCCCCTCCCGCAAGGGAGGCACCACTTATTTAAACAAGTCAAATCGTGGTCTGGGTCACATCTTCCTCTTCTTCCCCGTCAGAAAACTTCAAGTGAGAGACCACCACCAAAACATGGCGAGCGCCCCAGCTCTTCCTCGCGTCCTTACGGCTCTCGCCCTGGGGATTGGGCAAGTTGCTCTGTATCCCTCCTTCGGCTGCGCGACCTCGAGACCCAAGGGTATCTTCCCTCCTCGGATCTGGCGGCTACCCGCGCCGGCTTGACTTCTTTTGACAACGAAGCCTTCACGGAGAACTTCCCCAACCCTAACAAGGGTGAGCGGGTATGCTTTGTGCCTTTCCTCTTACGGGGCCTAGGGTTCCCCATTCATCCTTTCCTGAGAGGATTACTGGAGTTCTATGGGATCCAGCTCCATCATCTTACCCCCGGATCTATTCTGCATATTTCGGGCTTTGTTGCCCTTTGCGAAATGTTCCTGGGCTGCGAGGCACACTTTGAACTATGGAGGAAGTATTTCTGCCTCGTCCCCCGAACTCGGGGTGAGACAATTCGGGAAGTCGGAGGAGCCGAAGTATGTCGTATAGCCGGGACAGGGTACCCAGCGGGGACACCGAAGAAGGAATCCGAAGAATGGTCTTCGGAATGGTTCTATATTGAGGACGTTCCCCTACTCGATCCAGCTCGAAGGCGTTTTGCCCGAATACTCTGACGCCCCTTTGAAGAAAAGGTACAATTGGCGACCGAAGAGTTCGTCCCAAGGGGACAGCGCTGAAGTTCAACGCTTGGCCGCCCACGTAAGGATACTAGCTCATCACAAGCTGACAATGATTGACGTGATAGCCGCCGCCATCACCCGATGCGTTCAACCTCTTCAGCAAAGGATACATCCTTTGTGGTGTTACAACGGAACGAGTGACACCACTCGCTCCCGACGGCTGGGCCCCGCCAATCAAGCGGCATTGGCAGCCGCACTTGCCAACCTGTACAAAGGAGAAAAAGAAGACTTTGTTCGGCTACCGGTTAAGGAGGGCTACTCGAGCTACAACCCCATTGAATGGGTAAGCCTTTCGACTTTGCGACCTGAGTTCGGGTTTTTTATTTACCCTTTTTGACCAAAGCCTTTAATCTGCACAAGCAGGAATGGATGAGCTTTGTCAAGACAATCAACTGCCCGGCCCCCCAACTACAGAACTACTCTCACGATGACGATCCAGGATTCCATGATGATCCGGAGTTGTCAATTGAGTACGAAGATGGGGTCTTTTACCAAGAGAGCCTTGATCGATCCAAGGTGGCTATCTTAGCCGATCACCCCGGATCGCTCCCTTCCTCTACTACAGGCAAGAAGAAAAATTCTTCCCGTAAAACGAAAACGTCCTCTGTTGACCCAAATGTGCCATTTTCGGCTCCCAAGCGTCGCCAGTCCTCGCGACGAACGTCAGCTACAGCCGCCATGCCCGGACCGGGCATTAACAGGAGTCCTTCATGTGAGCCGGCCGTGGAGACGACGCCGACCACTCGTCCATCCAAAAGGTACCTCGTTCGGCTGCTTAGTCTATTGTTATTATGATCAATAGGATCTCCCCGAAGATCTCATGTCGAGATACTCAGGAAACGAGTACGACCATCTTCCGCCGAGGACGTTGCCGGGATGGCTGGGAACACTCATGAATCAAGATCTTCTGCTAATGCCGAACCTGCCGTAGAGGCCCCTGTGGCCAATCCGGCCCCTGAAGATTCCGGGGATGCGGTATCCATCACTAAATCGGAAGTTGAGAGTGCGATGAACCACCGGCGGTGACGAGAAGCCCTGCGCCATCCGGCGTTTTCCGAGCAAGAGTTCAATGCTCTATGCTCGGTAGACGAACACATCGGAGCTGCCCGAGCTGGGCTTGGAGAAGCCATGAAACTGATATCATCCAGCCTGACGGTGAGTGATTGATTTTGAGAATCCGGACACATATGTAAACCTAGTAGCCCCCGAGCCTTGAATTGGTCGGGACAACCGAGTTAAGGATCCGCATATTGTTTTATGGATGATGCAGGCATCAAGGCAGCAGAACAAGCAATTGGCCAATGAATTGGAAGCAAGCCGAACACAGGTGGAAGCCGTGAAGGCCGAAGTTGAACAAGTGAAGAATTTTACCCGGGAGGCGCATGGTGAGTATATCCCTTCTGCTGATCTTAGTACATAATCCCATGCTGACACGAGGGTGTTTTTAGCAGCTGAATCTATAGGGTAGTTGCAAAAAGATTTAGATGCAGCCCGAGAATCTCAGAGGTACGCCGAGTCCCAGTATGAGGCCGGCTGCCTTTCGTTGCAACGAAACCTGGAGGAGAAGAAATGCCTCCAGGCGGAAAACAAGCAGCAGGCCAACGAAATTGAGAGTTTAAAGACTCAATTGGCCCATACCCAAGAAGAGAACCAGAAATTACAGAGGGGCATGTTCGGTAAGTGTGATTATAACGTCGAAGGGTATTTCTCCGACATGAAGTGTAATGTACATGCCTTGTCTCATGTATAGGTCTCCTAACCGGGCGGCCTAAAGAAGAGATCGGATCCTACCGGGGGAGCCTTCTGAAGGAACTATCCACCGTTCATGAGCGGGCTCGGAAGGCTATGAAGAGCATGATAAAAGCGCTATGGCCTGCCGAGAAGCCTCCGGAAGGGATGACCGAACTAGCTCATCGGTTCAAGGAAGCCTGGAGTCGGTTCGAGTGTGGAAGACATCGGCCTGCCGGGAGGGAGCACGAGAGGCGTGGGCGATGATCAAGACTCGTTACACCGGTCTTAACCCCGAGCATATGGCTCGGGTTGGACCAGCAGAACCTGATGGGCAAGAAGTGCCGCTTCACTTGGTGTACGACCAAGTGATGCCTGCCGCTCGTCTTTCGCAGGAAGATTGCGCCCTGGATGCCTGAATAGACAATCTTGACCGGCAACCAGATGAGTGATTTGATGTAACTATGTACTTTAAATCAAAAATTTCTCCGTCTGTGCTGTGAACTTTGTCTTAACCGGCCATCGGCTTCGGCCTGCCGCGCTAAGAGCGTGGGAGTGTTCCTTATAAAATATCCTTTGATAGGAGGGAATTCTTTCGAGGAACCAGGCAATCCGGCCATTTGGTGCGAACAGACAGTAGATGCACAGGGAGATATGTTATATTACTGCTTAGCGTAAGAAACATCTTCCAAAGAAAATAGTACCTCTATCGGTGCCTTCCTTTAGGTTGCTACGTAAATCGTGGATAGTAAGGCCGTATACTGTTAGTATGCGCCTAATGGCCTTTTTAAGAGAAGAAGCCAGAGTAATGGTAATAACAACCATCATTTTATTTGTTGCTTCCGTTGTAGCCGACCAATTTTCTGCTAAAGATAGCTAGCTTTTGGCTTGACCCATCTGAGGTACGTATCCGGATAACCTGGTCATAGCAATCGCAGAGGTGCTCCCTTTACCCTCTAGCCGAACAATCGGGAACGTAGAGGGTAACCACAGGAGCGAGGCAACCCAGCTTGGCAAAAATCTTAGTTCGAATTTATGCATATAATGGCTTAGAAATCGACAAGGGAAACATGCATACACAGAAACTGTGAGTAGATGCTCAGAATGTATAATCATCGGCTTCTTGAAGAAGCCCCCAGGTGTTTTATTCGGTTTTAACATTTTGACGATGTATGCCGAAAATCTTAACACTGGCTCAGTTTAGCCGAACATAAACTTGGGAAGAAAAAATCCGAACCTGCCAAAAATCAAAGTGGGAGGGAAGGGAAATGAAAAGAAAGGAAATAAAAAGGAGGATAAAAAGTAAGGTGACACCGGTCTAGCCGTAGAAGGGCCGAAGGCGAGCTGCGTTCCATGGGTTTAGTTCGAGGCGGTTATCCGGCGGGTTTCGAAGACGGTAAGCCCCTCCTGTGAGTACTTCGTCGATTATGAAGGGGCCCTCCCATTTGGGATTGGGTTTATGCTTCTGCTTCTCCGGGAGTCGTAAGACGAGTTCGCCTACGTTATATGCTTTTGCCCTGACCTCCCTGCTCTGGTAACGCCGGGCCTGCTGTTGGTAGAAAGTGGAGCGAGCCCGAGCTATGTCGCGCTCTCCTTCTAAGGCGTCCAAGTCGTCCTGCCGATCTAACTCGGCCTCCTTTTCTTCGTACATGCGCACCCTTGGTGCGTCGTGAATAATATCACAGGGAAGGACTGCTTCTGCCCCGTAGACCATGAAGAACGGTGTGTATCCCGTTGATCGATTCGTTGTGGTACGCAGGCCCCACAGAACGGAGTCAAGCTCCTCTACCCAATGGCAGTCGAACTCATGAAGAGATCGGACCAGACGTGGTTTGACACCACTCATGATGAGGCCGTTGGCCCGTTCGACTTGTCCATTGGTCTGCGGGTGATACACCGATGCGTAGTCGAGCTTGATGCCCATTTTTGTGCACCAGTCCTTTATGTCCTGGGCGGTGAAGTTGGATCCATTGTCCGTTATTATACTGTTTGGGACGCCGTAACGGTGTACCACGCCGGATATAAAGTCGATTACTGGTCCGGACTTGGCTGATTTGACAGGTTTTGCTTCGATCCATTTGGTGAACTTGTCAACCATGACCAGTAGATATTTATTCTTCTTGGTCCCCCCTTTAAGTGGTCCGACCATATCCAGCCCCCAAACCGCAAAAGGCCAGGTGATAGGAATAGTTCGAAGAGCGGTTGGGGGCATGTGACTTTGATTTGCAAAGAGTTGACATCCCACACAATGCTGGACAAGCGACTGGGCGTCTGCTCGAGCGGTGGGCCAGAAGAAACCAGCCCGAAAGGCTTTGCTTACTAAGGCCCTTGCCGTGGCGTGATGGTCGCCCATTCCTGCGTGGACTTCGGCCAAGAGCTGCTTTCCTTCTTCCTCAGATATGCACTTTTGGAGTACTCCGGTGGTGCTTTTCTTGTATAACTCACCCTCGTGGACTTTATAGGCCTTGCATCGCCGAATTATGCGTCTCGCCTCTGTCTGATCGTCGGGGAGTTCGTGGCGAAGAAGGTAAGCGAGGAAGGGCTCGGTCCATGGTGCGATTACTGCCATGACCTCATGAGCCAAAGGCGTTTCGTCCATGACGGAGCCGCCGATAATTTGGTCGTCTGGCTCGTTTATAGGGGGAATGACTTCTTCCGCGCTGATGGATCCGGGGTCCTTATTATCGTCCCGCCAAACCACCGATGGCTTGATGAGCCGTTCAAGGAAAGTGTTTTTTGGGAAAGAGTCGCGTTTGGCCCCCATGCGGGCCAGTATGTCAGCGGCCTGGTTGTTGTCTCTAGCGACGTGATGGAATTCCAGCCCCTCGAACCGTGCGGATATTTTAAGGACGGCATTTCTATATGCCGCCATCTTCGGGTTTTTGGCATCGAATTCGCCGTTAATTTGAGAGATGGCCAAGTTCGAGTCTCCCCGCACCTCTAGCCGTTGTATGCCCATAGAAGCTGCCATCCGAAGACCGTGCAAAAGCGCCTCGTATTCGGCTGCATTGTTGGAATCGGCATACATGATTTGCAACACGTATCGGACGTTGTCGCTTCTGGGGGATGTGAGAATAACTCCAGCCCCCAGTCCGGCCAATGTCTTGGATCCGTCGAAGTACATCGTCCAATGGGAGTATGTACTGTATTCCCTGGGGAGCTCGGCCTCTGTCCATTCAGCGAGGAAATTTGCCAACACCTGAGATTTAATAGCTCGTCGTGGCTTATAGGTGATTTCGAAAGGAAGGAGTTCAATGGCCCACTTGGCTATGCGGCCGGTGGCGTCCCTGTTATTGATTATATCGTTCAGGGGTACTTCGGATGCCACCATGACCGAACACTCTTGAAAGTAGTGTCTTAGTTTCCGTGACGCCATAAATACTGTATAGGCTATCTTCTGGTAATGCGGGTATCTGGACTTGCACTGCGTTAGCACTTCTGACACATAGTAGACCGGCTTCTGTATCCGGAATTTGTGGCCCTCCTCCTCTCGTTCGACGACGAGCACTGCGCTAACCACTTGGTTGGTGGCCGATATGTACAATAACATTGGTTCACCGGCGCCTGGTGCTGTGAGTATGGGGTTGCTTGCCAGCAGTGTTTTAATTTCCTCTAACGCGGCAGCTGCTTCATTGGTCCATTCGAAATTGTTGGTCCGTTTCAGCAGCCTATAGAGCGGTAAAGCCTTTTCACCGAGACGGGAAATAAAGCGGCTTAACGCTGCCACACAACCCGCCAACTTTTGGACATGCTTTAGCTCTGTGGGAATTGCAAGTTCTGATGGGGCGCGGATCTTAGCCGGATTCGCTTCTATTCCTCTATGGGAAACAATGAATCCGAGCAGTTTACCAGCAGGAACTCCGAAGACGCATTTCTCCGGATTGAGTCGTATATCGAACTCACGTAAGCTGGCAAAGGTTTGCCTTAGGTCGTCAATCAACTGGCTGACGTGTTTGGTTTTAATGACCACGTCGTCCATGTATGCCTCGACTGTTTTGCCAACCTGTTTTTTGAGACAGGTCTGGATCATGCGCTGGTATGTAGCCCCAGCGTTTTTTAGCCCGAAAGGCATTGTGTTGAAGCAAAATGGCCCGTAGGGGGTGATGAATGCGGTTGCAGCTTGATCGGATTCCTTCATTTTGATCTGATGGTATCCGGAGTAAGCGTCAAGGAAGCACAGGGAATCGTGTCCCGTTGTGGCGTCAATAATCTGATCTATGCGTGGTAGGGGGAAAGGGTCCTTAGGGCAGGCCTTGTTAAGGTCTTTGAAATCGACGCACAACCGCCAGGATTTGTCTTTCTTTGGTACCATCACCAGGTTTGCCAACCATTCGGGGTGCTTGATTTCCCGTATGAATCCGACCTCTAGCAATTTGGCTAGTTCTTCACCCATAGCTTGTCGTTTAGGCTCGGAAAAGCGGTGTAGAGTCTGTTTGACGGGCTTGAAGCCTGGGATTATATTCAGACTATGTTCTGCCAGCCGCCGCAGGATTCCTGGCATATCGGAAGGATGCCAGGCAAAGATGTCCCAGTTTTCTCGTAAGAATGCTCGCAGCGCCTCGTCCACCATGGGGTCCAGCTGAGCTCCGATGGACGCTGTCTTATTAGGGTCCGTTGGGTGTACCTGAAATTTAACAATTTCTTTTGCGGGTCTAAAGGACGTGGGTTTGGGCCTTTTGCTAAGGACCACATCGTCCTTGTCCACTGTTGACCGGAATGCGGTCAACTCCTCTGCAGCAAAGGTCTCAGCTAGTGCCTCGAGGGCGAGAGCTACCGTTTTGTTCTCGGCTTGAAGGGCTGTATTCGGATCACTGTTGATTGTGATTACCCCGTTGGGGCCTGGCATCTTGAGCTTCATATACCCGTAATGGGGTATAGCCTGGAATTTTGTGACGGCGTCACGCCCCAACAGGGCGTGGTAGCCACTGGGGAAGGGCACGATATGGAAGAGAAGTTCTTCAGATCGGTAGTTTTCGGGCGTGCCGAACACTACGTCCAGGGTGATACGTCCTGAACAACGCGCCTCTTTCCCAGGGATGATCCCCCGGATAGTTGTGTTGCTGTGCTCGATGCGAGATCGGTCGAATTGCATTTTTTCCAGGGTGTCTTCGTAGATGAGGTTTAAACCACTGCCACCATCCATTAGCACCTTCTGTAGCCTGAAACCATCGACGATGGGGTTTAGGACCAGTGCGGCCGGTGTTTGACCGGGACGGATGGTTGGTTGATCAGTATCTCCAAAGGTGATGGGTATGTCTGCCAATGAACTTGTTGCCGCCACATGGTAGACCTGTTCGAGTTCTCTAAGAGCTCTTTTCCTCCTGTTCCTAGAGGGGAACGTTTCGTAGATCGTCAGGACTTCAGCATTGTATTCTGGTGGCGTTGTAGAGCGCCTGTTTGGCGGTAGTGCCTCGAGGATGGCCTCTCCGCTTTTTGCGACCTTCCTGACGACCCAGCAAGCTCTAAGGCTGTGAGTCGGGCTTGTGTTCAGCAATACCGAATGTATAGGTCATGGCGTGTCCAATAGTCCGTCGAGGACAGTTCTGCCCCCCCCCCCCGTAGGGGGTCTATTTCTCTTTTCGGCGGGTTCGCGTTCGGCTAGCTGATTCGGGGGTATGCGCTTTTTCCGATCTCCTCTAGGGTGTTCGGTAAAGTCTGATTCCGAAAGTAGCCGTTCGGCTTGCCAGGTTCTCTCCATGGCACAATATTTTTGTATCAGATCTGACAGCTCGGTGAAACCGCGAATGTGTCGACGCGATAGGGAATTAAGGATCCCTTCATTATGACAATTGCGACGGAAGGTTGCCATTATCTCCTGGTCACTAGAGCCTGGTACTTTGTCTCTGACGAGGAGGAGTCTAGCCCAATAATGATGAACCGACTCCCCTGGTAATTGTTTGACATCCCGTAAGTCCGAAGACTTGGACTCTCCTGCGATGCTTGAGTGCTCGACTTCGGTGGTGGGTGGGAAAAATTTTAGTTCCGTGCCACGATGTGAGTCTGGAATCACGGGGTTCGGCGCGGGGTTCGAATTGCGCGCTAGATCGAGGATCGGTCCAGCACTTTTTTCAGAACGAATTCCAGAGTCCGGGTCACAAGAGAGATCTTGATGATCGGAAATTGGGATATAAACCGTTTTTAGTTCCGATTGTTGGAGGGATGAGCCTCCATCCGGGCACTCGACGGTGGCGACTAGGTGAGTGATCGAGGGGGTGCGAATCTCCCTGTCATCGGGTTTAAGCCCGATCCGGTCATAGACCGGGGTCTGGTCGTCAGCCATGCCCATGGTTCGGATCCGATCCAGTAGCTCGTTCAAGGATGAGACGTCGACGGAGTACGTGTTGCCGAAGCGCTCGGGGTAAATCCGCAGCGTCGCGGTTCCGGAGCCGTCTGACAGCGGATGCAGATTATGTCCGGCCATGGCGGATCCGGGCACGGTGACTGGGTTGTGCATTCTAGACAGCCCGAGGGCAGAGGTCACCTCAGAGGAGATGCCCGAGGCTTCCGGCGTCAAGGCGTCGGGCTCTGCGGGCTCCTCCGTGGGAGTTGAGGGCCTCATCCAAACAAGTTCTCCCCATGAATCAGCAGCAAACTCTAGGTTCCCAAATCTGATTTCTTGATCGGGGAAGAAACTTCCGATCTGGCCAAGATGGTCAGTCGGATCGGCGCGCGACAGGGCGCTGCCGCCTGCGGGGGTTCGTCCAGGGACGGAGGCATCCTAACCGCAGACTCCATGGTTTACGAGAAGGTGAGCCATCGATTCTTTTGGTGATCACAGCGGAACTCTCAATGAAAGCACCAATGTCGGTGTCAAAACTGGCGGATCTCGGGTAGGGGGTCCCGAGCTATGAGTCTTGGAACGATGGTAACAAGGGGACGAAGGAGACGATGTTTACCCAGGTTCGGGCCCTCCTATGGAGGTAAAACCCTACGTCCTGCTCGATTATATTGATGGTATGGAGGTTACAAAGTTGATCTACCTTGAGATCGACTAGCTAAAACCCTAGATGATTTTCTCTGTCCTACAATCTAAAACCCTTCGGCTTATATAGGCGCTGAGGGTCATTAGGGTTACATATGGTCGGTTGCCCACCGGAGGGAAAAACATGCCTAATCTACTATCTTAATCTTGAAAGACATGCCACGAGTCCTGAGGTTTCCTCCACAGCGATGAAGCCTTCGATCAATCCCATCCTCAGCGAGCGGCCCACGAGCCCGGCCTATGAGAAATAAGTCGGCAGTCCGAGAACCCCTTAATCCCTGACTCCCTCAACATGCTACCCAATATGTAATCTTTTGCATGTATGCTCATTGTGAAATGATGAATTAACAAAGATCAACATAGTAATATTTATAGGCACAAGCAACAAAATCATCAATCTTTCAAAGTATACGATCCTAAAAGAATGTTTACCCCCATTCATCTTATAGTATTAGCAAGGCATGACTCTGTCTTCACCACATTAATACAAAATTCAAGCACCACAGTGTCCAAGTAAGGCAATTGGATCGTACTTTTTCAAAGTGCATCAACTTTTTATTCTTCACACAATACATGAGCGTGAACCATTGGACATAGCATAAGGGTGGAATAGAGTATGGTGATAGATATCAAAGGGGTCAAAGTGGAGAAGATAATCTCACGTCAACTAGGCGTATCAATGGGTTATGGAGATGCCCATCAATAGATGTCAATGCAAGGAGTAGAGATTTCCATGCAAATGATGCACTAGAGCTATAAGTGTATGAAATCTCAAATGAAGCTAAGTGGGGTGTGCATCCAACTTGCTTGCTCATGAAGACCTCGGGCATTTGAGGAAGCCCGTCATCAAAATATACAAGCCAAGTTTATAATAATGACAAAGTGATTCCCACTAGCATATGAAAATGACATAACATGAGACTCTCTATATGAAGAACAAGGTGCCACTTTGAGGCACAAGTGTGGTAAAAGATAGTAGCAAAGTCCCTGCTCTCTTTTTTTCTCATCATTTTTTTTTCATTTTTTATGGTGGGATCATTTGGCCTCTCCCATTTTTATTTCCTCACTGGGACAACGCTCTAATAATGATGATCAACACACTTTTATTTACTTACAACTCAATATGAGAACTTGATATGAAGAACTATTAAACAATATGAATCGATATGAATGCCTCTGGCAGTGTGCCAGGATGTGCAATGATCTAGCATGACATGTATCAAAAATATGATGAACGGTGGCTTTGCCACAAATACTACGTCAGCTCTATATCACCACGCAAAGCAATATGATGATGAATGAACTAGTCATATGATGTGACGGTGGAATTTGCATAGCAATATATCTCGGAGTGGCTATGGAGATGCCATAATAGGTAGGTATGGTGGCTGTTTTGAGGAAGATATAATGAGGCTTATGTGTGACACAGCTTATCATGTCACCGGGTTTGGATGCACTGGCAAAGTTTGCACCGGTCCTCGAGGTGAGAACGGGCAACGCACGGTACCGAAGAGGCTAGCAAAATATGAGGTGGTGAGATTGCGTATGTCCATGGTTTCACATTAGTCATGAAGAACTCATATACTTATTGCAAAGTTTTATTAGTTTATCACAAATCAAAGTACTACTCGCATGCCCCGAGGGAGGAGGTTGGAAGGAGTTAACCATCGCGCGCCTCCGACCCGAAACAACACTAGGATCTCAACGAGGAATAGAAATGCTCACACATCCTCACCATGCCTTTTTAATATTTAGACAAATGGGTAACACCTCATAATACCGATACTTCTACGAATCAACAATGATGCACCCACACCTTTTTCATATTACCACATCAATATCATTAACCCACAATTTCTCTTATATCTGCTACATGATGGTTTTGATTATCACTCATTGAATACCTATTATTTTTGGACTAGTCTTATGACCTGTGCAAATTTTCATCACTATTTATTAACTCTCAAACAAATATAAGTGAAGAACAAGAGCGCAATTATTTGTATAAAATCTATACGCCATCGTTCTCAAAAAGATATAAGTGAAGTACTAGAGCAACTACTAAGCTCAAAAGATATATGTGAAGCACATAGAGTATTCTAATAAATTATGATGAAGGTGTGTGTCTATCAAATAGGCGTGTCCAGAAAATGATGATTATGGCAAACAAAAAAATAAAAGCAAACAAAAGCAAATGACGCTCCAAGCAAAACTCATATCATGTGACGAATAAAAATATAGCTCCAAGTGACATACCGATGGATTGAGACGAAAGAGGGGATGCCTTCCGGGGCATCCCAAGCTTAGATGCTTGATTCTTCCTAGAATATTACCTTGGGGTGCCTTCGGCATCCCCAAGTTTAGAATCTTGCCACTCCTTATTCCATCGTCCATCGTGATAACACCCAAAACTTGAAAGCTTCAATCACACTAAACTCAACAAAACTTCGTGAGATCCCTTAGTATAAGCAACATCTCAAATACTTTAGGTACTGTTATAAATTGATTCATATATCAATATTGCATAATAGGTAATGTATTCTAACTTCTCCATGGCTTATACCCCCGATAAAATCCATAGCATCATCAAAACAAGCAAACTATGCAAGCAAAAACAGAATCTGTCTAAAACAGAACAGCATGTAAAGATCTGTAAAGAACCTACACTTCTGTAACTCTAAAAATTCTGAAAAATTAGGAAAACCTCCAGAATGTGTATAGAAATACTGTGTAAAAATTCAGATCAACAAGACGTTTTAATAAAATCAGTGAAATACTGCACTGAACGTTAAAGTTTTTGGTTTTGAACCGTATCAATTCTACTCATCTTGTGAGTCATCCCAAAGGCTTTACTTGGCACAAACACTAATTAAAAAATAAAAACACAATCATTATAGAGGCAATAATTATGTTATCACACACTAACATAAAGTAAAAAAGCAAAAATAAAGATAACTATTGGGTTGCATCCCAACAAGCGCTATCGTTTTATGCCCCTAGCTAGGCATAATGCATAGTTTCAGGTGTTGTCATCTTTGACATTAAGCTTCTCAATAACACAACCATGATTATTAGGAACAATAGGAGGCTTGAAAATAGGGTCTTATCATGTTTATAAAGTTGGGATGCACACTTATCATTTTGAGGTCCTAGTTTCTTTTGCTAGGAGCAGTACTAATGCTCTTGGGAATATAGATAAACTTGGGGCTTTTATTTTGAGAAGTGCTAGCATTTGCTGCCAAAGGTGTGAAAATGGAGCCTACTTTATCAATGACTTACTCCATTTTAGCAATTCTAATCAAACTTTGTTCTACCCTCTCATCAATAGTAGTGTCTTTCTCCTTTAAAGTTTTCGAAGTCGTTCCTACCCGTGATCCAAATTGAGTGATATGATTATGAAGTTTTTTATCTAACTCCTCAATTTGTTTGCTAGTAATCATTTTCTTTTCAATAGCATCAAGCCTTTGCATAACATGTTCCAAAGAAAAATAGTTTCATTAATGATAGTAAGTGGTGCCCCTACAAGATTTTCAATAGCATTATAAGCATCCAAAGTGTGACACATTAAGAAATTGCCACCGGTGATGGTGTCAAGAATAAACCTATACCAAGTTGTCACACCCGCATAAAAATTATGAAGCAAGGTAGTGGTGGATTTCTTATGAGTTGGTTTATTTTGAGCATTGCAAATCCTATACCATGCATGTTTCAAATTTTCTCCTCCCCTTTGTTTGAATTTTAGTACCTCATTATCGAGAGCAACGAGAACACAAGGAGAACTAGACATAGTAACAAGCAACAAGCAAAACAACAACAAGCAAAGATAAATATTTTTGTATTTTTGATTTTTATGAAGCAAACTAAATATAAGAGCAAATAAAAATAAGAACAAGTGAATGATAATTTGTGTGAAGTTATTTGATAGTTGGTGATGATATTCCCCGGCAACGGTGCCAAAAATCCTTCCTGATACTTGTGATCTGCATTGGGATTTCCGTGAAGAGGGACGGGTAATTGCAGCACAATACGGGTAAGTATTTCCCTCAGTTATGAAACCAAGGTTTATCGAACCAATAGGAATATCAATCCACATCCGTCTTCAGCGGCTACACACAAAATAGCAAACAACTTGCACCCAACGCGGGCAAGAGGGTTGTCAATCCCCTTGATCTCATTATCTGCAAGCAAGTGAAGTGTGTAGATAATAGTAGATAATTGTAAATTTCAAAATAAAATAAAAACAAATAAATGGCAGCAAGGTATTGTAGCGTTTATAAATATATAGGTGAGTAGATCCGGGGGCCATAGTTTTCCCCAGAGGCATCTCTCATGAAAGTAAGCATACGATGGGTAAACAAATTACTGTTGGACAATTGATAGAAAAGCGCATAGTTATGCAATATTCACGGCAATGATCATGTGTATATAGGCATCACGTCCATAAGCAAATAGGACGACTCCTGCCTGCACCTATTACTATTACTCCACCCATCGACCGCTATCCAGCATTCATCTAGAGTATTAAACAGAGTAATGCTTGGAGAACATTGACATGATGTAGACAAAGAGAATTCAATTAATATGAACTAACCCCGTCTTATCCTTAGTGGCAACAATACAAAGACGGGTCTTGTCCCCTTCTGTCACTGGGATATAGAGCACCGCCAGATTGAACCCACTACAACGCACCCCTCTCACTGAAGAAATATCAATCTAGTTGGCCAAACTATTTCAATAGATCGGAGAGAATTATGAAGCTATAATGATCATGCACTTAAGAATCATAATATATATCAGAGGTGACTTAAATACATTTCATGAATAATTTGAACATAAACCGACAATTCATCGGATCCCAACAAACGCACCGTACAAAAGAATTACATCGGATAGATCAAACCGAAGATGCGATGATCATTGTATTGAAGATCAAAAGAGAGAGAGAGAGAGCCATCTAGGTACTAACTATGGACCCGTAGGTCTGTGGTGAACTACTGACACATCATCATGAGGGCAGCAAGGTTGATGAAGAGGCCCTCCGTGATCGATCCCCCCTCAGGCAAGGGTGCCAGAACAGAGCTCCAGATGGGAACCCATCGGAACCAAGACTTGCGGCGGCGGAAAAAGAGTTTCGAGATGCCCTCTAGAGTTTTTGGAATATATGTGAATTTATAGGCCAGAGAACGGGGTGAGAAGCTCCACCAGGGAGGGACAAGTCATCAGGGCGCGACCACCCCCCCTGGGCGCGCCCTTTTGGCTTGTGCCTCCCTCGTATGGCCTCCGGTCTTCTCCCAAAGCTTCCAGGTCTTCTTTTGGTCCAGAAAAAATCATAAAAACGTTTCGGGGCAATTGGACCTCGTTTGGTACTGTAAACCTGAAAAGTAAAAAACACGCAGAAAACAGGAAGTGGCACTGGGCACTGGGTCAATAGGTTAGTGCTCAAAAATAATATAAATTGGTAAATTATTACTCAAAAAGTATCCTAGAATGATAATACGTCAGCATGGAACAATCCACAATTATATATACATTGGAGACGTATCAGCCCCCGAGACTTGGGTTCGGCCACATGGCCGACCCTAGGATCGTATCTCCTCGGGAACTAGTTCAACTGTCGTTTGTGTTTTGCCAACACCGAGGTGCAGCTCGACAAGGAAGATGCTGAACTGCGGGTCGGAAAAGATTTCTCGAGCAAAATTACCACGTCGGACACCTCGGACAAAAGGATGTCCTGCCTCCTGAAATCAACATACAAATAAGTTAAAAGTGTCTAAGCTCGGAAAACCAAATCCTCATGTAAAAACATGACGTCTGAATTAAATCAAGTTTTTTGGTCCTAATCCAAAGCTGGTCTTAAAATTAATTTGTGCTTCCGTCATGCTTTAACATACATCCAATCTCCACACTCTAAGTGGGTCAGCCTTCGGCTTTAACCACCTTTTCCCGAATGTGGAGTGCTTCTCGGACCAATCTAGCAAACTAAACTCGAGTGGATTTAGAGAGAAACTAGGCTATCCGGCTATTGACCACACAGTCGCGTCAGAAAAATGGGTAGTAGAAAAAGACTTTGCAAGGACTTAGAAGAACATATTTAGAAATGACACATATAAATTTAAGAGCCCTCGGTTAAATTGAGTAAAGGAAGGTGTTTTTAATGAAAAACATTTTTAACAAATATAGTTTTTAACAAACGACTTTTTAAACAAAAATATAACGCTTGGTTGAACTGAATAAAAAAAATTGAGCATGAAAGCAACTTAACAGGTTACTGTGCTCGTTGCTGATGACGCGGTCCGGGCTTGCGGTCGGATGAGATCGTGCATTGAAGTTTCACAAATTCGACATGGTGTGTAGTCCTCGTCTTAACCGAGGTACCAGCTCCCAAGCCCGTCCCGAGATGAGCGAGCGAGGAGCTTCTGCTCGATAAAATGGCGACGTAGCACGGTCAATGTGGCGAGGCGAAGCCCCCAGTCCATCTATCATGAGGAAGTTGGTCGACGGGGTAATGATGAAGCCCCTGGAGCATGTTGACGAAGCGATGGCGAAGCCCCCGGAGCATGTCGACGAAGCGATGGCGAAGCCCTCGATCTAGCCGAGGTAACGGAATAGGCCATTGAGATGACGTCGAAGCCCTCACGTCAACCGACGTGTCAAAGCAGGTTGGCGTGGTGGACATCAGCTTGAAGAAGCGATGACTCGGCAATGCTGACACATGTGGTAATTTTTGACATGGTCAATGCAGGCTTGATGAAGTAATCGCACGGCAACGGCGGTGCGCTTGACCCATGCAATCCATGGAGCGATGATGTTGTCTTGACGATTCTTTGCCCTTCATTATGTCGAGCTCTCGGTCGGCTCACCGAGGTTATGATCCACGGATGTTGTCATCGGCTCGGTGAAGCGACGACGCAGTTGATGTTGGTGCAGGTCGACATCCATGGAGCGACATGGTCGTACCGGGTTAAGACCGGTGTAAAGGTGAAGATCGCCTCGGAAAAGGTTCAATATTTGTAGGCACATGTTTGAAAACAAAATACAATACCCTTAAAAAATCCTTCAAAAGGATGTCTGAAATCCCATTCATGAAAAAGATGAACTTGGGCTGGGCTCGTTTTCGAGCAGAAAATAGATCCATAAATTGATGCACCCTTCGAACTCGTGCCAGGTTTTGAACGGTCGGATCAAGCCGAAATTTTGTGGGTTTGTCGATATGGTTATTACTCAAACAATGAATGGTTAGATATTCCAAAAGATGTCCGAGCTCACTGCAAGACTCCTCGCCCTAAACTCCTCCCGATTCCCGTCCAGATTTGACAAGGCTCCGGTATATCGGCGATTGCCGGAGATTCCTACATCGAAACACGATGAAATTTTACAGGGTTGTTGTAGACTCAACTCTGCACTATTCCACCAAAGTAATCGTCAAAACGATGCTTGAGGAGGCGGGGACAGCTGCCATGAATTCTCTATCCAGAAAAATCTGCACGGTTGCCCAAGGACATTGTTGACGTTGAGACCCTGAGCTCCATGGGGCGTAGTTGATGTTGATGAAGGCACCAGTCCGATCTTGACTATCCGACATGGTGCGTAGTTACCGGTGTAGCCGAGGTGACTAGTCGAGCCGGCGAAGAAGTTGCCGACATCCACGATGAAGCTCGGTTCCGACGTGTAGCTCGCGCCAGAGCCAATTTGATTTCTCATCGCACCGCCGCGATGACGGACCTGTATGGGCCACCAAAGTCGGTGCTAAAACAGGCGGATATCTGGTAGGGAGTCCCGAGCTGTGGATCTAGAAATAATGGTAACAGGAGATGAGGGAGACGATGTTTTATCCAAGTTCGGACTCTCTCGAAGAGATAATACCCTACGTTCTTCTCTTGATCGTATTGATATGGGGTAAAGTCCATAGTACATGTATCTACCACAAGATTGTTTATCTAGGTTGTAATGTCATGATTGATACGTCTCCAACGTATATACAATTTTTGATTATTCCATGCTGATATATTATCATTCTAGGATACTTTTTGGGTCTTTATTTACTAATTTATAATATTTTTGAGCACTAACCTATTGACCCAGTGCCCAGTGCCAGTTTTTGTTTTCTGCATGTTTTTCACTTTTTAGGTTTACAGTACCAAACGAAGTCGAATTGCCACAAAACTTTTTTATGATTTTTTTCTGGACCAAAAGAAGACCTGGAAGCTTCAGGAGGAGACCGGGAGCCGCACGAGGGCACCAGCACGCAACAGGGCGTGCCCTGATGTGTGCTGGCCCCCTCGGGCATCTCCCGACGCCCCTCTCTGGCCAATAAATTCTCGAATATTCCAAAAACCCGGGAGGCAGTCCCGAAACCCTATTTACGCCGCCGCAAGTCTCTGTTCCGTCACAAGGCCATATGGAGCTCCGTTCCGGCACCCTGCCAGAGGGGGGATCGATCACGGAGGGCCTCTTCATCAACCTTGCTGCCCTCATGATGTTGTGTGAGTAGTTCACCACAGACCTACGGGTCCATAGATAGTACCTAGATGGCAATCTCTCTATCTCCTGATCTTCAATACAATGATCATCGCATCTTTGCTTTGATCTATCCGATGTAATTCTATTGTGCGGTGTGTTTGTTGGGATCCGATGAATTTTGGGTTTATGTTCAGATTATTCATGAAAAGTATTTGAGTCACCTCTGAATATTAAGATTCTTATTTGCATGATCATTATAGCTTCGTAATGCTCTCCGATTTATTGATGTGCTTTCGCCAAGTAGATTGATCTATCTTCAGTGGGAGTGGTGTGTTGTGGTAGGTTCAACCTGACGAGTTTCTATATCCCAGTGACAAAGTAGGGGACAAGATACATCTTTGTGTTGTTGCTACTAAGGATAACACGATGGGGTTTATCCATATTGTTTGAGTTTACTTTATCTACATCATGTCATCGTTCTCCATGCATTACTCTGTTTTACTTAATACTCTAGATGCATGTTGGATAGTGGTCGATGAGTGGAGTAATAGTAATAGGTGCAGGCAGGAGTCGTCCTATTTGTTTATGGACGTGATGCCTATATACACATGATCATTGCCGTGAATATCGCATAACTATCCGCTTTTCTATCAATTGCCCAACAGTAATTTGTTACACACCGTATGCTGCCTACACGAGAGATGCCGCTAGGGAAAACTATGGCCCCCGGGTCTATTCACTTATAAATTTACAAATGCTACTATTACCTTTCTGCCTTTATTTACTTTTTATTTTATTTTTCAATTTACAATTATCTACAATTATCTACACAACTCACTTGCTTGCAAATAACGAGATCAAGGGGATTGACAACCCTCTTGCCCGCGTTGGGTGCAAGTTGTTTGTTCTTTTGTGTGCAGCCGCTGAAGACGGTTGAGGATTGATATTCCTATTGGTTCGATAAACCTTGGTTTCATAATTGAGGGAAATACTTACCCACTTTGTGCTGAAATTACATGTTCCTCTTCACGGAAAACCCAACGCAGATCACAAGTATCAGGAAGAATTTCTAGCGTCGTTGCCGAGGAATATCATCACCAACTATCAAGTAACTTCACACAAATTTTCATTCACTTGTTTTTATTTTTATTTGCTGTTATAATTTGCTTGTTTCAAAAAAATCAAAAATACAAAAATATTTACTTTACTAGTTTGCTTGTTTCGTCTCTAGTTTACTTGCTTGTCCAGTTATGTTGTCTTTATTTTTGTCTCACTCAAATAGAAAGTAAAAAGGGGAAATAAATATAAATGGATCCACTTAAAGTTTTCTACTTGGATCATGTACTATCCATTCGTACTCGTGCTCGTGCTCAAACCCCAACTAGCTTAGTTGAGGGAAAATCATTTGATGAGCATGCTTATTATGTGAGACACCGCTTGTCTCAAAAAGGGAGACTCTTGTGGCATCAAATTGATACTTTCTGTTGCTATGCTTGGAATTTATATGAATTACATGATTTCACTTGTTGTTCTGAAGACACTAAACAACACCTTCCCTATCAATGTTTGTTTAATGATAATGAAATATTATCTTCTTATGCCAAGGATGCCTATTGTTATTATGATGTTGAACAAATTAAAGAATTTGTTGCTTTTAAGGGTGCTTATGAAATTGCTACTTTGACTGAAAAGTATGATGCTACTTTCTACAAATCTGAAAAAATTTCCATACTTAAATATTGCTATGAAAACTATGCTTCCAATGCCTATGTTAAAGAATTTATTGAGAGAATGACTGCTGTGTTGGAAGAAAATTATGATTCCATTGATTCGACTGAAATATCTCCCCTTGATGAACGTGATGCTTGCTATTCTTGTGGCCACGATGCCAATATTAATGATGCTTATGGAGACAAACTTGCTATAGTTCCTCACGTTGAAAATGAAATTCTTGCTATTGCACCCAAAAAGCATGATTGCAATGATGTTACTTTAAATTCTATTAATGCCAATTGTGCTGGCGAGATGCAAATCTACAAGCTTCGGGATGATAATTTTGCTATGACCACTACATATTGCAATTATCATGATTGGGGTGATGATGTTTCTTTTGATCTTGAAAATTTATTTAAGCCTCATGATGAATATGTCATGGATAATAATATTTGCAATAATATTGAAAGTGGGTTTCGAGAGATCATGACTTTAGTTAATGTTGATCCCACTACCTTGGAAGATTGTAAAACTCTTGTGCATGTGGATCATAGAGAAAACATCTTATATGATAATTATATTGTTGAGTTTGATTATGATCCTACATGTAATTATTTTGAGAGAGGGAAATATGGTTATAGGAATTTGCAAGTTAATCACTTACCCCTCTTTGTGTTGAAATTATCAATGTTTTCTTCTTCCTATTTGCACGTGCTAGATATTTCTTGTATTGATAATTTGTTTTCCTATAAAATGCCTATGCATAGGAAGTATGTTACAATTAAATGAGTTTTTCACATGCTTTGTGATGCTCCCTTTGTGCTTCAATTCTTGTTTATTATGTGAGCATCATTGAAATTTCAAGCCTATCTTAATGGCTATAAAGAAAGAGCTTGTTGGGAGACAACCTAGTACTTTCTGTTTGTTTTCAATAAAATGATTATTTCCTCTGTAATGATTATGTTTTTGTGTTTAAATTAGTGTTTGTGCCAAGTAAAGCCTCACAGAATGAGTAGAATCGATGCTGGAACAAAACAGAAACTTTTGACTCCAGTACAGGAATTTTTATTTTTTACTGGAGCATGGGAATGATCTGAATTTTTTTACACAGTATTGCTATACAAATTCTCGAAGTTTTCATAATTTTGCAGAATTTTCAAAGTTACATAAGTATAGGTTCTCTACAGATTTCTACAGACTGTTCTATTTTAGACAGATTTTGTTTTTTTGCTTGCATAGTTTGCTTGTTTTATTATGCTATGGATTGTATCGGGGGCATAAGCCACAAAGAAGTTAGAATACAGTACTTATTATGCAATTATGAAATAAGAATCAATTTATAACAGTACCTAAAGTATTCAATATGTTGCTTATACTAACGGATCTCACGAAGTTTTGTTGAGTTTTGTGTGATTGAAGTTTTCAAGTTTTGGGTGTTATCACGATGGACAAAGGAATAAGGAGAGGCAAGAGCCTAATCTTGGGGATGCCCAAGGCACCCCAAGGTAATATTATACGGAAGAATCAAGCATCTAAGCTTGGGTATGCCCCGGAAGGCATCCCCTCTTTCGTCGCAATCCATCGGTATGTCACTTGAAGCTATATTTTTATTCATCACATGATATGAGTTTTGCTTGGAGCGTCATTTGTTTTTGTTTGCTTTTACATTCAGTTTACCACAACCATTGTTTTCTGGACACACCTTCATCATAATTTGTTAGAATACTCTATGTGCTCCACTTATATCTTTTGAGCTTCGCAGTTGCTCTAGTACTTCACTTATATCTTTTTGAGCACGGTGGCGTGTAGATTTTATAGAAATAATTTCACTCTCATTCTTCACTTATATTTGTTTGAGAGTTAATAAATAGTGAAGGTAATTTGCATGGGTCATAAGACTAGTCCAAAAATATTAGGTATTCAATGAGTGATAATCAAAACCATCATGTAGCACATATAAAGAAATTGTGGGTTAATGATATTGATGTGGTAATATGAAAAAGGTGTGAGTTCATAATTGTTGATTCGTAGAAGTGTCGATATTAAGAGAGTTTAACTTCTTGTTTGTCTAAAAATTAAAGAGGCATGGTGATGATGTGTGAGCATTTCTATTCCTCGTTGAAATCCTAGTGTTGTTTCGGGTCGGAGGCGTGCAATGGTTAACTCCTACCAACCTCCTCCCTCGGGGCATGCGAGTAGTACTTTGATTTTTGATAAATCTAATAAAACTTTGCAATAAGTATATGAGTTCTTTATGACTAATGTCAAACCATGGACATACGCAATCTTACCTCCTCATATTTGCTAGCCTCTTTGGTACCGTGAATAGCCCATTCTCACCTTGAGGATCGGTGCAACTTTCTCCGGTGCATCCAAACCCCATGACATGATACGCTCTGCTGCACATAAACCTCATTATATCTTCCTCAAAACAGCCACCATACCTACCTATCATGGCATTTTCATAGCCATTCCAAGATATATTGCCTTGCAAATTCTAACGTCACTTCACATGACTAGTTTGTTCATCATCATATTGCTTTGCATGATCATATAGAGCTGACATAGTATTTGTGGCAAAGCCACCGTTCATCATATTTTTGATACGTGTCACGCTAGGTCATTGCACATTCTGGTACACTACCATAGGCATTCATATAGAGTCATATCATCCTATCAGTTCCTCATATCAAGTTGTAAGTAAATAAAAGTGTGATGATCATCATTGTTAGAGCATTGTCCCAGTGAGGAAATAAAAATGGGGGAGGCCAAATGAGCCCACCATGAAAAAACAAATGAGAGAAAATGAGAGAAGGGACTCTGCTACTATCCTTTACCACACTTGTGCCTCAAAGTGGCACCTTGTTCCTCATATTGAGAGTCTCATGATATGTCATATTTTCATATGCTAGTGGGTATTACTTTTTCATTATTACAAACTTGGCTTGTATATTCCTATGACGGGCTTCCTCAAATGCCCGAGGTCTTCATGAGCAAGCAAGTTGGATGCACACCCCACTTAGCTTCATTTGAGCTTTCATACACTTATAGCTCTAGTGCATCATTTGCATGGCGATCCCTAATCCTTGTATTGAAATCTATCGATGGGCATCTCCATAGCCCGTTGATACGCCTAGTTGATGTGAGACTATCTTCTCCACTTTTTGCCCCATTGATATCTACCACCATATTCTATTCCACCTAAATGCTATGTCCAATGGTTCACGCTCATGTATTGCGTGAAGAATAAAAAGTTGATGCATATTGAAAAAGTGCGATCCAATTGCCTGACTTGGACACCGTGGTTCTTGACATTTGTATTAATGTGGTGAAGATGGAGCCATTCCTTGCTAATAAAATAAGATGAATGGGGGGTAAACATTCTTTGAGGATTGTATACTTTGAAAGATTGATGATTTTGTTTCTTATACATATAAATATTGCTATGTTAATATTTGTTGATTCATCGCTTCTCAATGAACATACATGCCAAAGATTACATAATGGATAGCATGTCACATCAAAATTCTGTTTTTATCATGTACCTACTCGAGGACGAGCAGGAATTAAGCTTGGGGATGCTTGATACGTCTCCAACGTATCTATAATTTTTTATTGTTCCATGTTGATATATTATCATTCTAGGATAATTTTTGGGCCTTTATTTACCAATTTATAATATTTTGGAGCACTAACCTATTGACCCAGTGCCCAGTGCCAGTTGCTGTTTTCTGCATGTTTTTCACTTTTCAGGTTTACAATGATCATAGCTAGTACCTAGATGGCAATATCTCTATCTCTTGATCTTCAATACAATGATCATCGCATCTTTGCTTTGATCTATCCAATGTAATCCTATTGTGCAGTGTGTTTGCTGGGATCCGATGAATTGTGGGTTTATGTTCAAATTATTCATGAAAAGAATTTGAGTCACCTCTGAATATTAAGATTCTTATTTGCATGATCATTATAGCTTTGTAATGCTCTCCGATTTATTGATGTGCTTTGGCCAAGTAGATTGATCTATCTTCAGTGGGAGTGGTGCGTTGTGGTAGGTTCAACCTGACGAGTTTCTATATCCCAGTGAGAAAGTAGGGGACAAGATATGTCTTTGTATTTTTGCTACTAAGGATAACACGATGGGGTTTATTCATATTGTTTGAGTTTACTTTGTCTACATCATCTCATCGTTCTCCATGCATTACTCTGTTTTACTTGATACTCTAGATGCATGCTAGATAGCGGTCGATGAGTGGAGTAATAGTAATAGGTGTAGGCAGGAGTCGGCCTATTTGTTTATGGACGTGATGCCTATATACACCTGATCATTGTCGTGAATATCGCATAACTATCCGCTTTTCTATCAATTTCCCAACAGTAATTTGTTACCCACCGTATGCTGCCTACACGAGAGATGCCGCTAGGGAAAACTATGGCCCCCGGGTCTATTCACTTATAAATTTAGAAACGCTACTATTACCTTTCTGCCTTTATTTACTTTTTATTTTATTTGCCAATTTACAATTATCTACAATTATCTACACAACTCACTTGCTTGCAGATAACGAGATCAAGGGGATTGACAACCCTCTTGCCCGCGTTGGGTGCAAGTAGTTTGTTCTTTTGTGTGCAGCCTCTGAAGACGGTTGAGGATTGATATTCCTATTGGTTCGATAAACCTTGGTTTCAGAACTGAGGGAAATACTTACCCACTTTGTGCTACAATTACTCGTTCCTCTTCACTAAAAACCCAACGCAGATCAAAAGTATCAACTCCCTCTTATATACACGATGGGAGGTAGGGTTACATGAAGGAGATGCGATCTATCCAGCCTCCCTCCTGGCTTGGAGTCCGTGAAGCTCCCATGACTGACTAAAGGCTGCCCTTGAGCTCTTGTCCTATCTTTGTCTTCTAGGTGGGCCTAAGCAGCCCACCATCAGGTTTACCGAAGCCACCCCTGATGTATGGCACCATCAGTAGGCCCCGAGCTCGTTCGGAATTTGAGAGCCTTGAGAGTCCGGTCGGGCTTATAACTTCGTTTATTGATCTCAAGAAGCACGATCTTATCGATCTCATAGTTTCCTGAGGCTTCCCTGGCCCGGGCTTGTTATTCCTTTTTGTCACAATCCTTTGACGCGGGGATCTTTCTATGACCTAGAGCGGTTGGTGGAGCTAGGGTGGCTGCCAAAGCGCAGATCGTTGTATTATCTCCCCCTGTTTATGACGACATTGCTCCCAAACCTCAACCCTGGAATCTTGTGGTGTACACCGCCTTCATCTGTCGTGGGTTTCTCCTTCCTTTGAACACCTTCACCAGAGGAATCTTGACTCATTACGAGATGCAGCTGCATCATTTAACCCCGAAATGAGGACTGCATCTGGCCTGCTATGTGACCCTCTGTGAGTGCTTTTTGGGGGGCCTCCCTCATTTTGGCCTCTGGAAGCACTTCTTTGAAGTCGTGTCGTGCTTGAAAAGGGCAAGATTCCGGCGTGTGGAGGAGCATCATCCTACCTCGCCCTAGCTCCCAATATTTTGAGCTCTAAATTCCTCCTGAGATAGAGGGACGGGAGCAGGATTGGTTCGATGCCCCGTACATACAGGGGCATTACACAGAGGTCGGACTGCCCCCATTTGCTAATGTGCCCTCCTGGTAGAAGGCGTGGTGGGGCTTAGTGCTAGAGATCTCCTTGGAGATCATCACATTGATAGAGGTAGTGTATCATCTTCAAGATAGAGGGTTGTCGAGCGTCTAGAACTTGAAGACCTGAATGGAGAGGAACATCCAGCCCCTGGGATGGAGGGAATTCTCTATGTTTGACTACAAATGTCTGAAGGATCTGCTACCTGGCGTAGGTGTTGGGTTTTTCCCAAGGAAGAAGGGATGAAGCAATATAGCAGCAGATAGTATTTCCCTCAGTTAACAACCAAGGTTTATTGAACCAATAGAATAGACCGCACAAATAACATCAACAGTACCTGCACACACACAAAGCAAATGCTCGCACCCAACAAAGGCAAGAGGGTTGTCAATCCCCTTGGTCCCGTCGATTGCCAGGATTAAATTTGGTAGTGATAGGTAGTTAATAAAATAAAATAAAAGTAAATGAAAACAACATGGTAATTGTATTTTTGGTATTTAATAGGAAAAGTGGACCCGGGGGCCATAGCGTTCAAGAGGCATCTCTCTCATAAGCATGATACGGTGGGTAAAGAAATTACTACGGGGGAATTGATAGAAAAGCGCACAGTGATGATGATTCTTCATGGCATGATCAATATATAGGCATTACATCAGAGACAAGTAGACCGTTAATCTTACTAAATCTACTACTATTACCCCACCCCTCAACCGCTATCCAGCATGCATATTGAGGTATTAAGTTCATAACAAACAGAGTAATGCTTGGAGCATGATGACATAATTTAGACAAAGCAAAATCAATTAATATGATTGAACCCCATCGTTTTACCCTTAGTAGCAACAATACAAACACGTGCATTGCAACTCCTCTAGTCACAGAGTAAGGACACTACAAGATTGAACCTACTACCAAGAACCTCTCTCACTGAAGATAAATCAATCTAATTGGGCAAAAGAGATGGATAGATCGGAGAGAAATACAAGGCTATAAAATCACATATAGATAAATCTCAGAAAAGACTCAAATGCTTTCATGAATAATCTGATGATAAACCCACAATTCATCAGATCCCAACAAACACACCGCAAGAATTACATCGAATAGGTCTCCGAAGAGATCATTTTATTGAATATTGAAGAGAGAGAGAGAGAGAGAGAGAGAGAGAGAGAGAGGAGAGACATCTAGCTAGTGCTATGGACCCATAGGTCATGTGGGGAACTACTCATACATCATCATCATGGAGGCAGCAATGTTGATGAAGATGGCATCCGTGATGAATTCCCCTTCTGGTAGAACTCCGAAAAAGACCTCCAGCTGGGATCGCGGAAGAACAGAGGCTTGCGGCGGCGATAAAATTGTCTCGGGTCTCGCTCTGGTGGTTTCTGGATTTTAGAGAATATATATAGGTGGAATTAGGCCAGCCAGAGCCACGAGGGGCCCACAAGGGTGCGCCATGTGAGCTTGTGGCTCCCTCGAACGCCTTCCGATGCCACCTTGAAGCTTCTAGGGCCTCTTCTGGTCCAGAAAGAATCACCAAAAAAATTAATCGTGTTTGGACTTCATTTGGTATGGTTTTTCTGTGAAACATAGAAATAGGCAGAAAACAGAAACCGGCATTGGGTACTAAGTTAATAGGTTAGTCCATACAAATAATATAAAATAACATATAAAGCATATAAGATTGGTAATATAATAGCATGAAACAATTAAATATTATAGATACGTTGGAGATGTATCATCGTCCCCAAGGTTGATTCCTACTCGTCCTTGAGTAGATAAATGATAAAAACAAAAAATTGATGTGAAAAGCTACCTAGCATGTATACTCATGTAATTCTCTTGGTATGAATATTGGGAAACGATGACTTAACAGATATCAAAATGATAATACAAATAAGTGCTATAAAGTAATCAATCACTTTCAAAATAAAGTATGCTAAAGAATGTCATTCCAAAATATTTAATCATGTAGGCATGGTGTAGGTCGGTCTTCCCAGCATAAAGTATAAATCATGAATTGTAATATGATTAAAGTAGACCCGGAGGCCAAAATTTTCACTAGAGGCTTCTTTCTTTTAGCGTAACATATGGTGGGTAAACAAATTACTGTTGGGAAATTGATAGAAAAACGCATAATTATGACGTTATTCATGGCATGATCATATACATAGGCATTACATCCATGACAAGTAGACCGACTCCTGTCTGCATCTACTACTATAAGTCCACCAATCGACTGACTCCTGGCTGCATCTATGGTATTAAGTTCATGATAAACAGAGTAGCACTTTAAGCAAGACGACATAATGTATACAAAGAAAGACAAGTAATATGTTCAGACCCCCCATCGTTTTATCCTTAGTAGCAACAATACAATACAATACGTGCCTCGCTACCCCTTCTATCACTGGGTGAGGACACCGCAAGATTGAACCCACTACTATGCACCACTTCCACTGAAGATCGATATATCAACTTGGGCAAACAAAACCCATAGATTGAAAAGCATTACATAGCTATATAAATTACACATAATAAAGTTCAGATGTGACTCAATTACTTTCAATGAATAATCTGATCACAAACCCGCAATTCATCGGATCTCGACAAACACACTTCAAAAGAAGATTACATCGGATAGATCTCCGAAAAGAACATGGTATTGATGATCAAAGACAGAGAAGAAGCCATCTAGCTAATAATTATGGACCCGTAGGTCTGTGGTAGACTACTCACACATCATCAAAGGTGCAACAAGGTTGATGTAGAAGACCTACGTGATCGATTACCCCTCCGGTAGGGTGCCGGAAAAGGCCTCCAGATGGGATCACGGAAGAACAGAGACTTCGGGCGGCGGGAAAATTGTTTCGGGTGGCTCTCTATGGGTTTCAGAATATTTGGGGATTTATAGAAGTGGAACTAGGTCGGTCGGAGCCTCGTTGGGCCCACAAGACATCAGGGCGCGGCTACCCCACTGGTCGAGCCATGTTGTGTTGTCGTCACCTCGTTGCATGTCTAGTCTCCTCCCGAAGCTTCTAGGGTCCCTCTTGTCCAGAAAAAATCGTCAAAGAGTTTTGTAGCATTTGGACTCCGTTTGGTATGGATTTTCTGTGAAACCAAAAACAGGCAAGAAAAACAGCTGGCACTAGGCACTGGGTTAATAGGTTAGTCCCAAAAATGATATAAAATTGCATTAAAAAATATGTAAGATTGATAATATAATAGCATGACACAATCAAAAATTATAGATATGTTGGAGACGTATCATTATCTATTTACTTTTTGTTAGTATTTATTTATCCTACTCTATCAAGATTTAGTCCTTACAATTAACGAGTACAAGGGACTTGACAACCCTCTTGCCAACATTAGGTGCAAGTATTCGCTCTTGTGTGTGCATGAACTGTTGATCGTGTGTTTGGATAACTTCCTATTGGTTCGGTACCTTGGTTCTTAACTAAGGGAAATACTTGTTGCTACTTTACTACTTCATCCCTTCCTCTTCCGGGAAAAACCCAACACATCTACAAAGTAGCAGGGTCCTGGAAATGCTTCTCAGATTTTCTGGAGGCATTGAGGTATGTCTAAATACCTTGGTTTTTTTATTTTTTTTCCTTTGGGGCATGATAGTGTAGCCAGTATCCCTCAAGGTGCACCTCGGTTTAGGCAATCCGTGTGCTCCATCCAAATACTATCCATGAAATGTGTAGCCTTTTCCTCTGAGGTGTAGTTTAGGGGACGAAGATGGTAAAACTACGGGTCGGGCCATCTTAAAGAATCGTCGTGTATAGTAGCCCCCAAGCCTTGACTTAGTTTCCATCACCTGTGTGAGATTGTTGGGATGGAGTACAAAGTACAGGTGATCTACCACAAGATTCTTGTGTGTCCTCTATGAGCCCTACACCTTGGTTTATACAGATACCAGGGGGACTAGGTTACCATTAAGTCGGCTACGTATATGATAATCGTGTTGCACAAAAAACATATCATGTTGTAGACGACCTATAAGTCTTGGAGTATGTGCCAAGTCTTTAGGAATATTCCTTCTACGTGCCATGGGCCTCCTGAAGATGGCATGTCGCTGAACAGTCACAGGGGGTGTTCTCCTCGGCCTAGCTCGGTTGGCCGGGAGACGAAGTGGTGAGTACCCTTGGTCCAAGACACCATCATCGGGTCCATGTGTGATTAAGGCTGGTGACTTCGAAGGAGATTGTTTCTAAGTGCGACTAGTATGAACAAGTGCTACTTGTAAACTGCGTTGGGTTTTCCCCCGAAGAGGAGAGGAGATGCGGCATAGTAGAGATAAGTATTTCCCTCAGTGAGAACCAAGGTTATCGAACCAATAGGATAATCACACAAACTCTCGTTGTCAACACCTACACACACATAATCAAACACTTGCACCCAACACGGGTAAGAGGGTTGTCAAGCCCCTTGAACTCGTTACTTGCAAGGATTAAATACTGATAGATAGATATCGCAAATAATTAAAATAAATACAAATAATAAAAGGCAGCGAGGTAATTTAAGATTTTTAGTTTTTATGTTTAGATAGACCCGGGGGCCATAGTGTTCGCTAGAGGCTTCTCTCTTGAAAATAGCATACGGTGGATATACAAATTACTGTTGGGCAATTGATAGAATTGTGCACAGTTATGATATGTTATTCAAGGCAATGATCATGTATATAGGCATCACGTCCGTAAGCAACTAGACCGAATCCTACCTGCATCTACTACTATTACCTCGCCAAACGACCGCTATCCAGCATGCATCTATGGTATTAAGTTCATGAAAAACAAAGTAATGCTTGGAGCAAGATGACATGATGTAGACAAAATAATACAAGCAATATGTTCAGAGCCCGTCGTTTTATCCTTAATGGCAACAATACAAATACATGTCTTGACCCCTTCTATCACAAGGATAGAGCACCGCAAGATTGAACCTGTTACAACGCACCACTCCCACTAAAGATAAATCAATCTAGTTGGACAAACAAAACCGATAGATTAGAGAGAAATATGAAGCTAATAATCATGCATAAAAGAATTCAGAGCAAACTCAAGTAATATTCATGAATAATCTGATCATAAACCCACAATTCATCGGATCCCAACAAACACACCGCAAAGAAGATTACATCAAATAGATCACCGCGGGAATCGCGGTGAACTTTGTGTTGAAGATCAAAGAGAGAGAGAACGACATCTAGGTACTACCTATGTACCCATAGGTCTGTGGTGGACTACTCACGCATCATCATGGAGGCAGCAAGGTTGATGTAGATGGCCTCCTATATCGATTCCCCCTCCGGCAGATCACTGGAAAAGGTCTCCAGATGGCCTCTCGTCGGAACAGAGACTTGCGGCAGCGCAAAAAGTGTTTCGGGTGTCTCTCTATTATTTTTCCGATTTTAGACAATTTATAGAGGCGGAGTTAGGTCAAACGGAGCCAGGGTGGTCCCAAGGCAAGGTGGCGCGCCCTACCCCCTAGGACGCGCCCTGTTTCCTTGGCACCGCCTCGTGCGGCCTCCGGACTCCCTCCGAAGCTTCTAGGTCTCATTTTTGTCTAGAAAAAATCATCAAAAAGTTTCGTAGCTTTGGACTTCATTTGGTACTGGTTTCCTGAAAGGCCAAAAACAAGCAGAAAACAGCAACTCGCACTGGGCACTAGGTTAATAGGTTAGTTCTGAAAAAATGATGTAAAATAACATATAAATGCGTATAAAGTATCCTAGAATGATAATATAATAGCATGTAACAATAAAAAAATATAGATACGTTGGAGACGTATCAACAAGTGAAGAGGCATAAAAAACGACATGTCGCCACTTCATTTATCATCATCTTCGTCGTCCCTCTTCCGCCTCAGCAAACCCCTGCATGTCTCGGGCCTTCGGCGAGGGTTCACAATTTATTCATGCTCATGTCCTCTGGGATAATTTATACAATCAATATTTGTTAGACATGCCCCCATAATGTTGCTTAACTTCCTAGCTATAGTTTCAAATAGTTCACTAATTGCTGACCTGCATTTGGTATGTGCGTCAATGACGCAGTGGGTCGTTTATAATATCAAAACATACTTTGCTTTACTTTCGGGTTGCAGTATCATGTCATCAAAATTAACTGCAAAGGAAAGCTATGGGCAACGATCGTTTTCAAGGCAAATAGAAACACAATATGAATATAATCATTTGCAAACAAATGAGAAAAATATCTTTCAAATAGTACCAGATGGCCTTGAGTCACCTTGGTTGTTCCAAGTAGGAGTACCTGGTTCCCACTATTCAGATCATGGACCATAGGCGGTTTGGTCGACCTTTCTAGGACCCTATTGTGGGGTTGTCTTGGCATTTAGAAGAACCGCTTGAAAGGTGATTATCGTGAATAGACTGCGCCCATGGTGTAGTTGGTCTATCTAAATAGTTTACTGGACTTTCGTTTTATGTTTCAAAAGAATTCACTTAACCTTCCAGGTTGCACTTAGTCTTTTCAAATAATATACTGGACTTTCATTTTATGTTTCAAATAGTCCGTTCCATCTTGACTTCACATGACTACAAACATTGGTTTTAATCGGTCTTTGCGCAGTTTCAGACAATTGAAAAAGAACATCACGAACGGAGTGTCATGTCATAAAGAAGAAATCACCAAACTAATATATGGGTAATGATCATCAAGGAAAATAGAAACATGGTATGGACATAATCATTCGCATACAGTTAGGGGAAAAAATTCAAGTGGTTCACTTAACTTCCATTTTACATTTCAAATAGTTCTCTTAACTTATGTGTTGTAGTTGGTCTATGCGAAGGCCCTTCTATTAATAAGCTCGTGGAGTATCAGTTCTTGTGGGGGAAACCTACTTCGATCGTCTCCTTCGACTTGTCGTGGCGGCTATGTGGGAGGAGGTACTAGATACGATTGTTGTTGTCTTTGATCAAAGAAGCCGGTATTGGACATCTTCTGCCATCTTTTATTGTTGCTCCGACCTGTGATTTTGGAGCTACAAATGAATCAACCGCAATTCTCCAGCGAGCTTTTTCGGAGGCTGGGTGGATCACCAGGCGTATGTGGTTTTGCTCAGAAATTCTGATGGCCCATGTTCGGACTCCATTGGGGGGTCTTTACCTTGCAGATGGCAGGAGTCTGCTGGAGATGCTGGCATATGCACCCTTAGCGAGGTCACTGGCTGTTACCGGACTCAATTGCGTTATTGTTGCATCGTTCGGGGTCTTGTTTGCATATAGGAAGGACATGCTTGTAATTTTCTTACTCTTTGGGGTCCTCTGTGTAGTATTGTATTAATTTTGGTAATATAATTCCGGCTTCTGGGACCTTCGGGTCCCTTCCCATGTTAAGACAAGAATGATAAATTTATATACAACAAGACGACTGTTGTGACGCCTAAGAGCATCTACTATCGGGCCCCTGGGACTGGGGGTGTCCAGGCCCGTCTGCCTGCGGCCCAAGACGCGAAGATTGCCTCGAACACTAGGCGGCCCCACCCGCAGGGCTCAAGGACTCGGGCCTCGCGAGGGCTAGCGCCTTGCGAGGCGCGAGGCGACATCACCGCCAAACACTTCGCGGGTTCCCCCACAAGGCTCCCCCCGGCGCCCTCAGGAGGCAAGTCCGCCTGGAGCTGGCCGGGCCGGGCCCCGCAACTCCGTACCCGCACATGGGTGACGCACACCGTGCCAAGCGGTGCCAGCAGCGGCGCCAGCGGGCGCGGGCGGCGAGGATCTCTCTTTGGTGATAGAGGAAAGGCGCCAGCCGCGGGTTCCCAAAGCATCCCCCAAAGGTTTCCTCTTCCGTGCAAGAAGACCAGGACCGAGGGCTCGACAGGACGGATGTCACCCCGAGCCCACGTGCGCGTCACGGCGGGAAACTTTAGTAGGCGAAGACCACCTTTTGGCAGGATAAGCTGCAACCTTGTCCCCTTTCAAAATGGCCGTTATGGCAACCCTTCCCGCCTGATATTTTCGGGGGAAGAGGACCGGGGTCAATATAAGGAGGGAACCAGCCCCCACAGAAGAGAGACACCTTTTGGTTGGGCAAGAACAAGCCTTGTACTCCTCTTCCTCCTTAAGCAATCCACCAAACAGGAGTAGGGTTTTACACCGTGAGGTGGCCCGAACCTGGGTAAACTCTGTGTGTTCTTGTTCGCCTTCCTAGCTCAAACCACCGGAGAGTCGTCGTGAGGTTGCGAGGTAGAGTAGGGCCGGAGAGCGAGAGCTCCCCAGCGTTCGAACCTTCTTGGGTCTGCGGAGCCCCGATTTCGACATTTGGCGCGCCAGGTAGGGGTGCGCTGCAGCTCTCCAGATCCGCCTCGTCTCCACTCACGCCGGCCCGATGGTTGACACCCGCCGCGCGCGCGCAGGGCGCTCAGCGCCGAGCGAGCGCAACGGTCCTCACCAAGCCGCAGACGAAGTCGCCGTCGGCCGCGACGCTCGCGAGCGGCGGGACCGTTCGCGGCCCCCTGCGCGGCAGGGCAACCACCCTATCGCATTCCCCCCAACCAACGTTCATGTGGGAGACTTGAATGCGCAGGACGCGCTGCTCATGGCGAGCGAGTTGCTTCGACACCCCCCGACGGACAGGGGCCTCGACGCCTGGGCGGACCACGTCGCCGAGCTCGTCACCGTCGCCAGGAGGGCTCTGGCGCCCTACCGCCCGCTCCGGACCCCGGCGCTGGAAGAAGGAAGCGCGGGCGGCGGGCCTCCCCCGCCACCGGGCGGCGACGTGGTCGGGCCTTTGTCCGGTGGGCCCAAGCAAGGGCCGCCTCGCGCCGTTCTCCTTCTCCTCCGAGTCCCGGTGACCGGCTGTGGCTTGCAGGCCGGACCTGGTGGCGATGCCCCCGGAGGAGGCGGCGGAATGTTCTGCGCTCACCACAACGTACACACCCACAACTCGGGGGACTATCGGGCGTTCGGGCCGTCCCGCATGGAGCGCTCCGGCCGGCGTCCAGGCCGCAGCATCCGTGGCGCCGGTCGCGGGGATGGCAGCAGTGGCAGCATGAGAAACAACCGCAACCTTAACCAAGACCAACGTGGGCAGCCGCACGGTGACGACCGGCGTGGGCGCCCTCGGGTCGACGCCCGGCAAGGACGGTTCCACGTGGTCCGCCTCCAAGACGTCGCGGCCCTGCCGCCGCGACCGTTGTCACCCGGGGAGAGGGGCAGCGGCTCGTCTGGCGGAAGGTCTGGGGGAAGCTAGGAGCGTCGCACGGCAGCCTGCATCCTTGGCGGAGCCCAAGCCCTCTCGTCAAACCACTGGCCCGGACAGCTTCACCGCGCGGTGAGCAGCTCCCCCCAGGGGCCTGGAGCCGCGCGGCTCCTCGGGTGGTCCCTGTGTCCCATCTCCTTCGATCACAGGGACGGCCCCAAGTCTATGGCCGCCACGGGCACGCTCCCCCTGCTATGCACCCCCATCATCAGCAACGCCTACGTCACCAAGACCCTCATCGACGGAGGCGCCAGCCTCAACGTGCTCTCCATGGAGACCTTCGTGACCCACCAGGTGCTTTGCCGTGAGCTGGCGCCCACCATGTCGTTCCGCGGCGCCGCCGGTGGTTCTGTCGTCCCCATAGGGCAGGTCCGCCTCCCCGTCACCTTCGGCACGCGCGACAATCACCGCACTGAGCTCATCGACTTCGATGTAGCGCGCATCGGCCTCCCGTACAACACTATCCTGGGGTACCCGGCCCTGGCCTAGTTCATGGCAGTGGCTCACCACAGCTACAACATCCTCAAGATGCCGGTGACGGTGTCCTGGACTAGGGGGTACTCACCACGTTGTCTCCCGACCAGTGGGTCGGGCCGAGGACCCCCGTGATGATTCACTAATGGGCCACTTCGGGCAGCCCATGCCGACTACAAGGAGTATTCCACAAGACTTGGCGCACAAGACAAGGACTCCTCTAAACCCTAGGCCTACGGTGCATATATAAACCGAGGTCAGGCTAGTCAATAGATCAATATATTACATCTCATAATCTCGTGGTAGATACATGTACTCTGTACTATCCTCCATATCAATACAATCAAAAGCAGGACGTAGGGTATTATCTCTTCAAGAGAGCCCGAACCTGGCTAAAATCATGTGTCCATGTTAACATCGCTCCAAGACGCCTAGCTTAGGACCCCTGCTACGAGATATGCCGGATTTGACACCGACATTGCTGCTTTCATTGAGAGCCTGCTGGCAGTCGCCGCAGTGCGATGGGAATTTAGATCGTCTCCGACGCGATCTACGCGTTGGTACCGAGCTTTGTTGTCGATGTCGGCATCTTCGTCGCCGGCTCGATTGGTCACCTCGGCTGGACCGAGGACTGCGCTCCGTGCCGGATCGTCAAGATCGGACGGATACTTTCATCGTCATCATCCCCGATCTCTATCAAGATCACGAGAAATCATCCATGGAGCTCGGGGGCTCGATGTTGACATCGTCCTCGAGCAACCGTGCAGTTTTTCTGGACAGAGACTCGTGTTCGTCGTCCCCGCTTCCTCGAGCATCGCCTTGACGATTGCTTTGGAGGAACTGTGCGGAATTGAGTCTCTAATGACCCCGTAAAATTTCATCGTATTCCAATGGAGGAATCTACGGCGATCTACGAAATACCGGAGCCCTGTCGAATCTGGACGGGAATCGGGATGAGTTTAGGGCGAGGTCTCCAGCTTCCAGCTCGGATATCGTTTGAAAGATCCCACCGTTCATCGGCTGCGGAATTCCCATACCGATCACCCCTCAAAATTTCAGCTCAATCCGACCGTCCAAACTCCGGGAAACATCCGATTAGTACAACGAATTTTGGATCTATTTTCTGCGCGAAAACGAATCCGACCCGAGTTCATCTTTTTCATGAACGGGTTGTCGGACGTCCTCTTTGAAGGAAATTTTCTCATCATCTCGGTCATCCGACCAAGAGTTCGGCATCGCGAGGGCCGAATTTTCATCAAGCGAACCTCGTCATCCGTGGGTTGTACGGGTCGGGCGCTCCGTTGCTTCATCAAGCCAGCATTGACCTCGTCACAAATTCCGACCTGCGTCGGCACCGCCGCGCCGTTACTTTTTCAAGCTGACGTCCACCACGCCGACCTGCTTTGACACGTCGGCTGGTATGGGGCTCTAGCGTCACCTTACCGATCTGCTCCGTCACGTCGGCTAGACTGGGGGCTTCGTCATCTCCTCATCAACCCGCTCCGGAGACTTCGGTGTCACCAGCCGACCAGCTTCGACACCTCGGCTGGCATGAGACTTCGGCGTCACCAGCCGACCAGCTTCAACACCTCGGCTGGCATGAGACTTCGGCGTCACCAACCGACCAGCTTCGACACCTCGGCTGTCGTGAGACTTCGGCGTCACCAGCGGACCTGCTTCGACACCTCGGCTGGCCTGAGACTTCGGTGTCATCAGCCGACCTGCTTCAACACCTCGGCCGGCCTAATACTTCGGCGTCACCAGCCGACCTGCTCCGTCACCTCGGCTAGACCGGGGCTTTGCCATCCCTTCATCAACCTGCTCCGGGGACTTCGGCGTCACCAGCCGACCTGCTTCAACACCTCGGCTGGCATGAGACTTCGGCGTCACCAGCCGACCTGCATGAGACTTCGGCGTCTGCCGATCACAACTTCGCCATGTTAACTGGACCGAGGACTTCATCTCGCCACATCGACCGTGCACCGTCGCCACTTCGTCAAGCCGAACTCTTCGTTCAGGCACCTCGGCGCCCAGGCCATCTTCCTTCGCTTATTTGCTTCACTTAAATTAACTAAGTAGAAGAATTTTTTTAAAATATATTATTGTATTTCTTTATTATTACTTTTGGCTTGCACTATTTTATGAGTGCAGGAAATCGACTTCGACTGCCGTCATGCGGTCACCCCGGCGTCACCTTGCCGACCTACTCCACCACCTCGGCTAGACCAGGTGCTTCGCCTCGCCACATCGGCCGAGCCGTGACACTACTTCGGAGTGCCGAACTCCTCGTTCGGTCATCTCGGGACCGGCTTGGGGGTTGGGACCTTGACCCGCTATAAGCTCGGCCTGCGTCGTCAACACCGAGCACATTAACCAGCTAAGTCGCTTTAATGCTCAAATTTCTAAAAAAAATTCGGTTCTACCGAGCATTATATTTATGTTAAATAAAAAAGTTTGTTTGTTAACAACACTTCCTTTTCCCATGATAACTGGGGGCTTCGTCGTCACGCTGCCGAACTACTCTGTCTCCTCGGCTGGACCGGGGGCTTTGCCTCGCCGCAGCAACCGTGTTGCGTTGCCACTTCTCGACCCGAGCTCTTCGCTCGGTTACCTCGGGCTTGGGGGCTGGGACCTCAGCTAGGCCGAGGACTACGTCTTTGTCCCGCCACAACCCCGGACCGCACCGAGCACATTAACCAGCTAAGTCGTTTTCGTGCTCAGCTCTCTTTAGAATTTTACTTTTTGTTCGGTTCGACCAAGCACTATACTTTTTTGACAAAAAGTTGTTTGCGAAAAACGTTCTTTGTCAAAACTTTGTTTGTTACAAACAAGTTCAAATACCCCGTTCACTTGGGGGCTTCCTTTATGAAACCTTTTCTCTCTAATGTGATTATTATTGTACAGCTTCTTTCCTTGCTCGTGTATTATGCCCAAATATGCATCATGTTGACTTAAGTGTTCCGCAAAGCTGGGTTGCCTGGTTCCTGTGCTTACCCCTACATTCCCGATTGTTCGGCTAGGGAGTAAAGGGAGCACCTCTGTGATTGTTACGATCGGGTCATCCGAACTCGTACCTCAGACGGGTGAAGCCGAAAGCTAGCGCTCTTATTATTTTCAACTATGGTTGGCACACGACGGAACTCACGCGTACACAAATCTATTGCACAAGTCTCATAGTAATTATGAGCGACCAAAGAAAGGTACCGTTGGGGGCACTATTTTCTTTGAAGATGCTTCTTACGTTACATAAGTAATATAGCATAAGTTCCCTGGGCGCGCTTTGTCTGTTACAGCCTCATGGCCTGATTGCCTGGTTATCCGAAACACCGCCGATATTCTCGGTAGGCGGAGTAGATAACACTTTTCGGCCCTTGGCCGAAGAGGGAGAAGCCGACGGTCGGTTAAGACGCGTTCAAAGTTCGGGCGAACACAGATATTATATAAGTACTTCGGTACATACAATCATTATACATAAAATTCTTTTACCCAAGTCACTTGGGGGCTCTTAAATTAATATGAGCCATTTTATAATAGATGTTTTCTTCTTAGTCGTTGCAAAGTCTTTTTCTACCACTCCTTTCTCGACTCAAGTGTATGATCAATAGCCGGGTAGCCAGGTTTCTCTCTGAAGCCGCTCGCGTTTAGTTCGCTAAACTGGCCTGAGAAACACTCCGCCTTCGGGATAGGGAGGTTGAAGCCGAAGGATGACCCACTTGAAGTCTAGAGATCGTATGTGTCATGTCAAAGCACGACGGAAGCACAATTTTAAGACCAATTTCGTATTGGCACCAAAAAACTTGATTCAATCTAGACGTAAAGTTTTTTACGCAAGTTTTTTGGTCTTTTGAGCTTATAACATCTTTCACCTATTTTATGTTTTCCTTTCAGGAAGCGGGACACTCTCTTGGTTGAGGTGTTCGGCGTGATGGTCTTGCTAGGAAACTCATTTCTAAACTATAGTTCGGCATCTTTCCTGCTGAAGTCCACCTCGGTGTTGTCAAAACATACATGACGGTTGAACTAGTTCCCGAGGAGGTACGATCCTAGGGTCGGCCATGTTGCCCAACCCAAGTCTCGGGGGCTACTGCGTTGACAATTCAATGCAGAAAATTTAAGTGCAATACAGTTTCCGAGGAGATTATGATCCTCAGGTTGGTCGGCTGCACCCAACCTGAGTCTCGAGGTCTGTGCACACCGCTTTTGTGTTCCTAAGTATGCTGCCGAGCTAGAAGTTGATCCTCATGCCGATTTCGCGAATCGACCTGAGTCTCAGGGGCTACTGGGATCAGCGGTCTTATGTCATCCTTCAGGCGCATCTCGGGTTATAGACCGACACACACCTTGAGGGCTACTGGCTATATATCTCGGCAGAGAATAAATTGCACCAATCGAAAATATCCACAAAAAATCAGCCCATGGTCGGGGTGGTGCACCACCTCGAAAGCAGTCCGGCATAAAGCTCGGGCGCAAGTGGCTGGCTCCATAGTGAGCGTTTCCGACATTAAGCTCGGACGAATTCCTTTAATTTTTTAAGGTCCAAGGTAGTTTATGATACCTCGGACGCTGATCATCATTGGAGCTTGGATGCAGTCTGGCGTTGGAGCTCGGAAGCATTCCGGCATAAAGCTCAAGATCGGAGACGCCTTAGAAGCAGTCCGGCATAAAGCTCGGATGTGAATGGCTGGCTCCATAAAAGACTATTCCGGCATTTAAGCTCGGATGAAGTCCTTCAACTTTTTCAAGACCGAGGTAATCTATGACACCTCGGATACAGTTCGGCGTTGGAGCTCGAACACAGTTCGGCGTTGGAGCTCAAACACAGTCCGGCGTTGGAGCTCGGACATAATCCGACGTTGGAGCTCGGCTGTAAAAAGACACCTCAGATGCAGTTCGGCGTTGGAGCTCGGACGCAAGAGGACACCGCCGCACGGGAAACCCTTCAAACCTGAGGTGTGGCGTAAAAAATAATAAGGCATTGATAAAGGCCAATAACTTAAAGGGGCTCCTTGGATGCCCGACGTGTGAACTCTTCAAATTCAGCTCGGCAATCCTCAAGATCGGACATGGGAAGATTTGTTGAACCAGTTTTCAAGACCGACGACCGAAGACAAAGAACTGTTCGGAAGAACCGAGGAGCGTCCCCAACTTGAAGACCGGTTCAGGGGGCTACTGACGGTGTCCTGGACTAGGGGGTACTCACCACGTCGTCTCCCGACCAGTGGGTCGGGCCGAGGACCCCCGTGATGATTCACTAATGGGCCACTTCGGGCATCCCATGCCGAATACAAGGAGGATTCCACAAGACTTGGCGCACAAGACAAGGACTCCTCTAAACCCTAGGCCTATGGTGCATGTATAAACCGAGGCCAGGCTAGTCAATAGATCAATATATTACATCTCATAATCTCGTGGTAGATACATGTACTCTGTACTATCCCCCATATCAATACAATCAAAAGCAGGACGTAGGGTATTATCTCTTCAAGAGAGCCCGAACCTGGGTAAAATCCTGTGTCCATGTTACCATCACTCCAAGACGCCTAGCTTAGGACCCCTGCTATGAGATATGCCGGATTTGACACCGACAGTCGGGTCCTGGTGGCATCATCACCATCATCTGCGATGAAACAGACGCGGTCCGTTCCCTCGAGCGGGCTTACAAGGCGGCCGCGGCCGAGCGCCGCGACGACGAGGGTGGGGCTGGGCTCGGCGTGGCTGTGCCCCCGAGGAAGGAGCAGCCGTTGCCCGTCTTGAGCTTCGTCAAGACCAAGAACACGGCCCCCGCCGACGTGGGCCCCGTGCCCGTTGCCGGCGCCAACCGCCTCCCCACATAGGGAGGCGCGCCTGGTGCCCTCCTCATGTTGGGCTCGGGGGCTTCCACGTGGGAAGCATCCGACATGGCCAGCGTGACGAGGGAGCTGCTCGGGCATCGCTTGGAGGCATGCCCCGCGGCGCGCCCCCGGAGGGAAGGAACGTGGCACGAGGCGCCGGCGTCGCGGGAATTCATCGACCAAGAAGACGTCAGGATGCGGGAGGAGTGTCGCCCGGAGTGCGGCAGGACGCGCATGTGCGTCGACATCGCGGGCCTTAGCCGGGCCGGGTCTCAAGGCTTCTTCCAGCCGCACGTCCACCGTGTTCGCATGTCCTTTTGCTAGGTGAGCGCCGGCACCGTCTTCCAAAGACTGGCGCGGCTCGCGATGGCACCTCACGTGGCACCAAGGCCCCCCGAGCTTCCAGGATCTCCGAAACCTCAGGAGCCAGTCCGCCCCTGAAGGATGAACCCCCACGACGCACGTCGACAAAAGGCCTGACGCCTCCGCAGCAGCGTGGCCGCCAGGTTACCTTCGTGGTTTGTTTGAATCAGGCAACCCCCCGTACCCCTTTTTGTGTACTTTTCGTTACTCCGAAGCTGGGACTTCCTTATTATGTAATGAACCAGATTAACCCCTGTCGAGATTGTGTCGTTTGTTTTAAGTTGTCAAGCGTAGCATCTCGTCCCCGCCAGGATCTTTGCCCCCTGCGCCGCCCCCTTGACGGTTCCATGGGGGAGGGTTGGACACGGCGTCTGCGCCAGTACTTGTCCTCGCAGCGCCGAGAAATCCAAATGACCAAGTTCTGGCTCACGGGCTGCCACCCGTGCTAGTCATCTCACCAAGGTCTTTGGTGTCCCGCCCTCCCAGAGAACCGTCACGGGCGGGTAATGGGGGCACGGCTCGGGGCGGCGGGGGTAAATCCGTCCCTGGACGGGTGCCCCGCCGCCCCGATGCAACATCAAGACGATCGCACGGTGCATCATGCGCCCATATTATGGGTCGCGAGATGCGCAACGCCTCCCGAAGGATTGGGGAAGGAACTCCTGGGCCTTGTGCCTGGAGTGTCCTACTCTCCTTTGAAATCACCACCCGTGACACTCTCACGTAAGAATGAGTGGGGCTGTATACGCCCCGGAGCCTCCTGAAAGGCCGCCCCTCAGCCTCAGGAGGACTGCCGCCCACGCCTAGTGGAAGCCCCATGCTCCGCGCTGGTGGAAGAAGAACTGAGGAAGGAGCTCCTGAGCCATGTGCCTGGGGTATCCGACCCCTCTTTTAAAATCGCCGCCCATGACCCTCTCACATAATAATGAGGTTGGGGCTGTACACGCCCCGGAGCCTCCCGAAGGGCCGCCCCTCGGCTCCGGGAGGACTCCCACCCACACCTAGTGGAAGCCCCATGCTCCGCGCTGGGTGAGATAGGAACAAACCCCGCGGTGGGGGCCGTAACAGCCCCGGGGCAAACGATCCCCGCCTCGGAAAATCACCGGCCCCTCCCGCGGCACGCGCCCACCGACCCACTTGGGACTCACGTGCGCGGGGGCTGGGCACGGTGCCTGCGCCTGGGCAAGTCCTAGCGACGCCAGGACCCAAAGGACTGGGTTTTGGCTCGCGGGCATGCCCACACGCACATCACCTCACCAAGGCGTGTGGTGCCTATCTTCCTCGCGCGACGCCTGAGTGTAAACCGGTAAGCATGTTCCTACCTAGTAGAAAATGCTTTCACACATGATTTCTCCCCGGGGCGGTTCCCCACGAACCATCGCGCGGCAGGACCCTTTGTACCGGCGACGACAGAGATGCGCCCGGCGGCTGAGCCCCGGCAACGCATAGTGTCAGAGCAAGGAGGAGAAGCTAATTTTCCACCCAAAAGCGTCCAATTTGGAGCACGAGGGACATAACCCATTTTTTGCACACCCCCGCGGGGTCAGCATGGTTCATTGCAGGGAAAGAGAAACAGCACAAGGGAGGAGCTGGACTCCTGCGGCGCCTCCCGAGATCCTGAACCTGACGCCGCCGTGCCTAGTCGGAGTCCTCTTCCTTGATGTGGGTACTCGGAGAGCCGTCGGAGTCGTCATCAATCTCACTACCCCCGGAGGAGGAGCTGCAGCCGCTGCCGCCGCTACCGCTGCTGCTGCTGTTGATCTCCATGCAGCAGTCCAGGCGATCACCGGCCTCCCCGAAGATCTTCATGAAGAGCGTGGAGGCCCCATCAAATTTGACGTGAAGGACGTGCCCCTCCTGCAGCCCGTGGGCAAGGGCGAATGACTTCCAACCACACTTCAAGAACATGAAGCCGAGTGGGTTGAACTCCGTTGCCACCCAGGAGGACCCATTGCAGCAGCCGTCCGGCTGCAGCCACAGGCCCAGAGGAGCGCGTCCCTCCATATCCCTTGCAAAGGAGTCCGGGATCCGGAGCCAGGTGCGAGGCCTGTCCTCCATCCTCACGATGAACTCGTGAAATGCGTCGGCGGAGCGGTTCTGTGGCCGGGGCGACCGGGCGGCTGCACCACCCTGTTGGCCTCGCCCACGACCGCCTCGCCCGCCGCGACCGCGCCCGCGGGCGGGGCTCCTTCCGCGTCTACTCGAGCTAACATGGGCCACCGGGGAGGGTCGACCACGCCCCCGACGAGGCGCCTCGAGCACAGCGACGGACGCGCGACGACGGCCACCGCCCCTCGCCGTCCTCGACGCGCCCACTTCATCCGTCATCGCCTTCTCCTTTTCGGTGGAGGAAAACTTCCTCACGGGTGCCATCACTGCTATGGTGGCAAGCGGCAGAGGAGACCGAAGACAAGGGGGGTAGGTTAAGGGACTCCTCCCCTCCCCCCCTTATATGCGGCCCGGGCCTCACGCCAGCCCCGGGCAGTTACCGAGGCGTCATGGGGAGTGGAGGCGGCCCCATATCCCGTCATGCGCCACGTGCTGCAAACTCCCAGGCGGTTCGGGCAGTGCAGCTCCGACCCCCCCCCCCCCCCCACCGGAGGGGCCGCAACCGCCGCAAGCCCGTGGAACGCATCGCCAAGCTCGGGGGACCGAAGGCACATGGGCCCGGGCGTCTGCGGCCCAAGGCGCGGCATGCGCCGCCTGCCGAGCGTGGCCCACCAACGAGCCCCGCAGGCCGGATCCCCGCAAGAGTCCCGCCCGCGCGGCCCGCGCCAACGGATATCGCCAGGAGCCTCCGTGACACCTCACGTGAGGCCGCGCCCTGGAGCTGTCTCAAGGACCTTTCCTAGGAAGATTCATCAAAAGAAGGGGGCGCGAGACCCGCACCCGGCAGGCCATGCCAGACCAGGCGGGGTTGGCTCTAATAATGGGCCCACGCCCGGAGACTGTCCTCGCATGCGTCGGGAATGTCTTGCCACCTCGCGGGGACCTCGGGCAACGTACTTCCCTGCACGGGGCCCGAGCACAGGCTGGTGGGCGCATGGGATCCCGCGTGGGGTACCTTGCGGGAGAACCCCCCGAGGAAGAACGGACGGAGGACAACAGCCAGGCAAGGCACGAGCTGGGTTTTGCGGGCCTCGGGCGCCGCCACCTGAGGTCGCATCGCGAGCCAGAAGCCTTTTGGCACGGGGGCTAGCAAACCCCATCAACAAGCAAGGATCGCCACAGGACGGCCCCCAGCCAGCTGAGGCATGGGGGCTGCGTAAAAGGAAAGGACCCCGCGAAGGGGGCAAGGGTGACTAAAATACGATAAGTGATTACCAATTTAAGCAAAAGTGACTTGCAAATGTCTTCCGCCCGCACGGGGCCTGGTGGTTCATAACATTACAGGGAGAAGCATAAAACTTAAGCAAAAGAGGCGTCGTCTTCGTCATGGTCGCCGGAGGCCGCGGCGTCAAGGCTCCCGCTCTCCCCCAAAGGCGCACCCTGAGCGAACGGCCCAACCAATGCCTCCACGTGCTCGCGCACCTCCTCCCTGAGGAGGCATTGGAGCACCTCAGGCACTGGGTCCATGCTGGAAAGGTCGAACGCGGGATCAAAACGGCGCAGGTTGGAGAAGACGCGCGTCAGCGCGCAGTCCAGGAGATCGCGCGCGCTTGACTCAATGTCCTCCTCCACCTTGGAAACGCCCGACTCCAGCACCTCCACCACCTTCGAGAAGAAGTCGAGGTAGTCGCCATCGCCGTGCGGGCGAGGCAGCTCCGGGACGTCCCTGACGAAGCGACGGAGAGCGCCGCTCGCGCGGCCTGCGACGCCCAGGAACTGCTGGGCGCGCTGCGCCTCCACCATGCGCACCCATGCAGCGTCGTCCTGGGCCAACTGCACGGCGTCGGCAGCTTTGCCGACTTGGGCCTGCAGTGCCGCCAGCTCCGCCTTGGCGTCCTCTTCGCTTGTGAGGGTGCCCTGGAGATCAGCCTCGACGCCCCGCAACCGAGCCCGGAGCGCATTCACCTCCCCCTGGAGGCCGTCGTAGCGGAGTTGGAGGCGGGCCTCCTGCCGGGCCAGTTCGCCCTGGTACTCCTCCAAGGCGGCCTCCCGCTCCCGAGCCACCCTCGCATCGGCGTTAACGCGAGCCTCCTCACGCACTGCCGCGAGGGTGGCCTCGTCGGCGAGGACCCGACCTTCCAGGGTCTCAAGGCGCTCGTGCTCTGCCTCCTGATCGAAGGCGGTCCGATCGGCCTCTCGCTCGTGGAGGGCCACGTCGGCCTCCCGCTCGGCAACGGCAACCTCCCTGAGGGCCAGCTCCGCCTCGCGCTCGGCGCTGGGCACAGTATGAGCAGCGTCGGGAGGCGCACGCCCTGATAACCCACAAGTATAGGGGATCGCATCAGTTTTCGAGGGTAGAGTATTCAACCCAAATTTATAGATTCGACACAAGGGAAGCCAAAGAATACTTGAGAGTATTAGCAGTTGAGTTGTCAATTCAACCACACCTGGAGATTAAATATCTGCAGCAAGGTGATCAGTAGCACATTAATATGATAGTTTGATAGCAGTAGCAACAGTATCAGTAGCGGTAACAGTAGTAGCAATTGTTTTGTAGTAGTTGGAACAGTAGCAGCAGCAATAGTAACTTAGCAAGAACAATAAGTGGAAACCTCGTAGGCACTGGATCGTTAACTCATTGGATGATATTCGTCATGTAACAGTCATAACCTAGGGTGATACAGAACTAGCTCCAGTTCATCAATGTAATGTAGGCATGTATTCCGTAATTAGTCATACGTGCTTATGGAAAAGAACTTGCATGACATCTTTTGTCCTACCCTCCCGTGGCCGCAGGGTCCATAAGGAAACTAAGGGATATTGAGGCCTCCTTTTAATAGAGAACTGGAACAAAGCATTTACACATGGTGAATACATGAACTCCTCAAACTACGGTCATCACCGTGAAGTATCCCAAATATTGTCACTATGGGGTTGACGGATCATAACACGTAATAGGTTCATATGACTAGGCAAGATCGGATCAAGAACATGGATATAGAGATGATAACATAAATGGTTAAGATCTGAAATCATGGCACTCGGGCCCTAGTGACAAGCATTAGGCATAGCAAAGTCATAGCAACATCAATCTCAGAACATAGTGGATACTAGGGATCAAGCCCTAACAAAAATAACTCGATTACATGATGAATCTCATCCAACTCCTCACCGACCAGCAAGCCTACAAAGGAATTACTCACTCCCGGTGGGGAGCATCATGGAATTGGCGATGGAGAAAGGTTGGTGATGACGAAGACCGAAGATTCCCCTCTCCGGAGCCCCAAACGGGCTCCAGATCTGGCCTCCCGATAAAGAACAGGTGGTGGCGGCGGCTCCGTATCGTAAAACGTGATGAAACTTTCTCTGATTGTTCTCTCCGAAAATAGGCATTTATAGTGGCGGCATTAGGGTCAGTGGGGCCATGAGGTGGGCACAACCCACCAGGGCGCGCACAAGGGGCCTGGCGCGCCCTGGTGGGTGATGCTCACCCTGGCCACCCTCTTCAGTGTATTTTGCCTCCAATAACTCTCATATATTCTTAAATAATTCTCCAAAAAGTTTTGTTCCATTCCGAGAACTTTTATTTCTGCACAAAAAACAACACCATGGTAGTTCTGCTGAAAACATCATTGGTACGGGTTAGTTCCATTCAAATCATGCAAATTAGAGTCCAAAACATGGGCAAAAGAGTGAGGAAAAGTAGATACGTTGGAGACGTATCAACTCCCCCAAGCTTAAACCTTTGCTTGTCCTCAAGCAATTCAGTTGACAAACTGAAAGTGATAAAGAAAAACTTTTATGAACTCTTTTGTTCTTGTTTACATATATATGCTTAAGTAGCACCCATGTTTTCAGCAAAGATTATGACTAACCATGTCAACAATAACTCTTAGAAATTATATTAACTCATATCAATAACATAAGGAACTAGCGAGCAATAATAAGATATCTCAAGCGCCAACAATTTGTCAAAACAATCATGATACAATAGGACAATAGTGGTATCTCGCTAGCCCTTTCTGAGACCGCAAAACATAAATGCAGAGCACCTCCAAAGTTCAAGCAGTGACTAAACATTGTAATTCATGGTAGAAAAGATACAGTCATGTTGCACCCAACATCAACTATACACAATGTGTCGTCGTTTTCTCACGACAGATGCCATGGGGTGGCTTATCGAGAGTGGTTGGGGCCGAAGGACGCCGACGGGCTCCGGGAGCGGGATTAGGCACAAGCGGTGAGGGACACACGATGTACCCAGGTTCGGGGCCCTCCGTGGGAGGTAACACCCCTAGTCCTGCTGGTCTAGTTAGATGGTGGGTGATGTTACAATGGCGCTCTTTGAGCCGAGGTCTAGAGGAGGAAGAAGGAGCAGCTGGCTCATCTTCCCTTGCTACGTGGGAGTGAGAGTGTGGGATAGGAGAATCCCCTCGTCCTCTCCTTGATGCATGTAGACCTCGGGGGGTTTTATAGGCCAACCCCCCGGCTTACAATATTCCTAAGGTACTAAAGGGGGGACCCGGCTGGCAGTCTCTCCAACCGGCCTGGGGGCCCGCCGGCTGAGCCGTCTCGTCGCCCGTAGGGCCCGCCAGCTGCGCGGTCCCATCGCCGACTGGGGCCCGCCAGCCGGCTCTTCTATTGGCCCGCGCCCACCTGCCGCGGCACGGGCCGCCCCGCCCGGCGTCGTCTTGCGCCAACCGGCCGAAGTCAGCGGTACGGTCGGCTGCGCTGTAGCCATGCTGGGGCAGGTAACGGAGTGGACGGCGGCGCAGCGGCACTATAGCCCTGCCGGGTCTCGATCAGTCTTTGGTCAGCGGTACGACCGCCCGGACTGTAGCCACGCACGCCCGTGCGTCAGCGGTCGCTGTAGCCACATCGGAGTCCGTCGTGGAGGTCGCGTACTGTCAGTGTACTTGGCCGCAGTGGGAGGGGACGGATACCTGCCCGTCTAGTGGTCATCGGAAGGGCCGGCCATAGGGCGGCCGGCCGTAGGCTGGCCAGGGGCTGGGCGGCCGGCCCCTGACCAGCCGGCTGTCAGCCAGCCGGCAGTGGGCCTGCCGGTAGCCCTCCAGCCGGCCTTGGTATAGCCGGCCGGGAGCCAGCCGGCCGTATGGTTTTTTCAGAAGGGGTTGGAACCCCCCGGTCTTGGCCTACCTAGGGGTAATAACCCCGTCAGTAGTCCCCGAAGCCGGCGGGGGCCCGCGTCCTTCCGACGAGGGGGAGCCGGCGGCTTCATCCGGCGGCGTCCGCCTATCGCGTGGGATCGATCGATCCGTCGGGTCGGCGACCGCCCCCGACGCCTCGGGTCCCGTCGCGCCGCTTCGGGCCCCATGCCAGACCGCGGCGCGCCACGCGGAGCGTAATGATGCTGAGGGTCCCGTACCTGGGGCCCGACGGGACGTCCTCCTGGGCCTAGCCCAATAGGCCACGGGTCTAGCCCAGTAGGCCTCAGGCCGTAGACCGGGATCCTTTATGCCCGGACCCTAGCGGTCGCGGCCCGCGGTGCCCACGTCCCGTGGAATCCCCGGGGGAGTGGGCGCAGTTAATCCCCACGTCCCCCGGGCGTCGTTCCGTATTTATAAGGGGAGGAGGGGGAGGGGCGGAGGCAGTTCGCGCACCCCCCCTCCCCATCGTCTTCCTCCTCTCGCAGTCTGTCGCTTCGGCTCGCGCTGCTGCTCCGCTTGCCTATTTTCTTGCGCTCGATCGCCTCGGAGATGGCCGACAGACCCTCCGGCAGCTGGGGTGGATCCGTCATCACCGAGGAAGACATCGTGCACCTCCGCCATGCCCGTATGCTGTCGTCAGAGGATCGTGTCGCCGCCCGTCCGCCGGGCGGCGAGGTGGTGCCCGAGCCCCAGGAGGGGGAGTTCGTGGTGTTTGCGTGGCACTTCTCGCGCGGCTTCGGCCTGCCGGTGAGCCAGTTTTGCCGCCTCTTCATGGACACCTTCGACCTCCAGCCGCACCACCTCGGGCCCAACTCCATCCTTCAACTCTCGAGCATCGTGACTCTCTGCGAGGGCTACCTCGGGCTTCTCCCCTTCGTGGAGTTGTGGAGGAAGCTCTTCTACCTCAAGGTCTTGAGGAACAACGACGTGCCGTACGCCTGCGGGGGCGCGGTGATATGCGTCCGGGGCCCGCTGTTTCCCCGCCTCGCCCTCATCGAGTCCGTCAAGAAATGGAACCGGACGTTCTTCTACGTGAAGAACGTCGACCCGGTGCGGGACTACATCCGGCTACCGGCCTTCGTCAACGCCCCGTCCTCGGGGATGAACTGGACGGGCGACAGACCGCCTGGAGATCTGGTCGGGGAGCTGGGCCGGCTCCGGACCATGAGGAGCGGAGAGGGGCTGGTTGCGGCCGATCTGGTGGCCGCCTTCATCGATCGCCGGGTGCTGCCCCTGCAGCAGAGGCCGCACCGGATCTATGACATATCGGGCCGGCGGGACCCCTGCCGGCTATCCACCTTCGACCTGTCGACAGCCCAGGTGGCGAGGCAGGTGAACGCCATCACCAACTTCAAACTGAAGCCGGGGACTTGGAGATTCAGCAAGCTGCCGTATAGCCGGCACGACCCGGCGCCCCTGGTACGCTTTGACGTGGTGATTTTCTTCCCTCTCTGTTTTTCCAGCCGGCCTCCCCTTGCTCACACGCCACGCTGACCGCAGCATTTTGTTCGACAGAACACGCCGGACGGCCCGCACCCCCGGGTATTCCAGGCGGAGCGCGCCGAATCCGACCCGGAGGATTTCGAGCTGGGGGAGGCGTCGAGGAGGAGGTCGACTCCTCGGGAGAGGTTGAGGCGGATGGGGCGATGGGCGACCCGGGAGCCGGCGGGTCTAGAGTGGCTGGTGAGTTCCCCTCCGGACCCTCCATCAAAGATTGGACTGACGACGATGATGATGACGATGATGTCCGGATCTTGGACGCGCCTCCCCCCACAGCTCGGCGGGAGCCACGCGAACGGAGCGAGGAGCGGCCGGCTCATGGCCAGACGGCCGAGGCCTCTCGTTTAGGGAAGAGGTCGGCCTCGGGGCAGCCATCGGCGCCGCCGGCGGCTCGCAAGAGAGTGCGAGCGGCCGTCGCGAACTCGCCGCCCCGGGCCAGGCGGGCCCTCACCGTCGTCGCTGGGTAAGCACTCTCCTAGTTTTTATGGGTTTCTTCGAGTTTTCGAGCCGGCAAGCGCCTGAGGGCCCATCTTTTGTTTACCCCAGGGATGCCATCGAGCTCCATGACACGGAGTCGACCGCCGACCCGGTGGAGCCGACCAGCCTGCAAGCCCAGGAGCACGCGGCCATGGCGCGGGAGGAGAAGAGGAGGCTCGCAGAATTGCGGGCCGCGAAGGCAGGGGCGAAGGGCGCGTCCTCGCGTTCGGGGGCCTCGAGCGACGGGAGGCGGAGGCGGCCTGCCAACGTGGTGCGTGCGACGGACTCGGCGGCAGAATCGACGCGGATGTCGAGGCCTCCGTCGAGCGAGCCGCGGGAGCCGGCCGTGGAGACGGCCATGGCCCCGCACATGGCGGAGGTGACCCGACCGGCGGGAGCGGTTCCCGAGCCGGCTCCGGAGACGGCCCAGCAGGGGGAGGCGGTATTGACCCCGCCCACCGTCGAGCCGGCCGCGGCAGATGTGCCCGTCGCCCCGGCTGTGCCGGAGGCGGCACCGGTGACACCGGCCGGCGGGAGGAGTGAGCCAGCCCAGCCGGCTGTCGAACCGGTCTGGCAGGTGTTGGAGCCGGCGGTGCCGGTCGTGGAGGGGCCCGAGGCCGGCTCCCGAGCCCTGGTGGTCACCACCAACCTTCCGCCGGCTGCCAGCGTGGCGGACGCCGGGTCGAGTGGTGGGTCGAGCCGGTCGAGGAGGACCATTTTTGACGTGATCCGGGACTGGAAGGCGCTGGCCCCCATCCCGATCGTCCCGGCCCTGCCAGCCAGCAACCAGGCCCTTGCGCCTGGGGAGCCAGGCCGCATCATGGCGCACTGCCGTGAGGGACTGGCTAGGTTCGCGGAGGCCGCCGAAAGCAATTTTCGGCGCGTGCAAGAGGCGGTGGAGGTGAGATTCTTCTGCCTTGCGTTGAACTTTCAGTGGGGGCGCGCAAGCGCACCCACTGGGTGTAACCCCCAAGATTCGGGCCGGCTGCTTGGCTATGTGGCAGCCGGGCCGGATCTATCCCTCTTTTGTTTGTCTAACTTCTTGTTTCTTGGCGCGGAGCAGGCTGAGAACGCCAGGCGGCAGCCGCTCTTTGATGAGGCAGTCGCTATCCACAACCGTGGCAAGCTCGGATTCTATCAGGTCCAGGAGAAGCTGAAGAAGGCGCAAGGTATGCTTATTCCAGTGGGGGCACGCGAGCGCACCCACTGGGTGTAGCCCCCGAGAGTCGGGCCGGCTGCTCGGTAGTCGGCCCGGGTCTTCCGCGTTTGAGCAACTCATGTTGGGTTTTTCGCAGAGGAGCTGACCCCAATTTGGCAGAAGAGGGACGAACTGGCCTCCGAACGGGACCGGCTGGGGCAGGAGCTCCAGGCGGTCACGTCGGAGCGGGGCCGGCTGGGTGGCCTGGTTGTTGAAGGTCAGGCGGCGCGGGAGCGCCTGACCGCGGAGCTGCAGCGGGAAGCGGCGGCCCGGGAGGACGTCGCCAAGCAGGCGGCCGACGCCACCCAGCGGGCCACCGCTCTTCAAGACGAAGTGGATCGCCTAAGGGGCGAGCTTCAGACGCGCGGGGCCGCCCTTGCCCGGGCGGAGGAGGCGCTGGAGAAGAAGCGGAGCGCGGGCCTTCAGTTTGCCCTTGAGATGGACGAGGCTTTCCAGCGTGAGTTTTGCTTTCGAGTCCTCTTCCTTTGCCGGCTACTTTTGACTTGCTTTCGACTCGCTTTCGACTCGTTTGTTGATTCTTCTCTTTCCCTAGACCGGTTCCCGGATACCCAGCACCGCGCCGAGCGGGCTGTTGCGGAGCACCGGGAGTGCCTGCGGCAGCACGGGCAGGAGGTCGACGAGCATGCCGACTGGGACGTGCCGGAGCTTCTGCTGGCTGTCGAGAACCTGCGGATCCACGTTCAGCACTGCATGGACCGGCTCCTTACGGCCGGCAAGGAGGTGATTTCGGCCCTCTGGACGGGTCGTGGGGCCCCGGAGGGCCGCGTGGCGCTGTGGCTGGAGAATGCGGTGGCCCGGCTCGAGGTTTGGAAGGCGTCGGCGGCCCGCTCCGGGGCGCAGATGGCCCTTCGGTTTGTCACCTCGTGGTACCCCCGGCGTCAATTTGGACCGGCTGGTCACGATGCGGGAGGTCCCCGAGGCGGAGCGAGCCGCCCGCGAAGGCGCCCTGGTCCATCGAGCCAACGAGCTGGCGTCCTACGTCGACCCGGACGAGCTCCTGTCGACGCTAGGTGAGGACGGCGAGCCGGTCGCCGAGGACTCCTTCGGGAATCCCCAAGGACCCGAGGATGACGAGGTCGCCGACGAGAGCACCGCCTCCAGCACCGGCAGCGACACCGAGGCCGCGGAGGCCATGGAAGAAGAGCCGACGGCGGCGGCTACCCCTGGTCAGACTGTTGAGTCAGCCGACGATGCACCGGTAGCCTGAGCGGCTCTGCGCACTTTGTATCTTTTTCTTTTTGCTGAGAAACTTATTAAGACGCATTTCCACCCACTCGGGGTGTATTGTAAAGAATCTTCGGCCTGTGGCCTTTTGTTTATAACTTGCTTGAAGTTTGAAATGTTTGCGTGCCGGCGCCTCCTTTGCCCTTTGCCTTTCGACTCATTTTTTACGCAAAGATTCCTTCCGGCTTCCGCCCCGCCTGTCAGCCAGCCGGGAGCCGGATTGGGACAGGGACGGGGCATCGTCCTTGGGAAAACCGAGCAGGCCTTAGAGTCGTCCGGCTAGGGTTAGGGCGAGCCGGCAAAGGCTGGTTTCTAGAGGTAACACGATCCGGTCGGTCCTGTCCGGCTGCTACTCGTCAGGCGGCGTTCACGTGATAAGTTCTTTCCTTCCCCATGGTTCCGCCAGCCGGGCGGCCGGGGGCCGGTCTGTGGCTGGTCAGGGGGGGTAGGAAAGGGTTGCTTGCTCACACTACTTGTCTGCCTCGGAGGAGAGCCAGCGAGCCCCCGGGCCAGGGAGCCGGACCCGGGTGCCTTGCTTGAAAAATGACAAGCCTTCGATGGAATTGAAAAGGGGCGTGCCCCAAGTGCCGGCTTGGGGCCCCCGTTGCGTTCATTAAGTACCAACAGAAGGGAAGATACATACATACACGGGTTTAGCAGTAGAACGGTCGAAGGAGTGCCGCGTTCCATGGGCGCTCCGTCTCCTCGCCGGAGGCATCTCTTTTGCGCTTCTGCGACTTCTGGGCATCTATCAGGTAGTAGGCGTTGTTGTGCAGCGCCTTGCTGATGATGAACGGGCCTTCCCATGGGGAGGACAGCTTGTGCTGGCCGGCGGTCCGCTGGATCCGCCTGAGCACTAGGTCCCCCTCGCGGAAGGAGAGGGGTCAGATCCGCTTGCTGTGGTAGTGCCGGAGCTTCTGCTGGTAGATGGCCGTCCGGCTCAGGCCCAGCTCAGGTGCTTCTTCGAGTAGGTCGACACCGTCTTCTCTTGCCTCCTTTGCGTCTTTATCCGTATACAGGGTGACCCGAGGCGAGTCAAACTCGATGTTTGTGGGGATGATCGCCTCGGACCCGTATACGAGAAAGAAGGGGGTGTAGCCGGTTGACCGGTTGGGCGTGGTCCTGAGGCTCCAGAGGACAGCCGGCAGCTCATCGATCCAGCAGCCGGCCGACCGCACGAGGGGCGCCACGAGCCGAGGCTTGAGGCCGGCTAGGATCAGGCCGTTTGCCCTCTCCGCCTGGCCGTTTGGCTGTGGGTGGGCCACCGATGCGAGGTCGAGCCGGATGCCCTCTTGGGAGCAAAAACGCGCCATTGAGCCTTTGGCGAAATTTGTGCCATTGTCGGTGATGATGCTGTGGGGAACGCCGTAGCGGACCGTGACATCCTTGATGAACCTGACGGCCGTGGGGCCGTCCAGTTTCTTTATGGGTCTGGCTTCGATCCACTTGGTGAACTTGTTGACAGCCACCAGCAGATGCGTCATGCCGCCCCGTGCGGTCTTGAAGGGCCCTACCATGTCCAGTCCCCAGACGGCAAAGGGCCACGAGAGTGGGATGGTCTGGAGGGCTGTTGCCGGCAGGTGACTCTGTGTGCTAAAGCGCTGGCATCCCTCGCACTTATCGACCAGCTGCTTGGCCTCTTCCAAGGCCGTCGGCCAATAGAAGCCGTGGCGGAATGCCTTGGCCACCAGGGTTCTGGAGGCGGCGTGATGCCCGCACTCGCCCTGGTGGATGTCGAGGAGGATTTCTTGCCCCTTCTCCGGCTCGACGCAGCGTTGGAACACGCCGGTGCTGCTGCGATGAACTAGCTCGCGGTTGATGATGCTGTAGGCCGGGGCCCGGCGTTGGATTTGTCTTGCCGTGGCCTCATCGGGGGGGAGCTCGCCGCGCAAGAGGAAAGCCAGAATGGGCTGGGCCCACGAGGGGGCCGAGACGGGAGCCGGCTCGAGCTCGAGCGGAGCGCCGGGGGCAGCCGGAGCCCCCGGGTCCGGCCCGTCAGTCCCCGGGACCGGCACGCCAGCCCCCGGGACCGGCTCGCCAGTCCCCGAGACTGGGACAGCGGGGGGTGCGGCGATCGCCGTTAGGACGGCCGTGGAGTCGGAGCCAGCCGCCGCGGGGGCGCCGGATGCTGGAGCCGACGGAGTCGGTGTCGCCGCCGGAGCTGATGGTGCCGGCAGAGAAGCCGGAGCTAACGGTGCCGGCGGAGCTGCCGGAGCTGGCGAAGAGCCGGTGACGTCAGCCGGCACGAAGATAGACTCCGATTCGGGGGAAGGCTTGATCGAAGGCTTGAGCAGCCGTTCGAGGGAGACGCCGGCTGGGATGGCCTGCCGGGTGGAGCCGATTTTCGCCAACGTATCGGCCGCCTCGTTGTCCGCCCGGGGGACGTGGTGGAACTCACAGCCCTCGAAGGAGCCGATGAGCTGCTGGACGAGGAAGCGATATCTGGCCATGTTGGCGTCCCTGGCATCCCATTCGCCAGAGACCTGCTGCACCACGAGGTCGGAGTCGCCAAAACAGAGGATGCGTCGGATCCCGATCTCCTTGGCGAGCCGGAGGCCGTGGACGAGTGCCTCGTACTCGGCCACGTTGTTGGAGGTGGCGAAGAGGATCTGGAGCGCGTACTTGAGCTGGTCCCCCTTCGGGGACGACAAGACGATGCCATCCCCCAGGCCGGTTCGCATCTTCGAGCCGTCGAAGTGCATGCGCCAATGCATGGAGTCTGGGGGAGGCGGCACGAACTGGGTCTCGGCCCAGTAGACGAGGAAGTCCGCCATCGTCTGCGACTTGATGGCGGTGCGCGGCTCGTACCGAATCTCGTGGTCGGCGAGAGCGATGGCCCATTTGGCGATCCGGCCGGTGGCGTCCCGGCCGCTCATGATCTCGCCGAGCGGGGCCGTGCTCACCACGGTGATGGTGTGCTCCTGGAAGTACTGCTTGACCTTCTTGGTGGCAAAGTATATGCCGTAGCACATCTTCTGGTAGTGGGGGTGGTTATGCTTGGAGGCGGAGAGGACCTCGCTGAGGTAGTAGACGGGGCGCTGGACCGGCAGCGCTTTGCCTTCCTCCGGTCGCTCCACCACCAACACGACGCTGATCATGCGGGTGGTTGCCGCGAGGTACGTGAGCATCGGCTCCTTCTCAGCTGGCGCCGCCAGGACGGGAGCGCTAGAGAGCGCGCACTTGAGATCGCGGAACGCCTCGTCCACCTGGTCGTTCCACTCGAACTTGGGTGTCTTCTTCATGAGTTGGTAGAGGGGCAGCGCCTTTTCGCCCAGCCGGATGACGAACCGGCTGAGAGAGGGGAGGCAGCCGGTGAACTTCTGGACGTCGCGGAGCTTGGCCGGCTTGTGCATGCGCTCGATGGCTCTGATCTTCTCCGGGTTAGCTTCGATGCCGCGAGCGGACACGAAGAAACCCAAGAGCTGGCCGGCTGGCACGCCGAAAACGCATTTCTCCGGGTTGAGCTTGATCTTGTACTCGCGCAGGTTAGCGAAGGTCTCCCGGAGATCATCGAGGAGGCTGAAATGCTTCTTGGTCTTGACGACGATGTCGTCCACGTAGACGTGGACGTTCCTGTCGATCTGGGGCAGGAGACACTTCTGCATGCAGCGCTGGAAGGTAGCGCCCGCGTTCTTCAGGCCGAAGGACATGCTGATGTAGCAGTAGGCCCCAAAAGGGGTGATGAAGGAGGTCTTCGGCCGGTCGGCTGGATCCAGCTTGATCTGGTGGTAGCCGGAATAGGCGTCCGGGAAGGACAGCAAGTCGCAACCGGCCGTGGAGTCGATGACTTGATCGATCCGGGGCAGGGCGAATGGGTTCTTGGGACATGCCTTGTTTAGGTTGGTGTAGTCGATACACATGCGCCAGGTCTTGTTTTTCTTCAGCACCAGGACTGGGTTGGCCAGCCAGTCCGGGTGGAACACTTCCATGATGAAGCCGGCTGCGAGCAGCCGGGCGATCTCCTCTCCTATAGTACGCTGCTTCTCCTCGGAGAAACGGCGTAGGGGGTGCTTGACCGGCTTTGCGTCCGGCCGTACATGAAGTTTGTGCTCGGCGAACTTCCTCGGGACACCCGGCATGTCTTTTGGAGACCATGCAAAGATGTCCCGATTCTCACGGAGGAAGTCGACGAGCTCGCCTTCCTATTTGCTGTCGAGGTGGGCGCCGATGGTGACGCACTGCTTGGGGTTGGCCAGGTCGAGCGGCACCTTCCTGGTGTCCTTGGACGGCTGGAACGACGCCTCGCTGGCCGACTGGGATGGAGGAGCCGGCACGGCCGGCTGACCAGAGGTGTGAGCCACGAGCCGGTCGAGCTGTCGTTTCTCCTTTGCTATCTCCAGGGCCTCGGCCAGCGACGGTGATGATGCCCTTGAGGCCCGGCATCTTGAGCTTGAGGTAGGCGTAGTGGGGGATCGCCATGAACTTGACGAGGGCCGGCCGGCCCAGCAGCGCGTGGTAGGGACTGTCAAGGTCCACCACCTCGAACCAGACCGGCTCACGGTGGAAGTGGCTCTGGTCGCCGAAGAGGACGTCAAGCTCGATATTGCCGATGGGGGTGCAGGACTTTCCCGGCACGATGCCGTGGAAAACCGTCCGGCTCGCCCGCAGGTCTTTCTCCCCGAGCCCCAGTTTGAGCATCGTGTCGCGATAGAGGATGTTGATGCTGCTGCCCCCATCGATCAACACCCGCGAGAAACGGCAGGTGCGCCTCTCGGAGACGATGGTGGGATCAAGGACGAGGGCGTAGCTGCCCGGGTTTGGCATCACGGCCGGGTGGTCCGCCCGGCTCCAGGTGACCGGCTTCTCGGACCAATGCATGAACTGGGGGACCGAGGGGACGGTGGCGTTCACCTCGTTCCGGCGCTGGCGCACGCTGTGCTTGTCGGTTGCTTCGCTGGTGAAGACAACGTAGGACCCGTCCTGGTTAGGGCACTGTTCATGGAGGCGGCCGTCGTTGGCAGCCGGGGCCGGAGCAGGCGGCTGGGCCGGAGCCGGAGCCGGCATGCGGGGAGCCGGAGGAGGAGGAGCCGGAAGGCCCTCGCCTCGGGCTAGCCGCTGGGAGAAGCTGCACTGCCGGAGCGTATGGGTGGCCAGCTTGGCCCCGGAGTGGTGCTTGCAGGGTAGGTCGAGCATCTGCTCGAAGGTGAGCTTGGGCTGCCAGGCGATCTTGCCGGTTCGCTGACGCTGGCTGGAGCCCTGGGCAGCCGGCTGCTCCTCTTCGATGGTGGCGACCTGCCGGCTCCCATAGCGGGGATCCGGCTGGTCGGATTTGCGTTTGTTGTTCAGCTGCTGCCGGTTGTCGGTGGCCGCCTGCGGCGCAGCAGGCGGCCGGGCTGGCTTGGCTGGCGTGGTGACCTTCATCCGCATTGCGGAGTCGGCCGTGGCGTATTTGTCTGCCTTGGCCATCAGATCCGCCAGGGTCGCCGGCTCGGAGCACAAGAGCTTGTGCTTGAGGGGGGTGCCGTCGCAGCAACCCTCAATGAAATACTGGATGGCTTGCACCTCATGCACCCCCTCGCAGGAGTTGCGGAGCTCGGTCCAGCGCGTGAGGTAGTCGCGGAGGGGCTCCTCCGGCCCCTGGACGCACATGGCCAGCTCGCGGGGCCGACCGGGCCGTTTGTAGGTGCCGGTGAAGTTGCGGACGAACGCTTCCTCGAAGTCCGTCCAGGTGTTGATGCTTCCGGCCGATAGGCTGTTAAGCCAGGTCCGGGCCGAGCCGGTCAACATGAGGGGAGCGTAGCGTACGGCTACGCGTTTGTTTCCCCTGGCGATGCCGACTGCAATAGTGTAGTCGATCAGCCAGTCTTCCGGCTTGGCGGCGCCGTTGTACTTCGGGGTGTCGCGAGGGAGAGTGAAGCCGGCCGGGAACGGCTCGTTGCGGATCCGGGGGCCGAACACGCCGGGCCGATCGAGCCCTCCTCCTCGAGGAGGGCCGACTGTGCTAGCCGGTCGATGCGGGTTCGGGCGTCGTTCTCGCTCCACGGGACGCGCGGGCCGAGCTGAGCGGGGAGCTCGGGGCGGACAGTCGGGGCAGGCGAGCGGGCACGTTCCCGCCGCGGGGGCGGGGTATGGTCCTGGCTGCGCCGGCTGCCGCCAGCCGGAGCATCGTCGCACCGGCTATTGATGGCCGGCTGCTCGTCTCGCAGCCGGGTGCGTCCGTTGTGAGACCCAGCGCCCCGCCGGCCAGAGCCGCGAGGGGAAGAGGCTTGCTGGACTGGTCGGCGCTGGCGAGCAGTAGGCGGAGCGTCCTCCTCGGGGACGGGAATTTCGGAGCCGGCGTTGATGCCGTCCAGCCGGGCCTGCTGGGCGTTGGCGGTGGCGATGAGGTCTTGGATGTGTCGGTCCTGCTGCTCTCGCTCTTCGCCCACCAGGCCGGCGAGGTCGGTGTAGGCTACGTGAGCGGCCCTCAGGTTGGCGGCCGGCGTGTCGTAGGTGGGAAGCCTACCGCCGAGGATCTCCGCGACCACGCGGTCGCGGTTGCGGACATCACCGCGCCGGCTGCGCTCGTTGCCGGCGGGGGTGAGGCCGTAGGCAGAGTTATACTCGCGCTGCGCGAACTCCATCCGGCGGTTGGTGGTGGCAAGCACGGTTGCCTCGTCGAACAGCAGCCGGCGAGCAGCCTCCAGCTCCGCCGTAGTCGTGGCTGGGTTCGTCGTAGGCGCGACGGGAGTGCTGAGGCCCCGAAGCACGGAGCCGAGGGGGTCGGAGGTGCCGGCGCGAGCGGCCATGGCGGCCGCGTCCGCCTCCGCCCTGGCACGGCCGGAGGTCGTGGAGGATCCGGTGGCCATTACCCCCGCGCGGACGCGGGAGTCGTTGGCCTCACCCGGGACGAGTGTGCCTACGAACGAGGGCGGGTCGAGGCAGTCAAGTACCTGGCTAGGGTACTCGTCGGCAGCTGGCTCATCGGCGAGGCTCAGCCTGCCGACGCGCTCGGTGAGGACGGCGATGTAGACTAGAGCGTCGCTGCCGAGGCACTCGTCAGAGAGGCCGGCAGCGTCGCCCGCAGGACTAGCGGGAACGGGGTTCCGCCCTGTAGGAGCAAGCCCCACGAGCATGCAGTTCCACCCGGACGCGAGGCGGCCAGGGGGAAACGGTGAAGGGTCCCACCCGGAGCGTGACTCCGGCCGGCGCCGCGTCCTGCCCCACGGTGGGCGCCAACTATCGTCGTTTTCTCACGACAGATGCCATGGGGTGGCTTATCGAGAGTGGTTGGGGCCAAAGGACGCCGACGGGCTCCGGGAGCGGGATTAGGCACAAGCGGTGAGGGACACACGATGTACCCAGGTTCGGGGCCCTCCGTGGGAGGTAACACCCCTAGTCCTGCTGGTCTAGTTAGATGGTGGGTGATGTTACAATGGTGCTCTTTGGGCCGAGGTCTAGAGGAGGAAGAAGGAGCAGCTGGCTCCTCTTCCCTTGCTACGTGGGAGTGAGAGTGTGGGATAGGAGAATCCCCTCGTCATCTCCTTGATGCATGTAGACCTCGGGGGGTTTTATAGGCCAACCCCCCGGCTTACAATATTCCTAAGGTACTAAAGGGGGGACCCGGCTGGCAGTCTCTCCAACCGGCCTGGGGGCCCGCCGGCTGAGCCGTCTCATCGCCCGTAGGGCCCGCCGGCTGCGCGGTCCCATAGCCGACTGGGGCCCGCCAGCCGGCTCTTCTATTGGCCCGCGCCCACCTGCCACGGCACGGGCCGCCACGCCCGGCATCGTCTTGCGCCAGCCGACCGAAGTCAGCGGTACAGCCGGCTGCGCTGTAGCCACACCGGGGCAGGTAACGGAGTGGACGGCCGCACAGCGGCACTGTAGCCCTGCCGGGTCTCTATCAGTCTTTGGTCAGCGGTACGACCGCCCGGACTGTAGCCACGCGCGCCCATGCGTCAGCGGTAGCTGTAGCCACATCGGAGTCCGTCATGGGGGTCGCGTCCTGTCAGTGTACTTGCCCGCAGTGGGAGGGGACGGATACTTGCCCGTCTAGTGGTCATCGAAAGGGCCGGCCGTAGGGCGGCCGGCCGTAGGCTGGCCAGGGGCTGAGCGGCCGGCCCCTAACCAGCCGGCTGTGAGCCAGCCGGCAGTGGGCCTGCCGGTAGCCCTCCAGCCGGCCTTGGTATAGCCGGCCGGGGGCCAGCCGGCCGTATGGTTTTTTCAGAAGGGGTTGGAACCCCCGGTCTTGGCCTACCTAGGGGTAATAACCCCATCACAATGCATGAGGATGACAATGGTGCTCTCAGGTCTGGCGCTTATTTGAGAAGGTGATGACTCAACATAAAAGTAAATAGATAGTCCCTTCATAGAGGGAAGCATGGATTTGCAGCGGTGCCAGAGCTCAAAGTTTAAAACAGAGATAGATATAATTTGGGGAGGTACACCCTTCCTGTCAACGTCACAACCAAGAGTTATCAATATCTTCCATGCTAAACAAATTAGCGGCGGTTCCCAAGCGGTAAAAGTAAAGGTTTACTCCCCCTCCACCAACAATCACACTCCACGGCTAGCCGCATCCACGGGTACCGTCCAAACCAACAACATTCCTGGGTGAGTTTTGTTTAATTATTTTTGATTTTTTTGATTTCGGGACTGGGAATCCCTATTACCGCCCCTCTCGTGTAAGGACGAGTGAATAAACACTCATCATGAGAATAAGTCGCTTAGCATGGAAGATACTGACCACCCCCTGTCGCTCCATGAGCGGTCCAGGCTCACAAAACAGATATTTATTTGAATTTTTAGAGGTGGCACATGCAAATTTACTTAGAACGGTAGGGTAATACCACATATAGGTAGATATAGTGGACTCATCTGGCACAACTTGGTTTAAGGGTTTTGATGCACAAGCAGTATTCCCGCTTAGTACAGGCGAAGGCTAGCAAATAGATTGAGAAGCGGCCAGCTAGAGAGCAAAAACGGTCATGAACATGCATTACATATAATCAACATTGAATACTAGCATGAGTAGGATATGGACACCATGAACATAAATATCATGAAGGCTATGTTGGATTTGATTCAACTACATGCGTGAACATGTGCCAAGTCAAGCCACTTGAAACATTCAGAGGAGGATACCATATCATCATACCGCATCACAACCATTTTAATGCATGTTGACACCCAAGATAAATCATTATCCACTCCTAGCTACTTAAGCATGGCATGAACAACTATAATCTCTAATAGTCATTGCAAACATGTTTGATCATAATGAGCTGAATCAAGGATACTAGGTTAAACATATTTACAAAAACAAAAAAAGTTGAGTTCATACCCGCTTTTCTCTGCCACAGTCAATTCATCAAATGTCGTCATTATGGCCTTTCACTTGCACGACCGAATGATAAGAAAATAATAATAGTGCAAGAGTGTCGTGGACTAAGCTGGAATCTGCAAACATTTTATTCAAGAGGAGAAGACAAGGTAATATGGGCTCTTTGTTAGAATAAACAATAATGCAGATGAGAGCCACTCAACAATTTCATTGTGGTCTTCTCCTAGGTACAACTCAAGTAAAAAGAAAAGAAATTCAGAGAAACACACTGAAGTATTTTTGGAGTTTTTGGTTTTTCTTGAAGAAAGCAAATTAAAGAGGAAAAACAAAAACGAGAAAAACTATTTACACGGGAAAGCTCCCAACAAGTAAAAGAAGAAGCAAGAAATCTTTTTGGGTTTTATTTTAATGCAACAATTAAACTAAGCTAGAAAGAAAAACTAAAAAGAAGTAGGAAATATTTTTGGATTTTCTCAAAGTTTTTCAAACACACAAGAAGAAAGCGAGAAAACAATATTAGCATGGATATTACAATGAAAAAGTATGAACACCGACAACTGGAATGAAATGTGTGAACATGAATGTAATGTCGGTGGAAATACGCACTCCCCCAAGCTTAGGCTTTTGGCCTAGCTTGGTAATCACCATCCGTATGAATAATAATCTGGACGATGGCTCACTGAGGCCCTCGGTGCAAACTCCACGGCCCTCCTGGCAGCTTCCACCTCCGCATTATGCGCATGGTCCTCACTCTCAAGGACATAGTATCTTCCCCTATTGTGAAAATCAAAGAGAGCAGGAGCAGGCAAAGCAACAGGCACAATGTTTTTTTTATTAAATCTCAAGTTATAAGTGTAGTTAGTGGTCGTACCCGTAAGGAACTTATGACGCTTCATGGCATCAAAGTCTAAATACTGAGTAGGTAAGATGGGGTCATTAGGCCATGGTGATACATTTAACCTTTCCGCTACACGGGAGGCATAGATTCCTTCATAAAAATTGCCATTAGCAGCAATGAGCTGCAGCCTCCGTGCGACAATTGCACTAAGATTATAATTCTTATTCCCAGTTATGGCAGTATGTAAGAGACTCAAATCATGAGCACACAATGTGCTACAATCTTGTTTGCCTACGATACATTTACCGTTAAAGAGCGCAAAATATTGTATCGAGGGAAAATGGATGCTGCTAATTCTTCCCTGTGTTACCCCCCTATCTTCACCGAAGCAAAGATTAACTAAAAATGACTCATATTCAGATTTTGTTGGTTCGTCGAGGGAACCCCAATATGGAAGTTTGCATGCTTCACTGAACATTTCTAACGGCATGGTGAAGGAACGGTCATACAGGTTGAATGAAACTCTAGACTCACGAGAAAAATATTTAAATTTCTTTGTGAAGGTTTTCGTGAGTTCGAGGTGTTGGGGGCACTTATCTGCAATGAAGGGAGAAAGCTCTGTATTGTGGATAAATTGGTCAAATTCCTCCTTAATACATGCACCTTCCATGAACTCGTCGCACGGCCACAAGCATGATTTGGTGGCGGCATCTCGCATCGAGCTTTTGCTCGGCTCAACATAAGACTATCGAACCGAGCCTCCACTTGATGAGGCTTCCGAGGATCTCCTCCTCGAAGAACTCCTAAAGAATTGCATTTTTATTCCTATAAAAATTCAAGTAGCAATCCCTCCAAACAGTTTCAGAAACGGAGCTTCGAGCTAAGAGATCGAAATCCGCGGGTTTGAGAGCAAGAACACGGGAATGGTGGTTGTGGTGAATTTTTTCTGGAGGTAGGTGATGATGTGGGCTAAAGAGATAAGTGAGGGGGCCCACGTGGGGACCACAACCCACCAGGGCGCGCCTGGGGGTGCTGGCACGCCCTGGTGTCTTGTGGGCACCAGGTGCACCCCCCTCTCGTATTATTTCCACCAAAAATTCATAAATATTCGGAAAAAATCGTGTTAAATTTTGAGGGCATTCTGAGAATTTTTATTTTTGGGTCATTTTTTATTGCACGGAGAAAACAGAAAACAGGGTAATCATGACATTTTATTTTATTTGACTAACTAAAACAGAAAATAAAAGGTGGGAGCAGAGAGTTGTGCTTACTAGATTCATCAACTTCATACCTCTCAAAAATGATTCATTAATAAGGTTGATCAAGTCTTATTAACAACCACTTCCGATTAGCATGAAACCGAAGAACTTTCGTAAAACACTAAGTTACCTCAATGGGGATGTGCATATCCCCAACAATAAGTATATCATATTTCTTTTTGGCAGTAGGAAGAGGTAATTGAAAGCTTCCAATAGTGATGGTCGGAGATTCTTCAATAACATTAATACCATTCACCTGGAATTGTTTCTTCGGAAAGTGCACCGTATGCTCATTACCATTGATATGAAAAGTGACTTTGCTTTTATTGCAATCAATAACAGCCCCTGCAGTATTCAAAAAAGGTCTACCAAGGATAATCGACATGTTGTCGTCCTCTGGCATCTCAAGAATAACAAAGTCAGTTAGAATAGTAACATTTGCAACAACAACGGGCACATCCTCACAAATACCGACAGGTATGGCTGTTGATTTGTCAGCCATTTGCAATGATATCTCAGTAGGTGTGAGTTTATTCAGATCAAGTCTTTTATATAAGGAGAAAGGCATAACACTAACACCGGCTCCCAAATCACACAAAGCAGTTTTGACATAGTTTCTTTTGATGGAGCAAGGTATAGTTGGTATTCCAGGATCTCCAACTTTTTTAGGTACTCCATCCTTAAAAGAATAATTAGCAAGCATGGTGGAGATTTCAGCTTCAGGTATTTTTCTTTTATTAGTGATGATGTCTTTCATATACTTTGCATAAGGGGCCATCTTCAAGATATCGGTTAAGCGGGTACGCAAAAAGACTGGCCTAATCATCTCAGCAAAGCGCTCAAATTCTTCATCATCCTTTTTCTTAGATGGCTTAGGTGGAAATGGCATGGGTTTCTGAACCCATGGCTCTCTTTCTTTACCATGTTTCCTAGCCACAAAGTCCCTTTTATCATAGCGTTTATTTTTAGGTTGTGGGTTAACAAGATCAGGAGCAGGCTCTATTTCAACATCATTAGCCACAAAGTCCCTTTTATCATAGCGTTTATTTTTTGGTTGTGGGTTATCAAGATCAGGAGCGGGCTCTATTTCAACATCATTATCTCGTTCTCTATTATTACTAGGTTGAGCATCTTCATGAACATCATAATTATCATTTTCATTATCACTAGGTTGATGTTCACTGCCAGATTGAGTTTCAGCATCGGAAATAGAGACATCATTATTATCAGGAGGTTTTTGTGTCTCAGGTTCACTAGAGGTATGCAAAGTCCTATCATTTTTCTTTTTCTTTTTCTTCTTGGAAGGACTAGGTGCATCAGTATTAATTCTCTGAGAGTCTTGTTCAATTCTTTTAGGATGAACCTCAGGATAAAGTGGTTCTTGGGTCATTCTTCCTCCTCTAGTTACCACTCTAGCAGCAAAATCATTCATATTATTATTCATTTCATCAAGCAATTCTTTTTTAGATTTAGCAACTTGTTCTAACTGAGTTTGAACCATAGAGGCATGCTTTCCTACACCTCTAACATCATTACTGATTCTAAATAGCAAGTCACTCAAGCGGGCAATCATATCAGAATTATATTTCAATTGTTTCAGGACATGAGCATTGAAATGATCTTGCTTCATAATATAGTTATCAAACTCATATAAGCATTGACTAGGATGTTTATTGTGGGGAATGTCACTTTCATTAAACTTTAATAAAAAATTTACCTCTACCACCTGTGGAGGTGGTGGTGTGTCAAGGCCATGTATTTCTTCCATAGGTGGCAAATTCTTAACATCCTCAGCTTTAATACCTTTTTCCTTCATAGATTTCTTTGCCTCTTGCATATCTTCAGGACTGAGAAATAAGATACCCCTCTTCTTCGGAGTGGTTTTAGGCGGTGGTTCAGGAAGAGTCCAATCATCATAATTCTTCAATATGTTATTCAATAATTCCTCAGCTTGTTCAACAGTTCGTTCCCTGAAAACACAAGCACCACAACTATCTAGGAAGTCCCTAGAAGAATCGGTTAGTCCATTATAAAATATATCAAGTATTTCATTTTTCTTGAGAGGGTGATCAGGCAAAACATTAAGCAACTGGATAAGCCTCCTCCAAGCTTGTGGGAGACTCTCTTCTTCAATTTGCACAAAGTTAAATATTTCCTATAAGGCAGCTTGTTTCCTATGAGCAGGAAAATATTTTTCAGAGAAGTAGTAGATCATATCCTGGGGACTACGCACACAACCAGGAGTAAGAGTATTGTACCATGTCTTAGCATCACCATTTAATGAGAACGGAAATAACTTAAGGATGTAATAGTAGCGAATCTTCTCATCATGAGCAAAGAGGGTGGCTATGTCATTCAGCTTAGTAAGGTGTGCCACTACAGTTTCAGTTTCATAGCCATGGAAAGGATCAGATTCAACCAAAGTAATTAACTCTGGGTCGACAGAGAACTCATAATCCTTATCGGTAACAAAGATAGGTGAAGTAGCAAACTTAGGATCACATTTCATTCTAGCATTCAAAGTCTTTTCCTTGTACTTGCGTAGAAATTTCTTAAGATCGTTTCTATCCTTGCAAGAAAGAATTTCTCTAGTTATCTCTTCGTCCATAACATAACCTTCAGGTATCTTAGGCATTTCAAACTTAGGAGAGCTAGGACTAGTAGGTGTTTCATAATCATCATCGGTTTCAGCAATCTCATTCTCTTTAGCTCTAGCAATTTGTTCATCAAGAAATTCTCCTAGTGGCACATTATCATCAAGCATGGTACTAGCATCATCATAAGCATCATTCATAGCAGAAGTAGCATCATCTATAACTTGCGACATATCAGGATTACTAGCATGTGGTGGTGTTGCAAGCTTACTCATAACAGAAGGTGGATCAAGTGCGGAGCTAGATGGCAGTTCCTTACCTCCCCTCGTCTTAGAGGAAAAAATATTGGTCTTTGGATCCTTCAGATTCTTCATAGTGATAAATTGATATAAATCCCAAGTGACTCAACAAATATTTCTATGCTCCCCGGCAACGGCGCCAGAAAAAGGTCTTGATAACCCACAAGTATAGGGGATCGCAACAGTTTTCGAGGGTAGAGTATTCAAGCCAAATTTATAGATTCGACACAAGGGGAGCCAAAGAATACTTGAGAGTATTAGCAGTTGAGTTGTCAGTTCAACCACACCTGGAGATTAAATATCTGCAGCAAGGTGATCAGTAACACAGTAATATGATAGTTTGATAGCAGTAGCAACAGTATTAGTAGCGGTAACAGTAGTAGCAATAGTTTTGTAGCAGTTGGAACAGTAGCAGCAGCAATAGTAACTTAGCAAGAACAATAAGTGGAAATCTCGCAGGCACTGGATCGGTAACTCATTGGATGATATTCGTCATGTAACAGTCATAACCTAGGGCGATACAGAACTAGCTCCAGTTCATCAATGTAATGTAGGCATGTATTCCGTAATTAGTCATACGTGGTTATGGAAAAGAACTTGCATGACATCTTTTGTCCTACCCTCCCGTGGCTGCGGGGTCCATAAGGAAACTAAGGGATATTAAGGCCTCCTTTTAATAGAGAACCAGAACAAAGCATTAACACATGGTGAATACATGAACTCCTCAAACTACAGTCATCACCGCGAAGTATCCCAAATATTGTCACTATGGGGTTGACGGATCATAACACGTAATAGGTGCATATGAGTAGGCAAGATCGGATCAAGAACATGGATATAGAGATGATAACATAAACGGTTTAGATCTGAAATCATGGCACTCGGGCCCTAGTGACAAGCATTAGGCATAGCAAAGTCATAGCAACATCAATCTCAGAACATAGTGGATACTAGGGATCAATCCCTAACAAAACTAACTTGATTACATGATGAATCTCATCCAACTCCTCACCGACCAGCAAGCCTACGAAGGAATTACTCACTCCCGGTGGGGAGCATCATGGAATTGGCGATGGAGAAAGGTTGGTGATGACGAAGACCGAAGATTCCCCTCTCCGGAGCCCCAAACGGGCTCCAGTTCTGGCCTCCCGATGAAGAACAGGAGGTGGCGGCGGCTCCGTATCGTAAAACGCGATGAAACTTTCTCTCTGATTTTTTTCTCAAAAATAGGAATTTATAGTGGCGGAATTAGGGTCAGTGGGGCCACGAGGTGGGCACAACCCACCAGGGCGCGCCCAGGGGGCCTGGCGCGCCATGGTGGGTGATGCTCACCCTGGCCCCCCTCTTCGGTGGATTTTGGCTCCAATAATTCTCATATATTCTGAAATAATTCTCCAAAAAGTTTCGTTCCATTCTGAGAACTTTTATTTCTGCACAAAAAACAACACCATGATAGTTCTGCTGAAAACAACGTTAGTCCAGGTTAGTTCCATTTAAATCATGCAAATTAGAGTCCAAAACAAGCGCAAAAGAGTGAGGAAAAGTAGATACGTTGGAGACGTATCACGCCCCCCGGTCCCCGCCGAGCCAGGCAGGGGGGCGGAGACACCGCCGGCAGGCTGCGCGCGGGAGGAGGCACCAGGCGATGCCTCCCTCCATCTCTTGGGCGTGGTTGCTCTGGGAATCGCGGCGGTTAGGCTCGCCGACCAAGATTAAGATGCAAGAAGGGACCAAGACGGTGGCGCACTTACTCGTCACAGGCAAACCAGCGCCACCGCATCGGAGCTGGCCCCGAGCGCTGGCCCCCGTCGCCTCCGGAGGACAAGGGTGGCGCAGAAGGCCCCCGCCTGTGTCCCGGTGTTCGTAGCGCCCTGCTTCGCCGCCATAACCACGAAGGAGAAAAAGGGGGCGAAGATTGGGCGAGGGAGCAAGAAGGGAGAATCGACAAGAGGAGGAAGCATACCGGAGAAGCCGAGGGGCGAGGGGTTTTATGATTGCCGCGCCTGATGGTTGCCCAGCAAAGGCGCAGTTCCTAGAGCGTCGTGGGGGAGTGGAGGCGACGCATGACCCACCGAACGCCACGCGTCGCGCCTGGCCCGGAGGCGATGGGGCCCGCGTCACTTCGACCTCCTCAACAGGCAAGGCCCTCCATGCCGTGGGCCCGGGGGCTACTGTCAGGCCCCTGGGACTGGGGGTGTCCAGGCCCGTCTGCCTGCGGCCCAAGACGTGAAGATTGCCTCGAACACTAGGCGGCCCCACCCGCAGGGCTCAAGGAGTCGGGCCTCGCGAGGGCCAGCGCCTCGCGAGGCGCGAGGCAACATCACCGCCAAACACTTCGCGGGTTCCCCCATAAGGCTCCCCGCGATGCCCTCAGGAGGCGAGTCCGCCTGGAGCTGGCCGAGCCGGGCCCCGCAACTCCGTACCCGCACATGGGTGACGCACACCGTGCCAAGCGGTGCCAGCAGCTGTGCCAGCGGGCGCGGGCGGCGAGGATCCCCTCTTTGGTGATAGAGGAAAGGCGCCAGCCGCGGGTTCCCAAAGCATCCTCCAAAGGTTTCCTCTTCCGTGCAAGAACACCAGGACCGAGGGCTCGGCGGGACGGATGTCACCCCTGAGCCCACGAGCGCGTCACGGCAGGAAACTTTAGCAGGCGAAGACCACCTTTTGGCAGGCTAAGCTACAACCTTGTCCCCTTTCAAAATGGTCGTTGTGGCAACCCTTCCCGCCTGATATTTTCTGGGGAAGAGGACCTGGGTCAATATAAGGAGGGAACCAGCCCCCGCAGAAGAGAGACACCTTTTGGTTGGGCAAGAACAAGCCTTGTACTCCTCTTCCTCCTCAAGCAATCCACCAAGCAGGGGTAGGGTTTTACACCGCAAGGTGGCCCGAACCTGGGTAAACTCTGTGTGTTCTTGTTCGCCTTCCTAGCTCAAACCACCGGAGAGTCGTCGCGAGGTTGCGAGGTAGAGTAGGGCCGGAGAGCGAGAGCACCCCAATGTTCGAACCTTCTTGGGTCCACGGAGCCCCGAATCCGACATCTACAACCAGAATTTCCTAATTCGGGTCCCTATACGTTCGCGGGCGCGTCCGTGAATAGCGCCAAGCAGGTCCTCATTTGGCCCTCTCCACAACCACACTCTCCAAATCTATGCAAATCCATGCACGACGATCATACAACGCAAATCCATCATACATTCAACGATACAAACATAGTGTAGCCCAAATAAATTCAGTACACGTCAAAATAAAATTCAATAGTTCATACATAGATAAACAATACACGAATGAATCAATAACTTTACTCCTTGCGGTCATTGATCATCTTCTTCATGAAGAGAAACCACTTCCTCTCTTCATCATCCAAGAGGTTGATGTCCTGTGTTCTCTATTTCTTTCAAGGCGATCTGACATTTTGGTTTCCCATTCAATTTCAACCAACAACGAGAAAAGTGAATGGTTTCTTCTCCACATGATGGTACAAAGCCACTGCCAAAGTTGCATGGGTTTGAACTCCGATGCCTCTTTGGTTTCGGCCTACAACTTGTTTGAGATAACCAACAAATTTGCTAACAGCCTCTTAGATGAACGACCATCTATGTTGAAGAGAACACGTGACATGGTTGGTGCAAATTGGGTGTGGTTGCACATAGTGTTTGCTCATGATAAAGTTTCCAAATTTTCTCCCAATATTTTTCGCCTTTTTGCTCGGTTCTAGAAATCGGATCCATGCTAGTCACCAACTTTCACACAACAAAACATCCTCAAATTGTGTGAATGTCGGACCCCTAGGCTTGTAAACTTTCGCAACTTTTCTTCTTCTTTTTAGTGTGTGATGTTTGCCCAGGTTCAAACACCTAGGAATTGATATCCTTCATAGTAAATTGCAAAGACTCTTGACCATGATTTATCATGCCATGCAATATTTGTTCCTACAATATGCATTGCAATTTAACTATCCTACTAATATGATGCGATGATATGTGCAAAAAAAGAAAGTATGGATGCAAATGTGAAAGGGTCAAAATTATACCGAGTTATGGTCGCGCATTCCGTCGAACACAAAGTGGGCATAACCGGAACCGGCATTGCCCGAGGACGCCCAATGCATGTCAAGCACCGGCGAGCCCGCCATCATGTACGCGTTGGGGCGGCTTGAGAAAAGCTCAAATCTGGGATGCCTTTCCACTGGGAGGGCGTGACGGAGTCGGGCAAAGGCGACAAGTTCATTGTCTCCGTGGCCACAACCGACAGATTGGGGAGCGCCGCGTCCATGTCCTCAACAGCGGCCTTCGTCGCCACCAGGGCCGCGTCCACAGCTGCCTTCGCCGCCGCTATCTTCTCTGCTGCCTCATGCTCGTGTTGTCTCTGGCGGCGCTCCTTCAGGACAAGGTTCTCCATCTTGTAAGGATCCAAAGCTAAGCCGGGGACCCCGACTAATTCTGCCAAGGCATCATCCGTGGCCATGGAGGCGGACAGGATCGTCGGCGAGGGCATCAGCGAAGGCGGGCAAAGACGGCTAGCAAGGAGGGGGTGGACGGCTGCGTGGCGGCGGGAGAAATGGAGGAGGGAGGCAGAAGGAGTTTGGTCGATGCAGACAACTAGTGAATTTGGTTTCAATTTGGGATGGGTCCGACTTGACAGAGCCGACATGACAAACGTGCTCGGGCATGTGCAGGCCTCCCCTTACCCGCCCCAAATATGGGCCGGATATGAGGAGTGTCGATCAGTCCGAACATTGGGGCCGGAAATGGAAAGCCCGGTTGAGTGGCGTATTTTTGTCCAATGACTGACCGGACAGCCGTCCGGACTTTTAAGACGGATACGAGGGGTCTGGTTTCTAAAGGAAACGCGTTCATAAGTTTGCTCTAGTTCTTGCTCTTGTTTCCGTGGCATGTTGGTGAACCAATTATGATCACGTGTAGTACGTCAGTTATCCCCTTGTCTCTTGGAGTAATAATAGTTAGTCCAGTGGCGGCAGTAACAAACAGGGTCGAAGCGAAAAAGGGGGACGTGTTAGGCAGGTTCGCATGATTGGTCCGGCCGGCCGGTTAATCTATCACCCGGAGACGGAATCATGGAGCTGGAGCTCCCTTTTCCGGCCACTGTCGGCCTCGTCGCTCCACTCACCGCCGTAATCCGCCTCCTCACCGATGTGATGGATGCCGCCGGCTGCACTTGCATGCCACTTTAGACCGCGGCCATGCCAGCCAGCCGGCGCATCCGTCGACACGTCGCCAGTGCGCTCCCGCAACGAATCATGCAAGCCCGCACACGTTGCAAGGCGATGTGCTAAACGCACGGTGCGAGGAGCGACACACAGCAGCAGCCCCGTGCTATCGCAAAACGCACTCGACGAGCGGCAACTTTCCGGTCGCAGATTCCCTGGCCTGTCCGGGTGCACCGCACGCAGAGCAACGGGACAAAGACGGCGGAGGAATGTGCCAACGGAGGGCGGTGGCAGGCCCGGCAGGGGCGGAGCAGAGCAGGTGACTGATCATCGTCGTCCGCTCTGCTCAGCCCCTGCTGCGTGCCGACGGGGAGGGGAGGAGGAAACGGCCGGGGGAGACCGAACGGCGGGCCAATCATAGGCGGCCCGAGCCCCCGCGCGGCGCGGCGTTGGCAATTCTTTAGCCTATTCCGCGCGCGGCCGGGACGTGGAGCGCGGAGCAGCAGGGAAATTTTGATTCCCCCTCGTCGGGGACGGGGAATTCTCTGGCCCGGGTCGCTTTGCTTCGGACCGCGGATTCCCTGCTGCCACTAGCGTCAGCTGCCATGATGGACGGATGGATAGATAGAAGTAGATAGGAGTAGTAGATTCCTCAATAAACAAGTTTATCGGCAGCGCATGCACGTACTACGTACATGCATACGGGTATATTTTCCCAGGCAATGCAACGGAGATCACACGGACATGGGAGCCGGTGGTGCTTCCGGTGGCAGCACGAACGTGTTAACCGGCTGGTCCATCGGGGATGTGGTGGCGACATCATAGGAGGATCGGCGCCTTATCCACGGTACGCGGAAGGGACCAAGGGCGGAACAGTGGAGCGGGCGGGGGAGCCACGTCGCGATGCCGACGCCGGGCGCCGGGGTCCCGGACCGGCCGCGTGTGGTCCGTGCAAGCTCCGCCGATCCCCGACCCCAACCCGGCGCGCCACGGACAGGGACAGCGATCGGACGGACGATCTATCGATCACCTTAGAGCAACTCCAACGCGCCGACCCATTTCGTCCGCCCACGTCCGTTTGGGTCGTCGCGAACAGAAAAGATGGCCCAACGCGCCGACCCAAACGGACACGCGCGTCCGTTTTTTATCCGCCCGCGATCCATTCGCGGCCCAAATTTGGGCCGCATTTGCGTCGGCGCGGACACGAGACGGACGCGCGCGTCGCCCGCCCTTCTCCTCCCCCTGGCCCGCCTGTCGGCAGCACAAGGGCCATTTCCTCTGTCCTCTCTTCGCCCCCCGCCACTCGGCCGCCTCCGCCTCCCGCCGCCGCCGCCCATTTTTCACCGACGCCGCCGGCCATCCGTCCATAGATAGGTCATCCCGATGGCCGCCCCTCCTTCCCACGCCGCCGCCCCGTTCCGCTGACCCCGGCAACCTCCCGACGTCGACGCCACCACCGTCCCCTTCGCCGGCACTCGAGCGCGGCATCCTCTCTCCCGGACGCCAGCACGCCCACAGGACGCCGGCGCGCTCGCCGGTAGGCGGCAGGGCTTCTGCCTTGTCTCGGTGTCGTGCGGGGCTCGTCATCGGCCAGCTCCTTCCACGACGCCCGCAAGCTGTTTGACAGTTTGCCCCAAGGTACAAATGGACTCCGACGACGAGTTCTTTTTCTACAATGTTCTTATGGACTCGGATGATTCTTCATCCGACGATGAGGAGATCGTGGCAGCTGCCTTGGTCATCCATGACCACCTCGGTAGGCAGCGGCCTATGTTCAGGGGCTCTATACCGGGGCATACGCCGGCGTTGAATCGCAACCGGGAGAGTGGCCATATCCTACTCTGGAATGACTACTTCGAGACCCCGAGCCCCCTCTACAAACATCACATGTTCCGGCGTCGTTTCCGTATGGCTAGGCATGTGTTCAACCGTATTCGGGAGGGGGTGGTGGAGTATGACAAGTATTTCGAGTGCAAGACAGATGCACTTGGAAAGCTTGGTTTCTCCTCTTACCAGAAATGCACTGCTGCCATTCGGATGCTTGCATACGGAGTTCCCGGTGATCTCATTGATGAGTATGTCCGGATGAGTGAGTCGGCCTGCCTTGGGTCCATGTACCGTTTCTGCAAGGCTGCCATAGCTGTGTTTGGCCCGGAGTACTTGAGAGAGCCAAATGCTGCTGATACAGAACGGTTGTTGGCGATGAATGCCAGCAGGGGGTTTCCTGGGATGCTTGGTAGCATAGACTGTATGCACTGGCAGTGGAAGAACTGCCCTTCTGCTTGGCAGGGGCAGTACAAAGGTCATGTCCGAAAATGCACTGTGATAATTGAGGCCGTTGCTTCACAAGATCTCTGGATTTGGCACTCTTTTTTCGGCATGGCTGGATCTCACAATGATATCAATGTGCTCCAGCGCTCTCCAGTGTTTGCTAGGATGGTAGAAGGCAATGCCCCGCAGGTCGATATTGAGATCAATGGCCACCACTACGACAAGGGATATTATCTAGCTGACGGTATCTATCCACAGTGGACAACTCTTGTCAAGACAATCTCCAACCCCCAAGGAGAGAAGAAAAAGAGATTTGCCCAAGAGCAAGAGAGTGCTAGGAAGGATGTGGAGCGTGTCTTCGGTGTTCTGCAATCTCGATGGGGCATTGTCCGACACCCTGCAAGAACTTGGAGCACACAGAAGCTTTGGGAGGTGATGACTGCTTGTGTGATCATGCACAACATGATCGTAGAGGATGAGCGCCCAGAGCGCCTCTGCGACCAGGGGTTTCAGTTTCAGGGTATCAATGTTGAGCCTCAGCATGCCGACCCAGCAACGTTTGCACAGTTCATGGAGTTTCATCATCAGATGCGTGATTGGCAGACTCACAGGCAGCTGCAAAAGGATTTGGTGGAGCACATGTGGGCTCATGTTGGCAACCAATAGAAGTATCGGACTTCTATTCTTTGAAATGCAATTTGAAACAATTTAATGTTCATTTGGTTTGTAATAACTATGCCATATTTATGTGGTTTTGCAACTATTTATTAGAACTATGTTTTTATTTGTCCTATTCTATACGTTTGCCGGCCGCTGGCATGTCGCCGGCGCGAACTCTACCTTGGATGGCATGGCCGCTGGCATGATCAATGGCCGCGGGCCCTTTTTAATTTGAAAACTGAAAATTGCGGACGAAAAATGGGTCGGCGCGTTGGGCGACCGGCCGACCCATTTAAAAAGGGGGGCGGATAGGCCGACCCAAACGGACAAAAGGCGGACAAACCGCGCGTCCGTTTGGGTCGGCGCGTTGGAGTTGCTCTTAAGGAAAGCAGCGCCAGGCGGCCGATGCCCCCTGCATGGACCGAAGGTCAATCCAGGCACAGGCCAAACTGTGGGGCACATGTGTTCCCCCGCTGCGCCTTGCTTTCCATGAGCACATGTGATTTGGACGCCTTTGAGCGGTGAACTGTTCGATAAAAAGCTTATCCTGGTCTAGTCATCTGGTGGCGGCCGAGCATGTATGGCCACTAGAATCTGCATGTCTCCCAGCTCTTCCATACATAATGTTTGGATCTAGCTAGCTAGAAAAGTATACTACACTGCAGAGTGGTCTATAAAATGAATGTGGTGTTTTATACACTTATGATGATTCACATCCACATTCACTTTGTGGTACACAAATGGTTATCTCTTTCTTGCTTTTGACATGACACAAATGGCCATCTCCAAATTGTAATTACCTGCAAAGAAGAAGAGAAAACTCAAACTTTAGAAACGCAAGAACTCAAAATGTATGAATGAAAAACGCATGAATTGAGATGGCGTGCATCATGCGATCCTATAGAAACCAAACCCCCATGAAGACCTTAAAACCGTCGCTTGGAAAAGGACCCCAATCCCCGTCGACCGTTTGCCAGGAACGTTGGCAAGCGCAACCCCCCGAGATGGCAGTTTATGTGGCTGGGGGTGGTGTTTTTCAAAACTGCCATGCCATTTTATTTAAAATGTGGGGAGTTTTGGGCAGAAATGTACACCGTCAAATATAAATCTGACGGCTCTGGTGGCGTTCGATGGGATCCCACCCCAGTGAATGTTCGCCAGATAGCATTTTTGATGAAAAAATGCACGATGTGTGGACACAAAGAGAAAAGACATGAGGTAAGACGAGGACATCATGTTTGGTTTCTTGCAAAATTCTTACGGAATGCTATATCGCATAGGAATTTCAAAGGAAAGTCGGACATCAACTCCAAAATTACAAATGGTACCAAAGGAAAATTACTTATAGGAATGACATGCTGTAAAATTATATCATTACCCTTTACTCGAAACATAGCCTAAAGCTAAGAGTTATACAGTCGAGTAACACCTTAGCTTAAAATCACTAAAATTCCACCCCACCTTAGGTTCTAAATGTATAGTAGATAGCACATCGATATATATCTCACTTCTTTTTTAGTGGTTATATATCTTACCGTCCATTCCGCTTTGTCAAAAAACGTTTAGCTTGAACCAACAATTTTCCTTTTGCAAGTGTAGTTGAATATACACAAAATGACGATGCCGTACTAAGTTTTTTTGTGTGTGGAGGGAACAATATGGTAGTGTGGTACTAAGAGCAACTCTAGCAGAGTCGGCATGTCTGCATAATAACCGTTATTATGACTTTTTGGTTAGAAAGGTATTTTAACAGAGTGGCCATCATGTGAGGAATCGTCGTAATTTTTGGACTACCCTCCATATCTGGCCTCCCAGTTGTAATACATGACAACTTGGGGTTGCCTTTTGAAGCGCACTTCATATGACAGTTGCACATAGATTGCATGTGACGTGAAGGAAACTTCACATCACCCCCCCACCCCACCCACCTCACGTAGGATGGTAGTGAGGGTTGGGAGATCGAGGCCGAGGGACAGAAGGAGATGGAGGCCAACAAGGAATAGAAGAAGTTGTTCCACTCACAGCTCTTCTTCTTTGTTTGAAGTTTAACTCACATTTTAAGATGAAAAAAAAGAATATACCATTGACAAGTGAGTCTCATGATTGCGGAGTCAACAAAGAATATGTATCTGTGTCTTGCCTTTATAGTCTCCATATCTATATGAAACACGTCACATATATGATATGAAGGCTGCCAATATGCCAACTCTACTAGAGTTGCTCTAAGTTGGCTACAGTTACTTCACTGACGTAGGTAGCCCCTTAGTCCGAGAACAAACTAATGTTTTACGCGCTAACTCAATTCTTTCTTTTTCTAACCAGCCATAACCCCTTTTCATAAATAACTTAAGACGGGTGTGTCTAGGGCACATCTAGATGTGCCCTACTTATTGCACATCTAAGTGACCCAATCAAGTATAGAAATGAAAAAGAAAATAAAAAAGAAATATTCACACGAATCTTCATATAAGATCAATGATCTAGGATTTAAATGTGCGATACTTATGGCACATCTAGATGTGCTTTAGCAAAACTGATAACTTAATAACGGAAATACATCTGTCCATAATCAGAGAAATGAGACCTGAAAAAGGGAGAGCGAGTTCAACGCACCGCGCGTTAACTCATGTCAAACACTCCAATTCTCCTTTTGCATATCCGACGACTGCAAACCAACGGTGACACCGAATTCACCCCGGTTTCGGTCAGTAGAAAGCGGCAAGGTTCCATAGCCCACAACCACTGAAACCACCCCTCGCGAGTCAACATCACCGTCACGTACGTGGCTACATCCCTTCGTCTCTCCTCCAAGAAAAGGCGGCTAGGGTTTCTGCCTCCCGTCGGCGGCGCCGCCGATCTGCCACGTCTCCTGTGGCCTTAGGGCCATGGGTGCGTGGTGGATCTCGGCCCTTGCCGATGGGAGGGCTCCGTTTTTTTGTGCTTCTTCAAGTTTTGTTAGGGTTTGTGTCCGGCTCAAGAAGACGAGACGGCGGCGGCTTCTTGAAGATGGAATAAGGTCCTCCCCGTCTAGCCCCCGCCCCGGTGGTGCGTCTAGCATCGTCGGAGGGCGTGTGGAGGTGTGTCTCCGGCGGATCTCACGGGATTCGGTCGGTGGTTGTCTTTGGTGGATCTCCTCGGATCCAGTCTTTGTTCTTGTGTCTTCAGGTTGGATCCTTCCGATCTAAACTTATCTTCATCGGCGACGATTGCTGTTTTGGTGTGTTGGTCTCATGGGGCCTTAGCACGACGACTTCCTGACTGTCTACTACAACAAGTTGTGCCCGGCTCCGGCGATGGAGGGGCGATGACGGCGGCGCGCCTTCGGCTCGCTTCAGTGCTTGTAGTCGTCGCTAGGTGGTCTACGAATATGGATGTAATTTTAATTATTTCTAGTGTTCGCTGTACTGCCATGATTGAAGATGAATAGATTGGAAGTTTCTTGCAAAAAAAAAAAAACATCACCGTCACGTCAACCCCACAACACACAACCTCAACTTCACCGGGACACGCACGGCAAGAGCGGGGCACCAAGCTGACACCCCGGAGACAGCCGACGGAAAAGAAAGCACCGGTGGTAAAAAGATTCTTTTGTCCTCCACCGGCTGAATCACCACCCGAGGAATGTTACCCCTCTCTCACTCCCAGCAACCGCACTAGCGCGCGGTCGACACTATATATATAGCGTGCCCGAAGCTTCGGTCTCACCAAGCAACACATTCCCTCGCTCTCGCCTCATCGTCCAGGTCCAACACTCCAATTCCCAGCCGTCCAGCTCGTCCGCTAGCTCGACCGCTCGTGTCCATGGACGGCGGCGGCAGCCACAGCCCGGACCTGCAGCCGGCGGAGCCGGTGCGGTCGCGGTGGACGCCCAAGCCGGAGCAGATACTGATCCTGGAGTCCATCTTCAACAGCGGGATGGTGAACCCGCCCAAGGACGAGACCGTGCGCATCCGCAAGCTCCTCGAGCGCTTCGGCGCCGTCGGCGACGCCAACGTCTTCTACTGGTTCCAGAACCGCCGCTCCCGCTCCCGCCGCCGCCAACGCCAGCTCCAGGCGCAGGCGCAGGCCCAGGCCCAGGCGCAGGCGCAGGCGTCCGCCGCCTCCTCTGGGTCGCCACCCGCGCCTGGCGGCCACGGCTCGGCGGCCTCGTCGACTTCGCTGGGGCTGTTCGCGCACGGCGGCGCCGCGTACAGCTCGTCGTCCTCCTCGTCCTCGTGGCCGCCCTCGCCGCCGTCGGTGGGGATGGTGGGGGACATGGACCAGTGCGGGGGCGGCGACGACCTGTTCGCCATCTCGCGGCAGATGGGGTACGCGGATGGCGGGGGCGGGGGCGGCTCCGGGTCGTCGTCGTTCTCGGCGGCCGCGGCGCAGCAGCAGCAGCAGCAGCTCTACTACTCGTGCCAACCTGGTGAGCCCCGCCATGCCATGCATGTCTCACGCCACCGACGCATGCTCTTGTTCCTCCGAATTTCTCCAACCATGAACAATTCGTTCGCACATGCATGCAAGCTAATTTTACGAAATTTCTAATCAACATTTTGGCTTCCTCCTCCTTGATCGGTCGGTGGAGTTCATTCTTCTTCTTCTTAGCTACAGAATACTACTGTGTTAATTAATGATGAAGAGAAACTTCCTGCATCATACATACATCTGCGACGATTTAAAATTTTCAACCCGGAGTTGCATTGGCTTTGGTTTGTTCTTGCATGCATCGACAAACTACAATTAGTTTCGTGTTTGTGCAACTTTTCAAGTTGTCATGTCTACTGATTTAAAACGTCTTATACTAGTTCACACTGGGAGTACTTTGTCTCTTTATTTTTAATTTCAGTTTTCTATCCGATAAATACAACAATTGTAATTTTATTTTAAACATGGTTAAAGTTTAGTCTCTTTATTTTAACGGTTTTGTTAAAACACATCTAGATGTGAGATAAGTATTGCACATCTAAGTCATATATCATTGATCTTACGTGGAGATTCGTATGGTTATTTTCTTTTTCTTTTTTCTTTTCATTTTTATGCTTTATTTAGTCATCTAGATGTGAAATAACCATGTCACATCTAGATGTGCCTTAGACACACCCTTATTTTAATTGTTTGTTTCTTACAATTTGTTTTTGTTCAGCCACTTTTTAAGGCTGAAAGAAGCATGCCCAAGGCAGGCGTAATTTTCCCCTAATTAGCAACAGACAACCCCATTAATGCTCTGATCCAAAATATCACCACTCTTTTAAGACAATGACACAGTCTTCAATATGAACTTTGACCATTAATCTATGTGCAAACATGTTGTCTCACATAGAAATAGGTACACATTACAAAACTAACAAGTATAGCAATATCAATTTCATTGCATGGACGCTTCTTCTTTCTTTATTATGCTTTGAAATGTACTACGAGCGGTACTAAAACGCTAAAATAATCTCCATTCTGGACAGGTGCAGGCTTGCAGCTCTTAACCAACCATACTAATCTAGCCATGCTGTACTCATTCTAAGTTCCTAACCGCATTCTATGCTGCATGTGCATTATAAAATTCTACTCCACTATAGTTGTTGACGCACGCGTGCATATGTACTATGTTAAGCATGCCCGATCTGAATTTTCCACAACGAACAGCTCATGCATGTTCAGAACAAGGGAACACATTAGCGCGAATATGGGAGGTGCCGTATCATGACAGATAGCAGATGTTATTGTTTTTGAGAGCTTAGTACATATTGATGCTGATTTGGAAGCGTCCAAAGGAGTTTCTGACCACACATGCATGGCCGTGCAGCGGGCATCACGGTGTTCATCAACGGAGTGGCGACGGAGGTGCCACGGGGCCCCATGGACCTGCGCTCCATGTTCGGGCACGACGTGATGCTCGTCCACTCCACCGGCGGCCTCCTCCCCGTCGACGACTACGGCGTGCTCATGCAGAGCTTGCAGATAGGCGAGAGCTACTACCTGGTCAGTAGCACACACGCCAACATGCATACACATGCATATACCATAGACAAAATACATCCGACGGACATTCTTTCGTGCAAAATGCATGCATTCTCATCCCGTTGTCTTGTTTGGCTGATGATTGGCAGGTCGCGAGGTCAAATTAATCGAGCTGGCCGGTTGTTGCTGATTTGATGTCAGATTGCAGATGGTTCCTTTCGACCGTGGGAGACGGACGCCTGCATGCTGCAGGCTTCAGTTAATCTCAACGGAAGCTTCTAATTAGGACAAACGGTACTGTGGAGTGGGGCTGGTGATTGCACGACGGATCGAGAAGCGAGCTTGCAAGCAGGTGCACGACCGAGGCCATCGACCGTGCATGCCACGCATGTGCCTGATCGACATATATACGCAGCTTATAGATATAGCGGCAATATATATACATATATAGTGCACCATGTGTCCAGTCCAACATATATCCACCTACGTAATCAAGCAACCCATATGCATGCGTACCACCGTGAACAAACATTGCATACGTACGGTCGATGGAAGTGTGCGTAGTTTTAGCCCCGTTTTCACCTTTGCCCGTTCGAGTCATTCTTTTTTACCTTACATATTTCCTCTGTATTTGCTTCGTCCAAATCAATGTACCGCCAAAATAATACAGAGGAGACATATGTGCTTACATTTCTGCATGGCACGTACGTACAAAATGTTGCTGTGCACATCGCCGAACCGTAGCTCGTAGGCGCAGGGATTCCCCGACGGGCGGGCGGACGTGTCGAGCGGCGCCGGGAACAGGTGGGTCGCAAGTGGCGAGCTCGCCGCCCGGTGCCGACCAAAAGGAGGACACCGCGTGTCAAAATTCAAAAGGCGCACACATCATTTTCATTTTCCACTTATTTTCCGGGTTCGGAGCTGAGCCTTGGATCTGGTGACCATGATTGACTAATCGAGCACTTGCTCCTCTTCCCCCCCTGCTTTGGGATGGGATCAGATAAACTACTATGGGTAGTGTAATCTGCCTTCCCTAGCCCGTGGACTTTGGTCATCGGCAGCCTACCCTAGCCGATGTATGTCGGTCCAGTGGTGTGGTGCCTGTGAAAGAAAGAGGTCCGTGTGGCGTGCATTATCGGTGAGGAATCTCCCTCTTTCCCCACTACTGTGTGTGTGTGTGTCAGTCAAACTTGGACACTACGGAAATTCAGTAGTAAGTAACACGCACGCTTTCGGGTCTAGCTAGTCGGAGCTTTGACTGCTTCGCTGCTCCTGCCATCCGCCTAACATTTGGCTACTGGGCCGAATCAAAGAGTAGATAGGATGACCGGCTGATCGATCATGCATTGGCTGCTGCACTGAAACCCCAAAGGATCGACAACCCAAGGTCGCTCGTTCAGGAGAGGCAAAAATGCAGGAGAACAAAACAACCATTGTAGTGACAGTGAGAGTGACAGGCCTTTTACACGCAGATCCTTTGGAGTTCCTGCAAGGACTATACTGTTAGGGCATCTCCGACGCTGATCGTCAAACCTCCCACGTCCGTTCAGACGAAGCGTTAATGATGTCTCATATCGGTACACGGATTAGTCCCAATGTTTGTTTTCCAACAAACTGCAAGCAGACAAGGGGGCTTTACGAGAGTCCAAACACCAGTCACATAGGTATTTGACACCCTCGGCCCACCAAAAACTGAGGCGGAGCTCACACATTTGAAGCTGGCTTTCCACGACAAACCCCCCTTTCTTAACCCTCTTCTCTATCATCCCGCTGCTCTCCATCCCCAATTCCAGTCCTTTTTCACCGTCGCTGCCGCATGGACCCGTACGAAAAGCTGCGGGAGATGACAGTGCTGGAAGATCCGGCGAAAACGGCCGCCCGAAAGATCAAGTCGGTGACACGACAAAATCGTCGCCTTAGATAGAAGGCAAAGAAAGCAGACGCTCAAAAAGGAGGGGGGGGGGGGGGGGGGGGCAGTCGTGGCGGCGGACGTGCAGGGGCAGGCGTGGTGCTGAGCGGGACCTGGGATGCGGGGCGCCGCCGCATTTCGTGCAGACGTCGTCCTGGTCGGATCATACAAGCCTCCCTACTTCTACGCCGCCTAGCAGCTCGGCAGACAGTCCCCGGCATCCCCCACCAGGCACGTGTCTTACTGCGTCAACGCCATTCCTGTTCTTCGAGTCTGCATCGTCGCTCTCTGTTTCCTGGTATGTCTCAACTGGGCGAGCCGGCGTACGACGAGGCAGACCGGCAGATGTTTGAGATGATCCACAATGGAGACGGAGAGGGAGGATACTACGGGGACAGCCATATGGATGACTCAAAGTCCATGCAGTCAGGCACAGAGTCAGGCATGTACACCGGCTAGCAGGAGCAGGAGGAGGACCACGATCTTCATCCAGATGAATTTGTTGTCGATCCAAAAGAAAAAGGGCGGAGGAGAAAGCTTCGACATGAGGGAGGATGAGTTGTTGTGTGATTCGTGTTTGGCCACTAGCATCGGTCCGATCCATGGCACATAGCAAAAGGGTGCAATATTTTGGCCCAACATTCATACTTGATTTCATGAGCATAAACATTTCAAACCCTACGTCAGCAAACACGTCCGCAACCGTTGGATAATGTCGCTCAACTATCGATGGTACACTATCCAAGATGTCGTGTCCAAGTATTGTGGCCATTTGAAGCAACTAATCGGTTGGTGGCCAAGTGGTACGCAAATCACCGAGCGGGGCCTATGTGATTGAGCGCTATGCATTTGAAATTCAAATACACAGGACCTGCATGAACGTTTAGGGGATGCGGTTGGTCGGCCGGCTCCGGTCACTGTCCACAGACGGATACCGTGTCCATCCGCGTTGGAGATGACCTTACACTACTTCTAATTCAGTGCAGGGAGCAAGCATTTGAAGAACAAAAAATCCATTTCAATGGCAGAGCTAGCATGGTGACACTTCTGCTGGGAACTGAAGAAAAGATGGTGGAGCATGCACATAAAGGGCCACTGCCACCGAGTCACTTGTCACATCCACAAAGAGCTTACCGAACCATAGATAAAGGGGGGCCTTTACGACTTGGGAGACTTGTTGAGCTTACAGATCGATGTTGATATAAAGGCAGCACAGTGTGTAGTAGAACAAAGACAAAGACAGGGGCGTCTCAACTAATCAGAATGCAGGCCACAAAGGTGACCAACCACTACTAATTTGTCTTCTAGATAGATAGATACACATAGCTTACAACCACCACTAGTCAGTAGTCACTCGCATACACACCAATGGCATTCCAGTAGAGAAGCAGATGCATCAGCAAATACTGTATCAAGAAACACGCAGAAATGTCACTGGTTTTCTTCAGAGTCGAACTTCTCGTCAGCTGATTCGTGTTTCAAAACCTCGTGGTTGTCATGCCGTTAAACAGACCTCTGAAAGCAGAATACATGTGTGCATTAGCAAAGCTATTAACAATTATTATCATTGTACAACCAAATACATGCTGACGGTCTGATCATGAACCCGGTGGAGTGTTACAATCTCTACAAGAAAATTACAGGAAAAAACACCACTATTCCGATGGTACAGGTGCGCAACATCTACATCGCCGATCAGTGTTCAGACAACATCACTTTCTTGATATAACATGCTTGAAGAAAAGAAGAAAATACGGCAGAAGTTTCCGTATCACGTCGTCTCCTGGAAAGACTCAAAGCGGGATTGAGCCGCGGGGTTCGCTTGCATGACTCGGGCTGCGCTCGACATTTGCTCCCTGCCACCAGATTTCGGCTGGAACGGTCTAAACATGCCACGCTCGCCGGGTTCGATCCCGAGGGTGGTCCAGATGGAACTCTTTGCAGCTTCGTCGGGGTCATCAATCCGGAGTGTCTTCGGAATCCACAAGGATTTTTCTGCCTTTTCACCACCTTGCGGATCAGAATCTCTCGGGTGTTTTCCAAGGACAGGAGAACTACTATCTGAACATGTACTACTGCTTGTGGGAGGTGCCGCTGACATGTTATAACCAGGTCCAAGCCACGGCGCGCTCCATGCGGCATTAGGCCAGGGAGAAACCAATGGCCAGACGGAAGGCGGCATTAGTGGGAAAGGAATGGGTGGGCCACAGAATCCTGGCATCGGCACCATTGGTGGAAAGTTCCATTGAATATTACCTCCATTGCCATTTTCTGAACAATTTGCTGGTTCAGCTGGGACTGGGCATACTGGTGCTGCCATGGCTGGAACACCATTCCATGCTGGATTCCATGGGTACACAAAAGGGGGGGCGGGAAAGCATGGTATAGGAGGCATGGGAGTGACGCCATTGCAATCCCCAGTAATTCCATTTTGATGTACACCAACTGTTACTTTAACTGACTCAATCCGTGGATTGTCTGAAGTTGTTGCTGAAGGTGGACAGATCTGGTTCTCACCATTTCTAGGATGTGCTTTTGAGGCAGAGTTGCTGTCCTTATTCTGCTCTTCAACTCTCAACAGAGAAGCCATGGAGTTAGATAGAGTGGAATCAGACCCAAACTTAACTGCTGGTTGATTTTCCTTTATAGGCAACGTAATGACGGAAGCATCACCTCCAGGAGGTGCTAGGCTGCTTCCTGGAATAAATATACCGTGGCAGTTTGTACTGGAGCTCTTACTCTTGCGCCTACCAGCACCGACGGGGAGGTTTCTCATGCTTCCACCTGCCGTCCAATACCTTTGACAACCCCTACAAAAATGCCTTGGTTGGTGGATGTTGTAATTGTTGTAGTAACAGAACTTTGTATCCATGCTGTTACACCGAGGACATGGCAAAATCTTGTCTGGCTTCTTTAGGACCTTCTCTTTGCTTGATCCGTCACCCTCTGTATTAGCTGCTTCCAGTCTGGATTCTGGTTCAGTCATCTCATCACCGTTGGGTGTATGGTTCTCACACGCACTCGAACTATTAAGGCCAGAATTATTTGGTTGACTAAGATATAAGTCATGCGGTGTGCATGACTTATCCTCAGTGATCCTTGTGTCTCCTGTATCTTTGCATGAATCCTGATGATCAGATAAAGAGTAAGTTAAACAAGATGAATGGCAAAGTAACAAGTATGTTTATGATAGGATAATAGAACAAAGAATAACATATACAAATCCAAGTACTAAAGCCTCTAATAAATTGATTATATCTAAGTCATTCACAAAAATGGTATTTGCTGAAATAACACGCAACTATAATACCATTTGAGCAATGAATATCTATCTTCAATCTTTGTTATATACGCAAATATATTATCGGCGACTAGGAAAACCTTATTTGTGTAACATCTTGTTTTGTAAGAGGCAGCAAGCTTAAAAAGACGTACCAATGTCTAAATAGTAAATAGTATCAGAAAACCAATTAGTTTGCTTCCAAGGGAATATGGTTGATTTGACTGGGAAACATGACTTGTTCCATTCTTGAATCTGGATGATGGCTATTGTTTTTCTTGCACTCAACATATATTTTTATGTGGCATCACTGACAGAATTTTCTCATCATATAATACACTAGGTTTAGTACTTTAATAGTGCAGAGAGCTTAAGACCTATGGTTACCAGGAATAGCATGATGTATGACATGGTCGAACTCCGGTTTGTGGTTCGAACTTTCAGATGTAAATTAAAATGTTCATAACATTTTAGGAAATTTGAGACTAAGCACAGCAGGCAGTGGGCACAATTGACTCCAACCGTCGTCAATGATACTATGAATCTATGATTGCTGCTGCGGACCAATCTAAGATTCCACGACAGTTAAGCTCTATATATAGGATAAAAATTTAGACTAGAAAAGTAACAGTGCATATATGTCACCGTTGGTGCACAAATCCAGTAGAACAAAGGTAGGAAATTTGATATGGATTTCCATCTACCAAACCAAAGCACTCATCGCACCCTAGAGTGAATTTGTCAAAGTACAGACTGTAACTAAAGTGAGATTGGCATCAAAACGAGCAAATTTTTTGGTAAAAAAAGCGAGCAAATTTTATGAGGAGTTTCCATTTAGAGAGAGTCCAAGAGTAGCTAGTCCAGAGCTGCTTTAAAATAGCCTGATGTACAAGAACTTGTAACCACATCAAAATCTGCTCAACTAGATAAGATGGAGAATCGGCCTATCCCTGTATGTACCCACCCAAAATTCATGTGCAGATACAGTCAACTGACGCATCACACAGCCATCCTGCAATTACTAGCCATGAAACGAAGCCCATAAATGATACTTTGAACTGCAAAACCAGCTACAAATCGAAAAGCTTGACATGGTCCCTATCTAACTAACCAACATAACCTAATCAATCGTCCCAAAAGATGCAAAATTAGCAGGGATTCGACTGGGACAACTGCCTAGGTAAGATCCAGCACATGACTAGATTAACAATCAGCTGCTACGCCGAAACGATTATGCCTTATCTTGCAGTACAAATTGGAGAATCCATAACCAACTGACATGAACTGATTGAAGCAACCGCAGAGACGCAGCTCCTAATAGCTTTTCCAATTGCCCACACGGGAGAAGAAACAGAAGACATATACTTGTGCTGTATGAAAGCACACCATTTCCTCGAGTCAAATCGCAAGAGGTTGAAGAACAAACAGAGCGTTTGACGAACTGAAAGGGGAAGAACAGAACAGAGTAGATTCTGAGGAGGGGAGTGGGAACTCGCGTGACTTCACCTCTGCCGGCGCCTGCGGAGGCGTACGGGGCGGCGCCACGTCGGACTCCGGCGGCTGAGGGTGTGCGGCTCCGGCGAGCTCCATATGGGGCAAGATCCGACAAGTGGAGTTGGCGACTCAGCTACAAAGGGGGAAAAGATTTGCTCCCATTTAGCCTCGCGTCCGTGCAGCCACACTACTACAGTTTTTGGGGAATTGCGTTGTGGTCCTTAGTATTTAGCGGGTCGGGTACATTTAATGGATATCCTGCTTTGCACCTGTTATGGATTTTTTTTCTCCTTTTTCACCCATGTTGTGTGTTGTGTTCGTGTTGTACTACTCCCTCCGTCCGGATTTATTATGCATCATCTTATTTTGTGCTAAGATTAAACTTAAAATTTTAACTAATAAAATAAAAACTATATGTCATAAAAAATATATTGTTGAAAAGCTCTTTAGATACAAATATGGTGTACTTTTTTATCATATATTTTATATATTTTTAATAATATAGATGGTCAAAATCTAGCATAAAATATCCGGACGGTGATAGTAACTACTAAGCAGGTGATTGTTGGTCTATAAGATAGCTAACCGTTCGTGTCGATTGGTGCATAAACACGTGATTATAATTCTGGATTCCGGTGCAAAAATCCGCTCCCCGTTCTAGACGTGTGTATTACCCGCATCCATTTAGCAATGTGGTTACGCAGCGTAAACTCGTTTGTAGTTACGAGATAGTTAGGGGGTTGCTTAACAAAGGGGCACATGTGGTTTACCTCACCGGGAGAGGCCGGTGGCCGGCGACTGGCGCGACCGGTCCGGGCCCCAGTCAGCGCGTGGGGAGCGATCCTTGGCCAAGAATGGCCGCGGCCCCACCGCTCGGTGGGCCCCGGGTACCTCCACGTCATTCCGCTCTCGCTGTCAATCTGAGTGTGCGGTGGGCAAAACAGCCGGGTTGCTCGTACCCGAAAAGCCGTTGCTGTTGCGCACCCACGCCTCTGTCTAGTAGGTCCGGTTGTGGCCTGGGCCCGCTGTCTGCGAAGTGAGGGTGGCTTCCGGGGAGAAAACAAAAAGTAAAGTAAAAAACGGAGGCCGGCGGGAGAAGCTTTTGCCTTTTGAGTAGCGCCTTTTTTGGAACAACAACACGTGGACCTCACTCTTCCGGGGTAAAAAAAAATTTGAGTGATCTTTGGTCATGCAAAACTTATCGATCCAAAATTTCTTTTCAAAGAAATAATTTACTTATTTATAGAAACGTATTTGAGATGTATTTATCCAAACGTATATGGCAGGAGACTAAAAGTTCTTTTTAAAAAGCAGCACATTTCCAGCTTGACCCACTCGACACTGGCCTTTATTGCTCGGTGAAAAATACATTTTAGACCTTTTTGGCACACGGAGCTGCATATGCGTCTGTATCCACACATCCGCCCTGGCATGCTGGCAGCCACATGATAAAAATCTTCTCCTGTGCTCCCAGTTCCTTACGCAATATTATACACAGAGATTTTTTTTTTTGCGGGTGAATATTATACACAGAGATGGCGCCATTTTCAGCCTGCAACTTGGACGATGGTGTATGCTAATCTCACGTGGACCGCATGTTGTTGGTCCCTCTCCATCCTTGGATGCCTAAAGAACCGATGCAGTGGCCGCTTGAAAACGATGGCTCCATATTCATTTTTATTTTTGGATTGGAAGAAAGACGGCCAGTGATCTTGCGTATATAGATATATTCAGGGTTTTAGGTGTACATAATGGTCATGTTTTCCATAAACCGTTAACGTGGGAAGGAGACTGGTGGAGGGGAAAAAGGGCCAAGAAGAAAACAGTACGACCACAAACTACAAGCAACTATCAGTGCACGGAGGAACAGGGAAGCATTCCATATGTACCGGCAATCGGTCCCCTAATTTCCTTTTATTCTCTTTTGGAACAAAAATACCACACCCATTGGTCACCGCTTTACCGGCTGCTAGTGTACAAGTGGCAGATTGTCCTTTCCCGATGTAGATCCAGACCACCGTTCCAAACAGGGAAACAGAAGTGGTAAAACGATAGTACGTGATTTATACGTCCGCGTAATTAATCGTTGTCTTGTTTGTTGGATTAGGTCTAAATTTATTTTCATCAAACTGCGATGGCGGAACTTTACGAGATGAAATGGCTTGTTCATTTTTTAAATTACGGTCGCACTAAAGAGAGTTTCTTATAATTAACTAGATGGCTCGTTGCGCTAATTGGCGCAGAGACCAACTGCAGCCTGAAAAGTCAAGCGAACTGTTTGAGGAATTTTTCTTAACTATTTGCAGATGATTATGTTCCTATTGCGTTTGAGTTTGCCTCGACAATCATTGATAGAAACACAATGCGACGTTGGGCTTGTTTTGCTTTTGTTCTGTTAGGCTTGTTGTCGGACTGTGTCGTGACTTCTCGCAGTTGCTTCAACTTAACTGGAAGGCGTGTTTTGGGATCTGGGTGTGGTTTTTATGCGTTGCCCGGACCTTGAGACCCCTGTAGATTGTGCCCGGCGTTGGACCTTTGTGGCTGGTCGGATGGCGTGTTCTGCCATCTCACCGGTCCTTTTACCCCTGCCGCCTGGCCGACTTTTGTGCATGCTTCACGTGCTCGTTGGTCGCACTCTTTCCTGAACCGTCGATCGTCTCGTTGGTTCGCCTTGTTTCCTTCTGCTCATGTGATCCTGGGTGGGGTTCTTAATTTGAATGCTTATCTTGCCTTCCCGGGTCAAATTTTGAAACTGCAGTCGCCGAATATAAAAGTTAACTGAGTGGCACCTGGTTGCTAACAACCATTGATCTGTCACGCTAGTATTCATGCTAATGGCATTTGGGGCTGATTTATAAAACGAACATTTGTTAGACGTGATGCCCATAGTGCTGTCGAGAGACTGTGCCTTCCCGGCGTCCTGTCATCCCGGAGGTATTGCATGCTTCTTTCTCCAGAGGGTGGGATCTGATGAGGACGTTGCACACCGCTACCACTCGTTGCCTCTTCGGGTGCAGAGGATCATATGCCTTTCCAGAAGCTGGTTGTCACGAGTTCTCCCGAACAACGCATGTTGGACCCTTTCAACTGCTGACCTCGACCCAACAGAGGGGCCTGCCTACCCAGTAGTCTGGTCGGCTAGCTTATTTGGTATGCTTACCCGGCTTTTAGACACTGCATGGTCCATTAGTCGAGCAAGCCGCATAACGACATCAGCCCAGGTGGGAGTACATGCCTTGTTGAGGGTTTTCAATTGTTGTCTGCCCGACCATTGGTCGATACGTGATGAACTGGCATGTCACGGGTCTTGGCCGACTCTTTCCGTCGTTTCATCATTGGACCTAGATCAGTTTTTCCCATGTGCCCTTCTCTCTTTTTGCTGGGAACTATGTGGTCTTCTCGTTCTCGCGCTCTTGACTGTTGTATTTGAATTGACATGTGGCCATTTCTTTCTACTATGTTTCGCCTGGACTATTTTGTGATGAATACTTTCTTTGTACTTTGAACCATTTCATTTTAGTTGGCATCACCTTTTCTTCCCATCGGCTCCCAATCCTCATTCCCCGGATGACTCTGAGTATTAGACCTAGCTAATCATTTGCATCGGCACGCATAGAAACCCAATTTATTTCTAAGATGGCTAACACAGCCTTACGTGGGGCCTGATGGGGGTGTCGTGGGGCACTTTCACCATTTTGCCTCGTTTGGATTCGTAGGTGCTTTGCCTGCTCGGCCTCGCATCATCGTTGTTCCTGGCTGGCTAGCTAGTTTTTGAATGCCTACCCGACTTCTGAACAATGCAAGATATGTGGGGCATGATGGGGCGCTGTTGGGCACTTCCACTTGGTGGCCTCATTCGGATCCGGAAGTGCTTTACCTGCCCGACTGCTTGTCGTGAGCGTTATTGGCTAGCTAGCGAGTTTTCAGATGCCTACTCAGCTTTTGTATTTGTTGTGCCAGGTGGGTGCATGTGTCGTGCTAGGTGGGTGTCGGGGTGCCCTATTGGACGGTTTCTTCGATTGGTCTTGTTTAGATCCGGAGGTGCTTTGCCTGCCCGGCCTCTTGCCGTCGATGTTCCTAGTCGGCCAACAAGTTTTTGCATGCCTACCTGGCATTTGGACGCTTGGGATCTGTCCAATTTTGGTTCCCTTTTGCTTGTCTCGTGCGGGTAGGTGTCGAGTTGCCATGCGGGGTGGTTTCAGCATATGATCTCATTCGGCTCCGGAGAGGTTTTCCTATTCGGCTTCTCGTCGTCGTTGGTCATGGTCGTCTAATATGTTTTGAGACCCCTGCCCGGCTTTCCGACGTTGCGGGATGTAGCCTATTTCGTTTCCCCTCTTCATGTGTCATGATGGGTGGGTGTGGGGTCGGTGCAGGATGATATCAACCTAGGTGGGTGTACATCCTCGTGTGCTTACATTAGTTTTTGCATGGCCATTGGTCGATGCGGTATTGGTCGGTATGCCACTGGTCTTGGTCGGTTGTTTCATCGTCCGACTTGGATCAATTTATGCCATGTGCTCTTCTCGTCCTCACACTCTTTGCTATTCCATTTGACTTTGTGTGTGGACATTTCTTGTTGTTTTGTTCCATCCGATTTTCTTCCTATTCTATTCCATTTGGACTCGTTTGCGTTGCACACGTTCTTTGTTCTCACCATTACTTTCCGGTTGGTGTGTCACCTTTTCTTCCCCGTTCAGTTATCCCGCCTTTTCTCAGCTCTAACTGGTGAATCCCCACGCTAGCCGGCTACACCCCACACCATCCAAAAGTTGGCAAGCATTCACCGTTCACACACATGACAACTGTAAGCCAGGTTCACGTGGCATAAATTCCCACTACATTCGTGTTTTACACAAGACGTGGGGCACAAGCATAGTGGCTCACGAGCCCACGGGGCCACTGAACGTAAAACCGCATTGAATCCTTCGTCGATGGGACGTAAAGAAACTGGCACCCGCGTCACTGCATGAAACGTCCTGGCCAATGATAGCTCGAGTATATTTGGAGGATTCAGCAATGATCTGACTTACCCGAAATAGGGGTCTATCAGTTCGGTCGCACCAGCTGGTCTCGCACAGGCATGGTTGCGCCTCGCACGGACGGTTTCGTGGCTTTGGTTGTTTCGGTCGCGCGAGCTGCGTAGGCGGTTGTGCCCATGCCCAGTTGTGCGTGCGGCCTCGCGCATTTGATAGACGCCTACGCGGTCTTTGTGCACACCCGGACGTTCGGTTTCTTGCCCGGGATTATTTCTATGGTACATGCAACATCGGTTGCACGCCCCGGACGTTCCATAAAAGCACGTCATGTGCGTTTGGAACCGCCCGATGTATCCTTTTCTTCTCGCCCAAGCACACCGCCTTCCTCTTGCTCCCCTCCAATTGAAGTCGAAGGCCATGGAAATTTGGACTCGACTATGGAAGGGAAATCGAGTCTCCTAACTGTCGGCAAGTCCACGTCAGGGCACGGTTCGGTGACCTCTACGAGGGCCACCCAAAGGAAAAGAAGCTATGAGAATCACCTAAAGTGGAGCAGCTTGAGACACGATGAAGCGGGGTTACACCCGGCTGACGGTGAGCCCGTTAAATTACCCATCCACCTTATTCAACTCCCTTTCATGTCGGTTCCGTTTTGGCATTCCCAAAACTACCCATTTTGCTGCTCTCATCTTCTGACTCTAGACAAAATGCTTGCATCTCTTCGTCCCTCACGGTATTAAATAATAAATGTGTGACGTCTTACACCATCTATTTGTAGAACATAACCTAGTGGAATGAATCATGCGCTACCTCTTTCCAATATCTTTAAAGGAACGATAAATGAAGATTGACGGTTGCATTGAAAGACATATTAAGAACTTAACTCAGTGGTTTCCGTTAAAGATCATCCTATAGATATGAAGGATCGAATCTTTATTGAAATCAGGAATCACAAGGGATTCTTTTAACATAAAACATATGAACGGGCCCACCTAAATGAATAATCAATATTTGTTATAACCGAGCTGCCGCAGATCACACACAATCCATTTTAAACACATAGGCCATGAACACTCGGCATGGATGACACAACAACAATGTGCAAACCCCGTACACCTTCGAAAATTTTCGGGGTAGATAATGGAATCCTGACTCCTTGATCTGCTCGACACTGACTGCCTCATTTTCCCATGTGTTCGGCGTCGTGGTTGGTTCCATGAAATGCCTATGAAACCCATCAACACTGCCTCCATTCCTGCAAAAACAATCAATGAAAAAAAATCTAGTAAGAAGCATGGTTAATACATAGAGAGGAGGAAAGAAAAAGGATGGCGAGCGAGGAGAAGAGGCGCAAAAGAAACCAAACACAACAAACCTCCGGAAAGAGGGAGAAAATAGCACGAGAATCGCACTGAAGAAGCACCTTCACTAGTGGAGAAATAGCTAGCCACAACACTTGTTGGTGGTGCACCATTTTCACACAACGCTAGCACTATTTTTCTTAAATAGTGCTGGCGTCAGCTAAATTGGTACGTCAGCTGTAAACGGTCAGTGCTGGAGTGGCTATTTTTGGACACGTCACAAATCTGTTGGCCCACCTGTACTCACCGTTTGGAAGATAGTGGTGGCTTTGAATTTCTGTGCACGCCGTAGCTAATTAATTAGTGCTGGCGTGCCAAGTTATTTTACGTGAGAAATAATATTTCCACTTAAACTAGTATTTTAAGTAATTTTAAGTATTTAAAAATTATACTAGTCAGAAAATAACAAACATTTATTTTACATTTTTTACATCATTATTGCTACCAGTTCTAATTCTAAATATTTAATTATGTTAATCTTTCATTATCTTAATTAGTCTTTTTTTATTTGGGCTGTTATTAGCTATGGTGTTGCATTTTAGGCCCACGCCAGCAACGGCCCACCAGAGTCAACTCCCATGCCTTAGTAAAAGACCTAGTCGTCGCCCTTTCATTTCAACTCCCCCTCGACGAGCCGCCAACCATCGCCTCCCGTCGCCGCCCGTCGTTGCCCAGCAAAGTTCAATCCTCTCCTTCCTCTCCCATTGCATATCCTTCCTCTCCACTCGCACCTCCTCCGTCCACGCATAATCCATATGTGGGATTCATCTATAAGTTGATTTAGGATTGCTTTGTGTAGAAATTTTAGTACATATATATAATGGATTGCTTTGTGTAATGTAGAATCGAAATTTGATTCCATGGATTGCTTTGTGTAAAAATTTTAGTGATAATCTGATGTAAAATCCGATTTTAGTAGTGCATTTTCAGTAGAATTTTTTTGAGTGTCTAGAATATTAATGATTCAAGTTTAACTTAATTTGGTAGTGTAGTCTGGAATGCGAGAGGAATAAATAAAATGAACTCGTAGTGTAGCATTTTGAGTAGAATTTGTTTATTTGTGTCTTCCTCCGTGGATCTTATTTATTTGTGTATACAGTTACTGGTGTAGAATTATATTTAGCACCACAGTATTCAGTTATACTTAGTGTCGGTTCACTAGTCTAGAATCCGATTATATACTTAGTTTTCAATATGTTTTGTGTAGAATGGCGCAACCACCATCATGTCGAGTGTGTAAGTCAAGGTGCGCAACCAGCCTTGCAACTGGCACGTTGTTCGACATTTACTTCCAGCCTTCTTTTGTTCCTGCAGCGGTAACAAATTATATGAACCTTCTAATAGTTTGTTATTTTATTTTTGTTGCTATTTCCACTAATGCATTGTGTGTGTGTTTTTGATTTTTCTTACACATATCGTCCCTTGCAATGTGAGATTGGATTTTAATGAGCTCATTACTAGAGACACTGTCATCTTCGACGCTCCTGGGGGGCTACACTATGGAGGTCAATCAGGGATGAAACATAACCCAGATCGGAGGAGATGAATGGGATCGTTTCATCTCCCGCATGCATCTCACTTGGGGTGAATTGATCAGCTTCTCCTTCAGAAGACAAACTCCAAGGCTGGCTGTTATCTATCTCAAAACTCTGAGGAAGCAGATGAGGACCCACTTGATAAATCACTCTATGCCCAAAGAATTACCAGGCTGAGCAAGGATGAAACGGACAAGCTCGGGGGAAAACTTCCGCCACGTGATGCCTACGTTGGGATGCCATTCGTGACCCGCCTGACACGGACGATGGGTAACCGCCATGTCATGGTATGTTACTTATTCGTATAGTAACTTGATGATATGCTTAGTGTGTAGAATTTGATGATATGCTTAGTGTGCTAATATGCTTATAGTATAGTAATGTGATATGCTTAGATATTAATGTGATGATATGCTTATAGTATAGTAATGTGATATGCTTTAGTAATGTGATATATTGATTATAGTGTAGTGATGATATGCTTAGTGTAGAATTTGATGATATGCTTAGTGTGTAGAATTTGATGATGTGCTTAGTATAGTAATGTGATATGCTTAGTATATTAGTGTGATGATATGCTTATAGTGTATTAATGTGACATGATCATCATATTTGTTTTTTCAGAAATTACCTAAGAGGCTATGTGTGAGTTGTGGCATCGAGCCGGATGAAGTAGGCATTGCTAGACTACGCCTTACCACAAGGGGCTTTGTCACCACCTATGCTTACGCAGTGGACACGGACGGTCGCACTATCTTCAGTGCGGCTGGGTGGAGCAACTTCCTTGCTGGCAAGAATCTCCGGGTTGGACAGCCCGTCTTAGTCACTATCAGGAACACCCCACGCCATGACTTGAGGATGATGATCGTCATCGACCTCCTTTAAAAGTATGTTTGTGACCGGGCCATCGATGTGAAATGAACTCCTTATTAACTATGTTAGTTTGCTCGTGTTTGTGAGGATTGTCGTTTATTAAATTGCTACCTGATCTCTAGTACTCCTTGTGAGATTGTCACTTATTATTAACTAGAATGAACTATTATATTAGTCTAGTTCTAGTGCCTAAAGTTAAATTATAGTGGTGGGATTTTTTTGGCTGCACGAAAACGTTCCTGGCGTGCAATGTACATTGCATGTCGCTAGGTGAGAAATTATAGTGGTGGCGTAGTTCACGTGGCACGCCATCAGCACGTAGAATACCGCTGACGTGGGACCCAATGCCACCATTAATTTTTTAACAATGGCGCCATATTGGTGGCGTCGGGCTACCATGCTAGCAAAGCCCTTTTTGTCATGCCATAGCTAGGCTTTTTTGCACTAGTGCTTACACACCCTACGATGGTGGCCTTTGCATTGACGTGCACTTCTTCTAGCGACGACAGTGACTCAACGGAGTTACGGTGGAGTTCAAGTGCCTCAAGATGTGGTTGTTGGGCTGGATTCCGTGCTCTCCTGGATGAATAGAAGGGTGAGGAAGAAAGACAAGAAATGACGGCTTGACCGATGAATAATCGGATGATTGAAACTTACCGACGGCGATGGAATCACTCGCCGGAGCACGATAACATTAGCGGAGCTTGAACTCAAAAAACATCGCCGACGTCAATGGGAAAAGGCTCTCTGGGACAACCTACAAAATCAAGGGAGAGAGCGGCCAGTGTGTGATGCATCAGAATTGCGCATGAAACAACAAACTTATAGGAAAATGCAACCGCCTCAAGGAAAAGACCAAAACACCCAAGACACATCGGGCCCGCACAACCGGTTGGAGGGCCCTCCGCATCCGGCTGGACGGTGCACCAGTGCACGTGGGGATGGAGCCCGATGTGTCTTGGGTGTTTTTTTCTTTGCGGCTTGTGTGGCCAAGCATGCAACGGTCACACACCGAGCCGGGCGCCTGGCTGGTGCACGCGAAGTAGCCCGGCCTGGGGCCAAGGGTGCTGACAGGGGTCCACGGATGACGGTGGATCCTGACGCGCCCTCAGTCCACCCTTCATGGACGGGCACCGGCTATAGCGATCTCGCGCCCTCGGTCCACCCATCATGGTCTCTCTAGTCGATTCGCCCGGGTCCAAGACACCTGGGTAGATCGGACGGCTCAGAGACACCCCGAGAGGCTCCCGCCGCAAGCCACCCGGCAATGGGCGTCTAGGAGCCTCTCTTCGCTACCGAGAAGGGCCAGGGACACTGACAGGGGTCTGCAGCTTGATGGTATCCCCGGACACGTCCTCAGTCCACCCATCATGGATGGGCTCCGACTGTAGCGGTCGCACGCCCTCAGTCCACCTGTCATGGACCTTCTGGCTGGGTCGCTCGGACGTGAGCCGTTCGGGAAGGTCGGACAGCTCGCGTCGGCCCCAGGTGGTTCCCGCGCCAAGCCAATGGACAACAGACGACCAAGAGGCACTACTCGCCCGAGGAGATCCTAGGAAGGCAGGTACTCAACAATCCTTTATAGGACTAATATCCTTGCGGGGAAAAGATACCCAATGGATTGAATATGATTTTTTTATCAACAACGAAGAGTGGATTTCTTCCACGTACCTAAAATTCAAGGTAATATAAGAAATAGGATCCTTTACTGCGTCTTTTAGGGATAAAACACTTTTTCCTATCCGCATGAAACGGGGAATACTATGTACTTCCTCTTCTTATATTACTGCCTTTTATGTTGGACGTGTCCATGAGCATTCGTGGATAGTGACCGTTCACCCCTCATTTCTTTGGGTGAATGGTCGGGGTCAGAGCAGAATAGGGCGCGATCGGGGTCGTGGTGGCGGCGTTGACTACAGGGAGAGGGAGAAAATGGGGGTGTCTAGGGTTGTGAGGCTTGTCGTCCAACTTAAATAGACAGGTTTGACCCCTCGGGCCGTGCGCTGGAGCAACGACATGAATGCAGACCAGTTAGCTCCTGTCCGACCGATGGGTTTCTGTGTGTTTCCACGTGGGTCCTGCCCGTCAGTCTAACGTGGTGGATGTGTCCGGGCCTCCTCATATCTACCACAGATATGGATTGGGTTTGGGGGTGTTGGACAGCCCGGATGTGTAGGGTCAATTTGAGAGGGACAATTGGGTGGCCTTTTTATGACCGATCACTGGTCACTCCATCTGCCTAGTCTATATGAGGGTTCCGGTTGTAAATGATCTCACTCATAGTTGGTCATTCATTCATCCCGTTGAAGTAATCAACTATGCTCTATCATTCATGGTCCTTTTGTGTGGCAGCCATGACCGCATCACACAAAGGTCCAATCTCTAAATGTAATGGCATCTCCAATGCACATCACCAAATTTTCATCTCTAAATGTTCATGGACACATTAAAACATGTTCACGGACATCCGTCAGGCATTCAACCATGATCACGTAATTATTGCATTAAATACGAACAAAATGTAAGCAAGTTCAATATATTACATGCAAACAGACAAAATTTAACAAGTTGGACATTATTTAAACTAAACTAAACTAGGCTAAAGTAGCCAACTATGACCTCGTGGGCATGGCCTTTGAGGCCATCGGCACCCCCGTCGTCATTCACACCGTTGTCTTTATCACGCTAGTGGAAAAATACCCGTCGAGCATCGAGACATCCTTTCCCGGCCGCCGCGACGCACTCACTTGTCCTCGTCTTGGACGTGGATGGCATGCTTAGACTCGATCAACCCGACTTGAAGGATTTGGGTGTTGAGTAGGAGCCGCCGGCGTGTGTCGGACTCCACGGGGGTCTTGGGCCAATAAAAGACACAAGCCTCCATGAACGTGGGGTCCACAAGGATCCGACGCCACTTGGATATTGGCGAAAGCCTCCGAGCACTGTGCCTTGTGTCATGATACGTCCATTTTGCATCATGAACTCCTATTGATAATTATATCGTTTTTGGTCATTATTCCAGTTTATGATACAATTATAATGTCTTTTCTCTCCTAATTTGCAAGATTTACACAGAGAGGGGAATTGCCGGAAACTAGAATTCTGGAGCTGAAGGCCATGGAAAAGGGTGGAAAATTTCTGGACTCCAAATGACCTGAAATTTTATGGAGATTTTTTATAGAATATATAAGAATTATTGGAGCAAAGAACCACCAGAGGGGCCCACCTGTTGCTCCTAAGGCAACAGGGCGCGGCCACCCCCTAGGGCGCGCCCTCATGCCTTGGGAGGTCCACAGGCAGCCTCCGGTGTCCCTCTTCTGCTATATGAAGGGTTTTGACCTAGAAAAAAATAAGGATGATACTTTCGGGATGAAGCGCCGCCGTCTCGAGGCGGAAACCTGGACAGGAGCACTTTTGCTCTCCGGCAGAGCGATTCTGCCTGGGAAACTTCCCTCCGGGAGGGAGAAATCGAAGCCATCGTCATCACCAACGCTTCCTCCTTCGCAGGAGACCAATCTTCATCAACATCTTCACCAACACCATCTCATCTCAAACCCTAGTTCATCTCTTGTACTCAATCTTTGTCTCAAAACCTCAGATTGGTACCTGTGGGTTACTACTAGTGTTGATTACATCTTGTAGTAGATGCTTGTTGGTTTATTTGGTGGAAGATAATATGTTCAGATCCTTTATCATATTCATTACACCTCATATCTTGAACATGGTGATGATTTGTGAGTAGTTACTTTTTTTCTCGAGGACATGGGAGAAGTCTTGTTATAAGTAATCATGTGAAGTTGGTATCCGTTCGATATTTTGATGATATGTATGTTGTTGCTTCCTTTAGCGATGTCATGTGAACGTCGACTACATGACACTTCACCATACTTGGGCCTAAGGGAAGGCATTGCGGAGTAATAAGTATATGATGAGTTGCTATAGTAACAGAAGCTTAAACCCTAGTTTATGTGTTATTCCGTAAGGGGCTGATTTGGATCCACATGTTTCATGCTATGGTTAGATTTATCTTAATTCTTCTTTCGTAGTTGCAGATGCTTGCGAGAGGGGGTAATCATAAGTGGGTTGCTTGTTCAAGTAAGAACATCACCCAAGCACCGGTCCACCCACATATCAAATTATCAAAGTAACGAACGAGAATCAACTCAACATGATGAACGTGACTAGACGGAAATTCCCATGTGTTCTCGAGAGCACTTTACTTTATACAAGAGAACTTTCAGGCCTGTCCTTTGCTATAAAAAGGATTGGGCTTACTTGCTGCACACTTGCTACTATTGTTACTTGTCACTTGTTACGAACTATCTTGCTGCGAAACTATCTATCATTGTTACTCACGGCACTTGCAGAGAATACCTTGCTAAAAACTACTTGCCATTTCCTTCTGCTCCTCGTTGGGTTCGACACTCTTACTTATTGAAAGGACTACCATTGGTACCCTATACTTGTGGGTCATCAAGACTCTTTTCTGGCGCTGTTGCCGGGGAGTGAAGCGCCTTTGGTAAGGAAACATTGTCGGTAGATGCTGAAATTTACTAGTGCTTGTTACTATGGATGATAGTCCTTTGAGATGTTTGTTCAGGGTATCTTCACCTCGAATGGAAGTGGCAAAGGCTGCTCCCCAACCTATTGAAATTTTTGAAAATATTTATTATGAGATTCCTTCGGGTATGGTAGAGAAATTGCTAGCTAATCCTTATGCAGAAGATGGAACAACTTGAAAGTGCTAGTTATCGCCTAGAGGGGGGTGAATAGGCGATTTTATGAAAAGCTTCAAAACAGTAAATGTATTCAAAGCATGTGGAAGCGATACAGGAAGTAAGAGAGTGAAGGATAGAACCAGTTGCTCGACGAAGACACGAGATTTGTTGAACCAGTTCCAGTTGTTGTGTCAACTATACGTCTTGTTGGGGAGGCTGAGATTGAACTCAGAGACCTCGCCTTCGCCTTGTTCCCCTTGAGCCGAAGTCACTTAGACAGCGCCCAATCACTCAAGTAAGTCTTCAGGGGAGACTTACGAAACCCGTACAAACTTGGTCACCCGGCAATCCACAATGACTCTTGGATGCTCTAGACCCAAACGCCTAACAGTCTGGAAGATCACAGTCTTCAAATGTAATAAGTATTCAGGTCACTCAGAATAGAACAACTTCGGTGATGCTCAAACACGCTAGCTCTAGGTGTTTGGGTTTATCCTCGCAGGATAGCTCTCTCTCTCTCAATGTCTTTGAGGTGGGTTGCTCCAAAACGACAACAGTTGTATTTCTCTCTGTGCAGCCACCTACTTATGGTGGAGGGGGTGGGATATTTATAGCCAACAGGCAACCCGACATGTTATGACCAAAATGACCCTCGGCCAATGGCCAACCGACACGTGTTCCAACGCTCGGATTTCAACGACACACACGGCAACATTACTTGGGCTACAAACAATGCTGACTCAACCAGCTCTGGAAGAGATTTTATCTCATTGTCTTCACTCGAAGACATAGGTGTGGGTTGAGCATCACATCAGCGTCTGACTTCGATCACATCGACCCCAATTAATAGTACGGTGGTTCCTATGACTCAGGAAAGAAGAAACAAAACAGCCAAAAGACTTCGTCTTCGCATTTCATTATCTTCAAGCGATTATCTTCGCGCACCACCAATGGCTTCGGCCATCATCAATGTCTTCGGACATTTTTAGGGGTCGTCTTCGATGGTTAAATCGAATCTCCAGGGACTTCTATCTGTGTTAACCTATGAACTCTCACAAACACATTAGTCCCTCAACCACGTTTGTCTTCAATACTCCAAAAACAATAAGGGTGGCACTAGATGCACTTACAATCTCCCCCCTTTTGGTGATTGATGACAAACTGGTTGAAGTTTTCAACGGGGATAAAGTATATGAAGATAAAGACTTGGAGATTACGATTGCAAGATATAGAGAGCTCTCCTTGAAGATGTGCTTATGAAGATTTTGCTTTGAATACAAAAGCACATGGCAGGTTTTAGTTTGTGGAGATCTCCCCCTATATCTTGGAATCCAATCACTATGCATTTTAAGTGATTTTATGAAGATAATGAAATGCATAATGAAAAATGGGCGTCTGTGATACGTCTCCAACGTATCGATAATTTATGAAGTATTCATGCCATATTCACCTATGATTACAATACTTTTATATGGTTTTGATGCACTTTATATAATTTATTTAGAACTAACCCGGACTGACGCTGTTTTCAGCAGAATTACCGTGGTGTCGTTTTTGTGCAGAAAATGAAAGTTCTCAGAATCGCCCGAACTTTTTTATGATTTTTTCTGGAGAAAATAAGAAATGCTGGAGCGAAGAACCACCGGAGGGGAGCCACCTGTGGAGCACAAGCCAACAGGGCGCGACCCCCCTACGTCGCGCCCTGATATGTGGTGGGGCCCACGTGGCTCCGTTGCACATGATTCCAAAGTGAAAAATCCTATAAATCCTAGAAACCCCAGAAATAAATAGAGACTCTCCGCTCCGCCACCGCAAATCTCTGTATCGACAAAAAACCAATCTGGAGACGTTCCCGTATCCTGCCAGAGAGGGAAAACCGTCACTGGTGGCCATCTTCATCATCCCAGCGGAGGCCATGATGAGGAGGGAGTAGTTCACCCTCGGGGCTGAGGGTATGTACCAGTAGTTATGTGTTCAATCTCTCTCTCTCTCTCTCTCTCTCTCTCTCGTGTTCTTGAGATGGCATGATCTTGATGTATCACGGGCTTTGTTAATATAGTCGGATCATATGATGTTATTCCCTTGCTACCTTGTTGTGATGAATTGAATCTTTACCTATGAGATCTTGTTATGTTGGATTGAATATTTTGGTTTGAGAACACTTGATGTACGTCTTGCACGGGATACTCGTAGTGACATTGGGGTATTCTATTGATTCACTTGATATATGTTGAGGCATCAACTTGCGGATTCCGGTGACCTTGGGGATCTATGCATAGGGGTTGATTGCACATTTTCATACCACGTTCTCCGATAGAAATCTTGGGGTGCTCCTTGAAGTTCTTTGTGTTGGATTGAATATGATAGACCTGAAATTGTTTGACGCATGTCGCATAATTTACCCACGGATACTTGAGGTGACATTGGAGTATCTAGGTGACATTAGAGTTGATTGATATGTATCATTGGTGTTGTTCTAGTACAAACTCTAGGGCTGTTTGTGACACTTATAGGAATAACCCAAAAGATTGATCGGAAAGAATAACTTTGAGGTGGTTCTACTACCTACACCAATTTCATCTTATTGTTCTCCGCTAGATAGGAACTTTGGAGTGATTCTTTGTTGCACATTGAGGGATGATCATATGATTCAACTATGTTAGCATTGTTGGGAGATTGCACTAGTGAAAGTATGAACCCTAGGCCTTATTTCCAAGCATTGATATACCGTTTTGCTCGCTGTTTACTATTTGTTACCTTGCTGTTTTTATACTTTCAGATTACAAAAACCTATATCTACCATCCATATTGCACTTGTATCACCATCTCTTCGCCGAACTAGTGCACCTATACAATTTGCCATTGTATTGGGTGTGTTGGGGACACAAGAGATTTCTTGTATTTGATTGCAGGGTTGTTTGAGAGAGATCATCTTCATCCTACACCTCCCATGGTTTGATAAACCTTAGATCATCCACTTGAGGGAAAATTGCTAATGTCCTACAAAACTCTGTGCTTGGAGGCCCAACAAAGTCTACAAGAATAAAGTTGCGTAGTATACATCAAGCCATTTTCTGGCGCCGTTGCCGGGGAGCTGAGTGCTTGAAGGTATATCTTTAGATCTTGCAATTAAATCTTTTAGTTTCTTGTTTTTCACTAGTTTGGTTTTATAAAAGGAAACTACAAAAAATGGAGTTTACGTTGCCTCATTTGTTTTGTCTTTATAATGTCTTTCGTGAAAATAAGGATTCAGAAAATTGTGCTCAATTGGTAGAGGAAGAAATTATGAAAATACTTAATAAGAATTCCTTGAATGATGAGCATCATTGCAATGTTGCTAGTATGAATTCTCTGAATATCCATGATGCTAATGATATGCAAAGCCACAAGCTTGAGGATGCTATGTTTGATGAAGATGATATTTTTAGTCCCCCAAGTTTTGATGAGCAAATTTATTATGATGATGGCATGCCTCCTATCTATGATGATTATGATGATGACATGTATGCTATAATTAATAATTATAACTATGAAACTTGTCATCATGATTTTAATTTTCAATTTGGTTATGTCAATCATGTATGTCATGATAGTTATTTTGTTGAGTTTGCTCCCACTACAATGAATGAGAAGAAAATTGCTTATGTGGCGAGTAATAAATTTTCTATGCTTGTAGATCATGAAAAGGATGCTTTATGTGATAGTTATATTGTTGAATTCCTTCATGATTCTACTGAAATTTATTATGAGGGAGGAACATATGTTTGTAGGAATTGCAATAATATCAAGTTTCCTCTCTATATGTTCAAAGTTTTGAAGTTATGCTTGTTTTCCCTTCCTATGCAAGTTGATTATTGCTCCCATAAATTTTTTGCTCACAAAATCCTATGCATAGGAATTGGGTTAGACTTAAATGTGCTTGTCATGAGATTCATGATGCTCTCTTACATGTTTCAATTACTACTTTTTATGTGAGCATCATTGAAATCATCATGCCTAGCTAAAAGGCTTTAAAGAAGAGCGCTTGTTGGGAGACAACCCAACACTTTTACTTTCTGTTTTTGAGTGTTCACATGATTAAGATACTGTATTAATCATGTTTTGGGCCTTTTATTTCAATAATGTGCCAAGTAAAGCCTTTGGGATTGTATGGATACTTGTTGATTTGATTCTGTGCAAAAAACAGAAACTTTTGCCTCCAGTAAAGAATTTCTCTGATTTTACGGGAGCGTCAAAAAATTCTGAAATTTTTACACAGTATTTATATGAAAATTATTTAAGTTGTACTAATTTTTTAAGAATTGTTAGAGACAGGGAAGTATGGTTATACTACAGATATTCACAGAATGTTTTGTTTTTGACAGATTCTGTTTTGCATGCATAGTTTGCTTGTTTTAGTGTTCCCATAACTTATATTCAGTGATATAAATTATGTGAATGGTATAATACAGTAGGTATTATGTGAGAAAAATTATGAATCTTGTCTTGACAGTACCTAAGTGAATGATCTTTATTTATTATACTAACCCATCTCACGAAGTTCCATTAAGTTTTGTGTGATTGAAGTTTTCAAGTTTTGGGTGAGATACCGATATGAGGATAATAAGGAGTGACAATAACCTAATCTTTGGGATTCCCAAGGCACCCCAAGGTAATATCCAAGGAAGACTCAAGCGCCTAAGCTTGGGGATGCCCCGGAAGGCATCCCCTCTTTCGTCTTCAACACTATCGGCATATCTTACTTGGAGCTATATTTTTATTCATCACATAATATGATTTTTGCTTGGCGCATCATTTTATTTTGTTAGTATTTGCTTGCTGTTATTTATAATCTTGTTTTTCAATAAAAATTCCAAGAATTGCCTCTTAGGATGCTTGAATTGCATGTTTGATGTGTGCTGTGTAAAAACAGAAACTTGTGTTGTAGTGTTTGAATTTTCATATTTTACTAGAACGTGGAAAGTTTCTGAAATTTTTACAAAGTATTGTCATATAAATTATTTATCATGTCATAAATTTTCATAATTTTTAAATATACAGAAGTGCACTTTGTAAATTAATTGGTACAGACTGTCCTGTTTAGACAGATTGCTGTCATAGTTTTGTTATCTACTTCTCCTATGGTTTTCATGACTTATATTGGTAGATATAAATTGTGTAAATGTTAGTATACAATAGATAATGTTTGAAAATTATTGTGCAACTTGTCTTGGCAGTACATAAAGTGTTGATTTATTCTTATATGCACTAACCTATTTCACGAGTTCTTTCCAAGTTTTGTGTAGATGAAGTTTTTGAGACCTAGGTGAAACCGGGATATGAGAGGATTGAACGAGATACAAAAGCTCAAGAATGGGGATGCCCAAGGCATCCCAAGTAAATATTTTAAGAATCTCAAGCATCTAAGCTTGGGGATGCTACGCATACCACCTCTCTTCGTCAACAAATATCGGTTAGCCTATGTTGAGCCTAAATTTTTATTTGTCCACATGATATGTGCTATTCTTGGAATGTATTTTTGTTTTGTTTGCTGTTTGAATAAAATATCAGATCTGAAAATCTTTATTGAGAGAGAGAGTACTCACATAGCTACTTTATTGTTTGACTACTCATTGATCTTCACTTATATCTTTCGAGAGTAGTTCGAAATTTACTCTTGTGCTTCACTTATATCCTAAGATTAAACGTTGAATGAATTGAAATATCATAAATCTGAAATTATCCATGTGCTTTATGCTTAGTAGTAGTTTCACATTTGGTTTTGAAAGTAATATCTATTGAATTTTGACAATCATAGTATTGGTTATACAAGCAATTCATGAATGATTAGTATAAGAAAGAGAACTTTCACATACAAATATATTATCTTGGACATCTTTTATGATTGTGAATACCCATTAATTATTCTCAACCATGATCAAATAGTTGAAGTTGGACAAGAAAGACAACGTAATGGTTATGTTTGGGTATATTTGCATAGAAGTTATATTGTTATGGATCCTCCAACGCAATCACTCTCTCACAGATTTGGCATGGAAGAAGAGGTTGATTGGGTGGAAAGCAACTTCGGGAGGCTAGAAATCAAGATTCATATGGTTGGAGTGGAAGATCTTGATCTCAACACATGTGTAGGTGGTTCTCTCTCACAAAATGGATGGGGTAAGTGTTGGTTTGTTATGAGTCCTTCCTCTATGAGTGAGAGGCGGGTGGAGGGGTATATATGGGCATCTCCAAAAATCCAACCATTACAACATTATTGCCCAACTCGGTGAAACCGAAGCAAAAACTCGGTTGCACCGAATAGTGCAAAATGTGGCAACTTTTGGCGTTTCGGTGAGACCAATATATAAATCTCGGTGGGTCCGATTTGGCTGACCTAAACAGTTACCCAAACTCGGTGGAACCGATTTGCAAAATTCAGAAATTCCGATTTTTGAAATTGGATACCAGAGAGTTGGTCACTGATTTCGGTGTCACCAAAAAAGGACTTGGTGTCACCGAGACACTAGGGTTTGGCTTAGGATCTGTCTAGGGTGAAACTCGGTAGGGCCGATATAGAAAAGTTGGTGGCACCAAATTTGAGTGCTAGGTTTTAGACAGAGTATTTTATGGGAGAATTCATGGGTATTTTTGGTGGCTAACTCTAAGCACTTGAGCAACCAGATAATCATGGATACCTCATCCCCTTTTAATAATATTGGCTTTCCTATGGACTCAAATGTGATTTCTCACAAAATGCAAAATGTAGAGTCTTGAAGCTTATTGCCAATTGATGTTCCTTGCATCTAGGGGATCTCCACACAATCCTTTGCCAATCCATTCATTGAACTCTTCCTAAAATATACTTGGAAGAATCATTAGTCCAATGGAATATATGTTGTTATTACTTACCAAAACCACCTAGGGAGAAGTTGTGCTCAACATATAGATCAAAGCTTTAATAGGAATATAAACAATGAATAGCATCGTCGCTTTGAGAAGTATGTGATAAGCAAGAGCTCCCCCTAAATTTGTGCACTATTTTAAATTTGCGTTCGAATGCAAATGCACAATCAATTAGGATCATCGGTCACTCTTCCATGTCACATACATCTTGGTGGTGCGCATAAATGATATGAATGGATTACAATGCACATAACACCAAAGATGAGTGAAATATCATCATATCAACATTACAAGGATATAGGAAGTAGTAGCATCAAACACAAAGCGTACGATCAAACACGACGAAGTTTTAGAACATCCACACGATAAACCAAATGTTTTTAAGATGAAGAGAGCAAACAAAATGCAACACTCTCTCTCGAAGCCCTATGATCTATAACACTTCTCCCCCTTTGGAAACAAGTTACCAAAAAGCTCAAAGGTATAGAGCTAAGCGTCACTATGGGCTCAATCTCCTCCATGAGATGGTGAAGCAGCTCCGGTGGCCGTGGAAGGTGTCGAAAGAACAGCATCCGCGAATGCTTCTGCTGAAGTCCTCTGAGGTGGTGGAGTGGATACTGGAGGTGCCGAGGGAGATGATGGAGCTGATGCAGGTGCTGATGAAGATGGTCTCGTCTCTGGAACTGCCACAGCAGAAGATCTAACATGTGTCCTGAACTGAGTGTGAGTCTGGAGAGGAGGACTATCATCATCATCACTAGAACTGGAGCTGGGGCTAGGCACTGCATCCACTTCCTTCTTCAAGGCATTTACTGTGATGGTCAGCTCAGTCACCTTGCTATCTAATGTATGAAATTTGTTCTCCATGATCCTCTCAAGGCTCTTCTAGTTCTTGAGGATTTCACTCATGTTCTTCTCTATCCCTTGGATAGTGCTGATGAGATATGTCATTTGATCGCTCTTCGTCCTCGGCATAGGAGCGCTAGTTGCTCTAGCAGCTTCAGCCCTGTCCTCTTCCTCCATATGGGCCTATGTAGTGGATGAAGTGGGATGACTTGGATCCATCACCACAACATTGTCATCAAACTCTGGCTGTAGGGGCAGGTGTGGTCGATCAAGTAGATAAATGCTCTTCCCAACTTTAGAATTGATAAGCATCTAGATGTACGAAGCATATCCACACCACCTGTTCTGATCAGCAGTTGTCCTCTTGATTGTCTCTACAATCAAATCCATCACCCTGATCCTGGTGTGGCTATCCACATGATGCAGCATGTTGATGGAATAGCCTCTGATCATCTTGTCATCACCTAACTTAGGCATCAAAGTATGCCTCATGATGGTATTGATGGTAGGCAGACCTGCTTGCAAGAAATACATTGAGCCAAATTTGTGTGTCTTCACATATGCTCTGGGAATAGGTTTATACATGTTGGCCATGAAATTGTGGTTCATCTTGGCCTCAGCATAAACATCAAGATCACCATCCTGCACCTCTGGGACTCCTAAGATGGTAGCCCACTCATCAACTGTTGACTGGTATCTGGTGCCCTCAGTCATCCATACAATTTTTCCATCTGGATAGAAATGAGCTGTGGAATAGAATTGCATGATCATCTCATCATTCCAAGCTGTCAACTCTTTGCCAACCAAAGCATCAATATCAATGGCCTTGAAGTTTTCTAGCACATGAGGGAAGTAGTCTTCATTCTCCTTGATGAACTTCCAATCAACGTATATCATGTCACTGACAGCTAGACTCTTGTCTAACAAGACAGTCTCATAGAAATATTGTTGCTCCTTAGTGTGGAAGCGAGCATCTACAACAGCCCTTCTCCTGATAGCATAGGGATCAACAGCTCTCCACTTCCTGAGCCCTGGATCCTTTCTCTCCTTCATATTCTCTGCAACTGGATGATCATCATTGTGTTCTGGTAGGTGAGGTCTCAGTTTCCTCAAAACAACAGCTTCTTCTTCTTTAGCAGCAGCATCCCTGGATGTAGAACCCTTGTTCTTGTTAGCTGCTGGAATGTCTCCGGTAGTCCTCTTGGGCTTGGAGGCAGCTGGCTTCTTGGGAGCAGAGGGCTTTGCCTTAGAAGGTGGCTTGCTAGGCATAGCATCAGCCATGAGCTTTCTTTGCTTGGAAGGAGGTGGGTTAGCAGCTGGTTCTTCCTCTTCCTCTTCCTCAAGCTCAGCTGGATCTTCATACATAGAAGTTGGCCTTCCTTGGACATGAATGGTTATCTTCCTCTCTCTCTTCTTCTTGGCTGGCTTCTTTGCCATAGACTTTGTTTGCCTGGAGGAACTGGGGTTCTCAAGAGTAAGTCTCATTCCTCTCTTGGTTGTCTCAGGGGCTTTCACTGCATCTGAACTGGCATACTCCTTCCTGACAGCCTTCCTCTTGGAAGTAGCATCATCTGGGATGAAATCTTCATCCTCCTCATCTTAATTCAACTTCCTCGTGGCCCTGGTGGCTGCCTTGGGCAAGCCATGTGAGCTGGGGGTGCCTGGGTCCTCTAAAGAGCTAGCTTCTGGACTAGCGCCAGCATCAAGTCCTACACTTGGCTCTTTGAAAGCATTCGGATTGTCATCTGAACCTGACATAGCTGAAATCTGACCCTCTGAATAGATGTAGAGAAGTGGAATAGATGAGCATCACAAAATTACAGAGGTTTTTGCAAAATTTGAACTGAAAGTTTTAGTTCCAGATTTCCACTGTATGGGTTTCGGTTCCACCGAGTATCAATTTTTGGAGCATCCGAGACAAACAATCTCTTTAACAGAAACTTGGTCACAGTTTTCGGTTTCATCGAAAAGTGATTCGGTCTCACCGAGAATGTTCTCAGAAACCCTAAAATCCAGATCGGTGACATCGATCCATTTCCAGTCGGTGACTCCGTGACGCGTACGATGGAAACCTAAACCTCAAATTTTTGTTCGCCTAATCTCTACGGAATTTTCTTGTGGATGAAATCGTTGCAATCAGTGGCAAGAAGTGGAACTCATCCTAATGCGCAAGAATTGGCGGTTGGAGCGCAGAAGGGGTCAAAGTCTTACCCTAGTTCAGTGAAGACTTTGCTACGGCAGCAATGGAGGGGAGGATTCCCGTTGACGGCGGAGGACTCCTACGGCGAGGACGCATGGGAGGCAAGGTAGAACGTCTGTGGACACGAGTGGCAGCAACAGTGGGGTGCAGGGTCGTCGTTTGAAGATTAATTTCAAAGTTCGGATCCGCAGGATATATATACCCACCTGCTGTCGGTGACACCGAACCGAAAATTCCAGTTCCACCGAGATGCTTAACTACCTGAGGACAGAGCAACTCGGCGACGCCGAGATTTTAAGATTGGTGATACCGAGATTGAAAACCTAGATCAACCCTAGTGCTTCGGTGGAACTGAGTTTTGAGAGTTGGTTATACCGAGTGGCACATGGGAGGTTTTGGAAGTCAGCCCTTGTCGAGACGGAACTCCGAGTGCTCCTCACACAGAGGGTCTGAAAAGTGCTTGCTCCAATTTTGTGATGAAGCATGAATAGAATTTGAGACGAGGAAGCATATATAGCTAGAGGGGGTACTTAGGCATTCTTGTACATCCAATTGGCCAGAAAAATAAACGCCAAATAACAACAAAATTGGATATCCTCGAATGAATAAAAATATGCATACCAACATGCTCACACAATAAGATGTCAAATAAAATATGGCAAACATGCAAAATCACTCTAGTATCTACCAAGCACTTTGGTGATGACGGAGTCATCTATATATGAGTATATTGAGTTAGGAGCCAAGTAAGAATACTTGATCATAGGTCATATTCATCATTTAAGCACAAGTGGGGTTGCCACTTTTACATAAAGCTTTTAATGTGTTCACATCTTAAGAGATGCTTTGACTCAAGTCTTAGAGTAAATCTCCCCCTTGATGTGACATCCCCCTTAAGAGGGAAAACTAACCTTGGGTTTTGTCGTTGAAGACTTCATGTAAGTGTTGTAGTAGTGGATGCTCACAGTTTATGAAGATCATCTTGAGTTGGGAGTCATCCTTGTTGTTTTGTACTCTTCTCACCTACATGGGTTAGTCCCACACAAGGAACAAATACAAGGATATCTATGGACATGGAGTGAAACACATGTAATATGATGCCATTGATTCATTACTAGGAAACATGCTCGTGCGTTGCAGCGGGAGAAAAAAAAATCACACCTCATGCACACACACGGTGACATCAACAAATCCATTGAATTTTTTAATGATGTCACACAACAAACAACACGATAAGTGGTGTTGTGCAAAAACATAAAAGTGGGATTGTTTTTTAGTGTACTCAAGGTATTTCCAAAAACCTTTATGGGCACAATTTCAAACAATATGGAATTTGACATTAAGCCACTTGTTTACATAAAGCTCGTATGAGTTGTTTAGCGTAATTCATTGTATATTGGTTCGTTATTGTGCATTGCGCCAAGTAGAGAGGATGATTATGTACGTATTGTAACCTTTAATATATGGTACCTGGTAGAAATCAACATCCCCTATCGTACCAATAATATCTTCCGTGAGAGCATCAAACTATCATATCTACTTAGTTTAAATAATGTAGAAAACATACATAATACACATTTGCAAAATACTTCATATAAAGAAGATAATAATTAAGCATGTAGCCTAAACTTAATTTTAGAAATTACTTACATGTAATATAATAAAATATTTGGAATCTACATATTTTTCTGATTGATTTCCATATATAGCATGTTAGATTTGAAGTTAGGATTTGAAAGAAATGAATATCTTGAAAAACATTTGAATCTGCCAAAAAAAGGTTAAACAGAGTTGCTAGGCCGAAATTCCAATAATATGCAGCCCATTCCAAAGAGAAAAGGGAGAAAATAAAAAGGGGAGAAGCTGGGTTCGAACCCAGGTCTCCTAGAGAGTAGAGTTTGGCTGTAGCCGGTTGGCTGCCCGTGTGCTTATGATTAATTATAGGTTCGCGGTTTACATGAATCGGAGGCGATGGTGGATGCGAGTTTTTCGACTTATTAGTGGCATTGTGTGTAATTAGTTGCAACTTTAGGGGTAAATTATCTGACGGACGACCAGACGCATTAGTCCCTTTATTATTAGGTAGAGATTTACCTTGTCCCTTGCTTACCAATGAGGGATTTGTGACTCCTTGAACTATTGCATAAGGTTGGAGTTGATTGCATTAGTTCTTGCCAACGATGAACGTGAGTGAATTTTGTTGGTGGAGTCATCCCTCAAGAACTTCTCTAGTTCTTCTTCTTGGGGACCCACATCAACTTGATGGGGATCCTTGGAGTTGAAGTAGCACTTTTTGAAGTAGAGCTTGTAGTAGCTTTGGGAACCCACTTGACCATGGCTTGGGATTCTTCTTCAAATGAGTCAATGTCTTCTTGAAGCTTGTCCTTGCCCTTGAGCATGTGGTCTTGTGGTGGAAGGTCATCTTGAGCTTTTGTTCCCTTAGGGAGAGTAGGATCATACTTCTCCTTTTGGGGAACAAGCTTCATCTTGGGGTATTGACCTTATTCCCATTCAACTCCATTGGTGTTGAAATAGCCAATGCCTTGGTTCTTCCAGTGCCATCCTTGCTTGCGCACAATCTCCTCAAATTGCTTACTTCCGGCAAGACTCTTGTAGACACCTTTTTCTATAATTCCTTTCGATAAATCGTTTTCTTGCTTAAGTGTAACTTGGCTAAGAGAATCATTAGTGGAATCAATAGAAGTGCTAGGAACAACATCATTGAATTTAGCATTAGTGTTGTTGTTACTAGATGAAGACCCTTTCTTGCCTTTGTTACTAGTTTTCTTAGATTTAACTTGTGGAACAAAGGTAGACAAGAGTAATCGTTTGGCTAGATAAGAAGAACTCTTCTTTCGAAGATCGTCATTGATAGCTTTAAGAAAATCATGCTCTTGCTCTAAATTTAGCTTCTCGAAGCGTAGCTTCTCATGAGTTCTTAAGAGGTCTCTATGATCTTCTTGAGTAGATTCATGAGCTAACTTAAGAGTATTTAGTTCTTCAGTTAGACGCTCAATCTCCTTCTTATCATCATCACATGACTTATCTTGACTAGCATGATCATTATCAATTTCATTTTGACTAACATCACTAGTTTTATCAAAGAGCAAGTCATAATCTCCTAGTAAGTCATCGTCATCACTATTAAAGTCAATGTGGTATTTTAGTGATAGGTTCTATAGGAACTGGATGATCCTATTTGGTCAAATACCTAACGAAAAATTATGATTTCCTTTCATTAAGGTACGAGGGCTTCTTATTCCACAAGAACGAAAGCACCTTTTCATTATTTCATATACTAGGGTTTTTTACTTGGAAAAGACAATGTTCCATACTAAAGGATTCGGGCCCATAACCACGAGTTCCAGTGCACTAGATCATATTCGGGGTGTGATACCTTGGGGCCTTTAGCCATGAAGCGACTTCCACTTCCTTCATTTGGTGAATCAAATATGTCATAGGGATTGGAGGATACGAGTGCTAGACCGGCAACACCTTCATCTTGACTATAGTCGGAGTTGGAGTGGTAGCTTCTCTCGGATTGGTTGTCGGAATCGTAGCCGGAAACCCATTCACCAACATGAGCTTGATGTCTTCTTCTATTGTAGCTCTTGGTGTACTTGTACTTCTTATCCGAGTCCTTGCTTCTCTGGGAGGGTCTTCGTTCATAGCGATCTTCTCTACTCCTTCTGTTTCTATGAGGTGACTCGTCTCTTGAGCTTCTTCTTCTTCTAGGTGACTCTTCTCTTCTTTTTTGGGGGGTCATGCACTCATTGGAATAGTCTTCGGGCCTTCCACAATTGTAACAATTTCGGTCACGACTAGAGTTGGAGCTTCTTTCTTTGCCTCTATTCTTGTAGAACTTGTTGAACTTCTTGACCATGAGGCTTATCTCTTCATTAGTAACAAGGTTGTCACTTGAGGTAGCGGGAGTGTCACTTGTAGCTTTGTATGCACCTCTTGACTTGGTGTGAAGCTCTTCTTTGTCCTTGAGTGACGTTTCATGAGCAACAATCCTTCCAATGACTTCAGTAGGCTTGAGATCTTTGTAGTTTGGCATCATTTGGATCAACGTGCACACGGTGTCGTACTTTCCATACAAGGCTCTAAGGATCTTCTTGATGATGAATTTGTCAGTCATCTCTTCACTTCCTAAGCTGGCAATCTCATTTGTGATGAGATCAAGCCTAGAGTACATTTCTGCGACTCCTTCACCATCCTTCATCTTGAACATGTCAAGTTGACTTTGTAGCACATCCAACTTAGATTCCCTGACGGATTCAGTACCTTCGTGAATATCAACCAAAGTATCCCAAATTTAATTTGCATTCTCAAGATGACTTATCAAGTTGAACTCTTCGAGGCATAAGCAATTGAATAGAATGTCGCATGCTTGAGCGTTGTATTGCAACATCTTCAATTCTACCACGGTCGTTTCACGGTCCGGTTCCTTTCCATCATCAAAAAATTCACCTTGCAATCCAACATGAACAACAACCCAAATGGCGGGGTTATGACCAAGAATATGCATTTTCATTTTGTGTTTCCAACTAGCAAACTTTGTGCCATCAAAATATGGACCTCTACGATCATAATTTCCCTCACTAGACGCCATACAGTCCTAGGTTGTGAAACCAATGCAAAGGAGACCAAAGCTCTGATACCACTTGTAGGATCCAAAGTATGTCTAGAGGGGGGTGATTAGACTACTTGACCAAATTAAAAATCGAGCCTTTTCCCAATTTAAGATGTTGGCAAGTTTTAGCAATTTATATCAAGTCAAGCATACCCTACACATGCAAGTCTAAGAGTATAGCAGCAAAAAGTAAAGACATGCACATATAAGTAGAGGGATGGGATTGGAGGATCAAACACAATTGGAGACACGAAGATTTTTCCCGTGGTTCCGATAGGTGGTGCTATCGTACGTCCACCTTGATGGAGACTTCAACCCATGGAGGGTAACGGTCACTAGAGTCCACGGAGGGCTCGACCTAAAAGGGTCCACGAAGTAGCAACCTCGTCTATTCCATCACGGCTTACGTCCACGAAGGACTAGCCTCACTCGGGGTAGATCTTCACTTAGTAGGCGATCTCCTTGCCCGTACAAACTTCTTGGTTCAACTCCACACACGAAGACAAAGGCTCCCAAGCGACACCTAACCAATCTAGGAGACACCACTGTCCAAAAGGTAATAGATGTGGTAAGAATGATGAACGCCTTGCTCTTGTGCTTCAAAAGATAGTCTCCTCAACACACAATGACTCTCTCACAGATTTGGCTTGGCGGAAGAGGTTGATTGGGTGGAAAGCAACTTTGGGAGGCTAGAAATCAAGATTCGTATGGTTGGAATGGCAGATCTTGATCTCAACACATGAGTAGGTGGTTCTCTCTCAGAAAATGGATGGGGCAAGTGTTGGTTTGTTCTGAGTGCTTCCTCTATGAGTGAGAGGCAGGTGGAGGGGTATATATAGGCATCTCCAAAAATCCAACCGTTACAACATTATTACTCAACTCGGTGAAACCGAAGCAAAAACTCGGTTGCACCGACTAGTGCAAAATGTGGCAACTTTTGGCGTTTTGGTGAGACCAATATATAAATCTCGGTGGGTCCGATTTGGCTGACCTAGGCAGTTACCCAAACTTGGTGGAACCAATTTGCAAAAATCGGAAATTTTGATTTTTAGAAATAGGATACCAGAGAGTTGGTCACTGATTTCGGTGTCACCGAAAAAGGACTTGGTGTCACCGGGACACTAGGGTTTGGCTTAGGATCTGTCTAGGGTGAAACTCGGTAGGGCCGATATAGAAAAGTTGGTGGCACCGAATTTGAGTGGTAGGTTTTAGACAGTGTATTTTGTGGAAGAATTCATGGGTATTTTTGGTGGCTAACTCTAAGCACTTGATCAACCAGATCATCATGGATACATCATCCCCTTTTAATAGTAGGCTTTCCTATGGACTCAAATGTGATTTCTCACAAAATGCAAAATATAGAGTCTTGAAGCTTGTTGCCAATTGATGTTCCTTGCATCTAGGGGATCTCCACACAATCCTTTGCCAATCCATTCATTGAACTCTTCCTGAAATATACTTGGTAGAATCATTAGTCCAATGAAATATATGTTGTTATTAATTACCAAAACCACCTAGGGAGAAGTTGTGCTTTCAGAGTTGCCATGTATTTTAAAGATTGTTAATCTGTCTTAATGATCATAGAATTTCCCCATAGATAGTGTCTCCACTTTTTAAGTGCTTCTAAAATTGCCATTGCTTCTTTCTCATAAATGGGTTGAGCAACATATTTTGGGCCTAAACTTTTGCTGAGAAAAGCAATAGGTCTTCCTTGTTGCATGAGTACTGCTCCAATTCCTTTAGCACATGCATCAGCTTAAATTGTGAATGGGTGGGAAAAGTTTGGGAGGGCCAACACAGGACAGCTGGTCATTGTCTTTTTCAGGAGTTGAAAAGCTTAGGTTTGTGGAGTGCCCCACTAAAATGCATGTTTTTCAGCATATCATGCAAAGGTCTGCATATTTTGCCATAATCCTTCACAAATCTTCTATAATGACCAGTTAAGCCTAAAATCCTCTTAACTTTGTCACATTATCAGGTTCTGGCCAGTTCATGACTGTCTGTATCTTACCAGGTGTTGGTGTCAAAACCGGCGGATCTCGGGTAGGGGGTCCCGAGCTGTGAGTCTAGGATCGATGGTAACAAAGGGACGGAGGAGACGATGTTTACCCAGGTTTGGGCCCTCCTATGGAGGTAAAACCCTACGTCCTGCTTGATTATATTGATGGTATGAAGATTACAGAGTTGATCTACCTCGAGATCGACTAGCTAAAACCCTAGATGAGTTTCTCTGTCTTACAATCTAAAACCCTCCCGTTTTATATAGACACCGGGGGGTACCTAGGGTTTACACATGACAAGACTCCTGCCGAGAATGGAGACGTCGATTCCCTCATCTTGACTTGGAGTGCACAATGCGCCTTCGGGACTTCCTTCTAGAACACAGGGTCTCGATGTATCTAGCCCTTCCCGCGATAGTCAGAGTCCGGCCCAACAAGCCGGCCTATTGAGAGATAGGCCAGCAACCCGAGGACCCCTTAATCCAGGACTCCCTCAGTAGCCCCCGAACTAGCCCCCAACGCCAAGGGTCTCAGTTTTGACAGCTTCGCTTGATCAGAGTCTTCGGCTTGCGGGGTGAGTTCTTCTTCCCATTAAAGATCGGCTGATACCTGTCCGGCTTCTGATCACACGATAGCCCGAACACCATGAGTTGTTCGGTCCCGAAGGCCAAACGTCAAAGTGTAAACAATGTTTTTTCTGACAACCTTTCTGACGAAGGGTCGTGGCCTACCACGACCGCTAAACCAGCTATGATAACTCGATTCGCGGTTCGAGGCCGTTTTTACATCAGCACGACTCATCAATGTATAGATCGTGCTCCATTTCACACAGGATACGATTAGCATCCCAAGTTCCTTTTGCGCGTGCATAATGGTACACACGTCTTGGGAAGCGGAGAGATTTGCGGCGCAGTAGAGGGAGGTTAATCGGTGTTACGCCCCATAAAAAGGGTAAAAACCCAAGGCCTATTCACGCTTCCCATTCGCATCCTCTGCTTTCCCAATCTTCCCAAGCTCCGAGAGCCCAGATCCAGATCTTCCTCAACTTCCCCTCCAAGCCTAGCCATGGCGGGTTCGGTCTCCATGGGCAAGTGGGAGGCCTCGACGGTCACCGACCAGGATATCCGGGAGCTAAATCTCGCCGGCTACCTCCCCGCCAACGTCTTCCACCGCGCTCCAGAGGCAAAGCAAGTCGTCCCCACCCCTAAGCCAGGCGAAAGGGTGGTCTTCGTCCCCCATTTCATCCGGGGACTGAGCTTCCCGCTCCACCCCTTCGTCAGGGGCCTCATGTTTTTCTACGGGTTGGACTTCCATGATCTTCCCCCGAACTCTTTCATGCATATTTCGGCTTTCATAATTCTCTGCGAAGCCTTCCTGTGGGTCGAGCCGCACTTCGGCCTGTGGCTCAAGGTCTTCAATGTCAAGCCAAAGATAGTCGCGGGCGAGCACGCAGACTGCGGAGGGGCGGTAATCAGCAAGCTCCCCCGCGTTGAGTGGCCAACTGGCACCTTCATCGACACAATCAAGATCTGGCAGAAAGAATGGTTCTACATCACCGAACCAAGAGATGAGAGCTGGGCGGCGCCTGCCGAGTTCAGATCCGGACCCCCTGCGAGATTAACCTTCGGCTCAGGAAGGGCCTTGACTAGGGGTCGGATGCAGAGGTGAAATTGCTGCAAAAGCGCGTTACCTCGGTGATCAAGGCCAAGGCCGAACTGGTCGATGTGGTTCAGGTCATGCTTCACTGCCGTATCCTCCCCTGTCAGCGCCGGGCCTCCCTAATGTGGGCTTACCGGCATGAGGACAAGCCTACCGTGCGCCAGCTCTTCCGCACTACCTCCGAGAAGCTCTGGAAGGCATTATTCAAGCCTCAGAAAAGCTGGCCGGCCAAGGAAGAGGATTCGGGCCTAAGCATCGATAACCCACCTACCCAGGTACGGTGTGATTTTAATCCATTGACTCTGTTTCTTTGACAAAAAGACTGAACGCCTTCCCCATCATTTCCGCAGAAATGGTTGAGCAAAACCGTGAGAGTTAACTGTCCCGCACCACAACCCGAAGACCCCAGGTCGGAGTTGTTGTCGGCGATGCTCGTCGTGGCGCCGTACTCGGCGCCCGAGAAGAAGGAGAAGAACAAGAAGGGCAGAGAAGGCCTCCGCATAAAGGACCAGCCGGACGCCATGTCCGAGGAAACCCATGCCTCCTCTAGCCATGAGGAAGAGCATGAAGACGGGGGGAAAGCGTTTCCCCCCTCACAAGAAAGAGGGCGGCGTCGCAGGACGCCGTGGAGGATGTACCTCCTCCTGCCCCAAAGAGGGCGCGTCGGCCGAGGTTGATCCTGGCCGACGACAGCTCGGACTCTGATGCAGAGTCCGAGGACTTTGAGAAGGTTCCCCAAAGGAACCTAAGGGTCAAGCCCCCAGCTCAAAGGTATGAATCCAAAGACTCCCTGGGTTATTTATGCAAAGTTTTCAATGTTTTAAATGCAAGAACGTCTTTTAATTCGCAGCCCACCGTGCGTTCTCCCCACTGACCTAATATCGGATGGGGAGTCTCCGCCCGCCGAGCTGGCGGAGAGTGGGACTGCGTCACACCCCACACCTCCCGGGGCCACGAAGGATGCCATGGAGGTGTCATCCCGCCAGGCTCCTTTAGAGCCGAACACAGGCGGTGGGGGTGACCATGCCATGGCCGAGGTCGATGCCTCGGCCGCTGAAGAACAAGGGGAGAAAACTCCCCTGGCCGTCGAAGACCAGGGGGAGAAAATTCCCCTGGCCGCTGAAGAGGAAGGGCGGAGGGATGTCCAGTCCCCTCCGAGGAAGTCTCCGGAGCATGTTGTGCCTCCGGAGCCACCGACTCAGTCCCCGATCAAAGATCGGGCTGGCCGGTCACCACCGGTGCCACCGACGACTGGGTGGCCGGTCATGGAGGAGGCTCTATCAAGCGCCCCCCATCTCCGAGGATCACCGCGCTCTTATGGGCGCGGTTATGCAAGGCATTCGGTTCGTCGATAGCGGACTGAAAGAGGCCTTCAATGGTCTCTTGACGGGCTTCAAGGTGAGTCAAGTAATACCCTTTTCCCGAACAATCTTAATTTTATTAAGTTTATGCTATCTTTATATATGTAGTAGCCCCCGAGCCCCGGGTGGTTTTGCAAAAACGCACCCGGGGGTCAAATACTCAGGAGTGACCACTGATGCGCAAGGCACCATTAGTCCCACAATGTTCTGAAAAGCCCTGAAGAGGACCGAGCATAGTGTCATATCCTTGACAGTTCGGGGGTTGGAACGCACATAACCGGATGTATGTTTTTTTTTGTAGTCCTCGTCCTCGGCGGCGGCCGTTAATGCCGCTGAGCTTACCGAGCTAAATCGGAAGCTCAAGATCTCCGAAGAGGAGCTTGATAGCCTGAACAAGAGGTTCGACGAGGCACAAGGTAAGCCGAATTGTAACATCCGGGCTGTATATTGTTAGTGATCCGCACTGGTAACCCAGTGTAATTATTTATTTATTGCTTCCACAGCTTCAGCTGCGGAGGTGGAAAAACTAAAGGCCGAGCTTGAAAAGATGAAGCAAGAGGCCGCGGATGAGAAGGCGGCCGCCGAACAGGCAGCAACCGCACTCTCCACTTTGAAAGCTGCCAGTGCTAAGCAGGAGGCCCGGGTGGAGGAGTGTTGGGGAACGGAGCATGAATTTCAAAAAAATTCCTACGCTCACGCAAGATCTATCCATGGAGATGCATTGCTATGAGAGGGGAGAGTGTGTCTACGTACCCTCGTAGACCGTTTAGCGGAAGCGTCTCACAACGCGGTTGATGTAGTCGAACAATCCTTCGAGCTCCACCGATCGAGTACCGAACGTACGGCACCTCCGAGTTCTACACACGTGCAGCTCGGTGACGTTCCTCGCCTTCTTGATCCAGCAAGACGTCGAGGTAGTAGATGAGTTCCGTCAGCACGACGGCGTGGCGACGGTGACGGTGAAGTGATTCCGGCAGGGCTTCGCCTAAGCTCTCCGAAAATATGACCAAGGTGGAAAACGGAGATCGGGGCACCGCACACGGCTATGGGACAATTGTGTGTCTCCAAGGGGTGCCCTTCCTCCGTATATAAAGGAGGGAGGCTGGCCGGCCCCCTAGGGGTGCGCCAAGGGAGAGAGAGGAGTCCTACTAGGACTCCAAGTCCTAGTAGGATTCCCTCTTGGAAGGGGGAAGGAAGGGAGAGAGAAGAGGAGAAGGAAAGGGGGGGTGCGCCCCCTTCACCTAGTCCAATTCGGACTCCCTAGGGGGAGGGGCGCAGCCACCCCTTGTGGGCTGCCTCTTCTTTCCCGTATGGCCCATGTAGGCCCATTACTTCCCCGGTGAATTCCCGTAACTCCCCGGTACTCCGAAAAATACCCGAATCACTCGGAACCTTTCCGACGTCCGAATATAGCCTTCCAATATATGAATCTTTACCTCTCGACCATTTCGAGACTCCTCGTCATGTCCGTGATCTCATCCGGGACTCCGAACAAACTTCGGCCATCAATCACATAACTCATATAATACTAAATCGTCATCGAACCTTAAGTGTGCGGACCCTACGGGTTCGGGAATGATGTAGACATGACCGAGACGACTCTCCGGTCAATAACCAACAGTGGAACCTGGATGCTCATATTGGTTCCTACATATTCCATGAAGATCTTTATCAGTGAACCTCATATGTCAACATACGTTGTTCCCTTTGTCTGGCGGTATGTTACTTGCCCGAGATTCGATCGTCGGTATCTAATACCTAGTTCAATCTCGTTACCGGCAAGTCTCTTTACTCGTTCCATAATACATCATCTTGCAACTAACTCTTTAGTCATGGTGCTTGCAAGGCTTCTGTGATGCTGTATTACCGAGAGGGCCCAGAGATACCTCTCCGATAGTCGGAGTGACAAATCCCAATCTCGATCCATGCCAACTCAACAAACACTTTCGGAGATACCTGTAGTGCACCTTTATAATCACCCAGTAACGTTGTGACATTTGATACACCCAAAGTATTCCTACGGTATCCGGGAGTTGCATGATCTCATGGTCAGAGGAACGTGTATTTGACATAGTGAAAGCAATAGCAATAAACTGAACGATCATTTGCTATGCTAACGGTTGGGTCATGTCCATCACATCATTCTCCTAATGATGTGATCCCGTTATCAAATGACAACTCATGTCCATGGTCAGGAAACCTTGACCATCTTTTGATCAACGAGCTAGTCTAGTAGAGGCATACTAGGGACATAGTATTTGTCTATTATCCACACATGTATTTAGTTTCCGGTCAATACAATTCTAGCATGAATAATAAACTATTATCATGAACGGGGAAATATGATAATAACTAATTTATTATTGCCTCTAGGGCATATTTCCAACAGTCTCCCACTTGCACTAGAGTCAATAATCTAGATTACATCTCCATGTAATTAACACTTAATCAGTTCTAAAGCTGATCATGTTTTGCTTGTGAGAGAGGTTTTAGTCAACGGGTCTGCAATATTCAGATCCGTGTGTTCTTGGCAAATCTCTATGTTATATGTAGATGCTGCTACCACACTCTGTTTGGAGCTACTCCAAAAGATTTCCCCACTATACTTATCCGGTCTGAGACTCATAGTCTTTCGGATCAGTGTTTAAAGCTTGCATCGACGTAACCCCTTACGACGAACTCTTTATCATCTCTATTCCTGAGAAATTCTTCCTTGGTCATCTTAAGGATAATTTGACCGCTGTCCAGTGATCTACTCCTGGATCACTTTGGTACCTCTTTTGCCAGACACATGGCAAGGCACACAGCTTGGCATACTTTATAGAACCTACGGCCGAGGCCTAGGGGATAACCTTCATCCATTCTATTTATTTTGCCGTGGTCGAGATTTGAGTCTTACTCAACTTCACACCTTTCACCACAGTCAAGAACTCCTTCTTTGACTGATCCATTTTGAACTTCTTCAAAATCTTGTCAAGGTATATGTTTTGTGAAAGTCATATGAGGCGTCTCAATCTATCTCTATAGATTTTGATGCCTAACATGTAAACAACCTTTACCTAGATCTTCAAGTCTTACTCCACTTCACACCAGCCAAGAACTTATTTCTTTTGACTTGATCCATTTTGAACTTCTTCAAAATCTCATCAAGGTGTGTGAAAATCTTTTATCAGGTGTCTTGATCTATCTCTATAGATCTCGATGCCCAAACCGTGGATAACTCAAAAAACAGGTTTTTATTGAAAAACTCCTTTCAATTAATTATTTATGCTTTCCAGAAATTCTACATCATTTCCAATCACATATACTTATTAGAAATGTTATAGAGCTCCCACTCACTTTGTTGTAAATACAAGTTTCTCCATAAACTTGCATAAACCCAAACGCTTTGATCACTTCATCAAAGCGAGTATTCCAGCTCCGAGATGCTTGCACCAGTCCATAGATGGATCGCTGGAGCTTGCATACTTTGTTAGCACCTTTAGGATCGACAAAACCTTCTGGCTGTATCATATACAATTCTTCCTTAAGGAATCCGTAAAGGAATGCCGTTTTGACGTCCATTTGCCAGATTTCATAATCATAAAACGCGGCAATTGCTAACATAATTCTGACAGACTTTAGCATCTCTACGGGTGAGAAAGTCTCATCGTAGTCAACTCCTTGAACTTGTCGATAACCTTTAGCAACAAGTCGTGCTTTATAGATGGTGACATTACCATCAGCGTCCGTCTTCTTCTTAAAGATCCATTTATTTTTAATAGCTCGCCGTTCATCGGGCAAGTCTACCAAAGTCCACACTTTGTTCTCATACATGGATCTAATCTCGGATTTCATGGCCTCAAGCCATTTGTCGGAATCCGGGCTCGCCATCGTTTCTTCATAGTTCGTAGGTTCACTGTTGTCTAACAACATGACCTCCAAGACAGGATTGCCGTACCAATCTGGTGCGGAGCGTGTCCTGGTTGACCTACGAGGTTTTGTAGCAACTTTGATCGGAAGCTTCATGATCATCATCATCTACTTCCTCTCTGGTCTGTGTCGGTGTCACAGAAATTTCTTTCTGTGGCGTACTACTATCCAGAGGAGGTACAATTACCTCATCAAGTTCTACTTTCCTCCCACTCACTTCTTTCGAGAGAAACTCCTTCTCTAGAAAGGACCATTCTTAGCAACGAATACTTTGCCTTCGGATCTGTGGTAGAAGGTGTACCCAACGGTCTCCTTTGGGTATCCTATGAAGACGCACTTATCCGCTTTGGGTTCGAGCTTATCTGGCTGAAGCCTTTTGACATAAGCATTGCATCCCCAAACTTTCAGAAACGACAGCTTAGGTTTCTTGCCAAACCACAGTTCATACGGTGTCGTCTCAACGGATTTAGATGGTGCCCTATTTAAAGTGAATGCAGCTGTCATTAATGCATAACCCCAAAATGATAGTGGCAAATCGGTAAGAGACATCATAGAACGCACCATATCCAATAGAGTACGATTACGACGTTCGGACACACCATTACGCTATGGTGTTCCATGTGGCGTGAGCTGTGAAACAATTCCACATTGTCTTAAGTGATTGCCAAAATCGTAAATCAAATATTCTCCTCCACGATCAGATCGTAAGAACTTTATTTTTCTTGTTACGATGGTTCTCTACTTCACTCTGAAATTCTTTGAACTTTTCAAATGTTTCAGATTTATGCTTCATCAAGTAGACATAATCATATCTACTCGAATCATCAGTGAACGTGAGAACATAACGATATCCACCGCGCGCCTCAACACTCATCGGACCGCATACATCGGTATGTATTATTTCCAATAAGTTGGTTGCTCGTTCCATTATTTCGGAGAACGGAGTTTTAGTCATCTTGCCAATAAGGCACGGTTCACATGTCTCAAATGATTCATAATCAAGAGATTCCAAAAATCCATCTGCATGGAGTTTCTTCATGTGTTTAACACTGATATGACCTAAGCGGCAGTGCCACAAATATGTGGTACTATCATTATCTTTTGGCATTCGTGTTATGAACATATGTATTACTACGATCAAGATTCAATAAACCTTTCATCTTAAGTGCATGATCATCAATGATATTATCCAAATAAATAGAATAACAATTATTCTCTGAAATTGAATAACCGTCTTGCAATAAACACTATCAGATATAATGTTCATGCTTAACGCAAGCACCAAATAACAATTATTTAGGTTCATCACTAATCCTGAAGGTAGAGAGAGCGTGGCGATGGTGATCACATCAACCTTGGAGACACTTCCAATGCACATCGTCACCTCGTTCTTAGCTAGCCCTCGTTTATTCCGAAGCTCCATGTTTCAAGTTGTAAGCAACTGAACAAGTATCAAATACCCAGGTGCTCCTACGAGTACTAGTAAGGTACATATCAATAACATGTATATCAAATATCTTTGTTGACATTGCCAGTCTTATTATCTGCCAGTTACTTTGGGGAAGTTCCGCTCCTTGTGACATTTCCCTTTGCAATGGGAGCACTAAGTCTCGGGTTTGGTTCAGCCTTGGGTTTCTTCGCGTGAGCGGCAACTGTTTTACCGTTCTTCTTGAAGTTCCCTTTTCTTTCCCTTGCCCTTCTTGAAACTAGTGATCTTATTAACCATCAACACTTGATGCTCCCTTTTTTGATTTCTACATCCGCAGCTTGTAGCATCGCGAATAGCTTAAGGATCTTCTATCCCTTGCATGTTTATAGTTCATCACGAAGATCCAGTAGCTTAGTGATAGTGACTAGAGAACTCTATCAATCACCACTTTATTTGGAAGTCTAACTCCCACTTAATTCAAGTGATTGAAGTACTCAGACGTTCTGAGTACATGCTCACTATCGGAGCTGTTCTCCTCCATCTTGCAGCTATAGAACTTGTCGAAGGTGTCATACCTCTCGACCCGGGTGTGAGCTTGAAAAACAAACTTTCAGCTCTTGGAACATCTCATATGCTCCATGGTGCTCAAAACATCTTTCGAGCCCCGGTTCTAAGCCGTAAAGCATGGCGCACTGAACTATCGAGTAGTCATCTTTTCTTGTCTGCCAGATGTTCATAACGTCTTCAGACAAAGCCATAGGGGTTGCTCACCGAGCGGTGCATCAAAGACATAAGCCTTCTGTGCAGCAGTGAGGACAATCCTCAGAATACGAACCCAGTCCGCATAGTTGCTTCCCTCAACTTTCAACTTAACTTTCTCTAGGAACGCATTAAAATACAGGGGAGTAACAGCGTGGTCTATCGTTCTACAACATAAACTTGCTAAGACACTATTGACTATGTCCATGATAATTGAAGTTCAATTAATCAAATTACTTAAGAACTCCCACTTAGATTAACATCCCTCAAGTTGTCTAAGTGTAACATGATCCACATCAAACTAATCCACGTCCGATCATCACGTGAGGTGGATCAGTTCATCAATGGTGAACATCTTTCATGTTGATCATATCTACTATATGACTCATGTTCGACCTTTTGGTCTCTTGTGTTCCGAGGCCATATCTGTATATGCTAGGCTCGTCAAGTTTAACCCAAGTATTCTGTGTGTGTAAAACTGGCTTACACCCGTTGTATGCGAACGAAAGAATCCATCACACCCGATCATCACGTGGTGTTTAGAAGCGTCGAACCTTCGCAACGGTGCATACTAGGGGAGAACACTTATCTTGAAATTTAGTGAAGGGATCATCTTATAATGCTACCGTCGTCCTAAGCAAAATAAGATGCATAAAAGGATTAACATCACATGCAATTCAATATATGTGACATGATATGGCCATCATCGTCTTGTGCTTTTGATCTCCATCAGCAAAGCACCGTCATGATCTCCATCGTCACCAGATTGACATCATGATCTCCATCGTAACGTCGTGACACCTTGATCTCCATCGCAGCGTCGTGGTCGTCTCGCCGGCTATTGCTACTACTACTACTGCTAACTCATAGCGGTAAAGTAAAGCAATTACATAGCGTTGGCATTGCATACAATAAAGAGACAACCATAAGGCTCCTGCCGGTTGCCTGATAACTTTACAAAACATGATCATCTCATACAACAACTTATATCACATCATGTCTTGGCCATATCACATCACCAGCATACCCTGCAAAAACAAGTTAGACGTCCTCTACTTTGTTGTTGCAAGTTTTACGTGGCTGCTACGGGTTTGCAAGAACCGTTCTTACCTACGCAAAACCACAACGTGGTGTAGTGATTGCTTTTTGATCTTCTAAAAGAACCATCTTCATTGAAACCGATTCAACTAAAGTGAGAGAGACAGACACCCGCCAGTCACCTTTATGCAACGAGTGCACGTAGCGGTGAAACCTGTCTCGCGTAAGCGTACGCGTAATGTCGGTCCGGGCCGCTTCATCTCACAATACCGCCGAATCAAGTATCAACTAGTAACGGCAAGCAATATGTATACACCCACGCCCACAACTCACTTGTGTTCTACTCGTGCAAATCACATCTACGCATAAACCTGGCTCTGATGCCACTGTTGGGGAACGGAGCATGAATTTCAAAAAAATTCCTACGCTCACGCAAGATCTATCCATGTAGATGCATCGCTACAAGAGGGGAGAGTGTGTCTACGTACCCTCGTAGACCGTTTAGCGGAAGCGTCTCACAACGCGGTTGATGTAGTCGAACAATCCTTCGAGCTCCACCGATCGAGTACCGAACGTACGGCACCTCCGAGTTCTACACACGTGCAGCTCGGTGACGTTCCTCGCCTTCTTGATCCAGCAAGACGTCGAGGTAGTAGATGAGTTCCGTCAGCACGACGGCGTGGCGACGGTGACGGTGAAGTGATTCCGGCAGGGCTTCGCCTAATCTCTCCGAAAATATGACCGAGGTGGAAAACGGAGATCGGGGCACCGCACACGGCTATGGGACAATTGTGTGTCTCCAAGGGGTGCCCTTCCTCCGTATATAAAGGAGGGAGGCTGGCCGGCCCCCTAGGGGTGCGCCAAGGGAGAGAGAGGAGTCCTAGTAGGATTCCCTCTTGGAAGGGGGAAGGAAGGGAGAGAGAAGAGGAGAAGGAAAGGGGGGGGGTGCGCCCCCTTCCCCTAGTCCAATTCGGACTCCCTAGGGGGAGGGGCGCAGCCACCCCTTGTGGGCTGCCTCTTCTTTCCCGTATGGCCCATGTAGGCCCATTACTTCCCCGGTGAATTCCCGTAACTCCCTGGTACTTCGAAAAATACCCGAATCACTCGGAACCTTTCCGACATCCGAATATAGCCTTCCAATATATGAATCTTTACCTCTCGACCATTTCGAGACTCCTCGTCATGTTCGTGATCTCATCCGGGACTCCGAACAAACTTCGGCCACCAATCACATAACTCATATAATACTAAATCGTCATTGAACCTTAAGTGTGCGGACCCTACGGGTTCGGGAATGATGTAGACATGACCGAGACGACTCTCCGGTCAATAACCAACAGCGGAACCTGGATGCTCATATTGGTTCCTACATATTCCATGAAGATCTTTATCGGTGAACCTCATATGTCAACATACGTTGTTCCCTTTGTCTGGCGGTATGTTACTTGCCCGAGATTCGATCGTCGGTATCTAATACCTAGTTCAATCTCGTTACCGGCAAGTCTCTTTACTCATTCCATAATACATCATCTTGCAACTAACTCTTTAGTCACGGTGCTTGCAAGGCTTCTGTGATGCTGTATTACCGAGAGGGCCCAGAGATACCTCTCCGATAGTCGGAGTGACAAATCCCAATCTCGATCCATGCCAACTCAACAAACACTTTCGGAGATACCTGTAGTGCACCTTTATAATCACCCAGTAACGTTGTGACGTTTGATACACCCAAAGTATTCCTACGGTATCCGGGAGTTGCATGATCTCATGGTCAGAGGAACGTGTATTTGACATAGTGAAAGCAATAGCAATAAACTGAACGATCATTTGCTATGCTAACGGTTGGGTCATGTCCATCACATCATTCTCCTAATGATGTGATCCCGTTATCAAATGACAACTCATGTCCATGGTCAGGAAACCTTGACCATCTTTTGATCAACGAGCTAGTCTAGTAGAGGCATACTAGGGACATAGTATTTGTCTATTATCCACACATGTATTTAGTTTCCGGTCAATACAATTCTAGCATGAATAATAAACTATTATCATGAACGGGGAAATATGATAATAACTAATTTATTATTGCCTCTAGGGCATATTTCCAACAAGGAGGTGCAGCAGGAGCTCAAGGACGCCAGTGCAAAGTGCGAGGCCCTTGAGCAGAAAGGCAAAGAGCAAGCCACCGAGCTATCCGCGCTGAAATCCGAGCTTCAAAAGGAGCGGGTGGACATGCGGTCCTTTGAAGAGGTGGTTCGCCAAGTCCGAGTTGTTACAGATGGTAAGCCGTATTCACTACAATGCGCCTTTGGTGGTAGCAGGTTCGCTTTGCTCACCCAGGTGTGGCGTTCCTCAGGCGTCTGTGCGGATCTCCAGAAGAGTGCAGCGGACACGAACAAGTTCTATGCTTCGCGGGGGGAGGATGATGAGGCTCGGCTATTCTGGGCAAAGTTTGAATCCCCCGAGCGCTCTCCTCTTCTGAGCGAGCAGATGAAGCAACTGATGGAGCTGCACAGGATGGCGGAGCCGGCAATGAAGGATCTCTGCATCCGGCTGTGGCCTGAAGAGCCGTTGCCGAGCAGCTACTTCGGCTTGGTGTAGAAACTGTGCGATGCTGCGCCTCGGATTGACGCGCTAAAGCGTTCTTCATGCATCGAGGGAGCTCGGATGGCCTTTGCAAAGACCATGGTGCATTGGCCGAAGCTCAAGCCGACCAAGATGGCCACCGCACCTCCGCCCCCTGGAAAGGAGCATAGGCGCCCCGAGCTATACTTCTCCGCAGTGATGGAGGGTGCTCGGGCGATAGAGGCCCAATGCTCGAAGGATGTTTTTTATGAATGAGCGCGTTGTAATATGTCCGAAGACTTTTAACGCTGTATAATTAAAGTTGCGTTGTTTATCATGTCTTATAAGTTTTTATTGTTTATTTTGACTCCCATGTGGCCGTTTTATCTGAAAGTTGCGAGTCGTCGGCTTCAGCCCCCACGTAGATACTACGCGAGGTGTCTCTGCCTCCGCACCGTGACCCTTAGCCGAGGTATCGGGGCCCGAAGGCGGTAGTGCGGGGGGGACAAGGCAATCGGACTATGATGCTTTATCGCTTTCACTTAGCCGTAGGAGCGTAAAAAAATGCGGGGGCTGATGACCAGCCCCCAGTGTTTTGTGATGTGCGGATGTACCGGGGCCGAAGCCAGCATCACATGGTTTGTATAAGTACAAAACCCATCGTATAACACGGAATAACCTCTATCGATTTTTTAGTATAACACTCATGCTCGGATTTGCAGACCGGTTCTCGCTTACTATGACGGTCAGTTTTCGGCTTTCTCCACTGAGGTGCTTGACCAGACGAACTGGAAACACAATCGCAGTGGTTCTCCCTTTGCCCCTTTAGCCGAACGAGCGGAACGTAAGGGGGCAAGCACAGGAGCCGGGCAACCCAACTATTGACCCAAGACATAGTTCGGATCCGATGCATATAAAGCAAAATCCAAGATGCCGAACACACGACCAGTTGTGTCGGGGTGATGCTCAGGGCGATATTTTAAATTCAAGCCCCCGGTCTATTAGCCGTTTGCATCGTAATGTATACCGAACAGTTGCGCGAGAGGCGTTTGACAAGAACAGATTATGTACCATAAAATACAGCGGAGGGGCCATGTATAATGGTCTTTTATTTCCTCGATGATTCTTATAACTCAAATTGCCGAAGCAACTGTTTACAGGTATTTTGAAGATAAAACATAGAATTTACAGAGGAGAGGTTGTACCAGGGGTCTTCGAATGGTGGCTTGACGTCCTCAATGTGCCCTGTCGTCAGTCTGCTCCTGTGCCTCCTAGGGAGTTGCATTCCTTTAAGGGTGATGCTGTCGTCGAGCGGACCTTGGGAAGAAGGTCTTGAGAAGTCGCCGAAGTATGGATGAGCTTTACTCTTTAGCAGGTCCTTGATGGTACCTGTGTTATGTCCGAGGACGTGTACTGGTAATGGTTCGGTTCAGCCGAACACTTACCCTTTAATGGTTGTTCCCCACTGCTGCCCATGGAATCTTGAGTGCGAAGTTGTGCCTTTTTGGCACGTGTTTGACGGTCATTAGGGCTGTGCAATGGGGAGCGTGTCCCTATTTCTGGGGAGAGGAAGATTCTGGGAGTTCGGATTGAAACCGAGCTCGTTTGTCAACCTTACCTACCTTTATGGCAGATTTCGGTGTTTGCCGACCGTCCTCGTAATGGAATTTGGCCGCCAGGGCCAATGCATGTTCCTCAGTTCGGAGGGAACGCTCTGTGTTGCCGTTGACAGTGATGACCCCCTTGGGCCCGGGCATCTTGAGCTTGAGGTATGCGTAGTGTGGGACGGCGTTAAAGCGAGCGAATGCTGTACGGCCTAGCAGGGCGTGATAACCGCTACGGAAAGGTACGATGTCGAAGATCAAGTCCTCGCTACGGAAGTTATCGGGCGAACCGAACACCACTTCCAGGCTCACGGAGCTCGTACACCGGGCTTCAACGCCTGGGATCACTCCTTTAAAGGTAGTGTTGCTGGGTTTGATCCTTGATGGATCTATACCCATCTTTTTCACCGTATCTGAGTAAATCAGATTGAGGCTACTTCCTCCATCCATTAGGACTTTGGTGAGGTGATACCCATCGATAATGGGATCTAGGACGAGGGCAGCTGATCCCCCATGACGGATACTGGTCGGATGGTCTCGTCGGTCGAAGGTGATCGGGTACGCCGACCATGGGTTGTACTTCGGGGCTACGGGCTCTACGGCGTAAACCTCTCGAAGGGCGTGCTTCCTCTCCTTTTTGGGTATGTGAGTGGCGTATATCATGTTCACAGTTTTTACCTCTGGAGGGAACTGCTTCTGTCCACCATTGGTCGGACCGCGGGGCTCATCATCGTCCTCGCTGCGTGGGCCCTTGCCTTGCTCCTCGGATGCGAGTTTGCCGGCTTGTTTGAACACCCAACAGTTGCGGTTGGTGTGGTTGGCGGGCTTGTCTGGAGTGCCATGGATCTGGCAAGGCCTCTCCATGATTTTGTCCAGCGGGGTGGGTCCGTCGCGATTGCCTTTAGGAGGCTTCTTCCGCTGCCCGGATCGAGGGTTGCGGAAGCCGGCGTTGATGGCCATGTCGTCGGCATCACTAGTGCTGTGCCGGCGTTTATTTTTGTTGCGTCGTGGTTTCCCGTTTCCATCCCGAGCTTCGGAGGTGCCGGGGTCTTCGGGGTTGTGGCTTCGTCTCGCTAGCCAGTTATCCTCGCCCGCGCAAAAGCGGGTCATGAGTGATGTGAGGGCGGACATGGTCCTAGGTTTATCCTGACCGAGCTGGCGAGCCAGCCATTCGTCCCGAATATTGTGCCTGAAAGAGGCTATAGCCTCGGCATCTAGGCAATCGACGATCTGGTTTTTCTTGATCAAGAACCGATTCCTGAATTGTCGAGCGGACTCTCCTGCCTTTTGGACGACGTTGCTTAGGTCGGAGGAGTCCGGAGGCCGTACATAGGTGCCCTAGAAGTTAGATCGGAATGCATCCTCGAGATCCTCCCAGCTCCCGATAGAATTTTCGGGGAGACTGTTTAACTAGTGCCGAGCTGGCCCCTTAAGTTTAAGGGGTAGATACTTGATGGCGTGGAGATCGTCTCCTCGTGCCATGTGAATGTGGAGGAGGAAATCCTCGATCCACACTGCTGGGTCAGTTGTTCCGTCGTATTGCTCTATGTTCACGGGTTTAAACCCTTCCGGGAACTGATGCTGCATCACCTCATCGGTGAAGCACAGTGGGTGGGCAGCGCCTCTGACCCGGGCTATGTCACGCCGGTAGTCGGCGTCTGTTCTGGCCCGGTTTTGCTCCCGACCTCTATTGTTTCGGTCGAGCCAAGGCCGGTACCCGTCCCGTCTATCGGGGGAGTACCCTCTAGATCCGTATATGGATCTTGTGCGGCCTGTTCTATAATCCAGGTCGTGTCGCAGGTTGTACCTGTCCTCAGGCTCCATTGGCTCCTTTCCCCTTCTGCGGGGTATCGCTGGCCTATAACCGGCATCGCCAACCGTCCTATCTCGTCCTCGGGGAGGGCGGTCCGGCTGGTCGTATGGAGTGTGCTTGGGGGACGGCGTATTAGGGAGTTCGTCATCGAACTGTGGCAGTAGCCATCGGCGTGGATAGCTCTTGGGTTGGTCCAATAGACCGGCACCGTATCCTTCCTCGGCTGACAGGACCCTCGTCTATCTATCATTGAGGGTGTCTTGTTCGGCCTTGAGCTGCCGTTCTTTTGCTTTTAGGCTTCGGGCAGTGGCTATAAGCTGTTGCCTAAACCGTTCCTGATCCTCAATGTTTTCGGGGACGGTGAAATCTTCCGATTCCGGGCTATCCTCCTCCTCTATAGGGGGCAGGTAGTTGTCATCTTCAAAATTGTTTGGATCTTCGGGGTCGCGCTGGTCCTCCGACATTTCCTGGTCCTCTAACGGATGATCGGGAATATCAGGATCGCCGAGGTCTTCCGGGGTATCGTTTTCCCCGGTGCCAGCAATAGCTTCCCGTCCCTTTTTTGTCTTTGATCGTTTGTGCGGTTTCCGGCGCCTTGACGGCGCTTCACCCGATCTATCACCATTGTTTGCGGGTGTGCGCTCGCCGTTACTCGATGGAGTATCCACCATGTAGACATCGTTGGTGGAGGTGGCAGTCCATCGCCCGGTGTTGACGGGGGTGGGAGCGCGATCCTCTTGATCCATGTCTTCTGCCTCCTCGGAGGCGTAGTCCAACATATCGGTTAAGTCTTCGACAGTGGCTACGAAGTGGGTGGTGGGTGGGATGAAAAATTCCTCTTGACCCGACTTAAGGCCGATCTGAACGTGGATCGGGGTTGGGTCATCAGTAACTTTCATCGATAAGATCCGATCTAGAGCTTCGTTGAGTGTCGAGAGCTCGATCGAGTCAATTTGCTCAGCGCTTTCGGAGTTAACCTCCGATGCGTCTGCCCAAGAAGTGTGTTCGGCAGGAGCTGGTACCCGGCCGTCTGGCGCTATGGCCAGATCCGGACTAAAAGCCAGATCATCGCCGGGGTTAGTCCCGTGGGTGGGGTTGAAAGCGACATCCGAGGTTAAGGCCTCGAAGTCCTCGGGTGCGTCAGATGAGACTGCGAGCTCGGTGAGTGAAAGATCGCCCCGACAGTCTACGGAGAACTCTAGGTTCCCGAATCTGACCTCTTCATAAGGGGTGAAACTCCCGACCCGGCCAAGACGGCCGGTCGGGTCAGCGTGCAGCACAATGCTGCCGAAAGCGAAGATCTGTCCAGGGACGAAGAAGTCCATGTTCCGGACTTCTTCGTTAATGACAACGCGAGCCATCGGTTCCTTTGGAGATCACAGCGGAACTCTCAATGAAAGCACCAATGTCGGTGTCAAAACCGGCAGATCTCGGGTAGGGGGTCCCGAGCTGTGAGTCTAGGATCGATGGTAACAAAGGGACGGAGGAGACGATGTTTACCTAGGTTCGGGCCCTCGTATGGAGGTAAAACCCTACATCCTGCTCGATTATATTGATGGTATGAAGATACAGAGTTGATCTACCTCGAGATCGACTAGCTAAAACCCTAGATGAGTTTCTCTGTCTTACAATCTAAAACCCTCCCGGTTTATATAGACACCGGGGGGTACCTAGGGTTTACACATGACAAGACTCCTGCCGAGAATGGAGACGTCGATTCCCTCATCTTGACTTGGAGTGCACGATGCGCCTTCGGGACTTCCTTCTAGAACACAGGGTCTCGATGTATCCGGCCCTTCCCGCGATAGTCAGAGTCCGGCCCAACAAGCCGGCCTATTGAGAGATAGGCCAGCAGCCCGAGGACCCCTTAGTCCAGGACTCCCTCACCAGGGTCAGTTGACTCCTTCTGAAGAAATAATGTGACCTAAGTAAGCAACCAGATTTGTGGCAAAAGTACATTTGGAGATTTTGACATACGGTGCATTGTGTCTCAGAGCTACTAAAGTTCTGTCCATGTGTTGTATATGATCTTCCATGGATTTGCTGAATACTAATATATCATTAAAGAACACCAACAAAAACGTTGCCTTGTCTGGACCATTAATTTCTTTAGCTACTTTATTCATGAGAATCTGAAAAGTTCCTGGTCCACAAGATAGTCCAAAAGGAACAACTGTATATTCATAATGGCCCATGTGTGTTTTAAATGATGTTTTTGGGATATCTTCAGTGGCCATTCTGATTTGATGATAACTAGATCTGAGATCTAATTTGGAAAAGACTTTGGCCCCATGTAACTCATCCAACAAGTCTTCAATGATAGGCATGGGAAACTTGTTCTTAACAGTAACAACATTTAGTTCTCTGTAATCTACACATAATCTCCACCCTCCATCTTTTTTCTGGACCATAATAGTTGGAGAAGAGAAAGGACTGAAACTTTCTTGTATTTCTCCCTTTTTGATCAGTTGTTTAATGATTTCTTCCATAGCTGATTTCTGATAATGTGGCACTCTGTTTAGTCTCAGATTTGGGGGTTTTGTACCTTCCTACAAAATGATTTTATGATCATAATCTCTTTTTGGAGGAAGTTGCTGAGATTCCTCAAATACATCAGCATATTTCTGTAGTAGAGGTTGGAGTGCAACTGGAGGAGGAGTAGCTTTGCTATTTTCTGTTTCCATTTCATGTACTTGTAAAATATAGCCCATCAGTCCTTTTTGTAACAATTTTCCCATTCTGGCAGCTGATATGATACAGTTCTTCTTGGGAATTGTATGATGAAACAAAGTCACAGGTTGTCCTTGCTTTGTAAGTATCAATAATCTTTCTACCAAATCTAGACAAATAGGATTGTATTTGTATATGCAGTCAGCACCCAATATAATATCATAAGAAGCTAGATCTAGTATTTTGAAACTGCTAGAAAAAGTGTGTCCTTGGACCTTAAAATCTATCTCAGGAACTTTTGCCACAGATGCAACAGTGACCTTTCTGGGTTGTATAGGTTGTTGGAAACAAATACTTGAGATAGCAAATTTTGTACTCATAAATGTATCTGAAGAACCACTATCAAACAGAGTTGTTGCTCTATTCCCTACAATTTCCACTATCAGAGAAAATGTGTTTGATCCTGGTGTACCTTCTGTTGCATGAATTGAAATGTGCATGGCCTGTGTAGGCTTTGCTATAGTGTTCTCAGGTATCTTCTCTTTATCAGGGGTATTAGGAGCTGTGTGATACAATTGTTCATGAACATTGTTCTCTTCTGTACTGTCAATATCTTCATCTTCATCCATTTCTTGCAAAATGTGTAAGGTTCTGCCAATCTTGCATTTGTGTCGTCTTGTCCAAGGTTATCTACAATACCAATAGGCCCTAGAATCCTTAGGAAATGGTACAACATATTTGTCCTAAGCAGATATTTGCACTTGTAAGGGAGTATTTGGGTTTTTATATGGAGTTTGATACTGTCTGGGTTCGTATCCTATTGGAGTTATTACTTTCCAAGCCGTAACATCTTTCTCATAAACTTTAGCATACCAATATGCTTCTCTAATGCCAGTTGGTTTCTGTCCACAAACTTCATGCTTAATATCAGCTTTCAATCCCCCAATGAAACAACTCAACATAAAGTTTTCTTGTAGACAAGGATGGTCTCTTCTTACTAGTGCCACACAGTGCTCAAAATTGTCTATGTATTGAGTAACTGTAGTTTGTTGATATATGTTTTTTAGGAGCTCCACAGCCTCATGCACACTTGCTTCAGAAAATCTGTCAGCTATCATCTGACAGAATTGTTGCCAGGTGATCATTTGCCAAGGAACACAAATGGTTTTCAACCAACTAGAAGCCCTACCTTGTAAGTGTCATGTAGCTAGATTGACCCATTGATCATAGGGAGAACCAGACATATCAAAGAATTTTTCACATGCAATCAGCCAACCAATGGGATCTTCTCCATTAAACAAGGGAGTTTCAAGTCTGGTCCTTTGAGTACTGCTTCAGGAAAGTAAGAAGGACCTCCCAGTTGTGTTGCAAATTGATTTCTTTGAACATCATACATATTTCATGTTGCTTGGTACACAGGTGGTGGAGGGGGGCCATTAGTGGACATATTCATGTATTGACCTGTAATTGGATTATATGTGGAAGGAGGAGTATAAAGGGGAGCAGTAATTGGAGCAAATTACCCATTGTTCCCTGGAAACCCCAAGGTATGAGCATGTACCGCAACAGTAGTATTGCTAGCAGACAACCTGAACTGTTGTTTTTCCTGAAGTTCTTTATGTTTCTCACAATTTACTTTTGTGCTTTTTGTGAACAAATTTCCAGTGGAAAATTATGTCGTCGGGCCTTGCATAGTGTGATCTGGCATGAATTTTTGTGCTACAAACTCATTTTCCAAGCTTCTAGCTACTTGAGATGGACCTTTTGTTGTTCTGCCAGTTATAGGGATCACAGGAGATGGAACTTGCACTGATTTGAGCTCTGATGGACTCATCGATATGGGAGGTGTAGGACTTTGAGTAACCACTTCTGCTTTCTGAGAATTCAGGTTGATGTTCTGCAAAATAAGCTGCAAGGTATGTTGGATTTCTGCATTCATTTCTGCCAACTTAGTCTCCACCCGCGGCATGTTGCCATGTTGATGTCTACTACGCAACTTTATTGTTGTAGACTCTTGTTGGGCCTCCAAGCGCAGAGTTTTGTAGGACAGTAGCAATTTTCCCTCAAGTGGATGACCTAAGGTTTATCAATCCGTGGGAGGTGTAGGATGAAGATGGTCTCTCTCAAACAACCCTACAATCAAATACAAGAAATCTCTTGTGTCCCCAACACACCCAATACAATGGAAAATTGTATAGGTACACTAGTTCAGCGAAGAGATGGTGATACAAGTGCAATATGGATGATAGATATAGGTTTTTGTAATCTGAAAATATAAAAACAGCAAGGTAGTAAGTAACAAAAGTGAGCACAAACGGTATTGCAATGCTTGAAAACAAGGCCTAGGGTCCGTACTTTCGCTAGTGCGATCTCTCTACAATGCTAATATAATTGGATCACATAACCGTCCCTCAACGTGCAACGAAGAATCACTCCAAAGTTCTTATCTAGCGGAGAACATAAGAAGAAATTGTTTGTAGGGTACGAAACCACCTTAAAGTTATCCTTTCCGATCGATCTATTCAAGAGTTCGTACTAATATAACATCAAGTTATCCTTTCCGTTCGATCTATCTAAGAGTTCGTACTAGAATAATACCATATGATACGCATCAACCAACTCTAATGTCACCTAGATACTCCAATGTCACCACAAGTATCTATGAGTTAATTATACGATACGCATCAAACAATTTCAGATTCATAATACTCAATCCAACACAAAGAACCTCAAAGAGTGCCCCAAGATTTCTACCGGAGAAAGTAGGACAAGAATGTGTATCAACCCCTATGCATAGATTACCCCAATGTCACCTCGGGAATCCGCAAGTTGAGTACCAAAACATACATCAAGTGAATCAAAGGAACACCCCATTGTCACCACGGGTATCCATATGCAAGACATATATCAAGTGTTCTCAAATCAAATATTCAATCCAACATAATGATATCTCGAAGGGAAAGATTCAATTCATCACAACGTGATAGCAAGGGAATAACATCGTGTGATATGACTATATTAACAAAGCCCGTGATACATCAAGATCGTGACATCTCAAGAACAAGAGAGAGAGATTGAACACATAGCTACTGGTACATACCCTCAGCCCTGAGGGTGGACTACTCCCTCCTCGTCATGGCCTCCGCCGGGATGATGAAGATGGCCACCGGAGATGATCTACCATCTCTGGTAGGGTACTGGAACGCCTCCAGATTGGTTTTTCATCGATACAGAGAGTTGCGGCGGCGGAACTTCTCGTCTAGGGTTATTTCTGGGGGTTTCTGAATATATAGGATTTTTGGGCGTCGGTTTCACACGAAGATGGGCCACGAGTGGACCACAAGACACGAGGGCGCGCCAGAGGGGCCTGGCGTGCCCTGGTGGGTTGTGCCCACCTCGTGGCTCTTCTGGCCCTCCAACGAAGCTTCTAGTGCCTCTTTTGTTCCAAAAAAATGTCAAAAAGTTTCGTTGCATTTGGAGAACTTTGATTTCTACAGAAAAAACAACACCACGATAGTTCTGCTGAAAACAGCGTCAGTCCGGGTTAGTTCTAAATAAATCATGTAAAGTGCATCAAAACCATATAAAAGTATTGTAAACATAGGCAATCATGGCATGAATACTTCATAAATTATCGATACGTTGGAGATGTATTAGCATCCCCAAGCTTAATTCATGCTCGTCCTCGAGTAGGTAAATGATAAAAGAACTAATTTATGAAGTCTGAATGCTAGCATAATATATAAGTTTGATCATTGATAATTTCAATCAATTTTCTAGCATCATAACCAGCAACTTTTTCTCATAAAAATCATCATGATAGAGCAATCAATTCACATGTCATGGTTCAAATAATGAATTCTCTTGAAACTTAACAACCTATGTTCTTAGTCACCAAACAACTGCAATTCAACTTATTCTCAACAAGGTCTAAGTAAGAGCTCCACATACTCAATCATCATATAGTCTTCTATGATTGCTAGTACTCAAAGCATATTTTTAGAACAAATGGCATCCATCGAACACAGAGAAAGATAGGGGCTTAATGTTTCGCCTCCCAACTCATTTATCATAGAGATAATTGTCAACAATAATAAGTCATGATCAAATATATATGACTGGACATATGTGCCTAGATATTTCCCGACCACATGATGCTTGCCAACTGACGTGGCTTGAAACTGCGTCGGTATTTCCCCAAAGAGGAAGGGATGATGCAGCATAGCGACGGTAAGTATTTCCCTCAGTTATGAAACCAAGGTTATCGAACTAGTAGGAGGATCACCACCACCCAATAAGCAGCACCTGCACACAAATAACAAATACTTGCAACCCGACGCGTAAGAGAGGTTGTCAATCTCTCTACGGTAAAAAGATAGATTAGGTAGTGATAGATAGGAGAGATAGATCTCTCAAGAACACAAAATCAGAAGAGCAAATAAAAAGGGCAGCAATATATTTTTGGGTTTTTGGTTTTGTAGATCTGAAAACAAAGATGCAAAAAGATAGATCGGAAAGCAATAGGTTGGAAAAGTAGACCCGGGGGCCATAGGATTCACTAGTGGCTTCTCTCATGAGTATAGCACACGGTGGGTGAACAAATTACTGTTGGGCAATTGATAGAAAATCGAATAGTCATGACGATATCCAAGGCGATGATCATTATATAGGCATCACGCCCAAGATAAGTAGACCGACTCGTGCCTGCATCTATCACTATTACTCCACACATCGACCGATATCCAGCATGCATATAGTGTATTAAGTTCCTGGAAAAACGGAGTAATGCAATAAGAACGATGACATGATGTAGACAAGATCTATTCATGTAGGAATAGACCCCATCTTGTTATCCTTAATGGCAACGATACATGCGTGCCTTGCCCCTTCTGTCACTGGGAAAGGACACCGCAAGATCGAACCCATCACAAAGCACCTCTTCCCATGGCAAGAAAAATCGATCTAGTTGGCCTAACTAAACCAAAGATTCGAAGAAGAAATATGAGGCTATAAGTAATCATGCATATAAGATATCAAAGAAGACTCAAATAATATTCATGGATAGAAACTGATCATGAACTCAAAATTCATCGGATCCCAACAAACACACCGCAAAAGTTTACATCAAATAGATCTCCAAGAGACCATTGTATTGAGAATCATAAGAGAGAGATAGAGGAAGCCATCTAGCTACTACCTACGGACCCGTAGGTCTATGGTGGACTACTCACGCATCATCGGAGAGGCACCTATGAGGAAGATGAACCCCTCCGTGATGGTGTTTAGATTGGATCTCGAGGTTCTGGAACTTGCGGCGGCTGGAATTGTGTTTCGTCGACTCTCTTAGGGTTTTTGGAATATTTGGGAATTTATAGGCATCAGAGGCGGTGGAGAGGGGCCCCGAGGAGGGCACAGCCCATCAGGGCGCGACGGGCCCCCCCTGGCGCGCCCTGGTGGGTTGTGGTCTCCACGGCCCACCTCTCCGGCAGTTCTTTGGCCCACTGGGTGTCTTCTGGTCCAAAAAAAATCTCCAAAAAGTTTCGTCGTGATTGGACTCCGTTTGGTACTGATATCCTGCGAAGTAAAAAACAAGCAAAAACAGCAACTGGCACTTTGGCACTATGTCAATAGTTTAGTCCCAAAAAAAGATATAAATTTGTTATAAAATGATTGTAAAACATCCAAGAATGATAATATAATAGCATGGAACAAGAAAAAATTATAGATACGTTGGAGACGTATCACCAACTAGAGAATAATTGAGGTTGAAATGAGAATGCATACTACCAACTCTTGCATAAAAGTAAATACTGAAAGGTAAAAGATAGGCCCTTCGCAGAGGGAAGCAGGGATTTGCAAAGGTGCCAGAGCTCAAAGCTTAAATCAGAGATAAATATAATTTTGGGAGGTGCATCCTTCCTGTCAACATTACGACCAAGAGTTATCAATATCTTCCATGTTAAACACATTAGCGGCGGTTCCCAAGCGGTAAAAGTAAAGGTTTACCCCCCCCCCTCCACCAACAAACACACTCCACAGCTAGCCGAATCCACGGGTACCGTCCATACCAACAACATTCCTGGGAGAGTTTTATTTAATTATTTGCATTTTTTTATTTCGGGAATAGGAATCCCTGTTACCGCCCCTCTCGTGCAAGGACAAGTGAATAAACACTCATCATGAGAATAACCCTCTTAACATGGAAGATACTGACAGCCCCCCGTCGCTCCATGAGCGGTCCAGGCACACAAAACAGATGTTTATTTGAATGTTTAGAGGTGACACATGCAAATTTACTTGGAATGGCAGTGAAATACCATATATAGGTAGGTATGGTGGACTCTTATAGAAGAAACTTGGCTGAAGGATTTGGATGCACAAGTAGTATCTCTACTTAGTGCGAAGTGTTGGCTAGCAAAAGGTTCTAAACAAGCACCACATGTTGGAGGATCCATAACAATATAACTTCTATGCAAATATACACAACCATAACTCATTACGTTGTCTTCCTTGTCCAACTTCAACTAATTTGCTCAAGTTTGAAAATAATTAATGGGTATTCACAATCATAGAAGATGTCCAAGATAATATATTTGTATGTGAAAGTTCTCTTCCTTATACTAATCATTCACGAATTGCTTGTATCACCAATATTGTGATTGTCAAGCTTCAAAAGATTTCACTTTCTAAACCCAATGTGAAGCTACTACTAGGCATGATATGAACATATAATTTCAACTTCATGGTATTCAATTCATTCAACAATTTACTCATAGGATATAAGTGAAGCACAAGAGTAAATGACAAGCTACTCTCAAAAGATATAAGTGAAGATCAATGAGTAGTCAAACAATTAAGTAGCGATGTGAGGACTCTCTCTCTCAATAAAGATTTTCAGATATGATTATTTTATTCAAATAGCAAGCAAAAGAAAAATAGCACTCCAAGAATAGCACATATCATGTGGACAAATAAAAATTTAGGCTCAACATAGGCTAACCGATAATTGTTGATGAAGAGAGGTGGGATGCGTAGCATCCCCAAGCTTAGATGCTTGAGACTTCTTGAAATATTTACTTGGGGTGCCTTGGGAATCCCCAAGCTTGAGCTTTTTTATCTCGTTCAATCCTCTCATATCCCGGTTTCACCTAAGTCTCAAAAACTTCATCCACACAAAACTCAAAAAGAACTCGTGAGATAGGTTAGTACACATAAGAACAAATCAACACTTCATGTACTGCCAAGACAGGTTGCACAATAATTTTCAAACATCATCTACTGTTTACTATCGTTTCCACAATTTATATCTACCAATATAGGCTATGGAAACTATAGGATAAGTAGATAACAAAACTATGACAGCAATCTGTCCAAACAGAACAGTCTGTAGAAATCTATTAAACCAGTGTACTTCTGTAACTCAAAAAATTATGAAAATTTAGGAAATGCTAAATAATTTATATTAAAATACTGTGTAAAAATTTCAGAAACTTTCCACGTTCCAGTAAAATATGAAAATTCAAACACTACCGCAAAAGTTTCTGTTTTTACACAGAACACATCAAAACATGCAATGCAAGCATCCTAAGGCAATTCTTGGAACTTTTTATTGAAAAACAAGACTGTAAATAACACCTAACATAGAACAACAAAATAAAATGATGCTCCAAGCAAAACTCATATTATGAACACTCAAAAACAGAAAGTATAAGTGTTGGGTTGTCTCCCAACAAGCGCTTTTCTTTAAAGCCTTTTAGCTAGGCATGATGATTTCAATGATGCTCACATAGGAATAGTAATTGAAACATGCAAAAGAGCATCATGAATCTCATGACAAGCACATTTAAGTCTAACCCACTTCCTATGCATAGGGATTTTGTGAGCAAACAATTTATGGGAGCAAGAATCAACTAGCATAGGAAGGCAAAACAAGCATAACTTCAAAACTTTGAACACATAGAGAGGAAACTTGATATTATTGCAATTCCTACAAGCATATGTTCCTCCCTCATAATAATTTTCAAAAGCATCATGAAGGAATTTCACAATATAACTATCACATAAAGCATTCTTTTCATGATCTACAAGCATAGAAATTTTATTACTCTCCTCATAAGCAAATTTCTTGTCATTCATAAAAGTGGGAGCATCAAATGAAACTCGAATACTATAAATTTTTTCCACATTAAAATAGTAATGTTCAGTAAAATGATATTCAAAATTATGAAAATAATTATCAATACTTTTTATAACATAAGTATCATCATGATAATCATCATAAGTAGAAACTTTGTTCTCGTCATAGTCAAGTGAAACCTCTTCCGAAATAGTGGAATCATTACTAAATAAAGTCATGACCTCTCCAAATCCACTTTTATCATTATAATAAAATTCAACACCCTCCAAAATAGTGGGATAATAATTATCTAAAGTTGACACTCTTCCAAACCCACTTTCATAAATATCACAATCATCATAAATAGGAGGCATGCAATCATCATAACAAATTTGATCATTCAAAGTAGGGGAACTAAAAAGATCATCTTCATTAAGCATAACATCCCCAAGCTTGGGACAAACATTAATTGCAGCAAATAAATTCTCAAACATGTCACTCTCATCAAACATAGCATCCCCAAGCTTGTGACTGGGCATATCATAAGCATAATCACTCTCATCATTAATAGTATGAATAGCACCAATAGCATAACAATTATTATCATCATAATTTACCAAGTTGGTGCCAAAAAGATTTTCAAGATTATAAGAAGTATCATTATCTTCCCAATCATAGTCATCACAACAAGCAATAGGCATAACAAAATCATCATCAAGTGTATCATCTTCCACAATTATTTTTGATTCATCCTCGTGAGGCACAACAATAATAGGAGCAACATCATTTGGGAGAGATACCTTTTTACCTCTACTCTTTCTTCTTTTCTTCTTCTTCACCACATCATGTGTGGGTTTAATTAATTTTTTCAAGCTTCTTATTGATGAGATTGGTTGAATAGGGAGCTCCTCCTCGTCGCCTATTTCATCATGAGAGACAATAGGAGGGAAAGTGGAAATCTTTACCCTTTCATTAGTATTCCTTTTATATTCTATCGGTTTTCCCATCTTTCTATAGTTGGCAATATAAGCATTCTCATTGCAATTTACCATGCAAAACATATAGATATTTTTTAGATTAGTTTCAATGTCGTCCGTGAGAATGAATACTTCAAACCAACTATTTTTGTGTGTCAATTCTTCACTCCCCAAAAATAGAGAAAGCTCATTATAAAGTTCAAGGGTGATCAAGTCATTACAATATCTGGTCATGATTTGATCATGAAAAAGTTTGCATTGGAAATTAAGATAACCAACTTTATTGCAAAGTTCACAAGTAATAGGACAAAGAGAACAAAATTTTGTAGAAAATTCATCTATCACTTTGAGCAACAAATTGGTTCTATCATGTTTATGCTTCTTACAAAATCTATCATCCCTATAAGGCACGTCTTCACAAACTTTATGCACTCCACAAAAATTGACATGCTTATAGGAAATATTTTTATCATGACTAGTGCAATCATCATTAGTATTTTGGATATTCAGAGAATTCATACTAACAACATTGCAATCATGCTCATCATTCAAGGAATTCTCATTAAGTATTTTCATAATTTGTTCCTCTACCAATTGAGCACAATTTTCTGACTCCTTATTTTCACGAAACACATTATAAAGACGATACAAATGATGCAACCTAAACTCCATTTTTTTGTAGTTTTCTTTTATAAAACCAAACTAGTGAAAAACAAGAAACTAAAAGATTTAATTGCAAGATCTAAAGATATACCTTCAAGCACTCACTGACCCGGCAACGGCGCCATAAAAGAGCTTGATGTCTACTACGCAACTTTATTCTTGTAGACTCTTGTTGGGCCTCCAAGCGCAGAGTTTTGTAGGACAGTAGCAATTTTCCCTCAAGTGGATGACCTAAGGTTTATCAATCCGTGGGAGGTGTAGGATGAAGATGGTCTCTCTCAAACAACCCTGCAATCAAATACAAGAAATCTCTTGTGTCCCCAACACACCCAATACAATGTCAAATTGTATAGGTGCACTAGTTCGGCGAAGAGATGGTGATACAAGTGCAATATGGATGATAGATATAGGTTTTTGTAATCTGAAAATATAAAAACAGCAAGGTAGTAAGTAACAAAAGTGAGCACAAACGGTATTGCAATGCTTGAAAACAAGGCCTAGGGTTCGTACTTTTGCTAGTGCAATCTCTCAACAATGCTAATATAATTGGATCACATAACCGTCCCTCAACGTGCAACGAAGAATCACTCCAAAGTTCTTATCTAGCGGAGAACATAAGAAGAAATTGTTTGTAGGGTACGAAACCACCTTAAAGTTATCCTTTCCGATCGATCTATTCAAGAGTTCGTACTAAGATAACATCAAGTTATCCTATCCGTTCGATCTATCTAAGAGTTCGTACTAGAATAACACCATATGATACGCATCAACCAACTCTAATGTCACCTAGATACTCCAATGTCACCACAAGTATCCATGAGTTAATTATACGATACACATCAAACAATTTCAGATTCATAATACTCAATCCAACACAAAGAACCTCAAAGAGTGCCCCAAGATTTCTACCGTAGAAAGTAGGACAAGAACGTGTATCAACCTCTATGCATAGATTACCCCAATGTCACCTCGGGAATCCGCAAGTTGAGTACCAAAACATACATCAAGTGAATCAAAGGAACACCCCATTGTCACCACGGGTATCCATATGCAAGACATATTCAAGTGTTCTCAAATCCAATATTCAATCCAACATAACGATATCTCAAAGGGAAAGATTCAATTCATCACAACGTGATAGCAAGGGAATAACATCATGTGATCCGACTATATTAACAAAGCCCGTGATACATCAAGATCGTGACATCTCAAGAACACGAGAGAGAGATTGAACACATAGCTACTGGTACATGCCCTCACCCCCGAGGGTGGACTACTCCCTCCTCGTCATGGCCTCCGCCGTGATGATGAAGATGGCCACCGGAGATGATCTACCCTCTCCGGCAGGGTACTGGAACGCCTCCAGATTGGTTTTTCGTCGATACATAGAGTTGCGGCAGCGGAACTTCTCATCTAGGGTTATTTCTGGGGGTTTCTGAATATATAGGATTTTTGGGCGTCGGTTTCATGCGAAGATGGGCCACGAGTGGACCACAAGATACCAGGGCGCGCTAGAGGGGCCTGGCGCGCCCTGGTGGGTTGTGCCCACCTCGTGGCTCTTCTGGCCCTCCAACGAAGCTTCTAGTTCCTCTTTTGTTCCAAAAAAAATTGTCAAAAAGTTTCGTTGCATTTGGAGAACTTTGATTTCTGCACAAAAAACAACACCACGGTAGTTCTGCTGAAAACAGCGTCAGTCTGGGTTAGTTCTAAATAAATCATGTAAGTGCATCAAAACCATATAAAAGTATTGTAAACATAGGCAATCATGGCATGAATACTTCATAAATTATCGATACGTTCGAGACGTATCACATGTATGCCGTCAATTGATTCACTTCTTGCTTCAATTCCTAGAGATCAGCTAGTTCAGCTCTCAGATCTGCCACCTCTTTCTCCACCTTATCGATCGTGATCTGAACTTTTGCTCTTATATCAGACATCGCACCTCGTGTGCTTGATTTACTTCAGTTGACTACCACTGGAAACAGAATGGAAATTACTTACTGGTGACGCACGAATCACTTCAGAGACCGGGATTTCACCACTAGGAGGATGTCTCCCAGGAACCGTCTCGGACTTGACGATCTGTGCCTGAATTTTTGCCGCCACCACAGCGCCTCCATGGGAACACACCGCCGCCGGGAACAAGGAGGGATGGGAGGGATTTTACGAGAGATCCCAACCTCCTGCTCTCCTCTGTCCAATTCACTGTCGTCCCGCCGTCTCCGTAAGATCGACTGAAGCTCTGATACCTTTGTGAGACCCAAATTCACTGGAATCATTCGATCTATCGGTTATATTGAAGAAATGGCAAAAACCTTGGAGCAATTCAATACAAATGATAGTTCTCTGGAGCCGGCGGCTCTGTCTTACAGAGGAACAAAACTAGGTTTCTAAGCTACTTTAGCTAAAGGGAATAAAAATGGTAGATGCCTTTCCACGCGACCTCGGCCTCTGCTTTATCCTCGCCCAGCTCACGCGTGGTAATTCCACTCTACAGTAATTAGCGGTTACAACACAGTTACAACTATAGTGTTGTGGGTGAAACGGCGAGGATTCAATCCGAGATGTTAAATGTCTTGAAACGTCATCTTGCGATCTGGGTCGTTGCTTGTCTGAATGACTTGTTCTTCCTCTGCTTCAGTACTGTCTCGGTTCAGGTCCTGAGAGGAACTGAACAGCAGAGCCCAACTGCAAGCCTCTGATTTTTTTTAAATACCCAATGCTAAGTTCATTTAAACTATTGTATGAGTATGATTCAAAGAGTTGCATGCATATGCGTGTATGAGGGCATCCACAACACCGTAATAAGCAGTGCAAATCTGCCTCTTTGTTTTCCAAATGTCCAACTAATGTGAGAAATTCTAGCCTTCTAGAACAAGCGTGGTTGCTTCTTTAACTTTGTTCTACTAGATACTGTATATGGCTAGTTTAGGATGCAAGCCTACTGATCCTGGCAGGGGGTGCTTCTTTTTCTTCAGTATTTGATAGTGATATTGACAGTTCTTTATAGTACTCTGTTTGTATTACTTTTACCTTTTTTCCTACATGATCAAGTACTCCCTCCGTTAATACATGTAAGATTTTCTAAGTTTATTCTGAATTAGATGTACATAGACATGTTTTAATGTATCTGTTCACTCATTTCAGTACATGTATAATCTATATTGAAATATCCAAAACATCTTATATTTGTGAACGGAGGGAGTAGTTGCATTGTATTTTTCATTCTTCCTTTCGAATCCAGTTGCATTGTTTTTCCTCCTCACTCTATTGCCATGTTGGACAACTGCTAAAAATGGAATTTTCCATCATTTCATAAATGTTTGGTAAATCAAGCTTGGTCTTCTGGAACCTGATGTGACCATTACTTCCTAGTGGATTTTAAGTTCCAGCCATCCCTATATCGTCAGGTACTCTAATAAGGTTGTTGAATAGGTCATCATCAATCATGTCTTAAACAAAACTGCTGGCATTATTTCTTAGAAGGGATAGCTTAGTGATACAATCTCTGACCATAAGGCATCTCAGTGATTGCCAAGTGTATTTTGCTCAGATAAAAAAAAGTTTTGCTACTTGCAAAATTATTTGAGTGGTAATTTTGGGGGGGGGGGGGGGGGTTCTAATCAAAAATATATTATTTTTACCCGTTGCAACGCCCGAGCCTGTTAGCTATAACAAAAAAGGAAACTTTTGAGAAGGTTCCCAAAACCGGTGCACGGGAGAGGCTTATATGGCCTGGCCCATTAAAACGAGGCGAAAAAAGGTATGAGCGTTGATGGTGTCCTGGACTAGGGGGTACTCACCACGCCGTCTCCCGACCAGTGGTTCGGGAGAGGACCCCCATGATGATTCACTAATGGGCCACTTCGGGCAGCCCATGACATATACAAGGAAGATTCCACAAGACTTGGCGCACAAGACAAGGACTCTTCTAAACCCTAGGCCTCTCGTGCATTATATAAACCAAGGCCAGGCTAGTCAACAGAACCATCATCATACTCATCTAGGGTTTAGTTCATCTGATCTCGTGGTAGATCGACTCTGTAATTGTCATACACACATCAATACGATCAAGCAAGAAGTAGGGTTTTACCTCTTTGAGAGGGTCCGAACCTGGGTAAACACTGCCCCTCTTTCATCCTGTTCCCCATCAATCCAAGATCCACAGTTCAGGACCCCCTACTTGAGATCTACCGATTTTGACACCGACAAGCGCTGTGTACGAATAGCACTATCATTTGGACATATTAAGCGCTACTAGAAAAGATCATGGGTTTGAAAAAAGATCCAAGAAACAAATACCTGGCTTATAGCAGGTCTGACCAAATGCTCGTCTGAAGGATTCTTCTCTGCACTACAGTATTTAGGCCGACCCATTTTTGCACGTCATTCGCTTGCTCGGTCGCTCATTGTGTTCACTCGGGTTTTTTCGGGTCTTCTTCATTTTTCTTATTTCTTCTCCGGGTTTTTTTTCTTCATCATTTTTCTTTGTTTCCTCATCGGTTTTCTTTACTGGTTTCTTTCTTTCTTTCTTTTGGTTTTTGTTTCTTACTTGGTTTTCACTGGTTTAATGTTTTCTTTCTTAGTTTCTGCTTTTTTCTTAGATTTTATTTGTTTCTTTCTTTGTTTTCTTTCTTTCTTTCTTGTTTTTCACAGGTCTACATTTTTTCTTTGTTTATTTCTCGCATTTCCCTGTTTTTTCAAAAACAAAACATTGTTTTCTTCGGATTCATTTTTTGTGCCCTTCTTGTCTTTTTTATTTCTTTTCTTTTTTGAGTTTTCATAAGTTTTTTCTTTCTCTTTTCGTGAAGGATAGAAAAAAATGATACACGTTTAACATTTTTAATTTAAGTACATGAAAAAATTGCGCATATATCTAAAACATTTTATACGTGCACATTGATCATTTTTTTCAAACATATATTTTGATTTTAACTTTTTTCAGACACATTCTACATTTTTTTATACACACGTTTAACATTTCTAACATACATGATCAACATTTTCTAAATAATTTTTTATGCCTATTTTTTATATAGATTGTACATTTTTGTATAGATCAGCAACATTTCTTGTACACACATTTCTTTTCATAAACAATTCTAAATTTTATATATACACCAGAAACTTTTTTTTGTAAACTTTTTTAACTCTACTTTTTTGCATACACAATTCTACACTTTTTTGTATACATCAGCAAAATTTCTTTATACACGTTTCTCATTTTCTAAGTATATGATTATTTTTTTCCTTTATATTGTTTGATGTATAATTTTTGCGTACACTTTGTACATTTTTTTAATACATCAGGAACATTGTTTATACAAGTATGACATTTTGTAAATACAACATTAGCATTTTTCTCATACATATGTTTTGATGTATACTTTTCTTCATACATGCTGTACATTTTTTATATACAATAGAATTTTTTAAAAACATATTTAAAAAAATTCAAACACATGTTTTCGAATATTGTTGTTTGAATATTTGTTAATTTGTTTTTCAAACATGTCCTGTAACAAATACTTCTAATGTTATCAACATTTTTTAAAAGTTTTGCACAATTATTTTCTCTAATTTATATTTTTTGAAATATTCGTATTTTATTTTTTTGACAATATAAGCAAAAGAAGAAAAAAATAAAATCAATTAACAAACTAACCGCTACAGAGCCAGCCCATTACAATGTCGTGAACTTACCTGTGTTTGCCAGCCCATTACAAATACTGCCGTGCTGAGATGAGACGTAACGCGCACTCCTAGCTCCCCATCACGCCAGTATAGGGCGGTCCATCTGTTTTTCTAAAAAAAAAATCCCTGTCTCTTTTTTTATTTTCCGTTTTTTTTTCTGTTTACATTTGGGATTTTAAAACAATCTGAAATTTTAAAAAATAATAAATTTCGAATAAATTGTACAAGAAATCATAAAACAATCATGTATTTAAAAATATTATGGACTTGAACATTTTTGATAAAATTGATAAACTGTTCGTGTATTTAAAAAAAATCACAAAATTTAGAAAATGTTCATGGATTCGAAAAATATTTGCTGATTCAAAAAATGAACATGTATTTGAAAATATTTCATCCATTTCAAAAATGTTCGTCAAAATAAAAGAAATTGTCCGTGAGTTACAAAAATTATTCCGGCAATTTCCGAAAAGTGTTTGTCATTTAAAAAATGTTCATCAATTCAAAACAAAATGTTGAAATTTTCCAAAGATGATTACGAATTTGTAAATAATGTTCGTCAACTCGAAAAATGTTCATGATATTAAATAAAATCGCGAATTTGTGAACAATTTCAATAATTTATAAAATACTCACAATTTAAAAAAACATTTACAAGTTCTAAAAATGTTCATAATTTTCAAAAATTGTTCAGGACTTTCAAATTTTATTTAGGATTTAAGAATTTACAAATTTTACGTGTAATCAAAGAAAAGGTAAAAAAATTAGATGCTTGATCACATTTTAATATTTATTAAGTAAAATGAATTACTCATTCAACATTTTGCAATACATCTTCAACATTTTTATATACATGATCAATATTTTTTTAAATACTTGTTCAACAATTTTTGAAAAACTTTCTTTTATATTTTTTAAATACTTGTTGAACATTTTTCAAATACTAATTCAAAAAAATTCAAATACTTGTTCAAACATTTTATATATATGATCGACATTTTTTCAAATACTTGTTCAACATTTTTTTCAAATAATTGTTCAATAGTTTTAAAATGCTTGTTCAACATTTTTAAAATACTTGTTCAACATTTTCAACAACTTGTTCAACATTTTTCAATTGTTTTTTGAAGAGTGTTTTTTGTAGTATATATATTTATAATATTTTGAATTATAAAAAGGTAAAAAAAGAAAGGACAAAAACGAAAACAAAATAATTATGAAAAATTAAACGAAACAGAAAAACGGCTGGTTGTGTGCACGATGTTCGCTTGTGAGTGGACCAAGCCCCGACGACCACTGGAGTCCTTCTTCAATGACTATATCTCTACTCCTAAAGGGACTTGATAACTTCTTGTCTTGGTTTTTTTTCGTCATCTTTCCCAACTTCATCTGGTTTTTTTTCGTCCGTTTTTTTTTCTCCCCCGTCCCGCCCGCAAACAAATGAACAGGGAAGAAAAACCAGCAAACCCTAGCAAGCAAACCCTCCCGCGCGCCGGCCGCCGCCACCCTCCCTCGCGCTGCCCGTCTCCCTCTAGCGACGTCGACCGCCGCGCCCCCACGAATCCACGGCGAGCCGGCCGCCGCCGCCACTCTCCCTCGCGCTGGCCGCCTCCGTCCCTCGCGTCGCCGGACTGCCTCCTTCCCCCGCGCCGTCCGCCTCCCTCCACGGCGAGCAGCCCGACTGCTTCCTCCGCGCCTAATGCATCCCTCCATTGTGCGTCACCCTTCTCCTTCCCCTACGCGGCGGGGAGAGAGGTTGCCGCCATGGATGCGCAGGAGGACGAAGGGGGCGAGGCGAATCCCACGACAGCTACGGTCGCAGCTGATTCAGGGCTTCAGGGCCGCGCATGGTGTTGTCCGCCACCGTACATGCGTGGAGATGAGGTGGTGTCTCGAGCTGCGGAGGTTGGGCATGTACGAGCTCGTCGTCGGGAGGAGGTGGGCCGCCGAAGGCGTCTAGGGGCATAAGGAGCAGCTGCAGCCGTAGATCGAGCTGGTGCTACTACTCTCTGGAACCCTCGCGGCCGTGCATTTACAAGTTCAGGTACCCGTTTGTTTCTCTCTATGCAGAAATAATAAGCGTATGCAAATGTCCCTTAGGACGATAGTAAGATCTCCTTATATGTGGAGAAGGCGTGGCGTGGGGATCTCCTGATGTTGTTCAGGACGGTGTTGCATAGTACTCCGTACTGATGCTACCGGACATGAGCGGGCTGTTGCAGAAAATCACCGTTCTGATGCAATAATGGTGAGAATTCAGTATTCGTGTGCCTCTCTTAATTCTGAAGATTATGATGTTATTGTGTATGCTCCGATATTAACAAAGACACTCTTATTTTCACAACAGGATATTTTCCCACGTTTTTTTTTATACAGACACTAATTGAAAATAACCACGATCATTGTATCTCATTTCCTCTAACCATTTATGATGAAATGACACCACACTTTCTGGAGCGTCCAACACTTTCAGAATGAGTGGGGCATTTCCATACGAGATTGGAATGGAACACATTTTCTCAGTTTTCTCAAATATCCACATGTTAGCAGTTGATGTTTTTGGTTGGCAAATTGCAAAGCATAAGACAAAGAGGCAGAGTTACAGTCACAATGACCTTCAGAGGTGAGCAGTTGTGCTTGGATATGCAGCACGGGTAAGTTTGTCAGCCCAGTGCTCTTGTAACAGAAAATATTAAGCAAATTTGATGTATCACATATACCTCTTCTCTTTACTATTTTTTGATGAAGTTACAAAATTAGAAATATATAACAGGTTTATTTTCCTTTATAGTGTTTTACTGCTGATTATTAGAAATATACTCCCTCCGTTCCTAAATATTTGTCTTTATAGAGATTTCACTACGGACTACATACGGATGTATATAGACATAATTTAGAGTGATTCATCCATTTTGCTCCGTATGTAGTCCGTAGTTGAATCTTTAAAAAGACAAATATTTAGAAACGGAGGGAGTATTTGAGTATATTTTGGAAATCTAAGTGTACTTAGATTAGGGATTTTGGGTGTAGCGGTAGAATGGTATTAACAGGGAAAAATGGCCGTTTGAGCATTTCAAGTACAACGCTGACATGTTCTACCTCAAACAAGTGTGTTCTGATCACATGTGTTGTAAAAGTGTCTTGTTACCGCATGCAACCTCATTGATGCACGAAGTCAAATGTATCAAGTATCTAATTGGTAACAGTGAGACAATACTTGAAAACATAGATATGGAGTAAACAACCAAATTGGTAACAGTGAGACAGACAGATGAAGACCTAAGTTAAAATTTTGGAAATTATTACCTATATGCAGCTTGTAAAGATTTAGCTGAATTTAGAGAAGAAGCTCACTTACCTGTTTGTGGGCTGGCCGGCTGAGGCTGGGTCGCCGCTGCTTGATGCGTGCAGTTCCGCGCCTGCGTGCGCGTGGGGTGCAGTACTGGTGGGGTGGTGGCCTCATGGTCAGCCAGGTTGCCGTGCTGTTGTTCGGTCATGGGCAGTGGTTGAAGTTTTCTGGTGGCTAGCGGGTGGCATAACGGTTGCCGGCGGCTGCAGGCCGCCGTTGGACACGGAGATCTCATTTTTCTAACCACTACAAGCAACCGGTGAAGTAGTAGGAAGTATGACTTAGTGAGAGAGACAGATAATTTCATTATTATAGTATTTTAATTAGCCATTAACAATACTTGGAAACATAGATGTGGAGTAAACAACCAAATTGGTAACATTGAGAAGACCTAAGTTAAATTTTTGGAAATTATTACCTATGCAGCTTGTAAAGATTTAGCTGAATTTAGATAAGAAGCTCACTTACCTGTTTGTGGGCTGGCCGGCTGAGACTGGGTCGCCGCTGCTTGATGCGTGCAGTTCCGCGCCTTTGTGCGCGTGGGGTGCAGTACTGGTGGGGTGGTGGCCTCATGGTCAGCCGGGTCGCCGTGCTGCTGTTCGGCCATGGGCAGTGTTTAAAGTTTTCCGGTGGCTAGCGGGTGGCATAGCGGTGGCCGGCGGCTGCAGGCCGCTGTTGGACACGGAGATCTCATTTTTCTAACCACTACAAGCAACCGGTGAAGTAGTAGGAAGTAGGATTTAGTCGAGAGGAGATGTGTGCTCTGCAAATCAAACTTTTGGTATATCCATGCAGATGTGTGCTCCGCAAGTCAAACTACAACGAAACAATTTTTTTCTTCTATGAATAGATGTTGAATGCTAATATAAATCTGATATATGTCTCGGGAAACGTAGTACCCAGAAACCAAATGTGCATTTTCAGTACACACGATGTTTGAATTTCATTTGATGTGTATAGATTGTTGATATCTTGGTGTACAATCCTATATCGTTTGATATTAGGAGGATTCTGTGATTTTTATGATATGTACTTTTGTTTTCACTCATGCATGCCCAGTCTGCAATGAAGAGGTATTTAGTTAACTTGTGATGTTTGTGGTGTTGCTATGGCCTCATCGTATTGTGATGTTTGCGGTGATGCTATGGCCTCATCGTCACACCATGATAATGGAAAATCTTGCTCTCCTGTGGCCTATTAAGCTACACGATACTCTTGAAGAGGTATTTGGTTAACTTGTGATATTCGTGCCATTGCTATGGCCTCATTGCATTGTGATGTTTGAGGTGATGATATGGCCTCATCATCACACCATGATAATGAAAAATCTTGCTCTCCTATGGCCTACTCCCTCCGTTCCTTTATATAAGGTGTATTTGTTTTTTCAAAAGTCAAACGAGGTCATGTTTGACCGAGTTTTAAAAAAAAAATATTAATATCCATAATACAAAATTTATATCATTTGATACATCATAAAAATTTGTTTCATATTTTATCTATTTTATATTGTAGATGTTGTTAGTTTATTCTATAATCTTGGTCAAACATTCAAATGGTTGACTTGCACGGAAAACAATACACCTTATATTCTGGAACGGAGGGAGTATTAAGCTACACGATACTCTTGTGCTCAAGTCTTTCATACTAGCATAGCAAAATAGTGTATATTACAAACGATTAAATTCCTATGTCTCATGGTCGATGGAATGTCTTCCAATTTGTCTTTAGGTATTGGATTTTTTTTGTTAGCGTTCACTAATTTCTAAAGAAAAAGTGTTCACTTATTTCATGGAATCTTAGATCGCTTCTATAAAACAATTCCACTCACAATGACATTATTATTCTATACATATGCGTGCAGACACAAACATACACACACACACGTGCATATGGCTGACAAGGTAATGAAGAGCATGTTATGTCATATTTTCCGGATACATGGATAGGATCTGTAAGTAAAATACAGTGTAAAAAAGAAGGTGATATCTATTTTAAGAAAGGAAAGATTGTATCGTCGCCCGTAGCAACGCACGGGCATTTAACTAGATGATCTGCCGCCTAGCATAACAAATTCCTCATTGTTCCTCGTCTCTCCACCCAATTGATCTCTCTAACATACTTGTTCTCATTGCTGGTATGTATACTATGTCATTTTTCACATGTTGGCATGTGATTTCAAATAAGTTTTTTGGTTGAGAAAAAAAATGTAATCTTCAATATTCTCCACCCAAATAGATCTCTCTAACATACTTGTTCTCATTTTGCTGGTATACGAGCTTTTATTATTATTATTTTAATATAGTTTACTTTTGTAAATAAGAGATAAATTATGCTTTGTAAATAAGTTAGAACAGTGCTGCAATTATGAAACTGAAGAGGTTTGGCTGAATTTTGTCTCTCCCGTTTTGAGCTTCTTTAGTTTGTGTTCTAAATGGACATGTTGCTTTATTTTTAAAGCGGGGCGAAAGCCTATTTCGAGAGTTTGTTTTCTAAATTTCTAATGATATGTGGTTCACACCATATGCAGGTTCTTAGCTGGTAGGTAGCACATACACATTTGTGCCATCTAGCTAGCGTTATCTTCTCTAGGTAGCATCGCCTCCGTCCCAGAATATAGTGCGTATTAGATTCGAGACTTGGTAGCTTCTATTCCGGGTTTATTTTCGTCCGATTTATTTTCGTCCGTTTTTTTCGTCCCACCTCACCATCCTTTTCCACCGGTCTATTTTCGCATCACATCCCACGCGAAGAAAAAAAGGGATTCCAGACTGGTCTCTGGATAGACCGTCTCCCTTCTCCACCCACAGCCCGTCAGGCTAGGTTTCCTAGCGCCGCCGCCGCCGCACGAGACCTCCTCAATCAGCCCCGCCTCCTGCCGCTCTGCCCTCTGCTTCCATCCCTGCTCGCCACCCTCGCCCCCTCTTTCATGCTCGACTTTCGCCACGGGTCGTCACCTCCCCTGCCGGTCCTAGCCTTCCCTCCTCTCGCCGCCTTGGGTCGGTGAAATCAGCAGCCGTGGGATGGGACTCAGACCCACATCGGCTTGGGCATGCGGCAGTGACGACTTGCGCTGGTGCGTGACATGGGCTGCGCAGCGGAGATGGAGGACTCGTGCGGCACCCTTCTATTGCGGGCGCACTACTCGGTTCTACTGCTGATGGTGTTGTTCTATGAGCAGGATGGCAGGGGCCCTCATGGTCGTGATGGGTGAACTCTTAGACTTGAAGCAGCGCTACGCCGTCCTCGTGCTTGCCAAAGCCAAGGTAGGCCTCTTGCCGATCTTGTACTCCACTTCTTCGATTAGATGGCATCAATGGTTGATGTCAACATCAATTTTCTAGCTTCAGGTACGAGTTTAAGACTGTTCTCAATTTTTGCCTAATTGTAGTTTATGGTTCTCTTTTGTTCTTATAGAAATTCTCCATGCTTTCACAGCGAGAAGCAAATTGTCAATGCATTCAGGTGGAGAAGCAACATCACAGTCAAGATTAATGTGAGTTGTTCGTTTTGCCCTCTTTGACTGTAAAATTGCAAGATTAATGTGTGCAGTCCCAGAAGCCAGGTTTGGGTCGTTGCATAAAGTTCCGTTGGGCATCTCAGGCTGAGTTTGCTGCATGCACTAATTTGCAGGGCAGATGGGCGCTACGTATAGAACAACAGTACATATAGAACAAAATTTGGTGCACTACTTTTTTATGGCCGCAACTAACTTATTAACCTGGGCAAAAGAACAAGATTTTACTGTACATATAGGAGAATTAGATTGCACCACAGTACTTTGCGGGCATAAACTGTTCATCAGAGGCATTGGAAAATTAGTCTTCAGGGCAAATCTCATTCAATTAATATATTTAATTCATAAGAAGCTTTTGAGAAGTGTGTTTTAGCTTGTGGGAATACCCGACTGTTCCTTCCTGCATAGTGCTTCTATGTTCCTCTATGAACAACTACAACAGGCTTATGTGCTCTTTTCTTGAAGTCATATTTTAGTATCTGCCCGATGTCTGCATGTAACACACCTATTTTGTTGTTCCTTACTTTTATTCTATTGACTAAGTTTACCATCTCAATTTGCATGCCCTTCATTTCAGCACATCACCTCAGTAGAAACTTCTTTCTAAAAATGAAATCCAGTAATAAACGCTGATTGCATAAGCAAGCTCATGATATCTTGGTAGAAGAATTTGATTCTCTGATGGACGTAATTAAAACTGTTTTTTTCCTGGATATATTGACAGGCAAAAGTACTAAATATATCTACTTTGTATCTGGGGATATGGTGAATTTCTAGAGTTAGTGCAAACCTGAAAATAAATATGTTGTTGTCTTCCAGCCAGAGGAAGGGCGCATTATGTGATGTCATGTATCTGGTAGTGGTTTCCCTTTATTGTGCGCTTTGTATTGTTACCCATATTAGTAGGTCATATTGGGGAGAAAAATCGAGCTAACAGTGGCTTTGTTTGCATATGTTGGTCAGATGAGAAGGCTAAAATGATATGTGGAAAAGTTTTATGGTACTTTAAATGTGTTGATATTGTCGGGTTGATATCCTATTTAGAAGGCTGGCTTTGCTGGAACATGATGTTTTTTGTGTGATTATCGAAGAGGCAAGAGTAATATTTGGGTAGACAATGAGTCACTGACAGAAACAGTACAAAATATTTTGGTGAGTACGACTAATAGATTTCCATTTATTTGTACTTATGAGTATATGATTTGATGTTTGTGAGTTAATTAATCTAATGCTATCAGTAACCATTGTAGTGCATCGAAACGAGGGATATATCTTATTCGTAATCCTGTTTGTAGTTTCTTTTATCTAAAAACAGTTTACATGTGAGCTATAGAATAAGCCTAATGTGTCGGGCACTTGTACAAATGTCTCAATCATAAAATATAGAAGTGAAAAAGAGGAGTTCACTTCCTTGCGTATTTTCTAGAATAAACATACTAGAAAGGTCATTTTTTTGCTATTGTGTTACAGAGAGGTGAGGGCGGTGGAGAACCGGTGAGGCGCCTGGAGCGCCGCTGCAGACGTGCTGGAGGTTTGGCCGGGTCCGCACCAGCCGCAACAGCGTGTCGTCTTGACCGCCTTGATTGAAAATCTGGTGAGCTCTCCACGAGTAAAATTATATAACCATTTCTTTGACTTGAAGGAATATTTGTAAGATTTCAATATTTAGAAAGTTCGAGGGCATCAGCTTAGCAAAGTAGATGTTCACATCGATTATTAAATTTATTTTTATCGTTCCATCATTTTGGTTTTTACACCATTTTTTGCAGGCACTAGCATTGTTTTACCATTGGCGGAGCATTGTGAATATATTAACACACTACTTGGGTGTTCTGGACTCAAATTATGTATGTATTATAAGTATGAGTGATCACATACCATTTCTTAATAACATCGGTTGACATGTATTTTTTAAAATATGTATGACTAAAATGGGAAAATATTTTTATGATGCTCCTCATCTTGTATTAGATAAGTTAGAACAGTGCTGCAATTATGAAACTGAAGAGGTTTGGCTGAATTTTGTCTCTCCCGTTTTGAGCTTCTTTAGTTTGTGTTCTAAATGGACATGTTGCTTTATTTTTAAAGCGGGACGAAAGCCTATTTCGAGAGTTTGTTTTCTAAATTTCTAATGATATGTGGTTCACACCATATGCAGGTTCTTAGCTGGTAGGTAGCACATACACATTTGTGCCATCTAGCTAGCGTTATCTTCTCTAGGTAGCATCGCCTCCGTCCCAGAATATAGTGCGTATTAGATTTTTTAGAAGTTAAACTATGTGCACTGTCTTCTATATGGTTTCAGAGTTTTATTTGAGCTAATATGGAGGGACTTACTTCATATTTCTTTCAGCAGAATATGGAACTAATGCATGGAAATATGCTTCCTAATACAATGAGATGAGGAAATGTATTTGTAGCAAAATGCTCCAGATCTAAATTGCTACAATGGTTAGTGCCTAATGTTCTGAATGGTAGTAGCCTACACATATGGTGCATCTTAAGTCCTTTTGTCCAGTCCAATATTAAATGTAGGTACATGGAAACAGTTCCAACTTTTGTAATTAAATCGCATAATCTATCATTATGATATTTAATGATTTATTGTATTGCCTTGTTCTAAATTTGCCTCCTGTTGCAACACAAGGGCGCTATGCAAGAAAGTAGATAAGAGTAAGAAAATCCAGAGAGGAACTAACAACAGTCGATGAATCAAATGGTATTGATCAGGAAATTCGTAGATCTCAGCTGCTTCTTATGGACACATGAGAAATTCAAATTTTCATTTGTTAAAGTTTGTATTAGTTTCTTTTTGCAAAAATGAATGTGCATAAATTGATATTACATTTTCGACAACACTGTTTTATTTTGTTTTATCAGTAGTTTACGAGTTCATTAATTGGCATCTTTGGAAGCTAATGACTTCTGGCATCTTTGGATGTTTATTAAGTTCTTGAAGTCGTATTTTTATTAAGAGCTCTTGATAACTTAACATTATTAAATCCAACTTGTCCAGACTCGGCTCCTAAATTCCTCATGAAGCTATGCACTGGTGCAAATTCCTATTTATAAATGTTCATGTAACTGTATCAAGAGTCTAGAAAGCATGGTATAATTGAAATGACCTGATGATTGAAAGAAAATGACTACTTACCTGCTAGGTGTCGCTCCTATCTGAACTCCCCTGAGTGCTTCAACAACTTGGATCACTTATGATAAGATGCTCTGGTGTTAAGTTTCTACTCTTTTATGGACCAAGAAGACGAATTATCTTGGCAACATCAATTGCACTTGTACTGACAACAAAAAGCTTGTTGCTTGGACGATTTTACTTTTAGAGGTACACTATTATCTCTACAGTTTATTGTTACTTTTAAAGCTCCATAACATCCATGCGTAGATGCACTTCCAGTTGATTTATGGTTGGCACTAAAGTTGACCTTTAAATTGAACTGGCATGTCAATACGGCATCTTGATTTTTCTATAAAAATTCCCTCTGCCCGGTGACAACTTCCATTTCAAGAATGGAACGATCAGTATTTTGAAAGCCCCGTTTGATGAGAAACTGTCAAATGATTGTTAATATGAAATTCTGTTGCTTGATAATTTTGCTCCTTTAGATTTATATTCGAGAACATCTTATGCAACATCATTACCAATCTTGATAGTCAACAACGAATTTAAGTAGCCATACAGTATCATTTCGTTTACTTTGTCTACCATTGTATTTTTAGATGAAATCCATTTATAATAGTTATTAAGGAGTACCGTCCACTTGTCGAGTGCTTGTGAGCACCAAAGGACAGTTTAGTGCTTTGTTCATTGTTCACTTGACTGCATGATCTATTATCAATTTTATACCATGTTCTATGACCAATCGGTTGAATAAGTTCCATTTCATCATTTTGTTTACTTACCTGTTTGTTCTGGTTGATGATATGCACAAACAAAAGAGCATGACAACCCCATCTTGATTGTGTGATCTCTTTCATTCTTATTCTTCAGACTGTAGGTAGATATTTGAAGCAATTTGGTTGTCTACACTCATAGGAGAGTTAAAGCCTGAGAAATGATAAGATTGTACCGTTTCAGTCTTCATGGACTTTACTTTTAAATTTTTATGACTTATGTTCTTGTTCAAATATTACACGGTCACATAATTCTTCCCTGACTTGCAGATGCTATCTAAGCCACATAATCCTTCCCTGACTGGCAGATGCTATCTAAGCATTTGTGTTCTAACAAAGATAAGTTACTTATTCTGTTAAATCAAAACCAGGAGCACAAAATCTACGTCCCTGTCGTGACGGCACACAAAAGAACGGGGATGAGGGCAGATGATGTGGTGATATATTTTGATGTAACACATGGCAAGTAGTGTATGCCCATTGAAATATGCCAACGATATGCATACATGTTTCAACAAAAAACATCATTTAACCCTTATGACAGATGTTTCTATAATTGCTAGCTAGAGTATTTGTTTTGATGTTGCTGGAAGCATCACACACGGCAAAGGCAGAGCCCGTTGTAGTTCAGAGCAGAGTTAGGGCCATTCAACTCCATTGTTGAATGTGTGTGGTTGTTACCAAATGATGTATATCTCATTTTCATATTAAAGTGTGGCTTTTATTGCAAACACTAAGACTTTTGGCAAAGTCGAGCAGACGGACTGCAAGGAGGAAGAGAAGATGTTTTCATAGATTGATTTTTGTAAGAAAAAGCAGTGTGTGTACTCTATCTGTGATTTATCTTTGATGACTAAACCTAATCGATAATATATGTGTTATGTGCCATAAAAATTATACCATTGGAGGCTTTTGTAATATGAATTTGATGATAAATTTTGTGACATGTAAGCTACATTTTGTTGATCAAATTGCCTGAGTAAATTCAAAATTTGAAATGTGTGACGCGTGTGCGGTAGGTAAATTGTGACAGGGAGGGTAGTATTTATTTTGAGTTGGGTAGAGAAGAGACCTCGTTAAAGTGTATCCTAGGGTGCATGGAAAAAATGAAGGCAAGTCAATTGTGTTTGTAATTATTGCAGAGGAGTAGAAGGCAAGAGTTCCCCAGATTTAGTCATGGTAAATATGTTCACCTCCAATTTGAATAGTCATGGATTCTGTCTTAACATTATTTTTGATTTTGTCTTAACAGTAATACAAAGTGATATTTATCGCAAAGCAATCATAAGCCGGAAGTGAAATTTTGTGTACTACATTTTTTCTATCAATGTTTTAAGTTTATTATTCCATGGCAACGCATGAGCATTCAACTATTGTTTTAAAATAATATTCTGGGGCCATCAACATGGAAACTATACGCTTATTGCATATATTATAGAATTAAATGATTCATTTGTCAATGATTAATATTTATCAATTTATTCTTTAGCAACAAAGAAAATGTGGTAGTACTAGTGTAGGCGGATATATCCACAAGGACACGACACATGTTTAACCATTGAAATATTTATGTTCACTAGATAAAATGATGGACACATAAGCTCGGGACCAGGTTGTGGCCGCCGTACTCGAAGAAGGTACGGCGTTGCGATGAACAGTAGGTTGTGTCGCTAGGGCGATCTCCCTCGGCTACGATGGTGTGCACTCTTTAGCGCCGGGGATCATCCCGTGATGCCTTGGAGAGGAGAGGAGCGGCGGGTGACGTCATGGAGAGGAGGGAACACGGCAATGAGAGCAAGGTGCGGGCTAAATGACATGACGGCGAGGGGAGGCAACAGTGAGAAGCCATGGTGAGTAGAGCAGCCGCGGGAATGAGTTGTTAGTGTGAGCACTTTGTCGTGCAAGGAGAGTGATGGGGTGAATTGTTTTTTTTAAGATAAGAAGAAAAGGAGTGGTTGTTTGTCTTTTTAGAGAAAACGATTGTTTCCTATGAGAGAAATGTCACATGCTTTTCTATATAGTAAAAAATATCATAAACCCTAACAAGTCATTTTTGATGAATAATTACCAACAAGTGATTTATGGGTGAGCCTACAAGTCATTAAAATTGGGATGTACTCACTTTAATAAAAAGCACGATGCCACTCACTCTGACTAAAAACGATCGCCTGCTTGCATCTAGCAGCTAACCAATGAATATATATTGTTTGTGAGCTTATTTTGCTTATTATTAATTTTAATACTCGCGCAGGATGGTTACGAGTTAACGAAGAGTTTCTTTACTATAATTGCTCAGGTACCGCATGAATAAAGATAAACACAATATTCCTCACATTGTAGAGGAATGTCTTAAGTGCATCAATTAGATCTTAGCATATAACAAATCATTTGTTGGATCATTGCTCTCTATGTATATGTTGGGAAATGACATTTTTAATGAATTCCATTGCAACTGAATTGAAAATAAGGAAGATGCAAGTGAAGTGGGATAATGGAAGTACATTTTTGGATTGTTACTGCAATTTTTTTCCATACATGTGAAATTTAAAGTGCATAACGTTTACGTATGCAACCAAACAATAATAAGGCCCGTGGCAACGCACGGGCCCTCTACTAGTATATATATATAGCCCGCTATCAGATCGGCTCCGCCTGTGCCAGGACCAATAAGAGCGCTTTTCTTCTTCTCTGATGTTGTTTCTTCCGGAAGCCAGTTTTTAAGTGGGTTATAATTGTTTAATTTTCATCCGTTTTGTTTTTCATCGTTTTGATTTTTATTTCTTTTATTTTCCTCGTATTCATTCATATTCATTTTTTTCTTTGGTTTTATCTTATTTTTATTTCCTTTTGATCATTTTAAATTTTTATTTTCGTAATTTTGTTTTTTCTCTTGTTTCTAGCTATTTTTTCCATCGCGTATTATTGTGTACTAAAGTTTTTGACTTGTATTGAAAACGGGTATGTTGTGTATTTCAATAGCGTCACCGAGTATTGAGAAATATTCATCATTATTGTTCATAAAGTGTTCATCCTCTATTAACAAGTCTTTGTTGGGTATTTAAAAATTGTTTATTGTGAATTAAAAATGTGCGATGTTTATTGAGAAATTCCATTGTGTAATAGAAAATCTTTGGTGTGTACTTTTTATGGGTATTAAAAATCTTCACTGGGTATTAAAAAATTGTTCATTACGTATTAAAAAATGCTTGTTGTATACCTGAAATCTCCTGACGCTCCCACTCGACGCGGCGCAGCCCAACCTCCGTTGCCTCCCATGCTGGGCGGGGATCATATGCTGCCATGTGGCGACGCGAGTGCTGGATCCGGCCTGGCCGGGGGGGCGTGCATGATGGGGCACATGCGATGCTCATGGTGGTGGCTTCTAGTGTAGTTTGAGGCTGGCCGCCCCCTTTCTCGTTGGTGGTTGCATTTAGTTCAGCGATCGTCTCTGTCAAATGTTTGATTTGGGAGAATTTCTCCTTCGGATCCACCGTGGAGACACCGGTCGATGGCTCATACTGGCGAGGTTGCGGAATGCATCAGGAGGCTTCACTTCGGGTTTTGACATCACTCACTTCGACTAATTTGCCTTCGATGATGAGACACAATTTGTGGATTGTTTCTTGACGCAGGGGATATGGTTGTGTAGCGGCGATGGTGGGATTCCTAGTCCAACACATGTTGTTGTTGGGATTGTGAAAAACTGATGACGATAACACATGAATGACTTTAATTTGGTGGTGCTTTCTCGAGTACCTAGTCTCGAGCTCGGGAATGAAAATTCTAGGTCCGATCCAGTGTTGTATACATGGCAAGGGAGATGTTTTTTTGCATAGTGTCATTATTGAAGGCATTGCTCGGATATGCTTAGACTTGTTTTTCATGGTGAAAACATAGAAAATATGACCTTTGATGGTTGCATCCGGTGACAGCGGTGCTTGAGCGTCGTTCCCTTTCTGAAGGGGTTGTTGTTGAAGAACCTGTTGTCCTTGTGATGTCCAAAAACGGTTGATGCAGATATGGTCATTGTTTTAGTTTGTCGACCGCTGTTTTCATCTCTTCAAAGTTTTTTTTATTTTTCTCGCTCGGGCATAGCTCTAGTCATGTATGACTTCTACATTTGCCAACACATGTATTTGTGTGTGTGCGTCGGTGTTGACTATGTGCATCCTAACTATGTAGTGGACAGATGTGTGATCATTGTGTTTGTATCCACTTGATGCTTCCGTTTTATGTCAATAAAATCTACCATTTGTCGGAACAAAAAAAGACTCATATTTGGTATGGCCAGTTTATGCTCAAATCAAACATACCATAATGTGAGAATTCAAGTGTATTGTGGACAAAGGAAAATAAAACAATAAACAAAGGAGGTACGCCAAACATGAAGAGAATAAACCATGAAGGTGGTTAGAGCATCTAGAGCCCCCCCCCCCCCATCATTATACGTCCGCGAACGTGCCCGGACGCGTCCGCTAGAGATGACCGGGCGGGCCTCATTTCTTGCATTCCACAACAGCATTCTTCATATGTCCTACCCCATATCCATACAAAACCATGCAACCGGTGTTCCTACGTACATAGAACATAGCAATCCGACATAGATAAACATGGTGCGATACAAAAGTACCGCTCAAGTTCATCACTTAACACTACTAAAAAGCAACTAAAACCGGGAAGGGGGATTTCACCACTTCCTCCATGCCGGACTCTTCCCCTTGGGGTCTCGGCGACTGGACTCGACGTAGGCGTCAGCGGCTACGGGCGCGTCGTCGTCACTATTAGAAGCGGTGGAGGAGGACGAAGAGATGATGATGCCCACCATGTATCGGGCTTCGCAATTCTGCTCCTCCAGGAGCCGTGCGGCTCTCTCTCCCACTGTCGAATACTGCAGCGCCAACCGCTTCGACTCCTTCAGCGTCACGCGAAGCGCCTTCGCATTTTTGTGGCGATGACGGCAGGCGTCCATCTCTGCCGTAGTGTAGGAGCGGTGGATGGCGGTGTGGAGGGCCTCGTCGTCGTCGTTGGCCGGGGGAAGTGGGTCTGGCGCGGATCTGTTCGATCCGCCCTTGGAGCGGCTAGTCGCTGCCTCCGTTGCCCGCTTGTTTGCAAGGCGATACGCGCGTCGCATGCACTCCGGCCGTGGTATAGGTGCGGGCGGTGCTGGGTGGCGTACGACAGGGACCGCGTCGAACAAGCGCGGGGCGCCACGAAGCTGCAACTGCCCACCCGGCCTGTCGCTGACACCCCGAAAGAGGAGTTGCCTCCCTGGTCTAGCAGCGACTGGCGGAGGGCAATGCGGAGTGCTAGCTCCTCCTCCTCGGGCACCGATGAGTCATTAGAATCCGTGGCAGCCTCCAGCCACTCCGGAAGGTTGGTCGGACATGGCGGGCGGGGGGAGACGAAGTGGAGTTGGGGAGAAGTGGAGAGGTCGAGTGAGTGCGGACTGAGTTTGACTAGGGTTTGCTCGTCGGTAGTCTGATATTTTGGGGGGCTAGAGTAGGTTTATTGCAGACCATAATGGTCCAGGCCGACGCGGCGAACACACCCAAGACGTGCCCAGGCCGCCCCATATTTGGGCTGGATATGAGGGGTGTCGGTCAGGCCAAACGTTTGAGGGGGGTTTAAGATGCTCGGGTGAGTCGGTTTTTTATGACTGATTAGTGACCAATCCATCCACCCGGACGTTTGAGACAGGTTTTCTTGGGAACTACGGTAGGGTGTGTTGACTGCAAATTAAAATATTCCTACCCGCAGAACATCCAGGAACATGCTAAGGGATATGGATCACGGATCGTTACCACTAGACGCACCAGTGGCGTGCAGCGGAAGTAGAGTTGGGGCAACGCGTCTCCGGGGTCGTCTCCTCCTCGTCGATCTCCCACGTAGCCGATCGGATCCCACGAACAGGTTCGCCCGAGGGGCGCATGCGCACCGCCTCTAACGGTATCCGCGCGTGTAGGAGGAACGTCGTGCGGCGGACTGCTAGGTCCATTCACACAACATACGGCGACTGGAGGTGGCTAGTTGCAACACATGCAAAGCCCAAGTAACGACGCCGAAGCGATCAATTGAATAAGTGTGTCGTACCTCCACTATATATAGGCATCCGTCATGGGCTCAACTCTTGGGCCTCGCACGGATCCTAAAGCCAACAAGTCTACTCGGCCACGATGCAAGTCTAGCTCGGATCTCATCCGACCAGTGTCCTCGGATCCGACCTTGTAGGTTCCTTCTATTAAGCGCGCGATCCTTTAGGTTCTCGTTCACTTGGTAGCGAGTCAGATTATCCAGCTCGGCTAGCCGGTAGTAGCCTCTAGCAAAGTGTGCCGACTCCAAGTATCCGATGAAGCTAGTTAGGCGAACCTGTACATTTCGCACTTTTGTTCCCTTTGCTACACTATGTTGTCGTGCTCAAGTCGATATGGTCATCCTTGTTGCAGCACGACCCCTTTCTTGTTCCGGTGAATCCGACCAACACTTCGGATTATCTCATAGTCCTCGTCGCATGGCCATGCTTATCCAGGTCGGATCACCCGAGGGGCCCACAGTATATCTCTCCGAATTGGAGGGGAAAATCCCATCTTGTTCGACCATGTCTCGCAGCATGGGTCTGGACAAGCCCGAAAAACTACCTTTATAACTACCTAGTTACGGAGTAGCGTTTGGTCAGCCCAAAGCAACTATGTAACCATCCTGAGTGCATGATTCAGCTCAGGTCTTAGGACACAGAACATATGTTGTACTAGAGACTCACATATGACGTTATCTCGATGCGTGTCACAGTTGGGTCTGTCCGACTCGGGACTTATCTGGACTCGGATCTGACTACGTCGTATCTGATCAGATCTTTCCTAGTTCATATTATCCGGCTACCATCCAATGCTACATGATCAGTGAGACCAGAACATCCACTCTGTCATATGCTAGTCTAACTAGTTGCACGTCCACACAATCCTTTTGACTAGGGACCATTTGGGACAGTCATCATACAATGCATAGTCTCACAAACAAGTCATGTACTTGTTAATACACATCACTGATAATGTCCAAGGACTATCTTTATTCATAAACACATACGAAATATCATCATACATGATTGCCTCTAGGGCATATCTCCGGCGACTTTAGGGCGTCCGGCTATAGATGCTCTTAGTGCGTCTGACGGTCAATTCATGAAAGAAAAATGACGCATACCAGTCCGACCGTAAGCAAGGTTTTCATGCTTAAGGAGAACTTGCTACAATGCAATTAGGGTCATTTTTTTGACGGCTTAAAAAATAAGGTGCCTTCTACTCAGCTTGTCTCATAAGTCAGATCTCTCGTTGGGGCTTATGAAGTAGTTATGGGATAACTAATTTAGAAGTCTCAACAATGTTTAAGAGCGGCTTATTTTTTAAGCTGGGGAGAGGCAACTTATTTTTTAAGTCCCCCAAAAGAACTGACCCTTAGTAGCGCTCAGCATGCCTATAAGCTGAAAGCTTAAGCCCGCACGACTCTCTACACAACGTATAACAACAAAAAGTGTTCAATTTTGTTGAGTGAATTGCGAAAACTATCGACATTGACGGCTAGGATTGCAGAAACCACAATTCAATAGTTTTGTGTAAAAAATCACTAATTTTGCGCCTATTTTTTTTTTTACAGAAAACACTAATTGACTGCTTTGGCCCGTTTGATGATGACTATGACATGTGGAGCCCGCTTTTGTTGAGGTGATGTAACAGGTTGGCTCGATGTCGTTAGACGTTTTTTTTGCAAAAAAAATCCTTCCTTAAAAAGAAAAACAACCAACTCCTCCTCCCGTGAGTGCTCAGGTGCCCAACCACCGACAACCTTGCTCACGGTGCCGCCCCTTCCATCCCGAACCCTTCTCCTTTCCCCTCCTCTTTCTCTCTCTTCTCTCCTCCCCTGGCCTCTCTCTCATTGCTGCAGGTTCTGTGGCCGAAACACGCAGCACGAGCCGCCCCGCCCCCAAATCCTCGCCGCCTTGCCGATCTTCGTTGCCTCAGCCACCCATCGCCGGATTGAGCTCCGTCGCCGACGCCGGATCGAGCTCCTCCGCCACCACAACCATGGTTCCCGGGTGCGCCACGGCCGTCGATGATACACCGTGGGCACGTTCCCCCCAGACACCGGCCGCATTGTCCCTCGCTGGTGACGAGACCCCATGGGCGGCGACCCGCCGTGTTGCAGTACGCAGGGCAGCTCAAGAGTTGATTGCTTTTTTGTTTTTCTCTGAAGGGTGTCTATGTGAAATTTTAGGTTCATTGTGTAAATGTGGGCAAACCCCTGTCTAACGCCGTCTGTGCGGACCGTTACGCCACGTCAACAAAAGAGAGGTCCACCTGTCATAATCATCGTCAAAATGCCCCAAGCAGACTGTAAGATAAAATAGAACTTTATTTCTTAATGATTTCGGCCGCGTATATGAGTTTATATAAGGGGTTTACAAACCGACTACGACTATTACAAGCTGACTAGGACTCTGTAACTTGAGACCCAAGTAATAGTCTAACATCCCCCCGCAGTATCAACGGGAGGCTCGACGATGTTGAGACTGAACCGAATGTCTTGAAACGGAGTGGTAGGCAGCCCCTTTGTGAAAATGTCAGCAAACTGAGCCGTAGTAGGAACATGAAGAACTCGAACTTGTCCGAGAGCCACCTTCTCACGAACAAAATGAATATCAATCTCAATGTGTTTAGTCCGTCGATGCTGAACAGGATTACCCGACATGTAGACAGCTGAGATGTTATCATAGTAAACAATTGTCGCATGTTGAATGGGACGATGCAACTCCGAGAGCAGCTGACGTAGCCAAATAGTATCAGCAACAGCGTGTGCCACTGCACGGTACTCAGCTTCAGCGGACGAGCGGGAGACCGTTACCTATCTTTTCGAGGACCAAGAAATCAAATTGTTACCAAGAAAAACACAGAAACCGGATGTAGATCTTCGAGTGTCAGGACAACCAGCCCAGTCTGCATCGGAATACGCAGTGAGAGAAGTGGGAGAAGAATTGTTTATGTGGAGGCTATGATCAAGAGAACCTTTCAAATACCGAAGAATACGTTTGACGTGATTGTAGTGAGGAAGACGTGGATCATGCATGTAGAGACAGGCTTGCTGGACAGCAAAAGAAATTTCAGGGCGAGTGATGGTGAGATATTGGAGAGCACCAGTGAGACTACGGTAAAGAGTAGCATCAGGAAAGGGATCGCCAGCAGCACAAAGTTTAGAACTGGTGTCGACAGGGGTGCGAGAAGATTGACAGTCAAGCATACCAGCGCGATTGAGAAGATCAAGAATATATTGCTGTTGGGAAAGAAAAAGACCAGAAGAATCACGAATAACAGAGATGCCCAAAAAATGATGAAGAAGACCCAGATCAGTCATGGAGAACTTAGATTAGAGTTGAGAAATAATACGGTCTAAAAAGGTTTGAGAAGAGGCTATGAGAATTATATCATCAACATAGAGAAGTAAATAAGCAACCTCAGAATTGTTATGATAAACGAAGAGGGAAGTGTCAGAAAGAGAAGGTAGAAAGCCTATGGTTTGAATGAAAGTGGAGAAGCGGTGAAACCATGCTCTAGGAGCTTGTTTGAGACCGTATAGGGATTTTTGGAGAAGACATACGTGGTTGGGATAAGAAGCATTTTCAAAACCAAGAGGTTGTTAACAGTACACAGTTTCTTGAAGAGAACCATGAAGAAAAGCATTTTTGACATCTAATTGGTGGATTGGCCACGAGGAAGAAACTGCAATGCTAAGAACGGTGCGAATGGTACTAGGTTTGACAACAGGTGAAAAAGTTTCGTCGTAATCAATCCCATGCTGCTAAGAGTAACCGCGACAAACCCAACGAGCTTTGTAGCGAGAAAGACTACCATCAGAGTGAAATTTTTGTCGAAAAACCCATTTGCCAGAGACAATATTGGAGTTAGAAGGACGAGGAACAAGTTGCCATGTATTATTCGCAATTAGAGCGGCATATTCTTCTTGCATAGCGGCTGCCCAGTTGGGATCTAAGAGAGCAAATTTGTAAGATTTGGGAACTGGAGAGAGAGTCGCTGTGGCGTGAAGGTTTAGGCGGTTGACGGGTTGACGGAAACCGGACTTAGACCTAGTGCGCATAGTATGATCGTTAGTAGGTGGTAGGGTGGGAACAACACGTGCTGGAAGTGAAGTAACAGTTGGAGAAGGGTCCGGCTCCACGGAGGACGGGGACAGGAGAGAGGGAGATGGTGGATTGGCAACTGGTGAAGAAGGAGGCGACGGTGAGGCAGGATTTTCATCGTCTGTAGTGGGAGAGGAGGATGCTGGTGCTGAAGGATTGCCGACGGGTGAGACGACTGTGGGAGGAGCATAAAATTGAAAGGGTGAACGACTCGGAGGAGAGGGGGCGAAGATGGAATTGGGGTGGCAGGATTATTACGTTGAGCAAAGGGAAATATGTGCTCGGCAAAGGTAGCGTGCCTAGAAACAAGCACCCGGCCAATGTGAAGGTCGAGGCAACGATATCCTTTGTGTTCATCAGAAAAACCTAAGAGTACACACGGGATCGACCGGGAGGAAAGTTTGTCGGGGCAGATAGCAGAGATGTTTGGAAAGCAGAGACTACCAAATACACGAATGTCAGAGTAATTGGGATGACACAAGAAAAGGGAGAAATAGGGAGTGGTATTGGGGTTAGCTTTAGAAGGGCGAATATTGAGAAGAAAGGTAGCATTGTAGAGAGCTTCTGCCCAGAATTTTGGTGGCATGGAGGATTGAATAAGGAGAATACGGACAATTTCATTGAGAGTGCGAAGAGATCGTTCAGCTTTGCCATTTTGAGGAGAGGTATAAGGACAAGAGAAACGAAGAAGAATGCCATGTTGGAGAAAGAAAGTACGGTTTTTAATGTTATCAAATTCACGACCATTGTCACATTGTATGAAGCGAATTGGGAGGAAGAAGTGAACAGAAACATAACGTTGAAAGTTAAGAAAAAGGGCATGAACATCAGATTTGTTATGTAGGGGAAAAGTCCACACAAAGTGTGTAAAATCATCGAGGATGACAAGGTAGTATTTAAACCCGGAAACACTTGCAATTGGGGACGTCCATATATCACAATGTATTAATTCAAAGGGATAAGTGCTAGAAGAGCGAGAGGAACTAAAAGGAAGACGCACATGTTTGCCTAATTGACAAGACTCACAAAAGGAGGAATCGTGAGAATCTCTATTACAAGGTATTGGAAATTCACTAAGAACATATGCTAAAACAGCAGGGTTGGGATGTCCTAAACGCCGATGCCAGAGATCAATGGACGCCATCATGGAGGTTGGAGGTGCGGCAGCGGAAACACCATGGAGAGAGTACAAATCACCGGAGCTATTGAAGCGTGCGATCTCGGCCTTGGTCTGATAGTCCTTCACGGATAAGCCAAAAGGGTCAAACTCAACAGAAACGAGATTATCACAAGTAAACTTGCGAACAGAAAGTAAATTTTTGATAAGAGCTGGAGCAACAAGGACATCACGAAGAAGAAGTGGTTTAGTGGGCGAGGGAATTTGAGCTTGGCCAACACAGTAAATTGGAATGGTGGAACCATCACCAAGAGTGATGGATTGAAAAGAAGATGGTGTACAAGAGGAAAGAAAAGTACTTGATGCAGACATATGACTAGAAGCACCTGAATAAAAAATCCAATCCGTACCTGAGTTGCCTGGAGAGACAAAATTGTTCATGGCCTGAAGAAAAGCGGCTTGATCCCAGCTTGGCGTTGAAGTTGAGGTTGGTGTAGGTAGCAGGGCCGACGAGTACGATGGCGTAGGCAGCAGAGCCGACGGTGGTGTGTAGGAGCGACCGCCGTCGGCATAGGGTGAGACGTCGTAGGATGATGGCGTCGGCAGCAATGCCGACGGTGTCAGGTAGTGGCCGTCGGCAAAGGGTGGAACACCATAGGACGGAGGCGTCGGCAGCAAAGCCGACGGTGGCGTGTAGCGGCCGTCGGCGTATGATGGGACGGCATGATACGCATGCGTCAGCGGTAGGGGCGTGAGGAACCCGGGGGCACCAGTGTGCGGACGAACGCCGGGCTCCGACGCACCGGTGTATGCGGGTGGAGCGCCGAGAGGAGACGGGGCAGACCAGGGCATGGGCCACGCCTGAACGAGCCCGGTCCAGGGATCATGCGCAGGATGATAGGCAGGAGAAGCCGCAGGAGGAGCACTAACAGGCGGCACAGCTTGCGTACATGGTGGCGGCGGAGGAGGCGTTGAGCGCGGCGCGGGCGGCCGGTAGATGGGATTCTTGCCACGATAGTTGGGACTGGGACGCCAACCCGGTGGTGAAGTGGCCTGTGCTGATGACGGAGGTGCCGCGGGTGGTGCCGCGGGCGGTGGAGCACGAGGGACGGCGGCGAAGAGCTGAGGACGAGCCGCTTTGTTTGATTGGGCACGATCGGCCCACTGTAGGATGGAGCGAACTTTGGCAAAGGATGGAGGCGGACGCATCATGGGGATGAAGGAGGCCTGCTTGTCGAATTGTTCGCTGAGCCCGACGAGGAGGATGTTGATGAGCTGCCGATCGTCAACTGGATCACCAAGTTCACGAAGTTCATCGGAGATGGCCTTGAGTCGTTGACAGTAGACGTTGAGAGAGGTATCTCCTTGCACCGTGTTCCTGAGCTCGGTGTGGAGGATGTGAGTACGAGCATCAATGTTGTCCTGGAAGAGTTGCCGAAGAGACGCCCAGAGATCGGCAGCGGTGGTAGCTTCGCGGAAGACAAGATTGAAGATTTCGGTGGAGACGCGCATGTAGATCCATTGGATGATGGCAAGATCATCCTTGACCCACTGTGGATCATGAGGTTGCGGAATCGAGCCGGCGCCGACGTGGGAACGAAGATTGCAACGCCCAAGGTGGACGTCGAAGAGGTGGCGCCAGTGATAGTAATTGTGGGAGTTGAGATCTAGGGTTATAGGGATATATGGGCTAATATCGGAGATTGTATATGTAAAAGAGATGGTAGGAGGCATCGGTGGGGCTAAAAGAGAGGTGGAGGTAGAGGAGACGGCGGCGGCTTTGGCGAGGATGGCGGCCCGGCGGTCGAAGTAGCCGGGCGGCGGCGGTGGAGGAGGGGTGGGTGGCGGAGCCATACCCTAGGACCGAAAAACTGATACCATGTAAGATAAAATAGAACTTTATTTCTTAATGATTTCGGCCGCGTACATGAGTTTATATAAGGGGTTTACAAACCGACTACGACTATTACAAGCTGACTAGGACTCTGTAACTTGAGACCCAAGTAATAGTCTAACACAGTCCACTAGTGTTTTATGCAAAAAAAAAATAGGTGCAGAATTAATGGTTTTTGACACAAAACAGTAGAATCGTGGTTTCTACAACTCTAGCCTTTAATGTCGATAATTTTTGCAATTCACTCAATTCTTACTTCTGAATTTCAATTTCTTGCAGATTAACTTGACCCAACCTTATCCAAGTCGCCAGGTTAGGGATGCTTCTGAATTCTGCACACGGCATGCACAATGATCTAATAACTGAGCAAAAAGCATCAGAAATCGACACTGCACTTCAAACCGGATAAGCTCATCCAACGGTATGTTCTAGTCTACACTCTATAGGATGTCCCCGATTTCCCATACAACTGTGTGCCTGATTCCAACACCAATTCTTGTAGCTTCCTAACGACCGTATCGGCTAGCGCATGGGCATGGCCATGGCCATCATCTACACACCGTTTGCTCGTTTTCAGTGGATATAGTCCAAACTAGGAGACAAGGATGATGGTGCCTTCCTTATCCATCAACCATCAAAGCCCCAATAATGCTTATCGTCACCATGGCCGCCGGTTGATGCAACGGAACATCACAGCTTTTATCCGCCTTCCGTCTCAGCAACACCAATCTTCTTCAGAACAACTTCGCCCACGCACGCTGAACCGCATGAATGTGACCTGCCAACAAGAAACTTCTCAAGGGAATCAAGCTTACCCAGCACCCAAGCTTACCCAGCACACAGATTCAAAGTTCTCGTTAGCAAGGTTGTCAGAATCATGATTATGTGACTTCACGATCCAAACTAACCCCTCTGTTATACGATTTCCATTCATAAAATCTAGTTCTCTACGATCCTAATTGTGAAGATTCTACCATCAAAGCTCCGGTCTGATTCAAAATCACGATTCTGACAACCTTGTCATTAGGCCTCAGTACCAGCATTTTTTCGCCTCAATCTCAGAGAAAGAACAGAGAGTAACGAGAATTCATGGAGATGATCGGTCATGAAGGATCTTAATTCTGGGGAGGCATCATCCCATTTTTCATTAAAGCAAGGATTACCATGTTGAGCAACGACTAGTTGCAGCAACACGATCACAGTAGAGCTTCGGCAGGTTTACAAAAACTAAAACCTTAGCCTGCGATTCTGCCTCTCGAATTCAATACAACACACAACAAAAAAGGAAAATCTGTACAGAAATGGCCGGATCCGGCCTGGTCTCCGATTACTATCTTCCAGAGGGGATCAGCGAACCATTCTCGGATCCCAGAGGCAGCGGCTGCGTCGCGCCCGCAGGCAATGGCAGCCATGGGCCTCCGATTGAGGCAGCTTCCATCCTGATGGCCTCAGCGATCGGCACGAGCGTCGGCTTCTCGTTGTAGGTGAACTCGAGGTCCCTGTTTGCGGCCAGAGCCAAGAGCTCCGCTTCCTCGAGCCCCCTTGCCGGGCCGAGGCTGCACCTGTCCGGCGAGTGCTTTGCGAGGGCGTCCTTGAACTTCTTGATCTGCAATCAGATCGAATTGCAGCAAGCATGTCAGCATTCACCTCATTTTAAATGTTCCTGAAGAACATTTTTGTAGTAAGCAAGACACATGATCCTTTACAGTGAGACTTACGGTTGCGTTGGTGCAGCTGAAGCTGCTGACCCTTCCCTGAGCTCCTCTGTAGAACCTGAAGAAAGGGAGGACATGGACATGGAGGCTGTAGCACATGGACTTGTGCTTCTCGTAGTTGACTTGCAGGAACAGCACGTCCGGGTTCCGCTCGGCGAACTGAGCAATCTGCACATCAGAACAACCGAATTCGCTTGAGTATACGTTCGCAATGTTTGAAATCAGATCATGGGAACGAACAGGGGTTTCTTGGCCAAGAATTTCTACCTTGGGGTGGAGAGCGCGGCAGCCGCCGCAGCCGGGGGAGAAGAAGTCGACGACGACGAGCTTGTCGCCGGCGTTGAGCAGGGAGTCGGCGAGGTCTTGCGCGGACTCGACCTCCCTCATGTTGGGCTGCGTCCCCTTCTCCCACCACCTCATGGCCTTGCCAATCGTCAGGTTCCCGTTCATCTGCAGCCAACAACCAGCTCAAATTTAGTCTGCGTCCAGCGCTACAGCATTGTATTCCCCACCAGCTAAAAACTAAAACTAAAACTAAAAATGTATAACAAATTAGAAAAGATAAAATTTAACTGAAATCTCAAGATCTCGTCTAGAAAATCTCGAACAGTAAACAAGAACGCGGATTGGAAAGAGGAGACCGACCTGTCCAGCAGCGGCCGCCACTTGGAGGCTCCGGGGCAGGGGCCTGTCCGCCAGCGCCACCCTCCCGGCGGGGAAGGAGCTCCTCGCGCGGTACGCGCCGCCCATCGGCAAAGACTCCGCGAGGGCCGCCGCGGCGCCCAAGTCCCCGCACGGCGCCGCCACGCTGCCGCTGCCGCATAGCGCGTTGGCCATGGCCGCCGAGCCCGTTCGCGCAACCGCGGAGCAGAAGGAAGAGAGAGCACGAGCGCGCGCGCACACAGAGAGAGAGAGAGAGATACGGGGGGGCGCTCGGGGGAGAAGAGAGAGGCAGGGAGCACGAGTCAAGGGCAATGGCGGATGGGGAGATGCGGCGAGGAAGAAAAGGTCGCCCTTTTAACGAAGAGGGAGGAAAAGCGATAAAGGCCCACGCTTTTTCACCACCACCTTTTACCGTCCTCGCCCGAACGGCTTTCACGTGGGGTAAAATCCTCGGCGTCCGTCGGATCGGGCATCGGACGGCGGGACGGCGGCCACGAGGGTGGGGGGCGGTTGGGGCAGGCCGTTTGTGCCGGTGTAAAAGGTGCGGTGGAGTGGATATGTTTTGGATAAGATTAGGGCTGGGCCTCCTCACGCGGCGGTGGGTACTGGAGGTTAAGGCGCCACGTGTGCAGGGTGTTCAAGGTCAGGGTGTCTGCCGGCGTGGGGCCACACGAGGGAAAGGGCGTGGATCGCATGGCCCACCCCGTCCGTTGGAGCATGGTAAAAATGGGGAAAGTACGAGCTGTTCGCCGGTTACCACAGCTCGTCTACAGCGAGATCTTGCAGATGCTGTGTGGTAACTGGATAAAACAAATCAGTTCTTTTACTGCACACGGGGTGTATTTTCTGGATGATAATCGAGTCGTGGCTGTTTTCAACGGTTCAACCGACAGGTTTTCGTAATTAATTGTAAACTTTCATTGGTTCGACTGGATGGGCCAGAAATGTTTTATTTTCGGTAAGGATATGGCTAAATCTCAGTCAAATGAGACTTAATGATGTCTAAGTCAAGTGATAGAACATACTCCCTTCATTCCTTTATATAAGGTGTATTTATTTTTTCAAAAGTCAAACGAGTGCATCTTTGACCGAGTTTTTAAAAAAAAAATATCAATATCCACAATACGAAATTTATATCATTTGATTCATCATGAAAAAATGTTTCATATTTTACCTATTAGGTATTGCAGATGTTGTTATTTTATTATATAAACTTGGTCAAACATTCAAGTGGTTGACTTGCACGGAAATCAATACACCTTATGTTTCGGAATGGAGGTAGTATAAAAAGGAAGAAAGAAAAACAATGTACACGGACATCCACGTAAGATCTAACAGATATAGCATCTACTGAAACTTCGGTAACTCTTAGTCGATTATGATTTAGTAATCTTGTTTTGATAATGCTATCTGGATGGCGTTCTTTGAGAAGGGAATGGGAAAGGAAAGCATCTTTAGTAGTTTTAGTTGCGACGTGCGATCAAACGATGGTAGTTCGTACTCTTTTTTATCTCAAAATTTTCTTCTTTCCAAAAACTGGCATGCGTTTATGTAGAAAATGTCTCGTGTCTTTGAAGAAATTGTCAACATAAATGTTCACAAATGTCACTCCTCACAAATGTTCGTCAGCTATTGGGATCTTTTATTTTAGCATCGGATCATGGGATGCAAAGAAGATATGAGAGAAATGTCCTTTTGTGAGGGAAATACACTTTGGTTATTGATTGTATATGCACTCTATATGGGGATTTTTTTTAATAATTATATAAAAAGTCAAAATAGTTCAGAAGTATTTTTGGATTAAAGTTGACTTTGTTTTGCACTACTGTATAAATTTTCACGAAAAAAAACAACATTGACTTATGGACAAAAAAGACAAAATGTATTTGCTATTATAGGTCACTATTCACACTATTTTGACCGAAAATTTGTCTTTTTTAAAAAGACGTCAAAGTGTAATTTTATTTTTTGGAACTTTTCTCACAAGTACAACGGAAGGTCAAGTTTATTTTAAAAACAATTTCAGCATTTTTTGACTTTTCATTGAATTGCTATTTTTTTTTTCTATATATGGTGTATATACACCCAAGAACCAACGTTCCCGTTCCTTTTGTGAGGGGAACAAATACTACTGAAACCGAACATGTAATAAAAATGTAAATTACACCATTTGACATGAGTGGTGAGTTATTTGAAAACCAATGAAACTAAATGTAAATTACCAGCAAAAAAATGAAAATCTGTATAGCAGGTTAGTGTGTCCCTCGTTTTTTCCATTGGTTATCCTAGTCAATTATAGAATGTTGGTACTACCACTAGTGTGTCGGTGCACTCATTTCGCCGTTAGATCCATGCGTCGACTGTGCGTCTTTGACCACTCGGGCTACACTTAGGCCAATTCCAACGCACGACCCCAAACGGACGTCCGTTTTGCCCGGATTCTGTCCGTTTGGGTAGGGCAATGTGGTCGTGTCTGGGCCTTTTCTCGGATGTGCCGGCCGTGCGCCCAACGCACGGCCGCATTTCGGCCACATTCGTCCGCATACATTTTTCTTTCCAAGCACGGATCTTTTATTTTTATCATTGATTTTTGATACATGGAAGCACATCACCAAATTTTGACTAGAATAGCAAGACCAAAGAAAACAAGAACCACAAGAAGACATTTTAAAATAAATCCAACTTCCATAACTGCTCCCGTAAGTTGGATTAGTGCCTTCTCGATGCATTCATTGTTAATCTGTGGAGGCTCGAGCTTGCGTGTTTCTATCTTCTTCGTGTCTAAAGAATTCGACGTTGCGTCCTCGCATCTACTTTTATCTCTAGCATCTATTCTAGCAACAAGTGCACTAGTCTTACTTGTAACCTCTATTGTAGCTAAAAGTGCACGAACATCTACTAATTTGCGCTCTTCAAAATATCGATGTATTCTTCTTCCCAATACCAAAAGTCGCATCCATTCTACACAACAAAAAATTTAAGTTAGCACAAGTAGTCAAATCCAAGAGCACAAACGATGCTAAAGTAGCACATACCTCCCCATCGTTTGGTCACTTGATGAACACCCATCCAGGATGTTCTGGCGTTGTAGACATGCGGCGCTGGACCTTCCTTGGTCAATCGTCGCACTTAATAAGTGGCAACGGTGCGCCGACGAGCCTTTGGACCAGCACCGACCCCGGCCTCCCACCGTTCTTGTATCTGTCGGCGAACCGCCGACGGCGTAGATCCGAACGGCTAGCGGAGGAGTCAGTACCTGCATGCGGCATTGCGGCCTTGCCGGGAGGTCCCGGCCCGGTGCCCGGCCAGTCCATGGCACGGCGTGGCCTCCCCGCAGCCGGGCGAGCCCAAGTCCGGCCGGATCCGCTCCGAATCCGACCGCCGGGAGCGCAAATCAGGTGGTCGTGGTTGGGTAGCTCGGGGCGTCGAGGATTCGGGGTCTGCGGGCCAGCGCGTGCCCGAGCTGCACGGCGGCAATGGAAACGGCGGCGGCGGCGGCGGCGACGGCGGCGAGAGACAAGAGTGGCGGGGATTGCCGCTGGAGGGCTCGGTTGGTGGGGGGGGGGGGGATAGAAAAAGGGAGGCCTGTGCCACCGACGGGCGGGCCAGGGGAGGACAAGCGCGTGCGTCCGGCCCGTCCGCGCGCTGTCCATTTCACCCAAAGGCGGCCCAAACTTGAGCCGGGATGGGTCAAAAGCGGACGGAAAACGAACAAAAGTCCGTTTGCGCCCGCGCGTTGGGCCGTCTGATATGTCCGTTTTGTCCCAAACGGACGCACCCGGACAGGATGGGGCCTGCGCTGGAGTTGGCCTTATCTTCCCTGGAATGATCATGCACCGAACGTACGCTTTCCCATTTATAGGCGAGTCAAAATGCACGTTTCGCTTCCACCTATCGCCCGCGAGCGTTGATTCCGCCATCACACACCACGATCACGATCCGATAACAGTAATTACCTGGATACGGCTGCTATCGCCTGTACAGACAGCCGCGATTCTTGCTTGCACGTACTCCCAGTAATTACCTGGATACGGCTGCTATCGCCTGTACAGACAGCCGCGATTCTTGCTTGCACGTACTCCCTCCTGTCCTTTTTACTTCGCATATAAGATTTGTGTCAAATCAAACTTTACAAAGTTTGATCAAATATATATTGAAAAATATCAACATCTACAATACCAAATACACATTCCATGAAACTACATTTCGTAATGAATCTAACAATATTGATTTGGCATTGGAAATGTTGATACATTTTTCTATAAGTTTAGTCAAAGTAGAGATATTTTGATTTCGGACAATACTAATATACAGACTAAAAAGGACAGGAGGGAGTACTCCGTTGATTCCGCCCTCCAGATTTGGCTCGCCAACAGCCAATGGGGGTGGCGTGCCTCCGCAGTAATTACTACTGCATACAGCCGCGATTCTCGCCGCCATCTTTCTTTTCACCGACTGAATCGGCAGGTGAGAATCAGAAATAGAAAAATGAACCCGCCGTTGAAGCGTGTGGCGGGGCTCCGTTCGTCGGCACACAGAGAACGAAGGCGCCAACGGAAAACCCCACGGATAACGGAGATTCACTGGGCGCTACGTGACCCATGCACATGCACGTGAGCTACGCAGGACCAAACGAAGCACGGCTGCTGCCGCCGCTGCTGTACTAGCGGGTAGCGGCATGGAGGAGGCAGCGGCGGTGCATCGCATCCGCATCTATCCATGACCACGAGGCGGTGGGGAGCCCCACATGGACGTGGAATCAGGGACCGGTACGGGTATCTCTCTATGGGTGGGTGTCTCTATGGTTCCTCTCCTCTCTCTCCTCGTCAGCAACAGGTAGGCGGATCACATCCCAAACCGGGGGGCGCGGTACACAGAGACCGACCGAACGATCCGCCACGGACAAAGTACAGAGTACACTAGCACACACACGGAAGGGATAATTTCACTTTAGGCGTCTCCAACGCGCACCTATGCTAAAACGGACGCACGACTGGTTCTGATCAATCCGCGAACACGAATGCGGAAGTTGGCCATCCAGATATGCCAACATACGTTTTAATACAAATTTGATGTAAACGGGTGAATTTGATGCAACCAAATGATTTTTATTTACACTGGATCAAAATCATACATTTTTTTGACATATTTTAACTAAATAAAATTGGATGATACTTTTTAACCTGATCTAAATGATCGTCGGTCGTGGCAGAGTCCGTGCCCCACATCCCCCCTTTCCAGTCCTGCAAGCTCACCGACGGTGTAGTAGCGAGAGGGGAACAATAAGAGTGGCCTTCCCGGGACCGAAGCCGTGGTGGCATTCCATGTGATACTCTTCCTCGCTGGAGTCCACCATGTCGACGACGTCGGACATGGACGGGCCGGCCTCGGGGTTGGGGCGGTATGACGCGAACCGTGGTGGTGACGCGACCGCTGCATTACTGCTGTCATTTGCGGCCACTCGTGCTTCCTTTTAGGCCACCTCCACATCGAGCTCCGCGAACAAGGTATCCCGCTCCTCCCACACGACACAGTCGTTGTCGTTAGCGATGGATCTGATGGGTGCTGCGCATAGACTGGCACAACGCCCATTGCTCGTCCATGAAGCACGGATCCTTCGCGACCATGGTGCGGTGGCGTCATTGTTCGCCTACTCACCGACGATATGCCCTCCGCGAGCCGGTGTTCGTCGAGGAGCCGAATGTTGTAATTTTGGTTCTCCCGCGCATGCCAGAACGCCGGCATCGGTAGTGACTGTAGCTCTTCCACTATTGCGGTGTTGTAGTGTGCCTGCGCCTGCAGCCTGCTCCAAGGTGATGACGGCATGGATCGACGAGGGTGGTAAGAGATGAGTGAAGTTTGAAAGTGGGTAAGAGCTTGAGCATTGCTTTCCACCAAAAGGACCCTACACCCTTAGCACAAGGCAGACAATTAGAGTAGTAGGTTTCCTTGGTAATTCTGACCCATGGAATGCCTTCTCCGTGCTAGAATTTGTGGAGGTATTTTATAAGCAGGGCTTGATTATGAGTAGCAACATCTATAATCCCTAAGCCTTCATGTGATTTGGGCTTACATACTTTGTCCCAAGAAATCAAGGTCGTCCCTTTCTCATGTGGTCCATACTTTCTCCAGAAACAGTCTTTCGAATGTAAGTTGATCTGGTGAATAACAGATTCAGAAATGGAAAGAGAGCACATGATAAAAAGAGCATGCTGGAGAACACAAATCTAATGAGTGTAAGCTAAGTAGTGTGCTACAGCTAGCAAGTCTAGATGCAATCCTCTTGAGCATAGGTTCAAAGTCCTCTATTCTCGGCTTAGAAAGACTTAAAGGGAGCCCCAAGTAGAGAATGGGCAGCTGGCCAATATGACAACCCAAAAGAATGGAAAGGCTATGCATAAGAGTGGCAGGGTGTTTATGGAGACCAGGGTGGATTTGGGGTAGTTGACCTTTAGCCCAGTGAAGGCAGCAAAGTGAAGCAAGAGGTGTTTGATGTGCTTTAACTGGCAGGGTCAGAAGGCAAGACCAAAATAGTTTCATCAACATATTGGATAACGCGGAAATCTTGGCTAGTGGCATGCATGTTGCAAAGTGGCTGAATAGGCTGATTGTTCATGGCCTCATGAAGTATAGTTTGTAGAAGATCTGCAGCTAGCAAAGATATCAATGGTGATAGAGGGTCATCTTGTCTGACACCTCTTTTACATAAGAATTGTTTCCCTAGCATCCCATTGAGAAGAACAGATGAATCCGGTACTATAGATCAACTTAACCCAATGGGTCTATTTGGGCCCAAACCCTCTAGCAGACAAAATTTCAATGATGGTATCATGTTAAGCATATCAAATGTCTTCTCAAAATCTAATTTCAGGAGCAAAATATCTTTTTTGCATTGATGAATATATTCATATGACCAGGACAAACAGTTATGTATGCATCTATTGTTTAGAAATCCATATTGGTTTCCATGGACCAATTTCATAATATGTTTCTGTAAGCTATTAGCTAGCAGCTTAGTGAGGATCTTCAAAGTATAGTTCAGGAGGGACATAGGTCTAAAATCACCAAGGACAAATGCAACATCTTTTTGGGGTACAAGGGTAATGAAGGAGTGGTTGATAATTTGAATTGACCTTACCGTCACAATCCTCCAGAAGTTTATAAAATTAGGTGCAATAATATCCCATCAGTCTTTTAGAAAAGCAACATAAAATCCATCTGGATCAGGTGATTTGTGAGCATGTAACAGCTGATGAATAGTAAGAAGTTTTTTGTACCATTTTTATGAAAATTATCATTTTCGGCGGATTATCATTATTTTTTGCTTTTGATTTGCATGCGTAGTGCTGTTAGATACCTCAAACGAGGATCGCCTTAATTAGGAAAAGTATAATTTATATGGGCTCCTCCTAAAATCTTCACGCCTGCCACACAATCCTATCCAATGACATTGATATGGGACTTCGGGCCATAGAAAAACACTCGCCACGCTTATGCTTATTCTGAGGTACTATAATTGATATTATAAATCACTAAAGTATGTTTATCTTCCTTGTAACACACGGAACAACACAATGTCTGTCACAGTTCCTCTAAGCTCAGAGGTAGCGTGGTTTCACAATCCGGCATCAGTAATTACTTGGATACGGCTGTCATTGCTACACAACCGCGATTCTTGATATATTTCTTTTAAGTGATTTAATATCTGAAATTAGATTAAAAAAAGAGCCCGCTGGCGAAGCATGTGGTGTGGCTCCGTTCGCGGCACATAGAAAACGAAGGCGCCAACAGAAAAAGATTTGGCCATGTGAGAGCATCTACAACCACGAATACATAATCCAAGCCCCTATACGCCCGTTGACTGATACGTCCCGAACGTATCTATTTTTCCAAACACTTTTACTCTTGTTTTGGACTCTAAATTGGATGGTTTGAATGAAACTAACCCGGACTGACGCTATTTTCAGTAGAACTACCATGATGTTGTTTTTGTGCAGAAATAAAAATTCTCGAAATGAGCTGGAAATTGACGGAAAATTATTTTGGAATATATAAAAAATATTGGCAAAGGAAATATCAGCAGGGGACCCACCATGTGCACATGAGCCTGGGGGACGTGCCTACCCCCTAGGGCGCGCCCGAGAGCTCGTGAGCCCCCTGGCTAGCCTCCGGTGCCCATCTTCTGATATAAGGTGTCTTTTGCCCTAGAAAAAAATAAGTGAGAAAGAATCATCGCGTTTTACGAGACGGAGCCGCCGCCACCTCCTTTTCTTTCTCGGGAGGGCTGATCTGGAGTCCGTTTGGGGCTATGGAGAGTGGAATTTATCTCCGTCGTCATCATCAACCGTTCTCCATCAACAATTCCATGATCCTCACCATCGGGAGTGAGTAATTTCTTTGTAGGCTTGCTGCACGGTGATGGGGTTGGATGAGATTTGTCATGTAATCGAGTCAATTTGTTAGGATTTGATCCCTAGTATCCACCATGTTCTGAGATTGATGTTGCTATGACTTTGCTATGCTTAATGCTTGTCACTAGTGCTCGAGTGCCATGATTTCAGATTTGAACTTATTATGTTTCCATGAATATGAGAGTGTTTTGGATTCTATATTGCAAGTTGTATGCACCTATTATGTGTTATGATCCATAGACCCCAAAGTGAAAGAAATTGGGCGTAGTACGAGGAGTTAATGTATTCACCATGTGTTAATGCTTTGTTTCAGTTCTCTATTAAAAGGAAGTCTTAATATCCCATAGTTTCCCTTTGAACCCGCTGCTACAAGAGGGTAGAACAAAAGATGTCATGCAAGTTCTTATTATAATCATGTATGACTATATACGGAATACATGCCCACATTACATTGATGAATTGGAGCTAGTTCTATGTCGCTCTAGGTTGTGACTGTTACATGATGAATGTCATCCAAATCAAATATCCATCACTGATCCAATACCTACGCTTTTCGCATATTGATCTCCGTTAAGTTACTTTGGCTACTACTGTTGCTACAATCACTACAAACTGCTACTTTTTGTTGTTCCTGTTACTATTGTTACCGTGCTACTAAACACTTTGCTGCAGAACGATATTTCTAGGTGCGGTTGAATTGACAACTTAACTGCTAAGACTCATAAATATTCTTTGGCTCCCCTTGTGTCGAAACAATAAATTTGGATGAAATAGTACCCTCGAAAACTATTGTGATCCCATGTACTTGTGGGTTATCATGGACGCGCCCAGATAGGCATCAAAATTTGGGATTTGCAACCACGGTCCCTATTTTCAAAACACCAAATCCATGCAAATAAATGCACGCCGATCATTTTGTACAAACATAGCTTTGGTGGAAATACAAATAAATCAAGCTTATTAGTACATGATCCAAACATAGTTCAAACATAAATATTGTTCATAGTGCATAATTGATAAATTAGAGGCAAAGTTTACTGATCTACAGTGTGGACCCACATATGCTCCACAAGATCATCCAGAAGTTGCATATGAACCTGTTGATCTGGCAGTTGTCGATGCATCTCCAGAAAGTTGGCAATGCTCTCCGCCTCTTGTTCCGGGAGGCGGACCTGAACATCGGGCTTCTCGAAATCATGCGTGCACGCTGCCCGTTTCATCCTCATCCTTGACAATCATGTTGTGCAAGATTACAAAACATGTCATGAGATGCCAAAGTGTCTCCGGTTCGCACATCACCGCAACTCCCCGAATAATACCCCAACGAGCTTGGAGCACTACAAACGCTCTCTTCACATCCTTCCTAGCTGCCTCTTGCATTGTTGCAAAGCGGGTTTGTTTGTTGCCTTGGAGATCAGATATGGTCTTCACAAACGTCGTCCACTGAGGATAGATACCATCGGCAAGGCAGTACCCCATGATGTATTTGTGTCCGTTGACGGTATAGTTGCACGGTGGAGCTTCCCCTTTATAGAGTCTCTTGAACAAAGGAGATCGTTGGAGCACATTGATGTCATTGCACGAACTTGGCATGCCAAAGAAAACATGTGAAATCCACAAGTCATGCGATGCCACTGCTTCAAGTATGATGGTGGCTTCTTGGACGTGACCTTGGTATTGCTTACACAAATCTCTTGGACAGTTCTTTCACTGCCAGTGCATGCAATCAACTAAACCTCGCATAATGGGGAGTCCTCTTGCTTCTCCAATTGCCAACATTTTTTCTGTGTCCTCGAGAGTTGGCTCTCTCAGATACTCTGGTCCGAACACCTTCACCACAGCGCGTGCAAATTGCACCGTGGTATTTAAGACCATGGTCGCCCCATCCGGATTTCTACATCAATCATACCTGCTGATTTACCATAAGCAAGCAGTGCATTTTTGCAACGGATAGAAAGAAAGTTTTCTGCAATAATCCTTCCTCAACTTGAAGTTGTCATCAGCCTTCTCCATGCCTTAAACTACCCGCATGAACAAGTTTCTGCTCATCCGGTAGCGAAGATGAAAAAAGTTTCATGGAATGTTGGGACAACTGCGATATAGTCCGTGAACAGAAGCCGTGCACCGGCAATCCTATCACGCGGAATCACTCTCCAGACCTTGATGGAACGATTGAAGTTTAGGACGTGCTCCTCTGTCTTCTCGAACTCCTCTTGGATGCTCATCATCATCATCATCATCATCATTTCGGCACCCTCATCGTCCGAATCCGACGACGCGATGAACTCGTTGAATATGAATTCGTCAAGATCATCGTTTTCATAGCCATCATTCCACGTCCAATCCATTGGTGAGCTAGAAGTAATATTCGAAAGATCAAAAACCGTCTCAAACATTTCATCGAACACGTAGAGTGCAGGGTGAAAATATGGGAGAGTTTGACGTGTCTTGTGGCGGCGTCCTGCTCGCCGCATCGCCGCCTCCCACTTGCTCGCCTGGCCTACGCCGGCGTCCTGCTCCTACCCCTCGCGTCGTGGCTAGGAGAGATGCGCTCGTGGTGGGCCAAGGAAAAAAAGAAGGAGAGAGAGTTGTGTCTTGTGTGGATGGCACGTGGGACAGGCCGGACACATAAGGACTAGGAGGACGCGAGGAGCAGTTTGCATCCGTTCCGCTCCCAAATCGCGAGCAAATTAGGTTTGAAAATGGGATCAAACGGATATAAAACGAATAAAATACAGGGATGAGTCTGTTCATTGGATCGCATTTTTTATCATGCGGCTCCAAACAGACAATAACAGACCAAATGCGTCCACGGTTGAAGTTGGTCTTATAACTTTTTCCACGAGGAGGAGGCAGCGATGCAGCGGCGGTGCATCGCATCCGAATCCATGACCACGAGGCGGGAGGAGCCCCACATGCGTGGTGGCGCGAGAGATACGGAATCATGGACCGGTAGCGGTATCTCTCCATGCTTCCTCTCTCCTCGTCAGCGACAGGTAGGCGGATCACATCCGAAACGGGGGCGCGGCACCCAGAGACCGACCGAACGATGCACTACGGACAAGCACACAGTACGCTGGTACAGACAGCGCAGGCGGCTAGCTGTAGCCGCGCTGGTCCTGACTCAGACGCCAGTCACTAACGCCCCGGGGCAATGCGTTCGCTGGCCTTTTTCCTCAATCCAGGCCTACCGTGGTACTACTAGTAGTAGTGCCGTGGTGGCTTGCGAGAATCAGAGCCCGCATGCACGTACAGCACGTACGTGCCCTGCGCTGCGTAGCTTGCGCAGGATCGGAAGCCAGTAGCGCAGCTCCAGCGTAGCAACAATACTCTAGTGCTGCGAGCCTTCGTGTAAGTTTTTTTTTTTTTTTGCGGGTGAGCCTTCGTGTAAGTTCATGCTTTCACTTTTTATTGGCATATAAACCTTTGGTAAGTTCATGCCAATACCGTGTCGCCGTGGTCAAACCGCTGCCTAATTCATGCTTCAACAGGTTACTCCAAAAGTCTAGATTAATAGATAAATGTGGACAATATATTTCAATACTCTTCTCGCGTCTAGGTTCCAGAGGTAGGTTGCTAATCTCCACGGTAAGTGCAACACTTTATTTGTTGGAGAGAATGTCCATATCTTCTTCCATTTTAAGCTTGAGCTTTCTCCTTATGTCCTCCTGAGTAGGGATCTCATGAATATCATTAACATCTTCAGGCCAAAAGGTATGTTATAGTATTTCATGTCCCATTGGTTTGTTATCACACTAATTAATTAACAATATGTTTCTTCTCTCTGGTGTGGTGATTCGGTGTGTACTTCCGCTAGGTATCCATGGGTCCAACCAGATCCTCATGTTTCCACGTTTCCAACTCACTAGATGCCTCCTTTTTAAAGAAATTATATGCCATTAAGAATATTTCTCCAAACATATGAAATACTCTGTCTCATAGTTGCATTTAGGATCGAGCCATCATGGTAGAACATGTCAACTGAAAGTGTATATCTTAGATATCCCTATTGTGTTTTGGTGATGTGTAATCATTTGATACCAATGGTGGCACCACATCTCCATACATAGCCCATCCCACAACCACCATCCAACGACTATTTCCTAAAATGTCATTAGTTGCGTACGGCCTCCTGTCGAACGAGTACAATGGCAGCGGAATAGCTTATGTCATCATCAATAAATAGTATATGAGTTTTTTGTTTTAGAGGGGGAGTATTGTTCTTCTCCTGCCCCACCTTTTTTAAATCAAATTTCAAAGGTATTTTTAACTTTGAAAGAGAATTGACATAGCGAGCACTAATTTTCACAGGGAATTCCAAATATATAAACAAGATATGAATTTTCATAGAGAATTTTAGTTTTTCAAGGTGAAGTTCCATATGGTGTCCTTTTTCTTCTCCTCCACATCTTTCTTCTATCAAATTTTAAAGGTATTTTTAACTTTGAAAGAGAATTGACATAGCTAGCACTATTTTTGAAGGAGAACTCGAAAACATGTATGTCAACAAATCGAGAGAGAGAATGGAAAGGAGAGGGAACAAGTAAGGCTAACACCAAGACAATGTTAGCGCCCAACACTCATCCATTTCCCGTACCTGAAGCTGAATGTACACTCCAAATCCCACTAACTTTCTCTGGGGAAGAAGGGGGTACTTACTTCCCCACCCCACAATTTCCATCCATCAGTCAAGAATAGGGGCACCACACCCCGTGGTTAGCAGATCCTATCTTTGGTGATTTATGACAAAACCATTCGAGAGGACTATTGTTTCCACTTATTTATTTCGGATAATCACACTACACCAAGTAGACGATCCATAGTGACCATATACCCACAACATTTTCGAATTGTTATCTACCTCAAACTTTGATATTTTATTATACAGACTTTTGATTTTTCTGAGAAATATTTATACGCTTTTGATGAATCCAACAAAATTGTGATGCATGTGCAATCTCTAGTATATAATATGTTATCCATTGCTTAGTGAACAGATGCAGAACTTCATGTACTTTAAACTGAAATCAACTGTCAAGTGTTTCACAAAGATGGTTACTCTATGGTCTTTTTTGGTGTTCATAAATAAAATCTTTATCTTGTTGATTTCTCACTTGGACCAAAAGTCTGCACTTGCTTAGTTGCTTGGTCATCTAAAGGGTGGCTATGAGTCTAAGACTAGGACATGCAGCAATGTGGCACCTAGACAAACTCATCTAGGGTGATCATATATTATTTGAAAACATACTACGAACATACGCTCGATTTTAATACAAATTGAATATAATATTCCAAAACATTAGAACATAGAAGAAATAAAAAATGTGAAAAAAATCAAAAGAGAAAAAAATTTGTGTACTTGTGCTCCTACACGTGGCTAGAGGGAGACGCAAACCCCTGTCCTGCATTGGGCCTAGCCCATGTGTGGTGGTGTTGTGAATGAATACCCCTTGGCGCTCGCTAAAGGTTGCCCGCAAAAGTTCTACCAGCCTAGTAGTGGAAGAGAGTTGGAACAATTTTCTTTCACACTTTTCTTTGAGCATTGGTTTCCTGCTGATTTTCGTGTGGGTTTTATTGTCAACCGTTTTTTTCCTCGATTTTCTTGTGTGTTTATAACTTTAGTTTTCCTTTCTTTATTTTCTTTGATCTTCTTTTTATTTCTCTTTTGCTTTTGTCTTACTTACATCTTTACTTTTCAAATGTGTGCAATTTTTTATTTAAATTACATGAATATATTTGAAAAGGTGTGAATTTAAATATCAATTTTTAAAATGCACAAACACTTAGTGAAATACATGAATATCTTTTTTACACAAACACCTTTTGAAGTACATGAATATGTTGTACAAATGATTAAACACATTTAAGACTACACTATCATTTAAAAAATGGTAAAGACTTGTTTTAAAATATCCTAAACACTTTTAAAATTACGTGAACATATTTTAGCGGCATGAACACTTTGGACAAATACTTGAGCATTTTCTTTAAATGGCTTAACCTTTTCTTGAATAGTACTAACATCGTTTAATAAAAAGTGAGCACTCTTTTAAACATACTCGTTTTTTACAACATTTTTTAAAAGAAACAACATTATATATCTACACTACTAATAAAAGAGCAAACATAATCTTCTCTAACCGTACCCCATAAAACGTACACAGACTAATTACCATCACATGATTAGACCCACTAACTCAATCTAATGGCTGGTCTTAATCTAATCTATTCTCTGTATGCATTTAGCAATTTATATTGCCTGACCGTGCTCCACCGCGGAGGAAAAATCACGGAAGGCATGCAATGCGATCGGAACTGCTAACATCTCTCCCTTAATTAGTGCATACACGTCAACCCAATCCACATCCCCCGAACAAAGCCTCCATCACAAATCACAAAAGAGAGAAAATCTCAACTCATCGGCCACTGCTAGCGAGCCGCCGCCGGGACGCGCGAGGATCCCGTCGTTGGCACGCACGCGAGCCTTCGCCGCCGGGATGCGCGAGGAGCCCGTTGTGTTGGGCACTGCTAGCGAGCCGCTGACGCCGGGATGCGCAAGGAGCCCGTTGTTGCTACGCACGCGAGCCACCAGGGATGCGCGAATCCCAAAGGGCGTGCAAGTCGTCCGCCACTGCCGACGAGCCGCTGCCGTCGGGACGCGCGATGCGCCCGTCGTTGCCTCGCATGCGAGCCCCCTACGCGCTGCGCGTTGGGCCATGATTCGTCGCCGCCTCACCATCCGCGCACAACGCCTCACCCCGCTGCGCCTCACCCGCCGGACCTCACTCCCAACCAATCTTGCTCCCACCGCGCTGGACGGACCTGCCTCCTCTTTGGATGTGAGTGATTCCTTATATTCTAGCCTCTGTAGCTTCTGGTTTGTCATTATGAAAAGAAATCTGCAAATTCTCTTGTATCTCTGCCTCTTTGGTAAGAGGTGTCTCAAATCCTAACCTCATTGGCATTATCCTGTTCGTCACTACAACACGAACAAGAGATTCAAACGCTTAGATTCATGATGTATCTGATGTATCTATGGGTGAGTTTTGAATTTTGTTCAATACTGCTTTCTCCTTCTGTTCTTATCCCATCATCCTTATCAGGATTTGCTCGACAACATTGTGGATGTGCATGCTTGCAATGAACTGTGATAGGAAGGAATCCAGTGGCACTTCAATACATCTATTCAGGTGTGCTCACTTTAGTTTTCTGATGTATTTTGTTCTACATGTTGGCCAATTGCTATCTCTGGAGTACTTCATTGTTTGCGTTTTTGTAGGAATATTCCGGTGTGATTGCTATACCACTTCTACTGAAAATCAAAGGTCTCCTATATTACCGCCACTCGGATGCGGATTTAGATTATTTTCTTTGTACGGCATTTGACATACATATGTTAAAATAGTGATATTCCTGCTATTTTACAGGTTACTCCTGGCACCGTGATGCATGAGTGTTGGCAACTATAATATAGGAGCTATATGCAAAGATCTTTTAGTCGACTGTGATATTTTCAGCTTTGTAGTGCTAACAAGTGATCACAACTTGGAGGTTAAAACAAATGTATTTATTCTTGACTGTCACAGCGCCATGTAAAGAAAATTTATTAGTTGTTGAAATTCATAATTACTTCTGATTTGACGAAACAGTATAAACAAATTAACTTGGTTTGAACAATCATTTTTAAGATGTATAGGCATGTTTGTTGCCTTGGTATGAATGTAATGTGGTCACCTAAAATTAAGAGAAACATAATTAAACATAAGAAGTTTCATCGCCATATGAATCTTTTGCTCAAATCTGTGCCTGCAAATTGTACTTTTCCCTATGATCATGGGCATGCTATTCCAAAATAAACAGTGATGTTATATTTTAGCTTCTTTACCAAAATATAGTAATGCCTTTTTGGTTTCCAGAAATCGGATGTTTATTGTAAAAAATAAAATGGGCACACTGTTGGCTACTATAGATGGTTTATATGTTTACAATTTTGAGAGGAATTTGATTGTCCAGAGAAGAGTGCTATGTCATGTTGATGATCTACTACCTCATATAGCTTGTTGATGATGTGATTATTTTCAGAAAAAAATTCAAACGGTTTGTATGTATTTCCGAGTTTGCATGAAAAAACTAATATGCAGACATACTCCATATGACTATGCTACCTGGTAAGCCACATAAAGTATTTTTTGTTGCACCACCGGCGACGTTTTTTGTAGAGCAGAACCCACATTAATTCTCTACTAATACCTGGATACTGAGTACAACCCTTCGATATCTTGACTTATCATTTTCACTCATGTTTGAGCTGGCAAGATCTTTCCTTGCATTCTTACACCTAGATGAATTGTACACCATGCATTTTTATACAAAAATAATTAGAATTCAAATCTTTTTGGGTGGAAATGTTTTGGATCATTTAATCAGCTATCCTGAACTCATTGTATGTAACTTGAATATATCGGCAAAAAAATTCACTTATTTTTCAGGGATTAGGTACCGTTTTTGCCGGTAGGTGTCAAGATGGCTGAATAAGTACTTAGATTGCTTGTACAAGACGCATCTTATTTCAATTGATATCCATAGTTTCAGATTATTATCTAACAAAACTAAGTTACAAAGTTCTATAAGTAATCTTCCCTATTTTTTGTTGTTATTTTCTTACACTCACAATAAATATTATAAGTACATTGTAATAGGAGACCGGCTTGCGAAGTGTCTTTTCTTCTTTGTATTTTATTGTGAAATTATTATTGATCTCCCATGTTGTGTGTTGACGAATGAGCAACGAATCTGAATAAAGTCGGGCAGGAAATATAATCTTAGCGAAGACATTTCAAAGGAGATGGAACAATGTTGTACAAGTAAATTTATCGGATTAGAGCAATAGAAATTTTGTTGCTTCTTTTCTATATTCACTTCCTGATGTATTTTCACACATTATCTACTTGGAATAGATGATATCCGCACAATCAAATTTGAAGTTACTCTACAAAATTCATAACATGGTTGGGCATTGTTATCCAATACATTATGTTCCATTTTCTCCACCATTATATGTTCTTTATTTGTGGTTGTATTTATATTTATTTTCTGCTTGTAGTATGTTCTGTCCCGCATGCCCACCATTGATCTTCCTTTAGAAAACTTCTCATTGTTGCTCAAATTACATGTTGATAGCGAAAACAAGAGTTGAATATGGTGTCTAGCTTTATCTTCAAGCGTTGTCAGTGTCTTTAGTTGGATCTTTGAATTCATGCTTGTCATGGTTTACTTATGCAGGAATGATTCATAGTAAGTTATATTTTTATTTGAAAGGAGCATTGGTCGAGACGTGCGTTGCACGTGCAAGCTTACTAGTAAAAAAATAAAAGTTGAAAGCGTAACTGGAAACCAACGCTACAAAACTGACGGGGGGAAACACTACAAAATGACAGAAAAATAGAAATGTTTTGGACCAACCTATGGTAAAATCAACAGGTCCTAAGGAACGATATAGTGGGCCTGCCCACTGTAGGCGAGCCCGTTCTTCTGCTCTACAAACGATCCGAAGGACCTCCTATACCGTGACCTGCGCGCTGGGAAAGAGGGCAGCGTGCACCCCATCGGTCCCCACGGGCAAACTTGACTCGTACCATTTGCGGGGCGGGGCTCCCCTGTTTTTATTGTTGTTCGCCTTTCTGTTTTCGTATTTTGCTTATTTAAAAAGTAATAGAATTTCAAAAGAATGTTCACTAATGCAAAAACGTGTTCACAAATTCATAAAAATGTCCAATTTCTAAAAAGAACGAATATTTTTTGAATTTTGAGGAATACTATTTAAAGTCGGCGGAATATTTTTTTGTATTTGATGAATACAATTTAAATTCAATGATTTTATCGAATTTGATGAACAAATTTTAATTCGAGCACATATTTTTTAATGAATGAATATTTATTAATATAAATAAAAATTTCAGAGAAAAACATGATTTTTTAATATGATGAATATTTATTGAATTCGATGAACAAATTTTAATTTTAGAAAATGTTCACCTATTGCAAAATATTTGAATTCCAAAAAAGTTCGCTGATTTGAAAAATGTTCGCAGATTTCATAAAATGTTCATGAATGTTGGAAGAAAAATAAATAAAAAAGGAAACTGAAAAAGAAAATAAACTAAAAAATAAAGAGAAAGTAGAAATAAAATAAGGAGAAAAAACAGAAAGAGAAAACAAGGAAAAAAAGAAAGCACAGTTTGAGAAGGTTCTACAACAATCCCTAAACCGAAAACGAGCTGTTCGGACCTACGCGCAAAATAGGACCCCGCGTGATCCTAGTGCTTTTCTCTGATGCTTAAAGCATCTGATAAATAAATAAAAACGCCCAAAGCCTCCCTTAGGGCCAGCCATAGTGCGGCCGACGATTTTTCGGTGCCACAAATGTATTTAGAAAATATATTTAATTTTTTCTAAATATATAAGAAATACTATGAAATTAAAAAATGATAGATATTTAATGCCGTGTATTAAAAATGTCTAATATGTGTTCGTAAAATGGTCGTCGTGCATTTAAAAAATGCTTAGCATGTATTTCGAGAATTGTTAATCTTGTAGTAAAATGTTCATCACACGTTTAAAAAATGCTCATCTTGTATTTTAAAACTTATACATCTTCAATTTGAGAAATATTTGTCATGTATTTTAGAGAATAGTTTGGTTTATCTATTTTTTTTTAACATGTATTTAAAAATGTTCACTGTGTATTTAAAAAAACATGTGTAAAAAACTGATATTCATAAGTTAAAATAAAAGGAAAAGAGAACTTAGAGAAAACCAAAAATATATTAAACCAAAAAACTAAACCAGGAAAAAACGGAACCAAAAACATAATATATTCTCAGCAGAGGTCTGGGAAAACCATCTAATAACCAGACCAAGAGAAAAAAACACAATAGAGAAAACTTGAAAAGAAGAATCGAAACAGAATGTAACAAATAGTCAGTGGGTGGCTTATGATATACATATTGTCTCTTGAACCTTGCGTTCAAATCATGAATCATTTTCATCTTTGCGTTTCTCATGTCGAGATCTTCAAAAATAAGTCCCATATCAATATGTTTAAATGATTTTTTCTTCAAAAACGCTAAGAAAAAAATGTAAATCAAAAATAAAAAGGAAAACAAATATAAAAAGAAAAAAAGAAGCACCTAAAACAAAAAAATATACAAAAAAGGAAACCAGAAGCACATCTGTGTTTTCACTCTGGGAAGCACACATGTGATTTTCAATTTTCGAGAAGCAGAATTGTGCTTCACCATAAAGCAACAATGTGCTTTAGACTTTTAGAGAAACACAACCGTGCTTCACGTGGAAGAACACTTGTGTTTTTTTACTTTTAGGGAAGCATAACATAGATGCCACAACTTCGCTTTTTTTTTACTTTAGAGAAGTACAAATATGTTTTATAACACTTGAAAAAAATGCGCAAAAATCTAGATAAAATAAAGCAAAATACGAAATACGAAAATATATTCCAAAACATGTGCAGAAATGTTCGCTGGGGCGCACCACGTGGTATGTTGGGGGGCAGTTCCGCGCTGGGGCTCCCCCGCAAGGGGTGCCCCTGAGCTAGTCGGTCCCATACGTCGCTTGTTGTTGTGTATACTTGTTTTTCCATTTATTGTTTAAATTTTAAAATATTTTTAATACATATATTCCAGAACTTCAAGTAATTAATAATAATAATAATTAAAAACTACGTATTTGAAAAATCTTAACGTAGTGTATAAATTTCGTTAGAGTAAGTAATTTTTTAAAGAATTGGTAGCATTCAACTTTTTTTGGCATTTAAAAAATCTTTACATGTTTCAAAAAAATATACTTGGCATTTATAAGAAAACCCTTTATACAATATAAAAATATTTTGTCTAACTGATAAAAATATGTTCTGTACCATTACAAAATAATGACATGTTACACCAATATTTCATGACATTTTTATTTTTTTACAATTTAATATTTTTTTGCTGTACTTTTGTTCTTCTTAGTATTTTAAAACCATGTTTCGACATGTATTTTCAATAATATTTGACACGTATTCTAAAGATTGTTGGAAAACATGTATGTGAAAAACAATATAATCATGAATTAGAAATGGTAAATGTGTATGAAAATGTTTTAGATGTGTGGAATATGTACAATGTGTATGAGGAAATGCTAATCACATAAGGAATGTTAAACGTGTATAAAAAAACTATTCCAGATGTGTAAGAAAATGTACAATGCCCCTGAAAAAAGTACACGTGTGTTGAAAAGAATGGAAAAAACGAAAAATATTCGAAATTAAAAAGAAATAAAAGAAGAAACCAAAAGACCCTGAAGAAAACTAGAAGAACACACAAGAAATTGAAACCAAAAAGAAACCCGTTGATAACGAAATATACAAAACCGTTGAAAATCAACACAGTAATCCAGAAAAGGAAGGAAGAACAAGAAAACCTTAGGAAACCCGATAAATAAACACATAAAAATCGAAAAAACATGTTAAAAATTGATGAAAACCAACACAGAAACACAAAGTAAAGAACGCTCCTGCAGGAACCCATATTGAGCTGGCCCAGTAATAGCTGGGAGTTAAATTCCTTGAGGCGAGATGGAATATAACGTCGGGTAGGCGATATATAGCATCGTTGTGTTGCAAGAGCTACGCCACCGTCGCCTGGTGCACCGAATTTGTGGGCCATGCGTTGCGGGACCAAAGCCGACAACTTTACTGTAACCCATCGAACTACATACGTTTCTCTTCGTTTTTTCCCCGCAACTTGTTTTTATTGTATATTTTATCTCTTTTTAGAAAATATTAATGTATTCAAAGTAAAATATTTAGGTTTCTTAAAATGATGTTCATACATATTAAAAAATGTAGCACTTATAAATGTTTGTGGGAATTAGAAAAATCACATCTTGTTGGTGTGGAAGTCGAGGGTTGTGCAAGTGGAATGCCTCCTGATGACTTGCTTGGAGGTTTTCTTAGTCTTGCCTTACTTGAATCCCCAGAGAGGAGCCTCACATAAGCCCTATCATGCCGGTGTCTTGGCGACGTCCTGGCAAGGAGGCCACTATCGATCGCACGTCGGAGTGTCCCTGGGTACCCGATATCCATGACACCGATGGACGAGGGAATGATGAGGAGAGGAGGATGTGAAGACCTTTGGTGGGGAGGAGGTAAAAATAGAGATTCAAAGACAATAGAGAAGGTAGAATGCAAAGACAATTATTGTTTTTTCTCAGTTTGTTTCCAATTTGTCCTCACTATTACCTTGAAAATAATTAGTATCTATTAATTTCCCTCTTTTATATGATAGTGTGGGACAATATGTGTGTGTGTGTGTGTGTGTGTGTGTTTTCCAGAATATCAATAGTGTTGATCTTAAATATGTAATAGGTGTTCGTTCATGGTATATACGCAGTGGTAATGGTACATGCATGTGTGTGCTTTGTCTGCTAGGATTGAGAATAAGATGAAATCATTTGAAAATTCAATTCGGTGCCCGACCTCATCTACACCCGGTGAACTGTAGAATCTAGAAAAAAGCAAGCAGATTATAAAAAATCAATTTCTTTTGTTGTTCAAGATGTTCAAACGTGTTATGTTTGTGTAAAATTTCAGCTTGTTTGGACATTTTAGGAGCTCGAGGCAAAAAAGACAAATCCGGTGTGAACAATGTTGTTTTCAAAATTTCTTAGACACCGGAAATTTGTAGTTTTGGCTAGGAGCTCCTCGAATGTCCAAACAAGCTGAAATTTTGCACGAACATCACACATTTGAGCATCTTGCACCCCAAAACATTTAGGAATTTTTTGAATCTTTTTGCTATTATTTTTTATTTAACTATTCACACCTGGGTGTAGATGATCCTGGGTGCAGAATAGTCGCTTCCGCAATCATTTATCTTCACGAGAAAACTAGGGTGGATGACTTTTTTTTTCTGCCGGCCTAAAGGAATACGGTGAAATTTCCAAGATGTGAAAGGAGAACAATGGAAACAGTAAATGGTTCTTTCCTTGTGAGCCAGACTAAATTTCCACCTAGTATATATATGTGGATATCATAATTTTTATCATCCTTCTCATGTTCATATTAGCCATATAGTAATCTTTTGGATATTTAGTTTATAGCTACATAATTACACAAACCTTTTTTATTTAATCAAATCAAATTTGGATTTGATATCCTAATTGACAAGCTTGGAGTCCCCCCCCCCCACCTAAAAATAGGAGATGAGTTTTTTTTATTTTGCTTCCTCGTATCTTCTGTTGGCTTGGTTCCATGAATAGTTTGTTTTCTCCTCTTGTTTGAGCAACATACTAACCATTATGTTTCTTCTTTATCTCTGATGTCGTGTGCACTATATACTTTTCTTTCCTTTTGTTAGATATAAAACTTATTTTTATTCAAAGCATGTAAAAACCTTGCAAAGCTGCACTTATCTAAGTTCTATGATGTAGAATCTAATTTTTTTTGCAAACAGAAGCAACAACCAGGACTAAGAATAAAAGTCTTGATACTTTTCATTGTCCCATTTACAATAAAATAGCATCTAGAGTCTAAAAAACATTTGGATTTTTTTTGCATGCAGGAGCTTGGCATGGTTTGACCTCGAAAATCAGATAAATGGAAATTGGCCGCTGATGTGTTAATGTAGTACGAGAACCCAAAATGTTGATGCAGTAAATAAATGGAACGTATGATGGCAAGCACCCAATTTTTTACAGTAGTCCTCTCTAAAAATTATCTATCATGGTCACTATTAGCTTATGCTTTTATGTACTACAGATTGTTTAGTAGTACAAAAATACCATGATATATATCATTTGGATTTGTATCAGGGATAATGTATATTATGTTCAGCAACGTCGAACCAACAAACAACGAGTTTGACCATAAAGTTGAATAGTTTAGTTTCTTTAGTGAATTGGCATCTCTTTTCTCTTATTCTGTACATATACTCCGCGACATATAGTATATGGTACTTCTGCGATTGGATTATTAGATTCTGGTTTAATGACTCTTCTCCTAGCAAGCACTGAGCTGAGATGGAATGTTTTTTTGTTTCTTGCTGCAACTAAAACTAAGAACCGAAACAATAATGCAAGCATTTTACATATAAATTTATATTGTGGTTGGTCATGATTGTTTTTTGACTCCTACTCCAATCGATGTTGTAAGACAAGAGATTGATGGATGCTACTTCTAATAAATTAGTTATATATTCGATGTTTTTCATGGTCTTGATAGGAGGAAAATGTTCCGCCATCAACCTTGACCACCACTAATATTTTAGATTTAAACTACAGGTGCATCGTTATAAAGCTAGGCTTATCTCTCATCTTTGTTCTATTCATGTGAATGTCCCTATATCATTTGCTTGCGTTTATCTCTGTGAAGGTAATTATTTTTTGCTTGTGTTATACTTATCTACACGGGTTATAAGATCTTTTTATGGTAAAGTGTGTCGGGTTGGCTTTTATTGCTTTTTAACTCCTAAATCATGATTGCATTGCTATTTTAGGACAAGGGGCCTTGGTTTCAAATTCTAAACAATTTGGATGCTTGATATTTTGAAAAGGAAGGGCAAGCCTCTTCATTTTTTTGGTTTTTTAGTAATGTTTACATTAGGACATTTGTACCACTATTAGTATTTGGAATCCAAACCACATGTACATAAACAATCTAAGGCCATATATCATCCTTATCCCATTCTTGTAACTGATCATGCTTCTTTTGCCTACATTTGTATCTGCTTGAAAATTAACTTTGTTGGTGTGATCTATTTTATACGAGTTACAAATCATCTTTATATCTAAGTCCTTTTCTTTGTGTTGTTTAATTCTCTGTAACCATTTTTTATGTACAATGCTATGTGAACATATAGGCCAAGCTAGTACCCTAGAACTTTTGATGTATATTTATATCAAGACCTGTTTTGTTTTAATTCAATCTTTGGGCCCGCTTCTTCGTCAACTTTGCACCACTTCGGCTATGCATCTATCAACATTTTGGTAGAACCTTTTAGGTGATCAATTATCACTATTCTTTCATTGTTCCTTCGCTCCTTTCCGTTTATTGCACACATCTATATCTAGAGGCAGATCAAACTACCATTTTCTCCTAGGTTAACTATTATTGTGTATTTACATTCTTGAAAGGAATATGAAATTATAAGTTTCTCTCGGTGGAGGGGGAACACTCGGAGGTATAACAAGCCCTATTGGATTTATTTAGTAAACTTTTGACCCATTCCCCAAGAGAAAATTTGTGCGAGAGGAAGCACATCAAAGCTACCCATCTAACCATTATTATCTCTAGCCGCACGATACTCTGACCCTGACCATAGACTAACAATCAATCTTGCCTCCTGTGGCGGCCCATGAAAGACTCACTTGGAAAACTCGATGTGTGCCACCTTGACCCTGTTTTTGCCCCCTGCCCTGTCCCCCTCGGCACCCACCCCTTAGATTCCCCAAACCTATTTTTTTTATCTCATCCTCGTTTACGCCTCCCTCTCCACCGCCACTGCTTGGCTAGTCGGTGCTCTTCGATTGACCCATGCCTTACCACAGGCCACGGTCAGGTCAACCATGGCCGCCATCACTCACAGTGCAATCCAGATTCCCAGGTCGATGGCTGCCATCACTCCATTTCCTCCGCCTCTCCTTGATTCCTCCCCATCGCCCACCGCCAATGTCCCTCCTTGTGCTCTCCACTTTTCCCACCACAAGATCCCGGGACGACGATCTACTCGTTCTGTCCCAACGTTCCCAGGCTGGGATTTGTGGGAAGGTGCCCGAGGCCGAGGGATCCTTGTCGTCCCAAGTGGCTCGTCGATCTAAGTATCTAGGAAAGTCTCCCTCTCCTCCTATGCGCCTCCATTTTTCCCACATCCATGCTGCCACCCTCCTCTCGTGCTCCTGCTCCCACTTGCACCCCAAGCACTCATGCGAGCCCCTCGGCCTGGGAGTCTGGGCTGTGTGGCTAGGAGGCATTGTTCTTTGTGTTTTGAGAATGTTAAACGTGTATGTTTTCAAAAAGTTAATCATGTATTTAAAAAATGGCAATTGTGTGTTTGGAAAATGTTAAACATGTATGAAAAATGTTTCTGATGTGTACCAAAAATATACAATGCGTATGGAAAAAACAAGACATGGATAATATATATGTTTTAAAAAGATTATCATGTATCTAAAAAATCTTACTCATGTATTTAAAAAATGTTAAACGCGTATTTTTTTTGCTGATGTATATGAAAAATGTAGAATGAGTATGAAAAAACTAGACACACAAAAGTTGATCATTTATTGGAGAAATGTTAAATGTTTATATAAAAAATGTTAAATGTGTAAATATAAAATGTTCCTGATGTATACAAAAAATGTGGAATGTGTATAAGAAAAGAAGATATAAACATATATTTTTATAAAGCATTAATCATGTATTAGGAAAATGTTAAATGTGTATATGAGAAATTTTAAATCTATACCTACTAATAAAGCAAGGTGCGTTTCTCTGAATTTTTAATCCGTTCACCAATATTATTATTATTGATATTTTGAGATTAAAAATTTATCCTATCCCAAGTGGTACTAAATTGAAATACGTCACAACACACCCATGGCCCAACGAAGCACATGCATGTATGAGTTGTTCGTTCTGCCAGTACGTGAAAATATTTGTTTCTCCCGGTACAACGCATGGGCACATTTCCTAGTGTGTATACAGAAAATAATCCTGATGTATACAACAAATGTTGAATGTGTATGAGAAAACTAGAAATAAAAAATATGTATTTTTAAAATGTTAATCTTGTATAAAAAACGTTACACATGTATATGAAAATGTTAAAGACATATATAAAAATGTTTCTGATTTACAAAAAATATGCAATATAAATGAAAAAATGTAGACATAAAAAGTATGTATTTAAAAAAATTAATTGATGTATTTGAAACAATTTTATGTTCTATACAAAAAAGATATGAAAAACGACAAAGAAAGCAAAAAAAAGAAAATCATAAAGAAACCGATGAACAAGAAACAATCAACGAAGGTTCTAAAAACCAATGAAAACCATAAAAAAACCACATAAACCGGTGGAAAAAATAACATAAAAAAAGAAGACCCCCCCTCCCCCTCCGAAGAAAACCAGATCTAAAGCGAACCTATAGCGAGCAACTACAGCGAATGAGAAAACTACTCGCCTGTAGCGAGACAACCTAGCGTCTTGCTATAGGCGAGAAATAGCTCCCGAAAAGGTTGATTGCCTAAAATAAATGAACATAGGCCAAGGTTGATGTACCCGGACTAGCGACTTACCCTTCGCCCGTTGTCCCGTTCCCCTGAGAAAGAAGAAGAAATGAGAACACAATTCGGCGTTTCATTTTAAGCTACCACAACTAGCTGCCTGCTGACAAACAGAGGCGAAAAGTACAAAACGCCACTCCTAGATTCGTGACGACAGGTTTGGATTCCTTTTGTGCGTTTCCCCTCGTCCTCTTCTTCCACGAATCATGCACGCACGCACGCCGGGCAGCAACCCAACCCAAGAATCCTGGGCTCGCAGATCCCCAGGCAACCCAAGAAAGACTCAAAGCATGGACCGATTTACCTTGCTACTACTACTTCACTCGAGGACAAACCGTCCAGACCACACGCACGGACGGTCAAACGCGGGATCTGCGGGTCCATATTGCGGCTAGCTTCACTCCTTTCCAGGCCGCACGAGCGCGAATATGCTTTGGTTTCGCTGCCGCCCGGGTCAAATCGTCTAGTACACGAAAATCTGTGCCCAGATCGGATCGTCTCCGCGCACGAACAATTCGCCAGTTTTGCCTTTCGATTGGTTGGAGTAGTAGAAGAGTTTCTGCAGTCCGGGAAACCCACCGACGGTAGCAGATCACCGCCTCTTAAAGAAACAGCCTACTCCTACTAGGATATGCAGTGGAAGTTTTGAAAAATCCAATCAGTCTAGCTAGCAAGGTGACGTTTCTGTACCGATAGCCAACTTCTTTCAAAGACCTGTGCACTAATGCAATACCTGTTCAAGATTAGCGTAGCTGGAGATCATAGACTAATGCTGTAATATTTTGCAAGTTGCTGGCACTGACGCCACATTTGTGCGTGTACTTGTGTCAAAGCGTACATCGTGAAAAGGACACGCTGGTTTGGAAGAGGATCTAGTGTCAATGCCACGTACGTAACGCTAGACCTACTAACGGAACACCTATCTATACCATATTTTGACAACGGAAAAGGAAAGACGATAAAGTAAGAATAATGCAGAAGAATGCCAAAGAAAAGATGCACCACTAGATCCTCGCCACATGACCAGAGAAGAACCCATGAAATAAATAATTTATGCAATAGTATATTCCGGCAATCTGCAATATATATGTTGCAATTGCGATTGCATAATACCCTTCCTTTGTTTCCTATTCGATTCCCTGGCCGGAGTGGCGGGGTCGTCGTCGTCACGCTTTGAATATTGCCGCTCAATGATGCGCTGATCTGGACGTCCTCGTAGACTTGCTGTACATCTCCCATGCCTCCGCCCGCATCTCAAATGTCCTGACCCGACGGGGTCTCTCAATTATGAAATTGAAGGCCAGGCCGGACCAAGTTCTCTCTGGATATACACACGTAGTAGTTAAACAGCTAGCAACAGCGTACGTGTATATATCAGTCCCTTTCGTCTACGCATGCGATCGATCCGTGCATATCGACGAGCCTATGTATCTACCAAGCAGCGCGCGGCACGTACTATAGCCATTGCCCGTTGCTTAGAGCATCTACAGCCGGATCCCTCATATCCGTCTCATACGCCCGGGCAGGCCATCCGGTCACTGCCCGGTCACGAAAAATCGACCCAAACGCACTCCCTAAACGGGCCTCAAACGCCCGAGCTGACCGGCACCCCTCATATCCAGCCCAAATATGGGACGGATATGGGGGAGCCCGGACACGGCCGGGCACGCCCGCCTGACACGCCCGGCCCACCGTCGACCCCACGGCTGTCCCACAAAAAGGTGCATCCGGCTCATCGCTCCGAAACCCTAGCTCACTCACTCTCCTCTCTCGCTCCGTCCTCTCCTCTCCCCGCACCAATTTCAATCGAATCCGGCGGAATGTCGAGCTCCGGCAGCCGCTCCGACGACGGCCTGGATCCGGAGTATGAGCTTGCCCTCCGCATCGCCTTGGAGCGGTCCAAGGTGGAGACCGGGGGCAGCTCCGGATCTGCAGCCTCGTCGCTTCCCCTCCGTCGCAGATCGGACGCCGGCGCTGGCTCCTCCCGGCCCGTGCGTAGCTCCGGCAGGCGGCCTGCACAATCCGCGCCTCCCCTGCGCCGTCCCCTGGCCCCGCCGGCTGCTCCCCCAAGTGGGTAGCGGTGGGTGCTTGTGCCCGCCGCGCCGGCCCGGACGCGCACGCCGGAATCAGAGGCGCGCGCCGCCCGCCGCGAGCGTCAACGGCAAAGGGAGAGGTTGGAGGCGGATCAATCCGTGCGCCGTCGCCGCGGGATGGAGGCGGAGCCCGACGAGGACGCGCGGCTCCTCGAATGGGTCTACCGCCGGTCGCTTACGACCGTGGAGACGGACGCGCGGCGGCTCCGGCGGAAGAACGGGAAGGCGCTCCGGATTGCCATTGAGCAGTCCGAGCGCGAGGCGGCGGAGGCAGCGGCGGACGCGGCTCGGCTCGCTAAGCTCAAGCGGCAGCAGGACAGGGAGGTTCGGCGGCTACAAGGGCTCGTCATCCTCTCCGACGATGACAACCACGGCTCCTCGTCGGACGACTCCGACGATTCCCCACCAGCCGCCGACTCCTACAGCTGCGCCGGCGACCGGAAGGGCAAAGGGCCGGCGAGGAAGTGGTGACTGTCCCCCGTCTCCGTTTGTATTTTAATTATGTTTAGCTAATTTGTAGTTATGATTTGCCGATGAACTATGCTCCTTTTGTTCGACATTTGCAATCCGATCCGACGGACCTGTGTGTTGATCTAATTTTACGTAGCGTTGCATGGGTTTTATGGTTTTGAGGGTTCGGATATGAGGGACGCGGATGTGGAAGCCAACAAATGAGACGACGCGCCCGGTCGCGTCCGCGGGCGTTTGAGGGGCCGGATTTGCAAGGTCCGACTGTAGATGCTCTTATTACGTACATTATCCGGCTCACAAGAATTGCCTACTAGATTAGTATGTCTGTTTGTAGCGCTAGATCGATGTAGGTGCATTGAGATGTACACGGTGCATGCATTGCATGCGTCATTCCCGGCCGCAGGGTTGGCTTTTTTGATAGATCGACCGAGCTGTTGCTTTAGTGTGTTGGTGAAGCATCAACAATTTGGATCCATCTAGTTCATATTTACAAATATACACTATATTGACAATGACATGGTTAATTAATCGTCCATCAGGCCGCGTGGCGCGGGCATGTGGCCAGGGAGGGGAGGGGAGGCTTGTGCGTGTTGCAACGTCTCATGTCGTTGTCGTGCGAGGTGCTACGCTGCTAGCTAGCTGCATGAGCGCGCGCGCACGGCGGCGGCAAACCCGTCCGGCGAAGTCTCGCCACGCACCCAACGTCGGATTATTCCCACGCAACTCTGCATATATGTCCGCTACACTCCAATGATGAGTAGGAAATGCTAGCTGTGTAGTAAGAAATGTGCACCCAACAGTTGTCAGGTGGACCATGGATCGTTGCTCGTTGGTTAGCATATGCACGAATCATGCTAACCGAGAGAGAGAAGACGAACGCGTCCAAATCATGAACAGCTCAAACCGATGACCTCTCTACAGTGAGCGTGAGTTCTACTCCTACTTCTGCATAGTATCACCGTCCAGTAGTACAGTTGCAAATCTGCGTGGATAGGGCCTCGACCATGCGCGCACGAAGATGTAGGCATGTAGGCAATCAAGTCAAGACGAACCGGACGTCGTTCGGACAAAGATCTGGATGATTGCATTTATGGCCGTCAATCTCTTCGCCATAAATCCAACGCACTAGCTTCCAAAATCGATCCTTATTGCTTCAAGCATGTATGCATGCATGTATCCAGGGTCGACCGGAACGTCCGACATACTGCATGCTACAGTAGAAGTCATGAAACCTTGGAGTATGATCGACCATTGGAGCACCACGTACGTACGAACGTAGGCCCATACTGTTGTGCCTTGGCCGTGAAACGTGAGAGGATGCCATGTGGTCACGTACGTGGATGTGGGCGACAGTGTTGCCGTATACATGCATCTATCAGCTAGCTGCAGATAACAAAGAGAAAAGTGCAGATTATTTATTGGGACGTGTTGAGTTAAGAAAAGTGGAGAAGAAGTAGTTGGTGCGTCGATCGACCAGTCTGGCATTCTACTCGAAGATTAATCGGCATGTATGGCTCGATCAAACTTGCAACTAAACAATGGAAGAAATGGAGATGCCTCCCTTCCTCTTGACACACGAAAAATATCAAAGCCAAGAAAACTCCAAGTAGGTCGGTAAAGAAATTAACCAAGCCACGCACGAGCAACACATCCCTGTCACGCGTCTAACCACGTCCTACTAACCAAGAGTCCCAGACGACCTGAACACTGCGTTAAACATATGCTGCTATTACCGATTCATCTCTGCCGCTTTGATTCCATCAGCACCTACGAATCCGCTCCAAGCAAATCATTGACCTGATTGTAGCGATTACCCAAATTAATTAGGGGTGCTGGATCGATCCCGAGGTATGCCTACCCGCGCTCTCTTTTCCCAGCTAATTTATCCCTCGATCGTGCTGGGTTATGAGGTCATATGGCATGTGCTGGCCGGCAGGGGCGAAAATGTTTCATTGGATAGGGGTTCTCCGTACGGCGGCGCCGCGCCGGGCATCGCGAGATCGCCGCCCGTACGGGCGCTTTCGGCGGCATGCCACTGCCCGGAAATTACCGCCGAGCACACACGCGTTGAATTTACCCACTTTCACATGCTAAGACTATTCATAATGGAAAGTAACATAGATATGCATATGTTAGCCTAAGTTATTACCTACATAGTGGATAGTAACATAAAAATGGTAACGTAAATGTTTTTATTTATTAACTTATAGACTCATCTTATCTTGCTATATGTGATGTTACTCAGACTGGCACCGTTGGAGTAACTTCAAGAGTAACATCGGGTCCAACTCAGTAAATTTGCCTATGTGGCAATGAGTTAATGAGGAGAGAGGTAAATTGAGTACTAACTTAGTTAGTTACTCATTCTATGAGTAACATCACACAAACCAACACAAAATGAGTCTATAACCTAATAAATGAATCTTTGCATGGCACTACACATATGTTACTACTCCCTTCGTCCACGTGCATAGGGCATCTAAGGAGCTGCATCACAACCTAGGTGCGTGGAGATTGGTGAAGAATATTAAACCAAACATCAATATCAACAATGGCTTCTATTTAGCATGCTTGGAAAATTGTGAGGAGCCAACCACTAGGTTGGTTTTTCATGTCATTAATTGTTAAGAGCAACATCCAAATCCTATTTAATGCGTTAACAAATGAAAATAGCAGCATACAAAATGAATACTATTGATGATCACGGGAAATAAGGAACTTCTTTCATGTATTGTGACTTATATACTACTATTTGAAATACTAAATTTTTATTTAGATGCCCTATACATCTGGACGGAGGGAGTACTAACTATTTAACTCGAATTGTGGGTAGTCTAACAAGGACGGTCGAATAGTAAACATGTGAAGCCCTGAATGATTAAGCGGCCGGCGGGCCATATAATTGGTGCACCGGCGTGCGTCCGAGCAATTTGGCATGAGGTTCTGGCTGGTTCTTCTCTGAGCCTCGTTACTTGATCCTTGTAGCTAGTGCAATTAACGTCGATGTTATTGAGCTCTTTCTTTAGGCGATTAATAAGGTACGTATGAGATAAGATTTCATCTCCTCCTTTTGTGACCTGTCGGAAAAGGTCAGAACCTCCAGTCACCCGAGCCGCTAGATTCAGAGGAGATTACACATACTTGTTCCCGCTGCGTACGTAGGTCACCTAAACCCATTGACTTGACGCGCTTTCACGAATCAGCAAAGTCAGGATAATGCTGGCTGCTTTATCTTACTCACAAGTCCCCACATTGACGAAAGGAAAAGAGAGAGAAATCCAATCAGAAGAGCCAAAATCATACGGGTGCTAAAAATAACCGAATTCCAGCTATTGACTAGAAAATGGCACACTGAAAAAATATAGAGTGACAGATCGGATCAGGACATCAAGTAGACTAGAGATATCGAGTCCGTTGATGCGGGGTGCGCGGTTGGTTGGGTCCGTTGCAACGGAGCCGATCGATCCACTGGCAAGTTGCTCGTCGCGTCAGTCGGCTCTTATTTCCGTCCTTCCGAAACCCAGCCCGCCACTTTTGCTCGCCCATTTCCGTCCGCAGCAACGGCCTTGCCTTCCCTGAAACCTTATCTCATCTAGGCCGGCGCGGTTCAGTTTGTTATACGTAAATTTCCCGTCTCGTACCGTTTCTTGCTAAATAAGGCTACGCTGAGTACGTTCCCTTATCCGATCCATAACAGCCGGACCGACAGCAATGGGCAGCCGGCCGTGGTGCCGCCACGGGAGAGGCGACGGTGCCAAGTGCCAGGGGGCGGCGCGCTCTACCGACACTGGCACACTGCAGCCCTTCGGAGTGGGCTGGAGCCTGGAGGCCGCGTGGCCACCTCACTCGCCCAATCGCCGAGAAACAGCCACATGCTTTTCTTTCCTTTTATCAGATTTAAAACTTAATTTTCTTAAAGCAGGTAAAAAAATCTTGCAAAGCTGTACTTATCTAAGTTCTAAGGATGTATTTGCAAGCGCAAGCAACAACTAGGACTTAGAAAAAAAAAACTTAGAAAAGAAAACCTTGATACTTTTCACCGTCCCGTTTACAGATAAATGCACCTAGAGTCTGAATTTATTTTGAAACTTTTGTGCATGCAGGAGATTGGCATGGTTTGGCCTACATGACAGTTAAATGGAAACACTGATGATGCGTTAATGTAGTTTGCGAATCCGAAATGTTGATGCGGTAAATAAATAGAATGTACGGTGGTAAGCATCTATAGCTAGACCTCTCATACCCTCTTCAAATGCCCGGGCAAGCCGTCTGGTCACAAAAAATCGACCCAGACGGGCATCTCAAACCGGCCTCAAACGCCCGGGCTGACCGGCGCCCCTCATTTCCAGCCCAAATATGTGACGGGTATAGGGGAGCCCGAGCACGCCCGCCACGTCGGACTGACGGCATGGCCCCACGCGGACTCGCCGGGAAACCCGAAGGTCCGAAGGGCGCCTCGCCCGTCGCCGCGGTGTGAACGCCGCGTGGCGCCACTCAGCCTCCCCGCCCGAGGTCGGGGCCGGCTATTTAAGCCTGTCGGCGCCCCCCCAGCCCTAACACATCCGCCTCCTCCCTCTCTCCGCCGCCAGCCGAGCCCTTCCGCCTCCTCTCGCCGTTCCCTCTCTGTCAGGATGGTCTGCCGGCTCATCATCACCTACGCGTAGCTGACGCCGGAGCGGCGCTGGGATATCGAGGAGGAGTACCACGCTCGCCGCGCCGCCCGCATTGCTGCAGGTCTCCCTCCGGACTCGCCGGAGACGGAGGAGGAGGTGGAGGAGGAGGAGCTGCCGGAGGAGGAGGAGCTGGAGCAGGAGGCTCCCGGCTTGAACATGGCGGAGGCGGACGCGGAGTTCGCCGTCGCCCAATCAGACGAGATGGCGGAGCAGCATGCCATCCTGGATTCCATCCGGGATGAGGCCGAGGTGGAAGCGAACCGCCGGCTCATCCGACAGAGGCAGGCGAAGGCCAACGTCCTCTTTGACGAGCTGGAGGCCAAGATCGAGGCTGAGGAAGCCGCAGCGGAGGGGGCAGCAGCGCCGAAAGGGGCCGCAGCGCCTGCGCCGGAGGGGGCGGACCTGCGGCTGCCGCACATCTATCCGCCGGAGGGGACGGAGATCGTCGACATCTTCGATGAAGAGTAGATAGCTCTTCACGTAGTACGTAGGTTTTAGTTAGTTGCATGCCTTTGTATGGATTTGAGGAAGAAATATGAGATGTCTGGATGTGGAATGCATTATTTGAGGCGTGACCGGTCAGTGCAAGGTCCGGCTGTAGATGCTCTAAGCACTGGACTTATATTATTTTGGCAGTAGTCCTCTCCATAAATTCTCTATCATGGTCACTGATGAGGATGCCTACCCTGGGTAGGGTCATAGGCCTGACATCTGGGGCCCACCAATGGCCTCAGAATGTCTTCAAAGCCCCTGGGCAGAGATTCATTCGGACGAATATAGTCGTTCACTCAGATGCCTCATTTCACTCGGACTACTCGACGCCATTCGGACAAGCGGAAGCTCAGACGACCAGGAAGACAGAGCGTCAGTGGAATTCGAGTAGTTACACATTATGAGTTAATTCGCCGTTATCAGTAATGGCAAGTTAATCAGCCGTTCCTGTAACGTAGTATTCATTGACATTTAATGCCTAATCATGGCGCTCAGCCGGTGGTGGCGCACTCTATATAAGCCACCCCCGGGCGCCGTGGCAAGGGTTCCGACCCCCTGTAATCCTATACCACCATAAGCAACACAGCAGCCTCCGGGCACCGAGACGTAGGGCTGTTATCACTCCCGAGTGAGGCCTGAACTCGTACAAACCGAGTGTACACTTGAGCCGTAGCTAGACGTCGCCCCTTCATTCGTACCCCTAGTACTATTGTCAGGATCATTCCCACGACAGTTGGCGCCCACCGTGGGGCTGCGCATGTAGCGAATTCCGGCGCAGGTGGAATTTCCATTTTCTCGTTCATCATGAACGCTTTCGGCGGCGAGATCCTCTTCGGGTCCCTCAGCTTCGCCGTCGACGATTCGGCATGGCTGCAGGAGGCACCGCTGGACGTTGAGGCACTGCCCGCCCGCAACGCAGTGCACTTTAGCGCGACGACGTTCGGAGTTCTCCTCCGGCAATCGTCTACACCCTATCGACCGACTTCTCCGACTCGTCTTGCGGCTTCTCGCCGGCGCTCAGGGCGCTCTCGGCTGCAGCACTGGATCAAGCACGCTGTGGTGGTCCAGGCCGCAGGACAGCAAGTGGCTGCACTCAAAGATGACGAGTCAGTCCACTGCATTTTCTCGTCTTCGGATGACGACTCCTCCGATGCTGCCGGTTTCGAGAGCAGCGGCGAAGTGGCGGAGGTCTTGATGGCCGGCCCGGCCCGAGACGCTGCTCCTCCGGGGCATTCGGCGGGAGACACCCGCGATCGGGACGGCGACCGCCGCAACGCCAGCACCGACGGCTACGTTCCCCGACCCCTCACTCGGGAGCAGCGGGAGAAAATCAGGCGCAGGAACGACCAGGTCCTCCAGACGCCCATTGCGGGGAACACCCCCGAAGAGATAGCCCTGGAGGCTGCTCGCCAAGCCACTCTGGCTGAGCGCGAGCGTCTCGAGTGGCTACAGCATTCACTCGACGAACGCGCGGCAAGGGAACTTCCCAGTTCCAGCCGTTGCCGCCGCCAGTTGACGTTCACGAAGGATCGTCCATACATCATCCCGGTGATGCGCACGCCTTTGATGAATCTGGCCGCGGCCACTCGGATCGCAGATTCGATCCAGCCGTCCAATTCGGCGGCAGGCGAGGGCATTCGGCAAATCCAGGCTTTGCTGAAGACCGCCCTACAGCAAAACTCAGAGGTATCACAATCTCATCAGCGCATTCACAATGAATCTACTCGGGCAGATACTGTGCAGTCAGCTCACAGTCCACTCGCGCCGAGGAAGGATCCGCGAACTCCTCCTTGATACGTCTCCAACGTATCTATAATTTTTGATTGTTCCATGCTATTATATTATCGGTTTTGGATGTTTTATATGCATTAATATGCTATTTTATACTATTTTTTGGGACTAACCTATTAACCTAGAGCCCAGTGCCAGTTTCTGTTTTTTCCTTGTTTTTGAGTTTTACAGAAAAGGAATATCAAACGGAGTCCAAATGGAATAAAAATTTACAGTGATTTTTTATGGACCAGAAGAGACCCACGGGGCATCGGAGTTGGGCCAGAAGAGCCACGAGGCAGCCACAAGCCTAGGGGGCGCCCCCCTAGGGCGCGCCCCCCTGGCTTGTCATCGCCTCGTGGCCCCCCTTGACGTGAGACCAACGCCAAAAATTCTTATAAATACCCAAACCTCCGAAAAGAAACCTAGATCGGGAGTTCCGCCGCCGCAAGCCTCTGTAGACACGACAAACCAATCGGGAGCCCGTTCCGGCACCCTGCCGGAGGGGGAAACCATCACCGGAGGCCATCTTCATCATCCCGGCGGTCTCCATGACGAGGATGGAGTAGTTCACCCTCGGGGCTGAGGGTATGTACCAGTAGCCATGTGTTTGATCTCTCTCTCTCTCGTGTTCTTGAGATGACACGATCTTGATGTACCGCGAGCTTTATTAATATAGATGAATCATATGGAGTTTTCCCCTCTCTATCTTCTTGTGATGAATTGAGTTTTCCCTTTGAAGTTTTCTTATCGGATTGAGTCTTTAAAGGATTTGAGAACACTTGATGTATGTCTTGCGATGGGATATCCGTGGTGACAATGAGATGTTCTATTGATCCACTTGATGTATGTTTTGGTGATCAACTTGCGGGTTCCGTGACCTTGGGAATCTATGCATAGGGGTTGGCACACGTTTTTGTCTTGACTCTCCGGTAGAAACTTTGGGGCACTCTTTGAAGTTCTTTGTGTTGGATTGAACGTGATGAATCTGAAATTGTGTGATGCATATCGTGTAATCAAGCCCATGGGTACTCGTGGTGACATTGGAGTATCTATGTGACATTAGGGTTTTGGTTGATGTGTATCTTAAGGTGTTATTTTAGTACAAACTCTAGGGTTGTTCGTGACACTTATAGGGATAGCTCATACGATTGATCGGAAAAGATAACTTTGAGGTGGTTTCGTACCCTACAATAATTTCTTCATTTGTTCTCCGCTATTTGTGACTTTGGAGTGAACTCTTTGTCGCACGTGAGGGATTTACATATGATTCAACTATGTCAGTATTGTTGAGAGAACTTGCACTAGTGAAAGTATGAACCCTAGGCCTTGTTTCCAAGCATTGCAATACCGTTTTTGCTCACTTTTGTTACTTGCCACCTTGCTGTTTTTATATTTTCAGATTACAAAAACCTATATCTATCATCCATATTACACTTGTATCACCATCTCTTCGCCGAACTAGTGCACCTATACAATTTACCATTGTATTGGGTGTGTTGGGGACACAAGAGACTCTTTGTTATTTGGTTGCAGGGTTGTTTGAGAGAGACCATCTTCATCCTACGCCTCCCACGGATTGATAAACCTTAGGTCATCCACTTGAGGGAAAATTGCCACTGTCCTACAAAACTCTGCGCTTGGAGGCCCAACACGAGTCTACAAGAAGAAGGTTGCGTAGTAGACATCAAGCTCTTTTCTGGCGCCGTTGCCGGGGAGGTGAGTGCTTGAAGGTATATCTTTAGACCTCGCAATCAAATCATTTATTTTCTTGTTTTCACTAGTTTGGTTTTATAAAAGAAAACTACAAAAAAATGGAGTTTAGGTTGCATCAATTGTCTCGTCTTTATAAAGTCTTCCGTGAAAATGATGGTTCGGAAAATTGTGCTCAATTGGTAGAAGAAGAATTTATGAAAATACTTAATGAGAATTCCTTGAATGATGAGCATGATTGCAATATTTCTAGTATGAATTCTCTGAATATCCATGATGGTAATGATATGCAAAGCCACAAGCTTGGGGATGCTATGTTTGATGAAGATGATATTTTTAGTCCCCCAAGTTTTGACGAGCAAAACTATTATGATGATGGCATGCCTCCTATCTATGATGATTATTGTGATGACATGTATGCTATAAAGAGTAATGACAACCATGAAACTTGTTATCATGATTTTAATATTCAATGTGGTTATGTCAATCAAGTATCTCATGATAGTTATTTTGTTGAGTTTTCTCCCACTATTACGAATGAGAAGAAATTTGCTTATGTGGAGAGTGATAAATTTTCTATGCTTGTAGATCATGAAAATAATGCTGTATGTGATAGTTATATTGTTGAATTCCTTCATCATGCTACTGAAAATTATTATGAGGGGGGAACATGTGCTTGTAGGAATTGCAATAATATCAAGTTTCCTCTCTATGTGTTCAAAGTTTTGAAGTTATGCTTGTTTTGCCTTCCTATGCTAGTTGATTCTTGCTCCCATAAATTGTTTGCTCACAAAATCCCTATGCATAGGAAGTGGGTTAGACTTAAATGTGCTTGTCATGAGATTCATGATGCTATTTTGCATGTTTCAATTATTATTCTTATGTGAGCATCATTGAAATCATCATGCCTAGATAAAAGGCTTTAAAGAAAAGCGCTTGTTGGGAGACAACCCAACACTTTTCCTTTCTGTTTTTGAGTGTTCACATGATTAATATACTGTAGTAATCATGTTTTGTGCCTTTTATTTCAATAAAGTGCCAAGTAAAGCCTTTGGGATGACTCACAAGATGAGTAGAATTGATGCTGAACCAAAACAGAAACTTTTGACTCCAGTACAGGAATATTAATTTTTTACTGGAGCGTGATAATGATCTGAAATTTTTACACAGTCTTTATATACAAATTCTTCAGGTTGTCATAATTTTTCAGAATTTTTAGAGACAGGGAAGTATGGTTACACTACAGATCTTCACAGACTGTTCTGTTTTTGACAGATTCTGTTTTGCATGCATAGTTTGCTTGTTTTAGTGTTTCCATAGCTTATATTTAGTGGTATAAATTATGGGAATGGTATAATACAGTAGGTATCATGTGGTAACAATTCTGAATCTTGTCTTGACAGTACCTAAGTGAATGATTTATCTTTATTACACTAACCCTTCTCATGAAGTTCCGTTAAGCTTTGTGTGATTGAAGTTTTCAAGTTTTGGGTGAGACACCGATATGAGGAGAATAAGGAGCGACAAGAACCTAAGCTTGGGGATGCCCAAGGCACCCCCAAGGTAATATCCATGGAAGACTCAAGTGCCTAAGCTTGGGGATGCCCCGGAAGGCATCCCCTCTTTCGTCCTCAACATTATCGGTATATCTTACTTAGAGCTATATTTTTATTCGTCACATAATATGTGCTTTGCTTGGATCGTCATTATATTTTGTTATTTTCTATTAGGTGTTATTTATAATCTTGTTTTTCAATAAAAAGTTCCAAGAATTGCCTTAGGATGCTTGCATTGCATGTTTGATGTGTGCTGTGTAAAAACAGAAACTTTCTCTGTAGTGTTTGAATTTTCATATTTTACTGGAACATGGAAAGTTTCTGAAATTTTTAAATAGTGTTGTCATATAAATTAATTATCTTGTCCTAAATTTTCATATTTTTTTGAGTTATAAAAGTACAATGTTTTCATAAATTGCTACAGACTGTTCTGTTTGGACAGATTGCTGTCATAGTTTTGTTATCTACTTATCCTATAGTTTCCATAGCCTATATTGGTAGATATAAATTGTGGAAACGATAGTAAACAGTAGATGATGTTTCAAAATTATTGTGCAACTTATCTTGACAGTACATGAAGCGTTGATTTATTCTTATGTGTACTAACCTATCTCACGAGTTCTTGTTGAGTTTTGTGTGGATGAAGTTTATAAGAATTAGGGAAACCATGATATGAGAGGAATTAAGGAGACACAAGAGCTCAAGCTTGGGGATGCCCAAGGCATACCTAATTAATATTTCAAGAAGTCTCAAGCATCTAAGCTTGGGGATGCCCCGGTTGGCATCCCACCTTTCTTCTTCAACAATTATCGGTTAGCCTATGTTGAGCCTAAAGTTTTATTCGTCCACATGATATGTGCTATCCTTGGAATGTCATTTTATTTTGTTTTGCTGTTTGAATAAAGTACTTAAGATCTGAAATTCTTAGATGAGAGAGTCTTCACATAGTTATTTAAATTTTTGACTACTCATTGATCTTCACTTATATCTTTTTGGAGTAGTTTGTCAATTTGCTCTAGTACTTCACTTATATCTTTTTAGAGCACGGCGGTGGTTTTATTTTATAGAAATTGTTGAACTCTCATGCTTCACTTATATTATTTTGAGAGTCTCTAAACAGCATGGTAATTTTCTTAGGTTATGAATTTAGTCCTAATATGATGGGCATCCAAGAGAGATATAATAAAAACTTTCATATAAAGTGCATTGAATACTATGAGAAGTTTGATTCCTTATGATCGTTTTGAGATATAAAGATGGTAATATTAGAGACATGCTAGTGAGCAATTGTGGATTTGTAGAAATACTTGTGTTAAAGGTTGTGATTCCCGTAGCATGCACGTATGGTGAACCGTTATGTGACGAAGTCGGAGCATGATTTATTTATTGATTGTCTTCCTTTGTGTGGAGGTCGGGATCGCGCGATGGTTAACTCCTACCAACCCTTCCCCTAGGGGCATGCGTCTAGTACTATGTTTCGATGACTAATAGACTTTTGCAATAAGTATGTGAGTTCTTTATGACTAATGTTGAGTCCATGGATCATACGCACTCTCACCCTTCCACCTTTGCTAGCCTCTCTAGTACCGCGCAACTTTCGCCGGTGCATTAAACCCACCTTCCTCAAAACAGCCACCATACCTACCTATTATGGCATTTCCATAGCCATTCCGAGATATATTGCCATGCAACTTACACCGTTCCGTTTATCATGACACGCACCATCATTGTCATATTGCTTAGCATGATCGTAAGATAGCTAGCATGATGTTTTCATGGCTACGCTAGATCATTGCACATCCCGGTACACCGCCGGAGGCATTCATATAGAGTCATATCTTGATCAAGTATCGAGTTGTAATTCTCGAGTTGTAAGTAAATAAAGTGTGATGATCATCATTATAGAGCATTGTCCCATGTGAGGAAAGGATGATGGAGACTACGATTCCCTCACAAGTCGGGATGAGTCTCCGGACTTTATAAAAAAAAAGAGGCCAAAGATGCCCACCAAAAAAAAGAAAAAAAAGAAAAAAAAATGAGAGAAAAGAGAGAAGGGGCAATGCTGCTATCCTTTTTCCACACTTGTGCTTCAAAGTAGTACCATGATCTTCATGATAGAGAGTCTCCTATATTGTCACTTTCATATACTAGTGGGAATTTTTCATTATAGAACTTGGCTTGTATATTCCAATGATGGGCTTCCTCAAAATTGCCCTAGGTCTTCGTGAGCAAGCGAGTTGGATGCACACCCACTTAGTTTCCTTTTGAGATTTCATACACTTATAGCTCTAGTGCATCCATTGCATGGCAATCCCTACTCACTCACATTGATATCTATTGATGGGCATCTCCATAGCCCGTTGATACACCTAGTTGATGTGAGACTATCTCCTTCTTTTTGTCTTCTCCACAACCACCATATTCTATTCCACCTATAGTGCTATGTCCATGGCTCACGCTCATGTATTGCGTGAAAGTTGAAAAGGTTTGAGAACACTAAAGTATGAAACAATTGCTTGGCTAAAACCGGGGTTGTGCATGATTTAATACTTTGTGTGATGAAGATGGAGCATAGCCAGACTATATGATTTTGTAGGGATAACTTTCTTTGGCCATGTTATTTTGAGAAGACATGATTGCTTTATTAGTATGCTTGAAGTATTATTGTTTTTATGTCAACATTAAACTTTTGTTTTGAATCTTATGGATCTGAATATTCATGCCACAATAAAGAAAATTACATGGATGAGTATGTTAGGTAGCATTCCACATCAAAAATTCTGTTTTTATCATTTACCTACTCGAGGACGAGCAGGAATTAAGCTTGGGGATGCTTGATACGTCTCCAACGTATCTATAATTTTTGATTGTTCCATGCTATTATATTATCGGTTTTGGATGTTTTATATGCATTAATATGCTATTTTATACTATTTTTTGGGACTAACCTATTAACCTAGAGCCCAGTGCCACTTTCTGTTTTTTCCTTGTTTTTGAGTTTTACAGAAAAGGAATATCAAACGGAGTCCAAACGGAATAAAAATTTACGATGATTTTTTATGGACCAGAAGAGACCCACGGGGCATTGGAGTTGGGCCAGAAGAGCCACGAGGCAGCCACAAGCCTAGGGGGCGCCCCCTAGGGCGCGCCCCCTGGCTTGTCGTCGCCTCGTGGCCCCCCTTGACGTGAGACCGACGCCAAAAATTCTTATAAATACCCAAACCTCCGAAAAGAAACCTAGATCGGGAGTTCCACCGCCGCAAGCCTCTGTAGCCACGAAAAATCAATCGGGAGCCCGTTCCGGCACCCTGCCGGAGGGGGAAATCTTCACCGGAGGGCATCTTCATCATCTCGGCGGTCTCCATGACGAGGAGGGAGTAGTTCACCCTCGGGGCTGAGGGTATGTACCAGTAGCTATGTGTTTGATCTCTCTCCCTCTCTCTCGTGTTCTTGAGATGACACGATCTTGATGTACCGCGAGCTTTATTAATATAGATGAATCATATGGAGTTTTCCCCTCTCTATCTTCTTGTGATGAATTGAGTTTTCCCTTTGAAGTTTTCTTATCGGATTGAGTCTTTAAAGGATTTGAGAACACTTGATGTATGTCTTGCGATGGAATATCCGTGGTGACAATGGGATGTTCTATTGATCCACTTGATGTATGTTTTAGGGATCAACTTGCGGGTTTCGTGACCTTGGGAATCTATGCATAGGGGTTGGCACACGTTTTCGTCTTGACTCTCCAGTAGAAACTTTGGGGCACTCTTTGAAGTTCTTTGTGTTGGATTGAACATGATGAATCTGAAATTGTGTGATGCATATTGTGTAATCAAGCCCATGGGTACTCGTGGTGACATTGGAGTATCTAGGTGACATTAGGGTTTTGGTTGATGTGTATCTTAAGGTGTTATTTTAGTACGAACTCTAGGGCTGTTTGTGACACTTATAGGGATAGCTCATACGATTGATCGGAAAAGATAACTTTGAGGTGGTTTCGTACCCTACAATAATTTCTTCATTTGTTCTCCGCTATTTGTGACTTTGGAGTGAACTCTTTGTCACACATGAGGGATTTACATATGATTCAACTATGTCAGTATTGTTGAGAGAACTTGCACTAGTGAAAGTATGAACCCTAGGCCTTGTTTCCAAGCATTGCAATACCGTTTTTGCTCACTTTTGTTACTTGCCACCTTGCTGTTTTTATATTTTCAGATTACAAAAACCTATATCTATCATCCATATTACACTTGTATCACCATCTCTTCGCCGAACTAGTGCACCTATACAATTTACCATTGTATTGGGTGTGTTGGGGACACAAGAGACTCTTTGTTATTTGGTTGCAGGGTTGTTTGAGAGAGACCATCTTCATCCTACGCCTCCCACAGATTGATAAACCTTAGGTCATCCACTTGAGGGAAAATTGCCACTGTCCTACAAAACTCTGCGCTTGGAGGCCCAACACGAGTCTACAAGAAGAAGGCTGCGTAGTAGACATCACTCCTCATCCGAGAGGCCCGTACGGAGGACGCGGGCGCGACGACCGCGATTTCAGTCGGACCCCCCCTTCGAGGGGTGGTCTGCATGGCCAACGTCCATATGACGGAGGCTATCCGCTCGGGAGAAACCGCGAGCGGAGCCCTGTTCGACACAGAGGCTGTGATGCCTGATCCGATATCACTCAGCGAGTGGTCGATCGGAACAGATATGATAGAGACCGAGCGAGTGGCTGGGGAGTTACCGGCCTTGGGTGTTTCAGCAGATACATCCGAGAGGCAGAAATACCCCCCAATTACCGACTGGCAACCAGAATTGGAAATTTTAATGGCGAATCCAAGCCAGAGACTTGGCTCGAAGATTATCGAGTCGCTGTCCAGATCGGCGGCGGCGACGATTTTGTTGCCATGAAGCACCTTCCGCTCATATTGGAAGGGTCTGCGCGGGCGTGGCTAAATCAGTTGCCTGCCAACTGCATTTACTGTTGGGAAGACTTAGCCCGAGTGTTCGTCAAAACATTCGAAGGCACCTACAAGCGCCCGGGTGGACTGGCGGAACTCCAGCACTGCGTTTAGAAGAGCAATGAAACTCTCCGAGAGTACATTCAACGCTGGACCACGTTGCATAACACCCTGGAAAATGTCACCGAGCATCAGGCCATGTGCGCCTTCAAGGCAGGCACTCGGTATCGGGAGTTAGTCTTGAAGTTCGGTCGGTCTGGGGATCTGTCCCTCAGTCGGGCCACGGAGATTGCGAACAAGTACGCCAATGGCGAAGAAGAAGACCGCCTCCGCAGTGGCAAAGCGAGAGCCGGCAACGCCCCTCAATCGGGAGGCAACGCCGGGAAAAATCAGAAGCGGAAGGCTGACGCCTCCGGCAAAGCAGAGGTCACAGCCGTCCAAGGGCAGGGGCAAGGCAAGCCGAAGCCCAAGAAAAAGAAGAAAGAATGGATTCCCAAGAAGAAGTCCGAGTACAAATCCGACATTCTCGACCAGCCATGCGAAATTCATACCAAGACGGATGAAGAAGGCAATGTTGTGCTCCCAAAGCATACCACTCGGGAATGTCGCCTGCTCAAGCAGGAGATGGGTGCTGCTGAGCCCTCGAGTGAGAAAGTCGATGTCGAGGATGAGGGAGATACTTCCGAGTATCCGAAAGTCGACAAGGTTCTCAACATGATCTTCGCCGACGTTGAAAGTAGGAGGCAGCTGAAAGTTATCAATCAGGAGGTCAATATGGCAGTTTCGACTGCTACCAAGTACCTCAACTGGACGAAGACGCGTGTCACGTTCGACCAGTCCGATCATCCGCCCCACATTGCCACCCCTGGGAGGCAGGCGCTGGTCGTGGACCCAGCGGTAGGTGGCGTCCGACTGCGCAAGGTCCTAATGGACGGAGGCAACGGGCTTAATATCATATATGCTGACATGCTCAAGGCTATGGGCATCCCGATGTCCCGATTGAGCAAGAGCAACATGCATTTCCACGGGATCGTCCCCGGGAAGAAGGCAGAGTCACTCGGCTAGATCGCTCTGGATGTAGTATTCGGAGGCGAGAAAAACTTCCGAAAGGAAAGATTAACCTTTGAGGTGGTGGACTTCCGCAGTGCTTACCACGCCATCCTGGGTAGGCCTGCTTACGCACGTTTCATGGCCAGACCATGTTATGTGTATCGCAAGCTCAAGATGCCAGGACCTAAGGGTGTAATTACAGTCACTGGCGACCGAAAGATCGCCGAAGAGTGCCTTCAGCAGGGTACAAAGATCGCCAATGAACAAGTGCTTGCAGTCGAGCTTGAAGGGTACAAGAAAGAAGTAGATACTGCTGATCTGCTTAGATCAAAGCGGTCAGCTTCAGAATCAGCCTTCCAGTCGGCTGGCGAGACTAAGCAAATCCATGTTCATCCGAGTGACCCAAGTGCCGCCCCGACGAACATCTCCACTTCACTCAGAGACAAATAGGAAGCCGAGCTCATCCAGTTCCTCCGTGAGAACTGGGATATCTTCGCATGGAAGCCGTCTGACATGCCTGGTGTTCCCAGGGAACTGGATGAGCACTGACTCCGAACCGATCCCAAGGCCAAGCCAGTCAAGGAGTACTTGCGCCGATCCTCCGTCGAGAAGCGCAAGGCGATTGGTCAAGAGATAGCTCGGCTCCTCGCCGCCGAGTTCATTCACGAGATTTACCACTCCGAGTGGCTCGCAAATGTTGTCTTGGTACCGAAGAAAGACAAGTCACTCCGTATGTGTATTGACTTCAAACACCTCAATCGGGCCTGCCCGAAGGATCATTTTCCTTTACCTCGGATACATCAGATAGTAGACTCTACAACCGGATGCAAACGTCTGTCATTCCTGGATGCGTACTCCGGGACCACCAGATCCAAATGTATGGCCCGGATGAAATAAAAACAGCCTTCATCACCCCATTCAGGTGTTTCTGCTACATCACAATGCCATTCAGTCTGAAAAATGCTGGCGCTACTTTCCAACGCATGATACAGAAATGCTTGCGAGAGCAGATCAGTCGGAACGTGGAGGCATATATGGTATATACAACAAAACTGCCATCGTACAAATTTGTCAACCATGAAAGACTAAATTTGTCAACCATGAAAGACTAAATTTGCCATCCAGTAACACAACACTACTGATACAAAAAAGATAGTCATGCAAGTGATTGAGAGAACTAAAATTTGCCATCTAAAACATTATTTTTTTATTCTAAAAATTTTCATCATGAAAGGGAATCAGATTATTAAATCCATGTGACTATTATAAAATTTTCCAAAAATGGGCATGTCTTATAAAAAACCCGTAAATGTGCCATATAAGTAAGATTTCTTTTCCAGAAAATTGCTAGCATTGAAGGGAAATAGAAAAAAAATGTAAACTTGCATTGTGCTAATACAAACATTGTCCTAGAGGCTACCATATTTTAGATAACATAAAAATAAAAATTGACATGTGAACATTACAGAATGTTTAAATTTGCCATCACTAGTAGAAAACAGAGCTTTGGTTGAGGCCAGGATAAGGGCATTAATCCCGGTTCACTTACGAACCGGGACCAAAGGGTGCACCAGTCCCAGTTTGTGAGGCCAGGGCGCCGGCCGGGCCTCGGGGGCCATTGGTCCCGGTTCGTCTGACACTTTTGGTCCCGGTTCCAGACACGAACCGGGACCAATGGGCCTCGCTCCTGGCCCAACACCTTTAGTCCTGGTTTGTGGCTGGAACCGGGACCAAAGGTAGGTCTTCTGTCCCGGTTCTAGCCACCAACCGGGACTAAAGATAAGCTATATATACCCCCGCCCCTGCCCGCTCACTCTGTTTTTTGGCCGGCCGGCGTGTGCAGGTGTGTGTTGCTCTAGCTCTCACCTCCTATGCACATGAGGTGTTCGATGAAATGCCCGAGCCACACTTAAGCTTTCTCCTCTCCAAGCTCGACCTCCAAGCTCCATTTTCCTCAAGATTTGTCTAGGTTTGGCGGTCCGTCCTGTCCCGTCCCCGTCCTCACCGCCGTCGATCGCCCGCGCCGATCTCGTCGCCGGCACCACCGTGGTGAGCCTCTTGTTCTTATCTTCTTTCTAAAAGAAAAAAAAATTCTTACTTGTATGATTTAGATAGATACTTGTACAATTTTCTTACTTTTATTATTGTTTGTTATTATATAGTGCCATGGTTTTGGTATCCGCCCCCGTCGGCCCTCGTCCTGTCTATGATTCGGATGTGGTATATTATCTTTTATAACTATTTGTTTCATTTAGTGTTTATGACAATTATGCCGACCAACGTGACATAGATGTTTTTATCTAGGAGGTATGTGAACCGGAAATTCGAACCGACCCTCTTGTCGAGAGGTTAAATTTAGTTGAAAAAGAAAACAATTACTTGAAGAAAAAATTGAAAAGAATTGAGGAGGAGAAGATGGAATTGGAGTTGCATGTTGCCGATGTCGTCGAAGATCACAAGATCAAGATGGATGCAATGCGCTTGAAGATTAGAAAGATTAGAAAATATGCCATTCATACCGAGGCTTGGTATCATTATGCTGTTGGATCAATTGGTACCTTAGTTGCGGTTATGATCGCATTTGTTGTTGCATTTAAATGTTTTACATAGTTTCAATGTATGTTTTAATTAGATGCTCTAGAGAGCTATATGTTGTTCAATGAGAACTATGTATGAACTTTATGTATTTATTTTGGTCACTACTGTACTTTGGTTTTAATGTGATGATGAACTTCTATTAATTTGGTCACTTCTCTATTCATGATGTTCTGTAATGGTTTTTGATACACTTAATTATATAATGCACACAGATGAACCGACAATGGATGTACGGTGACCGACGCACCTCCGAGTACATTAAGGGCCTGCATAATTTTCTCGAAGTGGATGAGGCAAAGAAGCAGAATGGTTTTATGTATTGTCCATGTACTATCTATGGGAATACGAAGGATTACTCTAACTCGAAAACCCTTCACGTCCACCTGCTTGAGAAGGGTTTCATGCCACATTATAATGTTTGGACCAAGCACGGAGAAAGAGGGTTATGATGGAAGACAACGAAGAAGAAGAGGATGATGACAACTATCCACCCCCAGAATACGGTGATGCTGCAATGGGGGAAGCTGAAGATCAAGAGGAACCAGACGATGTGCCCGATGATGATCTTCGCCGGGTCATTGTTGATGCAAAGAGACAATGCCAAAGTGAAAGGGAGAAGTTGAAGTTCGATCGCATGTTAGAGGATCACAAAAAAGGGTTGTACCCAAATTGCGAAGATGACAACACAAAGCTCGGTACCACACTGGAATTGCTGCAATGGAAGGCAGACAATGGTGTATCTGACAAGGGATTTGGTTCGCTACTGAAAATAATGAAGAAGAAGCTTCCAAAGGATAACGAATTGCCCGACAGTACGTACGAAGCAAAGAAGGTTCTATGCCCTCTAGGATTGGAGGTGCAGAAGATACATGCATGCCCTAATGACTGCATCCTCTACAGTGGTGCGTACGAGGATTTGAACGCATGCCCGGTGTCGTGGGAATGTCCCTGACAATAGAACTAGTGGTACGAATGGAGGGGCGAAGTCTAGCTACGGCTCAGGTGTTTCACTCGGATGTGTACGAGTTCAGGCCCCACTCGGAAGTGGTAAAAGCCCTACGTCTCGAGCCCGGGGGCTGGTGTTGCTTTGCTTATGGGTGTATATGGGAATACAAGTGTCCGAACCTTGCTATGGCGTCCGGTGATGGCTTATATAGAGTGCGCCATCACCAGCCGAGCGCCGCATTGAATGCTAGTTAAAGCTACGTTACAGAAACTGCCGCTTTAACTAGGGCGTTACTGGTAACGCACGACCGATCAGTCCCAGAGGACGTCTCTCCATATAACTCAACGTTACGTCTGCTGGACTGTTGAGCTTTCGTTGACCGAGTGTGTCTTCAGGTACTTCCGAGTGACTCTTCTGATACGTCCGAGTGACTCTTCAGATTTGACCGAATGCACTTCTTCTTCTGAGCTTTAATGCTGATAAGGGACCATGGGTGGGCCCTAGATGTCAGGTCCATGACCCCACCCAGGGTGGACATCCTCATCAATAGCCCCCGAATCCATGAGGTTTTATCAGTCGAGTGATCGACACTCGGAAGCATCGACGATCTTTCGGAAAATCTCGAGAAACGATCATGTCGTCCCTCACTCGGCCTCAAACCAAGATGGATTCAGGATCAATGTTTTCGATGAAAACTATAATGTTGTTTAATCCGAGTGGTCAGCTGGTGCGAGCCGATCACTCGGTTCACAGGAAGGCGTCACCAGGATCATCCGCGACGTGGAGCTCACCTCCTTTGAGCACGGAGAGATTTCCGCGCGTTCGAAATCGCCGAAACTACACGTGGGCGCGCGGCGGAACGGTCGTGTCCCGAAGTTTTTGGGGAAATGGGCACGACGCCTCGATAACCGCGCCAAAAATCACGCCACGCGTCCCCGAGACCTTGAACAGTGGATTCGCAGATCTTCCTTCATTTGCGGATTGACGGCCTAAGATTGCGCCAGGTCTTCGATATAAATAGTGGAAAGTACTGTAGGGGCGAGAACGGATCTCATTTTCCCTAATCCCTCGTCTTCTCCGACGCCCACCTGTGCACCTCCCTTCTTTCTGTCGTCGAAAATTGTCTTGAGCTCGCCGGCGAAGATGCGCACGGCGTTCGCGACCGCGAAGGCCGAGCGGGCGAAGAAGAGTGCGCGCGCGTCTTCCTCCAGCGCCGGAGTGCCGGCCGGATGGACGCAAGGCGAGTGGCTCTCGTCGCGGGTGACCAAAGCCCGGATGCTCGATCTGGAGGCCCAAGGATTCATGCGCGAGGGGAGCTGGCGGCTGCCGGGGTGGGACGAAGAGGAGCCATCGCCGAAGGGGGACGAGCACGTGCTCTTGGTGACTCACCTCGAGCGAGGTTTCTCTCTGCCGCCTCACCCTTTCTTCCAAAGATTTCTGAGTTTCTTCGGCGCACAACTTCATCACCTTCCTCCCAATGCTGTTGTGTACTTAGCTGCGTATATCTCTTTGTGCGAAAACTTCTTGGGTTGCCACCCCCATTGGGGTTTGTTTAAACATCTCTTCACTTGCCGAGTGATGACCATGAAAAAACCCACTCGGTCGGAGGATAAGACCAATGTGGCCCAATTGTGCGGGGGACTCAGAATCCAGCTGCGAGGCAAGGGATGTTTTCCCAAGATGACATTCCCTGACTCGGTAAAGGGGTGGCAGGAGAACTGATTCTACTCCCACGACATTCCAGTCGGTGAGGGTCAGCCGGGCCTCCCACCATATACTTCGGATCGCATTCGGCCAGTTCCCCGACTGACAGTGACTAAGGAGGAGAAAACCGAAGTAGACATCTTAGTGATAGCGTTAGTAGCTCTGGTGTAGAAAGGTGTCAACGGCCTCGACCTGCTAGAGGTCTTTTTCCAGAGGAGGATCCAGCCACTGCAAGCCAGAGGTCACCCTATGTGGGAATACTCTGGACCGGATGATTCCACTCGAACTCACCCGGAGGAGCTCAAGGAAGAAGAGGTGGAGGCCAAGATCAAGGCGATCACACCAGCGCGTGACAACCCCAGGGGGAGCAGGCTAGTGGCTCCACTCTCATTGAAGAACCCGGCGAACGAGGTAAATTCCGAGTGTTTATCTTCGAGTGAAATTCATATATATGTTGAAATTGATCCGACTGATTCTGCTTTTCATTCGGCAGGCCTTCACACAAATGAGCAGTCTGGTGCCTCTCGTGGATAGAGGTCTGCTCGACGTTGCCAGCGATACTGACCATCCGGACGACTCGGCCGAAGCTGGAGAATATGAAGAGCCTGGCGAAGGCTAGGACGATGAGGAAGACGATGAGGAGGGCTCAGAAGACGGCGACGAAGTGGAGTCATCGCGTTCAGAAGACCGAGTGCCCGAATCTCGCTCCAAGGCGCAACATGACTCAGGAATCCGCGGTGGGGGACCCAAAGGATCGAGAACTGCCAAGCCGAGTGGATCCTCCCTTCCGACCTGTGCTTCAAAGCGTGGGTGTGGAGAGCTTGCCTCCTCTCCTGAGAAGACGATGAAGCAGCCAAAAATTGCAGCAACCAAACCTCGGAAGGCGGTCTTCATCCCGAAGATCAAGATGGCTATCCCAGTGGCTTCAGCGTAAGTGATTCTATTCTCAGAAGTTGTAGTGTATACTTGTTCGAGTGATAAAATGTTTCGAGTGTTTCCTTTGCAGAGCTGATACTTCAACTGCATCACCTGATCCCCAGACCCTGGAAAAAGAGCAGGCCGACGCTGATGTTGCGTCCTCGAAGGGTAGGTTCTGGACTCATTCGGTAATCTTGAATATATCCGAGTGTTTATTCATCTCCGAGTGGCTTGATTATTTGCAGCTCCGCGTGAAGTGATTGACCTTGACGCGAATGACAAGATTGACCCAACAGACCCTCCAGCCGACGCAGACGCCGCGATGCAGGATCCAGCGCTTGTCGATACTCTAGTGCTCACCCAAGATGCCGGCCCTGGAGCCGGGGCAGCACTCAAAACCGGAGCTTCGTCTCACTCGTTGACTCCTTCTATGCCCAACATTTTTGCGCTACACCATGTCCCGGAGGACCAAGTGGGAGTGAGCAAAGAAGCGCTAGTGCAGCTGGAGATAATGAGTGACCGACTGAAGACGGCGTATGATGCGAGTGAAGCCCTGAAGAAGAATGTCCAAGTAAGTACTCTTGTAAGTACCCTTTTCAATTTTCCGTCTTGTGAGGATCTGAATCCGAGTTTAAGTACACCCGCTGAGTGTGCTTGAGTTCCAGGGGGGGGGGCGCTGAGCACACCCACTGGGTGTAGTCCTCAAGACTGCCGTCGACTAAAGCAGTCTGCGGTAGTCTTAGAGGCCGAGTGAATATCATGCTCAATTCATCCGAATGAATACTATGTTCAATCCATCTGAATGAATACTTTGTTTTTGATTTTCCAGTGGGGGCGCGCTGAGCGCACCCACTGGGTGTAGTCCCCGAGACTGTCGTCGACTGAAGCAGTCGGCGATAGTCTTAGAGTCCGGGTCAAAGTCCTGACCAATATCCTTTGCTTTAAATCTGTTTTGCAGTCTGTTTGTGAGCTCGGAAGCCACTACAAGACTCTGGAGAAGGAGGTGCTGGACCTGCGCGTTAGCCTCGACGCTGAGAAGACCAAGAACGCCTGATTGGAAGAGGAGAAAAAGGCCATTGAAGGTAATATCTTCCTGCTGGACTGTAATGGTAGTTGCTTCTCTTCCCCATCCGACTGAATATGCTTCATCAGATTTTCGTAGAGAAAATCGTGAACTTGTCAAGAGGCTGAGGAATTCTATTTCTTTAGAAACTATGAAGACTGCTCTTGAGAAGAAGGACACCGAACTTGCGGCCGCTCAGAAGGAAGCCAGCCGAAAGGCCAAGGAGGCCGAGGAAAAACTGAAGTCAGTCGGAAAGCTGGAGGAGGAGAAGAAAGCATTGGAAGCTGCCGTCCAGAAGTCCGACGAAGAACTTGTTGAATTGAAGAAGCTGCAAACCGAGTGGCAGACCAAACTCAACCACATTGCTTCCAAGAAAGCTGAGCTAGAGGAATATGTCGAGGAATTCAGTGGCGAGGCCAATGAAAAGCTCAAAGGTAATTTTTCCGAGTGACTTTCGTTGAGCTTGGTTAAGCCGAGTGAAATTTGTATGTCTCTGACTTCTTTCTTCATTTGCCTGAATCCATCATTTTGTGACGATGTGGCGGAGGAGACGGACAAAATCGAGAAGGAACTGGACCCCACCCAGGGCTTACTCAAGGACAGTGCTACCATGAGCGTGCTCCGCTTGGAAGAGCGTGTTGAGCAAGTGGCCATGTATATCAGGGAGCTTAGCACCGCCATCTCCGTGATCGATCACGATGTTTTTCCCGACGATGAGCCCTCGAAGGATCTGGAGACCTTGTTAGCCCGAGTGAAGGCAGTGCCAAGCCGAGTGAAAGACTGGAAGAAATCTGCGGCCCGGGCCGGTGCTGACATAGCTCTCTCATTGGTCCGTATCCACTGCAAGGGGGTGGACGAGAAGAAGCTGAAGTCTCTCGAAGTGGCCAACAGGAAGAACACCAAGATTGATGACTTCATGGAGATGTTCATGGAAGCTGCCAGTCGGATAGCGGACAGCATCGACCTGGACACCTTCGTGGAAGCAGTGCCCCCGCCCGAGTGATCGTCTAGTTTGAACTCTTTTAAGTATTTGCCTCGGAATGCCGAGTGGTTGCTGTAACCATGAAACTTTATGTGAGCCTGAGGCTCCCACCGTTTGAACCTTTATCCATACCTTTCGATCCGAATGATGCAGTTCTCGTTTGTTTTGGCTTTATTCGATCTTTGGTTCCGGATGGTTCTAACTTAGGCGATGCAGAGTCGCGGCTAAGCCTCCGAGTGTGAGCGGGACCTACACTCGGAGAAATTTGTCCTTGGATGAACAATGATTGTCCTGTTCATCTTGACAACCGAGTGTGGAGGGTGTCCCACTCGGAGTAGTTATTAACTTAGGCGATGCGGGATCGCGACTAAGTCCCCGAGTGTGGGCTGGACCCTCACTCGGAGTAGTTTGTCCTTAGATGAACAATTATGGTCCTGTTCATGTTGACAACCGAGTGTGGATGATGTCCACACTCAGAGTGATTTCTAACTTAGGCGACGCAGAGCCGCGGCTAAGCCCCCGAGTGTGGGCGAGACCCTCACTCAGAGTAGTTTTTAACTTAGGCGACGCGGGGCCGCGGCTAAGTCCCCGAGTGTGGGTGAGACCTTCACTCGAAGTAGTTTGTCTTTAGATGAACAATTATGGTCCTGTTCATCTTGACAACCGAGTGTGGATGAAGTCCTCACTCAGAGTGATTTCTAACTTAGGCGACACGGAGCCGCGGCTAAGCCCCCGAGTGTGGGCGAGACCCTCACTCAGAGTAGTTTTTAACTTAGGCGACGCGGGGCCGCGGCTAAGTCCCCGAGTGTGGGTGAGACCCACACTCGGAGTAGTTTGTCCTTAGATGAACAATTATGGTCCTGATCATCTTGACAACCGAGTGTGGATGATGTCCACACTCAGAGTGATTTCTAACTTAGGTGCCGCGGAGCCGCGGCTAAGCCCCCGAGTGTGGGCGAGACCCTCACTCGGAGTAGTTTTTAAGTTAGGCGACACGGGGCCGCGGCTAAGCCCCCGAGTGCGGGTAAGACCCTCACTCGGAGTAGTTTGTCCTTAGACGAACAATGATGGTCCTGTTCATCTTGACAACCGAGGGTGGAGGATGTTCACACTCAGAGTAGTTTTTAACTTAGGCGACGCGGAGTCGCGGCTAAGCCCCCGAGTGTGGGCGAGACCCTCACTCGGAGTAGTTTGTACTTAGGCAAAATCAGGTTTGTGGCTAAGTGTTTTTCACACCCACTGGGGTAGCAGTCAAATTTCAACAAGATATAGTGAAATAAAACTTTATTCATCGAGATCACTCGGATTCATTACTGGAATGACAAACTAAAAATAGTTGTGTTCTAGGTGTAGAACTTGCGAAGCAAGTCCGCATTCCAAGTTCGGGGCTCTTCTACTCCATCTTTGATGTTGTAAAGACGGTAAGCTCCGTTATGCAAGACTTTGGAGATTGCATACGGCCCCTGCCACGGAGGCGCGAGTTTGTGGGGTCTCTGTTGATCCAGTCAGAGAACAAGATCCCCTTCTTGAAAGGCTCGGACCTAGACGTGTCTGTCATGGTAGCGCCTGAAATCTTGCTGATAAAGCATCGATCTGATGAGGGCCAGCTCTCTCTCTTCCTCCAGAAGGTCGAGGCCGTCTTGCCGAGCGATTTCAGCTTCAGCTTCGTCATAGAGTTCCACTCGGGGGGAATTGTGCTGAAGATCACTCGGTAACACTGCCTCTGACCCGTACACCATGAAGAAGGGTGTGCGCTTCGTAGAGCGGTTTGGAGTAGTCCGAATGCCCCATAAGACGGAAGGCAATTCTTCAACCCAAGCTCCAGCAGCGTATTTTAAGTCTCTCATCAATCGAGGCTTCAGGCCTTGCAGAATCATTCCGTTGGCGCGCTTGGCGTGGCCATTCGACTGCGGGTGAGCCACTGAGGCGTAATTAACCCGAATGCCTTGAGAGAAACAAAATTCCCGGAACTCATCTGCGTCAAAGTTCTTCCCATTATCTGTGATGAAATCGTGAGGCACGCCGAACCTGAAGATGATTTGCCAAATGAAACTGACGGCTGTGCCCGCATCTAAGCTCTTGATGGGCTTTGCTTCAACCCACTTGGTGAACTTGTCAACCGCGACAAGCAGATGTGTGAATCCACTCGACCCAGTCCGTAAAGGGCCGACCATATCCAGGCCCCATACTGCAAACGGCCAAGTGATCGGAATCGTCTTGAGCGCGGACGCTGGCTTGTGAGATTTGTTCTTGTAAAACTGACATCCAACACACATGTCTACCAGGTCCTTTGCTGCTTCATTGGCTCGGGGCCAATAAAAACCCGCTCGGAAAGCTTTAGCGACCAAAGTCCGGGAGGATGCATGGTGGCCGCAAGTTCCCGAGTGGACTTCATGTAAGATTTGCAATCCTTCCTCAGGGGAAATGCATTTCTGGATGACTCTTGTGGTACTTTTCTTGTACAACTGGTCTCCCATAACTTCAAATGATTTGGATCGACGAACGATCTGACGGGCTTCTTCTTCGTTTTCTGGGAGTTCTTGTCTGAGCAAATATGCCAAATAGGGTTGAGTCCACTCGGGAGTGATTACCAGCATTTTGTGGACCAGATCCACTATAGCTGGAACTTCAACCTCAGTCGGATCAGAAGGACCGACTGCTTGCGGGGGCTCCTCTGTGAAAGGATCTTCTGCAATAGTCGGAGCACGCAGATGTTCGAGGAATACGTCACTCGGGACTGCTCGCCGAGTGGATCCGATCTTAGCAAGATCGTCTGCCACTTGATTCTTCGCACGAGGGATGTGATGAAGCTCTAGGCCTTCAAAGTTCTTCTCTAGCTTCCTGACTGCGTTGCAGTATCCGGTCATTGCTGGACTCTGAATGTCCCACTCCTTCATCACTTGATTGACAACGAGGTCCGAGTCACCGTAAACCATCAACCGACGAATGCCGAGTGAGATGGCCATGCGGAGCCCGTACAGGAGGGCTTCATATTCGGCCTCATTGTTTGATGAGTCAAAATGGATCTAGAGAACATAGTTCAGTCGGTCTCCTTTGGGAGAGACGAGAACCACGCCAGCCCCCGAGCCATTGAGCATCTTGGATCCGTCGAAGAACATGGTCCAGTGTTCGGGAACACTCGGAATTGGTTGTTCCTGCTCAATCCACTCGGCCATAAAATCAACCAACGCTTGGGACTTGATTACTTTCTTAGCTTCAAATTTGATTTCCAACGGAAGGAGCTCGATTGCCCACTTCGCCACTCGGCCAGCGGCGTCTCTGTTGTGCAAGATCTCCGACAGGGGAGCGCTGCTGATGACCGTGACCGAGTGATCTTGGAAGTAATGGACTACCTTCTTGGCAGTCAGGTAAATACCATAAACCAGCTTCTGGTAGTGCGGGTACCTCTGCTTGGAAGGAGTTAGCACTTCTGAGATGTAATATATGGGTCTTTGGACTTTGAATGCTTTTCCTGGTTCTTCTCGCTCCACTGCAAGGACTGTGCTCACCACCTGGCTGGTCGCCGCGATGTACAGGAGTAAAGGTTCCTGGCTGCCCGGAGCAGCTAACATAGGCTGGATGGAAAGCAATGCCTTGAGCTCAGCGAATGCGGCTTGCGCTTCATTGGTCCACTCGAATTTATTGGATTTTTTCATCAATCGGTAGAGAGGAAGAGCCTTCTCTCCGAGTCTTGAAATGAATCGGCTCAGGCCCGCAAGGCATCCTGTCAACCTCTGCACATCATGTAAGCGCTCTGTCTGCTTCATTCGGATTATAGCGCCGATTTTATCTGGGTTAGCGTCGATCCCCCATTCGGAAACGAGAAAACCGAGTAACTTTCCGGCGGGCACTCCGAATGTACACTTAGCTGGATTCAGCTTGATCCTGAAGCGCCGTAGGTTGCGAAGGTTTCGGCAAGGTCAGTCAGGAGGTCGGAACCTTTCCTAGACTTGACCACGATATCGTCCATATAGGCCTCTACGTTCCGACTGATTTGCTTCTGCAAACACTTCTGGATCATGCGCTGAAAAGTGGCTCCAGCATTCTTCAAGCCGAATGGCATCGTGATATAGCAAAAACACCCGAATGGGGTGATGAAGGCTGTTTTTATTTCATCAGGGCCGAACATTCGGATCTGGTGGTACCCGGAGTACGCATCCAGGAACGACAGACGTTCACATCTGGCTGTTGAGTCCACTATCTGGTCTATCCTAGGTAAAGGAAAATGATCCTTCGGGCAGGCCCGATTGAGGTGTTTGAAGTCAATGCACATACGGAGTGACTTATCCTTCTTCGGCACCAGGACAACATTCGTGAGCCACTCGGAGTGGTAGATGTCGCGAATGAACTCAGCAGCAAGAAGCCGAGCTATCTCTTGACCAATCGCCTTGCGCTTCTCGACGGAGGATCGACGCAAGTACTCCTTGACTGGCTTGGCCTTGGGGTCGGTTCGGAGTTGGTGCTCAGCCAGTTCCCTGGGCACACCAGGCATGTCAGAGGGCTTCCATGCAAAGATGTCCCAGTTCTCACGGAGGAACTGGATGAGCTCGGCTTCCTATTTGTCTCCGAGTGAAGTGGAGATGTTCGTCGGGGCGGCACTCGGGTGATTCGGATGGACGTGAACTTGCTTAGTCTCACCAGACGATTGGAAAGCTGATTCTAAAGCTGGCCGCTTTGACCTGAGCAAATCAGCCGTGTCCACCTCTTTCTTGTATCCTTCAAGTTCGACTGCCAGAACTTGTTCATTGGCTATCTTCGTGCCCTGCTGAAGGCACTCTTCGGCGACTTTCCGATCGCCAGTGACTGTAATCACGCCCTTAGGCCCTGACATCTTAAGCTTGAGATACACGTAACATGGTCTGGCCATGAAACGTGCATAGGCAGGCCTACCGAGGATGGCGTGGTAAGCGCTACGGAAGTCGACCACCTCAAAGGTCAGTTTTTCCTTTCGGAAATTCTTCTCGCCGCCGAATACCACGTCCAGTGCGATCTGACCGAGTGATTCAGCCTTCTTCCCAGGGACTATCCCATGGAATTGCATGTTGCTCTTGCTTAATTGGGACATCGGGATGCCCATAGCGCTGAGCGTGTCGGCATATATGATATTTAGTCCGCTGCCTCCATGCATTAGGACTTTGTGCAATCGGACACCACCCACTGCTGGGTCAACGACCAGCGCTTGCATCCCAGGGGTAGCGATATAGGGCGGATGATCCGACTGGTCGAAGGTGACGGGCATCTTCGTCCAGTTGAGGTATTTGGTAGCAGTCGGAACCGCCACATTGACCTCCCGATTGATTACTTTGAGCTGTCTTCTGCTTTCAACGTCAGCGAAAATCACGTTGATGACTTTGTCAATTTTCGGATACTCGGAAGCATCCTCCTCATCCTCGACATCGACCTTCTCACCCGAGGGCTCGCCGCCCATCTCCTGCTTGAGCAGGCGACATTCCCGAGTGGTGTGCTTCGGAAGCACAACGTTGCCTTCTTCATCTGTCCTGGTATGAATCTGGCACGGTTGGTCAAGGATGTCGGATTTGTACTCGGACTTCTTCTTGGGAGTCCATTCTTTCTTCTTCTTCTTGGGCTTCGGCTTGCCTTGCCCCTGCCCTTGGACAGCTGCGACTTCAGCCTTGCCGGAGGCGTCAGCTTTCCGCTTATGATTCTTTCCAGCGTTGCCCCCCGATTGAGGGGCGTTGCCGGCTCTTGCTTTACCGCTTTGGAGGCGGTCTTCTTCTTCACCATTGGCGTATTTGTTTGCAATCTCCATGGCCCGATTGAGGGACAGATCCCCAGACCGACCGAACTTCAAGACTAACTCCCGATACTGAGTGCCTACCTTGAAGGCGCACACGGCCTGGTGCTCGGTGACATTCTCCACAGTGTTATGTAACGTGGTCCAGCGCTGAATGTACTCTCGGAGAGTTTCATTGTTCTTCTGAACACAGTGGTGGAGTTCCGTCAGTCCACCCGGACGCTTGTAGGTGCCTCCGAATGTTTTGACGAACTCTCGGGCCAAGTCATCCCAGCAGTAAATGCAGTTGGCGGGCAACTGATTTAGCCACGCCCGTGCAGACCCTTCCAACATAAGTGGAAGGTGCTTCATGGCTACAAAATCATTGCCGCCGCAGATCTGGACGGCGACTCGATAATCTTCGAGCCAAGTCTCTGGCTTGGACTCACCATTGAACTTTCCAATCCTGGCTGCTAGTCGGTAATTGGGGGGTATCTCCGCCTCTCGGATGTATCGGCTGAAGCATCCGAGACCAGAAACTCCCCAGCCGCTCGCTCGGTCTCTGTCGTATCTGTTCCGATCGACCACTCGCTGAGTGAATCCCGATCGGGCGTCATAGCCTCTGTGTCTGACAGGGCTCCGCTCACGGTTTCTCCCGAGTGGATAGCCCCCGTCATATGGACGTTGACCATGCGGGCCACCCCTCAGAGGGGGGGTCCGACTGAAATCGCGGACGTCGGGTCCGCGTCCTCCATACTGGCCTCTTGGATGAGGAGGAGTCCGCGGATCCCTCCTCGGTGCTAGAGGACTGTGAGCCGACTGCACAGTATCCGCCCGAGTGGATTCATTATGAATGCGCTGGTGAGATTGCGACACCTCTGAATTTTGCTGAAGGGCAGTCTTCAGTAGAGCCTGGATCTGCCGAATGCCCTCGCCTATTGCCGAGTTGGACGGCTGGATCGAATCTGTGATCCGAGTTGCCGCGGCCTGGTTCATCAAAGGGGTACTCATCGTTGGGATGGTGTACGGGCGTTCCTTTGTGAATGTCAACTGGCGGCGGCTATGGGTGGAGCTGGGAAGATCCCTTGCCGCGCGCTCGTCGAGTGACTGCTATAACTGCTCGAGACGCTCGCGCTCAGCCAGAGTGGCTTGGCGAGCGGCCTCGAGGGCTATCTGCTCGGGAGTGTTTCCCACAATGGGCGTCTGAAGAACTTCATCGTTCCTGCGCCTCATTTCCTCCCGTTGCTCCCGAGTGAGCGGTCGGGGGATGTAGCCGTTAGTACTGGCGTCACGATGATCGCCGTCTCGATCACGGGCGCCTCCGGCCGAGTACCCTGGAGGTGCAGCGTCTCGGGATGGGCCGGCCATGAAGACCTCCGCCACTTCTCCGCTGCTCTCGAAATCAGCGGCATCGGAGGAGTCATCACCCGAAGAAGGGAACAGACAGTGCACTGCCTCGTCGGCTCCGACTGCAGTCACTTGCTGCCCCGCGGCCTGCGCCGCCACAGCGTGTTTGATCCAGCGCTGCAGCCTGGAGCGCCCGGAGCGCCGGTGGAATGCCGCGAGACGTGTAGGGGAGACCGGTCGATAAGGCGTGGACGGTTGCCGGAGAAGAACTCCGAACATCGCCGCGCTAAAGTGCACTGCGCCGCGGGCGGGCATTGCCTCAACGTCAAGCGGTGCCTCCTACAGCCATGCCGAATTGTCGACGGCGAAGCTGAGTGACCCGAAGAAGATCGCGTCGCCAAAAGTGTTCATGATGAACGAGAAGATGGAAATTCCACCTCGCCATAATTCGCTAGATGCGCAGCCCCACGGTGGGCGCCAACTGTCGTGGGAATGTCCCTGACAATAGAACTAGGGGTACGAATGGAGGGGCGAAGTCTAGCTATAGCTCAGGTGTTTCACTCGGATGTGTACGAGTTCAGGCCCCACTCGGAAGTGGTAAAAGCCCTACGTCTCGAGCCCGGGGGCTGGTGTTGCTTTGCTTATGGGTGTATATGGGAATACAAGTGTCCGAACCTTGCTATGGCGTCCGGTGATGGCTTATATAGAGTGCGCCATCACCAGCCGAGCGCCGCATTGAATGCTAGTTAAAGCTACGTTATAGAAACTGCCGCTTTAACTATGGCGTTACTGGTAACGCACGACCGATCAGTCCCAGAGGACGTCTCTCCATATAACTCAACGTTACGTCTCCTGGACTGTTGAGCTTTCGTTGACCGAGTGTGGACGTAGCCATCCGAGTGTGTCTTCAGGTACTTCCGAGTGACTCTTCTGATACGTCCGAGTGACTCTTCAGATTTGACCGAATGTACTTCTTCTTCTGAGCTTTAATGCTGATAAGGGACCATGGGTGGGCCCTAGATGTCAGGTCCATGACCCCACCCAGGGTGGACATCCTCATCACCCGGTATGCTGTGCATTGCGGTATAAGATCAAACGAGATGACCCTGGTGATGTTGAGGGCCAGCACACTGGGAAGAGGGTTCCTGCCAAGACGGCATGCATCCAAAGCAGTATGAAGGTCCTGCCAGCTACGCTCTTGCCAAAGAAGAGAAGGAAATCTTCTTGGAATGCCTGCTCAGTATGAAGGTCCCGTTTGGCTTCTCATCGAATATAAAGGGAATAATAAATATGGCAGAGAAAAAGTTCCAGAACCTAAAGTCTCATGACTGCCACGTGATTATGACGCAACTGTTTCCGGTTGCATTGAGGGGGCTTCTACCGGAAAACGTTCGATTAGCCATTGTGAAGCTATGTGCATTCCTCAATGCAATCTCTCAGAAGGTAATCGATCCAGAAATCCTACCAAGGTTAAAGAGTGATTTGGTGCAATGTCTTGTCAGTTTCGAGCTGGTGTTCCCACCATCCTTCTTCAATATCATGACGCATGTCCTAGTTCATCTAGTCGACGAGATTGGCATTCTGGGCCCTGTATTTCTACACAACATGTTCCCCTTTGAGAGGTTCATGGGAGTCTTAAAGAAATATGTTCGTAACCGTGCTAGGCCAGAAGGAAGCATCTCCATGGGCCATCAAACAGAGGAAAGAATTGGGTTTTGTGTTGACTTTATTCCTGACCTTAAGCCGATTGGTCTCCCTCAATCGCGGTATGAGGGGAGACTGACTGGAAAAGGCACGCTAGGAGCGAATTCAATAATATGTAGGGACGGGCATTCTTGGTCTCAAGCACACTACACAGTTCTACAGAATTCTACCTTGGTGACCCCGTATGTCAATGAACACAAGAATATTCTGCGCTCAAAACACCCGGAGCAGTGTGACGACTGGATTACATGTGAACACATCAGGACTTTCGGCAGTTGGTTGCAAACACATCTCATGGGTAACACCACTATTGTAGATGAGCTGTACTCGTTGGCCAGGGGACCATCTTCGACTGTATTGACTTACAAAGGGTACGAGATAAATGGGAATACATTTTACACGATCGCCCAAGATAATAAAAGCACCAACCAAAACAGTGGTGTCCGCTTTGATGCAGCAATCACCAATAGGGCAAAGGACACATATTATGGTTACATAGAGGAGATATGGGAACTTGACTATGGACATGAATTTAAGGTCCCTTTGTTTCGGTGCAAATGGGTCAATCTGTCAGGAGGCGGGGTACAGATAGACCCGTAGTACGGAATGACAACTGTGGATCTCAACAATCTTGGGTAGGCAGACGAACCATTCGTCCTAGCCAATGATGTGGCGCAGGTTTTCTATGTGAAGGCCATGTCTACCAAACCGACAAAAAGAAAAGATAAGGAAGCGAATACATCATACGACGAGCCAAAGCGCCACATAGTTCTTTCAGGGAAAAGAGACATCGTGGGAGTGGAGGGCAAGACAGACATGTCTGAAGATTATGAAAAGTTTCATGAAATTCCTCCCTTCAAAGTGAAGGCTGACCCAAGCACCCTGTTAAATGATGAAGATTATCCATGGTTACGGCGCAATAAGCAAGGGACACACGCGAAGAAAAAGTGAAGAATTTCTCTCCACAACTATTCTGATGTTGGCTTTGATCTAGAATATCACTACAGTTACATGTCAAGAATTGAAATCCTTTTGTAATAGACGAGTTTTCGTTTGAAACCCTGATACTTCGAAAGAGATTGTTCATTTTGTACACGAAGTGCATCCAGTTTTTGCCGTAACCCTCTCAACTTTTTAGCACATGCTATGTGGGTGAAATGATGATACCATGCCAACTTTCAACCATTTCAGAGTTCATTTGCAGTGCTTTTCAATTCAGGGACATTTTAGCTCAAAATAAATCATGAAATGCATGAAAAACAGCAAATGAAGTCAGAAAAGGTTTGAAAAGTGATGATGTGGCTTTGAATGGTGCATATTGACTGCAGAAAAAGTCTTGAGTTCAAATATGTTGAAAAAAATTGAAATCCTTTTGTAATAGACGAGTTTTCGTGTGAAACCCGGATACTTCGAAAGAGATTGTTCATTTTGTACACGAAGTGCATCCAGTTTTTGCCGTAACCCTCTCAACTTTTTAGCACATGCTATGTGGGTGAAATGATGATACCATGCCAACTTTCAACCATTTCAGAGTTCATTTGCAGTGCTTTTCAATTCAGGGTCATTTTAGCTCAAAATAAATCATGAAATGCATGAAAAACAGCAAATGAAGTCAGAAAAGGTTTGAAAAGTGATGATGTGGCTTTGAATGGTGCATATTGAATGCATAAAAAGTCTTGAGTTCAAATATGTTGAAAAAATTGAAATCCTTTTGTAATAGACGAGTTTTCGTCTGAAACCCTGATACTTCGAAAGAGATTGTTCATTTTGTACACGAAGTGCATCCAGTTTTTGCCGTAACCCTCTCAACTTTTTAGCACATGCTATGTGGGTGAAATGATGATACCATGCCAACTTTCAACCATTTCAGAGTTCATTTGCAGTGCTTTTCAATTTGGGGTCATTTTAGCTCAAAATAAATCATGAAATGCATGAAAAATAGCAAATGAAGTCAGAAAAGGTTTGAAATGTGATGATGTGGCTTTCAATGGTGCATATTGAATGCAGAAAAAGTCTTGAGTTCAAATATGTTGAAAAAAATTGAAATCCTTTTGTAACAGACGAGTTTTCGTCCAAAACCCTGATAATTCGAAAGAGATTGTCTAGTTTATACACGAAGTGCATCCAGTTTTTGCCGTAACCCTCTCAACTTTTTAGCACATACTATGTGGGTGAAATGATGATACCATGCCAACTTTCAACCATTTCAGAGTTCATTTGCAGTGGTTTTCAATTGAGGGTCATTTTAGCTCAAAATAAATCATGAAATGCATGAAAAATAGCAAATGAAGTCAGAAAAGGATTGAAAAGTGATGATGTGGCTTTGAATGGTGCATATTGAATGCAGAAAAAGTCTTGGGTTAAAATATGTTTAAAAAATTGAAATCTCTTTGTAATAGACGTGTTTTCGTCCGATCAAAGTTATTTAACTTAATATTATATAAAATTTATGCAACTAAAATTATCAAAGTTATTTTTGTTAAAAACTTTAATAGCAAAAAGAATATTCATAAAGTATTTTTTGTTAAGAACTTTTAATATGCAAAAAAATAACATAAAAAAATAGCAAAAGTGAAAATAGATGCGAATTTATAGAGAAAATTCAACCTAAATTCAATTTTCTCTATAATTTCGCATCTATTTTCAGTAGGCTCCACAGAGCAGAAAGAGGTCGGTTAGGCCCACAGGCCTGCTTTAGAGAGGAGCTCAACGTTGCAGCCGCGGCGGGGCTTATAAACAGGTCCGGGCGCCCTTCGCTTGGCGAGGTGGGACTAAACATCCAACCGCACCGCGGCTGTGCCAGGCACAGGCCTTTGGTCCCAGTTGGTGGCTCGAACCGGGACCAATGCCACCCTTTCGTCCCGGCTCGAGCCACCAACCGGGACCAATGCCACCCTTTAGTCTCGGTTGGTGCCACCAACCGGGACCAAAGGTCTCTGCTTCCCGCCCTTTGGGCTGCTGAAATTGACCTTTAGTCCCGGTTGGTGGCATCAACCGGGACGAAAGGGGGCCTTTCGTCCCGGTTGGAGCCACCAACCGGGACTAAAGGGTTGGGTATATAAGCAGGGACTTAGGAATTTTTCAGATTTCATCTGCAGTTGCCCCCGACGACGCCGAGCACATCGACGCCGCCAGGCTGCCCGAGCTCGCCATCGACGCCCTCGCCGCCCTCTGCCCCGTCGACGCCGTCAGGCTGCTCCACCTCGCCGTCGACGCCCTCGACGCCGCCCCTGCCCCGACGCCCTCGACGCCGCCCCTGCCCTGCGCTGCCGCCGCCCCGACCCGACGCCGTCGCCGCTCCTCGCCGGTCTCCTCCGTCGCTCCGTCGCCGTCGCCGCTCCTCGCCGGTAAGGCTCCTCCCTCCTCTCTGTCCCCGTCGGCCGCGCGCGCGCGCCTCCGCCGCTCGCCCCTGCCCACCGCGCGCAGCACCGCCACCGGCCCCGCCTCCGCCCACCGCAGCACCGCCGGTGGCCCCGCGCGCATCTCCGGCGACCCCGCAGCGCCGCCCGCGCCCGACGATCTCCCTTATAATTATTTTAGTTGATTTAGTTAATTTAATTGTTTAGTTAATTTAGTTAATTTTAGTTGTTTTAGGATATACAAAAGCGGTAGTTAATTTAGTTGTTTTAGTTGTTTTTATTGTTTAGTTGTTTTTAGTTGTTTTTATTGTTTAGATGTTTAGTTGTTTTATCGTCGGTCGTCGGTGACGCGATATCGAGGAGTCCCCGACGATCGTCGGTGAGGGAGAGTACCCCCCGACGATCGTCGGTGAGGGAGAGTACCCCCCGATGATCGTCGGTGAGGGAGAGTCCCCGACGATCGTCGGTGACGCGATATGATGTTTAATTAGATGTTTAAATTTTTAGTTGCATAGCGTAGCCGTTGAGTCGACGATGCCCGGCCAGCATCCTCGTCATCGACTCGGTGGCAACCACCTGCTTGAGAGGCGCCATGTCCGCCAGCTTGGTGAGGAATCAGGGTCCCGTCGTCGACCCAGAGGTTCTTTGGTGGCGGTCACGTGGACCACTGTCGGTGCAGAGGGAGCCGGCCCCCGCTGAGGTGGTACGTTGCTGTGTCAGGGAGGAGGACGAGCACGTCCGACGCTACATGGCTGCGTTGGATGCCAGGTTCTCCAATACCTGGCAGGTTCTTCAGGGATCTCACCCGAGCTATGATCCTGTCATAGTTCCTTCTCTTTGGGTGTCCACCGCCTGCACCGCGAGACGTCAACTAGTGATGTATTAGTGATATTATATTCGATGATGTATTAGCGATACTATTCGATGATGTATTAGTGATATTATATGATCGTATTGTTGCATTGCCTTGTATTGATTTGCATATCTCATGTTTGTATATTGCCATGTTGTAATATTTGCAGAAACTATGGATCACAGAGACTTAGAAAAAGAACAGTTGTTGGGGGATATAATCCTCGCCGGAGGTGATCCCTTGTCATATCTCAACGACACCGATGGTCAGGAAGGAGAGGATGACGGCTCCGGCGATCAAACAATGGAGGAGGAAGGAGATCATGACGGCTCCGGTGACCGAATGGCGGAGGAAGGAGATCATGATCACGGCTCCGGTGACTGAACGGAGGAGGGAGCCTCAACTGTTGCAAAGTCCGACGAGGTAAGGAGACGAGGCCCGAAGAAAAGGTTGCGCCCGGATGAAAGGTTCACGATCACAGAAGTCGCAAAAGATGGCCAACCGATTGCTCCCAAGCGGACCAAGGATGCATTTGTACATCAGTGTGGAGTTGTTGTTAGGGACTATGTCTCGATCAGCACCCAGCAATGGAATAAGAATAATAAGGACCCTGAACTTTCTTATGTCCATGATAGACTGAAAGATGATCTTTGGACCGAGCTGATGACAAATTTCAGCCTACCGCGAGAGGAGGATCCGAATAACCCAGTTATAGAGCGAAAGGTCAAGGCGTTTGCTCTTAAGAAGATGGCAGAACTATTCAGGAACTGGAAGAAAGAGTTGAACACAAAGTTTGTCGAGAAAGAGGAGACTCCAGAATTCATCGGTCGATATGAGAAGATAAGAGATCAATGGCCCGAATTTGTGGCCTACAAGAAATCAGAGAAGGGTAAGAAAAGGTCACTGAGAAACAAGAAAAATGCTGCAAAGAAGAAGTATCACCATCACACGGGGTTAGGTGGCTACTACAAAGCCCGGCTGTTGCGGGACAGAGCTGAGCAAGACCTGCTTGCTAAGAATGTCCAACCAGTGACATTGCACTGACAAGATCGTTCAAGGACTTGGTTCTTCGGGGTTGGGGGAACTTTGGACCCAGAAACAGGGGAGTGTGTTTGGACGGACGAGCAACTTGCAATACCATTCCGGAAGCTTCAGGCAGCAATCAAGGCAGCGCAGGAAGGGACGTTCATTCCCGACAGAGAGAAGGACGAGCTGACAGAGGCCCTTGGGAATCTTGAACACCCTGGACGAACACGAGGCACATCAGGCTCCGTTCCGTGGGTGCATGGGTTTCCCGACAGCGGTGGTTATAGAAGCCGAGAGAGAAAGAGGAAACAGGAAGCAAGCGAAATGCAGAAGCTCAGTGCAAGATTAGCAAAACTAGAGGAACTTGAGAGCCAGCGAGCTACCGTCCAACCATCTGAGCGGCACGAAGATCCTTCCTTCGATGCTGCCCCAGAAGCTACCCCACCATCTCAGCGGAGAAGCAGCGTGGCTTCGACGGAGCTCGTTCAGCATGATTTCACGGCTCCTCGCTACCCCGTGGATAGTATCACGGAGGCTGAACATTGCGAGCTAATGACGAAATGCCAGAACCTGACCTTCAAGGCGGCGGTCGGCTCTGTTGTACCTCCTCGAGCTGAGGGAACTTTCCATTGCCGTCCGATTCCACATGGCTATGCTGTTGTGACGGTGGATGAAATAATGGATGGATTTGAGGGGCTGGAGCTTGACAACCCTACAGGTGAAGAGGATATTATTGTTCTGGAAAATGCTTTGACGAGTACCTGTCTATGGAGAAAGGAGTACATCAAGCTTACAAACTAGACGCCTCAGCAGACTCAGCCTCCTCCGGCGCGTCAGGGCACTCCGCCTCCTCCTCCTCCTCCTCCGGCGCGTCAGGGCACTCTGCCTTCTCCTTCTCCTCCTCCGGCGCGTCAGGGCACTCCGCCTCCTCCTTCGCCTCCCCTGGCGCGTCAGGGCACTCCTCCTCCTCCTCCTCCTCCTCCGGCGCGTCAGGGCACTCTGCCTCCTCTGGCGCGTCAGCAACGGCGGAAGAGATACGCCGCCGCTCCGGTGGCTAGCAGTACAATAGGTGGGAAGAAATACAAATTTGGTCCAAGCCTCAAGCTTCTTCCAAAGTTACCATATGAGAGGACTGACAAGGAAAGCGCTGAAATCAGTGAAGCCGAAGTGAAGGCCCATTTTGCACGGAAACCACCACCTCCGAAGGAAACGGTAGATCCGGTGAAAGGGAAGCACACTCTGGATGCCCTGAAGCGACCACCACCGCCTCCGCCGCAATCCAACTATGACCGCATTATTCATAAGACATATGATGAAGCGCGGCGGTCGGGAAGACTTCCAGTGCTGTAAGAGAAAAAAAACGAAGAAGTGGGAAAACAATTCCCCAGCTCGGCGAACAGGAGAAGCAATCGTGCCCCCCCGCTCAAGGTTTCTAGCGATATCGCTAATCATCCGGTGCTACTGCCCGGTACCACTCTTGGTGATTACGCGGGCGATGATGTACAATTTGAAACGGCTGAGGTTGTAGTAGAGGACTTTAGATACGAGCACGGGAAGCCTCTCGTCAAACCTGATCATCCTCATCTAACAACGATGATGCAAAAATTGCATGAGTGCTACATGAAAACCTGCAGGAAGTCTGGGACCGACAGTTTGATTGTCGGAATTAAAAAAGAGCACGACTTCATTGGAGTTGACCTGATGCCTGTTGAATTTGTGGAGTTATTTCAGTTATACAATCAAAAGGCCCTCGACAAACAACTCATGACTTGCTACTGTCTATAAGTATTACTTCTATAATTAAGTCTCTAGCTCAGCTCGTTCATTGCATGTATATATAATTATCCTCACTATATTATCCAGATTGAAGATCGTCGAATGCAAAAGAGGACAAATCTATGACATTGGGTTCATTAGCCCAAATAGCGTAAATGAATGGTCGGTACAAAAAAGAGCCAAAGATACCGAGGACAACTTGCTAGAAGCGTTCCTTCGACATCAAAACAAAAGGGAAATACTCTTTCCTTACAACTTCAAGTGAGTGTTACTGTCTTGTGCATATTCAGTTTCGCTTACTCGAGGTTAAGTTTAATTGATGAGTTATGGGTGCACAGCTTCCACTTCATTCTGCTATCCATTAAGCTTGACGGGGCATTAGTAACTGTCTTAGACTCGAGACGTAAATATCCCGAGTATTATGCAGACATGACTGCAATGCTCCAGAAGTAAGTTCAATCAATACCGGGACCATATCGGCAACTTTCGTTCATTTCCTGATATCAAGTGATCATTTTCTTTGCCGGGCAGGGTTTGGAAAAAGTTCACCACAATGGTTCCGGGTCTGAAGAAGGAGCTGCGATTTACACACCCCAAAGTAAGTAGTACTAGCTAGTTCCGCGCATCTCTCATTGATTCTAGTTTCATCAATACCATTATCATGCTTGCTTATTAGTTTGATTGAACTCTATTCTCGTAAAGTGCTTGTACCAGGCACCCGGGAATCATTTATGTGGATACTACGTATGCGAGTTCATTCGCCACTCGACATCTGAGCGGGGCTTCTCTGAGAAACAATTTGAAGTACGTAAACAATATTCACAATTTTATTTTATATATTAGCATCAATTGTGTTGAGTTTCATTCATATATATGTATTGACCCCCTTCTTTAAATTAGATCTGGCAGATGCGGGATGAACTCCTACCACATGATCGCATACGAGCAATTCAAGAGGAATTGGCGGGATTCTTTCTTGACCACGTCATACCTGAACACGGAGAATACCATGTGAAATTGCAATGGTCTTAGGTAGATGATGTTAGGGATTGTAAGAGATGTTATATTGTACATATGTAGTAGCGTCGGATAGATATACGAAAACTTGTTGTTCGACCAAGCACAGAGAAAGAGATGTCACTTCTCTCTATATATGTTCATGACGATCTTGTGTAATTAATGGTTTCCTTCATTTGCTTACTAGCTAGCGTCGAGTTCTCTCTATATGTATTGTAGCTAGCGTCGACCAAGCACAGAGAAAGAGAGGTCACTTCTCTCTATTAGCTAGCTAACACAATATGAAACCACTAAATTAACCCTCCAAAACCCCTAGACCCCCCCTTCCAAAAAAGAAAACAAAACCCCCAGCGCCTGCGAGCTGTTGACGCGTGGCTGCCTTTTGGTCCTGGTTGGTGTTACCAACCGGGACTAAAGGTCCTCCTACCTGGGCGCCCCGCAGCGGCCACGTGGAGCCCCTTTGGTCCCGGTTCGTAAGCAAACCGGGACTAAAGGTTTTGGGTATTAGTCCCGTTTGTTTTGTCCCGGTTCCAGAACCGGGACTAAAGGCCCTCTGGAACCGGGACTAGTACCCTGTTTTCTACTAGTGTTAGCTGCTCCGGGCAGCCAGGAACCTCTACTCCTGTACATCGCGGCCACTAGCCAGGTGGTGAGCACTGTCCTTGTTGTAGAGCGCGAGGAGCCGGGAAAAACATTCAAAGTGCAAAGTCCTATATACTATATCTCAGAAGTCTTGACCCCTTCCAAGCAAAGGTACCCACATTACCAAAAGCTTGTCTATGGCATTTACCTAACGGTAAAGAAGGTGGTTCATTACTTTCAAGATCACTCGGTCACAGTCGTCAGCAACGCTCCCCTGTCGGAGATTCTGCACAACAGAGACGCTGCTGGCCGAGTGGCGAAATGGGCGATCGAACTCCTGCCGCTGGAAATAAAATTTGAAGCCAAGAAAGCAATCAAGTCTCAAGCCTTGGTGGATTTTATGGCCGAATGGATGGAACAAGAGCAACCGACCCCGAGTGTCTCCGAGCACTGGACCATGTTCTTTGATGGATCTAAGATGCTCAATGGCTCGGGAGCTGGAGTCGTCCTTGTCTCTCCCAGAGGAGATAAGTTGAATTACATCCTCCAGATCCATTTTGATTTGTCAAACAATGAGGCCGAATATGAGGCCCTCCTGTATGGCCTCCGTATGGCCATCTCACTCGGCATTCGTCGTTTGATGGTCTACGGTGATTCGGACCTCGTTGTCAATCAAGTGATGAAGGAGTGGGACATTCGGAGCCCAGCTATGACCGGCTACTGCAACGCAGTCAGAAAGCTGGAGAAGAACTTTGAAGGATTGGAGCTGCATCACGTTCCTCGTGCGAAGAACCAGGCAGCAGACGACCTAGCAAAGATTGGTTCCACTCGGCGGGCAGTCCCCAAGGACATGTTCCTCGAACATCTACACGCTCCAACAATCACAGAAGATCCTTTCACAGAGGAGCCCCCGCAAGCAGTCGGTCCATCTGATCCGACTGAGGTTGAAGTTCCAGCTATAATGGATCTGGTCCACGAAATCCTGGTAATCACTCCCGAGTGGACTCAACCCTATTTGGCATACTTGCTCAGGCAAGAACTCCCCGATGATGAAGAAGAAGCCCGTCGGATCGTCCATCGATCCAAGTCATTCGAAGTTATGGGAGACCAGTTGTACAAGAAAAACACCACATGAGTCATCCAAAAATGCATCTCCCCTGAGGAAGGGCTGCAAATCTTACATGAAATCCACTCGGGAACTTGCGGCCACCATTTTTCCTCTCGGACTTTGGTTGCTAAGGCTTTCTGAGCTGGTTTTTATTGGCCCCGAGCCAATGAAGCAGCAAGGGACCTGGTGGACCTATGTGTTGGGTGTCAGTTCTACAAGAATAAGTCCCACAAGCCAGCGTCCGCGCTCAAGACGATCCCGATCACTTGGCCGTTCGCAGTATGGGGCCTCGATATGGTCGGTCCCCTGCGGACTGGGTCGAGTGGATTCACACATCTGCTCGTGGCGGTTGACAAGTTCACCAAATGGGTCGAAGCGAAGCCCATCAAGAGTTTGGGTGCAGGTACTGCCGTCAGTTTCATTCGGCAGATCATCTTCAGATTCGGCGTACCACATGATATTATCACGTATAATGGGAAGAATTTCGACTCGGAAGAGTTGCATGAATTCTGTTTCTCTCAAGGCACTCGGGTTAATTACGCCTCAGTGGCTCACCCGCAGTCGAATGGGCAGGCAGAGCACGCAAACGGAATGATTCTGCAAGGTCTGAAGCCCCGATTGATGAGAGACCTGAAGTATGCTGCTGGAGCTTGGGTTGAAGAATTGCCTTCTGTCTTATGGGGCATTCGGACAACCCCAAACCGCTCTACGAAGCGCACGCATTTCTTCATGGTATACGGATCAGAGGCTGTGCTGCCGAGTGATCGTCAGCACAATTCCCCCCGAGTGGAACTATATGATGAAGCTGAAGCCGAAGTCGCTCGGCAAGACGGCCTCGACCTTTTAGAGGAAGAGAGAGAGAGAGAGCTGGCCCTCATCAGATCGACGCTCTATCAGCAAGATCTGAGGCGTTATCATGATAGACACGTCCAGGGCCGAGCTTTTCAGGAAGGAGACCTTGTCCTCCGACTGGATCAGCAGAAACCCCATAAGCTAGCGCCTCCGTGGCAGGGGCCGTATGCAATCTCCAAAGTCTTGCACAATGGAGCTTACCGATTTTACAATATCGAAGATGGAGTAGAAGAGCCCCGGACTTGGAACGCGGACCTGCTTCGCAAGTTCTACACTTAGCACGTAACTACTTTAGTTTGTCATTCCAGAAAGGCAATCCGAGTGAATTTAACTCTTGTCACTCCGGTGAATCAGTGTCCTATGTCACCCCCAGTGGGTGTAAAACGCTTAGCTGCGATTCCGCATCGCCTAAGTTAAAAATATGTAGAGTGGACGACAAGATGGACAGGACCATCATTGTTCGCAAGAACTAATCCGAGTGCAGGTCTCACCTACACTCGGGGGCTTAGCCGCGGTCCTGCATCGCCTAAGTTAAAAATGTCTAGAGTGGGACATCCTTCTCACTCGGACGACAAGATGGACAGGACCATCATTGTTCGCAAGAACTAATCCGAGTGCAGGTCTCACCTACACTCGGGGGCTTAGCCGCGGTCCTGCATCGCCTAAGTTAAAAATGTCTAGAGTGGGACATCCTTCTCACTCGGACGACAAGATGGACAGTACCATCATTGTTTGCAAGATAATCCGAGTGCAGGTCTCACCTACACTCGGGGGCTTAGCCGCGGTCCCGCATCGCCTAAGTTAAAAATGTCTAGAGTGGGACATCCATCTCACTCGGACGACAAGATGGACAGGACCATCATTGTTCGCAAGAACTAATCCGAGTGCAGGTCTCACCTACACTCGGGGGCTTAGCCGCGGTCCCGCATCGCCTAAGTTAAAAATGTCTAGAGTGGGACATCCTTCTCACTCGGACGACAAGATGGACATGACCATCATTGTTCGCAAGAACTAATCCGAGTGCAGGTCTCACCTACACTCGGGGGCTTAGCCGCGGTCCCGCATCGCCTAAGTTAAAAATGTCTAGAGTGCGACATCCTTCTCACTCGGACGACAAGATGGACAGGACCATCATTGTTCGCAAGAACTAATCCGAGTGCAGGTCTCACCTACACTCGGGGGCTTAGCCGCGGTCCCGCATCGCCTAAGTTAAAAATGCCTAGAGTGGGACATACTTCTCACTCGGATGACAAGATGAACAGGACCATCATTGTTCGCAAGAACTAATCCGAGTGCAGGTCTCACCTACACTCGGGGGCTTAGCCGCGGTCCCGCATCACATAAGTTAAAAATGTCTAGAGTGGGACATCCTTCTTACTCGGACGACAAGATGGACATGACCATCATTGTTTGCAAGAACTAATCCGAGTGCAGGTCTTGCCTACGCTCGGGGGCTTAGTCGCGGTCCTGCATCGCCTAAGTTAAAAATGTCTAGAGTGGGGCATCCTTCTCACTCGGACGACAAGATGGACAGGACCATCATTGTTCGCAAGAACTAATCCGAGTGCAGGTCTTGCCTACACTCGGGGGCTTAGTCGCGGTCCCGCATCGCCTAAGTTAAAAATGTCTAGAGTGGGACATCCTTCTCACACAGACGACAAGATGGACAAGACCATCATTGTTCTAACGAACAATCCCGAGTGCGGGTCATGCCCATACTCGGGGACTTAGCTGCGGCTCCGCGTCGCCTAAGCACAAACGTTCAGAAAGCAAAGGTTGAACAAAACCAAGGCAAATAAAAAAATGTATCACTCGAAATAAGAGTACGGATAAAAGTCTTGACGATAGGAGCCTCGAGCTCATTCAAAGTCTTACGGTTACAGCTACCACTCGGCATTCCGAGGCAAAAGCTTAAAGAGTTTAAACCTGACGATCACTCAGCCTTAGGCACTGCTTCTACGAAGGTGTCTAGGTCGATGCTGTCCGCTATCCGAGTGGCAGCCTCCATGAACATCTCCATGAAGTCATCGATCTTGGCGTGCTTCCTGTTAGCTACCTCAAGAGACTTCAACTTCTTCTCATCCACCCCCTTGCAGTGGATACGGACTAACGAGAGGGCGATGTCAGCACCAGCCCGAGTTGCAGATTTCTTCCAGTCTTTCAGTCGGCTCGTCACCGCCTTCACTCGGGCAAGCATGGTCTCCAGGTCCTTCGAAGGTTCATCGTCAGAAAAGACGTCGCGATTGATTGCGGAGATGGCGGCGCTAAGCTCCCTGATATACAGGGCCACTTGCTCGACACGCTCTTCCAAGCGGAGCACGCCCATGGCAGCGCTGTCCTTAAGCAGACCTTGAGATGGATCCAGTTCCTTCTCAATTTTGTCTGTCTCCTCCACCACATCGTCACAAAATGCTGGATTTGGCCAAATGAAGAAAGAAGTCAGAGACAGATAAAATTCATTCGGCTCAATCACTCGGGAGCTCCATGAGAATCTCCTGGGAAAGTTACCTTTGAGCTTTTCATTGGCTTCACCATTGAATTCCTCAACATACTCCTCCAGCTCTGCTTTCTTGGCAGCGATGTGCTTGAGTTTGGTCTCCCACTCGGCGTGTGACCTCTTCAGCTCCACAAGTTCTTCCTTGGACTTCTGCACAGTGGCTTCCAAAGCTTTCTTCTCCTTCTCCAGCTTTCCGACTGTCTTCAGTTTCTCCTCGGCCTCTTTGGCCTTTCGGCTGGCTTCCTTTTGAGCGGCCGCCAGATCGACGTCCTTCTTCTCAAGAGCATTCTTCACAGTTTCTAAAGAAATAGAATTCTTCAGCCTCTGGACAAGTTTACGATTTTCTCCACGAAGATCTGATGAAGCATATTCAGTCGGATGGGGAAGGAGAGAAGTTACTGTTACAGTCGGACAAGAAGGACTTACCTTCGATTGACTTCTTCTCCTGCTCCAGTTGAGCATTTTTGGCCTTCTCGGCCTCCAGGTTGAGACGCAGCTCCTGCACCTCCTTCTGCAGAACATTATAATGGTTTTCGAGTTCGCAAACAACCTGTCCACAGGAAACAAAAGACAAACATTGGTCAGACCTTGATTCAGATTCTAAGACTCCCGCCGACTGCATCAGTCGACGGCAGCCTCGGGGACTACACCCAGTGGATGCGCTCAGCGCGCCCCCACTGGAAAATAAAGACGAGGCTCTATTTGAGCTCGTCAATGTATTGAACTCCGCGTTCACTCGGTTTTCTAGACTCCCGCCGACTGCATTAGTCGATGGCAGCCTCGGGGACTACACCCAGTGGGTGCGCTCAGCGCGCCCCCACTGGAAACCGAAACACCCAGTGGGTGTGCCCAGACGTAAACCCACTCGGGATCAAAACAAAAATCACACGGATCAAAATTTCCGACTGAGGAAGGTACTTACAAGAGTACTTACTCGGACATTCTTCTGCAATGCTTCACTCGCGTCATAAGCTGTCTTCAGCCGCTCGCTCATTACCCCCAGTTGGATCAATGCCTCTTTGGTCGCCCCCACCTGATCCTCCGGGACATGGTGTAACGTGAAGATATTGGTAGCAGGAGGAATGGGTGAAGGGGATACAGTTTCAGCCCCGAGTGCTACTCCAACCCCTGAGCTGGTCGCCTGCGCCGACGCTAAAACACTAGCAGGTGGCAGCTCCTGCATCACGACGTCTGCGTCAACAGACGACTTCGGCGGTTCGACCCTGTCGCCTGCGTCAAGGTCTATCACTTCACGCGGAGCTGCAAGCGTTCAGAAGAATAGTCAGAAACAAGCAGAAAGAAAAATGGAAATGTGCGTTCGAGTGAATCAGAAGTTTACCCTTTGAGGACGCAACATCAAGGTCAGCCTTTTCCTTCTCCAGAGATTGAGGTTCAGGCGAGGCAGTCGAAGTATCAGCACTGCAATGAAAACACTCGGAATATCATAACACTCAGATTGAGCCATGACAATAAATATCGAAGTGAAGATACTTACGCTGAGGCTACAGGAATGCTCATCTTGATCTTGGGGACAAACACGGCCTTCCGACGTTTGGAGGTGGTGATCTTGGCTTGTTTAGACGCCTTTTCGGGTGACAAGGCAGGCTCTCCACGCCCACGCTTCGAGCTGCGAGTCGGGGGAGCAGTTCCGCTCGGCTTGGTAGCACTTGAGGCTTTGGCGCGCCTTGGAACGGCTCTCGGGAACCCGTTCCTCAGAACGAGAAGACTCCGCTTCATCACCATCGTCCGAGTCGTCTTCGTCGTCACCACTTTCGCCGCTTTCGCCACTTCCTTCACCGCCCCCCGCTTCTGCAGACTCGTCCGGCTGATTGTTGTCACTTGCCACGCCAATCGGTCCTTGGTTGATGATTGGCACTGAACTGTTCATCCCTGTGAAGGCCTGATGAGTGGAAGACAGATTGGCCAGAAGAACAAGTTAGTCGGATCAGTTACATTAAATGCGTAAATATCACTCAGACTATGGCACCTCGAAGATTACCTCATTCGGTGGGTTCTCAAAGGAGAGCGGAGGCACCTGCCTGCTCCCTCTGGGGTTGTCACGTGCAGAAGAGATCACCTTGATCCTAGCTTCCACTGAGTCAGCCTTAAGTTCCTCCGAATGAGTCCAGGCGGTGTCATCCGGGCCAGTGTATGCCCACATGGGGTGAACCCTGGCTTGCAACGGTTGGAATCTCCTCTGGAGAAAGACCTCTAGCAAGTCGAGGCCATTGACACCTTTCTGCACTAAAGCCACCAGGGCTATTAGCAGGATATCTACTTCCGTTTTCTCCTCTTTGGACATGGTCAGTCGGGAAACTGCCTGAAGGCGTTCCGACGTGTAGGGAGGAAGACCCAGCTGATCATCCCCGACTGGAACATCTTGGAAATAAAATCAAGTTTCCTGCCACCTCTTCACCGAGTCTGGGAACGAAATTTTTTGGAAACAACCTTTTCCCCGCAGTTGAATCCGAAGACCCCCACACAATTGGGCTACGTTCGTCTTATCCTTTGATTGACTGGACTTTTTCACAGTCATCATTCGGCAGGTGAAAAGGTGTTTGAATAAACCCCAATGGGGATGACAACCCAGGAAATTTTCGCAAAGGGATACGAACGCAGCTAGGGAAACGATGGCATTGGGAGGAAGCTGGTGGAGTTGAGCTCTGAAAAAGTTCAGAAATCTACAGAAAAATGGATGAGCCGGAAGGGAGAAACCTCGCTCGAGGTGAGTCACCAAGAGCACATGTTCGTTGCCCTGTGGTGAAGGCTCCTCTTCGCCCTCTTCCGGCAACGTCCAAGCCCCCGCGGCGACGAGCCCTTGGCTCTCCAGCTCGAGCATGCAAGCTTCGGTGACCCGCGACTGCATCCACTCGCCCTGGGTCCATCCCGCTGGAGCGCCCGCTCTCGAGGATGATCCCCATGAGCTCTTCTTCGCCCGCTCGGCCTTGTCCGTCGCCGCCTTCGTCATCTCCGACGACTCTGGACCCGATCTACGGCGGAGGTGGGATGGATGTGTATCGCTCGGGCGGTGGAGAGGACGGAGGCGGAGGAGAGAAATGAGATCTATCTCACCGCAAACAGTACTCGCGCCCCTTATAACCCAAAGCGCGAGCGCAATCTCGGGCCGTCAATCCGCTAATGGAGCTAGATCCGCAGATCTGCTTAGCGGGGCCCTAAGGACGCGTGGCGGAAATCCTGGCGCGATAATCGAGGCGTCGTGGCCTCCGCCCCAGATTTCCGTGACATGACCGTTCGATCGTGCCGCGCGCGCTTCTTGCAGTTCAGGACGCACGGGAACTTTCTCGAATTTCAATCGGAATGAACTCCGCATTTTGAAGAACCTATCGATCTGTTCCAAATGGACCAGGCGATCGACTCTCGATTGGTCAGTCACTCGGATGGAACGACAAATCATTCGGATCATTTCTTCCGAGAAAGATCCTGAATCTTTCCAACAGAAAGATATATACAAGTTGAACCATTCCGTTAGAAAACGTTGATCCTGAATCCATCGTGGTTTGAAGTCGAGTGAAGAACGCCCAGGCCATTTCTGGACACTTCCGGGTGTCAATCACTTAACAACCAAAACCTCATGGATTCGGGGGCTACTGATGAGGATGCCTACCCTGGGTAGGGTCATAGGCCTGCCATCTGGGGCCCACCAACGGCCTCAGAATGTCTTCAAAGCCCCTGGGCAGAGATTCATTCGGACGAATATAGTCGTTCACTCGGATGCCTCATTTCACTCAGACTACTCGACGCCATTCGGACAAGCGGAAGCTCAGACGACCAGGAAGACAGAGCGTCAGTGGAAATCAAGAAGTCACACATTATGAGTTAATTCGCCAATATCAGTAACGGCAAGTTAATCAGTCGTTCCTGTAACGTATTATTCATTGACATTTAATGCCTAATCATGGCGCTCAGCCGGTGGTGGCGCACTCTGCTACTTCTTGAGCTTGCGTTGGTTTTCCCTTGAAGAGGAAAGGCTGATGCAGCAAAGTAGATAAGTATTTCCCTCAGTTGTTGAGAACCAAGGTATCAATCCAGTAGGAGATACAAGCAAGTCCCCAATCTTCGTACCTAAACAAACAATCAAACTCTTGCACCCAACGCTATAAAGGGGTTGTCAATCCCTTCACGGTTATTTGCAAGGATGAGATCTGATAGAGATAGATATAAAAGATTGCTAAAACGAAAAGTAAAACAAAAGTAAAAAGATTGCAGCGAAGTATTTTTGGTATTTTTGGTTTATAGATCTGAAAATATAATATGTAAAATAGACCCAGGGGCCATAGGTTTCACTAGAGGCTTCTCTCATGAAGGAAAATAATACGGTGGGTGAACAAATTACTGTCGAGCAATTGATAGAAAAGCGCATAGTTATGACGATATCCAAGGCAATGATTATGCATATAGGCATCACGTCCGTGTCAAGTAGACCGAAACGATTCTGCATCTACTACTATTACTCCACACATCGACCGACTCCTGCCTGCATCTAGAGTATTAAGTTCATGAAGAACAGAGTAACGCATTAGGTAAGATGACATGATGTAGAGGGATAAACTCAACCAATATGATGAAAACCCCATCTTTTTATCCTTGATGGCAACAATACAAATACGTGCCTCGCTACCCCTACTTTGTCACTGGGTGAGGACACCGCAAGATTGAACCCAAAACTAAGCACTTCTCCCATTGCAAAAATTACCAATCTAGTTGGCCAAACCAAACCAATAACTCGAAGAGACTTGCAAAGATATGAAATCATGCATATAAGAATTCAGAGAAGATTCAAATAATATTCATAGATAATCTGATCATAAACCCACAATTCATCGGATCTCGACAAACACACCGCAAAAGAGTATTACATCGGATAGATCTCCATGAAGATCATGAAGAACATGGTATTGAAGAACAAAGAGAGAGAAGAAGCCATCTAGCTACTAGCTATGGACCCGAAGGTCTGAGGTGAACTACTCACGCATCATCGGAGGGGCAATGGAGTTGATGTAGATGCCCTCCATGATCGAATCCCCCTCCGGCAGATTACCGGAAAAGGCTCCAAGATGGGATCTCACGGGAACAGAGGCTTCCGGCGGCGGAAAAGTATTTTCATGGATCTTCTTGGTATTGGGGGAATATTTGGGAATTTATAGGCGGAAGAATAGGGTTAGGAGACCTGCTGGGGGGCCACAAGCCAGGGGGTGCCCCCCCTAGGGGCGCGCCCTGGTGGCTTGTCGCCTCCCGGCAGGTCTCCTGCCTTCATCTCCAAGTCTGGCAGGTTTCTTCTGGTTCAAGAAAAATCATATCGAAGATTTTATTCCGTTTGGACTCCGTTTAATATTCCTTATCTGCAATACTCAAAAACAAGGAAAAAAACAAAAACTGACACTAGGCTCTAGATTAATAGGTTAGTCCCAAAAATAATATAAAATAGCATATTAATGCATATAAAACATCCAAAACAGATAATATAATAGCATGGAACAATCAAAAATTATAGATACATTGGAGACGTATCAAGCATCCCCAAGCTTAATTCCTTCTCGTCCTCGAGTTGGTAAATGATAAAAACAGAATTTTTGATGTGGAATGCTACCTAACATATTTATCCATGTAATATTCTTTATTGTGGCATGAATATTCAGATCCGTAAAATTCAAAACAAAAGTTTAATATTGACATAAAAACAATAATACTTCAAGCATACTAACAAGGAAATTGTGTCCTTTCGAAATAACATGGCCTTAGAAAGTTATCCCTACAAAATCATATGGTCTGGCTATACTCCATCTTCCCCACACAAAGTATTTAAATCATGCACAACCCCGATGACAAGTCAAGCAATTGTTTCACACCTTTTGTGTTCTCAAACCTTTTCAACTCTCACGCAATACATGAGCGTGAGCCATGGATATAGCACTATAGGTGGAATAGAATATGGTGGAGGTTGTGAGGAAAAAGGAGAAGATAGTCTCACATCAACTAGGCGTATCAACGGGCTATGGAGATGCCCATCAATAGATATCAATGTGAGTGAGTAGGGATTGCCATGCAACGGATGCACTAGAGCTATAAGTGTATGAAAGCTCAAATGAAGCTAAGTGGGGTGTGCATCCAACTTTCTTGCTCATGAAGACCTCGGGCATTTGAGGAAGCCCATCATTGGAGACAAAATAGGAGACTCTCTATCATGAAGATCATGGTGCTACTTTGAAGCACAAGTGTGGAAAAAGATTGTAGCATTGTCCCTTCTCTCTTTCTCTCATTTTTTTTTATTTTGGTGGGCATCTTTGACCTCATTTTTATTTATTTGGGCTTCATTGGCCTCTTTTATTATTTTTAAAGTCCGGAGACTCATCCCAACTTGTGAGGGAATCATAGCTTCCATCATCCTTTTCTCTCACGGGACAATGCTCTAATAATGAAGATCATCACACTTTTATTTACTTACAACTCAAGAATTACAACTCGATACCTAGAACAAAATATGACTCTATATGAATGCTTCCGGTGGTGCACCGGGATGTGCAATGATCTAGCCTAGCAAATGACATAAAAAAAACGGACAAGCCATGAAAACATCATGCTAGCTATCTTACGATCATGCAAAGCAATATGAAAATGATGGTGCGTGTCATGAAAAACGGAACGGTGGGAGTTGCATGGCAATATATCTCGGAATGGCTATGGAAATGCCATAATAGGTAGGTATGTTGGCTGTTTTGAGGAAGGTATATGGTGGCTGTTTTGAGGAAGGTGGGTTTAATGCACCGGCGAAAATTGCGCGATACTAGAGAGGCTAGCAAAGGTGGAAGGGTGAGAGTGCGTATAATCCATGGACTCAACATTAGTCATAAAGAACTCACATACTTATTGCAAAAGTCTATTAGTTATCGAAGCAAAGTATTAGACGCATGCTCCTAGGGGAGAGGTTGGTAGGAGTTAACCATCGCGCGCTCCCGACCCTCACACAAAGGATGACAATCGTTAAACAAATCATGCTCCGACTTCGTTACATAACGGTTCACCATACGTGCATGCTACGGGAATCACAAACTTTAACACAAGTATTTCTACCAATTCACAATTACTCACTAGCACGACTCTCATATCACCATCTTTATATCTCAAAACTATATGCAAGGAATCAAACTTCTCATAGTATTCAATGCACTTAATATGAAAGTTTTTATTATATCCCTCTTGGATGCCCATTACATTAGGACTAAATTCATAACCTAAACCAATTACCATGCTGTTTAAAGACTCTCAAAATAATATAAGTGAGGTACGAGAGTTCAATTATTTCTATAAAATAAAACACCACCGTGCTCTAAAAAGATATAAGTGAAGCACTAGAGCAACATTGCCTAGCTCAAAAGATATAAGTGAAGCACATAGAGTATTCTAATAAATTCACGATTAATGCGTGTCCCCCTCAAAAGATGTGTGCAGCAAGGATGATTGTGGCAAACTAAAAAGAAAAGACTCAAATCATACAAGACGCTCCAAGCAAAACACATATCATGTGGTGAATAAAAATATAGCCTCAAGTAAATTTACCGATGGATTGAAGACGAAAGAGGGGATGCCTTCCGGGGCATCCCCAACCTTAGGCTATTTGGTATCCTTGAATATGGCTTGGGGTGCCTTGGGCATCCCCAATCTTAGGCTCTTGCCACTCCTTATTCCATAGTCCATCAAATCTTTACCCAAAACTTGAAAACTTCACAACACAAAACTCAACAGAAAACTCGTGAGATCCGTTAGTATAAGAAAAATAAATCACCACTTTAGGTACTGTTGTGAACTCATTCTTTATTTATATTGGTGTAATATCTACTGTATTCCAACTTCTCCATGGTTCATACCCCCCGATACAACCCATAGATACATCAAAATAAGCAAACAACACAAAGAAAACAGAATCTATCTAAAACAGAACAGTCTGTAGCAATCTATAGACTTCGAATACTTCTGTAACTCCAAAAATTCTGAACAATTAGGACAATCAGGTAAATTTTTATATAAATATTGTGTAAAAATTTCAGACTCATTCGACGCTCTGGTGAATTTATAAAATTCCTGGACTGAGCGCAAAAGTTTCTGTTTTTCAGCAAAATCAAATCACAATCACCGTAGACCATCCCAAAGGTCTTACTTGGCTCAAACACTAATTAAAACAAGAAAACACAATTACTACAGAGGTAATAATGTGTAAAGCACTCAAAAACATAAGCAAAAACAAAAGCATAAAAATAAAATTGGGTTGCCTCCCAACAAGCGCTATTGTTTAACGCCCCTAGCTAGGCATAACGCAATAGATCTAGGTATTGTCATCTTTGGTATGCAATCCATAAGTAGCTCTTATAAAAGATTCATAAGGTAATTTTATTTTGTTTCTAGGAAAGTGTTCCATGCCTTTCCTTAATGGAAATTGGAATCTAATGTTTCCTTGTTTCATATCAATAATTGCACCGACCGTTCTAAGGAAATGTCTACCAAGAATAATAGGACATGTAGGATTGCAATCTATATTAAGAACAATGAAATCTACGGGCACATAATTCCTATTTGCAACAATAAGAACATCATTAATCCTTCCCATAGGTTTCTTAATGGTGGAATCCGCTAGATGCAAATTTAAAGAGCAATCATCAAATTCATGGAAACCTAGCACATCACATAAAGTTTTCGGAATCGTGGAAACGCTAGCACCCAAATCACACAAAGCATGGCACTCATAATCTTTAATTTTAATCTTAATAGTATGTTCCCACTCATCATAAAGATTCCTAGGTATAGAAACTTCCAACTCAAGTTTTTCTTCAAAAGATTTCATCATAGCATCCATGATATGTTTAGTAAAAGCTTTATTTTGATTATAAGCATGCAGAGAATTCAACATGGATTGCAACAAGGAAATACAATCAATCAAAGAACAACTATCATAATTAAAGTCCTTGAAATCCAAAAGAGTGGGTTCATTGCTATTTAAAGTTTTGACCTCTTCAATCCCACTTTTATCAATCTTAGCATTAAGATCTATAAACTCCGAATCATTAGGATGCCTTTTAACTAAAGTTGACTTATCTCCAGTCCCATATTTATCAATATTTATATTAGAAAACAAAGATTCAATAGGAGTCACATCAATCACTTTAAGATCTTCATCAATATTATCACGAGAACACACTTTTTCAAGCCATTCACGCTTAGCACGTATTCCAGCGGTTCTTTCCTTACACTCATCAATAGAAATTATCATAGCTTTTAAAGACTCATTACTATCATGCTTGGGTGGAATAGATCTAATTTTCAAAGAATCAATCTCAAGCGAAATTCTATCAACATTCCTAGCCAACTCATCAATCTTGAGCAATTTTTCTTCAATCAGAGCATTGAAACCCTTTTGCGAACTAATAAATTCTTTAATATTATTCTCAAGATCAGAGGGAATATTATTATGATTTCCATAAGAATTGTTGTAGGAATTACCATAATTATTAGAGGAATTACTAGGAAACGGCCTAGGATTGAAATTACCTCTATACGCGTTATTACCAAAATTGTTCCTACCAACAAAATTCACATCCATAGATTCATTATTATTTCCAATCAAAGAAGACAAAGGCATATCATTAGGATAAATAGGAGCACTCTTACTAGCAAACAATTTCATTAATTCATCCATCTTTTCACTCAAAGTATTTATTTCTTCAATAGCATGCACTTTTTTACTAGTAGGAGATCTTTCGGTATGCCATTGAGAGTAATTTGCCATAATATTATCTAGGAGTTTAGTAGCTTCTCCTAATGTGATCTCCATAAAAGTACCACCCACGGCGGAATCTAAAAGATTTCTAGAAGCAAAATTCAATCCCGCATATTTTTTTTGTATAATCATCCATAAACTCAAACCATGCACGGGGCAATTTCTAATCATTAGTTTCATCCTCTCCCAAGATTGTGCAACATGCTCATGATCAAGTTGCTTAAAATTCATTATATCATTCCTAAGGGAGATGATCTTAGCGGGCGGAAAGTACTTGGAAATAAGAGCATCTTTACACTTATTCCATGAATCAATACTATTTTTAGGCAAAGATGAAAACCAAGTTTTAGCACGATCTCGTAGTGAGAACGGAAATAGCTTCAATTTAACAATATCATTATCCACATCTTTCTTCTTTTGCATATCACACAACTCAACGAAAGTATTTAGATGGGATGCGGCATCTTCACTAGGAAGGCCGGAAAATTGTTCTTTCATAACAAGATTAAGCAAAGCGGCATTAATTTCATAAGATTCCGCACTAGTGGCGGGAGCAATCGGAGTACTAATAAAATCATTATTATTAGTATTGGAGAAGTCACACAACTTGGTATTCTCTTGAGTCATCGTGACAAAGCAAACAATCTAGCACACAAGCAAACAAAAAGCAAATGAAAAGACGAACGGAAGAAGGGCGAATAAAAAGGCAAATCTTTTTGGTTTTTTCTGAAAATCGTTTTAGAAGTGGGGGAGAGGAAAACAAGAGGCAAATGGCAAATAATGTAAATGCAAGAGATGAGTTTGTGATGGGTACTTGGTAGGCTTGATGTAGATCTCCCCGGCAACGGCGCCAGAAATCCTTCTTGCTACTTCTTGAGCTTGCGTTGGTTTTCCCTTGAAGAGGAACGGGTGATGCAGCAAAGTAGATAAGTATTTCCCTCAGTTGTTGAGAACCAAGGTATCAATCCAGTAGGAGATACAAGCAAGTCCCCAATCTTCGCACCTAAACAAACAATCAAACTCTTGCACCCAACGCTATAAAGGGGTTGTCAATCCCTTCACGGTTATTTGCAAGGATGAGATCTGATAGAGATAGATATAAAAGATTGCGAAAACGAAAAGTAAAACAAAAGTAAAAAGATTGCAGCGAAGTATTTTTGGTATTTTTGGTTTATAGATCTGAAAATATAATATGGAAAATAGACCCGGGGGCCATAGGTTTCACTAGAGGCTTCTCTCATGAAGGAAAATAATACGGTGGGTGAACAAATTACTGTCGAGCAATTGATAGAAAAGCGCATAGTTATGACGATATCCGAGGCAATGATTATGCATATAGGCATCACGTCCGTGTCAAGTAGACCGAAACGATTCTGCATCTACTACTATTACTCCACACATCGACCGACTCCTGCCTGCATCTAGAGTATTAAGTTCATGAAGAACAGAGTAACACATTAGGTAAGATGACATGATGTAGAGGGATAAACTCAAGCAATATGATGAAAACCCCATCTTTTTATCCTTGATGGCAACAATACAAATACATGCCTCGCTACCCCTACTTTGTCACTGGGTGAGGACACCGCAAGATTGAACCCAAAACTAAGCACTTCTCCCATTGCAAAAATTACCAATCTAGTTGGCCAAACCAAACCAATAACTCGAAGAGACTTGCAAAGATATGAAATCATGCATATAAAAATTCAGAGAAGATTCAAATAATATTCAAAGATAATCTGATCATAAACCCACAATTCATCGGATCTCGACAAACACACCGCAAAAGAGTATTACATCGGATAGATCTCCATGAAGATCATGAAGAACATGGTATTGAAGAACAAAGAGAGAGAAGAAGCCATCTAGCTACTAGCTATGGACCCGAAGGTCTGAGGTGAACTACTCACGCATCATCGGAGGGGCAATGGAGTTGATGTAGATGCCCTCCATGATCGAATCCCCCTCCGGCAGATTACCGGAAAAGGCTCTAAGATGGGATCTCAGGGGAACAAACGCTTCCGGTGGAGAAAAAGTATTTTCGTGGCTCTTTTTGGTATTGGGGGAATATTTGGGAATTTATAGGCAGAAGAATAGGGTTAGGAGACCTGCTGGGGGGCCACAAGCCAGGGGGGCGCCCCCCCTAGGGGCGCGCCCTAGTGGCTTGTCGCCTCCTGGCAGGTCTCCTGCCTTCATCTCCAAGTCTGGCAGGTTTCTTCTGGTCCAAGAAAAATCATATCGAAGATTTTATTCCGTTTGGACTCCGTTTAATATTCCTTATCTGCAATACTCAAAAACAAGGAAAAAAACAGAAACTGGCACTAGGCTCTAGATTAATAGGTTAGTCCCAAAAATAATATAAAATAGCATACTAATGCATATAAAACATCCAAAACAGATAATATAATAGCATGGAACAATAAAAAATTATAGATACGTTGGAGACGTATCACACTCTATATAAGCCACCCCCGGGCGCCGTGGCAAGGGTTCCGACCCCCTGTAATCCTATACCACCATAAGCAACACAGCAGCCTCCGGGCGCCGAGACGTAGGGCTGTTATCACTCCCGAGTGAGGCCTGAACTCGTACAAACCGAGTGTACACTTGAGCCGTAGCTAGACGTCGCCCCTTCATTCGTACCCCCTAGTACTATTGTCAGGATCATTCCCACGACAGTCACCATCAGATTTCACCTTCTCCTTTTATGTACCACAGATTGTTTAGTAGTACAATACTAATATGATATATGATTTTTTTAATTTGTAGCAGGGACAATGAAGTGGTGTGTGTGTGTGTGTGTGTCCATGATATAGATGTTTATAGGTCAACACTTATCTCATATGAAAAATTTAATTGTGTGTTATTTTCAGGTATGCCTAACCAACAAACGACGAGTTTGACTATAAGAACATCTACATTTCGGCTCCTTAAAAGTGACCCCTCATATGTCTGCGGGTTCGTCCGCAGACAGGCCCGATCACCCCTCATTTTTCATCAACTACAACCACAAACCTCTAATCTCACACCATATTTTCATACTACATCATTCAACATAAAACAAGCTATGTACTACGTAATACATAGATAAAACTACCCTAGTTCTACTTACGTCAGAGATGTCGATGACCTTCGTGCCTGCAGTGTCGGACGGACCAACCTCCTGGTCATTGGGCGTGGCCCACAACTTTGTCTCCTCATCAGAGTCCAGGTCCATGAAGACTTCCTCCAGCTCCGTGTAGGACTCGCAGAGGCAGCGGCGGTTTGCCGCGACCTCGAGCTCCGACTAGATGGACTCGAGGATGGCCTGTTGCCCCAACGCTTACTCTGCTTGGTGAGGGAGTCCTGGACTAAGGGGTCCTCGGGCCGCCAGCCTATCTCTCATAGGCCGGCTCGGTGGGCCGCTCTCTGGTTGTCACAGGAAGGGTCGGGGTATGCGGCGACCCCGTATTCTAGAAGGAAACCTCCGAAGACGTGGCGTGCACTCCAAGTCAAGATGAGAGGATTGGCGTCTTCACATCCGGCTGAAGACTTATCATGTGTAAACCCTAGGGGGTTTAGATTGTAGAGGGCAGACAAGCTCATCTAGGGTTTTGGTTACTTGATCTCGAGGTAGATCGACTCTGTAATCTTCATACACATCAATATAATCAAGCATGACGTAGGGTTTTACCTCCATAGGAGGGCCCGAACCTGGGTAAACATCGTCTCCTTCGTCCCCTGTTACCCATCGATCCTAATCTCACAGCTCGGGACCCCCTACCCGAGATCCGCCGGTTTTGACACCGACATTGGTGCTTTCATTGAGAGTTCCGCTGTGGGATCGCAAGAGGAATTGATGGCTCGCCTAATGATCAGCGATGAAGTCCGTAACGGGGGCTCTTTCGCCCCCGGACAGATTCTCGCTTTCGGCAGCATCGTGCTGCACGCCGACCCGACCGGCCACCCTGGTCAGATCGGGAGCCTCACCCCAGATCAAGAGATCAGATTCGGGAACCTTGAGTTCTCCGTAGACTCCCGGGGCGATATCTCATTCGCTGGGCTCACGATCTCGTCTGACGAGCCCGAAGTCTTCGAAGCCTTAACTTCGGATCTCCTTCTCGGCTCCGCCCTCTGGTCTATCCCTGCCGATGATCTGGCTCTTAGTCCGGATCCGGTTACAGTACCTGAGGGCCAGGGGTCGGCCCCTGCCGAACAAACTCCCTGCACGGACACATTGGAGGTTAACTTCGAAAGTCCTTTGCAGATCGATCCGGTCGAGCTCTCGACGATCAACGAGACAATAGATCGGATCCTATCAATAAAAATCGCAGACGACCCGGCCTCGACCCATGCTCAGATCGGTCTGGAGGCGGGTCATTGGGAATTTTTCGACCCACCCACCACCCACTTAGTAGCCACTATCGAAGACTTAACCGATATGCTGGACTACGCCTCCGAGGAGGCAGAAGACATGGATGAAGAGGACGGCGCCCCCGCCCCTGTCAACGCCGGGCGATGGACTGCCACCTCCACCTACGACGTCTACATGGTAGACACCCCCAAAAATAAGGGCGATCACACCCCTCAGAATAACGGCGATAAATCCGGTGAGGCGCCGTCAAGGCGTCGGAAACAGTGCAAACTATCTAAAGCGAACAAGGGAAGGAAATCCTTTGCAGGCACCGGGTAAAATGACACCCCGGAAGACCTCGGCGACCCCGAAGACCCCGAACAACCACTGGAGGAACAACAAAGGCCCGATGATCGGCGCGACACCGAGGATCCTAATGATTCCGAGGACGACAACTACCTCCCCCCTGTCGAAGAGGAGGACAGCCTGGAAGCTGAAGACCTCACCGTCCCCGACAACCCCGCGGATCAGGAACGGTTTAGGCGGCAGCTTTTAGCCACCGCCCGAAGCCTGAAGGCAAAAGAACGGTAGCTCAAAGCCGAACAGGACACCCTCAATGATAGATGGACGAGGGTCTTGGCAGCCGAAGAAGGGTACGGTACCGATCTACCGGACCAACCCAAAAGCTACCCGTGCCGGCGGCTGCTACCGCAATTCGATGATGAGGCCCTTGAAACATCGCCTCCCAGGCATACTCCATACGACCGGCCGGACCGAACTCCCCAAGGACGGGATAGAACCGCCGGTGAGGCCGAGTACAGACCTGCGGTGCCCCGCAGGAGAGGAAAAGAGCCAGCAGGGCCTGAGGACAGGTATGACTTACGACAGGACCTGGAGTACAGAGCAGGCCGCACAAGATCCATCTATAGATCTAGAGGGTACTCCCCCCCGCTAGACGGGACGGGCACCGGTCTTGGCTCGACCGTAACGATAGAGGTCGGGAACAATACCGGGCCCGACATACCGCCGATCATAGGCATGACATAGCTCGGGTCAGAGGCGCTGCCCACCCACTGTGCTTCACAGACGAGGTGATGCAGCATCAGTTCCTTGAAGGGTTTAAACCCGTTAACATAGAGCAATACGACGGGACAACAGACCCAGCCGTGTGGATTGAGGACTTCCTCTTCCACATTCATATGGCACGAGGAGATGATCTCCATGCCATCAAATATCCGCCCATAAAACTTAAGGGGCCAGCTCAGCACTGGCTAAACAGTCTTCCCGAGAATTCTATCGGGAGCTGGGAAGAGCTCAAGGATGCCTTCCGATCTAATTTCCAGGGCACTTATGTCCGGCCTCCGGACTCCTCCGACTTGAGCAATGTTGTCCAGAAAGCAGGAGAATCAGCTCGACAATTCTGGAATCGGTTCTTGACCAAGAAAAACTAGATCGTTGACTACCCGGACGACGAGGCAATAGCCTCCTTCAGACATAACATTCGGGACGAGTGGCTAGCTTGCCAGCTCGGCCAGGACAAGCCGAGGACAATGTCCGCCCTTACCTCACTTGTGACCCGCTTTTGCGCGGGTGAGGATAAGTGGCTAGCTCGACGAGGCCATAAGCCCGAAGACCCCGGCACCTCCGAAGTCCGGGATGGAAATGGGAAACCATGATGCAACAAAAACAAACGCCGGCACAACAATGGCGATGCGGAGGACACGGCCGTCAATGCCGGTTTCCGCAACCCAAAATCCGGATAGCGGAAGAAACCCTCTAAAGGAAATCAAGACGGGCCTACCACGCTGGACAAAATCATGGATAGGCCCTGCCAGATCCACGGCACCCAAGACAAGCCAGCTAACCACACCAACCGTAATTGTTGGGTATTCAAACAAGCTGGCAAAGTCGCAACCGAGGAGCAAGGCAAGAGCCCACGCAGCGAGGACGATGACGAGCCCCGCGGTCCAAGCAATGGAGGACAAAAGCAGTTCCCTCCAGAGGTAAAAACTGTGAACATGATATATGCCACTCACATACCAAAAAAGGAGAGGAAGCGCGCCCTTCGGGAGGTCTACGCCGTAGAGCCTGTAGCCCCGAAGTATAACCCATGGTTAGCTTGCCCGATCACCTTTGATCGACGGGATCATCCGACCAGTATCCGTCACGGAGGTACGGCATATAGGAAATATGCCCTAGAGCAATAATAAAAGTAGTTATTATTATATTTCCTTGCTCATGATAATCGTTTATTATCCATGCTATAATTGTATTGATTGGAAACACCGATACATGTGTGGATACATAGACAACACTGTGTCCCTAGTATGCCTCTAGTAGACTAGCTTGTTGATCAAAGATGGTCAAGGTTTCCTAGCCATAGACATAAGATGTCATTTGATAATAGGGTCACATCATTGGGAGAATGATGTGATGGACAAGACCCAATCTATGAACGTAGCATATGATCGTGTCAGTTTATTGCTATAGTTTTCTGCATGTCAAGTATCTGTTCCTATGACCATGAGATCATGCAACTCACTGACACCGGAGGAATACCTTGTGTGTATCAAACGTCACAACGTAACAGGGTGACTATAAATATGCTCTACAGGTATCTCCGAAGGTGTCTGTTGAGTTGGCATGGATCAAGACTGGGATTTGTTACTCCGTGTGACGGAGAGGTATCTCAGGGCCCACTCGGTAATACAACATCACAACAAGCCTTGCAAGCAATGTGACTAAAGTGTTAGCCATGGGATCTTGTATTACGAAACGAGTAAAGAGACTTGCCGGTAACGAGATTGAACTAGGTATAGAGATACCGACGATCGAATCTCGGGCAATTAACATACCGAAGAACAAAGGGAACAGCGTACGGGATTAACTGAATCCTTGACATAGAGGTTCAACCGATGAAGATCTTCGTAGAATATGTAGGAACCAATATGGGCATCCAGGTCCCGCTATTGGTTATTGACCGTAGAGGTGTCTCGGTCATGTCTACATAGTTCTCGAACCAGCAGGGTCTGCACACTTAAGGTTCGGTGACGTTTCTGTAGTATAGAGTTATGTATGTTGGTGACCGAAGGTTGTTCAGAGTCCCGGATGAGATCCCGGATGTCACAAGGAGCTCCGGAATGGTCCGGAGGTAAAAATTGATATATAGGAAGTCCCGTTTTTGGTCACCGGAAAAGTTTCGGGTACTTCGGTAGTGTACCGGGAGTGCCGGGAGGGTACCGGTGGACCATCGGGGGGGGGGGGGGGGCTCTTGCCCCAAAGGGTCTCATGGGCTGTGGGAGGAGTCAAACCAGCCCCTAGTGGGCTGGCCGAACCCCACACTAAGGCGCATGCGGCTAGGGGTGGGAAAAACCCAAAGGTGGAAAGGGTTTCCAAGTGGAGAGGAGGAATCCTACTCCTAGTAGGATTGGAGTAGGACTCCTCCACCTCCCACTTCGGCCGCACCTAAGGGGCAGCCCTAGGGGCGCCGGCCTCCCTCCCCTACCTCCTATATATACTAGAGGGAGAGAGGGCAAAAGCACTTCAACCCAAAAGGCCATAGTGCAGCCCTCTCTCCCGATAGATTGATTCCTCTAGTTTTCAGCAGTGCTTAGGCAAACCCCTGCTGGAATAGTTCCACCACCACCGCCGCCGCGCCGTCGCGCTGCCGGAGAAGTCATCTACCTCTCCGCTCCCTCTTTCTGGATCTAGAAGGCAGAGATCATCATCGAGCTGTACGTGTGCTGAACGCAGAGGTGCCGTCCGTTCGGTACTAGATCGTGATTGGATCAAGGGACGCTCGGCGATTTGGATCGCGAAGACGTTCGACTACATCAACCTCGTTTCTAAACGCTTCCCGCTTAGCGATCTACAAGGATATGTAGATCCACTCTCCCTCTCGTAGATGCTCATCACCATGGATAGATCTTGCGTGTGCGTAGGAAATTTTTTGTTTCCCATGCAACGTTCCCCAACAGTGGCATCATGAGCTAGGTCTATGTGTAGATGAGATCACGAGTAGAACACAAAGGAGTTTGTGGGCGTTGATATTCAGATTGCTTCCTCCCTTGGTCTTTTCTTGATTCAGCGGTATTGTGGGATGAAGCAGCCCGGACCAACATTAGTCGTACGCTTACGAGAGACCGATTCCATCAACTGACATGTAACTTCGTTGCATAAAGATCACTGGCGGGTGTCTGTTTCTCCTACTTTAGTTGGATCGGATTTGACAAAGGTGGTCCTTGAGAAGGTTGAATAGCAATTTGCGTATCACCATTGTGGTTTTTGCGTAGGTAAGAATTGTTCTTGCTAGATACCCATAGCAGCCACGTAAAACATGCAACAACAATTAGAGGACGTCTAACTTGTTTTTGCAGGGTAAGATATGGCCAATTACATGATGAGATATATGTGATGTATGATATGATCATGTATTGTATAGAATATCACGACTTGCATGTCGATGAGTACGGCAACCGGCAGGAGCCATAGGGTTGTCTTTAATTATTTTCGCCGTTTTGTTTTACTTTATCGCTATGAGTTAGCAATAGTCGTAGAAGCAACAGTTGGCGCGACAACTTCATGGCGACACATTGATGGAGATCAAGATGATGGAGATCATGGTGTCATGCCGGTGACGATGGAGATCATGCCGGTGCTTTGGAGATGGAGATCAAAAGCCCAAGTTCATGGCCATATCATGTCACTTATGATTTGCATGTGAGGTTAATCCTTTTATGCATCTTATTTTGCTTAGGACGACGGTAGCATTATAAGGTGATCCCTCAGTTAAATTTCAAGATAAAATTGTGTTCTCCTCGAGTGTGCACCATTGCGAAAGTTCATCATTTTGAGACACCACGTGATGATCGGGTGTGATAGACACTACGTTCGCATACAACGGGTGCAAGCCAGTGTTGCACGTGCGGAACACTCGGGTTAAACTTGACGAGCCTAGCATGTACAGACATGGCCTCGGAACACAAGAGACCGAAAGGTCGAACATGAGTCATATAGTAGATATGATCAACATGAAGATGTTCACCATTGAAACCACCTCAACTCACGTGATGATCAGACTTGAGTTGGTGGATTTGGATCATGTGACACTCGAATGACCGGAGGGATGTCAATTTGAGTGGGAGTTTTTAAGTAATATGATTAACTAAACTCATTATCTTGAACAATAGTCTAAGTTGTTTTTGCAAAATTTATGTTGTAGATCATGGCTCGCGCAGTAGCACCCCTGAATTTTAATGCGTTCCTAGAGAAAGCTAAGTTGAAATATGATGGAAGTAACTTTGTGGACTGGGCCCGTAATCTAAGGATTATCCTTACGGCTTCCCAAAAGTATTATGTCCTTGATGCACCGCTTGGTGATCCACCCGCTCCAATTGAGTCTCCAGACGTTGTGACCGCCTGGCATGCTCGTTCTGATGATTACTCAATGGTTCAATGTGCAATGTTGTATGGCTTAGAACCGGGACTTCAAAGACATTTTGAACGTCATGGAGCATATGATATGTTCCTAGAGTTGAAGTTTATCTTTCATAAGAATGCCCGGATCGAGAGGTATGAGACCTTCGATAAGTTCTATGCCTGTAAGATGGAGGAGAACGGGTCTGTCAGTGAACACATACTCAAAATGTCTGGGTATTCCACACGTCTAGCTGAATTGGGGATGCCCCTTCCAGCAGAGGCGATCACTGACAGAGTTCTTCAATCATTGCCACCTAGCTACAAGAGCTTCGTGTTGAACTATAACATGCACAGGATGAACAAGTCAGTCGCCGAGCTGTTTGCGATGTTGAAAGTCGCTGAGTCTGAGATTCAGAAGGAGCATCAAGTGTTGATGGTCAATAAAACCACTAGTTTCAAGAAGAATGGCAAGGGTAAGAAGGGTAACTCCAAGAAGAGTGGCAAAGCAGTTGCCCCTCCCGTGAAGAAACCCAAGGCACGACCCAAGCCAGAAACTAAGTGTTTTCATTGCAAGGGAACTGGTCACTGGAAGCGGAACTGCCCCAAGTATTTGGCTGACAAGAAGGCGGTTAACAACAAACAAGCTATATATGATATACATGTTATTGATGTGTACCTTACCAACTCTCGTTGTAGTGCCTGGGTATTTGATACCGGTGCGGTTTCTCACATTTGCAACTCAAAACAGGAACTGCGGAATAGACGGAGGCTGGCAAAGGACGAAGTGACGATGCACGTGGGAAATGGTTCCAAGGTTGATGTGATCGCCGTCGGCACGCTCGCTCTTCGATTACCATCAGGATTAGTGATGAACCTGAATAGTTGTGATTTAGTGCCTGCGTTAAGCATGAACATTATATCTGGATCTTGTTTATTGCGAGACGGTTACTCATTTAAATCAGAGAATAATGGTTGTTCTATTTATATGAGTAATATCTTTTATGGTCATGCACCCAATGTGAGGGGTTTATTCTTATTGAATCTCGATAGTGATGATACACATGTTCATAACATTGATGCCAAAAGATGTAGAGTTGATAATGATAGTACCACTTTCTTGTGGCACTGCCGTTTAGGTCATATTGGTGTAAAACGCATGAAGAAACTCCATGGTGATGGACTTTTGGAGTCACTTGATTTTGAATCACTTGACACATGTGAACCATGCCTCATGGGCAAGATGACTAAGACCCCGTTCTCTGGAACAATGGAACGGGCAAGTGACTTGTTGGAAATCATACATACTGATGTGTGCGGTCCGATGAGCATTCAGGCGCGCGGTGGATATCGTTATTTTCTCACCTTCACTGATGACTTAAGTAGATATGGGTATATTTACTTAATGAAACACAAGTCTGAAACGTTTGAAAAGTTCATGCAATTTCAGAGTGAAGTTGAGAATCATCATAACAAGAAGATTAAATTCCTACGATCTGATCATGGAGGAGAATATCTGAGTTATGAGTTTGGCAGTCACTTAAGACAGTGTGGAATTGTTTCACAATTGACACCGCCTGTAACACCACAGCGTAATGGTGTGTCCGAACGTCGTAATCGAACTTTATTGGATATGGTGCGATCTATGATGTCTCTTGCCGATTTGCCACTATCGTTTTGGGGTTATGCATTAGAGACAGCTGCATTCACTTTAAATAGGGCACCATCGAAATCCGTTGAGACGACGCCATATGAACTGTGGTTTGGTAAGGAGCCAAAGTTGGCGTTTCTTAAAGTTTGGGGATGTGATGCTTATGTCAAAAAGCTTCAGCCTGAAAAGTTGGAACCCAAAGCGGAGAAATGCGTCATCATAGGATACCCAAAAGAGACAGTTGGGTATACCTTCTATCTCAGATCCGAAGGCAAAGTGTTTGTCGCTAAAAACGGAACATTTCTTGAGAAAGAGTTTCTCTCAAAAGAATTGAGTGGGAGGAAGATAGAACTTGATGAGGTTGTTGAACCTTGACTTCAACCTGAGAGTAGCGCAGCGCAGAAAGATGTTTCTGTAGAGCCTACATCGGTTGAAGAGGAAGTTAAAGATGATGATCATGAAGCTTCGGATCAAGTTGCTATCGAACCTCGTAGGTCGACAAGGACGCGTACTGCTCCTGAGTGGTACGGCAACCCTGTCTTAGAGGTCATGTTGTTGGACAACGATGAACCTACGAGCTATGGAGAAGTGATGATGGGCCCGGATTTCGAGAAATGGTTAGAGGGCATGAAATCTGAGATGGGATCCATGTATGAAAACAAAGAATGGGCTTTGGAAGTATTACCTGAAGGGCGAAAGGCCATTCAGAACAAATGGATCTTTAAGAGGAAGACGGACGCGGACGGTAATGTCACCGTCTATAAAGCTCGACTAGTGGCAAAGGGTTTTGCTGGTTAACGGAGCATGAATTTCAAAAAATTTCCTACGCTCACGCAAGATCTATCCATGGAGGTGCATCGCTACGAGAGGGGAGAGTGTGTCTACGTACCCTCGTAGACCGTTAGCGGAAGCGTCTCACAACGCGGTTGATGTAGTCGAACAATCCTTCGAGCTCCACCGATCGAGTACCGAATGTACGGCACCTCCGAGTTCTACACACGTGCAGCTCGGTGACGATCCTCGCCTTCTTGATCCAGCAAGACGTCGAGGAAGTAGATGAGTTCTGTCAGCACGACGGCGTGGCGACGGTGACGGTGAAATTATTCCGGCAGGGCTTCGCCTAAGCTCTCCGAAAATATGACCGAGGTGGAAAACGGAGATCGGGGCACCGCACACGGCTATGGGACAATTGTGTTCTTTGGGGTGCCCCCTTGCCCCCGTATATAAAGGATGAGAGGGAGGAGGCCGGCCCCCTAGGGGTGCGCCAAGTGTGGGGAGTCCTACTAGGACTCCTTAGTCCTAGTAGGATTCCACCTCCCATACGGAGTAGGAAAGGGGGAAGGGAGAGGGAAAGGAAAAAGGGGGCTGTGCCCCCTCCCCTAGTCCAATTCGGTTTGAGCAAGGGGGGGGCGCGTGCCTCCTCACGTGGCCTGCCTCTCCTTTTCCCGTATGGCCCATTACTTCTCCCGGTGAATTCCCGTAACTCCCCGGTACTCCGAAAAATACCCGAATCACTCGGAACCTTTCCGAGGTCCGAATATAGCCTTCCAATATATGAATCTTTACCTCTCGACCATTTCGAGACTCCTCGTCATGTCCGTGATCTCATCCGGGACTCCGAACAAACTTCGGTCACCAATCACATAACTCATATAATAATAAATCGTCATCGAACCTTAAGCGTGCGGACCCTACGGGTTCGGGAATGATGTAGACATGACCGAGACGGCTCTCCGGTCAATAACCAACAGCGGAACCTGGAAGCTCATATTGGTTCCTACATATTCCACGAAGATCTTTATCGGTCGAACCTCATATGACAACATACGTTGTTCCCTTTGTCCGGCGGTATGTTACTTGCCCGAGATTCGATCGTCGGTATCCAATACCTAGTTCAATCTCGTTACCGGCAAGTCTCTTTACTCGTTCCGTAATACATCATCTTGCAACTAACTCTTTAGTCACGGTGCTTGCAAGGCTTCTGTGATGCTGTATTACCGAGAGGGCCCAGAGATACCTCTCCGATAGTCGGAGTGACAAATCCCAATCTCGATCCATGCCAACTCAACAAACACTTTCGGAGATACCTGTAGTGCACCTTTATAATCACCTAGTAACGTTGTGACGTGTGATACACCCAAAGTATTCCTACGGTATCCGGGAGTTGCATGATCTCATGGTCAGAGGAACGTGTATTTGACATAGTGAAAGCAATAGCAATAAACTGAACGATAATTTGCTATGCTAACGGTTGGGTCATGTCCATCACATCATTCTCCTAATGATGTGATCCCGTTATCAAATGACAACTCATGTCCATGGTCAGGAAACCTTGACCATCTTTTGATCAACGAGCTAGTCTAGTAGAGGCATACTAGGGACATAGTATTTGTCTATTATCCACACATGTATTTAGTTTCCGGTCAATACAATTCTAGCATGAATACTAAACCATTATCATGAACGGAGAAATATGATAATAATAAACACTTTATTAATTGCCTCTAGGGCATATTTCCAACAGTCTCCCACTTGCACTAGAGTCAATTACATTGTAATGAATCTAACACCCATCGCATTCTGGTGCTGATCATGTTTTGCTCGTGGAAGAGGTTTAGTCAACGGGTCTGCCACATTCAGATCCGTGTGTACTTTGCAAATCTCTATGTCTCCATCCTTAATCAAATTCCGAATGGAGTTGAAGTGACACTTTATATGCTTGGTTCTCTTGTGAAACCTGGGCTCCTTTGCTATAGCAATTGCTCCAGTATTGTCACATAAGATAGTCATTGGACCCGATGCACTAGGTATGACACCTAGATCGGATATGAACTCCTTCATCCAGACTCCTTCATGTGCTGCTTCGGAAGCAGCTATGTATTCCGCCTCACATGTAGATCCCGCCAAAACGCTCTGCTTGGAACTGCACCAACTGACCGCTCCACCATTAAGAATAAATACGTATCCAGATTGTGACTTAGAGTCATCTAGATCTGTGTCAAAGCTAGCATCGACGTAACCCTTTACGACGAGCTCTTTGTCACCTCCATAAACGAGAAACATGTCCTTTGTCCTTTTCAGGTACTTTAGGATATTCTTGACCGCTGTCCAGTGATCTACTCCTGGATCACTTTGGTACCTTCCCACCAAGCTAATAGCGAGGCACACATCAGGTCTGGTACACAGCATGGCATACATAATAGAGCCTATGGCTGAGGCATAGGGGATGACACTCATCTTCTCTTTGTCTTCTGCCGTGGTCGGGCTTTGAGTCTTACTCAATCTCACACCTTGCAATACAGGCAAGAACCCTTTCTTTAACTGATCCATTTTGAACTTCTTCAAAATCTTGTCAAGGTATGTGCTTTGTGAAAGTCCAATGAGGCGTCTTGATCTATCTCTATAGATCTTGATGCCTAATATGTAAGCAGCTTCTCCGAGATCCTTCATTGAAAAACTTTTGTTCAAATAACCCTTTATGCTTTCCAGAAATTCTATGTCATTTCCCATCAATAATATGTCATCCACATATAATATGAGAAATGCCACAGAGCTCCCACTCACTTTCTTGTAAATGCAAGCTTCTCCATAAGTTTGTATAAACCCAAACGCTTTGATCACTTCATCAAAGCGAGTATTCCAGCTCCGAGATGCTTGCACCAGTCCATAGATGGATCGCTGGAGCTTGCATACTTTGTTATCACCTTTAGGATCGACAAAACCTTCCGGTTGTATCATATACAATTCTTCCTTAAGGAATCCATTAAGGAATGCCGTTTTGACGTCCATTTGCCAGATTTCATAATCATAAAACGCGGCAATTGCTAACATAATTCTGACAGACTTTAGCATCGCTACGGGTGAGAAAGTCTCATCGTAGTCAACTCCTTGAACTTGCGATAACCTTTAGCAACAAGTCGTGCTTTATAGACGGTGACATTACCATCAGCATCCGTCTTCTTCTTAAAGATCCATTTATTTTCAATAGCTCGCCGTTCATCGGGCAAGTCTACCAAAGTCCACACTTTGTTCTCATACATGGATCCAATCTCGGATTTCATGGCCTCAAGCCATTTGTCAGAATCCGGTCCTGCCATCGCTTCTTCATAGTTCGAAGGTTCACCGTTGTCTAACAACATAACCTCCAAGACTGGATTTCCGTACCACTCTGGTGCGGAACGTGTCCTGGTTGACCTTCGAAGTTCTGTAGCAACTTGATCCGAAGCCTCATGATCATCATAATCAACTTCTTCTCTGGTCTGTGTTGGTGTCACAGAAATTTCTTTCTGTGGCGTACTACTATCCAGAGGAGGTACAATTACCTCATCAAGTTCTACTTTCCTCCCACTCACTTCTTTCGAGAGAAACTCCTTCTCTAGAAAGGATCCATTCTTAGCAATGAATACTTTGCCTTCGGATCTGGGGTAGAAGGTGTACCCAACGGTCTCCTTTGGGTATCCTATGAAGACGCACTTATCCGCTTTGGGTTCGAGCTTATCTGACTGAAGCCTTTTGACATAAGCATCGCATCCCCAAACTTTCAGAAACGGCAGCTTAGGTTTCTTACCAAACCACAGTTCATACGGTGTCGTCTCAACGGATTTAGACGGTGCCCTGTTTAAAGTGAATGCAGCTGTCTCTAATGCATAACCCCAAAATGATAGTGGCAAATCGGTAAGAGACATCATAGAACGCACCATATCTAATAGAGTACGATTACGACGTTCGGACACACCATTACGCTATGGTGTTCCAGGTGGCGTGAGCTGTGAAACAATTCCACATTGTTTTAAGTGATTGCCAAACTCGTAACTCAAATATTCTCCTCCACGATCAGATCGTAAGAACTTTATTTTCTTGTTACGATGGTTCTCTACTTCACTCTGAAATTCTTTGAACTTTTCAAATGTTTCAGATTTATGCTTCATCAAGTAGACATAGCCATATCTACTCAAATCATCTGTGAACGTGAGAACATAACGATATCCACCGCGCGCCTCAACACTCATCGGACCGCATACATCGGTATGTATTATTTCCAACAAGTCCGTTGCTCGCTCCATTGTTCCGGAGAACGGAGTCTTAGTCATCTTGCCTATGAGGCATGGTTCGCACGTCTCAAATGATTCATAATCAAGTGATTCCAAAAGTCCATCTGCATGGAGTTTCTTCATGCGTTTTACACCAATATGACCTAAGCGGCAGTGCCACAAATATGTGGTACTATCATTATCAATTTTGCGTCTTTTGGCATCAATATTATGGATGTGTGTATCACCACGATCGAGATTCAACAAGAATAAACCATTCACAAGCGGTGCATGACCATAAAAGATATTATTCATCAAAATAGAACAACCTTTATTCTCTGATTTAAATGAATAACCGTCTCGCAATAAACAAGATCCAGATATAATGTTCATGTTCAGCGCAGGCACCAAATAACAATTATTTAGGTTCATCACTAATCCCGAGGGTAGATGTAGAGGTAGCGTGCCGACGGCGATAACTTCAACTCTTGAACCGTTCCCGACGCGCATTGTCACCTTGTCCTTAGCCAATCTTCGTTTATTCCGTAGCTCCTGTTTCGAGTTACAAATATGAGCAACCGAACCAGTATCAAATACCCAGGTGCTACTACGAGCATTGGTAAGGTACACATCAATAACATGTATATCAAATATACCTTTGTTGACGTTGCCAGCCTTCTTATCTGCCAAATACTTGGGGCAGTTCCGCTTCCAGTGACCATTCCCCTTGCAGTAGAAACACTCAGTCTCGGGTTTGGGTCCAGACTTGGGTTTCTTCGTGGGAGCAGCAACTGATTTGCCGTTCTTCTTGAAGTTCCCCTTCTTTCCCTTGCCCTTCTTGAAACTAGTGCTCTTCTTTACCATCAACACTTGATGCTCCTTCTTGACTTCTACCTCTGTAGCTTTGAGCATAGCGAAGAGCTCGGAAATAGACTTTTCCATTCCTTGCATATTATAGTTCATCACAAAGCCCTTATAGCTTGGTGGCAGTGATTGGAGAATTCTGTCAATAACCGAATCATCTGGAAGATTAACTCCCAACTGAGTCAAGCGGTTATGTAACCCAGACATCTTGAGTATATGCTCACTGACAGAACTATTCTCCTCCATCTTACAGCTAAAGAACTTGTCGGAGACATCATATCTCTCGACCCGGCCATGAGCTTGAAATACAAGTTTCAGCTCTTGGAACATCTCATATGCTCCGTGATGCTCAAAACGTCTTTGGAGCCCCGGTTCTAAGCCGTAAAGCATGGCACACTGAACTATCGAGTAGTCATCAACACGTGTCTGCCAGTCGTTTATAACGTCGACAGACGAGGGAGGGGGCGCGACACCTAGCGGTGCATCAAGGACATAAGCCTTCTGTGCAGCAATGAGGATGATCCTCAGATTACGGACCCAGTCCGTATAGTTGCTTCCATCATCTTTCAACTTAGCTTTCTCTAGGAACGCATTAAAATTCAGTGGAACTACAGCGCGGGCCATTGATCTACAACATACAATTGCAAAGATTATTTAGACTATGTTCATGATAATCGAAGTTCAATTAATCAAATTATTTAAGAACTCCCACTTAGATTAACATCCCTCAAGTTGTCTAAGTGTAACATGATCCACATCAACTAAGCGACGTCCGATCATCACATGAGGTGGATCAGTTATCAATGGTGAACATCTTTCATGTTGATCATATCTACTATATGACTCATGTTCGACCTTTCGGTCTCTTGTGTTCCGAGGCCATATCTGTATATGCTTGGCTCATCAAGTTTAACCCAAGTATTCTGCGTGTGTAAAACTGGCTTACACCCGTTGTATGCGAACGAAAGAATCCATCACACCCGATCATCACGTGGTGCTTAGAAGCGTCGAACCTTCGCAACGGTGCATACTAGGGGAGAACACTTATCTTGAAATTTAGTGAAGGGATCATCTTATAATGCTACCGTCGTCCTAAGCAAAATAAGATGCATAAAAGGATTAACATCACATGCAATTCAATATATGTGACATGATATGGCCATCATCGTCTTGTGCTTTTGATCTCCATCAGCCAAGCACCGTCATGATCTCCATCGTCACCGGATTGACACCATGATCTCCATTGTAGCGTCGTGACACCTTGATCTCCATCGCAGCGTCGTGGTCGTCTCGCCGGCTATTGCTACTACTACTACTGCTAACTCATAGCGGTAAAGAAAAGCAATTACATAGCGTTGGCATTGCATACAATAAAGAGACAACCATAAGGCTCCTGCCGGTTGCCTGATAACTTACAAAACATGATCATCTCATACAACAACTTATATCACATCATGTCTTGACCATATCACATCACCAGCATACCCTGCAAAAACAAGTTAGACGTCCTCTACTTTGTTGTTGCAAGTTTTACGTGGCTGCTACGGGTTTGCAAGAACCGTTCTTACCTACGCAAAACCACAACGTGGTGTAGTGATTGCTTTTTGATCTTCTAAAAGAACCCTCTTCATTGAAACCGATTCAACTAAAGTGAGAGAGACAGACACCCGCCAGTCACCTTTATGCAACGAGTGCACTTAGCGGTGAAACCTGTCTCGCGTAAGCGTACGCGTAATGTCGGTCTGGGCCGCTTCATCTCACAATACCGCCGAATCAAGTAAGAACTAGTAACGGCAAGCAATATGTATACACCCACGCCCACAACTCACTTGTGTTCTACTCGTGCAAAACACATCTACTCATAGACCTGGCTCGGATGCCACTGTTGGTTAACGGAGCATGAATTTCAAAAAATTTCCTACGCTCATGCAAGATCTATCCATGGAGATGCATCGCTACGAGAGGGGAGAGTGTGTCTACATACCCTCATAGACCGTTAGTGGAAGCGTCTCACAACGCGGTTGATGTAGTCGAACAATCCTTCGAGCTCCACCGATCGAGTACCGAACTTACGGCACCTCCGAGTTCTACACACGTGCAGCTCGGTGACGATCCTCGCCTTCTTGATCCAGCAAGACGTCGATGAAGTAGATGAGTTCTGTCAGCACGACGGCGTGGCGACGGTGACGGTGAAATTATTCCGGCAGGGCTTCGCCTAAGCTCTCCGAAAATATGACCGAGGTGGAAAACGGAGATCGGGGCACCGCACACGGCTATGGGACAATTGTGTTCTTTGGGGTGCCCCCTTGCCCCCGTATATAAAGGATGAGAGGGAGGAGGCCGGCCCCCTAGGGGTGCGCCAAGTATGGGGAGTCCTACTAGGACTCCTTAGTCCTAGTAGGATTCCACCTCCCATACGGAGTAGGAAAGGGGGAAGGGAGAGGGAAAGGAAAAAGGGGGCTGCGCCCCCTCCCCTAGTCCAATTCGGTTTGGGCAAGGGGGGGCGCGCGCCTCCTCACGTGGCCTGCCTCTCCTTTTCCCGTATGGCCCAATAAGGCCCATTACTTCTCCCGGTGAATTCCCGTAACTCCCCGGTACTCCGAAAAATACCCGAATCACTCGGAACCTTTCTGACGTCCGAATATAGCCTTCCAATATTTGAATCTTTACCTCTCGACCATTTCGAGACTCCTCGTCATGTCCGTGATCTCATCCGGGACTCCGAACAAACTTCGGTCACCAATCACATAACTCATATAATAATAAATCGTCATCGAACCTTAAGCGTGCGGACCCTACGGGTTCGGGAATGATGTAGACATGACCGAGACGGCTCTCCGGTCAATAACCAACAGCGGAACCTGGATGCTCATATTGGTTATATTCCACGAAGATCTTTATCGGTCGAACCTCATATGACAACATACGTTGTTCCCTTTGTCCGGCGGTATGTTACTTGCCCGAGATTCGATCGTCGGTATCCAATACCTAGTTCAATCTCGTTACTGGCAAGTCTCTTTACTCGTTCCGTAATACATCATCTTGCAACTAACTCTTTAGTCACGGTGCTTGCAAGGCTTCTGTGATGCTGTATTACCGAGAGGGCCCAGAGATACCTCTCTGATAGTCGGAGTGACAAATCCCAATCTCGATCCATGCCAACTCAACAAACACTTTCGGAGATACATGTAGTGCACCTTTATAATCACCCAGTAACGTTGTGACGTTTGATACACCCAAAGTTTTCCTACGGTATCCGGGAGTTGCATGATCTCATGGTCAGAGGAACGTGTATTTGACATAGTGAAAGCAATAGCAATAAACTGAACGATCATTTGCTATGCTAACGGTTGGGTCATGTCCATCACATCATTCTCCTAATGATGTGATCCCGTTATCAAATGACAACTCATGTCCATGGTCAGGAAACCTTGACCATCTTTTGATCAACGAGCTAGTCTAGTAGAGGCATAGTAGGGACATAGTATTTGTCTATTATCCACACATGTATTTAGTTTCCGGTCAATACAATTCTAGCATGAATAATAAACCATTATCATGAACGGAGAAATATGATAATAATAAACACTTTATTAATTGCCTCTAGGGCATATTTCCAACAGGTTTTTCACAAGTTCAAGGAGTTGACTACGATGAGACCTTCTCACCCGTAGCGATGCTTAAGTCCGTCAGAATCATGTTAGCAATAGTTGCCTTTTTCGATTATGAAATTTGGCAGATGGATGTCAAAACAACGTTCCTTAACGGTTTTCTTAAGGAAGAGTTGTATATGATGCAACCAGAAGGATTTGTCGATCTAGAGAATGCTGACAAAGTTTGCAAACTCCAGCGATCCATTTATGGACAGGTGCAAGCATCTCAGAGTTGGAATCTTCGCTTTGATGAGGTGATCTAAGCGTTCGGGTTTATACTAGTTTACGGAGAAGCTTGTATTTACAAGAAAGTGAGTGGGAGCTCTATAGCATTTCTAATATTATATGTGGATGACATATTGCTGATTGGAAACAATATAGAAATGTTGGAAAGCGTGAAGGAATATTTGAACAAGAGTTTTTCAATGAAGGACCTAGGAGAAGCTGCGTTCATATTAGGCATCAAGATCTATAGAGATAGATCGAGACGCTTAATAGGACTTTCACAGAGCACATACCTTGACAAAGTTTTGAAGAAGTTCAAAATGGATCAGTCCAAGAAGGGGTTCTTGCCTGTATTGCAAGGTGTGAAGTTGAGTAAGACTCAATGCCCAATGACTGCAGAAGATAGAGAAAAGATGAGTGTCGTCCCCTATGCTAAAGCCATAGGCTCTATCATGTATGTAATGCTGTGGACAAGACCCGATGTCAGCCTTGCCATAAGTATGGCTGGAAGGTTTCAAAGTGATCCAGGAATGGAACACTGGACGGCGGTCAAGAATATCCTGAAGTACCTGAAAAGGACTAAGGACATGTTTCTCGTTTATGGAGGTGATCAAGAGCTCGTCGTAAAGGGTTACGTCGATGCAAGCTTTGACACTGATCCGGATGACTCTAAGTCGCAAACCGGATACGTATTTATTCTCAATGGGGGTGCGGTAAGCTGGTGCAGTTCCAAGCAAAGCGTGGTAGCTGATTCTACATGCGAAGCGGAGTACATCGATGCCTCGAAGGCGGCGAAGGAAGGTGTTTGTATGAAGGAGTTCATGGCAGATCTTGGAGTAGGGCCTAGTGCACTAAACCCAATGACTCTGTTCTGTGACAACACCGGTGCCATTGCTCTAGCCAAGGAACCAAGGTTTTACAAGAGGACCAGACACATAAAGCGACGTTTCAATTCCATCCGCGATTACATCAAGGAGGACGACATAAATATTTGCAAAGTGCACACGGATCTGAATGTTGCAGATCCGATGAGTAAACCTCTACCAAGGGCTAAACATGATCAACACCAGAACTGTATGGGTGTTAGATTCATTACAATGTAAATCACGTAGTGATGTGAGCTAGATTATTGACTCTAGTGCAAGTGGGAGACTATTGGAAATATACCCTAGAGGCAATAATAAAAGTAGTTATTATTATATTTCCTTGTTCATGATGATCGTTTATTATCCATGCTATAATTGTATTGATTGGAAACACCGATACATGTGTGGATACATAGACAACACTGTGTCCCTAGTATGCCTCTAGTAGACTAGCTTGTTGATCAAAGATGGTCAAGGTTTCCTAGCCATAGAGATGAGATGTCATTTGATAACAGGGTCACATCATTGGGAGAATGATGTGATGGACAAGACCCAAACTATGAACGTAGCATATGATCTTGTCAGTTTATTGCTATAGTTTTCTGCATGTCAAGTATCTGTTCCTATGACCATGAGATCATGCAACTCACTGACACCGAAGGAATACCTTGTGTGTATCAAACGTCACAACGTAACTGGGTGACTATAAAGATGCACTACAGGTATCTCCAAAGGTGTCTGTTGAGTTGGCATGGATCAAGACTAGGATTTGTTACTCCGTGTGACGGAGAGGTATCTCAGGGCCCACTTGGTAATACAACATCACAACAAGCCTTGCAAGCAATGTGACTAAAGTGTTAGCCACGGGATCTTGTATTACGGAACGAGTAAAGAGACTTGCCGGTAACGAGATTGAAATAGGTATAGAGATACCGACGATCGAATCTCGGGCAAGTAACATACCGAAGAACAAAGGGAACAGCGTACGGGATTAACTGAATCCTTGACATAGAGGTTCAACCGATGAAGATCTTCATAGAATATGTAGGAACCAATATGGGCATCCAGGTCCCGCTATTGGTTATTGACCGTAGAGGTGTCTCGGTCATGTCTACATAGTTCTCGAACCCGCAGGGTCTGCACACTTAAGGTTCGATGACGTTTCGGTAGTATAGAGTTATGTATGGTGGTGACCGAAGGTTGTTCGGAGTCCCGGATGAGATCCCGGACGTCACGAGGAGCTCTGGAATGGTCCGGAGGTAAAGAGTGATATATAGGAAGTCCTGTTTTTGGTCACCGGAAAAGTTTCGGGTACTTCGGTAGTGTACCGGGAGTGCCGGGAGGGTACCGGGGGACCATCGGGGGGGGCCCTCTCGCCCCAAAGGGTCTCATGGGCTGTGGGAGGAGTCAAACCAGCCCCTAGTAGGCTGGCCGACCCCCCCCCCCCACTAAGGCCCATATGGCTAGGGGTGGGAAAAACCCAAAGGTGGAAAGGGTTTCCAAGTGGAGAGGCGGAATCCTACTCCTAGTAGGATTGGAGTAGGACTCCTGCACCTCCCAATTCGGCCGCACCAAAGGGGCAGCCCTAGGGGCGCCGGCCTCCCTCCCCTCCCTCCTATATATACTAGAGGGAGAGAGGGCAAAAGCACTTCAACCCAAAAGGCCATAGTGCAGCCCTCTCTCCCGATAGATTGATTCCTCTAGTTTTCAGCAGTGATTCCTCTAGTCGCGCTGCCGGAGAACTCATCTACCTCTCCGCTCCCTCTTGCTGGATCAAGAAGGCGGAGATCGTCATCGAGCTGTACGTGTGCTGAACGCGGAGGTGCCGTCCGTTCGGTACTAGATCATGATTGGATCACGGGACGCTCGGCGATTTGGATCGCGAAGACGTTCGACTACATCAACCGCGTTTCTAAACGCTTCCCGCTTAGCGATCAACAAGGGTTTGTAGATCCACTCCCCCTCTCGTAGATGCTCATCACCATGGATAGATCTTGCGTGTGCGTAGGAAATTTTTTGTTTCCCATGCAACGTTCCCCAACACGGCAGCCCTCGTCCTAGACCCCATTATCGATGGGTATCACCTCACTAGAGTCCTCATGGATCTTTAAAGGAGTAATTCCAGGCGTCGAAGCCCGCTGCTCGGGCACCGTGAATCTGGAAGTAGTGTTCGGCTCTCCCGACAACTTCCGCAGCGAGGACTTGATCTTCGACATTGTCCCCTTTCGCAGCGGTTATCACGCCCTACTCGGCCGCACGGCATTCGCTCGCTTTAACGCCGTCCCCCACTACGCGTACGTGAAGCTCAAGATGCCCGGCCCCAAGGGGGTCATTACTGTTAACGGCAACACAGAGCGCTCTCTCCGAACTGAGGAGCACACAGCGGCCCTGGCAGCCGAATTCCAGCACGGCGATGGTAGGCTGACGCCCAAATCAGCCATAAAGGCACGTCATGATAGCAAACGAGTTCGGTCTCAAACCGAACTCCTGGAATCATCTTCCGCCCAACAAAAATAGGGATACGCCCCCACAGCACAGCCCTAGTTCCCATGAAATATGTGCCAAGAAGGCATAACTTCGCGCTCAAAATACCATGGCTGCTGTGGGGACCCACTATGAAAGGCAAAGTATTCGGCTGGACCGAACTACTGCCAACGAATGTCTTCGGACAAACCACAGGTACCATCTAGGACCTCCCACGCGTAAAGCTCGTCAACACTTCGGCAACTTCTCAAGATCTTCTTCCCAAGGTTCGTTCGCTGATAGCAATCACCTTTAAAGGAACGCAACCCCCTCGGGGGCAAAGGAGCAGACATGCGACAGGGTAAATCGAGGACGTCAAGCCACCTATCGAAGACCCTGGGTAAAACCTCTCCTTTGTAAATTTCATTTTTCATTTCAAAATACCTGTAACAGTTGCTTCGGCAGATTGAGTTGTAAGAATTCGTCAGAAATAAAGACTATCTTTTATGGCCTCCTCGCTATATCTTATGTCACACACTCTGTTCTCTTCTCACCAACGCCGATAGCACAGCTGTTCGGTACATGTTGCGATGCGACCGGCTAATAGACCGGGGGCTTGACTATAAAATCACCCCAAGCATCACCCCGACACTATTGTTTATGTGTTCGGTATCTTGCATGTTGCGTTATATGAATCGGTTCCGAACTATGTCTTGGGTCAATGGTTGGGTTGCCCGGCTCCTGTGTTTGCCCTCTTACGTTCCGCCCGTTCGGCTAAAGGGGTAAAGGGAGAACCACTGCGATTGTGCTTCCAGCTCGCCTGGTCAAGTGCCTCAGTGGAGAAAGCCGAAAACTGACTGTCATAATAAGCAAGAACCGGTCTGCAATCCGAGCATAAGTGTCAAACTAAAAATCGATAGAGGTTATTCCATGTTATACGAGGGGTTCGTACTATTACGAACCATGTGATACTGGTTTCAACCTCGGTGTACCCGATTATCACAAAACACTGGGGGCTGGTCATCAGCCCCCACAGGCAAGCTCCTACGGCTAAGTGAAAGCACTAAAGCATCATAGTCCGATTGCCTTGTTCCCCTCGCACCACCGCCTTCGGGCATCGATACGTCAGCTAAGGGTCACAGTGCGGAGGTAGAAACACCTCGTGTAGTATCTACATGGGGGCTGAAGCCGACGACTCGCAACTTTCAGATAAAACGGCCACACATGAGTCAAAATAATACAAAGCTTAAAGATATGATAAACCATGCAACCGCATTATAAAGCGGAACAATCATCGGATACATGACAAAACATTTACTCATACATTACATCCTTAGGGCATTGAGCTTCTATCGCCCGAGCACCATCCATCACGGTGGCAAAGTATTTCTCGGGGCGCCTATGCTCCTTCCCAGGGGGCGGAGGCGAGGTGGCCATCTCGGTCGGCTTGATCTTCGGCCAGTGCACCATGGTCCTTGCAGAGGCCATCCGAGCCCCCTCGATGCACGTAGAACGCTTTATAGCGTCAATCCGAGGCGCAGCGTCGCACAGTTTCTACACCAATCCGAAGTAACTGCTCGACAACGGCTCTGCAGGCCACAGCCGGATGCAGAGGTCCCTCATGGCCGGCGCCGCCATCCCGTGCAGCTCCATCAGTTGTTTCATCTGCTTGCTCAGGAGGGGAGGATGCACTCCTCGGGAGGTCCGTAAAGGCGCCTGAGGACCGCCACACCCGGGTGAGCAATGCAAACCTGTTACCACCAAAGGCACACTGCAGTAAGTACGGCTTACCATCCGCGATCGCTTTGACTTGACAGAGTTCTTCTTCAAAGAACCACCTATCAACACGCTCCGCTTTGAGGTCGGATTTCAGCGTGGATAGTTCGGCGGTCTGCTCTTGGTTCTTTTGCTCAAGGGCCTCGCACTTCGTGCTAGCATCCTTGAGCTCCAGTTGCACCTCTCCCACCCGGGCCTTGTGCTTGTCGCTCTCGGTTTTTAGCGCCGAGAGTTCGGCTGCTGTTTGTTTAGCCGCCACCTTCTCATCCGCGGAATCTTGCCTCACCTTTTCCAACTCGGCCTTGAGTTTCTCAATCTCCGCGGCCACAGTTGTGGTAATAAAAGGAAGATAACTGTTAGAGATAACAATCCGGATATCTCAGTCAATGAGGATAGACCATAGCCCGAATAATACAATGCGGACTCACCTTGCGTCTCGTCAAATCTCTGGTTCAGGCGATCGAGCTCTTCGTCGGAGCTCTTGAGCTTCCGATTTAGCTCGGCAAGCTCCATTGCGTTGGAGGCCGCCGCCGCCGCCGAGGCCTAAAAAACAACTTATGTGCATTAAAACTCCCGAGCTGTTAGATTCAGACCCTCTGCTACATACTCTTCGGAGCTCTTAGAATAGTAAGGAACAAAGGGTGCCTTGAGCATCATTTTTGATTTTCAGACATTCGACCCCCGGGTGGGTTTTTCAAACTCACCCAGGGCTCGGGGGCTACTACACTTATAAGAGTTGCATAAATTCGGTAAGTTAACCTTTTCGGGAAGAAATAGTATTACGTGGCTCACCTTGAAGCCCGTCAAGAGACCGTTGAAGGCCTCTTTCAGTCCGCTATCAACAGACTGAATGCCTTGCAAAACCGCACCCATTAGGGCGCGGTGATCTTCGGCGATGGAGGAGCCGGATAAAGCTTCCTCCATCGTGGCCGGCCACCCAGTCATGGGCGGCACCGGTGTTGACCCACCAACCCTCCCTCCGGTCGGGGATTGGGCTGGCACCTCCGGAGGCGTAGAGCACTCCGGAGATGTCGTCGGAGGGGGCTGGGCCGAACTCCGTCCCTCCTCTTTAGTTGCCAGGGGAGTTTCCTTCTCCTGGTCTTCAGCGGCCGAGGTATTAACCTCAGCCATGACGTCGTCACCCCCCGCCGCCGGTGTTCGGCTCAGAAGGAGCCCAGCGCGATAACACCTCCGCGGCCTCCTTCGAGACCTCAGGAGACGTAGGATGTGACGCAGTCCCGCTTTCTGCCAGGTCGGTAGGCGGAGACTCCCCGTCTGAGAGTTGGTCGGTGGGGAGATCACGTCGCGGGCTGCAAATTAAAAGACGTTCGCCCATTTGGCATCAAAAGCTTTATGAAAATGACCTAGAGGGTCTTCGGATCCCTACCTCTGGGCTGGGGGCTTAACCCTTGGGTTCCTTTGGGGAACCCTTTCAAAAGCCTCGGACTCCTTATTGGAGTCCGAGTTATCATCGGCCAGGACTGCCTTTGTTCGGCATGTCCTCTTTGGGGTCGGAGGAGGTAGATGCTCCGCGGCGTCCGCTGACGCCGCCCTTTTCCTTGTGAGGGGGGAGCCGCACTCCCCATCGTCCTCGTGCTCTTCCTCGTGAGTGGAAGAAGCATGGGTCTCTTCGGATTTAGAGTCCGAAAGACCCCTTTGACAAAGACCCTCTCGGGCCTCCTGCTTCTCTCCTTTCTTCTTCTTCTCCTTCTTCTCTGGTGCCGAATACGGCGCCACGACAAGCATCTCCGCCAACAGATCCGACCTAGGGTCTTCAGGCTGCGGGGCTGGACAGTCAATGTGCTCGGCCTTGCTCAGCCATTTCTGCGAAGATGAGGGAGAAGGGGTTTAGCTCTTTGTTAAAAAAACATAGCCGGAGAATTAAAAGTTTTTGTCATACCTTGGTAGGAGGGGTTTCGGCGTCGAGACCGGTGTCCTCCTCCTCGGTCGGCCAGCTCTTCTGGGGCTTGAACAACGCTTTCCACAATTTCCCGTGGGTAGTGCGGAAGAATTGACTCGCGGTGACCGGGTCCTCGAGCTGGTAAGCCCATATTGGGGAGGCCCGGTGCTGGCAGGGGAGGAGGCGGAGGCGAAGCATGACCTGGACCACGTTGACCAGTTCGATCTTGGCCTCGATCTTGACCTGCTGCAATTTTACCTCTGTGGCCGACCCCCAATCAAGGCCTTTCTTGAGCCACGAGGTTAGCCTCGCGGGGGTTCCGGATCTGAATTCAGCAGGTTTCGCCCAGTCCGCACTCCTTGGTTCGTTGATGTAGAACCATTCCTTCTGCCAGATCTTGACCGTGTCGATAAAGGTGCCGTCCGGCCATTCGACACAGGGAAGCTTGCTTATTACCGCCCTTCCGCAATCTGCATGCGCACCCGCAACAGTCTTCGGCTTGACGTTGAACACTTTGAGCCACAGGCCGAAGTGCGGTTGAACCCGCAGAAAGGCTTCACAGACAAGGATGAACGCCGAGAAATGCATGAAGGAGTTCTAAGGGAGGTCGTGGAAGTCTAGCCCGTAAAAGAACATGAGGCCCCTGACGAAGGGGTGGAGCGGAAAGCCTAGTCCCCGGATGAAATGGGGGACGAACACCACCCTCTCGCCCGGCCTCGGCGTGGGAACCACCTGATTCGCCTCTGGTGCGCGGTGGGCGATGTTGGTGGAGAGGTAGCCGGCGCGCTTTAGCTCCCGAATGTCATTTTCGGTGACAGAGGAGGCCTCCCACTTGCCCATGGAGCCGGAACCCGCCATGGCCGAGCTTGGAGGGAAGATGGAGCAAAACCTAGATCTGGGCTCTCGGAGCTTGGAAAGGTTGAGGAGGCAAGGGGTGCGTATCTGGAGCGTGAATATGCCTTGGGGGTTTTCTCCCTTTTTATGGGATGCCGTAATACCAAGAGCCACCCCTTTCACTGCGCCGCAGGCCTCGCCACTTCCCGATATAATCGTGCCGTTATGCGCGCGTGGGATAACCCTGGGCATTGAGCATATCCCGTAATAAACGAGACACGATCTACACGTTGATAAGACGTTCCAATGGAGAAATGGCCTCGAACCGCGAATCGAGTTTTTTGTAACCGACTCAGTGGTCGTGATAGGCCGCAACCCTTCGTCAGAAAGGTTGTCAGGAAATACTGTTCATACTTTGACGCTTCGGCCTTCGAGGTTAAGCGATTTAAGGAGCCTGGATAACTATATGTTCGGATAATTACATATCATCGGCGGCCGGACTGGAGCCAGCCGATCATAAAAGGGGAAAAGAACTCACCCCACAGGCCGGAGACTCTGATCATTCGAAGCTGCTAGTATCATGACCCCTGGCATTGGGGGCTTGTTCGGGGGCTACTGAGGGAGTCCTGGACTAAGGGGTCCTCGGGCCGCCAGCCTATCTCTCATAGGCCGGCTCGGTGGGCCACTCTCTGGTTGTCATAGGAAGGGCCGGGGTATGCGGCGACCCCGTATTCTAGAAGGAAACCTCCAAAGACATGGCGTGCACTCCAAGTCAAGTTGAGAGGATCGACGTCTTCACATCCGGCTGAAGACTTATCATGTGTAAACCCTAGGTACCCCCGGTGTCTATATAAACCAGGGGGTTTAGATTGTAGAGGGCAGACAAGCTCATCTAGGGTTTTGGCTACTTGATCTCGAGGTAGATCGACTCTGTAATCTTCATACACATCAATATAATCAAGCAGGACGTAGGGTTTTACCTCCATAGGAGGGCCTGAACCTGGGTAAACATCGTCTCCTTCGTCCCCTGTTACCCATCGATCCTAATCTCACAGCTCGGGACCCCCAACCCGAGATCCGCCGGTTTTGACACCGACACTTGGGCCACCTCAAACTTGGATAGCACGTTTTCCATGCCGAATCTGGCAACTTGAGGCGCCAGATCTTCCCCGCCTTCCTCCTCCTCCTTGTCGTCATCTATCTCCGCGTCATCCATCTCCACGTCCGCCCCCTACTCCATCTCCTCCTGCTTTGGCGTCTCCTGCTCTGGCGCCACCTGCTCGTCCTTCTCCGGAGATTCCATAGGCAAGCCGGCCACAATGCAAGCGGCGCGTCTGCCTATATCTCTGCTAGGAGCTTGGACCAGCGTTGTAGAGTAAGCATCTTGTAGGTGGTGATCTGCTGGAGGATCATGGCTATCGGCAGACGATGAGGTCAACTCTGGTTGAGAGTAGACATCGAGTTCAGAGTGGATTAGGAGTACCAGCACATACGGAGGGGAGATGGTGGAAATGGGAGAGGCTAGGGTTGCGACTCGTCGCTAATCTTAAATAACCAGATTTGGTCCCTCGGGAGGAAGACTAGAGCGACATCATCACTGTACCGATGGGTTTCAACATGTGCTCGCGTGGCTCCCCACTACTAGGAAATACCTTATAGGTAAATGCCTAGCAGTAGCGATGGTTAATTGGCGCACGCTATTGTTAATTATCATTAGCGCGGGCCAGCAACAAGCGCTACAAGCACTCCATAGTAGTAGCGCCAGTTAGCCCACCCCACACTGCTGCTAAGTGGGCCTCAAGGTACCCCCGGGTCGAACCGTAGTAGCAGTGTTGTCTATAAGCCCCGTGCTACAACTAATCTAGTAGCTGTAGTGTGTGGCGTGTAGCAAGCACTGCTACTACAATTACACGAGGCCCCATTTAGCAGTAGTGCGTGTGCCAGACCGGCGCTATAGGTATTGGACTTAGCAGTAGCTGATAACCCACAAGTGTAGGGGATCGTTTGTAGCCTTTTTCGATAAGTAAGAGTGTCGAACCCAACGAGGAGCTAAAGGTAGAATTGATATTCTCTCAAGTTCTATTGACCACCGATACAACTCTACGCACGCTAACGCTTACTTTACCTAGAACAACTATGAAACTATTTTGCTAACGCTTACTCTACGCACGCTAGCGCTATAGGTATTGGACTTAGCAGTAGCTGATAACCCATAAGTGTAGGGGATCGTTTGTAGCCTTTTCTGATAAGTAAGAGTGTCGAACCCAACGAGGAGCTAAAGGTAGAATTTATATTCTCTCAAGTTCTATCGACCACCGATACAACTCTACGCACGCTAACGCTTACTTTACCTAGAAGAACTATGAAACTATTTTGCGAAAATAAAACTAGAAGTACTTTGTAGATAGTTTTGCAAGATAATAAAGAATATGGAAATAAAAATTAGGTGATGTTTTAATAAAATAAAAATAGAGTAAATATAGCAAGAGTGGAAAAGTGGTGCTAGGATTTGCGAGATTGTCCTAGGCAATTGATAACAAGATCGGTAATCATTATTGCAGTTTTATATGAGGGAGAGGCATATGCTAACATAAGTTCCGTACTTGGATCATATGCACTTATGATTGGAACTCTAGGAAGCATCCGCAATTACTAAAGATCATTAAGGTAAACCCAACCATAGCATTAAACATCAAGTCTTATTTACTCCCATATGCAACAATCCCCTTACTCGGGTGTAAGCTTCTATCACTCTAGCCACCCACTATAAGCGAATCATGAACGTATTGCAAGACCCTCCAGCGGGAATCCCTCATGTGTGCGTGGCACAGAGGGCACCTTAGGACAACACTATATCAACATACAACTCAAACCAATCAATATCATCAATCAACCCATAGGACAAAAGGGATCTACTCAAACATCATAGTATAGCAACACATTATTGGATAATAATATGTAGCATAAAACACCATGTTCAAGTAGGGGGTACATCGGTATGCGGGAGAGTGGACCGTTGTAGATAGATGAGGGAAGGTGATGGTCGTGGTGATGACGGTGGCGAAGTTGTTGGTGTAGATCGCCGTCACGATGGTTGCCCCAGCGGCGCTCTGGCGCCACCGGGAGAGAGGGGGAGAGAGCCCCTCCGTCTTCTTCTTCAATGGCCTCCTCCCTAGCTGGTAGGAGAGTTTCACCTCTAGTCCATGGCCGCCATGGTTCCCGGAGGGCAACAGCCCCTCCGAGATTGGATCTCTCTCTGTTTCTCCTGTTTTCGCGACTGTTTTCTGACTCCTTTGCCGTTTATTAAATATTCGGAGATCCATAACGTCGATTGGGATGAAATTTTGAGGGGATTTTTATCACGAAATTATCTTTCTTGCGGCGAAAGAAGGGCCCCAACCGACTTAAGGGAGATCCACAAGCTATCAGGGCGCGGCCAACCCCGCTGGCCCCGCCCTGTTGGCTTGTGCCTCCCTCGGGCGCCGTGCTGTGTTCATTCTTCTTCTCAAAATTCACATATAATCAAAAAAAAATCTGTAAATTTTTATCGCGTTTGGACTTCGTTTGATATGGAATTTCTGCGAAACAAAAAACACACAAAAAACAAGAACTGGCACTGGGCATTGGATAAGTAAGTTAGTCCCAAAAATAATATAAAATGTTGCCAAAAGTATATGACAGTTGTAGAATATTGGCATGAAACAATCAAAAATTATAGATACGATGGAGACGTATCCGTAGCGCCGGCCCTGTGCCCCGTGCTACTACTACTCTGGGCTTATACACCCCGCGCGCACGTTTCTTCTCTCCCTCACTCCCCCCTCACACTCTCTCTCGTTTGCTCTCTCCATCGCCGCCGTCGCCCCCAAGGTATCTCCCTCCCTCCTCCTCTCGCCGCCCACCTCTCTCCTCCGTCGCCCTCCTCCTCCTCTCTCCTCCGTCCTCCCTCCTCCCACCACCCTCCTCCCTCCTCCTCCTCTCTCCCCCCGCCTCCCTCCTCCCTCCTCCCACTACCCTCCTCCCTCCTCCCACCTCCCTCGATCTGTATAGAAATTTTTAGTAAAAAAAATTAGGTATAGAAATTTTTAGTACAAAAAATTAAGAATATAATTTTTTAGGTATAGCAATGTCTTGGAATGCTATATGAGAAATTTTTCGGCAGCAAATTTAGTATTAGAAATTTTTAGTAAACAAATTTAGGTATAGAAATTTTCAGTAAAAAAATTTAGTATTAGAATTTTTTAGTTACAGAAATTTTTCAACATAGAAATGTATTGGAATGCTATATGAGAAATTTTTAGCTATAAAATTTCATAATAGAAATTTTTAGTAACAAAATTAGGTATAGAAATTTTTAGTATGATATTGGATGATCTAAAATTTTCACTCGGTGGAATATGCAGGCTTTCTAGTGTCGCGTCTCTCCCTGGAGTGACCATCGTCGGAGCTTCCTCTACTTCCTCTACAGCCGAGTCGGTGAGCTAAAAGTCCACCTCCTTCGTCTCCTCCGCTCATGTCACTAAAAAATTCCGTCGAGAGCTAAAAGTCGATGATATTTGGACATGTATTGGTTGTCTCTTTGGACATGTGTATGAATTTGCAGGGAACATCTCCGAGTGGCCTATGTTTTGCCGGAATGTTGATTCATTTCCGTTCCAGCAAATTTCAGGCGCTCGACATGTCCTATTTTAGAAAAGGTCATGCCGAAATTTTTCGTGGATTTCAGCAGGGCTTTAGCAATAAATTATTAAATATCGAGTGCCCATGATTTTTCGGAACATGAATTAAACAACATTCCGGCAAAACATAGGCCATTTTTTATGTCATTACTCCATATATGTAACAGGTTGACTTTCAGTCAGTTGAGGCTCCTTGTGTGACTTTCAGAGAGGAAGTATCCCGACTGTTGTCATGGGGGTCGCTTCCTCCTATTCTCCTCGTGATAGACCATGGTAATGCACAAGGGAAGAGGGGGATCTGACCATCACCGACAGTCAATATATCAAAGAGGAAGAATCCTGATTGTTGTCGTGGGGGCCGCTTTTTCCTCTTCTCCTCGTGATATACCTTGGTAATGCGCGAGGGAAGGGGGGAATGCGACCATCACTTACGGGCGATATATGAGAGTAGAAGAATCCCGATTGTTGTCGTGGGGGTCGCTTCTCCTTCTTTCCTGGGTGCTAGACGTTTTGGTGTAATGCTCTCGGGAACGAAGCGAGGAGCGACCATCACCGACAGTTGCAATATCAGAGAGGGAGTGCCCACCATATACACCACCAGAGATGAGAGTTTTTCAAGGGAGACTCGACAGACAGAAAGTCAACCCGTGTTGAATAGTTATCTGTGTCTTGAGTTCTTTGTATAATTGCTTTTGATTTTTAATCTTTGAATCATGAACACAAGAAATGTCTGACGATGATAGGATCCCTGAGTGCCATTACTGCACTGACGAAGTGGGTATGTGTGACCGACCTCACTTAGAAAACGACAGGTGCTTCACCATTACGCTAAAGGAGGACTTTTAATATTTTACGGTATGTAACGACGACATGTATTTTTTGTAATTAAGCATGACTGGTGATTATTTTTCTTTAACGTGTAGTTTCCTTTCTTATAATTCGAGCAGTGCATTCCCTGCTATGCAAGACTATATGTCTTGGAGAAGCTTGATTTCGAAGGCAGGGAGAGTATGGAGACGAAGTAAGCTCACCTTAGGACGAAACATTTTTTTGATGTTAAGCTCTACAATGCAGTAAATCACTCACATTTTGTTTCTTCCAATTGGAGAGGACTATGCAAGGCCTACGGATTTCAGGAGGACATGCAAATAACCTTCGATCTTGGTCCTAAAAATGATTGTGTAGATAATATCGACATTTGGGTGGATGTGGACATGATTCCAGTTCTACCTCCATGTGAGTTTGTCAAAAAAATTGTTAGGTAATTTATATTGTTTATTGAAAAATAGTTGGTACTCATCCCTACTAAACCTGTTTATTTATAATTGACAACTTATTTCTTTTCTCCAAGAAATACACGGAAGGTAGTAGACAAGACCTACTATAATTATGGCTCGGAGCTAACTTAGTTGGAGAAAAATTATCTTATCTCATTTATTAATAAATTGGCTAATAAATGAGATTATCTTATCGCATGCAACCACTTGGGGACAACATGGATTTGCGTAGGCCACAAGTTGGAGACAGGTCGATCTCTATTCTCCAAGAGAGAGAGAGAGAGAGAGAGAGAGAGAGGAGTAGGTCCTAGCTAGTACTCATCATGTGCTTGAAAGATGATGAGTACCTAGTGTTGGTTAACAATTCGCTAGTGTTGGTTAACTTTTCATGTGCTATATTGATGGTGAGTTATTATATGATTACAGATGATGAGTTGTTATACTAAGAGTTTTTATATGACAACAATGATGATTGATTAGCTGTTATATTAATATGATAATGATGAGTTGTTATATCATTGGGTGGAAGAAACACGGATCAGATTAAAGTGGATGGATTGAAGTGACCAAGTTGGATTAGTGGGACAATATCCACGAAAATCTAATTTGTGTTTCTTTCACCAAATGATATAACAATGCATCATTATCATAATGATATAACAACCTCTTAATTGCTACTGTATCAAAATTTGTATATCAGTGTATAAATATGGTATAATATGAAGAAATGAAATACACATGAATAGTACTGGCGCGGGGCTGTAGCCCACTCCATTGCTACTTAGCAGCAGCGCGGGCCAGAAACACGCTACTCCTAAAGGTTAGCTGTAGTGGCCGCGCTACTGCTAGCTCCTAGCCCTGCGTGATGAGTCTCCGTCGTATCTATAATTTTTGAATGTTTCATGCCATTAATTTACAACTTTTATATACTCTTGGCAACAATTTATATGATTTTCTTGGACTAACATATTGATCCAATGCCAGTGCCAGTTCCTGTTTGTTGCATGTTTTTTATTTCGCAAAATATCCATATCAAACGAAGTCCAAACGCGATAAAATTTTATGTAGATTTATTTTGGAATATATGTGATTTTTGGGAAAAAGAATCAATGCCAGCCGATGTCCGAGGGGCCCATGAGCTCGCTAGGCGCGCCGGGCAAGCTTGTGGGCGCTCGCAGGTCAGTTGGGGTGTCCTTCATCCGCCAGGAAACTAATATCCGGATAAAAATCCCCTCAAAATTTTGGACCAATCGAAGTCACGGGTCTCTGGGAATTTAAGAAACGGTGAAACGTCAGAAAACAGGAACGCAGAAACATAAGAAAATAGAGAGAGAGAGAGAGAGAGATAGAGAGAGAGAGAGATCCAATCTCAGAAACCATCACCTTCCCTCATCTATTTACATCGGTCCACTCTCCCGAAACCCGTTGTACCCCCTACTTGAACATGGTGCTTTATACTTCATATTATTATCCAATGATGTGTTGCCAGCCTATGATGTTTGAGTAGATTTCTTTTGTCCTATGGGTCGATTGATGATCTTGATTGGTTTGAGTTGCGTGTTTTATTTTGGTGTTGTCCTATGGTGCCTTCCGTGCCACGCACACATGGAGGATTCCCGTTGCAGGGTGTTGCAATGCGTTCATGATTCGCTTATAGTGGGTAGCACTACTAGGAAAAACCTTATAGGCAGGACACTATTAGTAGCGCTGGAAAATAACAATCGCTGCTGGTAATAAGCAGTAGCGCTGTCTTGTGGAAGCGCTACAAGTAAATGCTTAGCAGTAGCACTGGAAATATAAAGAGCGCTACAGCTAAGCGGGACCCGACGAGCCCACCGCCACTATTTGTAGTAGCAGCGCTCCCGCAAAAAAACGCTACTGATAAAATCTTATCGGTAGCGCGCTTTTACTAAAAGCGCTACTGCTAATGTACCCTATCCTCTTCCCCTTGCCCGCATTGCTCACTCTCCCCTGCACACACACACTCTCTCTCTGGCTCGCCACGCCGTCGCCCCCGTTGCCGCGTCGCCGTCTCCTCCATTGTGGTAGGCCTCCTCCTCACCCCCACCCTCGTCTCGCCCTCCTCCCCCGGCCCTCACCCTCCTCCCCCAGCCCTCACCCTCCTCCCATGACCCTCACCCTCCTTCCTTTGGCCACCGCCTCCTCCTCCGGCCACTTCCCTCCCTCCCTCCTCCCTCCATCCATCCCTCCCTCCCTCCCTCCCACCCTCTTCCTCTGACCCTCTCCCTCCATCCCTCCCTCCCTCCCTCCCACCCTCTTCCTCTGACCCTCTCCCTCCATCCCTCCCTCCCTCCCTATTGCATTGAATTTAGTTTTAGTAACTAGCTAGGGTTAGAACTAGGATGGATGGATAGATGTTAGTGTTAGAACTAGGATAGTTTTAGTATTTTTTTAAAATGAAAATGTGAAATAGGATTTTTTGAAATGAAAATGTGAAATAGGATTTTTTTTCAAATGAAAACTGGCCCTATATAATTGTGCCCAAGTGCCCAAATGATCCGAGTGGCCTATGTTTCGCCGGAATGTTGATTCATTTCCATTCCGGTGAATTTCAGGCGCTCGATATGTCCACTTTTTAGCAAAGGTCATGTCGAAATTTTGGCATGACTTGTGCTAGAAAGTAGGCATATCGAGTGCCGGGATTTGCTGGGAAACGACATTCCGGAAAACCGAGTCAAAAATGAGTCTAAAATGAGTTTAAGAAATTAAGCATTTCTGAAATAGCAAAACATTAAACGATAAGAAAATGTTCTCATAGTAATTTGTCTCGACGTCGACGATGCCTGGCCCGCACCCTCGTCGTCGTCGAGTCGGCGTCGACATCCTTGAGAGGCACGATGTCCGGGACTGGGCTCCGCCGGGCTGGCACTGGGAGGTGCTACCTTCCCGGGCTCGGAGCTTGGTGAGGAATCCTGGTCTTGTCGTCGACCCGGAGCTTCTTTGGTGGCGGTCGCGTGGGCTACTTTCGGTGCAGAGGCAGTGGGCCCCCGCGGAGGTGATACGTTACCGTGTCAGGGAGGAGGACGAGCACGTCCGTCGCTACATGGCGGCGTTGGACGCCAGGTTCTCCAATACCTGGCAGGTTCTTCAGGGATCTCACCTGAGTTATGATCCGGTGATGGTTCCTTATCTTTGGGTGTCCACCGTCAGCGACTTAGAGACCGCTAGTGAACCGAGTTCACCGTCCTCCACTTTGGATTCTAGGACATTCGATCTGTATTAGTGATCTTATATGATAATATTCGAGATGTATTAGTTAATATTTGATGATGCATTATTAACTGGATTAGTGATATTATATTCGAGTTCATTATGAATGTATTAGTGATATTATATTCGAGTTCATTATAATTTTATTAGTGATATTATATTGTTATAATGCGTGTGTGACTTTCGGTCTGTCGTTGCTCCTTGTATGACTTTCATGTGTGTTCTTGATGGAGGAATCCCGACTATTGTACTGGGGGGCGTTTCTTCCTCTTCTCTTCTTGCGATATATACCTCGGTATAATGCGCAAGGAGAGAAGAGGGAGTACGCCCATCACCGACGGTCGAACTATTAGTGTGAGAGAGTGTCCACCAATATATACACCACCATATCAGTGTGAGAGAGTGCGGACCAACACACCATGAGACATGAGAGTTATTTAAGGAAAGCCTCGACGGACCGAAAGTCAACCGATATTGAATTAGGTCTATTTGGACATGTGTGTATGTTATTGCTCAATATGTCTTACATTAGCAATGGTCATGCCGTACATTTTGAATCATGAACACAAGAAATGTCATCGTCTGATGACGACGATAGGATCCAAGTGTGTGAACTCTGCGGCGAAGATAAGGGTCTTTGCGACCAGCCTGGGCTGCGAGACGGCAGGTTCTTCACCATGAAGCTTTATGAGGACTTTGATATTTCTACGGTACGCAACGATGACAACTGTTTTTTCGTAATTAAGCATGACTTCTGTTTCTTTGCTTCAACGTGTAATTTTTGATTTATACAATTCGACTAGTTCATCCCCTGTCATGCAAGACGGTATTTCTTGGAGAGGCTCGGTTTCGAAGAGCACGAGAGTTTCGAGACGAGGACAGCCAACCTGAGGACTAAACATGGTCACACATTTCTGGTCAAAGTAATGAATGTAGAGAATAACACAGAATTAGGATGCTCAAATTGGCAAGCTCTTTGCAAGGCATATGGATTTAAGGAGGATATGGAAATAACCTTCGATCTTCGTCCTGAAGATCATATTGAAGGTAACATCGACATTTGGGTGGATGTCGATATGCTTCCTGTTTTACCTCCATGTGAGTTTATCAACCATGCATATTTGTCAAGTAATTTGCATTCTATATTTAAAAATTGTTGGTGTTCATCCATACTAAATTTGTTAATTTATAATTTACAGCTTATTTCGTTTCTTCGAGTGAAACGCAGAAAATAATTGACACGACATACTACACTTATGGATCACAACTAACTTGGGAGGAGAAGGGTGATCTTATCAACTTTGTTATTGGTGTCCTAGTTGGTAGGGAGATCTTCCCGTATAATTTGGGAACTGGCCCAAATTATACATTGTACAGGACACTAGTGCATAGGTTGAGGGCGGATGACATTCGCCGAAATATCTTGGTAAGAGTTGCTAATTAAGCACACTACTATTGCATAAATGGTATTGATTACATTGCTAACTAGGCTACTATTATGTTCTTCAACAGAAACTGCCAAATGAAGTTGTGCCTGTGTTGATGCAACCCGAAGGTAATATGACAATTAAAAGCCCCTTCCAGCCCGAGTTCTCTTTTGCATACTCGACTGAGCGCAAACCACCAAGACGGCTCTAAAATGAAGCATGGGGACAAATAAAGAAGGATCGCAAGCCACAAGTTGGAGACCGTTGGATCTCTTTGCTTCATCATGGAGACATAGGTGTTATTCTGTTTTATGTCATTTTACCTAGGAGGGACGACTAGGTCCTATGAGAGAGAAGTTTAGTTAACTTGTATGATCGATTAGGATGATTACTATTATGATGTTTTTCTGTTTTATGAGATTTTAACTTGATATGATTAAGATGATGATGAGTTGTTAGATGAGTAAGATGATGTTGAGTTATATGACATATATTTGATTAAGGTGGTTGGATGCAAGTGATCATGTTGAGTTAGAGGAAAATATGATGTTGTATCGCAACATCATATTTTCCTCTAACTCAACATGATCACTTGCATCCATGCACTTTAATCTAAATGTAGTTGTTGGCACAATAATTATTACTGTATAGAGCATGCACAAATACGTAGAGGGGAATGTAATTTGTGAAAGCAGGAATACTAGAAGCAGCGCTGGAAGGCATCTAGCGGCAGCGCTGGATTAACAGCAGCGCTTGCCATTCTGCAGCGCTACAGATAGTTAGCAGTAGCGCTGGTCAGTGCAGCGCTACTGGTAACAATGCTTAACAGTAGCACTGCACTAACCTGCACTACAACTACCACTTAGCTGTAGCGCGATAGCAGTAGCGCTGGACCCAGCGCTACTGCTATAGGTATTTCAAGCGCTACTAGTAGGCTTTCTCCTAGTAGTGTAGCGAGAGTGACAGAAGCTTATACCCGAGTAAGAGGGTTGTTGCGTATGGGAGTAACGAGGACTTGTTACTTAATGCTATGTTTGGGTGTTACCTTAATGTTTTTTAATAGTTGCGGATGCTTAATAGAGTTCCAATCATAAGTTCATATGATTCAAGTACGGACAATATGTTAGCTCATGCCTCTTCCTCATATAAATTGCAATAATGATTGCCGATCTAGTTATCAATTGCCTAGGACAATCTCGCAAATCCTACCACCACTTTTCCACACTCGCTAAACTAACCTAATTGTTTTTTTATTAAAACAACACCTAATTTTTATTTTCACGTTCTTTATTTTCTTGCAAAACTATCTTCTTACACCTACAAAGTACTTCTAGTTTTATTCCCGCAAAGTAGTTTATTTCTTGTACTAGGTTAAGTGAACATTGTTGCGCGTAGAGTTATATCGGTGGTCGATAAAACTTGAGAGAATATTAATTCTATCTTTAGCTCATCAATGGGTTCGACACTCTTACTTATCAAAAAAGGCTACAAACGATTCCATATACTCACTCGTGGAGAAATGGCTAGCCACAACTCTTGTTTGTGGCACGCCATTTCTCACCAACGCCAACACTAACATTTTCAAATAGTGACGTCGTGGGCTAAATTTGTACGTCATATCTATTTGCTTAGTGTTGGCGTTGCACATTAGGCCCATTAGGCCCACGCCAGCACTAGTCGGTTTTAACATCTGCCGGCGCAGTAAAAAAAACTTATCCTCACTCTCGACCCCAACTCCACCGGCCCGTTCTCCTCTCGATACCCGCCGCCGCCGCTGCCTGACGCGTCGTGTCTCCGCCCGACGCCGCCCGTCTCCGCCCAACGCCGCCCCGCCGATGCCGCCCGTCTCCGCCCGACGTCGTCCTGCCGACGTCACCCCCCGTGTCATATCGAAAGAGGTATGGAAAGAAGTTTTCCCAAAAGCAATTTTCAATAGTACTTGCTATATATATTTAGTTTTAGTAGTATATGAGTTGCAATGTATGAAAAAAAATTAGGTTTCATGAAGTTGGTAACAACAAGCATCAGACCAAATTAGTATAATGTAATATATATGAGTTACTATGGACTCCAAATTAGTATAATGTAATATATGAGTTTCTATGGACTCCAAATTTAGTATATGCTCTATAAATTGGGTTTCATGAAGTAACAATAAGCATCAGACCAAATTAGTAACAACAAGCATCAGTCTAATGTTGCTATATTTTTTCTATACACTATGGAGAATTTGCTAACCGTGGGCATAATTTTTTCTATAGACCAAATTAGAAACAATAAACTATGGAAAACCTTAATTCAAAAGAAGGATTGGGTTCCCTGTCACAATAGCTTGGTATACAACATGTTCATCCATATAAGAAACTATACTGCCTTAAAATGTTAAAAAACTTTTGTATTACATATGGAAGGGTGCCCATGTAGGAGTAGTTTGTAAACAAGCTGTGACACCTTAGCTAAAACATAACATAGTTGATGGTAGAGCTTGACAACATTCAAATAAATAGTTGATGATACACTCTAGTTAAAACATTACATAGTTGATGGTAGAGCTTTCAAGTGTTTTCAGTTTGATGCTACAACATGGCCGACTCTAGCATCTTTGAAGGCTCCTCTTAGCACTGGTCGGATTTTGCCAAAGAGAAAGGCGAAGTGAGCACCAACCAGGTAATTAGGCTGGTTACAAAAAACATGCATGAGTATTGCAAATATCAATATATCTAACCATTAGTTAATTGTTAATGTTTTAAAACCCTTTTTTTGCGGGTTAATGTTTTAAAACCCTTGACAGGCATACGTACGACCTCGCCTTCTACATCACCCGATGAGCAAAAGACATGTGACGTCGACGTGCTCAGTCACGAGATAATGGCGTCACATGAGAGTACCGTCAAGGCCCTGGAGGAGGATAATGCTTCCCTGAAGAAGGAGAGGGATAAGTGAAAGCACATTTGCTCCCTTGGTGGTTTTGGTAATTAATAACAACATATATATCATTGAACTAATGTTTCCACTAAGTATATTTCAGGAAAGTTCAACGATAGGTTGGCAAAAGGATTGTGGAGAAACCCCAAGATGCAAGGAAATGGATTGGCAAAGCTTCAAGCAAGAGGACTCTACATTTTACTTTGTGAGAAATCACTTTGAGTCCATAGGAAAGCCAATGCTATTAAAAGGGGGTAAGGTACTGTTGGTGAACAAGATGCTCCACGTGCACAAGTGAAAGTCACCAGAAACACCCACAAGCTCTTCCACAAATACTCTGTCTAGAACCCTACCACTCAAATCGGTAAGACCAACAATTCCTATTCGGTCTCACCGAGATTCAAACCCTAGACAGATCCTAAGACAAACCCATCTCGGTACTACCAACTTTCCACTTCGGAGCCACCGAGTTTAGTTGCCAACTTTCTGGTGAGCTATTTTGAAGTATCGGTACCACCGAGTTTTGCCAATCGGTCTCATCGAGATTTGGACCAACTTCCTGGTTAGCTATTCTCAAGAATCGGTACCACCGAGTTTTGTGAATCGGTCTCACCGAGTCTTTGGACCAACTCTCTGGTTAGCCGTTGTCAAGAATTGGTACCATCGAGATTTGAGAATCGGTCTCACCGAGTTGTGTAATCTGACCGTTGGTCATCAAATCGTTACCACCGAGAGTTATGTATCGGTATCACCGAGATTCAAAAGTTACTGCCTTTTGGTCACTTCGGTACCACCGAGTTTTACACTTCGGTGTCACCGAGTTGGTCACTTTAGGTGTAACGGTTGGATTTTTGGGGATGCCTATATATACCCCTTCACCACCACCCACTCGAAAGAGAAGCACTCAGAACTATTCCATACTTGCCCCATCCAATTTTCTGAGAGAGAGAGCCACCTACTCATGTGTTGAGATCAAGCCATTCCATTCCTACTATATGAATCTTGATCTCTAGCCTCCCCAAGTTGCTTTCCTCCAAATCAATCTCTTCCACCATAGCCAAATCTGTGAGAGAGTGATTGTGTGTTGAGGAGTCTATCATCTTGAAGCACAAGAGCAAGGAGTTCATCGACATTGCCGAGCCTATTACCTTTTGGAGGGTGGTGCCTCCTAGATTGGTTAGGTGTCGCTTGGGAGCCTCCTACTTCGTGTTGTGGAGTTGAACCAAGAAGTTTGTACGGGCAAGGAGATCGCCTACTTCGTGAAGATCTACCCATAGTGAGGCTAGTCCTTCGTGGACGGAAGCCGTTATGGAATAGTCAAGGTTGCTACTTCGTGGACCCTTATGGGTGGAGCCCTCCATGGACTCTCGCGACCGTTACCCTCCGTGGGTTGAAGACTCCATAAATGTGGACGTACGATAGCACCACCTATCGGAACCACGGGAAAAATCTTCGTGTCTTCTAATTGCGTTTGATTTTCCTTCCTACCCTCTACTACATATGCTTGTTGTTACTTTCCGCTGCTATACTCTTAGACATGCATGTGTAGGGTGTACTTGACTTGCTATCATTGCTAAAATCTGCCAACACTTAAAATTGGGAAAAGGTAGAATTTTTATTTGGTCAAGTAGTCTAATCACCCCACCTCTAGACATACTTTCGATCCTACAAGTGGTATCAGAGCTTTGGTCTCCATTGCATTGGTTTCACAACCTAGGAGAGTATGGCGTCTACTGAGGGAAATTATCACCGTAGAGGTATGTACTTTGATGGCACAAATTTTGCTAGCTGGAAGCACAAAATGAAAATGCATATTCTTGGTCATAACCCTGCCATTTGGGCTGTTGTTCGTGTTGGCTTGCAAGGTGAATTCTTTGGTGATGGAAAGGAACCGGATCGTGAAGCGACCGCGGATGAATTGAAGATGTTGCAATACAACGCTCAAGCATGTGACATTCTTTTCAACTGCCTATGCCCCGAAGAATTCAACAAAATCAGCCATCTTGAGAATGCAAAAGATATTTTGTATACTTTGGTTGATATGCATGAAGGTACCGAATCCGTGAGAGAATCCAAGTTGGATGTTCTTCAAAGTCAGCTTGACAAGTTCAAGATGAAGGATGGTGAAGGAGTCACAGAGATGTACTCTAGGCTAGCTCTCATCACAAATGAGATTGCCGGCTTAGGAAGCGAAGAAATGACCGACAAATTCATCATCAAGAAGATACTTAGAGCTTTGGATGAGAGATACGACACCGTGTGCACATTAATCCAAATGATGCCCAACTAGAAAGATCTCAAGCCTACGGAAGCCATTGGAAGGATTGTTGCTCATGAGATGACACTCAAGGACAAAGAAGAGCTTCACAACAAGTCTAGTGGTGCTTACAAAGCCACAAGTGATGCTCCCGCAACTTCAAGCGACAACCTTGTCACCAATGAAGAGATAAGCCTCATGGTCAAGAAATTCAACATGTTCTACAAGAATAGAGGCAAAGAACGCAGCTCCAACTCAAGATATGAAGAGAAGCATTCGTCAAGTCGTGACCGAAACTGCTACAATTGTTGGAAGCCCGGACACTACTCCAATGAGTGCACGGCTCCCTACAAACGAAGAGAAGAGTCACCTAGAAGACGAAGCTCAAGGAATGAATCACCTCAAAGAGAGAGAAGGAGTAGAGATGATCGTTATGAACGAAGACCTTCAAGGAGAAGTAGGGACTCGGAGAAGAAGGACAAGTACACCAAGAGCTACACAAGAAGAAGACATCAAGCTCATGTTGGTGAATGGGTTTCCGGCTCCGAATCCGACAACAACTCCGAGAGAAGCTATCACTCCAACTCCGACTATAGTCAAGATGAAGGTGTTGCCGGACTTGCACTAGTGACTACCAACTCCTATGATCTATTTGATTCACCAAATGAAGGGAGTGGAAGTTGCTTCATGGCTAAAGGCCCCAAGGTATCACACCCCGAGTGTCTTGATTTCAATAGTGATGAAGATGATTTACTTGGTGATGATGACTTGCTCTTTGATAAAACTAGTGATGTTAGTCAAAATGAACTTGATAATTTTCATGGTAGTCAAGATAAGTCGTGTGATGATGATAAGATGGAAATATAAAGACTAACTAAAGAATTAAACACTCTTAAGTTAGCCCATGAATCTACTCTCGAAGATCATAGAGAGCTTGTAAGGACTCATGAGAATCTACGCTTCGAGAAGCTCACCTTGGAGCAAGAACATGAGTTTCTTAAAGCTATCAATGACGATCTCCGAAAGACTTCATCTTATCTAGCCAAACGATTACTCTTGTCTATATTCATGCCACAAGTTAAACCTAGACAAACTAGTAACAAATGCAAGAAAGGTTCTTCATCTAGTAGCAACAATAAAAATGCTAAATCTAATGATGTTGCTTCTAGTAGTTCCATTTATTCCACTAATGATGATTCTCTTAGCCAAGTTACACTTGAGCAAGAAAACGATTTATTGAAAGAAATTATAGAGAAAGGTATCTACAAGAGTCTTGCCGGGTGTAAGCAATTTGAGGAATTGTACGCAAGCACGAAGGATACCGGAAGAACCATGGCATTGGCTACTTCAACACTAATGGAGTTGAATGGGAAGAAGGTCAATACCCCAAGCCCAAGTTTGTTCCTCAAAGGGAGAAGTATGAACATACTCTTCCCAAGGGAACAAACACTCAAGATGACCTTCCACCACAAGACCACAAGCTCAAGGGCAAGGACAAGCTTCAAGAGGACATTGACTCATATGAAGATGAATCCCAAGCTTTGGTGGAGTGGGTTCCCAAGGCTACTCCAAGCTCAACTTCTACAAGTGCCACTTCAACACCAAGGATCCCCATCAAGTTGATGTGGGTCCCCAAGAAGAAGAACTAGAGAAGTTCTTGAGGGGTGACTCCGCCAATGAAATTCACTCACATTCATTATTGGCAAGAACTAGTTGCAATCTACGTCAACATCATGCAATAGTTCAAGGAGTCACACATTCCCTCAAAGGTAAGCAAGGGACAAGGTAATCAACAAATCCATGGACATCATCATGTATGCTTTGCACTCCATGTCCATAGATATCCTTGTATTTGTCTCTTGTGTGTTGGGACTAACCCATGTAGGTGAGAAGAGTAAGGAAACAACAAGGATGCTCCCAACTCTTGGTGATCTTCATCAACCTTGAGCATCCACCACTACATCACCCACATGAAGTCTTCTACGACAAACCCAAGGTTAGTTTATCCCTCATATGGGTGATGTCACATCCAGGGGGAGCTTTACTCTAAGACTTGATTTAACGCATCTCTTAGAATGTGAAAACATTAAATGCTTTATGTAAAAGTGGTAACCCCACTTGTGCTTAAACGATGAGTATGACCTATGATCAAGTATTCTTACTTGGCTCCTAAGTCAATATACTCATATATAGATGACTCCGTCATCGCTAAAATGCTTGATAGATGCTAGTATGTATGTGCATGTTTGCCATGATTTCATTTGACATCTTATTGTGTGAGCATGTTGGTCTGCATTTCTTTATTCATTCGAGGACATCCAATTGTTGTTATTTAGCTTTGATTTTTCTTTTGCCAATTGGATGGACAAGAATGCCTAGGACCACTCTCTAGCTATCTATGCTTTCTCGTCTCATATTCTATTCTTGCTGCAACACAAAATTTGACCAAGTACTTTTCGATCTCTCTGTGTGAGGAGCACTCGGAGTTCCGTATCGACAAAGGACTGACCATTAAAACCTCCCAAGTGCATCTCGGTGGAACCAATACCAAAATCTCGGTCTCACTGAATGCCTAGGGTTGATCTGGTTTTCAATCTCGGTAACACCGATTCCTTATTCTCTGTTACACCGAGTTTCCCTGTCAACTAACAGTTGAGAAACTCGGTGGCACCGACAATTTCGAACTGGTGTCACCGACAGCAAAGGGTATACTACCTGGCGGACCCGACTTTTGAAATTCAACCGCAAAAGTCTGTTTCCTCCAACCCTAAGCTACCTCTCCAGACCCCTTGGTCGTCGCCCTTGCCTCCCCGTGCGCGTCCGCCATTGGGAATCGCCGCCGCCGACGGAATCTTCACCGCCATCGTCGCCTTAGCGGATCCTTCACCGAGTTAGGGTATGGATCCGGCCCTCTTTGCGCTCCCCTGCCGATTCATGCGCATTAGAGTAACTTTTATCGATAATCTACTGATTGCAATCCTCTCAATCCTCTAGAAATATCATTAGCTTTGCGAACGAAAGATTTTTAGGTCTAGTCGTCCGCAAATCCGAATCTCGGTGATACCGAGTCAGAAAAATTGGCTCTACCGATTTTGATTTGGACTACTGAGGACAGTCTCGGTGAAACCGAGTGGGAAATTTCGGTACGACCGAAATTGCTGCCAAGTTTCTGTAAAGAGTTCTGTGCGTCTCGGTGGTACCGCAACTTTTGACTCAGTGACACCGAAATCCCTTTTTGCTGAAAGCTATATCTAAGAATTTCTTTGTTCAAACCTTTGAAAAATCTCTGCATTTTGTGATGACTCAACCCCTCCACTCTTCTATACTCTATTTCACAGGGTCAGAGATGTCAGGTTCAGATGATAGCCAGAATGAGTTCAGAGAGAGAAGTGTTGACATGAGCTCAGGCACTAGTCCTGAAGGGAGCTATGATGATGTTCCTAGCTCACCTGGTCTGCCCAAGGCTGCAACTAGGGCAAGAAGGAATCTTAACTTAGATGAGGAATATGAGGACTTTCTTCCTGAGGAGCTGTCCAGGAAAGATGATGCTACCAAGAACACTGCTGCTGCCTCTTCATCCAAGAAGAAGAAGGCAATAAGGAAAGAGTACGCTAGCTCAGGGTCAGTGAAAGCACCAGAGAGTGCCAGGGCAACAATGTCTGTTGAGCCTTCCAAGAAGTCCATGCCTAAGAAGGCTGGGGAGAACAAGAAGAGCAGAAAGAGGATCATTCATGTTGTGGGCAGGCCTACCTCAATGTATGAGGACCCAGGAGAGGCTGCTGCTGAGGAAGAGGAGGAAGAGCCAGCTGCCAAGGCTCCTCCTAAGAAGAATAAGAAGAAGAAGAAGCTCATGGCTGATGTTATGCCTAAGGACACCTTATCCAAAGGCACCAAGACTGCCCCCAAGAAGGCTGCTGCAGATAAACCCAAGAGGTTCTCCAGAGACATCCCAGCTGCTTCCAAGAACAAGACTTCTACTTTTAGGGAAGCTGAGGATGATGCTATGTCAGCTTTGATGAAGCTAAGACCACACCTTCCAGAGCACAATGCCAGCCACTTGCTTGCTGAGGATATGAAGAAAAGGAAGGACTCAGGTTTGAGAGAGTGGAGAGCTATTGATCCATATTCACAGAGGAGGAAGACTGCTGTGGACTACAGATTCTATACAAAAGAACAACAAGACTTCTATGAAACAGTTTTGCTTGACAAGAGCCCTGCTGTAAGTGATATGAGATATGTGGACTGGAAGTACATCAAGGACAATGAGGATTACTTCCCAAGTGTGCAACACAACTTCCACTGTATTGGTCTTGATGAGTTTGTTGGTAAGGAGTTTACTGCTTGGAATGATGAAATGATCATGCAATTCTACTCCACTGCTCATTTCTATGGAGATGGTAGAATTGTGTGGATGACTGAAGGTGCAAGGTATGAATCCACTGTTGAGGAGTGGGCTACCATCTTAGGAGTCCCAAAAGTGGAAGATGGTAACATTAATGTATACAATGAGCCCAAGGCAAGCCACAATGCCATGAAGAACATGTACAATGAGATTCCTGCTGCACATGTGAAGTCTCACAAGCTAGGATCCATTTACTTCCTCCAGGCTTGTCTACGCACGATCAACACTATATTGAGGCATACCTTGATGCCCAAGTCTGGAGATGAGAAGATGATATTCCATCAACATGCTGCTCCATCTAGATCAACATACGAGATTCAGAGTGATGGATCTGATAGTGGAGACTGTGAAGAGGGTTGCTGCTGATCAGAAGCGTTCATGTTGCTATGCACCCTATATCCAGATGCTTATCAACTCCAAGTTGGAGAAGCACATATTTGCACTTGACCGACCACATTTGCCACTATTGCCAGAGCTAGAAGACAACGTTGAGGTGATGGACCCAGATCATCCCACTTCAGCTACAGCACAGGCACATGCAGAGGCTGCCAGAGACTCCAGTTCTCAGGTGCCCAGGTCTAGGAGTGAGTAGATGGATCTCCTACTTAGCTCTGTGCTCAGCATGCAGAAGGACATCGGCGAGCTATTGAAGAACCAGGCGAGCCTCTCGAGGATTGTTGACAACAAATTTCATATTCTCAACAACAAGGTGGATGAGCTCGCAGTGACTGTGAATGAGCTCAAGAAGGAAGTTGACGCAGTGCCTAGTCCTCACTCTACAGATGATGATGATGAGGATCGTGCACCTCTCGGGCCAAGCACTCAGTTCACTACTCAGGCTAGATCAGCTACAGTGCCAGCTCCAGAGTTGTGACCTTCTTCATTAGCACCTGCTACAGCTACTTCAGCTCCATCAGCTCTTCCAGTTCCTCCAGTTGCTACTCCGACTCTGCCCATGACGTCGGCAGACATTTTCGCTGATGTCGTTCTCTATACTCCTTCATCGGCCACCGGAGGAGATCAGCCCTAGAAGAGCACTTAGTTATATACCTTCGAACTTTTTGGTAACTTGTTGCTAAAGGGGGAGAAGATGTATATAGATCTTTAGGCTTCGAGAGAGAGCGTTGCTTTTTATTGCTTTTCAAAAACATTGATATCTTTTGGTTGGTTTGCTTGTGTTAAACTTTGTTGGTGTTTGATCATACACTTGATGTGTATTGCTACTAGTTCCTATCCTTGTGATGCTTATGAGATGATCATTCACCTTTCCTTGATTGTGTTGTGCTATGATATTCATTCTTATTATTCTCGCACACCACCAAGTTGTATGTGACATGAAAGAGTACCCCATGTACCTAATCGATTGTGCATTTGCATTCAAACGCAAATTCAAAATAATGCACAAATTTAGGGGGAGCTCTTGCTTATCACATACCTCTCAAAGCGACGATTATATTTATTGACTATATCATATGTCAAAGCATTGATCTATATGTTGTCATCAATTACCAAAAAGGGGGAGATTGAAAGCACATTTGCTCCCTTGGTGGTTTTGGTAATTAATAACAACATATATATCATTGAACTAATGTTTCCACTAAGTATATTTCAGGAAAAGTTCAATGATAGGTTGGCAAAAGGATTGTGGAGAAACCCCAAGATGCAAGGAAATGGATTGGCAAAGCTTCAAGCAAGAGGACTCTACATTTTACTTTGTGAGAAATCACTTTGAGTCCATAGGAAAGCCAATACTATTAAAAGGGGGTAAGGTACTGTTGGTGAACAAGATGCTCCACGTGCACAAGTGATAGTCACCAAAAACACCCACAAGCTCTTCCACAAATACTCTGTCTAGAACCCTACCACTCAAATCGGTAAGACCAACAATTCCTATTCGGTCTCACCGAGATTCAAACCCTAGACAGATCCTAAGCCAAACCCATCTCGGTACTACCAACTTTCCACTTCGGTGCCACCGAGTTTAGTTGCCAACTTTCTGGTGAGCTATTTTCAAGTATCGGTACCACCGAGTTTTGCCAATCGGTCTCACCGAGATTTGGACCAATTTCCTGGTTAGCTATTCTCAAGAATCAGTACCACCGAGTTTTGTGAATCGGTCTCACCGAGTCTTTGGACCAACTCTCTGGTTAGCCATTGTCAAGAATTGGTACCACCGAGATTTGAGAATCGGTCTCACCGAGTTGTGTAATCTGATCGTTGGTCATCAAATCGGTACAACCGAGATTCATGTATAGGTCTCACCGAGATTCAAAAGTTACTGCCTTTTGGTCACATCGGTACCACCGAGTTTTACACTTCGGTGTCACCGAGTTGGTCACTTTAGGTGTAACGGTTGGATTTTTGGGGATGCCTATATATACCCCTTCACCACCACCCACTCGAAAGAGAAGCACTCAGAACTATTCCATACTTGCCCCATCCAATTTTCTGAGAGAGAGCCACCTACTCATGTGTTGAGATCAAGCCATTCCATTCCTACCATATGAATCTTGATCTCTAGCCTCCCCAAGTTGCTTTCCACCAAATCAATCTCTTCCACCATAGCCAAATCTGTGAGAGAGTGATTGTGTGTTGAGGAGTCTATCATCTTGAAGCACAAGAGCAAGGAGTTCATCGACATTGCCGAGCCTATTACCTTTTGGAGGGTGGTGCCTCCTAGATTGGTTAGGTGTCGCTTGGGAGCCTCCTACTTCGTGTTGTGGAGTTCAACCAAGAAGTTTGTACAGGCAAGGAGATCGCCTACTTCGTGAAGATCTACCCATAGTGAGGCTAGTCCTTCGTGGACGGAAGCCGTTATGGAATAGTCAAGGTTGCTACTTCGTGGACCCTTATGGGTGGAGCCCTCCGTGGACTCTCGCGACCGTTACCCTCCATGGGTTGAAGACTCCATAAACGTGGACGTACGATACCACCACCTATCGGAACCACGGGAAAAATCTCCGTGTCTTCAAATTGCGTTTGATCTTCCTTCCTACCCTCTACTACATATGCTTGTTGTTACTTTCCGCTGATATACTCTTAGACATGCATGTGTAGGGTGTACTTGACTTGCTATCATTGCTAAAATCTGCCAACACTTAAAATTGGGAAAAGGTAGAATTTTTATTTGGTCAAGTAGTCTAATCACCCCCCCTCTAGACATACTTTCGATCCTAGAATAAGATTATCGATGACAATTCTATTGTCATTCATAAGATTTGTAGTCTCGAACGTTAGATCGCATTTTTGAACAATGACATAAGTCATTACAAGAAGGACATACAAGTCCTGACGTCCGATATAACTCAATTGAAGACGGAGAAAGCCCATTACAAAATGGAGGGGCAGGTGAATAGGAATAAGCTTCGTGAGCTTAACTTCGTCCTTTGAAAAAACTAGGTAGTGTCGAGAGGTGAATACATTGTGAGAAGTAATTTGGTACTTTTCTTTTGTGAATTTCATGAAACATTTAGTTTGTGGAGCTGGTAGCATGTTTTGTGAACTGCTGAAACGTTTAGCATCTTTTGTTAATTGCTGAAACGTTTAGTTTGTGAAGCTATTAATATATTTTTTATTAGCGAAATATGACAATGCCGGCATGCAAATATGTCCAACGCCATAGGTATTCAAAATAGTGTTGGCGTCGTCTTCAATGCCACCACTAAATTCTAACAGTGGCGCCATATTGGTGGCATCGGGTGTCTACGCCAGCAAGGCCATTTTTGCCACGCCATAGCTAGGCTTTTCTACACTAGTGACTTGTGGGTTATCACCGCGCTATTTGTCGTCGTTTTCTCACCGGGGGTACCCCGAGACGGCAGATGCCATGGGATGGCTTGAGAGGTGAGAGCAAGACTGCAGTGGAGATCCGGGACGGGTATGCGGATAGCACGCGGTGGTTTACCCAGGTTCGGGGCTCTCCGGAAAGATAACACCCCTACTCCTGCATGTTTGTATATATGTGGTATATCTGGTACAGAGTCGCTCCTGGAGCTGTATTGGGGAGGAGAGCCATGAGGCTTCTTGCCTCCTTTGTGCATGCGTGTGAGCATGTGTGAGAGGGAGAGGATGAGAGGAGGCCTCCCGTGAGTGTGTCCGTGGCTTGCCCCTTGGAGGCTCCCCTGGTGCCTCTTATATAGGGAGGCCCAGGGGACAAGGGGTGGCCCACCGGCCAACTATCTACTATTGGAGATGACAAGTGATGCAGGCTACAGTGCGCCACTATTGGAGCGCAGTGAAGTGACGCGCGACGGGTGCACAGCGGGGCACTATTCGCCAATAGTGCCCGACTGTAGTGGGGTGGCAGGCTCTGCAGTCCGTCAGCTACAGTGTCGCCAGCTCGTGTCCGATGGGACGCCTGGAGCTGACTTCGTCGGGCTGCAGCCGGCCAGGAGGAGCCAGCCGGGCGGAGCCAGCCGGGCGGAGCCGGCCAGGAGGAGCCAGCCGGGCGGAGCCAGTCGGGCGGAGCCAGCCGGGAGGAGCCAGCCGGGAGGAGCCAGCCGGGCGGAGCCTGCCGGGAGGAGCCAACCGGGAGGAGCCAGCCAGGAGGAGCCGGCCGGGAGGACCCAGCCGGGAGGAGCCAGCCGGGCCGCAGTTTTGTCTTCTGTCTTCACCTCTTCGTTTGTCTCGTTGATTCGCGGGGCTTGGCATACTGGGGTTGGCTCCCCCGATGCTTTAAAATGTTGAGTCGTCTCCTTGAGCCTACCCGGGGGTAATCCCCCCGACACTATTGCTAGGGTTTTCCCAGGTAGTGTCTGCTTGTCAGTCCCACGTGGTAGATGCATTCATGCGCGATTGGGCCTCCTCATATCCTCCCCAAATATGGTCTAGATATGGTGGGTGTCGGTCATCCCAGACGTTTAGGGACATTTTGAGGGGGCAAGCTAGGTCACGATTTGGCGAAAGGAACTCAACTAATGATGCATTAAGTTGAATAATTTAGTTTATGTAGTGAATTGGCATCTCTTTTCTCTTACTCTATACATATACTCGGTGGCAAATATTGTAGGATACTTTTGAGACTGGATTATAGAGTTTGGTTTAATAACTCTTCCCCTAGTGAGCACTTAGTTGACCTGATACTTTTCGTTTCTTGATGCAACTAAAAGTAAGAAATTGATAAAATAATTCAACCATTTTAAATTTAAATTTATATTGTCGCTGGATAAAGTGGAGATGTTAGGCTCCTCCGCGACGAAGAAATAATGTTGTAGTGGTCATGATTGGTTTTTGACTCCTACTTTAATTGATATGGTAAGACAAGAGACTGATGGATGCTACTTCTAAATACATTTAATACCTATTCAATGTTTCTAGTGGTGTCGACAGGATGAAAATGTTCCCATCAACATTGACCAAAACTAATACTTTACATTTTAACTACAAGTGCCTTTTGTATAAACCTAGGCCTATCTCTCATTTATATTATATTCATGTAAATGGCACTATATATTTTGCATGCATTTATCTCTATGAAGGTAATTATTTTTATTGGGTTATATTCGTCTACATGTGTCATAAGATGGGCAAATTATATTCTTGCCCCTAGTTGGTTCCTACCCATGGGTTTTGCCCTTAGTTTTTTTTGACTATGCTCTGTTTTTCCCCTAAAAAGCATTCTACGTCATCATAATGCGCTTCTGCCACATCTTCGTCTGGTCAAATCCTTTGACATTTATTTTGGTCCAAGCAACCCTGAGAAGTGACAAAGGGGTTCCGTATAACATCCTGACCAGAATTATCAGTTCCTGACCGTAGCACATGTGATCTAGATTGTCCCAACATACCAACTCTAGTCTTACCTGCATTTTATCGCCACTCGTGCGCACCTGGGATCAACTCTTCAGTGAGTCACCATCCTCAAATTGCTCCAAGCCAAACACACTTAACTTTAAGATTCCTTTCGAATGGTCTCCCGAAAAATAAGGTGCACCTTGTTGATACGAGTAGTCTATCTTTCCTATTAAGTCGTGATGTCACATTATGTCACTTACATATGGGACCACCAAGAAAGAAAAAAAGTAAAAATAGCATCTCTCTCCCCAGCCAATTCACTTTCATGTTGGACCCATCAAAAATGAAAAGAGTAAAAAAGTCTCCCCAGTCACTCTGGATAACAACAGTAGCCGACGCATGTGGCGGCGACAATGGCCATGGCGTCCCCGAGTGACCAATACATAAGGTGGAACAACCAGGGAATCTGTCAAAATGTGCACGAGATGCGAGGCCATGCAAGGATGCTCTTCGCGACGGGGGACGCATACATGGGCCTCGAGGTTACCGGTGAGCTCTAGCGGTCACTAGTGCAGTGGTGACATAGGGAATTAGAGCGAGAGAAGAGAGGTGGTAGCTCTAGGATCTCACCAAAACACGTAGGCATGGGCAACATAGCCGGAGAAGCACATGAGTGACGACACCCTCATCTACGACGGATAGCAGAGTAGACTATCATGGTGAGATGAGATGTGCACGAGTGACAGGTGGGTGATGAATCTCGTGGTATTCACATTACCTTGGAGATGCATGGGAGCCTAATGGTTTGAGAAATCTTCTCCAGAGCAGGAGATCAAGGCAGGGACGGAGCCTCACCGGAGGTGGGGAAGAATGTCACGTGCATCCGATTCGTTATGCCTCACCAGAGCCGGAGAAGTCCCTTGGCAGAGTGAGGGCGCTTTCGTCTCTTAGGAGCCATCGTGCAAGGTTTCTAATATACATAAAGCTCCCGTGAATGCTTGGACGAGGATTTGTGGCACACAGGTCTCAGGGAACCGAGTCCCCCGCGCGTGCTTTTGGCATCCGATTTTCAAACTTTTATATCTTTTGAATGAATTGTCCAAATTAAGTTTTGTTTACATATTCATGTTTGTCGCGACGAGGGCTTTCAAATAAGATTTATTTTGAATATGTTTCAATGAATTTTGAAAACAAATATTAAGTTTGAACTCTTGAAACTTAGTACGAGCGAAGTTAATGCGCTTGGGGCCGGATCGGGCACTAGAAAGCCTGTGTGAGGATCTAGTGACTTGCAGCGTGTTGGACAAAGAAACTCTGGACACATAAGAGCATGCGGCTCTTCTATAACCAGTTGAAAGCTTTGGCAACTTCCTCGGTCATGCGGACCCTGAGGCGGTGCAGGATAAGCGTAAACACACGTGGAAGAGGAAGGTGTACCCTCAATCTGCAGTGCGTACAAGTGCGAGAATAAAATTAAAAAAAAATCATAATGAAAAATGAGAGGCATCTTTTGGAAAAATGAGAGACATCTTTTGGAATAGCAGAGGCATTGCGGACTTGGCTAAACATAGGTTTTTGGTGTAATCTTCTATCAAGCACAAATTAGACTTTATCACTTTTCTTGAGATGGGTACACATAACTTTACTTCACAATTTCTTCGCATGGTTTTCGATGGTTTAGATTTTGACTCTCCTCGTCTGCTTGGGGTTAATGGCGAAATCCTGGAAATGGTTAATGTCACCATGGGTGACTTCGCGGTGAAATTTCATGCTCGACCGAAAGTTGATGGCTTCAGTTGGGATCTAGTTGTTGTGTATGGTGTATCACAGCCGGAGCTCAACCTGACTTCCTGGCTGACTTCGTGAGGATCTGCAGGGATGAAAGACTACCCATTTTGGTTAGGGGTGAATTTTAATATGATTAGGAGGAGAGAGGAAAAAATAATGACAACTTCGACGTAAGGTGGTCATTTATGTTTAATGTTTTCATTGAGAGTCTTGACATGAGATAGATTGATCTTACAGACAGGAAATTCACTTGGGCGAATGCTTTGGAGAATCCAATGCATGAGAAGGTGGATTGCGTTCTTACCAGTGTGGATTGGGAGCACAAATTTTCTCTTGTAATGGTGCGAGCATTACAAAGGGTACTTTTCGACCATACCTTGCTTCTTGTTGAACCAAGGGATGCGACCCATGTAGGCAACGAAAATGTCTTCTATTTTGAGCTGTTGCGGTTCAAGAGGGAGGGTTTCATAGATCTAACAACCAGGGAATGGGCAAATAAGACTAGAGGTCATTCGAATATTAAACTATGGTAATATAAGATTAGACATCTACGTCAATTCCTGCGGGGCTGGGCAAAAGATGAAAGTGGCATTTATAAAGTGGAAATAGAACTTATTAACGAGCTAGACTTGAAGGATGGGTCCAGTTTGTTAGATGAGACTGATCACTTGGCTAAGAGAGAAGCCGAGGAGAAGCTTCGAAAGCTTCTCCGATACAAAGAGATGAAATGGGCACTTAGAGCTAAAGTTTGACAAGTGATCCAGGGGGACAATAATACACAACTTTTCCATCCGATTGCGAATGAAAAACATAGGAAGAAGAAATTATCTATCTGGAACAAGATGAGGGTACAACTGTAGGTCACGAGAACCTAAAATTCTATATCTCACACTACTACAAAAAGCTCCTTGGGACACCGGAGGAGAATTTTGTATCGCTTAATGAGCATGTGGTTGGGCATTTGCCTCAATTAGTGACATATGAGAATGAGATTTGTCGGCACTTTTCACAGAGAAGGAGGTGTTAGAAGTGATAGCACAAATGAACTATAATAAGGCACCGCCCCCGATGGTTTTTTGGCTGAATTTTATAAGTAGTGTTGGAATATTATTAAAGTGGCCTGATTCCAATGTTCCATGATTTATTTAATGGCCAACTACAATTATTTCACCTAAACTTGAAACAATCACGTTATTGCCAAAGAAGGAGGAAGCAGTTCGTATTGAGCAATTCTGGCTGATATGTGTGCTTAATGTGAGTTTCAAGATTTTCACGAAAGTTTGCACAAATCGCCTTACTCGAATTACACATAGGGTGGTGCAGCCAACTCCGATGGATTTCATGCTGGTCCGACACATACTGGAGGGTGTGGTCGTTCTTCATCAAACCTTGCATGAAATCACTCAAAGAAACTAGATGGAGTGGTCTTTAAAGTGGATTTCAAGAAGGCATATAAATATTTTTAATGGCCATTTCTGCATCAGGCTTTGTGTATGAAGGGTTTCGATGAGGCTTGAAGGAAGCAGGACGAATCCGTTATATGAAAAGCAGCATGGGGATCAAGGTACAGGATGATACATGTCATTATTTCTAGATTCAAAAGGGTTTAAGACAAGGGACCCAATGTTTCCCATCCTGTTCAATATTGTGGCGGATATGTTGGCAGTTCTCATTTGTTGGGCCAAGGAGTACGGATTGGTGAGTGGACCAGTACATCATGTTGTGGGTGTCCATACTACAGTATGATGATGACACAATTATTTTCATGAGAACATGATTTGACAAAGGCTGAAAAAATAAAACTTGTTTTATGTCTTTTCAACAGCGGTCGGGTTTAAAGATCAATTTTAACATGAGCAAACTATTCTGTTTTGGGCGTGCCAAGGAGGAACATGAAACATATACACGGTTGTTTGGGTGTGAGTTGGGATCCTTATCGTTTACGTATCTAGGTATCCCAATTCACCATCGAAAACTAACTAACAAGGAATCAAAGTGCATGGACGATCGATTTGAGAAGAAGCAGAGCTGCTGGAAAGGCAAGCTCATGTCGTATTGGGGTCGACTGATTCTGATAAATTCTGTTCTTACAAGTATACCGATGGTCCTCCATCTTTCTTTGAAGTGTCTGTGGGGGTACGAAAAGACTATACTTTTATCGGTCACGTTTTTTCTGGCAGAGCGATGAAACTAAATTCAAGTACAAGTTTGACAAGTGGGAAATAATTTGTCGGCTGAAATACCAAGGAGGTTTAGGGATTGAGAACCTTGAGGTCAAGAACAAGTGCCTTCTCATTAAATGGTTGTACACAATATCCGTCGAGGGGGAGGGTATGTGGGTATAGTTATTGCGTCACAAGTACTTGCAATCCAAGACCCTTGCACAGGTCACGTCACAGCCGAACGATTTACCATTCTGAAAGAGTCCAATGCAGACGAAGGTGACCTTTTTTTAACAAGACCAAATTCATTGTAGTGAGTGGCAACGCTACTATAGATCCTGAGAGGATACATACATAGGGGAGACGTCACTAGCTATATAATATCCAACCATATACAACCTTGTCAACATGATTTTTTTTCTAAGTACAATTCTAAGTTCGACTCCCTTAAACACTTAGTTCCAAAGGTCCCTGGTGGGGGATAGATGCGGTAGCTGGCTACATCTTGTGCGAAGGTTGATGGAGGTTAACCTCTCTGATGATCCAGACAAATTTCAATGAAAAATCTGGGGGTTTTCTCAATGAAATCTATGTACTTTGATAAACTCTCGTCTAATACCAAAGTTGCTTCATACTTGGAAGATTAAGGTGCCTTTAAGCAAGGTATTTATGTGGTTTATGCACAAGGAAGTAATTTTGACTAAGAACAACTTGGCAAAACTTAATTGGGAGGATAGTAAGCGATGTTATTTTTGCGATCGACATGAAACTATCGAACATCTTCTTCTCAAATGCCCACTGGCCAGGTTGCTATGGTGTACACCACAAGTCACGTTCAATGTCAGTCCCCCTAATAGTATAACCACATTATTTGGAATGTGACTAATTGGGATAGAGCCTAAAATAGTTGCGCATATTTGAGTAGGGTGTGTGCATTAATTTGGGCGATATGGAATTGCCGTATTGATGTAATTTTTGACACACAATCTGTCATAATCTTTTGCAGGTTGTACAAAGAGAAACTGTCTAGATCCCTATGTGGTCGTCACTCAGTCAAGCGGAAACCAAGGAGCATATGAATTTTGGGTGCAATAGTTGAGAGACGGTAGCACGGGATACTTACAACTGGTTTGGATGACGATCCAAAAATATGATAGTTGTTTAGTCATGTGGTCCTATTTATGCCGATTGTGGCGATTTTTGCTTCTTTTTTGAGAGAAGAATTCGAATATATTCATCTTCAATAATTACAGTACAACGAATACTAGGAATAATAAAAACTACATCCACGTCCATGGACCACCTAGCGACGACCACAAGCACTGGAAAGAGCTGAAGGCGCGCCACCATCATCGCCCCTCCGTTGCTGGAGCCGGGCGAACCTTGTTGTAGTAAACAGTCGGGAAGTCATCGTGTTTAGACCCCGTAGGACGAACGCACCAAACCAGAGACCATCACCGATGAAGAAAGTCGTAGATCGGAAAGATCAAAGATGTAAACACCCGAACAAAGATGAACGAAGAATGAATCCAAACAGATCCACCGAAGACCAGTACCGACTGAATCTCGCGAGATCCAACGGAGACACACCTCCACACACCCTCCGAGGATGCTATGCGCACCATCGGGGCAGGGATAGAACGTGGGAGACACTATTCCTACTAAGGGACATCGCGGCCGCCACACAACCCCAATAATGACACCGAACCTAACAAGAACGAGAACATGGTCCCTCCCGTCGGCTGCGCGGGGGGGGGGGGGGGGGCTCCTCCGCACCTCCATGGCATTCGGGCCATCGGAGATGGGGCCGACCGACGGAAACGTCGACGGGAGGAGGAGAAAATCTTGAGATCTTTTCTTGTGGAGGAGGAAAAAGAGTCTCTATACGGCGATTTTTGCTCAATTACTGTTCATTTTGATACCTTGTATCGAATTTCGTAATTGCGACCGTTTGATTTAATAATATGGCTGCATGCATCATTCTGATGCAGAGCCCGGGGCTAAACCTCCATTTCTAGAAAAAACGTCCTCTTTCTGAGGCAATGATATAATATTTACAGAGTTAAGACTGTAAGAGTTGAGCAAACATGGAAGTTCCAGAATAGGTGAATGGCTTCTCTAATATATTCTTTACCCGGTTTTTTTTGAGAAAAAGGTGTCGGTAAAGCCATTCGACCCGGGTGCCTTGTATCTCGACATTTGGTTCATGGCATTTTCCACCTCCTCAGTGGTGAAACGGTCATCAATGCCCTGAAGTTCAGGCCCTCAATGTAAAATAATTCTTTGGATCGAAATCGCTTCTCGAATGTGTTTTCATATGCAAATCTTTCTACTTTTCTATTTTTCGTATCGTTTTGTTTCCCATCTTACCTTGCCTTAGAGCATCTACAACCGGATGCCCCAAACCAGCCTCAAACGCCCGGGCAACCCGTCCGGTCATTGACCGGTCACGAAAATCTGACCTAGATGGGCGCCTCAAACGAGCCTCAAACACCTGGGCTTACCGGCACCCTTCATATCCAGCCTAAATATGGGGTGGATATGAGGGCAGCCCGGGCGCGTCCACCATGTCGGCTTGGCCCAGCCTAGCCCACCCCGACCCCACAAATATCCTCATCCGGCAAACCCTAGGAATCGGTCAATCCGAACTCCACTCCACTCCCGTCTCCTTCCACTCCACTTCCGATCCCCTTCCCTCCGATCTGATGGCTGGCGACGAAAGTAGAAGTGGCTCCAATGGAGAACCTGATGCCTCGAACATCGATGCGGAGGAGCTCTCCCTTGGCGTCGCCATTAGGAGGTCGCTGCTCGAGCAAGGCGGCCCCGGCAACGGTGGATCTTCTTCAGCACCAGTCGCCCGTCGACGCAGCGCCGGCGACGTCGCCAACCCTCCCCGCCTGGCGCGCAGCTCCGGCGGCTCTTCTCCGCTCCGGGAGGCCCGCTCCGGTCGTTCAGGTACGCCGCCCACCTCCACCACCGTCTGGTCCGGAACTAGTACCCGGCCACCGCTGTCCTCGTGCCCGCGTCGGGGCTGGGGCGCACGAGGACGCCCGAGGCCGAGGCACGTGCAGCCCGGCGCGAGCGCCAACGGGCGAGGGAGAGGGGGAAGGCGATGTCCGCGCGCCATTTGTGCGCGAGCGCGCCGGTCGATCCCGCAGGATGTGCTCCTCGCGTCGGTCCTCCGCCGCTCTCTCACGATGGCGGAGACGGATGCGCAACGTCTCCGACGCAAGAATGCCAAAGCGCTCCGACTCGCAATCGAGTTGTCGGAGCATGAGTCAAACAAGGTGGCGGCGGCAAATGCAAAGGCGGCCCTCCACGCGAAGGCATGAGGTATAGATTTGACTCCGACCTGACGGACGGCGCCACCTCCAGCTCCGACGATGACGCACCCCCCACGCTGACGGCTACACGGAGGAGGGGCACAACCGCGTCGACGTCTGGAAGGGGAAGGGGCCGGCGAGGAAATGGTGATTTCCTCCGTCCTTCCCGTTCTATTTATATTTAACTATTTTTTAAGTAGTTTGTAGTATGGATTTGCACTGTCCACCGTTAAACTCCAATGAGCTATGCTCCTTTTGTCCGGCGATGAAACGTTGATCCGATGAGCTACGTGTGTTGATCTTTTTTACGTAGCGTTTCATGGTTTGTATGGTTTTGAGGTTTTGAATACGAATGATGTGGATGTAGAAGACGACAAATAAGATGTGTCCGGTCAGTGCACGGGTGTTTTCGCCACTGTTTAAGAGTCTGAATTTGCTATGTCCGCCTGTGAATGCTCTTAACTAGGCTACGTTCTCTTATCCAAGAGCGGCGGTGGCACCGAAACAGCAGCACGTTGGTGTGAGCTGTAAGCCGCGTGCGTGTCGACGGAATCCCGTCCCAAACGTCGCTGCAGCACAGGATCGAGCTGGACCAGGGCCGGGTGACGGCGGTGGTGCCTCCTCTTTCACCGTCCAAAACGAAGACGGGGACCCACGTAACCGGCCACGCCCGTTCCCACTTTCTACGGGCTGGATCAAGCAAGTCGCCAAAATCTTTCCAGGAGCTACTCAACCGAAAATTGCTTTCCGTAGGCCACCAGCAGAAATATACCCTACAGGATACTGGCATTAGCGCATACTACCTCAAAAAGAAAGAAAAAATGCAGTAGCGCATGCTAGCAGTATCCACGAACTGTTTCTTAGCAGTGGATTGCACCCTTCAAGCACAAATAACACTATGCCCGTGCCGGTACAAGAAGAGCAAAAAGAGCAGGCAAATTATGAAAAAAAATTCAAGCGTTAGCAGATGCTTAGGTGAGTAGGGTTTTACATCTGCCATGCATTTGTACTAGAAGGGCAGTGCGCGCTTTGCCGCGCCGCTTATATTTTTGGGCTCGTACATGTTTTATGTAAAAAAATTAAAGATTTGAAAAATATACGTATTAGTTGGTTTGGCATGTGGGGGATACTGTGAAGTGCATTTTTTTATCGGATATGCTATTCCTACGGACATACTTTGCGGAATCATGCTTACAGATGGATATGTCAATTTATGGTCAGAGATTAGGGAAAAAGTGGGCCATCGGTGCAAATCGGGAAGTGATTAGTGGGACAATGTTTGGTATGACCAATCCGTAACGAATCGTTCGTGAGTGTATCATTTTTCTTTTTTTTATTGTGGTGTTTGGGTGGATTTTTTTACCGTGTGATTGGAGAACGTCTTTTAACTAATACAAAAACATGAGAAAGTTACTTACGTTGTTGGGCGCGTGTGTTATGCCGGTGCTAAACGTGTCATGGGCGACACTTCCGTTTTGTCACCCATTCATCGAGAGATCCCACCATGAAGCCAGGGTGAACGACCCAATCAATTATGTATCCAATCAAAATTAAAGAGTTGAATGAGTGGCTTTAAAATGAGATCTCTTAACGAAGTTAGAGATTTCATTGCCACAACAAAAGATTGACGGAGTCAAAATGAAGAATTGACGGGAGGAGCTTTAAACTTAGGGAGCATAGTGTATTAAAAAAATGAATGAGAGAGCTCATTGTGGAATTGTTGACTCGATCAAAATTGAATGACCCAACTTCAAATTGAGACATCGATTGATTGTGGGGTCTTAAAAAATAGAAAGCTTAATGTTATAGAGGATTAAAATAATTGAATGAGAAATTGTTGACCCGATCAAAATCGGTGACCCAATTCCAAATTGATGACCTCAATTGAATGAGAGGCTTCCAATTCTAGGGGGTTTAGTGATATAGTATATTTCGTTTCTGCCCTTTGGGACCAAGCAAATCCTGCGATCGTGGCAGACCACAGCAATATAAAAATCACGTTTAAAATTGGCCGGCTTTGGAGTAAAACATTACCAGAGAATCTCTCTCCTCTCTCTCATATGCTGTGGGGTTTTATATGTCACGTTGGGAGAATTTAATGTCAACCAAACTTTCATTTCAATCCATATCCGTAATCTGCAGGTACAGTGTTGCTGTCGAGGAATGATAAGGAAGACTTGTCTGCTTCCGGAAATTGACGATGTGGCCGGCGACAGGACTCTGAACGGTGATCAGGTCCACCAAACACCGCACCATATTTTTGATATTTTTGTGGAACGTGATTCCCCATCGTGCAGCTTCTAGCAACGAAGCCATGAGCAATTATGGAAGTGCTAGCCCCAAAATAGCTTGATAATTACGAATCATCAGTTGATGATTGCATACATGTATCGCATTATCTTCTTCGGTATTGTTCTCAACCCACTGGTTTCTGAATTGCTGTGTGGGAGGAAATGCCTGGATTTTGTTTGCCACGCTAGCTAATTACTTCACATACAAAATTCAGATGAAGTTTTCTATTTCGTACTAAAAGATATAGGATGCATTACATATATGGGATAATATTTCAGATCCAGAAAAGGCAGGTAGGGCATGGACAGGCGAAGAAATGCCCAGGAAACTGCATACGTTGCAACTGTATCTAGTTTACAGATATGGCATGATTTGCTGAATTAATTTCACATTTCTTTTAGAGACACTCCTGTGAGGCTGTGAGTTGTGATTGGACCAACCACGGCAGCATACGCATTGGGCAACGCCTGACATAAGAATTTCGCGTTTCCGCAGCATTATGGCCGGATTTTTCCATAACGCCCACTACACCTCAATCAAATTGATTATACTCCGAGATAGGAATGTCAATTCCAAGTGCATTTAATGCACTCAAGATTTAGTCTTTGCATACATAAATAAGTGTATATCCTGGCCGATTCACGCACTATACGCGTCCAGATTAAGCATATTTATAACATACTAGTGCTTAGTGGCTAAGTATCCGGTCACATTTTTTTTTATTGAGCAACCGATAGAAGTACTCCCTCCGATCCGTATTCTTTCTAGATTTATGTACATACGGATGCATCTACACACGTTTTACTGTTAGATACTTCCGTATTGAGACAAATCTAAAAAAAAATAACATGGATCGAAGTGAGTACTTCCTTTCAATTATTTACGAATCAAAGTTTTCATGTGGTTTGTTCACAAGGAGGTGATTCTCATTAAGTATAATTTGGCAAAGCGTAATTGGTAGGGTAACCAAAGATGCAGCATCTGTGATCACGATGAGACCATCAAACACCTCTTTCTCGACTGTCTGCTAGATAAGTTTTATGGCGTTCCATTCATATAGCCTTTAATATCACACCTCCTGATAGTATTCACACGTTATTTGGGACATGACTAAATGAAGTAGAGATAAATATTGCAAGACCTATTCGGATATGAGTATGTGCTTTACTTTGGACTATATGGAACTGCAGAAATGACATGAATTTTAATAGACAAACTCGTATAAATTTTTTGCAGGTCATCTACAGGGCCACTGCTTGGATCCGTACATGGAGCCTTACTAGGTCTGCCTGATGAAAGATGGTAGCTCGGGATATCAACAACGAGTTTAAACGACGGTCCACGAATAAGATGGTGGTTAGGCATCTAGTCTATTTTCGCCGGTTGTTGCCTTTTTTTAATGTTAATTTTGGTTTATTTTCAGCTCTGATCGAGCATGTCTTAGATTACAGACTTTTTGGATGCTTTCATTAATAAAGGGGTTGCATGCATCTTTCTTATGTAGAGGCTGGTGGTATTCCTTCTTTTCTAAAGAAAATATCTTTCAATTATAGAAAAAGAGAAACTTATTACAGATAGGTATGACAAGTTTTTTTTTTTTGGTAAGATAAAGTCAAGGGAACCGAAAAACGGTATGCGGACTACTCGCGTCAGGGAAAACAGTTTCTCAATGCATTTTCTGTGTGCACAATGCAATTGGAATATATGGTGGTATATACTGTTCTGTACTGTCAAACATTTCGATCTTCTTTCCCTGAACAAATTCCCATCAGTTCGGATTTTACTATACTCTTCTCCGTTAGAGATTTGTCTCGTCGATAATTCCGCGGATTTAACAGCTAGGCCCGATTACCCACTGCATATAAATAGTGCATTTTCACGTGCCACTTTGTGTGGTACGTGTCAGTGAGATAGGACAAGGAACTACAATAGGCGGCTGGTGAGAAAAGGATCTTGACACTTGGGATTTAACCCTCGTTTCGACAACACAGACCTGTAAGCTTTCACTCCGGAAGAAAGTCGGCCAATTTTCTGAATTTTATGTGGCTGCATATGGTATGGACGGCCTCGCTAGAAAGTAGAAACTAGCTAGACGTTAACGCTCGTAGTTACTGGTATCTTTCATGGCGACTGTAGAAGGCGAATTCCGGGACGAATCATCGGCGGCTCGATCGCTCTTGGTCACACACAAAAACAGCAGGGAAACTGACGTGTACTACGTTGCACCGGCACCATCACTTCCAAGTTCCAACTACCCAACCACCATCACCAGGGAAACAGCACGGCTCGGCCGTTGAAATTTTCTCCACGTGTAGATAACCATTAACAACTAACGGTTGTGTATGCTAAAAAAACGGTTGTGTATGTGTGGGTAAAATAGAATTGGCATTTAAACTACTCCCTCTGTTTTTATTTACTTTGTATATTAGCTTTGTCTCGGGTCAAAATTTCTATTCAAAAGGAATTAACATCCACAAGACCAAGTCAATACCATTAGAATCATCATTCAATATATTTTACATTTTATATATATATATATATATATATATATATATATATATATATATATATATATATATATATATATATATATATATTATGGAAGTTTCGATTGCGTTTTATTAACTTGATCAAACCTTAAGAAGTTTGACTTAGGTCAAAGCTAATATGCGGAGTAAATAAAACGAAGGAAGTAGAAAGGACTAATTAGCGTGTACTAGGTGCTTGAAAAAATGGACTTCATCATTAGAAGATTAATACTAGGCCAATATTACATGGATTACCTAGAAGTAGCAACCAAAAATTAAAATCGTGGAAGAAAGGATTTAGGGGCAGCCTTCGCATCGAAAGTGTAGGCTAACGAGTGTTATCTTCGACGACTTCGGCACTATCTTCCGCGATTCACAACCGAATTCAAATTGCGGGGCCGTTTCTCAGCGGAGAAAGCACCGCGATTGCGTCAGTTTCACCCACAAAATCATGTTAGGAACCTATTAACACTTGATGATTGCAGTTGTTATCCAGGATGCTATCATGAGCAACTCGTTAGGACATGCTTAGCCGCTTGGTAACAGCATTAATTTACTGCCTTGGAATTACTACAAAGCAATTAATAGCCATTAATTTGTACAGCTAAAGTATGGAGGTGCAGTAAATAAGTGCAGTATCAATTCTTGGTGAAAGGGATGGCTCAATTGCTCATATCAGTAGGTTACAAAATTCTGTCGGTCATAGACTAGCTTTGTTTGGCCGAGTAGAAGATAGGACGGCAGTCTGGATCAAGTCCGGCCCTGCCAATGTACCTGAACTTTGTTTGGAGGATCTCCCTCCAACCTAAGCAATGAAATCCCTTTTAACCCCGCAAAAAAAAAAGTATGGAGGTGCAGTAAATAAGTGCAGTAAAATAGCCGGGCGCGCGCTCCTGCGCGTCCAGTTGGCTTCCCCCGTACACCACTCCGGACGCTATATAACCACCCCGCACCCCGCCGCACATCTAAACCCCAAAGCGTTCAGACAAAATCACCCTTTCACATCTCTCGCTCATCTTCCTCCTCCTCACCTCCCGTTTCATCCTGAGCATAGCAAGGCAAGCTAGTAGATCCGAGATCAGGGCAAGGGCGGCGATGTCGGACGTGACGGAGGTGGTGGAGCAGCAGCTAGCGCTTCCACCGGGGTTCCGGTTCCACCCGACCGACGAGGAGGTGGTCACCCACTACCTCACCCGCAAGGTCCTCCGCGAATCCTTCTCCTGCCAAGTGATCACCGACGTCGACCTCAACAAGAACGAGCCATGGGAGCTCCCGGGTGAGTGGATTACTACTCCTCGGCAAGAGCGTTCTGTGATTTGGTTTGGAGCGCGCTCATGGGGTTCCGGTTCGTTGTTTTTTGCAGGCCTGGCGAAGATGGGCGAGAAGGAGTGGTTCTTCTTCGTGCACAAGGGCCGGAAGTACCCGACGGGGACGCGCACCAACCGGGCGACGAAGCGCGGCTACTGGAAGGCGACGGGGAGGGACAAGGAGATCTATCGCGGCAAGGGCCGGGACGCCGTCCTCGTCGGCATGAAGAAGACTCTCGTCTTCTACACCGGCCGCGCCCCCAGCGGCGGGAAGACGCCGTGGGTGATGCACGAGTACCGCCTCGAGGGCCAGCTGCCCCATCGCCTTCCCCGCTCCGCCAAGGTACGGCAAGATTCGATTGTCCCCGTCTCCTTGTCGATCGATCGAGCCGCTGGACCCCGCGTTCACATGTCGCGCTCGCGATCTGTTTCTTGTTTCTTATTAGGGATTCTCGTGTTGTTTTCTCAACCTGCCTGTGTTGCGTGCGTGCGTGCAGGACGATTGGGCTGTTTGCCGGGTGTTCAACAAAGACTTGGCGGCGAAGAATGCGCCCCAGATGGCGCCGCCGGCCGCCGGGGCCGTGGAGGACCCGTTCGTCTTCCTCGATGTCCACGACTTGCTCAACAATGATGAATTTCTCAACAACGCCGGCCTGCTCAACGACGCGGACCTGCCGATGCTCATGGACTCTCCGTCTGGCGCCGACGACTTCGCCGGCGGGTCCAGCTCCACCTCCAGCGCCGCCCTGCCGCTCGACCCGGACACGGAGCATCTGACCATCAAGACGGAGCCACCGGTGCCGCAGCAGCAGATGCAGAGCCCCAACTACTTCTTCATGCCGGCGACGGCCAACGGCAACCATGGCGGCGCCGGCTACTCACCCTACCAGGCCATGGGGGACCAGCAGAGCGCGATCCGCAGGTACTGCAAGCCGGAGGCGGCGTCTTCCTCGGCGCTGCTGAGCCCTCCGCCGGGCCTCGACACGGAGGCGCTCGCCGGCGCGGACACCTCGTTCCTGATGCCGTCGTTGCGGTCGTACCTCGATCTGGAGGAGCTGTGCCGGGGCGAGCCCGGCCTCATGGACTACTCCAACATGTGGAGCATATGACGAACCCATCCATCTATTCGATGGACTGGAGCGTCTCAGCTTGCTGGTAGCTATAGATGGTTAATTTGGTTGATGCTAGCTCTTCGATTGATTAGTTGCTTCATTAACTTTCAATTAGAGATTGAGTTAATTAGGCGGTGGTGATTCGAGGAGGATCGTCGTGTGTTTGTTGATGCGTGCAAGGCATAATGATGGTCTGTGAGCGAGGGAGTGCTGATTAATCTTAGGGTAGGGTGTGATAACAAACTGCTACTAGGAGGCATCTGTAGTTTGTACATAGTTACCTGATTGACATCATACAGTTTAGAGATTAGGGGATGAACCCTATATATCGAGTTGGTTCATAAATCTGATTGTGGGTTGATGAAGCTGAATTATTCCCATTCAAAATGTTCTATTTATTCGATTGTTAATCGTACATGCCGTGGTTGATTCTCATCCTGTAATTGCGATTCGTGATCCCGACAACAGATGTGTTTAGCGAGCAAAATATACTGAATCTATGTAAATTATTTGAAGCGCCCAGTCACCGAGCCAAGGTGCATTGCAGTTCCGTCTCATTCCTTGTAGAGGTGACAGGTTCAGTTTACCTAGATGAATGGTTTCCAAATTACAGTGGTTTTGATTTCTCACCGCGTTTATTTACTGGTTCCAAAAGTCATGGTCAGGATGGTTCGAACTTGCGATATGTGGTAGTTCACGTGTTTTCCTCGGAGAGGTGGCCTATTTAATTTCTCTACCAAGTTTTTTTATTTTCTTAAAAATATAGCAAAAACTGCTGGTCAGGATATTTCGAACGCACGACCTATATGGCAAGGTGCGCAGTCAGCTTATAGGGAAGCCCAATTTGTTTTTCATATGATCAAATTTGCTCTCACACGTCACTGATTTTTCTTCAGATTGCGCAGGCCGCAACCCATTTAGCCTTGTTGTAGTCCCTCCCTTGCCGAAGGAGTATAGAGTATAGAACAATACAGTGAAACCCTTCAATCAAGTGCAGTAACAAAATGTTAGTACCCGACTTCAAGCTAGCGTTTTTGGATTGAACTCGGTTCTTCATATGGAGATTGTTCTTATAAAGTGTTGGCGCAATTCCATGGACGGCCGATGGGGGCGTACGTGTTTAGTTTTTATTTTTGAACCGAGGGCTTATGATTAGTTCAAATGGAACAACAAGCATGGGGCCTCGCCTGGTGCTGTCGTGCAGGAATCAAACGTTTCTCATGCATCCAATCATTCAGGGCTCCTTTGATTCAAAGGAATTCTGTAGGGTTTTTGAAGGATTGAGATCCTTAGGAATTTTTCCTACGTTGGTCCTTTGATTCATAGGATTGGATCCTATAGGATTTTTTCCTATGGAAATTTTTGTACTACATTTCATAGGAAATCTAACATCCACTCCAACCTCTTTTCACAATTCCTTTGTTTTTCATGTGACATCAAACACTCCTTGCTAATCCTATAGGGTTCAAATGGACATGCCACTCCAACCCTATACTTTTCCTATTCCCACGTTTTCAAAATCCTACGAATCAAAGAGGCCCTCACATTCGTTTCCAGGCCACGGGATGTACGTCATCGAATGAGTCCACTTGCATGCATCCACGCGCACACAAAAAAACTCTAATCAAATACAGTATATTCCTAGGGATCAATTGGAGCGCGCCCGCTAATAGGAGTGTCTCTCGTTACTACTACGCCGTAATTAAACAACGGATCCACTTGCTACTAGTACTGCTCGCTAGCTGGCCGACGGGGTCATGGAGGCCTCTGGCCCGTTCACCTTTCTCGACTGCTCAACGCTGACCTGTTCCACCACACAGGAATAACTGATCGTTTAAAAAAAACTTCCAATTTACTGTATTCATCAAATAACATGACTATACAAAGAACATCAGAAATGACATAAATTACATCAATGACCGGAGTTTGTTGTTTATCGAGTGTGCTTTCACATGCACTCGATCAACAACGTCTTTGGTCCACAACATCTTTAGTGAGTGCTGCATGAAAAACACTCGGTAAACAGGCGAAACTCGGTAATGTAGGACCATTGCCAAGTACCTTGTAAGAAACACTCTGCAAAGTATGGGCACTCAACAAAGACAACACAAGACACTTGGCAAAACAGTTATCCAGACGACGCATGACAAAAGGTACTTAACTTATTTTGTCTAAGCAGATAAAAACTTTTTTTTGTTTCAGCTGAAAAAAAGAAGGGAGGCGTGGGTTGAGAGCCACATATATGAGAACGGATGGGAGCATTCGTTGGGGGTAAGCAAGTCTCGTCCACTCCCACTCCAGATAGCTAATGGGAAAAAAAACCTGAGGAAACAAAAGAAGGGAAAAAATAAAGAAATAAAAAACTGAAAACCCACAATAAACCCAACAAAAAAGAGGAAAGAGCCAGGAAACTATGACAGATCTGTCCATGTATCTACCACTGTGGCTCCCAAGTTCCGGCACGTACGAAATACGCTGACATACACAAAATGCAAATACAAATCGATCCAGTACAGCTCGGCGCCAAGCAACGGCATGTACTATAGCCACTGCACATTGCCTATTATTACATTATCCAGCTAAAACATCTTATATTTAGAAACGGAGGGAGTAGATTAATATATCTATTTGCAACGCTAGATCATATAGATGCATTGAGATGCGTGCGTCATTCCCACGGGGTTGGCTTCTCGTGTGGGCAACATATGCGCGCGTGATCGATCGACTTAGCTATAGCTGTTGCTTCATTGTGTTGGTGAAGACCAACAATTTGGATCCATCGAGTTTATTGACAAATATACCACTATATACATATATAGTGCACATGACAATGACGTTGTTAATTAATCGGCCTAAGGTACGGTCAACAAGCCCCGTGGCGCGGACATGTGGCCAGGGAGGGGAGTAGAGGCTTGTGCGTGTTGCAACGTCTCATGTCGTTGGCGTTGCGAGGTGCTGCGCTGTGCTGCTAGCTAGCTGCATGCCCACACGGCGGCAAAGTCTCGCCACGTACCCAACGTCGGATTATTCCCACGCAACTCTGCATATTAATCCGCTCCGCTCCAATAATGCTCAGTAGGAAATGCATGCTAGCCGTGTAGCAAGAATTGTGTGCACCCAACAGTGATGGGTCAGTCGCTGAACAGACGGACAAAACTGATGAAGGTCATATTCTCTCATCTGTATTGCTTCAAGCATGCATGATGCATGCGTGAAGCGGATCGATGGGAACGTAATAGCGGTCCGCGGCTAGGTACAATGGTAGTCATGGAACGTTGGAGTATGATCGATCATTGGAGCACCACGTACGTACGTACGTAGGTCCATACTGTTGTGTCTCGATCGGCCGTTAAACGTGACAGGCGTGCCATGTGGTCATGTGGATGTGGATGACAGTGCTGCCGTATACAAGCATATCTTTCAGAATGGGACTTGGTTGACACGTTAGGGAGTCCCTATGTTGGCACCTGGCACGTATGTATGACTCGATCAAAACCTGAGCTCAACAATGACAGAAATTAAGTAGGTAGATAGATGCCAAGAATCCCTTTTGGCAAACGAAGAAAAATATCAAACCAAGAAAACTCCAAGTAAGTAGGTAAAATTAACCAAGCCACGCACGGGCAACACATCCTTCTTTTTTTTTGGAGTACGTCGGGCAACACATCCCTGTCACGCGCCTAATCACGTCCTAGTTAGCAATAGTCCCGCGAACCAACTTGTGGTTGGATGGTTAGAGGGACTGTGGTATCCCCAGCCCAACAGAGTTCAAATCTTGGTACTCGCATTTATTCCTGGAATTATTTCAGGATTTTCGGCGATGCGCATTCAGTGGGAGGAGACGTTCCCGTCGACGACGAGGTGCCTACGGTGACTTCGTAAATTTCAAGATGATATGCCGGCTCAGTCTCTCGGAGGTGCTCATAGGGGTAGGGTGTACGTATGTGTGTTCATAGGGGTGAGTGTATGCGTGTGTATATGAGCGCCTGCGTCTGTACTGTGTTCAAAAAAAAAAAAAAGTTAGCAAGAGTCCCTGACGCTAAACATATGCCATGCCATATTCGATCCATTTTCTGCTTCTTTGATCCCATCAGCGCTAACATCAGCACCCACCAATCCGCTCCAGGCGAATCATTGACCTGACCGTCGTTGTAAACGCCGCCTGTAATTAGCCAATTTAGGCGAGCATGATCGATCCCGAGGTTGATGCCTTCTATTCTGTCTGCTAGCCCGCGTGTCCGCCGATCGATCCCGAGGTCATATGTGCTGGCCGGCCGGGGTTCTACAGTACCTCGACGGTGCCCGAAAATTACTGCCGCACGCGTGGGTTGAACAGAAAACAAGTGAAACTCTGAATGATTAAGCGGCTGCCATATAATTGGTGCGTCCGAGCAGTTCGGCACGAGGTTCTGGCAGGCTGTTCTTTGAGCTTCGTTATTACTCGGTCCATGCAGCTAGGTTAACGTCGCTGTTATTGGGTTCTGTCTTTTGGCGATGAGGCCAAGAGATGAGATAATTAAGAATATGGGGCAAGTAGAGTATTTGATGGTTGCCGTTTGTTACATGCAGGAAAAAGTCTGTACCTCCGGTCACACGGGCCGCAATATTCAGAGGAGATTACATACTTGTTCCCGCTCGATCATTTTACAATGTAGTACGACCGTGTTTTTCGAGATATAAGTTTGACCATATATTTAACCAACGAGATCGACTGCGACGGCATATTGTGAAATGGAGGGAGTACGTAAGCCACGTTTAAACAATTGACTTGACGCACTCGATCTCACATGAAGAATCCGCGAAATCAGGATAACGCTGGCAGATTTATCTTACTCCCATTCTTCCAAGTCAGCACTTTGACAAAAGGAACGTGGAGAGAAGTCCAACCAGAAGAGCCAAAATCGTATAGCGTGCTAATTCAGTTGTTTTTTCTCTTTTGAGTTGAACGAATTCCAGTTATATAGAAATAAACATAGAAAGACAAATCGAACCAAGCAGACTATTATAACAGTGATAATATCAAGCCCGTTGATGCGGTTGGTTGGGCCCGTTGCAACGGAGCCGAGCGATCGACCCGCAAATTACCCACCCCACCCCCACCTCCTCCCGCGTCATGCGCGCGTGCTCGCCTTCCAGTCCTTCATCGCAGAGGCGTGACATCAGTTTGCACACGAACACGTCATTGTGTATACTCGTTGCTGAGATGATACACGGTAGCCCGCATAGAAGGAGACCCGCCGAGAAGTGCGGTATGCAAGCAATCTGAGAGGGACCTCGTCAGGGCATGCGGCAACTATGGGCTGCCCTAGGTCGATCTGATGCCCCCTAGGGCCTCGTGGATTGCAACCCTGCAAACAAACAACGAATGAAGAACGAGGAGAAAAGAAAACTAGGATTAAGGAGAAAAGATAAACTAAAAAGTTGTAGATTGATTGATTGATTGTGTGTTGTTCAATCACATATTACCTATGATCTATTTATGAGGTGACTGGACTTCCCGTACAATTAAAAGATTTCAAATCCTGTTCAAATTCTTCTAAAATTAACCGAACTCGGATTTAGGTAAGTCTGAGACAGCAGTTCGATTTTTGGAACCGACAGGCCGCATACGACCTCGGATGGAGACGCACCCAAAAGCATATTTATCCGTCTCGACGCGACGAACAACTCTCGTGTTGAAGTTTTTTTATTCGAAGCCGTCTCGAGGGCCGAATCGCTCACGTAAAACAGACGAACAACTCACGCTACCCATGAGACATCAGTCATATGGGTGTGTGGTGCTGAGCGTCACTGCGTTGGCTCTAACTTTTGCATATGATTTAGGATTGGAATGATTCAAATATCAAACTCGATAGCATCCACGAGACGAAGACATTGCATGTGGAACACCTTTTAATCCTAGGTCGTCTTGGATGCATTATGTTGAACAGTACTCCGAATACCAAATCTCAGTAACTCGAGCACACCTTTGGCCACCAAGATGAGATCGTATGACGATGACCCATACATCAAAGTTGTTCGTTTCAACGATACAAAACCTTTTCATGTTGGAACATTTTCATTTAAGGCAACCTTAATTATGTTTTCTGTATTGCCTAATTATGGTGTCCACAATGTCTCGCTCGTGAATTCCTAGCACAAGCACATTTGCTCTCTCATTTCTATCTTGAGAAAACGGCTTCATCCTCTATGCAACAGCCAAGCACAATGGCCAGTTGCCCATTTGGGCCACTATTGGCTGGCTACCTACCTTGCTAGGCTGGCGCCTCCCAGCTAAAACCGGCACGACAATGTGGTTATGTTTGTTGTTATAAGTAAATAATCCGCATATTTTCCTTTCTTGACTAATAAGACTAGGTTGAGTACGTCCTGATGCCCTATCTACGATAGCCGGACCGACATCTATAGGCGTGCACTCTATTATACATAAAGTTGTCATGAATACTTCTCTTCGTAATGAAAGCGTTGTGAGCATTAGAGATGCGCTTGTTCATATGTAGCCCGAGCCGAATGCCAACCCTATTGGTAATTATCTTGGCGATGGCGTGATTTAGACTAGTAGGCCTATACTCAATGTTGACTTCCGCCTCCTCTTTCTTAGGAAAGGGTAGAACATTTGCGGAGTTAAGGCACTAAAAGTGGGCTAAACATGGAGGATCCAGAATAGGTAAATGGCTTCCATAACGTCCGCTTTACCCGGATGTTTCTTTGAAAAAAGACGTTGGTAAAGCCGTCCGGACCGGATGCCTTGTCTCCTGACATTTGGTTGATGGCATTTTCCACCTCGGTGAAATGGTCATCAATGCTCCCAAGTTCAAGCCCTTAATAAAAATTGATTCTCAAATATGATTGGTAGTCGATTTTTTTTAGCTTTCGAATTGTTATATCGTTTTCTTTATCATCCTTCCTTGCCTTCATTAGGCTACATTCTCTTATCCGATCACAGCCTTGGAGATGCCCTAATGTTGCCAGCGTCGGAGAGACGGGCGGTTTGAATGTTTCTCTTCTTGATGAATGTGCTTCGAGCATTAGAGAGCACAAAACCGAATGACAACCATCTTGATGATGACGTGAATTAGACTAGTAGGCCTATACTCAATGTTGACTTCCGCAAAAAAAAGACTTCCACCTCCTCTTTCTTGGGCAAGGCTGCTATATTTGCCGAGTTAAGACACTAAAAGTTGGCTAAACATGTAGGTTCCAGAATAGTTAAATGGCTTCCATAACGGTAAAGCCGTCCGGATCGGGTGCATTGTTTCTCGGCATTTGGTTAATGGCATTTTCCGCCTATTCGGTGAAACGGTCGTCAATGCTTCGAAGTTCAAGCCCTCGATAAACATCGCTTCTCAAATATGATTGGTAGGTGTCTTTCTAGATTTCTAATTTCCATATCATTTTGTTTACTATCCTGTCCTTATCCTTGCCTTAATTAGGATCCGTTCTCTTATCCGATCACAGCCGGGGCATCAAAACAGCAGCGCGTGGGAGTGAGCTGAAAGCCGCGTGAATGTCGTCACAAACGTCGTTGCGGCACAGTGAGGCCAAATTCACTGTTCTGACCCTTTTTGTAACGTTCAGCCGGATCTGACCCCGGTACGTAAAAAGATTCGAATCTGACCCTTTTACCTACCGCCAGACACCTCGGCGGTAGGGTTACACAGGCTACCGCCTGACTCCTCGGCGGTAGGTGACTTAGCCACGTCAGCATGTAACTGACGGTTGCCGTTACTCTGCACGAGCCTACCGCCAGAGAAGCCGGCGATAGGTAGTGATAACCCACTGCTGTAGGGCCCGGCGGTAGGGTCTGTAACCTTATAAGCCGAATCGCCGGTTCGCTCTCCCCATCTCCTCCCACCCCACCCCGCGGCCTCCTCAAGAACAGAGAGGGGGAACCTCTCTCGTCCCCTCCACTCTCTCCCTCGGAACTCTTCCGTTTCTTCACCATTTTTGCGGATTGAGATGGCTCCGAAAAAAGAAAAGTAAGCTCCTCCGATCCCTCCAATTCGTTTTAGTCAAAAAGCTTCCGATTCGTCGCATTATTTGATTGAAATCACTCCTATTTTCAAACTAGATTTAATTTTTTTGTACCATATAGGATTGTTTTAGGTTGATTCTAGATGTTCTATGGCGGATACGGGGTTGGATTTGAACTTATATTTACTTGTTGTAGAGATTGTATGTATTTTCATGATGAACTACATGATGAACCCTAGTTCATGTAAGGATCATCTTGATATGATGCATGTTGAAGGAATGAATTCATAGGTTTCTTTTGATGTGATTAACCTTTGTGATATGAATCAAGCCATGAATATAGTGGATGTTGGATAAAATTGTATGTATTTACTTATTTTTTAGAAATTAAAAAAATGATTGAATAATGTTAAAACAATCTTATGGAAAATGAATAAATGAATCATGCTTATGAGAATCATGTTTTCAAATTGATTGAATAAAAATTGTTAATAGTCTTTGTTTATTCATGCTTGTGCTATTGTAATTATGCTCATGCTTATCTATGCTTATGTTTATGCATTTTTTTAGGAGGGCACCTCTTGCGGACAACATCGGAACTAAGTATACCATGCTTGACCCTGCATTCGACAAGGGGCATTGTGCCCGTTTCATTGAGAATGGAGTGGTAATTATCATTGTTGAACCAAATCGTTCAAATTGATGAAAATAAGTTACTAATTATTTGGGTCTTCATTTTGGCAGATGCTCCCGCCACTGCGGATGAGGGCACACGGGACGACCGTTAAGATGGAGTACGACGAACGCTACGCGTCGTTCTACAAGAGAGCCCGATGGTTGGGTTTCGGCCTGCAGTTCAAGCATAAGCCGCTGACGCTCGTCCACTCAGCTCTCATAGCTTTGATCGACCGGTGGCGGCCAGAGACGCACAGTTTCCATCTTCCATGTGGGGAGATGACGGTGACCCTCCAGGATTGGGGAATGATTATGGCCCTACCGATCGATGGTCGTGCTCTCACTGGCCGAGTGGACAGGAGGAACTGGGAGGATAGGGTTATCGCCCTTTTCGGCGACTGCCCTCCCTCTAAGGCTAACCGGACTTCCGGCGTACCGCTGCCCTGGCTCCTGAATAACCGGAACAAGTGCCCGGATGGTGCCGAACCCCGGGTGGTGAAGCAGTACGCCAGGGCCTACCTATGGTATCTTCTCACAGAGGTCGTGTTTGCAGACTGCTCTGGGGACACAGCCCTATGGATGTATCATGACTTCCTGGCCGACTGGGGTGCAGGGTACAGCTGGGGGTCCGCCGGCCTCGCCTACCTATACCGTTCGGTAAGAGAACATTTCACTGTTTTAAGTTATGGCACATACGCTCCTTTAAGTTATGTCATCTTATCATCAACACGTTTATTGCAGCTTGATGACGCAATCCAGAGAACGGAAGCATCATCCGGTATGTGTGGATGTTCCTGGGCCCTTTCCATTTGAATGTGGGAGCGAATCCCGGTGGGGCATCCGGAGAAACACAAACCGCGGGAATGGAAAGACTATGGCGAAGATGATGGAGACGAAACTCGATACCTGACCGTCGCGTATGCATGGGACCGGGTGGGCGTCTACACGGGCACATCCAATTCTTTGTACAAGGTCTTCACCAACGAGATTGATGCTCTGACGCCTTTCCAGGTAAACGAACTAGCTTTTTAATATTTTTGACGACACTGTCACGTGAGCTTACCATTTTTTGTTCCTAGGTTAATTGGGAGCCTTATGTTGAACGAGAGTGGGGGTTCGAGCTGAACGTGATGTGCAGGCATGACAGGCTTCTCTGGCGGTGCATCGTGCCCATGATTTGTGTCTATGCCGTCGAGTACCACATGCCACATCGCGTTGCCGCACAGTTTGGTAAGGCGCAACATACCCCACCGGACAATCGCATCCACACTGGTGGCTTGGATCTACACCTGTGAGTGCATTGTTCTCTACTTCCGTGTTTTCGTTTTGATGGTTTACATACAGTTTTTAATGATGTTTTACATTCTTTGCTATGACTTGCAGTATGAGCAGACAAAAGAATCAGTCAATCATAGACTGGGGAGAGACACATGAAAAATACGTGAAGGAATGGAACGAGCGGAAAAAAGCAAAGATGTGGAGAGGAGAGTGATCGACTGGGAGGACTACGAGGCGCGCCGAAGGTGGTACGACGATGGCAGCAAGTATCGTCTACGCCTGAGGCCGCAGTGGACGACAGAAGATGCCGAAAATCTTTACAATGACGCATCCGATAATGAAGCCTACAATGACGACATCAGAGAGCTGATAGGCGGCGGATTTAGGGAGTACGTGTTGGGGAACGTAGTAATAATTCGAAAAATTTCTACGTGTCACCAAGATCAATCTAGGAGATGCTAGCAACGAGAGAGAGGGATTGCATCTTCATACCCTTGAATATCGCTAAGCGGAAGCATTGCAAAGAACGCGGTTGATGGAGTCGTACTCGCGGCGATTCAAATCGCGGAAGATCCGATCCAAGCGCCGAACGGACGGCGCCTCCGCGTTCAACACACGTACAGCCCGGGGATGTCTCCTCCTTCTTGATCCAGCAAGGGGGGAGGAGAAGCTGAGGGAGAGCTCCGGCAGCACAACGGCGTGGTGGCGGTGGAGCTCGTGGTTCTCCGGCAGAGCTTCGCTAAGCACTACGGAGGAGGAGGAGGTGTAGGTGGAGGGAGGGCTGCGCCAGGGGCAAGGGGTGCAGCTCCCATGCACCTCCCCACTATATATAGGAGTGGAGGGGGCTGGTTTCTTGCCCTCCAAGTCCATTGGGGCGTTGGCAAAGGTGGGCGGAAAGAAATCCCATCCTTTCCCTTCCCCACCGATTGTTATCCCCCCTTTTTAGGGATCTTGATCTTATCCCTTCGGGATATGATCTTATTCCTTCTAAGGGGGGATCTTGGTGAGCCTTGACCAGGGGTGTGGGGCCTTTCCTCCACTACCCACGTTCATGTGGGTCCCCCCATGCAGGTGGGCCCCACTCCGGAACCTTCTAGAACCATCCCGGTACAATACCGAAAAATCCCAAACATTTTCCGGTGGCCAAAATAGGACTTCCCATATATAGATCTTTACCTCCGGACCATTTCGGAACTCCTCGTGACATTCGGGATCTCATTCGGGACTCCGAACAACTTTCGGTAACCACATACAATTCCCATTACAACTCTAGCGTCACCGAACCTTAAGTGTGTAGACCCTACGGGTTCGGGAACCATGCAGACATGACCGAGACACCTCTCCGGCCAATAACAAATAGCGGGATCTGGATACCCATATTGGCTCCCACATGTTCCACGATGATCTCATCGGATGAACCACGATGTCGGGGATTCAATTAATCCCGTATATAATTCTCTTTGTCCATCGGTATGTTACTTGCCCGAGATTCGATCGTCGGTATCCCTATACCTTGTTCAATCTCGTTACCGGCAAGTGTCTTTACTCGTTCCGTAACACATGATCCTGTGACTAACTCCTTAGTCACATTGAGCTCATTATGATGATGTATTACCGAGTGGGCCCAGAGATACCTCTCCGTCACATGGAGTGACAAATCCCAGTCTCGATTCATGCCAACCCAACAGACACTTTCGGAGATACCTGTAGTGCACCTTTATAGTCACCCAGTTACGTTGTGATGTTTGATACACCCAAAGCATTCCTACGGTATCCGGGAGTTGCACAATCTCATGGTCTAAGGAAATGATACTTGACATTAGAAAAGCTCTAGCAGACGAACTACACGATCCTGTGCTATGCTTAGGATTGGGTCTTGTCCATCACATCATTCTCCTAATGATGTGATCCCGTTATCAACGACATCCAATGTCCATGGTCAGGAAACCATGACCATCTATTGATCAACGAGCTAGTCAACTAGAGGCTCACTAGGGACATGGTGTGGTCTATGTATTCACACATGTATTACAGTTTCCGGTTAATACAATTATAGCATGAACAATAGACAATTATCATGAACAAGGAAATATAATAATAACCATTTTATTATTGCCTCTAGGGCATATTTCCAACAGTCTCCCACTTGCACTGGAGTCAATAATCTAGTTACATTGTGATGAATCGAACACCCATAGAGTTCTGGTGCTGATCTTGTTTCGCTCGTGGAAGAGGTTTAGTCAACGGATCTGCGACATTCAGATCCGTATGTACTTTACAAATATCTATATCTCCATCCTGAATGTAACCACGAATGGAGTTGAAGCAGCGCTTGATGTTGTTGGTCTTCTTGTGAAACCTGGGCTCCTTGGCAATGGCAATAGCTCCAGTGTTGTCACTGAAGAGAGTCATCGGGCCCGACGCATTGGGAATCACTCCTATGTCGGTGATGAACTCCTTCATCCAGACTCCTTCCTGCGCACCTTCCGAAGCAGCTATGTACTCCGCTTCACATGTAGATGCCACCACGACGCTTTGCTTGCAACTGCACCAGCTGACTGCCCCACCATTCAAAATATACACGTATCCGGTTTGTGACTTGGAGTCATCCGGATCTGTGTCGAAGCTAGCATCGACGTAACCCTTTACGACGAGCTCTTCGGCACCTCCATAAACGAGAAACATATCCTTAGTCCTTTTCAGGTACTTAAGGATATTCTTGACCGCTATCCAGTGTTCCATTCCGGGATCACTTTGGTACCTCCCTGCCAAACTTATGGCAAGGTTCACATCAGGTCTGGTACACAGCATGTCATACATAATAGAGCCTATGGCTGAGGCATAGGGGATGACACTCATCTTTTCTCTATCTTCTGCCGAGGTCGGGCATTGAGCTGTGCTCAATCTCACACCTTGCAATACTGGCAAGAACCCCTTCTTGGACTGATCCATATTGAACTTCTTCAATATCTTATCAAGGTATGTGCTTTGTGAAAGACCAATGAGGCGTCTCGATCTATCTCTATAGATCTTGATGCCTAATATGTAAGCAGCTTCTCCAAGGTCCTTCATTGAAAAACACTTATTCAAGTAGGCCTTTATGCTTTCCAAAAGTTTTATATCATTTCCCATCAACAATATGTCATCCACATATAAAATGAGAAATGCTACAGAGCTCTCACTCACTTTCTTGTAAATACAGGCTTCTCCATAAGTCTGTATAAACCCAAACACTTTGATCACCTCATCAAAGCGAATGTTCCAACTCCGAGATGCTTGCACCAGCCCATAGATGGAGCGCTGGAGCTTGCATACCTTGTCAGCATTCTTAGGATCGACAAAACCTTCCGACTGCATCATATACAATTCTTCCTTAAGGAAACCGTTAAGGAATGCCGTTTTGACGTCCATTTGCCAGATCTCATAATCATAAAATGCGGTAACTGCTAACATGATTTGGACGGACTTCAACATCGCTACGGGTGAGAAAGTCTATTCGTAGTCAACTCCTTGAACTTGTCGATAACCCTTAGCGACAAGTCGAGCCTTATAGACGGTCACATTACCATCCGCGTCAGTCTTCTTCTTAAAGATCCATTTATTTTCTATGGCTTGCCGATCATTGGGCAAGTCCACCAAAGTCCATACTTTGTTCTCATACATGGATCCTATCTCGGATTTCATGGCTTCAAGCCATTTGTTGGAATCCGGGCCCGCCATGGCTTCTTCATAGTTCGAAGGTTCATCGTTGTCTAACAACATGATTTCCAGGACAGGGTTGCCGTACCACTCTGGTGCGGAACGTGTCCTCGTGGACCTACGAAGTTCAGTAGTAACTTGATCCGAAGTTTCATGATCATCATCATTAACTTCCTCTCTAGTCGGTGCAGGCACCACAGAGACATTTTCCTGCGCTGCACTACTCTCCGGTTCGAGAGGGGGTTCAATTACCTCATCAAGTTCTACTTTCCTCCCACTTACTTCTTTCGAGAGAAACTCTTTCTCTAGAAAGGATCCATTCTTGGCAACAAAGATCTTGCCTTCGGATCTGAGGTAGAAGGTATACCCAATAGTTTCCTTAGGGTATCCTATGAAGACGCACTTTTCCGATTTGGGTTCGAGCTTTTCAGGTTGAAGTTTCTTGACATAAGCATCGCATCCCCAAGCTTTCCGAAACAACAGCTTAGGTTTCTTCCCAAACCATAATTCATACGGTGTCGTCTCAACGGATTTAGACGGTGCCCTATTTAAAGTGAATGCGGCAGTCTCTAATGCATATCCCCAAAATGATAGTGGTAAATCAATAAGAGACATCATAGATCGCACCATATCCAATAGAGTGCGATTACGACGTTCGGACACACCATTACGCTGAGGTGTGCCAGGCGGCGTGAGTTGTGAAACAATTCCACATTTCCTTAAGTGCGTGCCAAACTCGTGACTCAAATATTCTCCTCCACGATCAGATCGTAAGAACTTTTTTTTCTTGTCACGTTGATTCTCTACCTCACTCTGAAATTCCTTGAACTTTTCAAAGGTCTCAAACTTGTGTTTCATTAAGTAGACTTACCCATATCTGCTTAAGTCATCAGTGAGGGTGAGAACATAACGATAGCCACCGCGAGCCTCAACGCTCATTGGACCGCATACATCGGTATGTATTATTTCCAACAAGTTGGTTGCTCGCTCCATTGTTCCGGAGAACGGAGTCTTAGTCATCTTGCCCATGAGGCATGGTTCGCACGTGTCAAATGATTCATAATCAAGAGACTCCAAAAGTCCATCTGCATGAAGTTTCTTCATGCGTTTGACACCAATATGACCAAGGCGGCAGTGCCACAAGTATGTGGGACTATCATTATCAACCTTACATCGTTTGGTATTCACACTATGAATATGTGTAACATCACGTTCGAGATTCATTAAAAATAAACCATTGACCAGCGGGGCATGACCATAAAACATATCTCTCATATAAATAGAACAACCATTATTCTCGGATTTAAATGAGTAGCCATCTCGCATCAAACGAGATCCAGATACAATGTTCATGCTCAAAGCTGGTACTAAATAACAATTATTGTGGTTTAAAACTAATCCCGAAGGTAGATGCAGAGGTAGCGTGCCGACGGCGATCACATCGACCTTGGAACCATTCCCGACGTGTATCGTCACCTCGTCCTTTGCCAGTCTCCGCTTATTCCGCAGCTCCTGTTTTGAGTTACAAATGTGAGCAACCGCACCGGTATCAAATACCCAGGAGCTACTACGAGCGCTGGTAAGGTACACATCAATAACATGTATATCATATATACCTTTGACGTTGCCGGCCTTCTTATCCGCTAAGTACTTGGGGCAGTTCCGCTTCCAGTGACCGGTTCCCTTGCAATAAAAGCACTCAGTCTCAGGCTTGGGTCCATTCTTGGGATTCTTCCCGGCAACTGATTTACCGGGCGCGGCAACTGCTTTGCCGTCCTTCTTGAAGTTCTTCTTACCCTTGCCTTTCTTGAAACTGGTGGTCTTATTCACCATCAACACTTGATGTTCCTTTTTGATCTCCACCTCCGCTGATTTCAGCATCGAATATAACTCAGGAATGGACTTCTCCATCCCTTGCATATTGAAGTTCATCACAAAGCTCTTGTAGCTAGGTGGAAGCGCATGGAGGATTCTGTCAATAACCGAGTCATCCGGAAGATTAACTCCCAGCTGAGACAAGCGGTTGTGCAACCCAGACATTTTGAGTATGTGCTTGCTGACAGAACTATTTTCCTCCATCTTACAACTGAAGAACTTGTCGGAGACTTCATATCTCTCGACCCGGGCATGAGCTTGGAAAACCATTCTCAGCTCTTGGAACATCTCATATGCTCCGTGTTGTTCAAAACGCTTTTGGAGCCCCGGTTCTAAGCTGTAAAGCATGCCGCACTGAACCAGGGAGTAATCATCACTACGCGACTGCCAGGCGTTCATAACATCTTGAGTTGCTGGGAAAAGGGGTGCGTCACCTAGCGGTGCATCAAGGACATATGCTTTCTTGGAAGCTATGAGGATGATCCTCAAGTTACGGACCCAGTCCGTATAGTTGCTTCCATCGTCTTTCAGCTTGGTTTTCTCTAGGAACGCGTTGAAGTTGAGGGCAACATTAGCATGGGCCATTGGATCTACAAGATAGATTGTAAAGACAATTTTAGACTAAGTTCATGATAATTAAGTTCATCTAATCAAATTATTTAATGAACTCCCACTCAGATAGACATTCCTCTAGTCATCTAAGTGATACATGATCCATATCGACTAGGCCGTGTCCGATCATCACGTGAGACGGACTAGTCATCAATGGTGAACATCTCCATGTTGATCGCATCTACTATACGACTCATGTTCGACCTTTCGGTCTCTCGTGTTCCGAGGCCATGTCTGTACATGCTAGGCTCGTCAAGTCAACCTAAGTGTTTCGCGTGTGTAAATCTGGCTTACACCCGTTGTATGCGAACGTTAGAATCTATCACACCCGATCATCACGTGGTGCTTCGAAACAACGATCCTTCGCAACGGTGCACACTTAGGGGGAACACATTTCTTGAAATTTTAGTGAGGGATCATCTTATTTATGCTACCGTCGTTCTAAGCAAATAAGATGTAAAAACATGATAAACATCACATGCAAATCATAAAGTGACATGATATGGCCAATATCATCTTGCGCCTTTGATCTCCATCTTCGGGGCGCGGCATGATCACCATCGTCACCGGCACGACACCATGATCTCCATCGTCATGATCTCCATCATCGTGTCTTCATGAAGTTGTCTCGCCAACTATTACTTCTACTACTATGGCTAACGGTTAGCAATAAAGTAAAGTAATTACATGGCGTTTTTGATTGACACGCAGGTCATACAATAAATTAAGACAACTCCTATGGCTCCTGCCAGTTGTCATAGTCATCGACATGCAAGTCGTGATTCCTATTACAAGAACATGATCAATCTCATACATCACATATATTTCATCACATCCTTTTGGCCATATCACATCACATAGCATACCCTGCAAAAACAAGTTAGACGTCCTCTAATTGTTGTTGCAAGTTTTACGTGGCTGCTATGGGTTTCTAGCAAGAATGTTTCTTACCTACGCAAAAGCCACAACGGTGATATGCCAATTGCTATTTACCCTTCATAAGGACCCTCTTCATCGAATCCGATCCGACTAAAGTGGGAGAGACAGACACCCGCTAGCCACCTTATGCAACAAGTGCATGTCCGGCGGTGGAACCAGTCTCACGTAAGCGTACGTGTAAAGTCGGTCCGGGCCGCTTCATCCCACAATGCCGCCGAATCAAGATAGGACTAGTAACGGCAAGCAAATTGTCCAAATCATCGCCCACAACTACTTGTGTTCTACTCGTGCATAGAATCTACGCATAGACCTAGCTCATGATGCCACTGTTGGGGAACGTAGTAATAATTCAAAATTTTCCTACGTGTCACCAAGATCAATCTAGGAGATGCTAGCAACGAGAGAGAGGGAGTGCATCTTCATACCCTTGAAGATCGCTAAGCGGAAGCATTGCAAAGAACTCGGTTGATGGAGTCGTACTCGCGGCGATTCAAATCGCGGAAGATCCGATACAAGCGCCGAACGGACGGCGCCTCCGCGTTCAACACACGTACAGCCCGGGGACGTCTCCTCCTTCTTTATCCAGCACGGGGGAGGAGAAGTTGAGGGAGAGCTCCGGCAGCACGACGGCGTGGTGGCGGTGGAGCTCGTGGTTCTCCGGCAGAGCTTCGCTAAGCACTACGGAGGAGGAGGAGGTGTAGGAGGAGGGAGGGCTGCGCCAGGGGCAAGGGGTGCAGCTCCCATGCTCCTCCCCACTATATATAGGGGTGGAGGGGGCTGGTTTCTTGCCCTCCAAGTCCATTGGGGCGTTGGCAAAAGTGGGAGGAAAGAAATCCCATCTTTTCCCTTCCCCACCGATTGTTATCCCCCCTTTTTAGGGATCTTGATCTTATCCCTTCGGGATATGATCTTATTCCTTCTAAGGGGGGATCTTGGTGAGCCTTGACCAGGGGTGTGGGGCCTTGCCTCCACTACCCACGTTCATGTGGGTCCCCCCATGCAGGTGGGCCTCACTCCGGAACCTTCTAGAACCTTCCCGGTACAATACCGAAAATCCCAAACATTTTCCGGTGGCCAAAATAGGACTTCCCATATATAGATCTTTACCTCCGGACCATTCCGGAACTCCTCGTGACGTCCGGGATCTCATCCGGGACTCCGAACAACTTTCGGTAACCACATACAATTCCCATTACAACTCTAGCGTCACCGAACCTTAAGTGTGTAGACCCTACAGGTTCGGGAACCATGCAGACATGACCGAGACACCTCTCCGGCCAATAACCAATAGCGGGATCTGGATACCCATATTGGCTCCCACATGTTCCACGATGATCTCATCGGATGAACCACGATGTCGGGGATTCAATTAATCCCGTATACAATTCTCTTTGTCCATCGGTATGTTACTTGCCCGAGATTCGATCGTCGGTATCCCTATACCTTGTTCAATCTCGTTACCGGCAAGTCTCTTTACTCGTTCCGTAACACATGATTCTGTGACTAACTCCTTAGTCACATTGAGCTCATTATGATGATGTATTACCGAGTGGGCCCAGAGATACCTCTCCGTCACACAGAGTGACAAATCCCAGTCTCGATTCGTGCCAACCCAACAGACACTTTCGGAGATACCTGTAGTGCACCTTTATAGTCACCCAGTTACGTTGTGACGTTTGATACACCCAAAACATTCCTACGGTATCCGGGAGTTGCACAATCTCATGGTCTAAGGAAATGATACTTGACATTAGAAAAGCTCTAGCAGACGAACTACACGATCTTGTGCTATGCTTAGGATCGGGTCTTGTCCATCACATCATTCTCCTAATGATGTGATCCCGTTATCAACGACATCCAATGTCCATGGTCAGGAAACCATGACCATCTATTGATCAATGAGCTAGTCAACTAGAGGCTCACTACGGACATGGTGTGGTCTATGTATTCACACATGTGTTACGGTTTCCGGTTAATATAATTATAGCATGAACAATAGACAATTATCATGAATAAGGAAATATAATAATAACCATTTTATTATTGCCTCTAGGGCATATTTCCAACAGTACGCACCCCTCATGAACAGAGTGGTAAGTTGTGTTTATCTGTTTTCAACCTGCGATTCGATGAAATCTACTTTAGTGAGTGTGAGTCATTTATTGTTTTGTAGTCTTCGGAGCTGAACAAAAGCATTTTTGAAGGCTCGGATGCGTTAAGTTCTATTCACGGTTCTCGAGATAGTGAGAACATGTTGAGGGCAACAATGAAGGTAACATCGAGCCTCCTACAACTACATTCTTTCTTAAGTACATTTTCTTTTGTAACCTTAAACTTGATCCATATTGCAGAAGGTCGTCAACAAATGTTGCAAGCTGGTGGGCCTGCTTGGGTGTGCTACCTCCCCTGTCGAAGAAGATGAAGAGGAAGAACAATGCGAGGATGAAGCAGAAGAAGATGGAGAGGAACAAGATGACAAGGAACGAGGAGAAGAGATTGAGGAAGAGGAGGAGTATGACGACGATGACGGACCTCCACCAACTCAGACAACCCAGCTTGAGAAGAGGAAGGCGTCGAAGAAGGATTGGAAGAGCCCATCGCCGTTTCAGAGAGCGCGTCCTCCTCAGCGCAAGAAGATGGCTTTTGAGACCCGTTCAAAGCAGAACGAGGACCGTACCTCCAAGAGGGGAAGGAGCAAGTGAAGTTGCTCCCTTAGTTGAACTTATGTGATACTATTTCGTATGTGTGAAACTATTTGGTACTATGTTGAACTACTTAGTACTATGTTTTGTTGAACTATTTGCTATTTTCTATGTACCTATGTACCTATTTGATACGTTGAACTATTTAGTACTATGGTGCACTATTTTCCTTTAGTTGCTGTTGAACTATTTCCCTTAGTCTATAATATTGTTGTGTCCAAAAATGAAGACAAAAAATAGCAGGAAAAAAGCCCTGTGATCACACCTTACCGCCGTGGACCCTAGCGGTAGGGTGATCATACCCTACCGCCGAGGTCCCTGGCCGTAGGGTGATTACACCCTTCCCGATTTCTTTTCGCCATTCCAGGTACCAGCACGTTGAACTGGAAATTGAAGGGCATACCGCCAGGTTCCCTGGCGGTAGGGTAGCACATCCTACCGCCGAGGTCTCCAGCGGTAAGTTCCAGTACCCTGGATAAGATAGAGGGGGTGAGTGAGTGGGGCCCACCAGCCACCCATTCACCCCAATCCATCTTCTTCCCCGAGCTCAGCCCCCTCTCCCCTCTCTCCCCCCCACAAAAACGCCCAATAGATCCCCTCCAATTTCTTGGGATTTAACCGTTGGATCCGGAGCATTTTCATCACCCAAGGTGCCTCTCCCACTCCCCTCGTTTTGGTTGGTTGAAATCATATATTATGGTTGATGTGCTTACTTATTTGCAAACCCTAGTTTTTTGCTCATATGGCTTTGTTGTTGGCTTTAGTGTAAACCCTAATTGTTTTTATAATATCGTTGTGCCAAGTCCATGGATCTGATAAATGAGACTAATACGTCCATTTTGCATCATGATTTCCTACTGTTATTTACTTTGTTTTGTTGAATAATAATGCCTTGGGGAGTGATTCTAATGCCTTTTCTCTCATAATATGCAAGGTTTACACAAAGAGGGGGAATACCGGCAGCTGGAATTCTGGACCTAACAAAAGCACGTCAGAGATACCTATTCTGCACAACTCCAATGAAGCTGAAATTTTACGGAGATTATTTTTGCATTTAATAAAAAATACTGGAGCAGAAAACTACCGGAGGGGGCCTCCCAGGTGGGCACAACCCACCAGGGCGCGCCAGGCCCCCCTGGGCATGCCCTGATGGGTTGTGGCCACCTCGGCCCACCTCCGGTGCCCATCTTCTGGTATATAGTCACTCTTGACCTAGAAAAAATCAGAGAGGACTTTCGGGACGAAGCGCCGCCGCCTCGAGGCGGAACTTGGGCAGGAGCACTTTTGCCCTCCGGCGGAGCGATTCCGCCGGGGGAACTTCCCTCCCGGAGGGGGAAATCGAAGCTATCGTCATCACCAATACCCCTCTCATCTTTGGGAGGCCAATCTTCATCAACATCTTCAACAACACCATCTCCTCTCAAACCCTAGTTCATCTCTTGTGTTCAATCTTTGTACCGAAACCTCAGATTGGTACATGTGGGTGACTAGTAGTGTTGATTACCTTGCGTAGTTGATTACTATATGGTTTATTTGGTGGAAGATTATATGTTCAGATCCATTATGCTATTCAATACTCCTCTTATCTTGAGCATGATTATTATTTGTGAGTAGTTACCTTTGTTCTTGAGGTCACGGGAGAAGTCATGTTGCGAGTAATCATGTGAATTTGATATGTGTTCGATATTTTGATGATATGTATGTTGTGATTCCCTTAGTGGTGTCATGTGAACGTCGACTACATGACACTTCACCATTCATGGGCCTAAGGGAATGCATTGTGGAGTAGTTATTAGATGATGGGTTGATAGAGTGACAGAAGCTTAAATCCTAGTTTATGCGCTACTTCGTAAGGCTGATTTGGGTCCACATGTTTAATGCTATGGTTAGACTTTGTATTAATACTTTTCTCGTAGTTGCAGATGCTTGCGAGGGGGTTAATCATAAGTAGGTTGTTAGTTCAAGTAAGAACAGCACCTTAGCACCGGTCCACCCACATATCAAATTATCAAAGTAGCGAACACGAATCAAACCAACATGATAAAAGTGACTAGACGAAATTCCCGTGTACCCTCAAGAACAGTTTGCCTATTACTAGTGATTGTTCTGGCATGTCCTTTGCCTCAAAAGGATTGGGCTACCTTGCTGCACCTTATTTACCGTTACCGTTACTTGCTTGCTACCAATTATCTTGCTATCCAACTATCTGTTAGTTACAATTTCAGTGCTTGCAGAAATTACCTTTCTGAAAACCGCTTGTCATTTCCTTCTGCTCCTCGTTGGGTTCGACACTCTTACTTATTGAAAGGACTACGATTGATCCCCTATACTTGTGGGTCATCAAGAATCTTTTCTGGCGCCGTTGCCGGGGAGTGAAGCGCTCTTGTTAAGTGGAAATCGGTAAGGAAAAACTTATACTATGTCGGGGATATTACCCCGCGATATAACCCGGCCTGAAGTATGACCCGGCCGGGACTCGGCGACTCACTGCTGCGCCAGCCGAGCTTGGCGACTCATTGGTGACCTGGCAGGAGGTACGACTCGGCCGGAGGTATGACCCGACCCATCGTATGACGGCTCATAAGTCACCTCTATTACCGGGTCACAGGATGACTCGGCCCAAGGCCCAGCGTGTAAGCCGGCGCGAGGCGGCTCATAGAGAAGGCCTAAAGGAGAGGAAGGATTCTCTTACAAGAGAAACAAGACCCGGATTAGGACTTAAGAGAGACTAGTCCTAATAGTACTCCTAGTAGGACTCTACATGTAAACCTACCCCTTTCACTTATATAAGGAGGGGTAGAACACCCCTAGAGGGACAACTTCAAGTCATTAGAGATAGACATATTAGAGGGTCTCGAGATTAGAGGTTGCGACTCCGCACCCTTGTAATCGAGATCGTCGTCATCATCAATATAGACACAAAGCAGGACGTAGGCTTTTACCTCCATCGGAGGGGCCGAACCTGGGTAAACTCGTGTCTCTCGATTCCGACCAACCCCTTTCAAGCCGCCACATAGTTGCGATGGCCTCACACCTAAGTTCTCTCACGAGGACATCATGCCGTGACAAAACCACGACAGTTGGCGCCCACCGTGGGGCAGGCGTACGGTGATGTCGTGTTCTTGGAGGGATCACTTCAGGGATCGAGAAAGCTAGCGTTGTGCCGGATGAAAAAGAAATGGCGCACAAGGATCATATCATCGACGAACAGTCGAAACGGCGCGGACGAGTTTGAGACTATGAGATATTAGGGTTGCGTATGTGCGCGGCTGCATCGTGCGGTCCGCCGAGTCAGAAATCTATTCAGTCGCAAGTTCCTGTACGTCTGTAGCTGCAGCCACATGGGAGATGAGGCCGAGAAGTTTCAACGCAGCCACAACTTCCTGTCGACACGTGGGGATCAAGTCTCAAAGTTTGGAGGAAAATCTCGCTGCGCCGTGAGGCCGCAAGTCGCCGAGACTGATTGGTTTTTTCTTCTGCTGTCGATTCAACTCATAAAGCAGTGGTGGGGATCGACTCCAATTCTGACAGTCCGCCGAGACGGACACAAGTTTTTGCTGCACCATCGCTGACAAAGCGTGAGTCAACTCCGCGGAGACACGTTCAAGGTTGATCAGGTTCTACTGCCACTGTGCACTGTTTTCTCTGGCATCGAGTCCCGAGGGAATCGCTCCTCCTGCTACTGCCTTGTCGTCTAGATCAGAGGATGTTGATTCGGTGGAATAAACAAAGTTATTGAAAGAAAGGAAAAGGGAAGCAGCCCTGGCAGCCGATTTTGCTCATGTACGAGGCACGCCGTGTACATGTGCGCCGTGTTTCCAAAGGATACAGCATGTCATGCATCAAGCACAAGTCCCGGGGCAATCTGTCAAACTACTGATGTTCAACAGAAATCAGGCAAAGCTGCTACGGTAGCGCTACATAGAAGGAAAAAAAATCAAAGACATGGAGCGATCTGGAGTCAGACACGGAGCGATCTGGAGACTCGTTCTCCGCCTGCCGCCCGGCGGGCAGAGCCGCCGCGGCCTCAACCCGCCGCCGCTGCCACGCCCCGCTGCGGTGGCTTTGTGAGCCGCCTGACCTGCACCCGGCCCTGCACCGGCTCGCACGCGCGTGTGCCCGCGCCGGTTCTGCCCGCCGGCCGCTGCCTCGCCGCAACCGCCGACCGCAGCAGCCTTGCTGTGGCCTTTTCTCGCACGGCCTGGGACTCCTCCGGCGCGTGCACGCTCCCGTGCGGACTCGCCTTGCCGCCTGCGACCGGCATCGCTCCGCCCGCTTCCGGTGCGTTTCTGAGCCGCCTTGCCCAGTGGTTCCAAGTCGCCACAGCCGGCGACCGCTGTCGGTGCGGCCTCGTCATCCACCACCGCTACGGCCCCGTGCGTAAACTGCCTCCTCGCCGCGGTCGTTTCCACCACTGCGCCGGCCGCACCCCTCGTCGCGCCGGCCGTCTCACCCTGCCTCCGGACCGGCTCGCGCCCCTCGTCGTGTTGGCCACCTCGCCGCGCCTCCGGGCCGGTTCGCGCCCCTCGCCGTGTCAACTGCCGTCGCTCCGCCTCACCCCCGGCTACGCCCGCGCATGTGTCGCTCGGCCTCTCCGCGCCGCTGCGCCGTGGCCGCCTCCCCGGCTCGGCCTCGCCATGCCCGCCGCACCATGGCACCTCCCCGCCTCGCCGGGTGGCCCCGCTCCCGCCTGCGTGGCTCGATTTGAGCCGGCTGCCGGCTGTCGTTGCAGACTTGCAGTCATATTTCGCCTCACCTCGCGCCGTGCGGTTAGTGGGAGGATAAGAAAGGAGTGAGATGAGGGCCGGATGGACGAGGTAAAAAAAAAATCAGAGGTGGGGCCTGGTTGGACGAAGGACATCTGTTTCGTCCGATTACGTCCGCACACGGATCATCGGTAGTTTCTACAAAAATCAGGTGCTACCTGTCTTATTTATTTTATATCAGTATATTATAATTCCTCTGAGAACAATTACTCTGGCTTGCGGTACTTTTTGATGCAGGACAATTGTTCACTGCGAAGAGCGATGGCCGTATCATGGATATATAGCTCGCGCCACCATTATCATGCGCTGGCATCTGACCGTGCCGTAATGCTCAACGAATGTATGTGCAAGCCGCCGCCTCGGCGGCCCAATCTACATCAGCACGACGCGGCTGACTCGCCCGTCCGCGCGGCTTACTGCGCCTGCGATTGACTCGACCGTCCGCACCGGCTTACAATGCCGCGGCCGTCTCTCGCGACCGCACCGGCTTACAATGTCGCGACCGTCTCTCGCGACCGCACCAGCTTACAATGCCGCGGCCGTCTCTCGGGACCGCACCGGCTTACAACGCCGCGGCCGCCTCTCGCGACCGCACCGGCTTACAAACGCTGCGGCCGTCTCTCGCGGCCGCGCCGTCTTCAAACGCTGCGGCTGACATCTACGTCTACATCAACATGCTGGTGCCGTGCTTGCTCGTTCAAGCCGCCCAACGGACGCTCATGAGTCGCCGCCCTGCGATCCGGTCTACATCGACATGCTGGTGTTGTGCTTGCTCGTTCAAGTCGCCCAACGGACGCTCATAAGTCGCCGCCCCTGCGGACAGTCTACTACAACAACCAGCTGGGATGAACCATTGGTCGGGTTATTGACACAGCTCATACAGGATCGTCATAACCCGCCACGGTTGACCTCAACCTTCCGTGGATTCACATCGCGTTGTCAATGCCAAGGACATACAATGAGCATCACGAATATCATCAACTCGCCACATGGTCTCCATTTTTGATAAATTCCATCGTTCGGCCGTGAAATAAAGGCCAGCTTATGCCACAGTCAACTATGAAGACTCTCAAGCCGCCTCTTCGAGTCGACTTAAGACTCGGGGGCTACACAGACATGGTTCGACACATTTGGTCGATTCAACAAATGTTGCTAGTTTCAGCAAATTCAAGAACACCGGGTCATTGGAGAAGGAATAACCCGATCTCGGGGGCTACTGCCACATTGGTGAAAGCTTAAAGGCTGTCAGAAAATTTCCAGCTAAAAAAGTGCCAAGCAATCTGAGAGTTCCGGCTCAAAAGAAGGATTTCGGAGTTTCAGAAAAGATTCCGGTTTAAAACCTGGTTCAAGAGAAGGCTGTCTCTCACAAAGTTTTGAGTTCTCGATATCCGGCTCAACATCCGGTTCAAAAGGAATTCATCTCTCGCAAGTTCGAGTTCTCAAGAAAATTTAAAGTCGCCTAAGAGGACGAGCCGCCATGATGCGACAGTTCAAACATGGGTGCCCTTCCTTATTGGCGGAAGATTTAAAGTCGCCCAAGAGGACGAGTCGCCATGCTGCGACAGTTCAAACATGGGTGCCCGGATTTATTGGATCATCATAAGGTCACTTGGGGGCTTCCAACCCACTGGGTTTAGCTTTCATACCCTCTTGGCCAGGCTTTATATGCCATGTTTGAGTTAAACCTGCCTGTTTGCAACTTGCTACTCCGTCATGTGACCCGCCGAACTCTTGACAGTCAATCTTGCTAAGAGACCCTGAACTTTCATAGTCAATCTCGCACAAAGACCCTGAACTTGTCAAGGTTTAAACGGCGACTCTTGTCACGAGAGAGCCGGCTTACAGTGAGCTAGGATAAACTCGCCTGTCTGCTGTAGTCTCTCGCTATGTGGCCCATTCGTACTCTTAACAGTCAATCTTTTTAAGACGCTGAACTCGTTAAGGTTTAAACGACGGATTTATGTCACGTGAGAGCCAGCTTACGGGATTAAAGGCTTTCATGCCAAAGCTTCTTTGAAGCAAAATTTGAGTTTTTCAAAAAACGAAACAGAGCTAGTCTCTTTTTGTGAAGCCTTGAAAGCCGACATTTTTATACTCTGTTATCATACACATACATCATCATACATTGCATCATACATTGCATCATCATTGCATCGTCATACCATGCATCATATATGCATGAATATCCTGGTTTATATTACAGGAGCCGGTTTTCAAACCGGGATACATATTCCAAATCTTCAATAGCCAACATGGCTGGATTTCCATTATGGTTGTTATAACCAATATTGAATAATTGAGGTTCTCAAACCAAGTTATATAATTATCTTAAATAGCCAACATGGTTGGATCTTCATCATGGTTTATCATAACCAGTATTAAATGATTGGGGTTATTCAAGCCAGCTCGGAAGAAATTACTATTCTCAAAAAGCCGCCCTATCACATATAATTCCGTGTCATTTAATTGACCGGCTCTTGAATTCTTTCAAATTGTGCTCTGTAGTAAACTACAACACTTATGGATTTCTCATACATATATTTGCCTGGTTGCACCGCAACCACAAGCGGGGTTTTTATGTCAAGGACAAAGGCATTATTCCAGGATATTCATACCGGGTTATATTACAACCACGGTCAAGGAATCATTCAACAAATTATGATGAGTTATATTATTCTCACAACAGTCCCAAGTCGCTGCAGGCATGCGACTCGGCACTTGGGGGCTACAATATTCAGCTGTTCAAATAGATTATAAGGTCCAAATTAAAAGACCCGGCCCGTCACATACTGATGAGCCGACCCTTGGGGGCTATACATGTGAAATACAAGACATTCAGTCTATATCTGGCGACTCAGATGACAACCCAGATTTCTCAACATTCAACACCAAGTTCAAAGTCCCATGTCACTGCAAGCATGCACCACGGCACTTGGGGGCTAATGAAAGTTGTTACATTGTCAACAGATCCTGTTAACTCAAGGTGATGAGCCGGCCTTTCTTTCTTTTTCTAAGTCTCAGCCCAGTATTTTCTTACTGAGCCGGCCCTCGGGGGCTACACATTGCTCCTCAAGTCTATATGATCAAATCTACAAAAAAGTTCATGTTCATTATTGCATAATGACCTGGCCCTTGGGGGCTACACTGGCTGAAGTTTTATGAGCATAAGACATTTACAATCCCAGGTTGCTGCAGGCAAGACAACCCGGCACTTGGGGGCTACAGGTAATATGGATATATTAAAAAATAGCAGAACATTTTCAAGCTATTAATTTTGAGTGAGCAAGGTCTCATGTCTTGGTGGAGCTAAAGAATTGAAAGCCGGCTCAACATTACACAGATTTTCTTTATTCCCAATAAATTTATCAAGTCAACCGGAGTCCGCTTATTTTGACCCGGCGTCACCAACGATCATGACCCGGCATTCTCAACAATCATGACCCGGCAGATTCTATATAAACAACCCGGCTTCACAGGTTGAAGTGGTTTAACAATGGACGAATTTCTATTTCCCAATATTTTTATCAAGCCGAAGCAATGGAAGCCGGCTCAACTTCATATGGTTTTCTTATCTCCAACAATTTCATCAAGCCAAGAGCATTGGAGGCCGACTCAATGATATATGGGTGTTGTATTCCCAATATTTTATTTCAAAGGACACTGACAAGCAAGACGATTGTGAAGACAGCTTGTTAATATGAAGAAGAAACCCGGATTTTCAAGGAGCTACTTCATTAAATTAAGCCGGCCAGTTGAGCAAGCTGGTCCCTTAACATATTTATTCTTATTTCAGGAGCTTACCATGAATAAATTCAAGCTAACCTGGGGGCTAATGTCAGGGATATTACCCCACGATATAACCCGGCCTGAAATATGACCCGGTCAGGACTCGGCGACTCACTGCTACGCCAGCCGAGCTTGGCGACTCATTGGTGACCCGGCAGGAGGTACGACTCGGCAGGAGGTATGACCCGGCCCATCGTATGGCGGCTCATAAGTCACCTCTATTACCGGGTCACAGGACGACTAGGCCCAAGGCCCAGCGTGTAAGCCTGCGTGAGGCGGCTCACAGAGAAGGCCCAAAGGAGAGGAATGATTCCCTTACAAGAGAAACAAGACCCGGATTAGGACTCAAGAGAGACTAGTCCTAATCCTACTCCTAGTAGGACTCTACATGTAAACCTACCCCTTCCACTTATATAAGGAGGGGTAGAGCACCCCTAGAGGGACAACTTCAAGTCATTTGAGATAGACAGATTAGAGGCTCTCGAGATTAGAGGTAGCGACTCCGCACCCTTGTAATCGAGATCGTCGTCATCATCAATATAGACACAAAGCAGGACGTAGGCTTTTACCTCCATCGGAGGGGCCGAACCTGGGTAAACTCGCGTCTCTCGATTCCGACCAACCCCTTTCAAGCCGCCACATAGTTGCGATGGCCTCACACCTAAGTTCTCTCACGAGGACATCATGCCGTGACAAAACCACGACATACTACGTGCTGAAATTTATCGCTACTTGCTACTATGGAAAACAATCCTTTGAGGGGTTTGTTCGGGGTATCTTTACCTCGACCGGAACCACAATTAGTTGCTCCTCAACCTACAGCACCTACTGAAAATGTTACTTATGAAATTTGTGGGTATGTTAGAACAAACCTCGAGGGGGTTTGTTCGGGTTTGTTAGAACAACTGCTTGCTAAACCTTATTGAGGAGATGGAACTGAACATCCTGATATGCACCTTTTATATGTGAACGAAATTTGTGGATTATTTAAGCTTGCTGGTTTACCCGAAGATGAAGTTAAGAAGAAGGTTTTACCTTTATCTTTGGAGGGAAAAACATTGACATGGTATAGGCTATGTGATGAGCTTGGATCGTGGAACTGGAATCGTTTGCAATTGGAATTTCACCAAAAGTTTTATCCCATGCATCTAATTCATCGTGATCAGAATTATATATATAATTGTTGGCCTCGTGAAGGAGAAAGTATCGCTCTAGCTTGGGGGAGGCTTAAGTCAATGTTATATTTATGCCCCAATCATGAAATTCCGAGGGAAGTTATCATTCGGAATTTTTATGCTCGGCTTTCTCATAATAATCAATCCATGCTCGATACTTCTTGTGCTGGTTCTTATATGAAGAAGACTATTGAATTCAAGTGGTATCTCTTAGAAAGAATTAAACGCAACTCTGAAGATTGGGAACTCGACGAAGGTAATGAGTCAGGTATAAAGCTTGAATTTGATTGTGTTAAATCTTTTATGAATACCGATACTTTTCACAAGTTTAGCACTAAATATGGACTTGACTCTGAGATAGTAGCCTCTTTCTGCGAAGCATTTGCTACTCACGTTGACCTCCCTAAGGAGAGGTGGTTTAAATATCATCCCCCTATTAAACAAGAAATTAAAGAACCGTTCATAGCTAAAGAAGAAACCATCTTTTACAATGTTGATCCAGTTGTGCCTACCGCTTATATTGAAAAACCACCTTTCCCTGTTAGGATAAAGGAACATGCTAAGGTATCAACTGTGGTTCATAAGAGTAATATAAGAGCACCTAAACCCCCTGAGCAAATTAAAGTAGAACCTAGTGTTGCTATGGTTAAAGATCTCTTGGTAGAAAATATTGATGGGCATGTTATCTACTTTTGTGATGAAGCTGCTAGAATTGCTAAACCCGATGGAAAAGATAAACATAGACCCATAGAAGGCATGCCTGTTGTCTCAGTCAAAATAGGAGATCATTGCTATCATGGTTTATGTGATTTGGGTGCTAGTGTGAGTGCTATCCCTTTTACTCTATACCAAGAAATTATGGATGAGATAGCACCTGCTAAAATGGAAGACATTGATGTCACTATTAAACTTGCTAATAGAGATACTATCACACCACTTGGGATTGTTAGAGATGTTGAAGTCTTGTGTGGGAAAGTAAAATACCCTACTGATTTTCTAGTTCTTTGTTCCCCACAAGATATCTTTTGTCCCATTATCTTTGGTAGACCTTTCTTGAGCAGCGTCAATGCTAAGATAGATTGTGAAAAACAAACTGCCAGTGTCGGTTTTGGTAATGTGTCTCATGAGTTTAATTTTTCCAAGTTTAGTAGACAACCTCGTGATAAAGCGTTATCTAGTAAGGATGAAATAATTGGTCTTGCTTCTATTGCTGTGCCTCCTACTGATCCATTAGAACAATATTTGCTTGACCATGAAAATGATATGCACCTGCGTGAAAGCAATGAAATAGATCAAATTTTCTTCGACAACAACCTCTCTTGAAACACAACTTGCCTATTGAAACTCTTGGAGGTCCTCCTCCACCTAAAGGTGATCCTGTGTTTGAATTGAAACAATTGCCTGACACTTTGAAGTATGCTTATCTTGATGAGAAAAAGATATATCCTGTTATTATTAGTGCTAACCTTTCAGAACATGAAGAAGAAAGATTATTGAAAGTTCTAAGGAAGCACCGGGCTGCTATTGGATATACTCTCGATGATCTTAAGGGCATTAGTCCCACTCTATGTCAGCACAAGATCAATACGGAACCTGATGCTAAACCCGTCGTTGATCACCAACGGCGATTGAATCTGAAGATGAAAGAAGTGGTAAGAACTGAAATATTAAAGCTTCTGGAGGCAGGTATAATCTATCCCATAGCTGATAGTAGATGGGTAAGTCCCGTTCAATGTGTCCCTAAGAAAGGAGGTATTACCGTTGTTCCTAATGATAAGAATGAACTCATTCCACAAAGAATTGTCACTGGCTATAGAATGGTAATTGATTTTAGAAAATTAAATAAAGCTACTAGGAAAGATCATTACCCTCTACCGTTCATTGATCAAATGCTAGAAAGACTATCTAAGCACACACACTTTTGTTTCCTAGATGGATATTCTGGTTTCTCTCAAATACATTTGTCACAATCCGATCAAGAGAAAACTACCTTTACTTGCCCTTTTGGAACCTATGCTTATAGACGTATGCCTTTTGGTTTATGCAATGCACCTGCTACCTTTCAAAGATGTATGACTGCTATATTCTCTGATTTTTGTGAAGAGATTGTGGAGGTTTTCATGGATGATTTTTCTGAACGGGACTTCTTTTAATGATTGCTTAAGCAACCATGATCGAGTTTTGCAGAGATGTGAACAAACTAATCTCATCTTGAATTGGGAGAAGTGCCACTTTATGGTTAATGAAGTCATTGTCTTGGGGCATAAAATATCTGAACGAGGTATTGAGGTGGATAAAGCTAAAGTTGATGCAATTGAGAAAATGCCATGTCCTAAAGATATTAAAGGTATTCGAAGTTTCCTTGGTCATGCTGGTTTTTATAGGAGGTTCATTAAAGACTTCTCTAAATTTTCTAGGCCTCTTACTAAACTTTTCCAAAAGGATATTCCTTTCGTTTTCGATGATGATTGTGTGGAAGCCTTTGAAACACTCAAGAAAGCCTTAACCTCTGCACCTATCGTTCAACCACCTGATTGGAACTTGCCTTTTGAAATTATGTGTGATGCTAGTGACTATGCTGTTGGTGCTGTCCTAGGACAAAGAGTTGATAAGAAATTGAATGTTATCCATTATGCCAGTAAAACTCTAGACAGTGCCCAACAAAACTATGCTACTACTGAAAAAGAATTTTTAGTAGTTGTGTTTGCTTGTGATAAATTTAGATCCTATATTGTTGACTCCAAAGTTATTGTTCACACAGATCATGCTGCTATAAAATACCTTATGGAAAAGAAAGATGCTAAACCTAGACTCATTAGGTGGGTTCTCTTGCTTCAAGAATTTGACTTACACATCGTTGATAGGAAGGGAGCTGAGAACCCCGTAGCTGATAACTTGTCTAGGTTAGAAAATATTCTTGATGACCGACTACCTATTGATGATAGTTTCCCTGACGAACAGTTAGCTGCAATAAGTGTCTCACAAAACACACCTTGCTATGCTGATTATGCTAACTATATTGTTGCTAAATATATACCACCTAGCTTCACTTCTCAACAAAAGAGAAAAACAATTCTATGACTTGAGACATTACTTTTGGGATGACCCACACCTTTATAAAGAAGTGTTGATGGTATTATTAGACGTTGTGTACCTGAGCATGAACAGGAACAAATCCTACGGAAATGTCATTCCGAAGCTTATGGAGGACAGCATGCGGGAGATAGAACTGCTCATAAGGTATTACAATCTGGGTTTTATTGGCCTACTCTCTTCAAGGATGCCCGTAAGTTTGTCTTGTCTTGTGATGAATGTCAAATAATTGGTAATATCGGTAAGCATCAGGAAATGCCTATGAATTATTCACTTGTTGTTGAACCATTTGAAGTTTGGGGTTTTGATTATATGGGGCCTTTTCCTTCCTCCAACTGGTACACTCATATTTTGGTTGCGGTTGATTATGTCACTAAGTGGGTAGAAGCTATTCCGACTAGTAGTGCTGATCACCACACCTCCATTAAAATGCTTAAAGAGGTTATCTTCCCGAGGTTTGGAGTCCCTAGATATTTAATGACCAATGGTGGTTCACACTTTATCCATGGTGCTGTCCGTAAGATGCTTGCTAAATATGATGTTAACCATAGAATTGCATCCCCCTATCATCCTCAATCTAGTGGTCAAGTTGAACTTAGCAATAGAGAAATAAAATTAATATTACAAAAAACTGTCAATAGGTGTCGTAAGAATTGGTCTAAGAAATTAGATGATGCACTTTGGGCCTATAGAACAGCTTATAAAAATCCTATGGGTATGTCTCCATATAAAATGGTATATGGGAAAGCTTGTCATTGGCCTCTAGAATTAGAACACAAAGCATTTTGGGCAATTAAGGAACTTAATTATGATTTCAAACTTGCCGGTGAGAAGAGGCTATTTGATATTAGCTCACTAGATGAATGGAGAACCCAAGCCTATGAAAATGCCAAACTATTCAAAGAAAAAGTAAAAAGATGGCATGACAAAAGAATCAAAAAGCGGGAATTCAAAATAGGAGATTATGTTCTTTTGTTCAACTCTCGTTTAAGATTTTTTGCAGGAAAGCTTCTCTCAAAATGGGCAGGACCATATATTATCGAAGAGGTTTCTCGTTCTGGAGCTATCAAGATTAATAACGCCGAATGTACTAACCCGAAGGTGGTCAATGGGAAAAGAATTAAGCATTATATCTCAGGTACGCCTATTAACGTTGAAAGCAATGTTATCCAAACCATGACACCGGAGGAACACATAAAAGAAACCTTCCGGAACACTCCAGAATTCTTAAAAATAGGAGGTACGTGATACGGTAAGTAAACGGACTCCGAAATATCCGCAAAAATATTTTTTGCCAGTTTTGGAATATTTTAGAATTTTGGAAATAAAGAAATAAACCGGAAGGTGATCGAGGTGAGCGCGATACACCAGGGCGCGCCAGGCACCCCTGAGCGCGCCCTGTTGGGTTGTGCCCAGCTCGGATGCCTTCCCGACTCCGTTTTCCTTCCATATGCTTGTTTCCCAAGAATAAAAATTCTCTATATATACCCCCGACTGTTTTGACGACCACATCGCAGAAAAATCCTCTGTTCTTGTTATGTGTTGTTTCCTTGACAGATCTAAAAATATGTCATCTCAAGATTCAAAGGGGAAGAGCCATGTTGATCCCTATGATTCAGACCCAAAGATCTTTAGGGAAATTTACCCCTATCTATGGACCTCGGAGGAAGAAGAAGATGTTACCATGCAAGAAACAAAAGATGACAGCTCTGAGGAAGAGGATGATCCATTGCCTCAACCCGGAGACATTCATGTGGAATTCAAGAAGTCAAGCCTCCCTAGAAGATACAAACCTAAGGTCCAATTTATCCCGTCTCGTTTCCTGCAGGAAAGCAAGGAGGCCTTATGCCAAAGGATATTAAAGCTTGAGTTGGAGAATGATGATCTGAGGGAGGAAAACTTTATGCTTAAATATAAGTTGAAGAAGAAGGCTTCCTCAACACCTCCACCTTCTTCATCACCACCACCAAAGGAAACTTGAGCACACGGGTATGGGCACTCCCCTTGGCTTGAGCCAAGCTTGGGGGAGATGCCCCGGTATCGTATCACCATCACTTTTATTCACCTTTACCTATTTTAGTCCGATCTTTAGTTTCCCTTTTGCTTTAGTTGAATAAAAGTTTAGCATGATCTATTTTCGTGTGTTAGTTCCGTGATCTATCTATCTATGTAATCGTGTGAAAGTTATATAATAAAGTTTAGTTTGAGTTTTTGTCTCTCTACTTTCTTGTTGCAATCAAAATAAAGGAAAGGAAAACAAATGAAAAGAATCATATGCTAATCTTATGGTGAGTAATGGCATCACATAAGGAAAAGTATAAGTAGTAAAATTTATTGGAGATTGACAAACATAGCATTGGTCAATGATGCAATTCATGAAAGAATTAATAAAGGAAGAGAAGATTCACATGCAAATACACTATCTTGGACATCTTTTATGATTGTGAGCCCCCATCAAATATTATAAGTCAAAATTGTTGACGTTGGACAAGGAAGACAACGTAATGATTTATGTTTGTTCATATCCACATAGAAGTTATATTGTCATAGATCCTTTAACATGTGGTGCTTGCTCAATATCTTTGCTAGCCAAAAATTCCGCACTAAGTAGAGATACTACTTGTGCATCCAAAAACCCAAACCCAAATTCTTTCTTTTAGTGTCCACCTGTAACGTCCAAGATGCGATCCTATCCTTATTTTGGCTCGAGGGCCTCGACAGGGATAGAAGCGCATCTCGTCGTTTCGCAAGAATGGATATTATTACAAGTACATGTAAAGAAGAGATGAGTATATGGAATTGGCTTACACTCGCCACAAGCTAAATCAAGATCACATCAATACAACAACATATACAATCATCATACAAAAGAGCAGGGTCCGACTACGGACGAAAACAAATGATAAAATGACATCCATCCTTGCTATGCTAGGCTGCCGGCCTGGAACCCATCCTATGATCGATGAAGAAGAAGAAGAAGAACTCCAATTCAAACAAACATCGCTCTCACGTCAAAGCATCGTATTACCTGTACCTGCAACTGTTGTTGTAGTAATCTGTGAGCCACGCGGACTCAGCAATCTCATTTCCAAGGGTATCAAGACTATTAAAGATTAATGGGTGAGGTTTGGTTAAGTGGTGAGGCTGCAGCAAGCACTAAGCATTTATTTGAGTGGCTAACTTACGAGTACAAGAATAAGGGGGGATGATCGTCGCATAAACGGATGTGAACTAGTACTGATCTATAAGAGATCCTGAACACCTACTTACGAACAAACATAACCCCACTGTGTTCTCTCTCGGTTCAGAAATCACGAGTAGAGACAGTCACGGTTACACACACGGTTGGTGCATTTTATTTGAGTTTACTTCAAGTTTGCTATGACCGGGTGTTAAACAAAGTTTCCAAGTTGCCACGTAACCGCGGGCACGGCTTTCCGAAAGATTTAACCCTGCAGGGGTGCTCCAACTCATCCATCACAAATTAACCACACGCCGCGTTGGAATTCCTCAACCCCGGAATCACCCGTAGTATTGGCGGAATCCCGATGGAAAATCTCAACTTAGAGATAACCCGAAGTGTCGTCGAAATCCCACGCACAAGACGTTCGAGAAAGGTAAAACAAATCCAGCAAGGCCGCCCGGCGTGTCGACGAACCCGATAGGAGCTGCGTATCTCGTTCTCAGGACACGACCAGATGAGCTAGTGTACAGTGGCCTGATAGACATCACCCGAGTTGCCCCGGGGTGGCCCCGCACAGTGCTCTGTTTTGGACCAGCACCAGGAGTACTGGCCCCCCTGTATTATGTTGAAACGAACCTCCGGTAGCGCTAACTCCCTATGCGTCAAATTAATTATCAGTATTATTATGTTGGGCAAATGTAGTACCAATGTTGGGCCTTGCAAGATGAGTTTTATCCCAAAACGAAAATCAAGGGGGTCCCCATAACAACCCCGAGCATGTTAGGAGCGCTCAATATGGAACATAACACCGGTTCACAAGTAACTAGGGCGGCAAGAGTGGAACAAAACACCGAGCAAAAGGCCAAGCCTTCCACCCTTTACCAAGTATATATGTGCATTAAATTAAATAGCAATAATACTGTGATATATCAAAATATCCATGTTGGCACATGGAAACAATTTGCACCTGCAACTAGCAATGCTATAAGAAGGGTTGAGCAAGCGGTAACATAGCCAAACAATGGTGTGCTGGGATGTGGAGGGTTGGAGGCTTATCATGGCATTTTGGGAGGGCTTGACAAACAAGTGGTAGGTAGCGAGACAGCGATAGAAACGAAACAACTAGCATGGCAATGATAGTAGTGGTATCCAGGGAAATGATCATCTTGCCTGAGGTCCCGCTTGGAAGAAGAATGAGTCCGTGAAGAAGACGAGCCAACGTAGTCGAACGAATCCTCACACTCCGAATGCTTTCGGAACTCTATCGAGAGAAGCAAATTGGAAACAACAATCAACACACGAGAACACCACAACAAATGCATAACATGATGCATGAACGAATATGATGCATGTTCATTCAATAATGCAAGGCATGGCAATCACACAAAAAAATGCTACACATTAAGTGAAGCTCACTATGCAACGAGTTGCATATTGACGAAACTCCAAGTTTGAATTACTTAGTTCACTCCCGTTTAGGTACTCATGAATATTAAATGTTGTTTAAGATGGATGGTCATGGCATAAGGTGAAGAAGGAATTAAGCAATTTTAAATGGAGAAGGAGAACATAACAAGATAATAACTCTCCATATTACGGGAAAGGCTGTCAATATTGTTTAACTAAACAATCATTTTAATGTTGTTTATCATGGCAAGAGGGGAAGCATGAATAAGTACATTGTCTAGGCATTTTAAATGAGGCCGAAAGTAACATATAGCACTTCCGAAACGACCTCATATGCAAATTATGAATTTGGTACAGATCTGTCCTAACACAATTTTATAGTTACTAAACAGCAATACAAAGTTTGCCATGAGATTCTCCATAATTCTCTAGTCAAGTTACATATGTGGAACATTTTTATCGGAGGTACGGTTATTTAGTTATGAAATAACTCATTTCACATGGCATTTACGCAAATTACATGAAAACAGCAAGTTAAACATTTTTAACATTCATGAAAGCGGGATATTATGAAACTACACGGAATTCTAAGCATTTTACATGTATAAATTGTATTAATCCGATGCACAGTTATTTATTTATGAGCAATGCAAATTAATGGAATTTTCTGTAATTATGAAATTCCCTGGAAATTGGACAAATTCGCAGACTGGAGAAAAAACGCTACGCGGGCCGAATCTGCAATAGGGCCCGAACTGCACATGGGCGCAAGATAAAACAGAGCGCCAGGGGGCGCTGGATAGCGCGGTGAGGCTCACCTAGTGAGCTGGGCCGATGCGGTGGTGGATCGGGCCTTGGGGCGTGGTCGCAGGCTGGGGTGGCCTTGGCGCTGGGCCAAGGCGAAGATGGCCCACGTCTGCCCCGATCTGGTCAACGTACGGGGCTAGCTGGGCTGTTGACACCGGCAGGCGAGCTCCTCGCTCGTTGCAGGGGTGACGCGGCAGGAGGCAGCTCCAGCGAGGCGAGGAAGATGGCCGGACGGCGCTTGGGCGGCAGGAACGGGTGTCGGCGTCAAAACCGGCGGATCTCAGGTAGGGGGTCCCGAACTGTGGATCTTGGATCGATGGGTAATAGGAGACAAGGGAGATGATGTTTACCCAGGTTCGGGCCCTCTCTATGGAGGTAATACCCTACGTCCTACTTTGTTTGTATTGATGATGGTGTATCGAGTACAGAGTTGATCTACCTCGAGATCGTATATAGTGGTCTAAACCCTAAGAGCTATGCTCATATGATGATATGATGTATGATGATCCGATCGCGCCTAATGACTAGCCTGGCCTCGGCTTACATAACACACCAGAGGCCTAGGATAACAAGAGTCCTAGTCTGCTACGTCGGTGGACAGGAGTCCTTGTCTTGATCACCAACTCTTGTGGAATCTTCCTCGTATGCATCATGGTGGAACCCACTAGTCGGGAGACGACGTGGTGAGTACGCCCTAGTCCAGGACACCGTCAGTAGCCCCCTGAGCCGGTCTTCAAGTTAGGGACGCTCCTTGGTTCTTCCGAATTGTTCTTCATCTTTGGTCGTCGGTCTTGAAAACTGGTTCAACAAATCTTCCCATTACTGATCTTGAGGATTGCCGAAGTGTATCCGAAGAGTTCACACGTCGGGCATCCGAGGAGCCACTTTAAGTTATTGGCCTTTATCAATGCCTTGTTATTTTTACGCCACACCTCGGGTCTGGAGTGTTTCCCGTGTGGCGGTGTCCCCTCGCGTCCGAGCTCCCGCGCCGAACTGCATCCGAGGTGTCTTTTTGCGTCCGAGCTCCAACGCCGAACTTTATCTGAGTTTCATGTCGGACTACTTCCAAGGTTCCTTTATGCAGCCAAGCTCCAACGCTGGTCGGCATCTGAGGCGTCATAAATTACAAATATGAAGGACTTCATCCGAGCTTAAATGCAGGAATAGTCTTTTATGGAGCAAGCCATTCGCATCCGAGCTTTATGCCGGACTGCTTCCGAGGCGTTTAAAATCTTGAGCTTTATGCCGGAATGCTTTCGAGCTCCAACGCCGGAATGCATCCGAGCTCCAACGATGATCAACGTCCGAGGTGTCATAAACTACCTCGGTCTTTAAAAAATTGAACGAATTCAACCGAGCTTAATGCCGGAAATGCCCTCTATGGAGCCAGCCACTTGCGCCCGAGCTTTATGCCGGACTGCTTCCAAGGTGGTGCACCACCCCGACCGTGGGCTGATTTTTTGTTGAAATTATTTCCGATCGTGCAATTTATTTACTACCAAGATTTATACACAGTAGCCCTCAAGGTGTGTGTCGGTCTATAACCTGAGATGCACCTGAAGGAAAAAATAATAATCAAAATAAAACCACTAATCCCAGTAGCCCCTGAGACTTAGGTCAATTTGCAAAATCGGCCCGAGGATCAAGTTCTTGCTCGGTGGCATTCGTTAGGGATGTAAACGCGGTACGCACTAGTTTCCGAGACTCGGGTTGGGTGCGGCCGACCAACCTAAGGATCGAATCTCCTCAGAAACCGTATTGCACTTTGAATTTGCTGCATTGAATAGGCAATGCAGCAGCCCCCGAGCCTTAATTTGGGCATGGGTGGTCGAATTAAGGATCGATATTTGTTTGACACAAACTTTGTTACGTTTGACACAATTTATGTGTAATGATTCTATGTATCCAAGTACTTTACATCATTAATGCTCGGATCCGCATTGTACAAGACTTTGTTGACCGACCATCGGCTTCAACCTCCTTGGCTAGTAGCCGAGGAGTGTTTGCCCTACTTTATAAAGCCTTTATAAGGGCAAAGATTTACGGCAAACAAGGCAATCCGGCCATACGGTTTTATAAACAAAGGTACGCGGAGAGCTATGTTATATTATGATTTAACGTAAGAAACATCTTCTGGAAAAAATAGTTCATTTATAAGTTCATTTTCCTAGGATATCATGTTAACCATGATCGTGAAACCTCAACTCCGATCAATGTGGGAGGAAAATATTGAGGATTTAGTTCGAGGAATGTTCCCGAACTCTGTGGTCTTTGATGAACCGAAATTTTCACTTCCGTCGTTGCCGACCAATTATATTCTTAAGATGGCTAGCTTTCGGCATCACCCAGTCTGAGGTACTATCCCGGATGACCCGGAAGTAACAACCACAGAGGTGCTCCCTTTACCCCCTAGCCGAACAATCGGGAACGTAGGGGGTAAGCACAGGAGCCAGGCAACCCAGCTTGGCCAAAATCTTAAATCAAATTGATGCATATTTATGGCTTTATAACGATGATTACGGAAGGCAGCACTCGCATATTGAATACAAATGCTTGTATGCTATATACTATTTTGACTCCTTTGTGACCGTTTATCATTTGAGAGTGGCCCTTCGTCGGCTTGTACCCCTTTGTAGATGCTACACAGGGTGTTTCCACAGTAACAAGACAACCCTTAGCCGACATCTCGGTGCCCGGAGACAGTTGTGTTAGTGGAAACAAGGCAATCAGATATTCGGGATTTATAACTTTCACTTACTCATAGGAGCATATCACTACAGGAATCAGGATCTTTGCCGTCCGCCATGGCAGACGGCAAAGGGCACAACCACGGACGGCAAAGGCCTTTGCCGTCCGCTGGCGGACGGCAAAAGTTTGGGCCGAATAAACTCCGGCAAAGGGGTTCTTTGCCGTCTGCCTTGGCACAGCAGATGGCAAAGTCTTTTTGCCATCAGCCTGCAGACGACAAGGCCCCCGGACGGCGTAGACCTAACGTTAGCACTGTTAGGTGGCTAACGGCCCCCACACATTCCTTTGCCGTCTGCCCCGGACGGCCCCACACAGTCCTTTGCCGCCTGCCCCTGACGGCCCCACCCAGCCCATTGCCCCCCGCCCAGCCCTTTGCCGTCTGCCCCCCGACGGCCCCTCCCAGCCCTTTGCCGTCTGCCCCTGACGGCCCCCCCGCCCAGCCCTTTGCTGTCTGCCCCTGACGGCCCCCCAGCCCTTTGCCGTCTGCCCCGGACGGCAAAGAGGCCAAATGGCCCCAGGCCTGGTGCTCCTAGGTTTAACAGGTGGCTGCCACGTGCCCGCGTTGCCGACGGTGGCCGTCGGCAAAGAGGTCTTTGCTGTCCGGGGCAGACGGCAAAGAGGCTGTACTGCCTCTTTTTTGCCTGTTTTTGTTATATTCAACAATTTTCACAGCAAATATATGATATGTATATATATATATTTCACAGAACAATATCCCTGCCATATGGATATGATCAACCAACAATTATACCAAATTAAAAGTATCAAATGTCACATTGTTCACCATATTACAATAGTTTCATCCATACATACATAGTCTCATACATAGGTAGAAAGTTTCACGTAAGTTCATCGACACAAAATGAAAACAGAAAGTAAACACTAGCACTACATGAAAGCAAGCTGCCGTGAACTCAATCAAATCTGCAAAATTGGAAATAACAAAGTTAGAATAATAATACTAGAAGAAGTAGAAGAAGATCTAGAAGTAGAAGAAGATCTAGAAGAAGAAGAAGAAGAAGAAGAAGCGTTTTTGTTCTCTCTCTTTCTCCTCTTGTTTTTCTTCTTCTTATTGCTTATTTGTGTCATTTTAGAGCTAACCTAGGTAATTATCACATTTTTGACCTAACTAAGCTTATTGTGTCATTTTGCAAGAAAATAAGCTAAGTCTATGGCATCTATGAGGTTACCAAGTCTATTATGCCATTTTTGAGTTAACTAAGCTTATTATGTCATTGTGGAGGAAACAATGCTAAGTATAGGTCATTTTAGAGCTAACTTAGGTACAATATGTCTAAGTGGTAAGTTTCTCTAAGTGCTAAGTTTGTCTAAGTGCTAAGTTTGTCTTTGTGTGCGAAAATGAGCCAAGTAAGTGGCATATTAGGGCTTACCGTCCTCGTCATCACGGAGGTGAAGCACCGGGGTTGCTCGGGCCGGTGTCACCTGGAGCACTACTTGGCCCTGGAGAAGGATCGTGCGATGCGGCTCGGGAGTTATGCTACACCAAAGATCATTTGCGTTAGCATGATGACGCTGAAATGTTAAGACTAGTAACTAATGAACATTGAAATGAAACTCACCGTTCCAGTCGTGGTAATGACGGGCATCGGCGGAGGGGTCTGGCCGGTCTTCTCGGACAAAGACTGCACATTTGGTTTTGACAAGCAATCATATTGGTTATTAATGAAACGAACATGTAGTGCAAGATTTGGCTAATATGAAGAAGAAACTTACCACGATGAGCTCGTACATGGCCCGGTTAGACGCATCGTTCCATGCCCTCTCCTCCTCCAACAACCTAGCCGTCCTCTCCTCCAAATCGCTCTTCTCCTCTGCCGCCTGCCGGGCCTGTTCCGCCAGAAGCGCCTAGGTTGCCTCTCTCTCTTTCTGCAGAGTAGCCTGCAACACAACTCCTCGTTAGCATTGTAATCATCTTTGTTCGCGCACACAATGCAATGGAGGAAAGCTATCTGAGTCCGTATGACTAACCTCGATGGCGAGCTGGACTGGCCGTGGACGAGGCGTTATCTCAGGACAGGAGCTCGTTTGGCGCGCCTTGATCTGCCGGAGAGTGCGCGAAGACCGTATAAGTCCATCTCCAATGGCTATCGAGCCATGGGGCCTCCCGCCGCCAGCTATCATCACCAGCTCTGGATCAATAGGATGCTGGCTCGGGTTGAAGTCCTCCCCATTCACCGCCTTCCCCACATCTCTGTACCTCACGAGCTTGTTGTGGGAGGAGATGTTGGTGAAGTTCTGGGGATTATCGAGGTCTGACTCAGAGAATGCCTTGGCGTGTTCCGAATTATACCCTTTGAAATATCCTGGACGCTCTGGATCAGGCTCGAGAGCATTTAACTGATCCAGGGTCTGTTGGCCTGTCAATGCAGGTGGTGCAGAGTTTTTGAAAACTCTACCTTTGATGAAATTCTTCTTGTCTTTTCTGAACTTATGGCGAGGATCCAGGAACTGTCTATGCAAGTCGAAGCAAGAATACTTGCGACCCGCCTGCAGCCAACGGAACTGAAGAGTTGCCTAGCATGTGGGGCACGGGAACCTTCCATGCACACACCAACCAACAAATAACGCATACGCCGGCAATTCATGCGTCGAGTACATGTACTGTAGGGTAACGCAGCAGAAAACAAAAAATTTCCGACCTACGTACCAGCCCAGGATCACTATGGAGACTGCATACAAGGTTTGATCTGTTTCGTTACCGACTCGTAGCGCAGCGGAAGTAGAGTCGATGACGATCGGCGGTGCAGATCCCCGCAGCTAGGATTTACAACCTCCCAACCGCGAGGATGTATACCCTCATCCGCCCTCGGACAGCCCTCCGGGAGGCGGTCGGACAGACCCTCGGATGGTGTCACGGAGAGCCCTTCGGGAGGACCATCGAAACTCGGACAGTCACTCGGACAGCCCTTCAGGAGGACCATCGAAACTCGGACAGTCACTCGGACAGCCCTTCGGGAGGACCATCGAAACTCGGACAGTCACTCGGACAGCCCTTCGGGAGGCACTCTCAAACTAAGACCGAAACTACGATCTCTCTACAGAGTTGCACACATACGGTCTCAACTATCCGGCAGGGCTTCGCCGTCCAGAACTAGTTCCTGCCGGAACCCAGACAGCCTTTCGGCTCTACGAAACTATTTCGCTGGGAGGGAGAGAGAAGCCAGACAAGTCTATGTCATGTGTATGAGAGCAAGGATGAGATTTGGGCTGCCCCCTCCACCTCTATTTATAGGAGAAGGAGGGGTGGAGGGGCTGAAATTTCAGCCACATCCATCCATGTCATCTCCAAGATATTTTGGAGCAAAAGCCCAAAAAGGTGGCTTTCCAAAAAGTAATCCAAAAAGCACTTTCACTATTCACGACGACATATTTCAGCGTCCGTTCGAACTGAAAATATTCATGTGGGCTTAGAACATTTCCAGTACCCACTAAAATAATTTTCAACGCGATCCAAAACAATTCCGGTTTAGTGATTTTCATCTGCGAAAAGCATCTGAAGCGGTTCCGGCAGCTCCGGAACATTTCCGGTTTTCATCCCGGAAAATTCCAGAAAGTTTCCAGAACGATTCTGGCACCCTCCAAGAATTATCAGGCGTGTGCTGAAACCATTTTGACTTTATGGTGTACTCCGAAACAACTTTTCGGTTTAGTGATTTTCATCTGTGAAAAGCAACTAAAGCGGTTCCGGCAGTCCGGAACATTTCCGGTTTTTGTCTCTGAAAAATCTCAGAAGTTACCGGAACAATTCTGGTACCTTCCAATAATTTCCAGGCATGTGCTGAAACCAATTTGACTTTATGGAATACCCTGAAACAACTTTTCAGTTTCACCGGAACTATTCCGATATCCTCTCCGGAACGTTTCCGTTTCGTCCGAAACTTTTTCGGTGATTTTCTCTCAGACTCCCCGTCTAGTATTCAACAGATAGATGACCCTTAAGCGTGTGACCCTATAGGTTCGGTGAAGTATAGACATGACCCGGAACCCCTTCCGATCAATGATCAACATCGGAGCCGTGGACACCCATATTGACCCCTATACCCACACGAATGAATATTCGAGTGAACCTCCAGTTGCCGTGTGCTATTCCTGTTGCTTCGCGATATGTTACAAATACCCGAGGTGAGACATGTTGGCATCCCCGTGGATCAACAACTTGTCCACTATGCTAGTTACCTCGTTACCGGTATTGTTCTCTTTTCTCGTTCCCGTGTTCCGGCATCCCTGTGATCAAATCACAAAGTGTCTGGCTAGACGATGATGGATACCGTAATACCGAGAGGGCCCAGAGATATCTCTCCATCGTCGGAGGAGCAAATCCCAATCTTGAGCTATCAAGTTACTTGACATACTTTTCCGTGAACCCGTAAGCCGCCGTAATAGCCACCCAGTAACGGATGACGTTTAACAAACCCCAAAGTTCACGAAGCAAGCACGAAGGAACTCGATACTCTCATGGTCTAAGGAATTATGCAAACATTAACTATCTCTGTGTTATAAACCATTAACTAGTGACGAATGTATCTCATAGCATAACATCAATTCGGGTCTATTCAACACAAGTGTTCTACCAACATTGCGCCCTCAAAATTGCCGGCATAGCCATGCCCATGATCAGGAAAACAGGATCATCATGCAATACTTGAGCCAGTCTTAGAGGCCAAACTAGGAATACATTTTACCGTTTATTATTCCACACGTGCATATGAGTCTTCCTCCGAGCCTCGTGGTTATTGCAGACTCGAGAACCATAGCAGTTATAGCATGGAACATAAATCTAATTATGAACAGGGAGATAATCAATAACATTTATTATTGCCTCTAGGGCATATCTCCTACAAACTCCCACTTGCACTAGAGTCAATAATCTAGTCAATGCTAATGCACTTTAAACCTATGGCATACTGGTGTAAAAAATGCTTCGCATATGGTATAGCCTGATGTCCAACGGATCTGATGACTTCAGCTCCGTGTGTAACTTTGCATATCCTCGCGTTTTCACGCTTTCACAAAATTCATATTTTGTGTGGAATTGGCTTTGCATATGTGTGAATCATTGGTCGAAACCTGATTCCTCAGACTGAGCTATGGAGCAACTATCTGCAATAGTGTCCCATAGACCAAAGCCATCTTGGAACCATACTAAGTTCATGAATGAACTATATGATTCAACAACTTCTTTGTCGCTTCTTAAGCGTCAACATACTTAGCCTTTGTTATAGAATTCGACAGTATCTTGTTTGGAACAATTTCCAACTACCGTGCCATCATATTGTGTATTACACAAAACCCTTAACTTAAATCGAAAATCGCATGGAGCATTGATGAAGACTGTATCGATGTAATTACTTACAACGAGCACTTCATAATCTCTGCTTGCGAGAAAACATGTCATCACTACTACTCTAGTACTCAATGACATCTTTCACTGTTGTCCTATGATCAGTACTTTGATCACTTTGGTATCCATACTCGCAACAACTTTTGGAGTATCGGACATATCTGGTTGTTTTACATATCATGGAATACATGATTAATCCAAACACAAGAGTGTGTGGAATCTCCATCATGTATTTTACTCATCAGTGTTTTGGGACACCGAGTCTTGCAAAAACTCTTTCCATGTGACTTCGGCAAGAATCACTCCTTGGCATTGTAAATGCTAAAAAGTTTTAGCATCTTGTCAATATGTATTCATTGCTTAGCCTCATTAGGTAAATCTATCTCCATAGATCATCATGCCTAATATTGAGGCTATTTAGCCCAAGCACTTCATCGGAAAAACTATTTTCAAATGAAGTCCTAATTCGTGTCAAGAAATTTATTTCCAATTAACAATGTGTCAAGTACACAAGGTTTTTAGAAATATTATTATGCTCCCACTTACTTTCTTGAATCACAAGCATCTTCGATACCCATTTGATGAAGTCAAACCCCTTTGATCATTCCATCAAAAATGAAGATTCCAACTCCACTTTGCTCTCTTCTGTCCATCGCTGGAACTCTGAAGTTTGCATACTTACTAGCATCCTATGGATCGACAAATTACTTTGGACTGTATCACATACAAGTCCTAGGTTTCATTTCCATCAGATGGAAATCCTTTTGTCATCCATCTTTCATATCTCATGATTGAAATATGTATTAATTGCTAGTTCAACCCGAACCGACTTTAAGCATCACTATGGTGAGACAATCTCATCGTAGTCAACTCCTGGAACTTGTTATTGCAACAAGTCGAGCTTTATGGATAAACATTTTATCCGTATCAGTTTTTAGTTCCATAAATATTCGTTAGACTCTAAGTCTTCCGAAAGGTGTATCAAGATTTTAATCTCGAATCACTTATATGGAAACTATCTCGGATTGTATTGGCATTTAGCCAATTCCGGAGTCAGGGCCCATCAACGCTTCCTTGTGTATTGTAGGTATACTGTTGTCTAACAACAATATCTCGTTTGCGCACCTGATAAGTTTGCACGAGCTTTGCCTACGTGGTTCAGCTGCAAGTTCGACCAAAGTCCATACATTTTATTGTAGAGACTTCCGTATCAGTCGCAGTAGGAAACTCCGGAATCACTTCCAAGGTTTCTTTCCTTTGATCTGATGACGAAGATACTGGTTATCTCGTCGAGTTGCACTGTCCTTCCACTCACCTTTTGTAAGAACTATTCTCTTTAAAAGCATACCGTTTTGTGGCAAAATCCTTTGCCTCGGTATAGTGGTGGGGGAATACCCAATGACTTGGGATAACCTACAAAGTAGCACTTGTCTGATTTGGAATAGGTTTGTAACCTTTTACACATGCCCCATATTCCAAATGTTAAGAAAATATATAACATGGTTGGGCTTACCATACCATGGCGTCATTTCAACAGACCTGACGGAGCTCTTTTCAGTGTAAAAGCCGCAGTCTCTAAAGCATCACCTTTTAAAAGGGGTAATGGCAAATTTATTTATGTCATCTTTGATCTTACCATGTCATAAATGGTTCGATTACATCTTCACGGACTTTCCACTTGCAGTGGTGTTCCGAGAGGTGCAAGTTATGAAACCCCTTTCACAACTCATCAGACATTCGCTAAACTTGTAACTCAAATATTCCTTTCTGCAATCGAATTGTAGAAACATAATTTTCTTGTTACAATATTTTCTTCTTCATTTTGAAAACCTTTCGAATGATTTCAAAAGATCCAGACTCACGTCTCATCAAGTAAATATCCATATATCTACTTGAGTCATTTCTGAAGATAGATAAATCCACTACTTGCAACAACATTTATTGGACTACACACATCATAATGTATGATCACCAATATGTTCTATGCTCGTTCCTTATGGCCTGTGAATGGTATTTCAGTCACTTCACTTTTCAGAGGAAAGTTGCAAGTGTCAGATGATTCAAAATCAAACGACTTCAAAATCCATCATAATGGAATTTTTCATGCGGGTTTCTCCAATGTGACCAAATGCAGTGCCACACTTGTGTGGTATTCTTTTAGTCTTGCGCCATTTAGCGTCAGTGTTATGGATGTATCATATTTCCATCAATATTCATAACATACATCCCATCTTTGATGGAAGCATGGCCCTTCATGTTATTCATAACACCAAACATCAAAAGTTCTCTTATGAACAACCTTCTTGCAAGATACCTTATGCAAAGGGCTAGAGTGTGAAACTCTAAAATGAATTATGAAAGTAAATACTTAGGGAATACACTGATGGAAGGCATAGTAACATTTACTATGTTCCCTGCGTGTATCTAAACCTCATTCCTGGCTAGTCTTTCAGGCCATAGTAGTTCTTACATCGAGTTGCAACAGAATGCAATCGAGCGGGTATCTTTGTGATTAACTCACAATACCCAAGAATTAGTGATTAACATGTTTAACCATAATTCCCAAGAACTATATCTTTGACCAGCCTTCTATACATCAAAAACTTGTATGACATTCATACATGAGCTAGATATTCCAGTCTTCTTTCCTTTTGCCTTTATACTTCTAACAGTTTAACTTTTAGTATTTCTCCTACTCTCAGAAGAAGCACCCAACTTAAGAGTGGCGATAGCCCCGGACTTCCTAGGCGTGAAAGTTTCACTAACACCCTTCGGACACTTCCTTTTGTCTTTAAGTTGTTTGTTTTATTCACCATCATCATATGACAGGCGTTTTTCTGGATCCCTCTCTTATCAGTCTAATGCATAGTAAACTCCTTTACTAATAGTTTGCAAACAAACATTGCTTTGGATATCTCATATCTTTTAGCCTTTGTCTGTCTCTGAAAATGATTTTCAGATTCCATGAATATCACATAACTATCCAAACTTTCGAAGTTCGGATCTCATGGAAGCAAACATATTGCACTTGACTGAAACGGAATTCTAGCTTTTGGATCGATGGACGAGAGTCACATGATCCATAGCATTAGCGGGAGAATACCGAAAGCATGCGATAGGACAAGTCCTTCTTGGCACTCTAGAGGACAATCCTCTCATTACGTTACCAACCGAAAAGTTTTAACCAGATATTTAACAGCTATTCAATTTTAATTGGGAAGGTGGAAACACGAGCCATTATTCTACAACTATTATGCAAATAACACTTAGACATTGTTCATAATTAATTGCACTGAGAATTAAAAGAATTAATTCTACAGTGCGCTCCTACTAAAATCAATATCTCTCATAATTGATTGTGAGTGATACAAGACCCGCATTTAAGTTGTTCGCCATTGGTGTAACACCACTGATGACGAAAATCTCAACCGGTAGGCCAACTTGCCAATCACATCTCTATGTGACTCTTGTTCATCTTTTGATGCGTGTGTTCCGAGCTCATGACGGTCATGCCTGAACGTCAAGACAACCAAGTGATCTCGCTGCGAGGTCTCAACTCACCCGCCTCACACTTCTCTAATCGTTCGTACCCGTGTCACACGGCGCACCCCGAAAAGATAGGTGCCGTGACGGTGCTACACTTGGGAGAACACTAACTACTTGATATTTTTGTGAGAGATCACCCTAATAAAAAGCGACTACCGCGCAATCAAGAAGGGTGCATCATAAGGGATAAACATCTCAGGCAATTCATATTAGCATGATATGGTATAGCCCTTTCTGACGGAGAAGTCTTTCATTTCTTCGTCTTCGGCATTCGCGTTGGTGTTCACCTTCGCGAAGATTGCCACCACCTTGTCGATGCACCAGATAATATTGCTATCTCTATAGCTAATAAAATAAGTGCATTACATAAGGTTGACACGCAGGTCATTAAAGTGCAATCATATGGCTCCAGCCATCATGCCGAATCATGACACGCGGGTCATGTTAATTACATCATATAGTCATCTCATACATAATCAAATTAATATGAGACTTGCTATACCACATCACATGCAAACCATCCTGCAAAACCAAGTTAGACGCCTCTAATCGGTTCATGCAAAAATTTATTTTACGTGGCTTCTAAGGTTTCGAAACAAACCGAAGCTACCAACGTCCATCATCAAGTATGATAATTCAAGTTGCTAGATTAACTTTCCAGGGTGTATGAAACACGAGATAATAAAATATCGAGCCCCATACTAAACTTCGTCATACGCGTGACCCCCGTGCAGATCACATCTGCATTGCCCTTTCATTTGCGAAACATCCATCTTTCTCAACTATGGTGGAACCCAAAGAACTGTTAGCACTTCGTTGATCTGTCAATCAGCATACTCAGGAGCAGCATGAAAGGATCGCGGATTGCCAGAACTTTGTGAGATTCCACCATGCCGTCAAGATCAGGACTATGCAAATTCAGGGGAAGCAACAGGAACATCGGGTAACAGATTTCATCTGCTACCCGCATAAATAATTTTCAGCAATAGATCTCATCTACTCCAAAATTATATTATGCAATACCCATACATCTCCATGTATTCTAGATCGTAACCTGCATCTACGCATAGCACGGCTCTTGATGGCACTGTAGGGTAACGCAGAAGAAAACAAAAAATTTCCGACCTACGTACCAGCCCAGGATCACTATGGAGACTGCATACAAGGTTTGATCTGTTTCGTTACTGACTCGTAGCGCAGCGGAAGTAGAGTCGATGACGATCGGCGGTGCAGATCCCCGCAGCTAGGATTTACAACCTCCCAACCGCGAGGATGTATACCCTCATCCGCCCCCGGACAGCCCTCCGGGAGGCGGTCGGACAGACCCTCGGACGGTGTCACGGACAGCCCTTCGGGAGGACCATCGAAACTCGGACAGTCACTCGGACAGCCCTTCGGGAGGACCATCGAAACTCGGACAGTCACTCGGACAGCCCTTCGGGAGGCACTCTCAAACTAAGACCGAAACTACGATCTCTCTACAGAGTTGCACACATATGGTCTCAACTATCCGGCAGGGCTTCGCCGTCCAGAACTAGTTCCTGCCGGAACCTAGACAGCCTTTCGGCTCTACGAAACTATTTCGCTGGGAGGGAGAGAGAAGCCAGACAAGTCTATCGCATGTGTATGAGAGCAAGGATGAGATTTGGGCTGCCCCCTCCACCTCTATTTATAGGAGAAGGAGGGGTGGAGGGGCTGAAATTTCAGCCACATCCATCCATGTCATCTCCAAGATATTTTGGAGCAAAAGCCCAAAAAGGTGGCTTTCCAAAAAGTAATTCAAAAAGCACTTTCATTATTCACGACGACATATTTCAATGTCCGTTCGAACTGAAAATATTCATGTGGGCTTAGAACATTTCCAGTACCCACTAAAATAATTTTCAACGCGATCCGAAACAATTCCAGTTTAGTGATTTTCATCTGCGAAAAGCATCTGAAGCGGTTCCGGCAGCTCCGGAACATTTCCGGTTTTCATCCCGGAAAATTCCAGAAAGTTTCCAGAACGATTCTGGCACCCTCCAAGAATTATCAGGCATGTGCCGAAACCATTTTGACTTTATGGTGTACTCCGAAACAACTTTTCGGTTTAGTGATTTTCATCTGTGAAAAGCAACTAAAGCGGTTCCGGCAGTCCGGAACATTTCCGGTTTTTGTCTCTGAAAAATCTCAGAAGTTACCGGAATAATTCTGGTACCTTCCAATAATTTCCAGGCATGTGCCGAAACCAATTTGACTTTATGGAATCCCGTGATACAACTTTTCAGTTTCACCGGAACTATTCCGATATCCTCTCCGGAACGTTTCCGTTTCGTCCGAAACTTTTTCGGTGATTTTCTCTCAGACTCCCCGTCTAGTATTCAGCAGATATATGACCCTTAAGCGTGTGACCCTATAGGTTCGGTGAAGTATAGACATGACCCGGAACCCCTTCCGATCAATGATCAACATCGGAGCCGTGGACACCCATATTGACCCCTATACCCACACGAATGAATATTCGAGTGAACCTCCAGTTGCCGTGTGCTATTCCTGTTGCTTCGCGATATGTTACAAATACCCGAGGTGGGACATGTTGGCATCCCCGTGGATCAACAACTTGTCCACTATGCCAGTTACCTCGTTACCGGTATTGTTCTCTTTTCTCGTTCCCGTGTTCCTGCATCCCTGTGATCAAATCACAAAGTGTCTGGCCAGACGATGATGGATACCGTAACACCGAGAGGGCCCAGAGATATCTCTCCATCGTCGGAGGAGCAAATCCCAATCTTGAGCTATCAAGTTACTTGACATACTTTTCCGTGAACCCGTAAGCCGCCGTAATAGCCACCCAGTAACGGATGACGTTTAACAAACCCCAAAGTTCACGAAGCAAGCACGAAGGAACTCGATACTCTCATGGTCTAAGGAATTATGCAAACATTAACTATCTCTGTGTTATAAACCATTAACTAGTGACGAATGTATCTCATAGCATAACATCAATTCGGGTCTATTCAACACAAGTGTTCTACCAACATTGCGCCCTCAAAATTGCCGGCATAGCCATGCCCATGATCAGGAAAAGAGGATCATCATGCAATACTTGAGCCAGTCTTAGAGGCCAGACTAGGAATACATTTTACCGTTTATTATTCCACACGTGCATATGAGTCTTCCTCTGAGCCTCGTGGTTATTGCAGACTCGAGAACCATAGCAGTTATAGCATGGAACATAAACCTAATTATGAACAGGAAGATAATCAATAACATTTATTATTGCCTCTAGGGCATATCTCCTACATGTACCACACATGCATTTTGAAGTTTTGTTTTGTAGCGGCGTCATATGTCTTGATCCCAATATCCCAAGCTTCTTGCAATTCATCCTTAAGCGGCTGCATGTACACATTCATATTCTTCCCCGGATGGTTGGGCCCTGGAATTATCAACATCAAGAAAATGTTCTTTCTTTTCATAATCTCTCCGGGGGGGAGATTGAGTGGAATGACAAATACAGGCCAACAACTGTATTGGGTTGCCGTCATACCAACACATTGAACCCATCCGTGCTGATGGCGACTCGAGGATGCCTTGGATCTGCCGCTTTATCCTTATGTAATGTATCGAAGTGCTTCCACGCAAAAGCGTCTGAAGTGTGTCCCAACATCGGATTCCCATTTGCATCTAGTTCGGTTCTTTTGCCCAATATGTGCCACGTCATCTGTCTGGCCGTCTCTTCGACCATGAAAAGACGTTGAAGTCTTGTTATGATTGGCATATACCGAAGAACATTAACTGGGATTTTGGTCTGACTCTTCTCACCCATACCGTTGTCTACCACAACATACCTGGAAGACTTGCAAATGGGACAATAGTTCAAGCCCGCATACTCAAGCATAAATAAGGCACATCCATTGTCACAGGCATCTATCTTCTCATAGGGCATCTTAAGCGCACGTAGGATTTTGTCCGACTGGTACAGGTTTGCAGGCAATACATGGCCTTTGGGTAGAAAGCGTCCAAATATTATCATCATCGCGTCGTAGCATTCTCTGCCTAGGTTGAACTGAGCCTTCAGAGCCATTACTTAAGCGATGGCATCCAGCTGACAAAGCTCAGTGTGCTCATGGAGAGGACGTTTTGAAGACTCCAACATTTCATAGAAGGCCTTTGCAGATTCCTCCATCTCATCGTCCGAATCCCGAGCATCATCAAAGTCTTGCACCATGTCTTCGATCCCGGTACCATGCTCGTCGGTGCGACGACGAACCACCTCAGCTCTGGCACGTTGGGCAGACTCACCATGAAATCTCCACACCATATAATCAGGCGTAAAACCCCACTTCTGCAAGTGTTTACCCATTTCATCCCGTGTCCACTTTTTATGGTTGTCGCACCGGACACAGGGGCACCAGGTTATTTCCTGGCCATTTGCAAATGCGGCTCTCAGAAACCCCTTGGTTTTTGTTAACCATTCAATGGTCATGTCTTTCTGACTAGGGTGACCGGTGTACATCCACGCACGATCACTCATCTTGCCTACCTACTAAACACACAAGAAATATATATATATAATTCATCATCTATATTCATCAGTTAATCAAGTTTGTCTCAGTTTTATTACCTCCATGCAACCTACACGCTAATAGGTAAAGATAGGTCCTAATCCCACCCGAGTATGTGTAGATTGGGTTCGTTTTCCCATGCTCTGCTCCGGATCCGACGCAGAATTTTGGCAGCACCTCCCCGCTATTCTCCTGATACACGTCTCGGCAATAAGCAGAGAGGATGTGTACCCAAAGAACAACAGGGAGGCACTGACAAAATTCCGCATCGGATCCGGAGCAGAGCATAAGGGAAAACGAACCCAATCTACACATACTCGGGCTGTCCATGGATAACGTTGGACAATTCGAAAGGATGGCGGTTATAAATATGCAAAGACATGCATATTTATAGATGCCGCCCTTTCGAACGGGAGACGCATACTGGTCACGCATACTGATGATTGAAGACACCTATAGCTAGCAAGTTTCATCGGCACGAAGACCGGAATAGAGCAAATTAAGGTGGGGGGAGATGTCATTTGTGCTCACCCACGAACGCAGGGGAGCTCGTCAAACGCACAGGGAGGTCGTCGAATAGCAGGCCCTCGCAGTGACGAAACAACTGCACATTGAAATCCACCCGATCAACACAATTATGATGTTTTTCATAACAGCTAGAATCGGAATATATATGACCTAACTCATAATTTACAAAACTATGACCCCGTCGGCCTCTGGAAGGCCGAAGAGGTGTCGGGGGTTGGGGGTCAGTGTCGTCGGGAGTCAGTGGCGTCGGGGGTCGGGGGTCAGTGGCATCGATCGAGGGTCGGGGGTCAATGGCGTCGGGGGTCGGGGGTCAGTGGCGTCGGGGGTCAGTGGCGTCGGGGGTCAATGGCGTCGGGGGTCAGGAGTCAGTGGCGTCGGGGGTCAGTGGCGTCCGGAGTCAGTGGCGTTGGGGGTCAGTGGCATCGGGGGTCGGGGGTCAGTGGCGTCTTGGGTCGGGGGTCAGTGGCGTCGGGGGTCGGGGGTCAGTGGCTTCATCTTCCTCTTCTTCTTTTTTTCCTTTCCTTTTTCTTCTTCTTCTTCTTCTTCTTCTTCTTCTTCTTCTCCTCCTCCTCCTCCTCTCTTCTTCTTCTTCTCTTCTTCTTCTTCTTCTTCTTCTTCTTCTTCTTCTTCTTCTTCTTCTTCTTCTTCTTCTTTTTCCTTTTTCATTTTTTTCCTTCTTATTTTCTTCTTTTTTTCTTCTAACCTAACTAACTAACCTAAACTAACGTAAACTAACCTAAACTAACCTAACTAACTAACCTAAACTAACCTAAATAACTAACTAACCTAAACTAACCTAACTAACCTAAATTAACTAACTAACTAATTAACATAAATAAAAAACAGAAAAAAAAACAAAAAAAATCACCTTTGAAGGTGCCGGTGGAGGAGGGGGCCGGTGGAGTGGACTGGGAGGGAGGTGGTGGGGCGCCGCGGGGAGGGGGCGCTCGCCGCAGGGGCGGCGGGACGGCGGGGCGGCCGGTGGGTGGGGGCGGCAGCCGGTGGGTTGGGGCCGCGGGGAGGGCTGCGGGACGGCGGGGCGGCCGGTGGGTGGGGGCGGCGGCCGGTGGGCGTCGGGGAGCGGCGGGAGGGAGGGAGAGGGAGGGAGAGAGAGGGGGGGCCGCGGGGAGGGGGGCTCGCCGCGGGGCGTCGGGGCGGCCGGTGGGTGGGAGCGGCCGGTGGGTGGGGGCGGCTGCCGGTGGGCGTCGGGTCGGGGCGGGAGCGGCCGGAGGGAGAGAGAGGGTGGCAGCGCGGTGGTGGGGGCGGGATGGAGATGCGGGAGAGTGAGGGGGTGGAGGTGGATCCGGCCGTTATGGGGGGGCGTCCTCTTTGCCGTCTGCTAGCAGACGGCAAAGAGGAGGGGCAGGGTGTGGGGCCCCGTCGTGACCGTTAGGGGGACATCCTCTTTGCCGTCCGCTAGCGGACGGCAAAGAGAGGGAAGGCAGACGGCAAAGACGTACCCGACGGCAAAGATGTACCCACGGTGCGGTGGGGCCCTTCCGTGACCATTGCCGTCTGCCTGCCCCATCTTTGCCGTCCGCTAGCCGACGACAAAGGGTAGGCTCATGGCAAAGGCTTTCTTTGCCGTCTGCCTTAGCTTTGCCGTCTGTTTTCTGCAAGCTGATGGCAAAGGCTTTCTTTGCCGTCTACCAGCAGACGGCAAAGACATGACGGACGGCAAATGATCTGATTCCAGGAGTGTATGTTTGGGGGCAACTTAATAGCCCCCGGTATACGTCGACTCCTCGGATTATTCAAGGTCGAACCACCCACAACTTGGCCTTTTCAAGAAAGAAAGGCCCTTCGTTTTACTCGGATAACCTCGATCGGCTATATTTGGTTGAACACCGCCTGCGGTTCGCTGACCGATTTACGCTTGTTGTGACAGTCAGCTTTCGGCTTTCTCGAACTGAGGCACTTAACCAGTTAAACCGGAAGTGACAATCGCAGTGGTTCTCCCTTTACCCCTTAGCCGAACAAATCGGGAACGTAAGAGGTAAGCACAGGAGCCGGGCAATCCAGCTATAGACCAAAGACACAACTCGAAATCGATGCATGTAAATGTGAAATACCGAGGACTGCATGGAGTACCTCGGTGTTTGGTGGGTTCGGTGCTAACCGCAGACCCCCTTTAATACTGCCGATGCGTGAAATGCATCTGGCATTGTACTGCAAGAGTTATGCTTGGAAATAACAAAAAACGTATGCAAAAAAACTTTATGTTTAGATAAAATAAAATAGTGCCAATCCGAAATTGGTCTAAAATTTAATATGTGCTTCGGTCGTACTTTAACATGATACATCCGATCTCCGGACTCCAAGCGGGTCAACCTTTGGCTTCAACCTCCGTATCCCGAAGGCGGAGTGTTTCTCTGAGGCCTGTTTAGCGAACTAAACTCGAGCGGCTTTAGAAAGAAACCAGGCTATCCGGCTATTGACCACACACTCGCATTGGAAAAAGGAGTAGTAGAAAAAGACTTTGCAACGACCAAGATGAAAACACATTTATTATAAAACGGATCATATAAATTTAAGAGCCCCCAAATAACTTTGGGGAACGGAAATTGTTTTGAACAAACGATTTTTTTTGTTTAACAAAAAATATAATGTTTGGTTGAACCGAACACAAAGCAAAATTTCAAAAAGAGTTGAGCACGACAGCGACTTAGCTGGTTAGTGTGCTCGGTACGGTCCGGGGTTCTGACGGGACGAAGATGTAGTCCTCGGCCTGGGTGAGATCCCAGTCCCCAAGCCCGAGGTAATCGAGCGAAGAGCTCGGGTGGAAAAGTGGAAACACAACATGGTTGCTGCAGCGAGGCGAAGCCCCCGGTCCAGCCGAGGAGACAGAGTACTCGGCAGCATGACGGCGAAGCCCCCAGTTATCATGGGAAACGGAAGTGTTTTTAGCAAACAAACTTTTTTATTTAACACAAATATAATGCTTGGTCGAACCGAACAAAAATTTTAAAAATTTGAGCATTAAAGCGACTTCGCTGGTTAATGTGCTTTTGACGTGTGTCGAGCTTGTAGTGGGTCAAGGTCCCAGCCCCCAAGCCGGTCACGAGGTAGCCGAAGAAGAGCTCGGCTTGATGAAGTGACAACACAACACTTCCGAAGGGCTGAGGTGAAACCCCCGGTCCAGTCGATCAGACGGAGTAGTTCGGCAGCGTGACGATGAAGCCCCCACGTTAGTCGACTATATCGACGACACAATTTGGTTGATGGAGGCGAGACGACGATGTAGGCACGCCAAGGTGACCGCATGACACAGCCGAAGTCGATTACCTGTGCACACAATATAGTGCAAGCCAAGAGTAATAACAAATAAAGGTAATAATATACTTTTAAAAAAATATTCTACTTAGTTAATTTAAGTGAAGCAAATAATTAAAGGAATATGGCCTGGGTGCCGAGGTGCCTGAGCGAAGAGTTCGGCTTGACGAAGTGGCGACGCTGCACGGTCGATGTGGCGAGGCGAAGTCCCCGGTCCAGCTAACATGGCAAAGCTAGTCAGCTGGTGACGCCGAAGTACCTGGAGCAGGTTGATGAAGAGATGGCAAAGCCCCGGTCTAGCCGAGGTGACGGAGCAGGTCGGCTGGTGACGCTGAAGTCTCATGCCAGCCGAGGTGTCGAAGCAGGTCGGCTGGTGACGTCGAAGTCTCATGCCAGCCGAGGTGTCGAAGCTGGTCGGCTGGTGACGCCGAAGTCTCATGCCAGCCGAGGTGTCGAAGCTGGTCGGCTGGTGACGCCGAAGTCTCATGCCAGCCGAGGTGTCGAAGCTGGTCGGCTGGTGACGCCGAAGTTCCCAGAACAGGTTGATGAGTAGATGACGAAGCCCCCGGTCTAGCCGAGGTGACGGAGCGGGTCGGTAAGGTGACTCTAGAGCCCCATGCCAACCAACGTGTCAAAGCAGGTCGGCGTGGTGGACGTCAGCTTGAAAAAGCGACGGCGCGGCGATGCCAACGCAGGTTGGAATTTGTGACGCGGTCAATGCTCGCTTGATGAAGCAACGGAGCGCCCGACCCGTACAACCCGCGGATCACGAGGTTCTCTTGATGATTATTCGGCCCATGCAATGCCGAACTCTTGGTCGTCTGACCGAGATGATGAGAAAATTTCCTTCAAAAAAGACGCCTCACAACCCGTTCGTGAAAAAGATGAACTCAGGTCGGATTCGTTTTCGCGCAAAAAATAGATCCAAAATTCGTTGTATTCATCGGACGTTTCCCGGAGTTTAGACGGTCGGATCAAGCTGAAATTTTGAGGGGTGATCGGTATAGGAATTCCGCAGCCGATGAACGGTGGGATTTTCCAACGGATGTCCGAGATAGATACTGGACACCTCGCCCTAAACTCATCCAGATTCCCTTCCAGATTCGACAGGGCTCCGGTATATTGGAGATTGCCGGAGATTCCTCCATCGGAACGCGACGAAATTTTGCAGGGTAGTTGTAGATAAAATTCCACACAATTCCACCGAAGCATCGTCAAAGCGACGCTCGAGGAAACAGGGAAGACGAACACAAATTCTATGTCCAGAAAAACTGCAATATGCAGACGAGCCATCGATCCTTCTAGCAATCCCACAACGGAACTCTCAATGAAAGCACCAATGTCGGCGTCAAAACCGGCGGATCTCGGGTAGGGGGTCCCGAACTGTGGATCTTGGATCGATGGGTAAAAGGAGACAAGGGAGACGATGTTACCCAGGTTCGGGCCTTCTCTATGGAGGTAATACCCTATGTCCTGCTTTGTTTGTATTGATGATGGTGTATCGAGTACAGAGTTGATCTACCTCGAGATCGTATATAGTGGTCTAAACCCTAAGAGCTATGCTCGTATGATGATATGATCTATGATGATCCGATCGTGCCTAATGACTAGCCTGGCCTCGGCTTATATAACACACCAGAGGCCTAGGATAACAAGAGTCCTAGTCGGCTACGTCGCTGGAGAGGAGTCCTTGTCTTGATCACCAAGTCTTGTGGAATCTTCCTCGTATGCATCATGGGCTGTCCGAACTGGCCCATTAGTGAATCATCATGGGGGTCCTCGGCCCGACCCACTGGTCGGGAGACGACGTGGTGAGTACCCCCTAGTCCAGGAAACCGTCAACGGGCGGATCCAGTCGAGGGGAGTCCAGATCCGGCGAGGGACGGTGCTGCGACGACTATCGGCGGAGCTCCATGGCGGGGCTGTTCCCTAGGCATGTCGAAAGAGAGAGATAGGTTAGAGGTGAGAGAGAGCACGGGGAGGAGGAGAGAAAGGGAAACGACGGGAGGAGAAGGTCAGGGGCGCGGCAAGGGGAGACCCGGCGGTCGCCGGCATCGACCGGAGTATCGGCGAGGTCGCCAGAGGGCTTGGCACCGGGCAGTGCGATCTCTGGATCGGGGCTCCTCCCGATCTAGAGCTCGGGGCGAGGGAGCAGGGCGAGCGGCGGCGGCCGCTCCGGGCCCGGCGGGCCGGATCGGGCCTGCACGGTGGAGGGGAGTGGCTGCGGCTAGGGGTTGGGGAGAGCTGGCGGCGGCGCGGATTTCGAGGAGGGGATTAGGGTTGCCCGATTTGGACAGGGAAGGCAGCTTAAACAGGTAGGGTAAGCTAGGGTTTGGATTGGTGGTGTTTTTGGACGCTCCGATCGCGATCTGATGGCTCCGATCGGAGGGGGTAGGCTAGGTGGCCTAGTGGGCTGTGTAGAGGGGTTGGGCCAAGAAGAGAGGGAGGTTTTTCGGCCCATGACACGAGTTTTAAAACATCAAAAACGTCCGACAAATAACGATGACGGTGCCGCTACGGTTGACCGTTTGGGTATCAAACGACCTCTGATTGCGACGAAATTTTCCAGGCGGTCTAGCTACACTATATTAAGACCGCTCGCCAAGTTTCGACTCAATCCGAGAACATTTTTCATGCGCTTTTAAAAATAATATTTTATCAATGTCGCGGGCGCGTGCGTGTGTGGTTGGTCTCGAAACGATCGTCGACAAGAACGGAAAGAACCGGCAACTACGCGCGGATGCTAGTTTTCGAAAATGAGTGACGATGCTATGCAGATGATGCGAAAGATGTGATGACGAATGCGACAAACAACCGAATCACACGACGAGAATGGAAATAAAAGGGGAATCTTCTGGAGCATCGGTTCCAGGCTGTTACAACTCTCCTCCACTTACAAGAGATCTCACCCCCGAGATCTTAGAATGATAAGGGGAAGAGGAAGAAGAAAGGAAGAGGTAAAACATAGTTGGTCCTTTGACAAACGAGTGAACCCCATGAAACTTGAAGGTTGCAAAGAGATGAAGAAATGGCATGAGGAACATGCAAGAATTCGAAAGAAATTTGGGCAACACTTCGGTTGAAATAGAAGGAAAACTTGATAAGATAGAAAAGACTTCAAAAGAGGACACAACACTCCTGATAAAGATAAGGAAGAAACGAGCATGATCTTGACAACACGAGATGACAGTCGAAGAGAGCAACATCACAAACCCTCTGGAACAAAAGAATAGAAGCTATATCGATGGAAGGAAAAGAACGGAGAAGAAAAAGACAACTTCTACCACAATTGAACTTGAACAACATCCTTACAAGAAGAGATAGAACAGAGTTGTTCTAAAATCAATAACGAAAAGAATATGTTTGTAGTGGGCTTATGGAAAACATCTCAAAATTATGAGGTGACAACCGGCCACTAACGAAAAACAATGATTGGTTGGGAGCATCAAGATATGCAAAACTTCTTTCACCAAGAGGATACATTGAGAACTTGGATGTTGATAAACACCGCAAATAGCAACAATCCTAAGAAAATGCTTTAGGTGAAATTCAATCCAAGATAGCTCCAATGAGGAAGATGATGGGTTTACATATCTCATTCTTGATAACTTCTCTTCGAGACTCCTCTTGAATCACGAATGCTATATCACCATCTCAAAAGATAGCAGAGAATGAATTGCACTTGAAATGCAAGATAATGAAGCTTGAGCCTCTCCAACAAGAATCTTGAAGAACACTTTGAGAAGGAATTAAATCCTTGGAGAGCCACCAAGAAGAACCTCTTGGAGAACACCGGAAAGAAAGGATGATAGAAAAGAAATGAAGGTTGAAAAGAACAAGAGCTGAAGCCTTGCAAAGATTTAGATGGAGCTTTGCGATGAGATACCTGAGAAAGCTCGGAACTCCGGAAAGGAAAAGATGAAACACTTAGAAGCAATAATTTGATATCATGAACAACTCCGGAAGAAGGATTGAAATCACTTTGATGAAACAAGAATAAGAATTATGTTATGCTTATCCTTCATCAAGTTAAATTGAGCACAATCAACGGATTTGGCATACCACTTATTCTTCTTGAAAAGATTGAGGAATATCACGAACATGAAGAATTCTTGAACAAACCACCGGTTAGAATTAGAAACGAATGAGGATGCTACAATGAATGGAAATACATGAGAATGAAGAGATCATGATCCGCCTAGGAGAACAACGCGCCAGAATAATTGAGAGACGAACGAAGAGACAACAATTGAGAAGAATTTGAGAATGAAAGTTGAAAGCTAAGAACGAAGAAATCTTCTGAAATGATGGCCTTTGGAGGATCGAGAAATGAAAATAACTCTGAAATGCTTCGGATAGATATGGAGAGAATCACCCATGATCTTAACCAATTTGAGAGGATAGCACGAAGCTGAGATGACGAATCTTCAAAAGAACTGACAAGGATTTAAGAGAAACTCTTCTTCGGTCTTCGAGAGGCAACGATGAAAATGATTTAGCAGCGATCTTCGAGAGGGAATATGACTGATGAAATTCATTCTTACGTCATATTAAAAAGAACTTGAGGATATCTTCGGAAAAGATTAGAAGAGCCAGGTAAGATCCTGGGGAAAACCTGTGGGTTATGAGCTGATACGTCTCCATCGTATCTACTTTTCCAAACTCTTTTGCCCTTGTTTTGGACTCTAATTTGCATGATTTGAATGGAACTAACCCGGACTGACGCTGTTTTCAGCAGAATTGCCTTGGTGTTATTTTTCTGCAGAAATAAAAGTTCTCGGATTGACCTGAAAATTTACGGAGAATATTTTTGGAATTAATAAAAAATACTGGCGAAAGAATCAACCGGAGGGGGTCCACCCATTGGCCACAAGCCAAGGGGGCGCCCCCCCCTAGGGCGCGCCCAGGTGGCTTGTGGGCCTCCTGCAGCTCCTCTGACCTCAACTCCAACTCCATATAACCCTATTCGAGGAGAAAAAAATCAGAGAGAAGAGTTCATCGCGTTTCACGATACGGAGCCGCCGCCACCTCCCGTTCTTCCTCGGGAGGGCAGATCTGGGGTCCGTTTTGGGCTCCGGAGAGGGGAAATCGACGCCGTCGTCATCACCAACCATCCTTCATCACCAATTTCATGATGCTCTCCGCCGTTCGTGAGTAATTCCATCGTAGGCTTGCTGGACGGTGATGGGTTGGATGAGATTTACCATGTAATCGAGTTAGTTTTGTTAGGGTTTGATCCCTAGTATCCACTATGTTCTGAGATTGATGTTGCTATGACTTTGTTATGCTTAATGCTTGTCACTAGGGCCCGAGTGCCATGATTTCAGATCTGAACCTATTATGTTTTCATGAATATATATGTGTTCTTGATCCTATCTTGCAAGGTGCAGACACCTATTACGAGTTATGATCCGCATACCCCAAGGTGACAATAATTGGGATTCTTTCCGGTGATTACCGTAGTTTGAGGAGTTCATGTATTCACTAAGTGCTAATGCTTTGTTCCGATTCTCTATTAAAAGGAGGCCTTAATATCCCTTAGTTTCCATTAGGACCCCGCTGCCATGGGAGGGTAGGACAAAAGATGTCATGCAAGTTCTTTTCCATAAGCACGTATGACTATATATGGAATACATGCCTACATTATATTGATGAATTGGAGCTAGTTCTGTGTCACCCTATGTTATAACCGTTGCATGATGAATGCCATCCGACATAATTATCCATCACTGATCCGTTGCCTACGAGCTTTTCATATATTGATCTTTGCTAAGTTACTTTTCCGTTGCTACTGTTACAATCACTACAAAACCGCTACTGTTACTTTTGCTACCGTCACCGTTACTTCCATACTACTTTGCTACTAAATACTTTGCTGCAGATATTAAGTCTTTCAGGTGTGGTTGAATTGACAACTCAGCTGCTAATACTCGAGAATATTCTTTGCCTCCCCTTGTGTCGAATCAATAAATTTAGGTTGAATACTCTACCCTCGAAAACTGTTGCGATCCCCTATACTTGTGGGTTATCATGAGCCCACTCAAAGAGCTCACCGTTGAAACGATTGCTTAGAAAGAGAGATTACGCCGGTAAAATTGAAAACTTGATGAGGTGAGAACCTCGAAATAATTTAAGAGGATCTGAATGGAAATGAAAGTCTTCTGAGATATCTTGCCACACCGGATAGAATAGAGAGAGATGAATAAAAAGGGAGAGGCTTGGACAAGAATTCTAACATGGGAATGCATTTCGCGAATGACAAGGATATGATGAACACCGAAAGCTTGAATTGAATCACTGGGGAAGAAAACAAGAACAAAGAATGATGAACTTAGCACTTGGGATCTTCACAAGGAATCACCGGATACATCACGGAAGAGAAGATAGCGGAAGCATCACATGAATAGAGAAGGCACTTGAATGAGAATTTAATTGTTGAAGAAAAGGGCGGGAGGGTGGGGAAAACAAAGACAACTTGAGACAGATGAGACGAACTCCGGAAAGAATATGAGGATTGATCTTGCAATATTGGAGAGGATAGAATTAACTTAAAGAGAAGCACTCCGGTTGGAAAAGAATTGACATGACAATTCCGGTCGATCAAAAGGATTACCACTCCCATAAAAATATGAGAACACAGCTTAGGAAAGATATGAAATCACCACTTGACATCGAAGCAACTCGAATTACCATACTCCAAAACAAAAACAAAACAAAGGATGAGACTTGCAAATTAAGCCAGAAACAAATTCATGACAGAGATTCCGTCCGATATTTTCGTGATAAGGCTCGCACGGGCTCGATCTTACAGTAGCCATCATGTACAAGGCAGTGCACACGACATACAAAGCGTCCCCGAGTCGTAGCAAGCTACAAGGACTCTTTAAGACCCAACGAGAACCGCTGTAAGAAAGACCGTGAACAAACGAACCACTAGATGTCGAACCCCAACCTCACATCATGATCTGTTGGAAGATAGCCTAGGTAACTTCTTGAGTTCCCACCTAAGAACTTCCGAAATCTTTGGTTATGCAATCGGGTCCACGGATACAAGGAGTAAAATCCATCACTCAACTCCTAGCAGTAATACTACTCTCCAATGTATCACATCCGTCAACACACAACCAGAGGCCTCGGAAACTCATCTACCTTAGACCCTCGTAATCACAATGATACTAAACATGGCAGTACATGTGATCCCGCTCCCCAGTACTGGGTGCCGCCACACTCTTCGCACCACGAATAGTATTGAAGCAATTTTGAACATCCGCGTCCTGAGGTACTAAGGAAACTGAACGATAGCGATGTGTCAAGAACCCCTTGGAGCTCAACTCCCCGGGTCCAATCCATACGTATGGGAGGCACCAAGAACAGAGTTCCGGTCACATCGACATCATAAAGGTTCCAAAATACCCGCTTGATCCTAAAAAAATTGAGTGGGAAGAGAGGAAGAATTAAAATTCTTAAGTCGAAATTCCTCACCAGAGAATAGAAGAGGAGTATAAGGAATCCTACTCTCCGATATATAACTAGACTCAAAATAGTTTTTTTTTAGACTCGACTCGGCCAAGTTCGATCAATCAAGGGGGCTCCTAGGTCGGTACAGGCTCTGATACCAACTTGTAACGTCCAAGATGCGATCCTATCCTTATTTTGGCTCGAGGGCCTCGACAGGGATAGAATCGCATATCGTCGTTTCGCAAGAATGGATATCATTACAAGTACATGTAAAGAAGAGATGAGTATATGGAATTGGCTTACACTCGCCACAAGCTAAATCAAGATCACATCAATACAACAACATATACAATCATCATACAGAAGAGCAGGGTCCGACTACGGACGAAAACAAACGATAAAATGACATCCATCCTTGCTATCCCAGGCTGCCGACCTAGAACCCATCCTATGATCGATGATGATGAAGAAGAAGAACTCCAATTCAAACAAACATCTCTCTCACGTTAAAGCATCGTATTACCTGTACCTGCAACTGTTGTTGTAGTAATCTGTGAGCCACGCGGACTCAGCAATCTCATTTCCAAGGGTATCAAGACTATTAAAGATTAATGGGTGAGGTTTGGTTAAGTGGTGAGGCTGCAGCAAGCACTAAGCATTTATTTGAGTGGCTAACTTACGAGTACAAGAATAAGGGGGGATGATCGTCGCATAAACAGACGTGAACTAATAATGATCTCTAAGAGATCCTGAACACCTACTTACGAACAAACATAACCCCACCGTGTTCTCTCACGGTTCATAAATCACGAGTAGAGACAGTCACGTTTACGCACACGGTTGGTGTATTTTATTTGAGTTTACTTCAAGTTTGCTATGACCGGGTGTTAAACAAAGTTTCCAAGTTGCCACGTAACCGCGGGCACGGCTTTCCGAAAGATTTAACCCTGCAGGGGTGCTCCAATTCATCCATCACAAACTAACCACACGCCGCGTTGGAATTCCTTAACCCCGGAATAACCCATAGTATTTGCGGAATCCTGATGGAAAATCTCAACTTCGAGATAGTCCGAAGTGTCGTCGAAATCCCGCGCACAAGACGTTTGAGAAAGGTAAAACAAATCCAGCAAGGCCGCCCGGCGTGTCAACGAACCCGATAGGAGCCGCGTATCTCGTTCTCAGGACACAACCAGATGAGCTAGTGTACAGTGGCCTGATAGACATCACCCGAGTTGCCCCGGGGTGGCCCCGCACAGTGCTCTGTTTTGGACCAGCACCAGCAGCACTGGCCCCCCTGTATTATGTTGAAACAAACCTCGGGTAGCGCTAACTCCCTATGCGTCAAATTAATTATCAGTATTATTATGTTGGGCAAATGTAGTACCAATGTTGGGCCTTGCCAAATGAGTTTTATCCCAAAACGAAAATCAAGGGGGTCCCCATAACAACCCCGAGCATGTTAGGAGCGCTCAATATGGAACATAACACCGGTTCACAAGTAACTAGGGCGGCAAGAGTGGAACAAAACATCGAGCAAAAGGCCAAGCCTTCCACCCTTTACCAAGTATATATGTGCATTAAATTAAATAGCAATAATATTGTGATATATCAAAATATCCATGTTGGCACATGGAAACAATTTGCACCTGCAACTAGCAATGCTATAAGAAGGGCTGAGCAAGCAGTAACATAGCCAAACAATGGTGTGCTGGGATGTGGAGGGTTAGAGAGTTATCATGGCATTTTGGGAGGGCTTGACAAACAAGTGGTAGGTAGCGAGACAGCGATAGAAACAAAACAACTAGCATGGCAATTCTAGTAGTGGTATCCAGGGAAATGATCATCTTGCCTAAGATCCCGCTTGGAAGAAGAACGAGTCCGTGAAGAAGACGAGCCAACGTAGTCGAACGAATCCTCACACTCCGAACGCTTTCGGAACTCTATCGAGAGAAGCAAATCGGAAACAACAATCAACACACGAGAACACCACAACAAATGCATGGCATGATGCATGAACGAATATGATGCATGTTCATTCAATAATGCAAGGCATGGCAATCACACAAACAAATGCTACACATTAAGTGAAGCTCACTATGCAACGAGTTGCATATTGACGAAACTCCACGTTTCAATTACTTAGTTCACTCCCGTTTAGGTACTCATCAATATTAAATGTTGTTTAACATGGATGGTCATGGCATAAGGTAAAGAAGAAATTAAGCAATTTTAAATGGAGAAGGAGAACATAACAAGATAATAACTCTCCATATTACGGGAAAGGCGGTCAATGTTGTTTAACTAAACAATCATTTTAATGTTGTTTATCATGGCAAGAGAGGAAGCATGAATAACTACATCGTCTAAGCATTTTAAATGAGGACGAAAGCAACATATAGCACTTCCGAAACGACCTCATATGCAAATTATGAATTTGGTACAGATCTGTCCTAACACAATTTTATAGTTGTTAAACAGCTGGGGCGGCCTTGGCGCTGGGCCGAGGCGAAGATGGCCCATGTCTGCCCCGATCTAGTCAACACACGGGGCCAGCTGGGCGGTTGCCACCGGCAGGCGAGCTCGTCGCTCGTTGCAGGGGTGACGCGACAGGAGGCAGCTCCAGCGAGGCGAGGAAGATGGCCGGACGGCACTTGGGCGGCAGGAATAGGCGGATCCAGTCGAGGGGAGTCCAGATCCGGTGAGGGACGGTGTTGCGACGACTATCGGCGGAGCTCCATGGCGGGGCTGTTCCCTGGGCATGGGGAAAGAGAGAGATAGGTTAGAGGTGAGAAAGAGCACGGGGAGGAGGAGAGAAAGGGAAACGACGGGAGGAGAAGGTCAGGGGAGCGGCGAGGGGAGTCCCGGCGGTCGCCGGCATCGACCGGAGCATCGGCGAGGTCGCCGGAGGGCTTGGCACCGGGCGGCGCGAGCTTTGGATCGGGGCTCCTCCCGATCTGGAGCTCGGGGCGAGGACGCAGGGCGAGCGGCGGCGGCGGTTCCGGGGCCGGCGGGCCGGATCTGGGCCCGCGGGCCCGCGCGATGGAGGGGAGTGGCTGCGATTGGGGGTTGGGGAGAGCTGGCGACGGTGCGGATTTCGAGGAGGGGATTAGGGTTGCCCGATTTGGACAGGGAAGGCAGCTTAAATAGGCAGGGTAAGCTAGGGTATGGATTGGAGGTGATTTTGGACGCTCCGATCGCGATCCGATAACTCCGATCGGAGGGGGTATGCTAGGTGGGCTAGTGGGCGGTGTAGAGGGGTTGGGCCAAGAAGAGAGGGAGGTTTTGCGGCCCGTGACACGAGTTTCAAAACATCAAAAACGTCCGACAAATAACGATGACGGTGCCGCTACGGTTGACCGTTCGGGTATCAAACGACCTCTGATTGCGACGAAATTTCGCAGGCGGTCTAGCTAGACTATATTAAGACCGCTCGCCAAGTTTCGAATCAATCCGAGAGCATTTTTCGCGCGTTTTTAAAAACAATATTTTATCAATGTCGCGGGCGCGTGCGTGTGTGGTTGGTCTCGAAACAATCGTCGACAAGAACGGAAAGAACCGGCAACTACGCGCGGATGCAAGTTTTCGAAAACGAGTGACGATGCTATGCAGATGATGCGAATGATGCGATGACGAATGCGACAAACAACTGAATCACACGACGAGAATGGAAATAAAAGGCGAATCTTCGGGAGCATCGGTTCCAGGTTGTTACACCACCATACCTACCTATGGATCGAGAAAGATCCTTCAAGTAAGTTGTCATCGGTGCAACTAGGCAATAAAAATTGCTTCTAAAAGTGTTTTGATCAATTAGTGTAAGAGAAAATTGAGCGTTATATGAACTTATGATGGCAAAGTAATAAAAGCGACGGACTGCATAATAAAGGTTGCTATCATAGGGGGCAATATAGCGTGACGTTCTTTTACATTAAGGGTTTGGGCATATAAACCAATAAGCGCATGACAACCTGTGCTTCCCTCTGCGAAGGGCATATCTTTTACTTTTATGTATTTACTTTTATGCAAGAGTCAAAGTATTCTTCCCTATTCCTTTTACTTTTTCTTTTGCAAGCATCATGTGGTGAGGAAAGATTTAGGCACATATATCCAGTTGGATATGGGTGGGCATGAGTCATTATTGTTGACATCACCCTTGAGGTGAGTAAGTTGGGAGGCGAAACTATAAGCCCCTATCTTCCTACGTGTCCGGTTGAAACTTTTTGTTCATGGGTATGCCGTGAGCGTTAGCAATCATAGAAGACAAAATTATGGTTGAGCATGTGGACTTGCCAAAAGGCTCCGACATGAGCCCCTTCCTGAAAATATGATGAATTGTAGTTGCAAAGTTGACTGAGAACATAGTTTGTTGGTTCCCAATAAGGTTTATGCTTCATACTTCTATGTTGTGATGAATTGTTACTTGTTCATGAGAAGCTATATGATAAAAATGTATTGAAATAAATTTTATGTTAGAGTTTGTTGCTGCTATGTTAATAATCATGATGCTTCTATGTCCGTATTTTGTTTTTATCGACACCTCTCTCTCAAACCATGTGGACATGCTTTTCAATATCGGCTTTCGCTTGAGGACAAGCGAGGTCTAAGCTTGGGGGAGTTGATACGTCCATTTTGCATCATGATTTCCTACTGTTATTTACTTTGTTTTGTTGAATAATAATGCCTTGGAGAGTGATTCTAATGCCTTTTCTCTCATAATATGCAAGGTTTACACAAAGAGGGAGAATACCGGCAGCTGGAATTCTGGACCTAAGAAAAGCATGTCAGAGATACCTATTCTGCACAACTCCAATGAAGCTAAAATTTTACGGAGATTATTTTTGCATTTAATAAAAAATACTGGAGCAGAAAACTACCGGAGGGGCCCTCCTAGGTGGGCACAACCCACCAGGGCGCGCGAGGCCCCCCTGGGGGCGCCCTGATGGGTTGTGGCCACCTCGGCCCACCTTCGGTGCCCATCTTCTGGTATATAGTCACTCTTGACCTAGAAAAAATCAGAGAGGACTTTAGGGACGAAGCGCCGCCGCCTCGATGCGGTACTTGGGCAGGAGCAATTTTGCCCTCCGGTGGAGCGATTCCGCCGGGGGAACTTCCCTCCCGGAGGGGGAAATCGAAGCTATCGTCACCACCAACACCCCTCTCATCTTTGGGAGGCCAATCTTCATCAACATCTTCAATAGCACCATCTCCTCTCAAACCCTAGTTCATCTCTTGTGTTCAATCTTTGTACCGGAACCTCAGATTGGTACATGTGGGTGACTAGTAGTGTTGATTACCTTGCGTAGTTGATTACTATATGGTTTATTTGGTGGAAGATTATATGTTCAGATCCATTATGCTATTCAATACTCCTCTGATCTTGAGCATGATTATTATTTGTGAGTAGTTACCTTTGTTCTTGAGGTCACGGGAGAACTCATGTTGCGAGTAATCATGTGAATTTGATATGTGTTCGATATTTTGATGATATGTATGTTGTGATTCCCTTAGTGGTGTCATGTGAACGTCGACTACATGACACTTCACCATTCATGGGCCTAAGGGAATGCATTGTGGAGTAGTTATTAGATGATGGGTTGCTAGAGTGACAGAAGCTTAAACCCTAGTTTATGCGCTACTTCGTAAGGGGCTGATTTGGGTCCACATGTTTAATGCTATGGTTAGACTTTGTCTTAATACTTTTCTCATAGTTGCGGATGCTTGCGAGGGGGTTAATCATAAGTAGGTTGTTAGTTCAAGTAAGAACAACACTTTAGCACCAGTCCACCCACATATCAAATTATCAAAGTAGCGAACACGAATCAAACCAACATATATTTCTTGCCCTCAATGGCAATAGTCATGATTTCAAGGAAGTTAGAACAAGCAATTTTATTCTTATGAAGAGCTTTAAAAATCATTTCACCCTTAATATTTAAGGATGCACCATTATCATTCTCTTCATCATTATCCTCATCCTCAATATCATCAACATCATCATCATGAGATATATTGGGTTTCAAAGTAGGAGGTACCTCTGAAGCCTTAGCCATAAGGCAAAAAGCAATAGATGATGATGTAGGATCCCTTGAGGCACCATTCAAGGCCACATCTTGTTCCATGGAGTGTTGGGTTTCCTTTACATTGTTAGCACAACAACTCGAGGAAATAGATACATTTTTATCATGGCAACAAGACATAGGAAGCTTATCATCATGAGATTTAGACAAGCAATTTCTACATGATATGCAAGAACTATCAACACAAGCATGTGGAACATTTAGAGTGCTCGAAGTGTTAAAGTCCAAAGATGGAGCATTGCAATAAGATAGTGATGAACGATCATCAATAATGAGCCCACTATCATCATTGCACTGACCAACACTACTCACCATATCATTACCTTGTGGCAAACCACATGTAGGTGAAGTAGAAGAAGTTGAGAAGACAACACGACCGGAGGTGGAGGGAGAACAATCATCCCCACAAATCTTGGACACACCATATTTGTCTTGAAGCTTTGTCCACAACTCATGAGCATCCCGAAACGGCATGAGTTGAAATATAACTACATTGCTCAAAGCATCAAAAAGCACATTAGAAGCTTGAGCATTGAGATAAGAGTTTTTCTCATCCTCTAAAGATATGTGTTGAGAATCCTTTGGAGGAGAAAAACCCATATCTACAATTCGCTCTAAATTTGGGTCCATGGCCCTAAAGAGATTAAGCATGCGAATTACCCAAACATCAAAATTTGTGCCATTGAAACTAAGAGTGTCAGAGAATCCTAATCCCCTAGTCGACATCTTTACTCTCTAGGCGGTTAAACCTAATAACGAGAGACGAGGCTCTGATACCAATTGAAAGATCGTGGATGTCGCCTAGAGGGGGGGTGAATAGGCGCTTTAAAATAATTACGGTTTAGGCTTGAACAAATGCGGAATAAACCTAGCGGTTAATTTGTCAAGCACAAAACCTAAATCGACTAGGCTCACCTATGTGCACCAACAACTTATGCTAAGCAAGATAAACAACTAAGTGATAGCAAGATATATAACTAGAAACAATATGGCTATCACAAAGTATAGTGCATAAGTAAAGGGCTCAGGTAAGAGATAACCGAGGCACGCGGAGACGACGATGTATCCCAAAGTTCACACCCTTGCGGATGCTAATCTCCGTTAGAGCGGTGTGGAGGCACAATGCTCCCCAACAATGCCACTAGGGCCACCGTATTCTCCTCACGCCCTCGCACAATGCAAGGTGCCGTGATTCCACTAAGCGGGGCCTTAGAAGGTGGCAACCGAACCTTTACAGTTGGCAACCCTTGGGGGCGGTCACCGTACCCGTACAAATTGCCCGGGGCAATCTCCACAACTTAATTGGAGACCCCGAAGCTTGCCCGGAGCTTTACACCACAATGATTGAGCTCCGCGACACCACAAACCGTCTAGGGCGCCCAAGCACCCAAGAGGCACAAGCTCTAGGGTGCCCAAACACCCAAGAGTAATAAGCTTCTCAACTTTTTCACTTCCACGTATCACCGTGGAGAACTCAAACCGATGCAACTAATGCAATGGCAAGAACACACCAAGTGCTCAAGTCCCTCTCCCTCAAATCCCACCAAAGCAACAAAAGCTATGGAGGAAAGTGAGAGGAAGAACAAGGAGAACACCAAGAACTCCAAGATCTAGATCCACAAGGTTTCCCTCACATAGAGGAGAAAGTGATTGGTGGAAAGATGGATCTAGATCTCCTCTCTCTTTTCCCTCAAGAAGGAGCAAGAATCATTGGAGGGATGGAGAGATAGCAAAGCTCTAGAAGGTCAACAATGGAGGAGAGAGAGCTGCAAGGGGATAAAAGAACCATTGGGGGCAAGGGGGAAGAAGACCCCCTTAAATAGCCCCCACCAAATCGAACCGTTACCTGTGCTGGACGCACTCAAGCGGTACTACCGCTTAGAGCGGTACTACCAGCCGAAGCCAGTGAGTACAGCAAGCACAGAAGCGCGGTAGTGCCGCACAAAGCGGTACTACCGCACCCACAAGCGGTACTACCGCAAAGGTTCGCAGAACAGCTCAGAAAAGAGGTAGTGGAGCGGTACTGGAGCGGTACTACCGCCGCAAGCGGTACTACCGCCCTACATCCGCTCTACTACCGCTAAGGAGAATAGAGAAACACAAGCGGTAGTAGCAGCGGTAGTGGAGGGCGGAAGTACCGCACTAAGCGGTACTATCGCTCTACTACCGCACTACTTCCGTTTAACAAATATCGGCAACAGAAGAAAATCCCACAAGCGGTACTCGCTGCGGTAGACCACAGCGGTACTACCGCATAAGCGGTACTACCGTGGTACCGAGCGGTACTACCGCTTGGGTGACAAGAAAACTGCCCAGAGACTGAAACTGCCATAACTTCTGCAAATGAGCTCCGAATTGAGCAAACTCAAGCTTGTTGGATAGATAACGACAAGCACTATCCAACAGCGATGAGAAACCTCTAAGAATGAAGACCCGGCATAAACTCCAACATCGAAAACATCATAGAAGATGCATAGATGAACTCCATTTTCGATGACCTCGAGCTTGTCATGAAGATGACCAAAAGCTCAAAGACTCACAAAGAGAAACACCAAACACGAACCAAGAAAGATGATGCAAGGATGCAATGGTTTGAGCTCTCGACGAATGATACGATAAAGCTACTCACTTGAGAGCCCCCCTTGATAGTACGGCTATCGATCCTATAACCCGGTCTCCCAACTACTACCATGAGACCGGTAAAATAGAAAACCTATCAAGGGCAAACCTTTGCCTTGCGCAAAGTCCACTTGAGCTAGATGATGACGATCTTGACCTCCTCAAGTTGGACCACCTTTCTTGATTGCGCCGGCTCGATGAAGACTAGTAGATTGCTCCTCCATACTCCACTATGGGTGAGCCACTCTTCGGCACATCTTCACAAGTCCATTGTCACCACAATGGACGGCAAGCTTCAAGCATGTGATCTCTTCGTGATGCTCCACTTGAACTTGCACACCGCAATCTTGATGACGATCACCACTTGATGTCATCCTCCATGGGTTGAATGAGATCTTCCTCTTGACGCAAGCCCATGGAAACATACCTAACCCCACATAGAACTCTCGCATAGAACATGGGTTAGTACACAAAGCGTAATGGACAATGCTTACCATACCGTGAGATCACTTGATCCCACTCGGTACATCTTCTACGCTTTGTGTGTTGATCAACTTGAATCACTCTTCATATTTAGTCTTGATCAACCTTGAATCTTTCCAACTCTCTTCATTAGGATGATGTCTTGAAGGTAAACATGAATGTTCACACAATCTTCTTCTTCAAGACATGCTTGCAATAGGCTCAACACTCACATGACCAATCTTTGGATAAATCCTTGAATAGTACCTTGGTCAACACATATTCTTCTTCTAATAACCTTGAAACCAACAAATGGTCTTCAAGCAATGCCTATGGACAAACCCTTCAAATATAACTCAAGGCAACCATTAGTCCATGAAGATTGTCATCAATTACCAAAATCAAACATGGGGGCAGCACATGTTCTTTCAGTTAGTAGTCATGATAGAGGTTAGTTACGGTAGATCACTTACCGCCAGAGCTTGTGGCGGTAGATCACTTATACATGTCAGCAGGCCAGACGGTGCCGTCTGGCCTAACGGGAACGTACCGCCGAGGAGTCAGGCGGTAGCCTTTGTAACCCTACCGCCGCCGTGTCTGGCGGTACCAGAAGGGTCAGATTTGAAAAAAATTACGAACCGGGGTCAGATCCGGCTGAACGTTATAAAAAGGGTCAGAACGGTGAATTTGGCCGCACAGCGATGAGCTGGACCCGGACCGGGTGACGACGGTGGCTCCTCGCTCACCGTCCAAAACGAAGACGGGGACCCACGTGGCCGGCCACGCAACGGAACAATGTTGCGACCGTTCCCTACTTTCTACTGGGGCTTCAACTTCACCAAAATCTTTCCAGGAGCTACTCAACCGAAAAACGCTGTCCCGTGGGCCACTGCCAAATATATATGCTACGGGATACCAGCAGTAGCGCATACTACTAGCGAACAGTTGTCTCAAAAAAATCTAGCGAAAAGAACCGTTTCTTGGCAGTTTTTTTTTGACCCCCAAACCGTAGAACAATAGTTCTACGGTATTTTTTTCATTGATAATAAAAACATCAAGTATGTTACAAGGAGAAGAGAAAAAAAACTAAGAAAACATCAAGATAAAAAAACTACCCAATGCCTGTGCCGTTTCTTGGTAGTGGATTGCACCTTCACGCACAAATAGCACTATGCCCGTGCCGGGACAAAAAAAGCAAAAAGGAGAGGCAAATTATCATTACTTTTTGCCACGAAAAGGGAAGAAGAATCGAGCAAAAAGGATGGCACTAGATCAGCAGATACTTAGGTGAGAAGGGTTTTTCATCTGCCATGCATTTGCATTTTGTTTCTGCCCTTTGAGACCAACACTAGTGCAGAGATGGCCTTTAATTCTGGTTGGGATGGGCCTTTAGTCCCGGTTCAGCAACCAGGACTAATAAATAGGGACTAAAAAGGCCCCCCTTTAGTCCCGATTGGCCATGAACCGGGACTAGAGTCCCTCCACGTGGCCGCCTGCGCGCGCCTGTGCTGGGGGACCTTTAGTCCCGGTTGGTGTCACCAACCGGGACTAATAATTTTTTTGTTGGGAAGTAGGTCTTATTGTTTATTTTTACTTTTCATTTTGTGTTTTCCATTCAATTCTTTTTCATTTCAAACATATTTTACGCTACTACATACCGTACACGTTATGCATGTATAATATAATGTTTATATATATCATTATTGATGACAACTTGAGTTCAAACAGATAACTAGGTTTCAAAAACCATACAAATCCAGACCAAACTGCTAGATCGAGACCAATAATGATAAAACTATTAAACCTTAAACTAGAGCTTAATATTACTACAATACTATTAATGAGCAGAATCTGGTGGTGCAGAATCTGATGGTGGTGGGGGCATTCTTGGCGGAAGTATCCCGACAACACTTCCCCATCGGGCTCTCTGAGCTGGGCACGAAGATGTCACTTGTTGTAGTGCCCATTTCATAACCAAGTGGGGACTACTCTGAGGCGGCATCTGAGCATGTTCTGCGGCGTTGGCCTCCGCGAAGATGACTTCTGCCGTAACTTTTAGTTGTGTTTGGGCATAACTCTTGCACGTATTGACTTCGTGCTCCCAGAAACCAGACTGAGTCTCCCGGTACTTATTCTCTGCCTCTTTCAGCTCCCGCATACAATCTCTCCATCCGAACACTGCATCGTCAATCCTTTTTCCCCGCGCCACCAACTTCCTTCGCCACTCCAACTCCTCTTCACGAGAACGTCTAGGAGACATGGAATCCCTGTAAATTTGGCATGACATTGGCTTAACAATGAACATATTAAGTGCATCCATTCATCTAAATGCATCAATTCATCCATCATTCTAAAATATATACATCAATATAACATCTATGCATCGAAAAAAAGTACACATATGCATTTGTTAGCTTCTAACATCAATATAACATTTCCATTCTAACATACACATATGCATCGGAAAATAATATAACATCTATGTATACATCAATATAACATTACCATTCTAACATACATCAATATAACTTCTATACATCAATATAAAACAAATACACATATCCATTTTATTTAACATACACATATGCATTTTATCTAACATACAAAAAATGAACAAAATTCGAGGAGGAGAGGCTCACCGGTCGGGATCATCGGGTCGGAGACGGAGGAGCGGCGCCGGTGCGAGATCTGGCAGCGGTGGTGCTTGGAGGAGCGGGCGGGGATCGAGGCGGGCGCGCGCGGAGGGGCGGCGGCGGCGGGCAGCGTGGCGGCGCCGGCGCGGGCTCGGGCGGCACTTGGGAGAAGAGCGGCCGGACGGCGAGGTCGAGGGTGCGCACGGGCCGGCAGTCTGGCGGCGTCGTCGAGCGGGCGTGATGGATTGATTTGGGGAGGAAGAAGGGGGGTTTAAATAGGGGAGGACCTTTAGTCCCGATTGGTGCCACCAACAAGGACAAAAGAGGCCTCCTTTTTTGGGCGGCCCAAATTCCGCGCGCGAACGGACCTTTAGTCCCGGTTGGATCCAACAACCAGGACTAAAGGTCTCCTTTTTTGTATTCCACGCGGGAAGGGACTAAAGGTCTCTTTTTTGTTTTGTTTTGTTTTTCTAAACAGGACAGTTTCTGTTTTTAGAATACTTATAGTTTTTGAATGAATGTTTTTACTTTAGGTCAAAAAAAATATAAACTTTCTCTTAGTGTAAGTAGTTTTCAAATTTATATAGTTTGGGAATTTTTAGGATATTTGAAATAGGTGTTTTAACTCTTTTAGTTTTATACCTTCAAAAGCAGTACAAATGAACTCTGAAAAGGTTGAAACTTGGCATGGTATCATCATTTCACACACATAGCATGTGCTAAAAAGTTGAGAGGGTTACGACAAAAACTGGATGCACTTCGTTTACGAACTGGACTATCCCCTTCGAAGTATGAGGGTTTCAAACGAAAACTCATCTGTTATAAACGCATTTCATATTTTTAAACTTATTTTAACTCCATACTTTTTGTGCATTCAATACGCACCATTCTTACCCACATCCTCAAATTTCAACCATTTCTAACTTCATTTGCTATTTTTCATGCATTTAATGATTTTTTAAGCTGAATGACCGTGAAATTCTAAGGCAGTACAAATAAACTCTGAAAAGGTTGAAACTTGGCATGATATTATCATTTCACACACATAGCATGTGCTAAAAAGTTGAGAGGGTTACGAAAAAAACTGGATTCACTTCGTGTACAAACTGGACCATCTCCTTCGAAGTATGAGGGTTTCGGACGAAAACTCATCTGTTACAAACGCATTTCATTTTTTTAAACTTATTTTAAATCCATACTTTTTGTGCATTCAATACGCACCATTCTTATCCACATCCTCAAATTTCAACTATTTCTAACTTCATTTGCTATTTTTTTGAGCTGAATGACTGTGAAATTGAAAAGCAGTACAAATGAACACTGAAAAGGTTGAAACTTGGCATGGTATCATCATTTCACACACATATCATGTGCTAAAAAGTTGAGAGGGTTACGACAAAAATGGATGCACTTCTTGTACAAACTGGACCATCTACTTCGAAGTATGAGGGTTTCGAACAAAAACTCATCTGTTACCAACGCATTTCATTTTTTAAAACTTATTTCAACTCCATATATTTTGTGCATTCAATACGCACCATTCTTACCCACATCCTCAAATTTCAACCATTTCTAACTTCATTTGCTATTTTTCATGCATTTAATGATTTTTTTTGAGCTAAATGACCGTGAAATTGAAAAGCAGTACAAATGAACTCTGAAAAAGTTGAAACTTGGCATGGTATCATAATTTCACACACATAGCATGTGCTAAAAAGTTGAGAGGGTTACGACAAAAACTGGATGCACTTCGTGTACAAACTGGACCATCTCCTTCGAAGTATGAGGGTTTGGGACGAAAACTCATCTGTTACCAACGCATTTCATTTTTTTAAACTTATTTCAACTCCATACTTTTTGTGCATTCAATACACACCATTCTTACCCACATCCTCAAATTTCAACCATTTCTAACTTCATTTGCTATTTTTTATACATTTAATGATTTTTTTGAGTTGAATGACCGTGAAATTTAAAAGCGGTACAAATGAACTCTGAAAAGGTTAAAACTTGGCATGGTATCATCATTTCACACACATAGCATGTGCTAAAAAGTTGAGAGGATTACGACAAAAACTGGATGCACTTCGTGTACAAACTGGACCATCTCCTTTGAAGTATGAGGGTTTCGGACGAAAACTCATCTGTTACAAACGGATTTCATTTTTTTAAAACTTATTTCAACTCAATACTTTTTGTGCATTCAATACGCACCATTCTTACAGACACGACATGGACAACACATAAAACCATTCCGTTTGTTTGCCCCAGCCGCATGCAGAAAGCTATGCACGCCATTAATGAACCTAATTCAACATGGCTTGACTTTCGGTCTGTCAAGGTTTTCCTTAGAAAAACTCTCGTGCCTCATGGTGTGTATGGTGCGCACTCTCTCACACTTATATGGTGGTGTATGTTGGTGGACACTACCTCACACTAATATTTCGACCGTCGGTGCTGGTCGTTTCCCCTTCTTCTCTCGCGCAATATACCAAGGTATATATTGCGAGAAGAAGAAAAGGGAAACGACCCCCGCGACAACAATCGGGATTCCTCCATCAAGAAGAGACATGAAAGTCACACAAGGAGCTCCGACAGACCGAAAGTACGTAATTTTTTACTAAAAATTTCTAGACCTAATCATACAAGTAATCGACGACATCGGCAACATGCAACTCCAATTTCATCTTCTCTTCTTCAATTCTTTTTAATTTTTCTTTCAAATAATCATTTTATTTTTCAACTTAATTTAACAAACAATCATACAAATAAGAAAATTATACAAGTAACTATCTAGATAAGATTTTTTTTATAAAAAGGATAAGAACAAGAGGCTCACCAAGGTGGTGCCGCCGACGGGACGGCGTGGGCGATCGACAGCAGTGAGGACGAGGACGGGGACGGGAAGGCACTAAGTAAACCGCACCTACACATGCAAACTAAGAAGAGGATTTGAGCTCAAATTGCATGCATATAAATCAAATGAACTCCCACATAATTACTCCCAAACTAAAACCCACAAATCATAAAACTCAATAAACTTGTAATGTGAAATGAAAGGATGAACTTGCTAACCTTTTAGAACGATGGGGTGACTCCAATCTTCACAAATCTTGGCAAAAATGGATGATGAGCTCAGGGGAAGGAAAACAAAGAGGAGAGCTTGGACTCGGGCTGGAAGAAGCATCTATATAGGGATTCCTATAGTCCCGATTGATGATTCCAGCCGGGACTAAAGGTTCGTCTCTAGTCCCGGTTGGTGTCACCAACCGGGACTGAAGGGGCCTCGCATGGGGCCCAGCCCACCGCATCCCTGCCACAACTCTTTAGTTCCGGTTGGTAACACCAACCGGGACTAAAGTTTCCTCATGAACCGGGACTAAAACCTAGCCTCATGAACCGGGACTAGTGATCACATTAGTTCCGGTCCAAAACCCGACCAGGACTAATGCTCCGGTCCAAAGGCCTGTTTTCTACTAGTACAAGCAAATCCTACGATCATGGTAGACCACAGCAATATCGTACTCACGTTTAAAATTGGCCGGCTTTGGAGTAAAACATTACCACAGAATCTCTCTCCTTTCTCTCATATTATATTTCACGTTGTGAAAATTTAATGACAACGAAACTTTCATTTCAATTCATATCCGTGGTCTCTGAGGAAGGGGGCAGCAGCAAGTACAGTGTTGCTGTCCAAGAATGATAAGGAAGACTTGTCTGCTTCCGAAAACTGATAATGTGGCCAGCGACAGCGACTTTCACACATGAACAGGTCCACCAAGCACCACACCGCGTATTTGTGGATCGAGATTCTCCGTTGTGCAGCTTCTAGCAATATAGCTATGAGCAATTATGGAAGTGTTAGCCGCAAAAGCGCTTGCTAATTACTGATAATTATTGGATGATTGCATACAAGTACAGTATTATCTTCTTCGGTTTTCTTCTGAACCCACTGGTTTCTGCATTGCTGTGTGCAAGGAAACTGAAGGGTTTTGTACCAGTGAACAAATGAATTTTTTTAGGATAGCTGATTACTCTATTCTACATAGAAATTTCAGACGACTCTTTCTATTTCATACTAACAATCTAGGATGTGTTACATATATGGATTATATTTCAGTTCCTGAAAAAGCAGCTAGCTCATGGACAAGCGAAGGAATGTCAAGGAAACTGCAGACGTTGCAACTGTATCTAGTTTACTCATGACACAATTTGCTGAATTAATTCCACATATATATTTTCAGATACTCTTGTAAGTTGTGATTGGACAAACTACGGCAGCGTACGCGCATTAGCCAAGATATACGAATATATTAAATCCAAGTGCTTTTTTGGCGAGGGAAATCCAAGTGCAATAAATGTACTCAAGATTTAGTCTCTGTATACATACTACCTCCGTCCGGGTTTATTAGGCCCTTACGTATTTTGTGCCCAACTTTGACCATCTATAAATTACTAAAATATAAAATATATGCTATTAAATATTATATTGTTTGATTTGTATTTGAAAGAGCTTTCCAACAATATAATGTTTATGACTTGTAGTTTAAATTTTGTTACTTAAATTTATAGGTCAAATTTTAACCCAAAATAAAAGGGGGCATAATAAACCCGGACGGAGGGAGTAAATCCAAGTGGCCGTCAGCAGGATTATACTTTTCACATTTGCAGCGCAGATCTACTAGTAGTGCTTGGTGGCTAAGTATCCGGTCGCATTATCTGGCCAAGAAAAAAAGTATCCGGTCACATTTTTTTGCCAAGTAACCGATAGGAATATTGTCTTTCAATTCAAAGAGTAGATCTTATTACATATATTTATTACGACGGGCTAGTTTGTAAGGAAAAGTCGGGAGAACTGAAAAAGGCACGCGGACTACTTGTGTAAGAGAAAACTGTCACATCTTTTTTTGACCAAACCGTCGCAGTTTATCTAGCAAATGCAGTGGAATATATAGTGGTACAGTTCTGCACTGTCAAACATTTGGAATTTCAAATAGACAAAACCACTTGAATTTTTTTTTCTCCGAATGAAATCCCATTAGCTTGGATTTTACTATACAAGTGTTCTATGTACCATCCCCATTAGAAATTTGTCCCGACGATAACTATATGATTTTTTAACAGCTAGGCCTGATTAGGCACTGCATATAGATACTGCTTTTTCACGTGCAATTTTGCAATGTTGAGGATATCGTTAACTGGTAGCTGGTCGCTCGGTTTGGGAGTAGCGATTAATCGTTGAGTCGGCCTATTAACTGGATTAATCGGTTGACCATTAATTGGTGTAATTTTAAACTCAATAGAAACCAATTTTGCATGGATCAAAAAAACCTACATTGCAAATATGAAGCAAATGGCACAATTTTGTTTTCTCAATAGAACACAAACATGTATACAACAACAATCATCCATGTGGGTGTAAAAATCATCAACAAACATGTATATAATAATATATATTTTTGCTGATTTCAGCCTGGGACGCAACTCCGAGAGATGGCGGCCACGTGACGGAGACAAACAGAGGGAAGGTGACAGCGGTCACGTAGGGTGTTTGAACAGGTCGGTTGTCGGAGGTGGCATGTCATGAAGAAGGAAGTGAAGTAGCAACGCGCAGTGGAAGAAGAGAAAGCGGCGACACATAGGGGAGGAGGTGAAGTTGTGACGCGCCAACGAGGACCTAGCAGCCATCATCTAGGTCGGGAGGGGATGAGAGGAGCGGGAGGGGGCGGATGGAGGGCTAAACCTTAGCTCTTTAGGAATGGGAGGGGCTGGGAGAGGTTATGGGTCAAATAATTGTGCTTTGTTTGCCCACAAGTTAACGTGCCAACAATGATTAATTTGCCTGACAACCGATTAATCGGTCTGATAGACTATTCTAGTAAACTATTTAATTGGTCTCAGAAACCATGTAATTGAATGAATATATTATATCACTAAGCTTCCTAGAATTGAAGGCCTCTCATTCAATTGAGGTCATCAATTTGAAACTGGGTCATCAATTTTGTCTGAGTCAACAATCTCTCACTCAATATTTAAATTAACTATGCTCTCCTATTTCATTGAGCTATTAAATATTGTATTTCGTTCATGATTTTGACTAGGTCAACAATTCTCCAAATTAATTGGAAGCAACCGGCTTATAAAAACTTATAAAACTTAGGCACTCTCTCATCATCAAGAAAAAATTGCGTCAACATGTGATACTGTAGCACCAATACAGTACATGCAATCACCGAAGCATAATGTTTTCTCACATAAGTATGAGTTGATTAGCATATCACAAAATCACACCGCAAAAACCCACCAGAACACCGCATTATATGAATAAAAAAATAAAAGACACTCCATCATCTTCCCCGCTAACCAAACCTAATACTCACTCCGTTCTAAAATCTCAGGTGTATTAGTTTATTGAAAAGTTAAGTTTTTAAAACTTTGACCAAGTTCCAAGTCAAAAATATCGACATCCACAATACTAAATAATAAAATATAAAAAAAAACATTATGAAAGAATCCGATTTGATATTATGGATATTGATATATTTATACAAAAATGTGGTCAAATTTAAAGAGGTTTAACTTTTCAAAACACTAACACACCTTGTATATTAAGATAGATTGAATATGTGAACATCAACAGCGCAGCGAAACGCACTCAACCCTTCTAGTAGGTGTTATTTGATCCGGCCATCCGATGAATAGCGATTAACTGGTCAATTAACTGATTAATTAGATGAATTCTTAAACAATTAAATTTTGTGTGTTGTTCAGCAATGGTACTTGTCATCTGGTGAGAAAAGGATCACGACACTTCGGATTTAACCATCAACTCGACAACGAAGACCTACATTCTTCCACTCCGGAACTCGTCGGCCGTATTTCCTAATTTTGTGTGGCTGCGTATGGAAGGCATCGCTAGAAATTGGCTAGACGTTAACGCTTGTTGTTACTGGTATCTTTCAGCGCGACTGTAGAAGACGAATCATCGGCAGCTCTTTTTGTTTGTCAAACATAAATGCAGCAGGGAAACTGACGTGTACAAGAACGTACTACTACGTAGCACCATACTATCATCACTTTTAACCACCTAACTAGCTCGGCCGTTGAATTTTTTTCCGCGTGTTTATATTTTTTACGGGATAAACTTTCAATCTATTCACCATCTTTCAAGGCAGTACAAAGAACACTAGAAGTAAAAATTACATTCAGATCCGTAAACCACCTAGTGACGACTACAAACAATGGACCGAGTCGAAAGCGCATCGCCATCATCGCTCCTCTCTCACTGAATTTGGGCAAACCTTGTTGTAATATATAGTCGGAAAGTCGTCATACTAAGATTCAATTTATATGACCAGCGCACCAGAACAGCAACCGATGCCGATGAACAGAAGCATAAATTAATATCCCATTTCAAAAATCGAAACAACCATTTCTCTTAACCCTGTCGGATATTTTAAAGATAGGTTCTATAGGAACTGGACGATCCTATTTGATCAAATACCTAACAAAAAATCATGGGCTGGAATTCTACAATCTACACCTCTACAAACACTATTATTGAGTACCCGGAACATAGTTCATTGTAGCAAAAGCGCAACTATAGCCCCCTATAATCTCCGGCCCCTCGTTTCTATTGAATTATGAAATGACTCGTTTTGATGGAGATTTGTAGCATCATTCAAGTAAATACAAATTGAGGTCATAGAAACATGAGCTTGTGATATAGCTACACCTAATTGCAGACCAGTTAATGCTAGAACTATAAATAAGGGACCAAAATCTCGGAAGGATCCAACTTGAAGACACTCGAATACAGACGAACGAAGATCTGATTCAAGTGGATCTATCGGAGACAAATGCCGATGGAATCCCACGAGATCTGCCGTAGACACATTTCCACATGTCCTCTGATGACGCTAGATGCGTCCCCAGAATGGGGGCTAGGCAGGGAGTATCTTATTTCAACTTTAGGGAGTCGTCACCATCTCGTCTTCCTTAGAAGGACACATACCCTAAACGCATACAAAAACATCTTCAAAATCAGAGAAAGAGCCCTCCAGCCGGCAAGTGTCGAGATCCACCATGCCTCCATGGCTCTAAAGCCACAAAAGACAAAGCCAATCTACGGTGGCACCAACGGGAGGCGTCTTGATCGGCCTCGTGCGAAGATCTAAAGGTATGAGACATACGTCAGTCCGTCCTTCTTTTGTTTTTGTCTATACCACACGAAGAAGACTTCCACGTGCATATAATCACTACTCCTTTCGATCTGAATTAATTTATGCAACCTCTATAGAAGGATCGGAGAGAGTAACACCTGTCGGTATGTATCTACATTCGCGTGTCGGTGTTTGTGAAATAGAATTAGTGAAGTGCTCCCTCCGTATCAATATATAAGATGTTTGTACAGCAAAACGTCTTATAAGACATTTGTACAGCAAAACATCTTATATAGAGATATAGAGGTAGTAATACTCAATAAATAATATAGAATTAGTAGCACTGAAATACTTATTTGGGCAGAAGGAGGACTGTATCAGTAGCAGATTAACACAAGATTATTACACAGTGGTTATCCAGAAGTCGCATCATTAGCAACCAAAAATTAAAATCGCGGAAGATAAAGGATTTATCGCCAGCCCTGCGTTGGAGCGAAACTTTAGGCTAATAATCCGGCATTAATATGGAACCGCGTTATCTTCAGCAATTTCAACGCTATCTTTGGCAATTCACAACGGCACTCAAATTGCGGGGCGGTTTTCGAACGAAGATATCGCCCCGATCGCGTCAATGTCATCCGCGATTTAAAATCATGTTTGCAACCCATTAACACTTCACATGGCTGTACATATCCAGGATGCTATCATGAGCAACTCATTAGGACATGCTTAGCCGCTTGGCACGAGCATTAATTTATTGCCTTGGAATTACTATAAAGCATTAAAAATTAGCTAAACTATGGAGGTGCAGTAAATAAGTGAGGCCTCCCTGGTACAGCATTCGGGATGCTATATAACCACGCCCACCCCGCCGCTTTTCTAAACCCCAAAACGTTCAGACAAAACACCTCTTCACATCGTCTCTCGTTCTTCTTCCTCCTCCTTAGCCCCCGTTTCATCTGGTTCTTCCACAGCGTAGCAAGGTAAGCTAGTAGATCCGAGAGGCCGCAGCGATGTCGGACGTGACGGCGGTGATGGATCTGCGGGGGGAGGAGCCGCAGCAGCTGGCGCTTCCTCCGGGGTACCGGTTCCACCCAACCGACGAGGAGGTGGTCACGCACTACCTCACCCCCAAGATCAGCAACTCCTACTACTCCTGTCTCGTGGTCGCCGACGTCAACCTCAACAACACCGAGCCGTGGGATCTCCCGAGTAAGTGTAGTACTACTCCTCGATAATTTGCAGGCATGAGGCAGCGCGCTCATGGCCAGTTGGTTTTGCAGGGAAGGCGAAGATGGGCGAGAAGGAGTGGTTCTTTTTTGTGCACAAGGATCGGAAGTACCCGACGGGGACGCGCACCAACCGGGCGACTAGGAGCGGCTACTGGAAGGCGACGGGTAAGGACAAGCAGATATTCCGCGGCACGGGACGGGACGCCGTCCTCATCGGCATGAAGAAGACGCTCGTCTTCTACCGCGGCCGCGCCCCCAGCGGCCGGAAGACGCCGTGGGTGATGCACGAGTACCGGCTCCAGGGCGAGCTGCCCCATCGCCTACCCCGCTCGGCCAAGGTACGTACGGCAAGAATCGATTTTGTTTTTCAGTCTCCGTCTCCGGACGAGTCGATCGATCGAACCGCTGGAGCATCCAGAGATGCTGCTGGAGGGCTGGACCACGCGCTCACATCACATGTCACGCTCGAGATTTGTTTCTTGTTTCTTATTCTCCTTGTGTTGCGTGCGTGCAGGACGACTGGGCTGTTTGCCGGGTGTTCAACAAAGACTTGGCGGCCAAGAATGCGCCCCCGATGGCGCCGGCGGCCGACGGGGGCATGGAGGAGGAGGACCCGTTGGCCTTCCTCGATGAGATACTCAACAGTGATGACTTGCTCAACAACGCCGGCCTGCTCGACAACACCGACCTGCTCGACAACGCCGACTTGCCGATGCTCATGGAATCCCCGTCAGGCGCCGTTGACTTCGCGGGCGCCCTCCTGGCGCCGCAGCAGCAGAGCCCAAATTACATGTGGAAGATGTGATGACTGATGAATCCATCCATCTATGACCCGGACTAGAGCGTCTCAATTTGCTGGTAGCTATATATAGATGGTTAATTATTTGGTTGGTGCTACCTCTTCAATTGATTAGTTGTTTCATTAACTTCAATTAAGGATTGCGTTAATTAGGCCGTGATGATTCGATTCGAGGAGGATATATCGTCGTATGTTTGTTGATGCGAGTTATTAGTTGATAAACCTGATTGTGTGTTGATGGAGCCGAACTATTTTCCTTTTGAATGTTCTATTTATTCTATATGTTGTTCTCTATGTTGCATGGATACTTGGATACGCATCGGATACACGATATGCCTTTGATACATCAATTTTCTAAAATTAGGATAGAGGGATATGTTTGTATGTACATATTAATTATTAAAAATATGAAAATAACAATGAGTTTTTTATAGGAAACATAATGTTTTATTGAAGTCTTCACAATTGCTTAGCAAATACTGGATTCCTTCGGTTAATTCATTCTTCCTTCGATGGATGATGTCGATGGTTCGACATAACTTTTTAACAAATATGGTAATCACATTCACAATTTTCACATCAAATTCACACGCACATAGTCACATAGATAGATATATAGCATAACTTAGGTTCAGGTTCTCCTACTACAAACCAGTCCATAAATGAAACCAAGGGTTCACAACCAGTTCACAAATAAAACAAGAGTTTACATCAGAGAAGTTTAGAAATAAAACAGGCGGCTTTCACACTGAACGGAGGGGTTGTCGTATCCAAAACGTATCCCAAAGATATCCTAGCTGTATCAAACATAATTATTATTTTAAATCAATAAATCAAAGGATACGTATGGGATATGTATCGGGGCAGTATCCAGCTGGATACACGCACTTCCTGAAGTATACGTGCAACGTAGATTGTTCTCAATCATACATGCCATGGTTGATTCAGGGGTCTTGGTTACAGGACAGTACCATCCTGTAAACGTGATTACCAATCCCAAATGTTTTTACCATGTGATACCAAATATTTTGAAACTATTTAAAGATTTAGAAGCGTCCAGTCAGGGAGCCTGTAAGGTGCATTGTAGTTCTGTCACATTCCTTGTAGGAGCTCTTTTACGGTGATTGGTGAGTTACGACTTGTAATTTCGTGTAACTCCCCCTCTGATTTTTTCTAACCGTTGGATCTGAGAAATCATTTAAAGGTTTTTTTGTGTGTGAAAAGGGTAGAGTAGTAAATTAGCATGTCAATCCAGTCGCTAGTCAATCCCTCGCACAGCCTTCGTCGTTGTCAGTTTATTAGCCTCCTCAATCCCCTCGCACAGCCGCCGCCGCCGACCCTCCCCTCGACCGTGGCGCCGCCGGCGTCCCTCCTGTCGGTCGTGCCGCCGCCGCCGCCGCCGCCGATACTCGCACAGCCACAGCCGCCTATACTTTTTCTCGCCCCTCCCCTAATCCAGTTCCCGTCCAAAGCCGCCGCCGCAATCAAGGGATCCTGCCGGACGTCGCCACTGCCGCCAGGTTTCTGGCCCGCCGCCAGGGGCCGCAGGAACTGCAAGCCATCACCCGCGGCGCGCCGAGCCCGCCGAAGCCTCCTCTGCCCCACCGCCCCCTGCAGCGCATCCCTCCGTCGAGCATCCGGTCATGCCGAGCAACGCCGTGGACCAGTCCGTAGGCAGGTAGCCACCACTCCTGCCTTCCTCCCCCCACTTCCCTGACCCCCTCCCATTACCTTCCCATCACACTAGATTGAGAATTTTGTTGTTAATTCCACGGTTACGAGGCACAAGCCTGTAATACCTTATCTTCAATTGAATGTAACGCCAGCTGCACTCAAGGTGAAAATGATACTGTACTAACTAAACATTTTGCTGGCTTCTCTGATTATTTTGCATCTTTGTCTAGCTGGTTGTTTTGCAAATTGGAGTATAATTTTCGTCCAGGATGGTGTTCCTTCCTTTAGCTGCAAATTTAAATTGTAGACAATTGCTATGCAACCTAGGCTTTCAGCCAGCTCATATTTAGTCAGTCTCGTTAGTGCAACAATCATGAAGTAAAAAGCAACTAGATATTCCTGTTCACAATTTATTCAGTGCAATATTCATGTGAAGGCACCAAAACACAAACTTGAACCCCCCCCCCCCCCCAATTTTCCTGGTTCTGCAGTTAGGCAATTACCACATGTTTTCCTGCAGTGAAGCATCTGCTGTTATGATATGCAAGCATGAGTACCAGAGGGTGGCTACCATTGTTTGTAGGATTAAGGAAATGATCAGGATGAGGGCCATGGCCTTAGTCAGAGTAAGTTCAGGATGATGGGGGCTGAATCTGTATTTGGTTTGTTTTTGTTTTGTACATCGGTAGGCAAAGCCTAGTGTTTGTTTGGCTTCGGTCATGTCCTTGGTTACAGTAGCGTTGAATCTGCAAGTTAAAGATTAGACATTTACTGAAACTGAACTAAGGAAATTTGGATTTCATAGTTAATTTTGCACAGGCAGCAATGTTAAGTCTTACTACGAACCTAGCAATAAAAATGATGAAGCTCCTGTCAATTTTTCGAATAGCTAGCTTGAGACAATATTCTCTTCTTCTCTAATGGAAATGACAGAGCTCCTGTCAATTTTTGGAAAAAAAGTTGTTTTTCAGACTCATCTATCTCAGACAAAATGAAGACTTGAATGGTAGTGAGAGAGCTGCAATTATTTAACTTCATATCTTGGCTTACATACTTGTTCTTCCGTAATGCAGTGAATATGTAAATCTGTACTAAACAATTGAGTTTTGCTGTGTTGAGCATACATGCTTGTTGTTCATTCCTTATCCCCTTGTATGCAGGATCTATCTGGCCGACCTCATTTGAGCTGCGGCTTAAGTATTCCTACTGCGCGGGTTTGCACATATGATACATAGGTATTGTGAAATTTCGCAGTTGTTTTCAGTTTTCTGCAATGTTGATTTGAAAAGCTTTTGATGTTCTGTTTATGTATGCCAGACTTAAGAAAGAATTTCATAGTCACATTTGACATATTCAGATCAAGTTTATCCCTCCGATTTTGTTACATTCAACTCTTCCTCTCTCCAGTGAATAATTTTTGACATATCTTAACAAGACATGTTTGTCATTTTTTAGCTAGTGTGACGGACCACTGTTTTGAGATTGCATTGCATATATCTGGAGGTTGCATTGCATATATTTGGAGTATTAATTTCAGCAGTTAAAATATGCACATATTTGGAGGTTGCATTGCACATATGTGTATGATGATCCTCCTTTCCTAAAAGTGAGATTGCCATATGTAGTTCAGAACTGACCTAGCATGCTTAATTTACACAGCATCTAAATCATGAGCTTACGAAGCTGCTGTTTTGGAGTTGTGTGCCGCAATATGAGTAGTAAATTTGTGAACCTGCTATGTAATGTTCAAGTTCCAGCAAGGAAATTTGTGTGCCGCTATCCTGAACCTCCTCTGCTTTCTCTGAAACAGGGTTGCCATCTGAAGACAAAGGATATGTGGGAGCTTTTGGATGGACAAAGGCTCCAGCAAGGAAGAGAAGAGAGTTGCATTTCCTTACTTGCAATTCTAGTAACTATCTTTGTTATAACTTGTAGAGTGTACCCGCAAAAAAAAACTTGGAGAGTGTGATGGATTAATTAGGATGCTATGTAATCAGAGTACGTACCCCTATCATATGTATCATGACTGATTGCGACCAAGGTCTGCGTTCTGTGAAGAAGACTCCCCATTTGTATGTTTATTAGTGATATTGTGTTGTGCTTGCTCTACTACTTCTGTACATTATTTGTGGAATTGGTCTTGTTGTTCACCATTGCTGAAAATCTGTTTCAGTTAGCGTGCCCTTATGTAGCTCTATTTCAACTGGAGTTGGTCGAGTCCTCCTGCTCATTTTTGATGCTAATGAACATTGTTGTCGCCCGAAATGCTTGTACAGAAGGAGCACAGGAAACTCCATGTTTGGGGCTATCGTAAGCTTGTTGATAGGTGATCATTTCAGTACTGGCTTGTCATGTACTGACCCTGAACTCTGAAACTGATTCAACCAATGTGCTATCTGATTGGTCATACCCAGGTACATGTACAGCTATATGATGGAAAATATGCATTTTGACAGATTGTACCCAGGTACATGTACACCTATATGATGGAAAATATGCATTTTGACAGATTGTATCCAAAATGTTAGCTAATACTCTTTGCTTGTTTCATGAAATGTGCCTGCGCAAATTTGCATCAATCCAAAAATGTAGTGAGATTCTTAGTAAAACTGGTCGTTTAATTGACATTATGAACATAACACTGGTTTGGAATAGTGCAGCATATGCAATACAAAAATAGTAAAAGCCACAATTTAGTGTGCGGGCATCAAAGGAACCTTTCATCTAAAAATTGAGCAACACCTCAAAGTTGAAAGCCTATTATTGTAAACATAGTCTCACAATTGTCACTTGAATGAAGTGATTGTTGGTTCGAAAATAATGTAAACACTACTTGGGACAATAATTCAGCTCTAAAGCTTGAAATTGTAGAAAAACCAAAAGCCTACTGAAGAGGCTCGTCACTGCTGCCGAAATCCAATGCCTTCTTCGGATTGTTATCTGCAAGTTTCTTCCTTTTGGGCGATGACCCATATTCGCCCAAGTCCCTCTTGCCGATATCCATGTACCCACATGAATATATGTCTTCTTCGGACATGTCCTGTCCAAAAGCATACGAAAGGTATTTAGATCAACATGCAAATGATGTGGCCATTTTTTGTATAATAAGTAGGAACTTGGCCATATAACCAACCTGTTCATACATGTCATCGTTGCTATCATCTGAGAATGCACAATTCTTCACAATGTACAAATGACATTTCTTTATCCCTTCTAAAGCGTGCAACATTTCATCTACGTCGTGCTGGCCTGAAATCTGTACCATTCCTTCTGGTGGAGCTAACAAATTTCCAAGTAATAAATCTGTGCCCAACTCTGTTGGGTAACAATACTGAAACAGATGTCCCAGCTAGCTTTACTCTAAAGGAGTTCTGCTTACTAACTAAACAGCTAGGACAACAATAAGAACCAGCATAAGATCAGCAATGTACAAACAGATGCTAAACTTGCTCATTGGCAAAATAGGTTGTGCACGCTTCTTCTGTTCCATACTAAAGGTGACTGCCATATTTGTCAAGGATGATTATGGCTGAGGCATGGTAATGCACTTGTAGTAATGCGTGCAAAGCGGGCAAGAAATTCATATAAAGCAGGCATTCTTCCAAATTGAGCCAATTCTGGTTTTCGAAGATATACTATACATAATTACTGTCCATTCTATACGGCGCCATACACTGCCTAAATAATCAGAACTATGTTTGAGGCGCGGGTCATGTACGTCTTGAGCTCCCGATTCACCTTCTCCTCGTCCCACATGAACCCCTGGATGTTCTGCACCCACTCGAAGTAGCTCACCGTCACTCCGCCGGAGTTGGCCAGGATGTCCGGTAGGATCAGCACGCCCTTCTTTGCCAGAATCTGCACCACGAACATGTACATTTCTCTACTGTCAGTCAGTGTGTGAAATGTGTCAACAAATGCAGCTTTGTTTTGTGGCAAAATGTTGTGTTCTTGCCTCGTCGGCCTCGGGGTCTGTTGGGTGGTTAGCAGCATCGATGATGTACTTTGCTTTGATGGCATCAGCATTGTCCCTAGGAGAAGAAGAAAATCGAACAGACTTTTTATTAACAAAAATGTTTTCAGATACAGAAAAAAATAACAGCCAGGAGGATACTTTAACTGAGCTTCAGAGCAGTAATCTGATAGAAGATAGGATGAAGTGAGCTAGGACGAGGAAGAAGAAGATTACTTGTTTATGACTCCTCCCAGAGCTGCCGGGATGAGCACGTCGCACTCTTCCGTGAGCAGCGAGGTCGGGTCGACGGCGTCGCCTCCGTCGAAGCCCTTGATCCCGCGGTTCTCTGCCGAGTGCTTCATCAGCTTGGCTATGTCAATGCCATTGGAGTTCTTGACAGCCCCTGTGACATCTCTGATGGCGACCACCTTGCCACCAGCTTCAGTGATCAATTGGGCAGCCCAAGAGCCAACATTGCCAAATCCCTGAAAAAGGCAAGAAGACAATAATTGCTCATCTGTGCAAATGTAGGTGAAGAAACATAGTTCTGGCCTTGCCCCACAATGTATGGCGCCATTCTAGACAACGATGATTATTAGCTAATTTTAAGGGAAAATGGCTATAGTCCAGTGCATAATCAGAAGAACAGTGTCTGAACCTCCTACGGTAACTGTTTTTCACAGCATAGAGGTTCTGAATCAATCAACTCACTGAGAAGGGGGAAATATACCTCTGTACTCTGGCTCCTTCAGGTGAACTCCTCCACCTGCCGCTGGGACGGCCTTGCTGGAGCGGCCGCCGAACCGGCACTGTATGAGAACCAGGGATGCCTCGGCGGTCAACTGCCTTTTGGACGCCCACCGGTCCACCATCGCGCGCTGCACGACGAGGCGGCGGCCTCCTCGACCTTCACGGGGCCACCGGTGGCCTTTCTCTCCGCCTCCTCCGTAACGCCACGGACCGGCGTAGGGTGCTCTTCCTCTTCCTCTGGACTGCTACCACCGCCGTGCGCTCGATCTAGCTCTTGACGACGAGGAACCGCGACCGTATCAGACGTCGGTCCTCCCCTTGGACCCCTCCGCCGCCGCCACCGCCGGTGTCATCGGCTCCGCCTCCTCACCCCAGCAGCCATCCTCGCCGACCCCCTCTGCCGCCGCCACCGCCGGGGTCATCGGCGGCTCCGGCCTATCCTACCCTGCTGCTTCGAACAGATAGGGGAACAGGAGCGACCCAGATGTGTCGGGCCAGACAGCGAGGGTGCGAACAGGATATGTATGGGCTTGACTGAAATTGGACGGAACTACCCTTTTTGAAAATGACTAGCCACACCCTAATTTTGTAATGGTCCCATCATTATTTGTAATTTCATGTAATTTTAGTCTCGTAACTCCTCGTAACTCTTATTTCTCCACCGTTTGATCGCAGTGGATGGACGGCCCGTAAAATCGCCAATCATCGTAACAGTTGTATCCTTGTAGAGGTCCAGTCATGAGTACGATTTCCCTTCGTGTTTACGCAATGGTTTCAAAATTATAGGGGTTTCGATTTCTCCGTCTATTTATTTAATAGTACCAAAAGTAGTGGTCAGGGTGATTCGAACATGCGATCTGTGGTAGTTCCACATACTTCCCTCGTGGAGGTCGCCAGTTTGATTTCTCTGCCCTTTTATTTATTGTCCCAAAAATTTAGAAATAAGTTTTATAGGGAATATAGCAATAAGTGGTCGGAATGTTTCGAACGCACGACCTGTAGGACAATAGAGGGAGTTTGGCGGCCCAGCCTATAGCGAGGCCCAATATTTTTTCTTCATATGGCCAAATTTCCTTTCACATCTCATTGAATTTTCTTTTAGACGGAGCAGGCCACGACCCATTTAGACTTGTTGTATCTCTGCCCCTATCGTATGAGTATAGAACAATCAAATGAAGCCATTTGAGTGCATTAGCAAAATGTTTGTGTTGCTTCGACTTCAAACTCTAACTATTTCCATACGCCAAAAAAAAGTTAACCATGTTGAAGATTTTTTAAGAAATTTCATGTGCAAACTTCACGCTCTAACAACATTGTATTTTCAGAAATCCTATCATTACGTACAAATTTTACAAAAAAAAAATACGTTCTTTTTTTTTTTTTTTGTGAGAGGATAATAACCGCTTTGAGCTTAACATGAGAATAACGGTCCATGAATCCTACTAATGTATAAGATTTTCTTAGGAGTGTTACGTAAGAATAGCATTGTTCTTGTCTTTTGTTCTGTTAATCCAGCCTGCAACCTACTGTTTTTTCAGATTGAACTCAGTTCTTCATATGCGGGTCGTTCTTATAAGTTGTTGGTGCAATTCCATGGACGGTCGAAATGGGAGGAACGTACGTGGTTGGTTCAAATGGGCCAACAAGCAAGGGGCCACGCCTGGTACGGTGGCGCAGGAACCAAACCGTTTCCTGTGCATGCATGTGCCTAATCATTTTTTCCCTAAAAAATATGTACCAAATCATTTGTTCGTTCAGAGGCTGTCGTCATCGAATCTACTTGCATGAGCGCGCGCATATCGAAACAGGCTTTCGCCCCGCTTTATAAATATAAAGCATACGTCCATACAACCACGTCCCAACGATAGTCATAAAAGGAAACTGTTGGGGCCACAGCACAAACACGCCCAAACGAAAGAAGAAGAAACATAAAAGGCCACCAGGGGCAAGCTACGAAGCAGGCGAACGGTCGGAGAGCCGACGCGCGGAAGACAGCAGAGCGTCCAGATAGAGCTGAAGCCGGTCACGATCTCTCGGCCTAGCGAGCGGATGCCAGTGCTGCAAGAAGGCAAGAAATTTGAAGAACGAGTCAGAAGCACGTCGCGGGAACACCCGCTCAATCACCATCTTATTACGAGTAGTCCAAAGAGTCCACATCATAGCCGCGAAGATGAGCCAGAACAGTCGGCGCTTACGGCCAACCTGAGTGGCCCTTACCTGCAGAAACTCTGCAAGGTCATGGGCCTCCCACTCCGGTCCCAGAGCTTCACGAACAAAGCACCAAAGTGTCTGTGCTGCTACGCACGAGAACAAAATGCGCGCGCATAAAAAAGAACCCTAATCAAATATATTCCTCGCGATTAATTGGAGCGTGCGCTGATAGTAATTATGCGTATCGTACTTCTAGTAATCCCTCTATTCCCTTATACAAAATCACAATGAAAAATACATTTTGCATCTGTATATGACCACCAACATTAAGGGCCTGTTCGGCTGTCCACCGGCTCCGTAAAATTACAGGATCTACGGAGCATCTATTTTCCAACTCCGCTATTTTAGCCTATAGCTCCGTCAGCTCCGTGAGCTGACTCTGGAGCGGAGGGACTCCGAACACCCCCTAAGTGAGACAAAAATTAATGACATTTTGCTACTCGTCATTGCAGCCGGGGAAGATGCGCCGCCACATGCATGCAAGGAAGGAATGAGAAGACATGGGTTCGGGCCGGTGCCGTCGTCGTTGCAGCCGGGGAAGATGTGTCGCCACTCCTTGACGTCGAACTCCTGCTCCACCTCGCCGCCCTCCTCACCGCCTTGCACCTCGTCGTCGGAGATAATGATGACCTCCCCACCATGCTCCCTCGCCTCCCGGCCCTCCCGAATCATTGGCACATCCACCACACCTGGCGCCATCGGAGCGAGGTAGACCGGCGTCGTCCCCCACGGGAAGTTGAGCCTTGCCTCCGAGCCTTGGAACCGAACCTGCCATAGGTCGTATTCGAGGGCGGCGAACTCCTCCGTGTGGAACAACCCGATCCACTTCCTCGTGTGGGTTTCCCGGTTGGTGATCTCCGCCACCCATGTCCCTCACGCTCGCTGGCGGGCGCCGAGGGATGTCCTTTGCTGTTGCCGCGGGCCGCGGCGGAGGGAGGTCCGAGAAGTCAGCGAAGCGGGCGGGGGCCGTGCAATGACGGCTCGAGGATGCGCCATTTTACGACGAACCGCAGGCGTGGTTGTGCGGATCCACGCTGCCGGTCGGCGGCGGGGACCTCCGGCCTTCACGTTCGGCCATTGGGAGGAGAGGGAGCGGCGGGGAACGGTGGGGGGAGTCACCGACCGTGCGGTTGGGGAGGAGAAGAGGTAGAGGGGGCGGAGAGGAAGTGAGATTTTTTTCCTCGGACGCGACGCGGTGGAGTAAATATAGGGAGGCGATGCGCGGCTGACAATAGTTTATCCTCCACTAGCGCCAATTAGGGACCGGCTAGGTGCGATTAGAGGAGACCGGTTATTGGAGATCGATTAGAAATTCCTTAAGGTACTACGTAGCCAAGGACCAATTAATAGAGCATCAATAGTTACTATACTCCAGTAGCGTCCAAGACAACCTAAAGCCTGCCTTCCTAAAAATAACCATGCCCTACGCGTACATATATGCAAGATATGCGCCTCACAATTTGCAAATCTTGCGTGCAGCTTGAATGAATCGCCTACACATACATACATAGAGTACATACTAGCCATTGACGGGCCTGGATTCCTATCCAAAACAAAACGTGCCGGGCCTGGATCTTGTTCTTAGCTACAGCCTTGTGCGTTCACTAGTACAAAACATGGCATTGGTCCAGGCCAGATCGAGCAACAGTCCCGGTTCTGTTACGAACCGGGACTAATGCGTGCATCAGTCCCGGTTCGAGCGGGCAGGACGCCGGCCGGACCCCTTTAGTCCCGGTTCCCGGCTGGAACCGGGACTAAAGGGTCCGATTCCACCTTTAGTCCCGGTTGGTAACACCAACCGGGACTAAAGGTCCTCCCTCCCCCGCCCCAAGCAGCGCCACGTGGATGGCCTTTAGTCCCGGTTGGTGTCTCCAATCGGGACTAAAGGGGTTGTACTGTAGCTAGCCCTTTTTTTTTCTGTTTTTACATTTGTTTTCTGTTTTTAGTTTCTGTTTTTATTTGCTTATATCTTTTAGGATATTTGATGTTTTTGAGTGATTCTTTTTTCATTGGATTCAAAATTTTGTCTAGTTTCTGTTTGTGCCATTAGTTTTCAAATTTGAATGGTTTAAATTTGAATTTATTAAATTTGAATTTATTCAAATTTGCTTCAAACCCTAGATTGTGAATAACTTGAGTTTACAAATAGTTTTTAATTTAATTATTTTTGCTCCTAGTCACGTGTTAGATTCTTGTCACAGTAAGATTTATTTGGTTATTTTTAGAATAATTTAAATTAGTATTTTAATTAAAACAATATTGTTTTGCTTATATAGTTGTTTTAGTCATTTAATTGTTGTTTTTTATTATTTTTAGTTAGTTCTTTCTGTAGATTTTAACATGTTGTAGTATGGTGCATATTGAATGCACACAAAAGTCTGGAGTTGAAATAAGTTTAAAAAAATGAAATGCCTTTGTAACAGATGGGTTTTCGTCCGAAACCCTGACACTTCGAAAGAGATTGTTCATTTTGTACACGAAGTGCATCCAGTTTTTGCCGTAGCCCTCTCAACTTAGTAGCACATGCTATGTGGGTGAAATGATGATACCATGCCAAGTTTCAACATTTTCAGAGTTCATTTGTAGTGCTTTTCAATTTCAGGGTCATTTAGCTCAAAAAAATCAGTAAATGCATGAAAAATAGCAAATGAAGTTAGAAAAAGGGTTGAAATTTGAGGATGTGGCTTTGAATGGTGCATAATGAACACACAAAAAGTCTGGAGTTGAAACAAGTTTAAAAAAATGAAATGCCTTTGTAACAGACGGGTTTTCGTCCGAAACCCTGACACTTCGAAAGAGATTGTTCATTTTGTACACGAAGTGCATCCAGTTTTTGCCGTAACCCTCTCAACTTTTTAGCACATGCTATGTGGGTGAAATAATGATACCATGCCAACTTTCAACCTTTTCAGAGTTCATTTGTAGTGCTTTTCAATTTCAGGGTCATTTAGCTCAAAAAAATCAGTAAATGCATGAAAAATAACAAATGAAGTCAGAAAGGGTTAAAAATTGATGGCGTGGCTTCGAATGGTGCATAATGAACACACAAAAAGTCTGGAGTTGAAATAAGTTTACAAAAATGAAATGCCTTTGTAACAGACGAGTTTTCGTCTGAAACCCTGATACTTCGAAGCCGACGGCCGCATACCTTTCTGACTTGGTTAACCTTAGTTGTGACTCTGGCTGGGACGGTGCTAGCAGATGTGTAGTCGACGGTATGATTGGATGGACACCAACCCGGACTAAAGGGGTTCTGAAATTTTCAAACTCTACCCCCCCCCCCCCCCCCCCCCCCGTGGACCGCCTTTTTTAGTTTTGTAGAAAATAAACAAAAATGATAAAATCTTCAAAAAATAAAATCCTTTGAGATGTAGTTAGGTTTTAGTGTCTAGTTGGTATAGAAATTTTGAAATATGAATTTTGACCTTTTTTGCAAAAAAACGAAAAAAATGTAAAACGGCCATAACTTTTGCATACGACGTCGAAAAAAAAAGTTTAATATATCAAAAAAAACTAGAGAAAAATTGGGACTCGATTTCACCCGGGTTTACCCGGTGAAGTTTTCTCAGATTCTCAAAATTCCAAAATAAAAAAAAAGATATTTCAAATCAAAAATAATAATTTTAAAAATTTTAAAAATTAATTTTATTTATAAAAAATAAATGATGTCATATTTGGATTCCTCACATTTTTCTGATAATAATGGATATATTATTTGTCGAATTTCGATTTACAGATTTAATGATATTGATTATGTCATATTAAATGAATAAATGGCAAAAAAAAATGAATAAAATAATATTATTACTTATTTTATTTTCATTGAAATTCAATATTATTAGTACTTATTTTGTTTATTTTAATAATTGTTTAGAATTCAAAAAATTAAATCATGTGACATCAAGACCTAATGGTTAATAGGATTGATAACTTACTATTGTCAGGAAAACAACAAGTGCAGACTTGGAAACTAGGGTCGATAGAACCAGGAAGTTAAGCGTGCTGGGGCTGGAGCAGTGAGAGGATGGGTGACCGACCGGGAAGTTAAGCGTGCTGGGGCTGGAGCAGTGAGAGGATGGGTGACCGGCCGAGAAGTTAGACGATTTGAAATGAGTGCTCCACGCTGGAGCAGTGAGGACGGATGATTAGAGATTAAATTGTCAAATAATTCAAATATTTGAAAATCGGAATAAAACTTAAAAACAAATCAAAAAAATATTCAATTTTTTTAAAAAAAAAATTCAAAAAAAAATTAGTTTTTTTTTTCTAAAAATTCCTTTAATCCCGGTTGGTGTTACCAACCGGGACTAAAGGCTAGTCCCGGTTGGTAACACCAACCGGACTAAAGGTCCTCCAGCCCACGCACAGAGAGCGGCCACGTGGAGGGCCTTCCAACCGGGACTAAAGGATTTGGTCATTAGTCCCGACCCTTTAGTCCCGGTTCCAGAACCGGGACTCAAGCCCCCCTGGAACCGGGACTAATGGGCCTTTTTCTACTAGTGGTTGTGGCCTCTTTCCATGGTCTCCATGCATGGCAAAGCTCACTTTACGCTTACTTGATTCCCCGGGCGGGACCCCCTTCAATCTAGCACCGTGAGAGTATCTATCTAGCCGTCTCCTCCGACAAGGCACCGGCGCACCGATGGACATGGATGGATAGCTTGTTGATTGCCCTCTTGACTCGCGTCTCCGGCCGGCGCCTCCGCGCGACAGCCACTAACACTCCGGCCTCCGCTTGACTTCTCACGGCGGGTCCTGCCGGCACGCATCACCTCACCCCCGCCTCTAGCTTCTACCGGCGATGGTGGTCGCCCCTGTGCGCATGGATGGATATCTACGGCCATATGATGTTATCCGGTTGAGAAACTAGAAAAGCTTCGTCAAGGGGAAAAGGTTTCCATTGTCAGTTCTGCTTTGTAACCATCTGGCGTGCACTTGAACATATGCGTGATGCACCGGCCCGGTCTTTTTTTTTTTTGCGGGGACCCGATCTTTTCAACTTGACGTAAGAGCAACTCCAACAGGCACGCGTTAAAAAAATTATGCAGCGCCGAAATAGTGTCTTTTAACGTGCGGGAGTGCGTTTGCTCCAACAGGCGTGCTGTGGTAGCTCCATCAGGCGCGCTAAATTTACTACCCGCGCGCCCAGCAGAAACAACATATCAAGAAGATCAAACACACAAAAATCAACAATAAGATTTTAATTCATAGCATACTTCAAGCCCAACACCACATGCAGTTCGTACGATACGAATGAAAAACGCTAGTAAAATAAAAATGCGCCTAGACCACTCTTCATCCTCCTCGATGGTGTAGTCGGACGTCGTAAGAAACACATCCGCCCACTGGTCGTCGTTCGGGTCCGAGTCCGAGTTCGGCATGTCCAGGTGGGAAATAGCCAATGCCTTGCGCCTACGCTTGTCTAGGCGTTCGGCAACTCGTTGCGCCCTCCTGTTCGCGTAAAACTCATGCTCGGCGACGACGTCTTCCGGGTGGCGACGGCGCCACTCCGCCATGGCGTCCTCGTCCCTCTGGGCGATCAACACGCGGCGGTCCCAACTGCGCTGGGCGCGGCGGTCCGCCTCGATGGCCAGACGCGGGGGAGGCGCGACCTGTCGCGCCTGTTCGGCCGTGAAGACGCCGTCGAAGTTCATTTGTGAAGGAGGCCGCCGGAGTTGCCACGCCACCGCGTCGTACGCGCGGGCGGCCTCATAGGCCGTCTCGTACGTGCCGAGGCCGAGGCGCATGTTGCCGGAGCGGATCTCGGCGTAGAACATGCCGAACGGGCGTTCGCGGACGCCGCGGAAGCCCGAGCTACTCCGGGGGCGCAGCGGTGACAAGGCGCTGGGCGGTGGAGCGCGGGGAGAAGGCGACGGTGAAGCGCGGGGCAGGAGGAGCGCGGGAAGAAGGTGCGGGATGAAGTGGGCGGAGCATGGACGCGGCGCCGAATATATAAAGCGCACGCAGAAACGCACACCAAAGTTGGCGCGCGGGCGACCGCTTTTCCCCACGCGCGCGAAACTTTTTTTTTAGCGCGCCGCGGTTTCGCGCCTCCACTATGAGCGCGCCGAACGACCCCAAGCGTGCAAAAACTGCGGTTTTTACCGGGTGCGCTTTCTTTCACGCGTGTTGGAGTTGCTCTAATACCTTTTTGCCTGGTTATTATAGTAGCTTGCACACACTGACTGACACACACATTCTGATCAGGTGCTTTGTTTGTTCGTTTTTTGCTGATGCTGATGGCTTGCTAGCTACAAGCCTGCAGCACGTACATACTGAAATAGGCTTCCGTCTCGTTTTATATATAAAGCAAACTACCGCACGATCAACCGAGTGTCGCAAAGTCATACAGGCAAAGTAGCCCAACAAAAATAAGAGGTACCACAAATGAAAAACAAATAGGGAGTTTTGATGAGGTCACCAGCTCTGAGCTCAACAAGCCCTGAGAAAATAAGCAAGGGGGTCGCAAGCGACGATAACGGCCAAGGAGCTAGTCCGGGTCCGGGGCGGAGGGGGAGCGGAGGTGCCAGACGGAGAGCCAACGATCTGTGAAGGGTGCAGTAATAGTGTCAATGGCGTCCCGCTCCTGTCCATGGCTAAGCACATACATACGCAGCCGTGCTTGGGTTGCTTGGGTTATCCGGTAATAAGTTTACACTATTTCTGAAAATTAGTGCGGATTTTATTCGATTAAGGTGCTCGAAGTAGGATATTCCAGGATATGGTACTTTCTGGCAAACGGGACAGCAACTTTGTCTATTTCAGGAAGCTTTGAGGCTGGTCAAGGGGATCAGCAAATGACGGACTGTTGAGTGCCTTCGCTCACCACTCATGAGTCAGTCGGCAAATGTTCGTTTTCAGTACTTGTCTGCAGTCAGGCAGCCATCACGGGGTCACTCATGAGTCATGACACATCTGAATCTCAAACTTCTCGTAAACGATTCATCACACAAGCACACACATATATTTGGCTACAAACGGTTGCTTCAATTAGGCTAATAATCCAACACATTCTATAAAATAAAAATCAAACCCTTGCTTCTGAAACTCTCGAAAGGATTCGCTGTTGGCGACGTTATCTGCAAAGCCCGGTGCGTGCGCTACCTGTTCACCGGCCGGAGAGGAGGAGGAGAAGCCATCACCCATCGGGAGAGCCCGAGCAGCGCACTCAACTCCACACGTGTCACGCCGGCGGGAGAGACCAGCCCGGCATCCTCCGATGAGTTGGCCCTGTTCGTTAGGATAGGACTAGGACTGGCAGTAGTATTTCCAACGTTGATCGATCGGTTGATGTGGCTGAGCTCTGAAAGAAACACGCAACGGATCGAGTCATTTCAGCTTTTCGACTGACATTCGGTCCATGGAGCTAAGCTCTGAAAGAAACAGTAGTAGTCCAGTGGAAACCTGAAGAAGTGCCCTGTTCGTTAGGGCAGGAGTAGGACTAGGACGGACAGCAGTACTTCCATCGTTGATCCACACAACGGATCAAGCTATTTCATTACAGCTTTTCAACTGGCATGCTCACATACGGTAGGTGAAGGCAAGTGGAAGGAACGTGTGGCCTGATGGCGACGATGCCTGCCGAAGAAGTGTCACGAGCAGAGACGGCAGTGTGAGTAGTGCCAAGGCCAGCAGTTAAGGCGTTCCTGACCTCTGGAACTCTGCAGTAATACGACCAAACCATTTGTTGAACAGTCAATTGTCACGCATGGTTTTTCTGAGGCTGCTGTTACTTCAGACCTCAAAGATATCAGGACTTCACAGAAGATACTAGTCTTGTACTCTTGATCTTTTGGTAAAAGACGCCAATCAATTGCTTTCACGATCTTTTACATGCGCAGCCAGCGTTTGACAAAGCGACGTGAGAACACAAACTGGTACTATTACTGATGTTTTTGAGGTCTGAAGTAAGAGCAGGCTCCTGACACGTTGGCTCTGGCGCATCATGTCCTCCAAACGGATGAACATTGCGCTCCTGACACGTTGGCTGTGACGCATCGCCAATGGGGACGGCGGCCTATGGCTCCACATTATCCGGAATAAATATCTCCGTGGCCAGCCCCTAGCCTTCTGTCAGCGGTCCGGCGGTTCCCAGTTCTGGCAGTCCGTCATCCAGCTGCTGCCTGTTCTCCGCATCGGGACCTCCATTTTGGTGGGATTTGGATCGGACACCTTATTCTGGTTTGATAGGTGGGTTGGCGATTCCCCCTTCGTGGCACGCTTCCCGGACCTGTTCTCCATCACGGTGGACCCTTGGGTCTCAGTTGAGACAACCCTTATTGACTTAGGGCGTCTCGCGTTCCGGAGGCCTTTTGGGCCCCCGGAAATAGCCGCTTGGCACGAGCTTCTAGACGTCATTGCGCTCCACGAACCAGACCTGGAGTCGACGCACGATCGCCTATCCTAGCACCTAGAGCCCTCGGGCAGATTCTCCACGAAATCCCTATACCGCGCCATCGCGGCCACCCCCGCGCCAGCCCTCCTGGAGGCGGTTTGGTCGATCAGACTCCCTCTGAAGATTAGAATCTTCTTGTGGCAGTGGATCCGTGGGCTTGTTCCCTCAGGCGTGGAGGTGTTAAAACACAATGGCCCGGGAGACAGGATGTGTCCTCTTTGTGGGACCGAAGAAGATTCTAACCACATCTTCTTCTCGTGTGTCTCAGCCCAGTTTCTTTGGAGTTGCCTGCGCGAGGTGATCGGTGGCAGTTGATGCAACACCAACTTCCCGGACCTCTTTGCTGAACTCCAGGCCTCACCCCCAGCGAGTCGCCACATTAGGTAGCTGACCATAGGGGTCCTTGCCTGGACGCTTTGGACGGTTCGGAATAAGCTAGTCATCCAGCGTGCTCCTCTTCGACGTGCTACTGACGCGGTGTTCAAAATGTGTGGTTTCTTGCAGCTCTGGCGGCCTCTTAGCCGCCTCCAGGATCGGGACGCCATCAACATCATCATTGTTGATCTCCGTGCGATGGCTCTGCGCTTGGCTCCGCCGCTTCCCCCGCCACCTCCTGAGCCTGATTAGCTTCTTCGTGGCCTGACCACCCTTTTCCCTTTCTTTCTCTGTTCTTTAGGGCTTGTTGAGTTGTGCCCTCAGCGGAACCCTTTCGTACTATTTGTCGTGAGACCTGGGTGTGGGCGTGTGTTAACTGTTGTAGTACTATGTGGCCTTGATGGTTTGCTTTATTTATAAAACGGGGCAAAAGCCTTTTTCGATAAAACACCAGGACTTCACAGAAGATTCTAGTACTTGTACTCTTGATCTTTTGGTCATCAGACGGCCATCAATTGCTTTCACGATCTTTTACATGCGTAGCCTGCGTTTGACAAAGCGATGTGAGAACACAAACCGGCGTCATATGTTTTACATGCGCTTCTGATCTAATCCATCCGTTCAAAATATAAGATGTTTTGAATATTTTAATATAGACTACATACAAACTGAAATAAGTGAACAAACATACTAAAATACTTCTATATATATCTCAACCAAAAAAAAAAGTTAGAACATCTTATATTTGTGAACCGGGGGAGTACTATGACAAAAGTATCGCTTGACTAGGTTTTTCTACTTCAAATTGGAACAGTCGACAGTGACCAAACACTTGTCCAGCCATGTGTACCAAACCTAATTTACGTGGCGCCCAACATGTAAACTTAACTAGTCCTGCCGTAGTCAGAAGTGATAGTACTGCTGAAGAAAACTAAAATAAAAACTCTATTTGCATTTTCATTCCTACGAAAGTACTCCCCCTGTGAAGTTTTATAAGACGTTTTAGGTTTTGTTCATTGCAATTTCATGATTTGCAATTATTTCTGTTGAAGTTTCCGCACGCCATTGATCTACGTTCCTACGTGGCATAGATATTGATAATGTGTATCTCATATATTCACATGGCATTCGTCGTGTCTTCGCTAGCCATGCATGGTCCTTTCTCAAGGGTCGTTAGGGAGTCTTATCTTCGTATTCGTCAGCATGCAAGACATGATGATCTATCGATTTTGTCTTGTCCTCGCGCTAATAGACAACGGTCGACGTGATGTTCTGCAGGAAGGTCTCTATCTGCACAGTGTGTTAGTTAATCACATGCTCAGGTTTGGACAAAGGAGTGTACCTTGCCTGGGGTATTGCTTGGCTCACGAGTGATAGGAATCATGCCAGCATTATATATTCCTTAAGGTCATCTATAAAACGGACCCGCAAACCTCCCGTAATGCTCCGGACTGCGCGGTCCGGACCGCGAAAGACATTCAATACGGTCATGTATCGGTCCGCGGTGCTGTCCGGACGCAATTTCGCCCGTAAATTGAAGACAAAAGTGGGGAAGATTTACGGAAGTCCGGACACGAGAAACGTTGCTATTCGACACCCCCGGCCCACCCAATCCTTCCCTCCCAGTCCCATTTCCTTACACTCCGCCCCTTCTACCCCTTCCTTTCCACCCTTCGCATCCGCCGCCGCTGCTCCTTGTACGTCTCTGGCCGCCTGAGATGCATTGTCGGACATCCGCAACCAGCACCAACGCGCACGTTCGCCGTCTCCGACGGAGCTTTCCACCCTAGAGCCGTTTGTGCCCAGATACAGTGCGCCCCCTCTCGACGACCTCTATGGCGGTCACCACGACCGGCAGGTGTTCGGACAAATGCCATTGAGCTTATTCTAAAATGCTATGTCATTTTTTTAGAGTTCGGAGAATGATGAGATATTCGACCATGGAGGATGAGTTGTTGTGTGATGCGTGGCTGGCCACATCCGCGGATTTCGTAGGCAGACCAGAGGGGAGCCCTTCTGGCGGCAAGTGCACGAATCATTTCACGCACGAAAGAACATTGTGCCCTACGACATGTACATCATTCAACCACGCAACGTGAAGTCGTTGTCGTATCGCTGACACATGATCCAGATCAGCGTCAGCAAATTTTGCAATGTGGTTCGCCAGCTCGAGGAAAGGTGCCCATTGCACGCGGCACATGAGGGGCTCGTAAGTTTTTTCCTTCCTCTTGCTCAACTTGTTGATTGATTCATCCACTCAATGTTGGTCTACACATTACATGTAGCATGCACGCGCTGCCATGGCATACCACAGGAAAGAGGGACAACCATTTACGTGCGCACACTGTTAGATGAAGCTGAAGGGGCAGTTTGTGTGGGACGACATGTCTTTTGATCAGAAACTTGTGGGACATCTGTTTAATTTGAGACCTTGTTGTACTAGACTTAATTTGCATGGTATGTATGGATGATTTGTGCTATTTTCTATCCAAACTTTGATGAATATCGTCCGATTTGTTAAAATGCGGGTTGAAATGTATGCGGCTATGGTTGGATGTCGCCCTCCCGCATCCGTGTCCGCGGACTGCCCCCCCCCCCCCCCCCCCGGTCCGCGGACGGATGCGGGAAGAAATTTGCGGGTTGCCGTTGGAGATACCCTAAAAGAATCTGTGGCCGTGATGGTCTAATTCGGCCCCCTCAAACGCCCGCGGACACTGACCGGCCACGTCTCATATTCCCGTTCTGATAACCGGACACCTCAATTAGCATACTTCAAATCCATACAAGCTCATGCAACTATGTAAACGATGCATACACATCGTCCGGCTACTACATACAACATGCCATCGCGCTACCAAAATTTGGCATGTTTGGCTATGGTGGAGGAGATCATCCCTGGCTTCCCTTGCCCTTCCCGGCGCCATTGTTGTCCTTCTCGCGGAAGTACCAGTCGAAGACGCAGTCCGGATTGAGCTGGATCTGCTAGTTGCCGGAGTTGTCCTCACCATCGATGTCCTCCTTCTCCTCCTTTGGTGACAGTCCGACATTTCATGGACCGCCCGATTCTGTCTCGGGCAAGGGCGAGAGTGTTCCTCCGCTGCCACTTCTTCAGAATGCGAGCGCGGATGGCTTCCTCCTCTGCGGCCGCCCGCGCCGCCTTATCAGTCGCCTCCATCGTCGCCATGTCGGTCGCGAGTCGGGCCTCGGCGGCCCTTATCCTCTTCTTCCCACGGCGGGCACAACGGTCCCGGTGGGACTCATACTCCGCCTGACCGATGATTGGGAAGGAGAGATTTGCAGGCTGTCGGGACCGCGATGATCCAGCGCTGGAGGAGCCGAGAACCTGTTGAGCCGATGCTATGGAGTCGCGTTGTACAGATCATGTCGTCGGTCGGGCACTGTCCTCCATGAGCAGTGGAGTGCAATGCGGATGGCCATTGCCTCCTCCAACCCGCACGGCATGACACCCCAGTCAACGGATCCGGACTGGTCAAAGTTAGATCCGCTGCTCGCCATGTCGGAGAAGGCCGGAGATGATCTCGGGTGGCGGATGGGCTAGCGTGGACAGGGTCCGACGTGGCGAACGCGGTCGGGCACCCTATATGCATCCCATATTTGGGCTGGATATGAAGAGTGTCGGTTAGCCCGGACGTTTGAGAGGCCCGTTTGAAACGTCCGTTTGGATCGACATTTCGTGACCGGACCGTCCATCCAGGCATTTAAGACAGGTTTAGAGTGCCCGACCGTAGATGCTGTGACGGTGTCTTCAATGGGATAGATGCAGGCATACGTAGGACACCCGCAGAAAGTACAACAGATGATCGATCACATATACAACTAGTCACACATTGATTCCCCGAACGGCCGATTTGTACCCTGGACCGGACAAAAAGGTCTCGTCATTTGATAAAGATGGCACGCCCTTGAATACTGATCGAAAATCCAATTAATCATGAGGGAATCCAACTCTTAATCTTGTCATCTTCGGGTAGTACAGACCACGAGGCTGGCCCGACCATGTCCGGCGTTGTCGACAAGGCACACTCCGACGAGGAAGAGTAGGACATGGAACGCAGTCACGACTTGGGTCCCAGGAAGGCCACGCCCCCTATTCTTTCCCAGTTTCCCTCCCGCAGCTTCACTTCCTGAGGATCAAGGCCGGTGAGCTCGGCAGACAAGAGAAGACAAAACGTGGGACACGAACGCCATCACGGACGGCGATTATTCAGACTAGGTTAAAATAAGTCTCGTCTGTTTTTGTTTAGTTGTAATATGTCGAGTATCTATGTAATGAGTTTGGTTCGATTTAAATGAAAATCATTCGGTTCGTTTAAATTTGCTTTAAAATGTGTGTGGACATGATTGGATGAACGGCTTCCATATCACTATCCACGGGCGCGTGTTCAGGCGGATACAGTGTCTGTTTCAGGGGTCCATGTTAAAGATCTTTTTAACCAGTTTTAAGGGATCGGGTAGAGATGCTATTATACCGAAGGCTCTGAAAAATCGTGATCACGTTTTACCATAGTTTTAGAACCATTTTATTTTTATATTTTTCCAACCATTGAACAAACACATAGGGAAATCAAACCTGCTATAATTTTCGAAGAGACACTAGAGCCATTGACGGGCAGGATTCTCAGCCAAAACAAAACGTGCCGGGTCTGGATCTTGTTCTTAGCTATACATATCTTAATCCTTATTATGACCTTATTCCGTTCACGCAGACAAGACACGGCAAAGCTCGCTTTACGCTAACTTGATTCCCCGGCTTTCACGACCTCCTACATGCGCGGCCTGCCTTTTGACAAGGGACGTAAGAACACAAACGGCCGTCATTTGTTCACAACTTCCCATGGAACTCCTGCTCAACCATGACAAAAGTATCACTTGACTATGTTTTTGTACCCCAAATAAGAACAGGCAACAGTCGACAGTGAGAAACAACTCTGATAGTTAAAGGTCAGCACTAATTAAAAGCGTGACACCCTAGTTGGGCAATGCATTTCATACTAGTACTACGATTGATCGATTTGGGGTGCACTACAACGCATACTAAAGGCTCCGTCGGTCTGTCCTCTCTATCTTCCCTAATGTAAGAACTTAATTAGTGTGTGATGCAATGGTTGGGTGGTCCTGATCAGCAAGTTGATAATAGGGATTGCTCGTCATATCAAGATTGGTAATAAGACATGTGAAGAATGCCTTGGTCAGTTGCTTGTTCCATGAAAGCCACGCATATGGGTTTGGTGACTGATTCTTTTCCTTATGTCCTGCCGGTATCAAGCTCCAAATATCTAGCAGATGCTCCCCTTTGCACTTTTCCTTATCTTGCACCTTTTGGCTGCATTGATTGCGAAAGTATACTTGTACTGTTACCCGACGTTCCGTCAGATACTGGTACCATTATATACTTGGATTTAAAGTATCATGCTCTCTTAGTCAGACACTTGTTTTGGGCCGGAGTGAGTATGTAATAGATTGCGAAAGAGAATCACAAGTAGTAAGGTATAACACAACAAATATAGTTGTTTTGTACGCATGGCTACCTCTGACATGTTCTAAAAAAACAGTACTTGACTGCAAATACTCAAAGGTTTAAGTGTATTTTAATCTGTAACGAAATTTCTCAGAAGATGCAGAAATGGATCTGAAGAACACTGACGTAATTTGCTTTCTATGACTCGCCTTGTATCCCAAAGATTTTGGAGTGACGTAGAGGCACCAGATACATATACAGCCGGACATCCACAGCCCTTGTACACAACACATTCTCTAGTCTATTTTCCATAACAGAAACATATGGACTTATCCAAGTGGCATCTACTCATCTTCATCTCATCTCTACGATTTTTTCCTTCTATATACTTGGTCTCCAAGAAAAAAAAATACTACAAGCAAACCTATATCCAAGGGGTGGGGGTCCAGTTGCTCCAGGGTCCACCTACCTACTGACGTGGAGTGTGTAAGGAGCGTGCGTGCATGTGGATTTAAACTAGCACACGTCGACACGTCAGGCGTGACGTGGAGGGCTAGCTCGTGGACGAAATGAGACTTCCGATTACAACCTTCTCTCCTGGCCCACCAAGGCACTCAAAACATGTGTTGATAGTCTTTTCAAATCCGTTGCAATGATGAGTGATGACATGATCCTCCAGTCGAGCTTCAAAACTATTATAGGAAAGTGTGCTATCATATTTGATTAATACGTTGATTTGTATCCCTAGTAAACAATTCGCCGTTCAACCAGCTCAACCTACCGGATGTAGTTATTTGTGTTGTTTTTTTGTGGGGGTGGTTGCGGTTTGTTGGCCATGCACGGGCAACCTTTTCACCCAGCAAAAGTATGGAAGGAAATTGCATGGCCAGTGGGTTTTAACATCAAGCTTACTGAAGAAGCCGGTGGATTTCCCTTCAACTTCTCGACCAAGGATATACAACAACCCGTCCCTTCTCCGTTGACTTGCACTAGAGTGTGACCTAGAGACATAAATAAGCAACACAACAATTAGTATTTACTCTGAGTGATATCCACATAACAGCAGCAGCAGTAATTTGGAAGATATTACATCATGATTATACGATGACTTTGAATACTAGCAGTAATGTGCTTAGCACGCTCGAAGGGTGACGCATTACTTCTGGAAGGACCGACGTGAACTGTACTTGAAGCCAGCAAATCCTCGCTGTGTTCATGCTCGCCCAAGACGTAAACTTAACTAGTATCCATCCGTGTGGAGAAATGATAGTACTACTACTGCCGAAAGCAAATTTAAAATATAATTTTATTTTTTTGCAGATGAAAAAGGGTCTTTTTTTTGTGAGGGTAAAAGTGGTTTATTCTAAGATTATGTAGTTACAGTCAAGAGGCAAGAATTCTCAGTACATGCGGCCTAGCCACATAGATGTGTTACGCTCTCTACGGCTATATCTCGCCAAATAATCTGCTACTTTGTTCTGACTACGATAAAGCTTTGGTGCAATAAACACCTAGTTCTCTCTGAAGGACTTGGCATCAATGCTAGATGACCATACAAAGAGCGAAGGAGTGATTCATCTCTGAATATTGACTGGGCCATAGATAAATCAGACTGCACGCCAACTGAAAGCTTGGTGTGTTGTATGGCCAAGGCATGCGCTGAATCAAAGCACGTATCTATGCTTACTGTGCGTCATTACAATGAAACCGAAATCTATAAGCAGCAAAGGTGATCATCCCATCATGGTGTCGTACTAACATACTAGCTGCCGCCGTACCATCACTCTCCTAAAACGCCCCATCTACTGAAAAAAAAGAAGTCTATTTACGGTTTCATTCCTACGAAAGTATATATCTTGCAACTTCATTATTACTACATCCACCTAAAAAGAGCTTCATGGTTACTATTGCAATGACATGTGTTCAAGTTTCGGAGCGGCACTGATTTACTTACGCACAGATTATGTGTATCACGTCCATGATCCTGCCTTCCATCAATAGTTAAGGTATGCATGATTCTTTTCGAGAGTCGTCAGGTAGTTTTTTTTTTCGAAACGGAGGCAAAATATTTGCCTCATCGATTAATTAAGAAGAAGAGAATTGCCCAGTTAATCTCGGAAAACCGGGCGAAAACCGATACAAACAACCTAAAAGCGGTCTACTCACAAAGCACGAAACACTGTGACCACACAGGCGAGCCGTCACATGCTCCTAACTCACAATAATCATAGCTCACCACACTTGTACAACACAACAGAACATCAACAATGATGACTCGGACAATCGAAGCCACGTCGACAACACAAGAAACTAAGCATCAACCATCATGAAACCGCAGACGCCTTCCCATTGGCTCACACACCGGCCACATCAATATCCTCAACCACATGCACCTCCGACCCGAAGGACTCAGAAGACGCCTCTGAATGCTCACATGACAGACATGAATCATCTGCCTCACACGAGGTCACTAGTGAGTCCACCTCCATGTGCTTCACTGACAAAAGAGAAGCAGAGCTGAGACATAGATCCCTAATCTCAGGCATGATTTGCAGCACCGGAGCCACGAGCATGGCGATGGACTCATCCTGAGTGGTAGATAACACAGGGGGCGAGGCAGACATCGACGACGAAATGTCCCCGACAAGGGGGGAGAAACAACCGTATAACTTTGCCTCCTTGTCCTCCTCAGAGCAACCAACTACAATAGGAGGACATGAGATCAAAGCAGTCTGCAGCATAGCCGGCACAGGGGAGAGTCTACTCAGTGCAGCCTCCGCCCGCTCCAAAAAGCTCACAACCCGCACCAGGCAGCCTTGCAGCAGCGCAATCTGATCAGCCAAAGCGGGCTGCAACACCACTTCAGATGAGGTTGTCGAGTCCGCGATACCAGATACAACAGATGCCCATGACCCACGGTGAAGCGCCTTGGAGGGGGGTGCGAATTTCACCGTACCCTTGCGTAAAGCTGATGTAGGACCATGCATGGTGTTGTTGACGCAGGCCATGGGCGGCACGGCAAGGTATGCCAACGAGCTTAGAGGACGCCATGGATTGCGACATCCGTGCGCACGATGACCATTCTCCAAACAACGTGAGCACCGCAACGGATCTTTGCAATGAGCCGCACGGTGCGCCATGGATTGCGACATCCGTCGTCAGGTAGTTGTATCATCAGAACGCAGGACATGATGATCTATCGATCTTGTCTTGTTCCCGCGCTAATAGACGACGTTCCATGTGATGTTCCGCAGGAGGCATCCATCTGCACAGCGTTAGTTAATCATGCAAATAGCACAGCTCACGAGTGATCGGAATCATGCCACCATTATATATTCTCTAACGTTGTCTTCAATCGGATATATGCAGGCAAACGTAGGACCCCCGCAGAAAGTACAACAGATCATCGATCACGCATAAACGAGTCCGCATGGCGCCCATCATCAGGCCGACGTGGCGGATGTGCCCGGTCGCGCTCGGGTGCCTCCATAGCCACCGCATATTTGGACTGCCCGGGCGCGCCCGGGTGCCAGTGAGCCGGGCGTTGAAGGCCTGTTTGAGGGGCCCGTCTCGGTTGATTTTTTATGATCGGTTAGTAACCGATGGCCTGCCGAGGTGTTTGAGACGGGTATGAGGAGTCCGATTGTAGATGCTCTAACGATGTCTTCGGCTGGATATATGCAGGCATACGTAGGACCCTCGCAGATAGTACAAGAGCCGATCAATCAACAATACAACTGGTCACTCACTGATTCGCTAAAATGACCAATCTGTACCCTGCTGGATCGGACAAAAATGTCCCATCATTTGATAAAGATGGCTCATGCCCTACACCGAGCTATTAATTATTGAAGCCATGCATCAGAAATTTTATTAATCATGACTGAATCCAACTCTTAACATTTGCATCTTGGGTGGTACTCAGACAGTACTTCTTTTGTCAGTTCAACGCAAATCGTCCAAAGGCCTAAAATATATCTAGAAAAATGCGATCATCATTATCAAATCTAGTAATTAAACTCTGGTGAGTTGACTACACTATAAAATCTTTAACCGTCTGAGTTATACTCGGTTCGTGTATTATTACCTAGTCATTACGGTGTTATTACTCATCACAATTTATTTTACTTTGTTACTACAAGTGGTAGCGGTCGTGGCAACCTAAACAAATGGCATTTGTCAGCATGGTAAGTAATATCAACAATATATCGGTGCATAGATAAAGCTCCATGACCAAATGGATTTAATGGGGCTTTCATCAAAACCTGCTGGAATATTATAGCACCTGATTTCTACAAAATGATTCATGATTTTCAGGAAGGAAAAATCTCTATTCAAAGTATCAATGACTCCTTCATTACATTAATTCCAAAAGCAGAGAATCCACAAACTGCAAATGATTTTAGACCAATTTCCTTGCTGAACTCCTCCATCAAGATCATCACAAAATTGCTGGCCAATAGATTACAAACAGTGATACTCAAACTAGTCCACACCAGCCAATATGGATTCTTAAAGCAAAGATCCATTCAGGACTGCTTAGCTTGGACCTTTGAATACATTCATCAGTGCCAACAATCCAAAAATCCAACAGTGCTTCTTAAACTAGATTTTGAGAAAGCTTTTGACATGATTGATCATCTAGCAATTATTGACATTTTAAGAGCTAGGGGATTTGGAGAAAAATGGCTTTCTTGGATCAATCTCATTCTGTCCTCAGGCACATCTGTTGTTATCCTGAATGGAGTCCGAGGGAAAAAATTCCATTGTAAAAGAGGAGTTAGACAAGGAGACCCTTTGTCCCCCCTCCTATTTGTTCTTGCAGCTGATCTGCTACAATCTACTCTAAATGAAGCCATGAATCATCAGCTAATCAGTCCCCCAATTCAAAGACATTTCTGCCAAGATTTTCCAGTGATTCAGTATGCAGATGATACCATTGTGGTACTTCCAGCAGTCCCAACTCAACTTATTCAACTTAAAAATCTGCTCCTCCAATATGCTGATTGCATTGGACTCAAAGTAAACTACAACAAGTCTATCATTGTGCCAATCAATGTTCCCGAGCCTCTAATGACTTCACTGGTAGCTATCCTAAATTGCAAACATGGATCTTTTCCTTTTACATGTTTGGGTCTTCCTGTAAGCACTTCAAGGCTGAAAATTGAGGACTTCAACCCCATAATGCAAAGAATTGAGAGAAGACTCTCTGGTTGCTTCACAATGCTGTCATATGATGGGAGGTTTCAATTGATCAAGTCTGTTTTTTGCCTCCCTTCCAATATTCTTCATGGCCACTCTTGCTCTTCCCATTGGGGTAATAGAGCAAATTAATAAATATCTCAGACACTTCTTTTGGAGAAAATATGGAAGTATAGACAAAGGGACTGCTTTAATAGCTTGGACAAAGGTTTGCAAACCCAAAGAACAAGGAGGACTGGGTATCCTGGATATTCTATCTCATAACAAAGCTTTAATGATGAAAAACATATACAAGTTTCTGAACAAAGAGAATATCCCTTGGGTCAACCTAATTTGGGAGAAATACTATAGCAACTCTGTTCCATTTGAGAAGCTGGAGGGATCTTTCTGATGGAAAGCTCATCTGAAACTATTAGCTGAATTCAAAACTGCCAGCACCTGTCAAATTTTCTCAGGGCATACTATTCTATTTTGGAAAGATAGATGGGCAACTGAACCTTTGGAGCAAAAATTCCCAGAACTACTCTTTTGCAATTGATGACTCATTGACTGTTCATGAGTTCAATAATTCTGAAGATTGGACAGAGCATTTTCATACCCCCATGTCAACACAGGCTTATGAGCAACTGTTGCAACTGCAAGAGCTGATGCCACCTACCAACCAGACAGGAAGAGACAAATGGATTTGTAATGGACTGACCAACAAGTACTCTTCTATGAAAATGTACAATTTCCTCATGGGGAAGGACATTGGACATCCAATCTTTAACTTAATCTGGAGAACATCCAGCAGACTCAAGCATAAGATTTTCTTCTGGCTGGTGGCTCATTGCAGAATTAACACCAGATCTTTACTCCAAAGAAAAGGAATGCAGCTTGACAATCCATTCTGTCCCCTATGCAATCAGAATGCTGAAGAAACAGATCTACACCTGTTTTGGGATTGTAATTTTACCCAGGATTGTTGGAAGTCTATAATCCCAAATAAGAAGAGAGGAACATCCTTTTATGAGGAAACAATACTTGCTATGGAGCAGTTTCCAAAAGTATTTGCAGCAGAAATTGTTATTTTGGGATGTTGGACCACTTGGAATCAAAGAAATGACAGAATATTCAGAGGAGTTTACACTACAATCTTGGAGATTTCCTTTCAAGAAAGATTTAAAGCTTCTCCATTACAAGATCAAACAGAAACATTCAGAGCAATTTGAACAGTGGCTAAATAATAGTCTCTAAACTCATAGATACTATGTTTGATCGAACAGGCATTGGTTAAATTTTTTCCTTTCCCTAGGATCATTCGGATCCTTCTTTTGTATTTTATTTTGACTATATAATGAATGAAAAAAATACCGTAGAACGATTGTTCTACGGTTTGAGTGTCAAAAAAAAAATATGTGCATGGGTAGCGGGCATCCCACACGCATCCATCGAGACCAAGCTATCCGGACCCTGCAAGCTATCCAACACGGTACCCCCATCGGTTCGTGGTTGGTCCAGACCTTCGTTTTTCCCCACACAAAATTTACCATGCCGCCAATTATCATCGATCACATCAAGATTGGAGCCGAGGACTGGATCTCCGCTGAGTGATGAACCTTGCTTAAAACCTTGTCAAACCTTCTTTATTAACGCGACGAGGCAAAATTTTTGTATCCGTTTTAAAAAGAAAATCTTGCGTGTAAGCTTGTATGAATCTCTACACATACTAGCCACATTGACGGGCCTGGATTCCTATCCAAAACAAAACGTCCCGGGCATGAATATTGTTCTCCGCTATACTACATAGCTAGCCAGGGTTCAGCTCTTGTGGCCTTGTTCCGTTCATGCAGACAAGGCACGGCAAGGCTGGTCTCCTCCGCCAAAATTCGCTTTACGCTTACTTGATTCCACCGGCAGCCCCATCAATCATGTGCTCCAAAAGTCACCTGGATAGCTTGTTGATTGCCATTTGACTCGCGTCTCCGGCCAACTAACCAAGACGTCTCCGCCTCCGCGTGACAGCCACTAACTGGGCATCTATCACCTGACCTCACCCCTGCACGGCCGCCTCTAGCCTCTACTGGTGATAATGGTGGCCGCTGTATGCATATGGATGTTTCGTCGAGGGAAAAAGGCTTCTGTTGTCAGCTCTGCTTTGTAACCATCTGGCCGGCACTTGCACATGAACCGGCTCTCTTTTCAACTGAGATTCTGCTTGCATAGACACACTAACCGGGCTGACTGACTGACTGACTGGCACACCAATTTCGATCGGTTTGTTTTCGGTTGTCATTCTGGTGCTGCTGATGCTGATGGCTCGCTCGCTGAATCACACAGTACGTCTCGTAAATAAGTTTACCCCAAAAATAGTGCGAATTTTAGTCGATTCAAGTGCTCGCACTAGGATTCCAGCCCATTCAGGAAGATTTGAGGTCGGTCAAGGGATGCAAGCGGACGGCGTCCGCATGTTCACGAACAAAAAGGTTAAACTAATACTATTATTAAAGTAATACAAATTAATGCAATTTTTGCTTCTCGGATGATCGCGGGCATGTGGACGCCGTCCACTTTCATCCCTAGATCAAGGGGGTGTTGAGTGCCTTCGCTGGCCACCTCTCTGGAGTCAGGCATCCATCACCAGGTCACTCATGACACGTCCGAGTCCCAAACTTCTTGAAAACGATTCATCACACAAACCCATACATACATTTGGCTCATAAACGGCTAATGAACCTACGCGTGTGTTAATCCAACACATTTGGTTTATGGAGACACTCACACACTTGCTACGTGTATGTATGTACACCTAAAAACTAATAACCAAACCGTTGCTTCTGAAACTCTCGAAAAGATTCGCCTCCTGCTGGCGACGTTATCTGCAACGCCCGGTGCACGCGCCACTTGTTCGCCCGCCGGAGCGCCAAGCCATCAGGCGTGCCCCAGCAGCCCACTCAACTCAACTCTGCACGTGGCACGCCGGCGGGAGAGACCGCCGCAGCATCGCCGGATGACGACTGGCAGTACTACTTCCGACATCCATCGACCGGTTGATGTGGCCGCCTGACTCGGAAAGAAACACACAACGGATCAAGTCATTTCATCAGCTTTTCAACTGACACACTCACATACGGTTGGTTAAGTCCAGTGGAAGGAACATGTGGTCGGACGGGAATTTTCGTCGAAAAGGACTACCTGCCCAACGGTATTGCTAGAAAAGACCCCCTCTGAATGAAATTGGCAAAAAAGACCACCTAGACCGTGGCGGCAGGCGCGCCAGCCGACACGTGGCACCTGACGCCACGCGTGCAGGCGGCAGCACTGTTCACCGCAGTGTTCGCACACGAGACGGTTTTCGCACGGGAAACGGAAACGGGACGAGCGAACAGTAACATGCCGCCACACCCCACGGCGGCAGTACTGTTCACGGGAACGGGGCAGTGAACAGTAATTTTTGAAAAAAATAATAAAAATAGCAAAAAAATCCTGGAACTTTTTGGCAGCAAAGGCGATCGAGCGTTGTAAGTGGGTGCAAAATTTCAGAATTTTTTTTCTATTTTTTGATTTTTTTCCTATTTTCTGAAAAAACTGGAAATCACTGTTCACCGCATGAACAGTGTTGCCGCCACGGGGTGTGGCGGCATGTTACTGTTTGTTCGCCCCATTTCCGTTTCCCGTGCGAAAACCATGCCGTGTGCGAACAGTTTCGGTGAACAGTGCTGCCGCCTCCACGCGTGGCGGCAGGTGCCACGTGTCCGCTGGCGCGCCTGCCGCCACGGTTCAGGTGGTCTTTTTTGCCAATTTCATTCAGAGGGGGTCTTTTCTAGCAATACCGTTGGGCAGGTGGTCCTTTTCGACAAAAATTCGTCGGACGGAGACGAAGAAGTGTGACGAGCAGAGACGGCAGTGTGAGTGATCTCGAGCAAGACAGGCCAGCAGCCAAGGTGTTCCTCATCTCTAGAACTCTACAGGTTCGTTGAACAGTCAATTGCCACCCATGGTTTTTTGTGAGGCTGCTGTTACTTTGGATCTCAAAAATATCAGCACTTCACATGAGCTACTACAAGTACTTCTAGTCTTGATTTTTTTGGTTTTCTCTCTATCTTGGACGCCGATCAATTGCTTTCAGGATCCTTTTCATGCGAAGCCTGCGTTTGACAAAGGGACGTGAGAACACAAACTGGCCGTCATTTTTTTTTTTCGAAACGGAGGCAAAAGATTTGCCTCATCCATTAATTAAGAAGAGAGTTTAGAGTTTGTTACAACCAGCCCACAAATCCACATGGTGATTACTCGCGTTCAATGAGCGACCCTAGTTTTTTTGCCCCCGCAATGCTCCAAAGCTTTGCTTCTTCTAGGATGATGTCGAGTAGAATCGTCGGCGAAGCACTCTTATTGCGGAAGACCCGGGAGTTTCGTTCGTTCCAAATTGCCCAAGAGACGAGCATGGTGAGGGAGGCCGTGGCCTTCCGGTTTGGAACGGACATCCCGGTCCGGTGATCCCACCAAGCTTCAACGGAGTCCTCCAAGTGCCATGTCGAGATGTCCATGTAGTGTAGCCCAAGCTTCTCGGTGACCAAATTCCATAGTCTAATGGTAAAACGACACTTGTAGAATAGATGCCTACCCGTTTCTTGTTCCCTCTTGCACAACGTGCAAAGGCCACAATTTGGCCATCCACGTTTGGCCAATCTATCGGCGGTCCAAATACGGTCTTGAATGGCAAGCCATGCGAAGAATTTAACTTTAGGCGGTGCCCAAACCTTCCAAACCATTTGATCCATTTGATCCATTTTACATGGCCTTCAGATCTACCATGGACAAAAGTACACTTAACTATGTTTTCCTTCCCCAAATAAGAACAGTCGATAGTGACGAAACAACTCTCCAGCCATGCGTACCAATCCTAATTAAGATGGTGCTAATTAAAGGTCACCACTAATTAAACGTGCGGCATACCCTAGTTGGTACTACAGATGGATCGATTTGGGGTGCACTACAACGGATACTGAAGGCTCTGTCCCCTCGATCTTCTTCCCTAATGTAGGAACTTAATTAATATCTGATACTATCGTTGGGTGGACCTGATTAGCTATTTGATCTGGACTGGGATTGGTCATCATATCAAGATTGGTAATAGGACATGTGAAGAATGCCTTTGTCAGTTGGTTGTTCCATGAAAGCCAAGCATATGGGTTTGGTGACCATTCTGCTCCTTATATCTTTTCTTTCTTGCGAAATCTACTCCTTATATCTTGCCGGTATCAAGTTCCAAATATCTAGCAATGCTCTGCTTTGCCCTTTTCCTTATCTTGCACCTTTTGGCCGCATTGATTGCGAAAAAGGTTCGAGCGCGCGACGCACATGAATTCAGGACTAGTGCATTATATTATGCTGGTACCACTACATACTTGGATTTAAAGTATCATGTGTACTACCTTTATAAATAAATAGAAGATGTTTTAGGTCACTACTTTAGTGACTGAAAACGTCTTATATTTCTTTATCGGGGGAATAATAGATTCCGAAAGAGAATCACAAGTAGTACACTAACACAACAAATATTGGTTATTTGTACGCATCGATACCTCCCACATGTTCTAAAAGAACAGTATATGACTGCAGATACTCAAAGATTTAGTAGTATTTTAATCAGCATACTTGTGCTGAAAGAAGAGGTACACAGAGCCTATCTGTAACAAAATTTCTCAGAAGATGTAGAAGTGGATCTGAAAAGCAATGACATAATTTGCTTTCTTTGACTCGCCTTGTATCCCAAAGAGTTTGGAGTGACGTAGAGGCGCCAGATACATATACATCCGGACATCCCTATCCCTTGTACACTACACATTCTCTTGTCTCTTTTCCGGTACAGAAACGTATGGACCTATCCACGTGGCATCTACTCATCTCCATCTCATCATCTCTACGATTTTTTCCTTCTACTTGGTCTGCAAGAGAAAAAAATACTATTACAAAAATTACTACTACTTGCTCCAAGGTTCAGATACCTCGTGACATGGAGTGTGTAGGAGAGTGTGTGTGTGTGGATTTAAATTATCACACATTGAGACGTGTGGCATGACGTGGAGGGCTGGCTACTGGATGGAATGAGACTTCCGGTTACAACCTCCTCCAGTGGCCCACCAAGCCACTCAAACACTGGGTTGATTGTCTTTTGAAATCCGTTGCAATGATGAGTGATGACATGATCCTCACATCGAGCTCCAGAAATATGATATGAAAGTGTGCTGTTATATTTGATTAATACGTTGATTTGTATCCATAGTAAACAATTCACCGTTAAAGTTTACAGTGTTACTGAGACATACCATGCATCTCTACTGAATATTCAATTAACTCAAGCTACTGGATGCATTTTTTTGTGGGGTGAATGTAGTATTGTTGGCCATGGGCAACCTTTTCGTCCATCAAAAATATGGAAGCAAATTGCATGGCTCACATTACCTGAAAAAAATTCTCAAAAAAATTCTCACCAGGGAGAATTTCGCAATCACAACGGAGCCCATAGCCCAATCTGCCACTTATGTCTTGAGAGAAATGAAACGGTTGCGCAGAGGGCTATAGAGTTTGCCCCTCTCATGTCGGGGGTGCGAAAAAGCGGTCAATATTGGGACATGTGTTGATTTTGCTGGCGCGATTCATCTCTATCTATAAATTTGTGGGATTAATTCCATTGTCACCCCTTAGACTAGAAAGTGTGTTTTCCCCGAGGAACCGTCATTATTTCTTTTGCTAAAGTATGACCTACCATGAGGCGGCCCACCTAGCCTAGATGAACATCACCATGCATAAATCATGTAGTTTCCTTTTGCGTGAGTTATCGGTCTGCCATTTCTTGCTGATTTTCAGCTAGGCCCCGACAGAGTTCCCGCGAGTTACTCGAGAAAAAAAAAACACGAAAAGCAACATCGAGCTTACTGAAATAGCTAGAGGGCAATGTTGGACGTCTTTCCCATCACCGTTCGTGGCCAATCCATTATAATCTATAAACTAATGTTTGGATGAATTTCTTGCCGCCCCTTACACTAGAAAGCACACGTGTGTAGAGGTTTTCTGGGTAGCCCACCAAGCCATGGTGGACATCCACATGCAAAATTCATGTAGTTTCCTTTTGCACGAGTAGTCGACGTGCCTTTTCGTGATATTTTCAGTTTATCCCTGCCAAAATGCTGGTTGAAAAGGTCGTGATTCTATCTAGATATCACTCGGTGCAAGGCCGACTTCTCTTGCAACCACTCCGGCACCCCGTAAGGCCACTGCTTCGACGCAGGCAGCGACCGCAGCCGGCAACAAGGGCCGCGGCCACCAAGTGTTTGACGAAATGCCTACAAGATAAAAAATAAAATGTCAACATTTCGGTCGATCGGTGATGTAGTTTATTTGAAATTCGTGATGATGAAATTATATGTCATGACGGTTATGCTATGCATGTTTTAATTTGAATGTTTTTAAGATATGTAGTGTGCAATGTTTGAAGTTGATGCGGTCAGGACATAAAATTTATAGTGAAAGCCACTTCACTAACTATAGGTAGTCGGGTAGGTGTTGCCATCGTTACTGGAGTAAAGTTTACATCACTAACTTTACTCTGACAGATAATCCCTTTATTTTTAGGAAATCGGTTAAAAATGCCTTTACATAGGTGGCACTGATTATTGGTATCACATCCATGCTCCTACCTTCGATCGATCGCTAAGCCATCCATGGTTCTTTTGGAGGGTCGTTGGGGTTCGTATCTTCAAATTGGTAGGCACGCAGGACATGATGATCTATCGATCTTGTCTTGTTCCCGCGCTAATACACGACTGTGATGTGATGTTCCGTAGGAGGCGTCCATTTGCACAGCGCTAGTTAATCATGCAAATAGCGCAGCTCACGAGTGGTCGGAATCATGCCAGCATTATATATTCTCTAACGTTGTCTTCAATCGGATATATGTAGGCAAACGTAGGACCCCCGCAGAAAGTACAACAGATCATCGATGATCACGCATACAAGTATACACTGTTCACACACTGATTCCGTAAAACGACCGATCTGTACCCTGCTGGATCGGACAAAAATGTCTCGTCATTTGATAAAGATGGCTCGTGCCATACGTTGAGCTATTAATTATTGGAGCCATGCATCACAAATTGTAGTATTAATCATAACTGAATCCAACTTTTCATCTCCGCATCTTGGGTGATACAGTACTTGTTTTACCCAGTCCACTCCAATACTCAACCTGAAAGTAACACGCCTGATTCATTTTTTATTTTTTTTAAAGCAACACGCCTGGATGGACGCGCCTGGGCATCACGATGTAGCCAGCCATCGTGTTACGGCCACTATTTCACTATTACTCTCTTGGTCTCAAAATAATTGTCCTAATTTTATACTATCTTTAATATAAAATTATACTAAGATTAAGACATTTATTTCGAGACAAAGGAAGTATTAGTTTATTATACATAGTCATTACTATGTTATTACACCCGGAAAAAAGAATTACTTTGTCATTACAAGTGACAACGGAGGTGATAACCTAACAATGGTATTGGTCAGCATTTTTCTCTCTTGAAAAGGAGGTTGAAACCATTGGGCTCTCGATGCATCATTTTTATTAATTATTGAACAATGGCCTAACAGAAATATACATCAAGGCATATAAAGTCATCATTCACACCTACAAACCCGATAATGTGGAGTGCCCTAACTCCTAACCATCTAGAACCGGGGGCACCGCCGATTCACCCGCATGACGTATTAGGAGCCTGCACCCGGTGTAGCAAAATTAAAGCGTACACCGTGTGCACACGTATTAGAAACCACCACCACCATCGAACCGCTGACCCATCTCCAGAAAGAAAATTCGCATCATCCTTGTCAGGCCGGCCATCCGTCGACGCCGCCACGGCGTCAAACATCGCCACCGCCCTGAAGCATTTGTCGCCGAGACTCAGTTGGATCATGCTGCCAAGATCCGTCGTCGTCGACGCGGTAAATGCGACGCCGCTCCAACTGCTGACCTCCACACCATCGCCGTCGTTGTAGTCCTTGGCACATGAAGCCCACCGCCCACAACAACCCTCCCCCGAACACCAAAGCCTCCCAAGACACGCAAGGTGCCGCCGTCGCCCAATCCAAAACAGATTTTGGACTTTAGTCCAGAAGGAGGTCGGGGGTAGATAAGAGGGACCTCGGCTTCGCCTTCAAGGAGGATAACCGGCGTCGAGAGACGTTGCCGCTGCCGGGCCGAACCAGCCGACCAAAGTTTTCTCCGGTCTCCATCCGAACCAGCCGATCTATGTATTTGTTTTTCTGGAAAACATATATCTATATTTTTAATGATAGCGCACCGCTCCGATTTGTCGAATGAATGTTCGGAAATACTCTCTCTATCTCAAAATAAGTGTCTCAATTTTAATGTAACTTTGTATTAAAGTTAATACAAACAAAATAGTGTCATATGTTGGCAGCCGAAGAAGATGATACGCGTACCATGCAGCTGTCCCCGGCCAGCGCGGCCCCCGCACCAGCCAGGTCCAGGGGCGCGCGCGTCACATGCGCACACGCCGCAGCGGAGCGGACGGTACAACACAGGCGGACAGGCCACGCCCAGGTCAAGCCGCAAAGCTCCCCGGATGTGGTGTGAACGGAAAGCTACCGACCGAGCCCAAAGTTGTGACGCCGACAGATGGATAAAGACGCCGAAGCCAAGCTAGCTCATTCCCCCGGCTCCCTCTTGCTCCACCCACCCAACACTTGGCCGAGCGTGGCGCAGGAAAAGCCACGGTAAAAAGATCCCTTTCTGTGTGTGCGACGACGGACGGAATATTCTCAGTATTTTTCTAGCGAGCATGTGCCCTGCTCTCACGCATCATTCCTCCCTCACCTGCCAAGCTGGAACGACCCGAACGAGCCCTGCACTTTGCCCCTATCCTTCCACGGCAGCGCTGGTCGTCAGTCAGTCAGGCAAACTCCAATGCACGACGTTCGTTTTATTCGGATTTCGTCTGTTTGAAATGATAAAATAAATGTTTATGTCTGATTTTGATATTCAGTCTGTCGGTGCATCCAACACGCGGCCACATCGCAAATTGTCCGTTTGAATATATTTTTTAATGTTGACGGTGAAGATTAAAAAACACGCATATAAACATAATTAAATATCAACATAAATTTTAAAAAGTCTCGGACGCACATTTTACCATAACATAAAACTTAAAAGAACTAAAAAAAAGTAGACGCCACCGCCACTGCGGTCGTCTTGGATGCCGTCGTCGTCTCCAGGCGCCGTCGTCCTCATCGTTGTCCATGATGAGGTCAACGTGTGGTGGTGGCTGCCAGAGGTGGGCCGGTGGCACCTGCACCACCTCTTCGCGTGGCGGAGACTGGTCCGGTGAACGTGGCAGCATGGGCGCCTATGGCTCGGCACCCACCCAGTCCGCCATCTCGCTCACCGTGGATGACCACATCCAAAACTGGCCCACGAGCCGCGGGTTTCACATGGTGATGGGCGGCTCCTCGATGACCTCCTCCTCCCGCACCTCCTCCTTGACGGCCATCTCGAACTCCGGGATGGCGACGTCGTCAGCCGCGGACAGGGCCAGTGATACGTCTCCGTCGTATCTATAATTTTTGATTGTTTCATGCCAATATTATACAACTTTCACATACTTTTGGCAACAATTTATATGATTTATTGGACTAACCTATTGATCCAGTGCCCAGTGTCAGTTCATGTTTGTTGCATGTTTTTTGTTTCGCAGAATATCCATATCAAACAAAGTCCAAATGCGATAAAAATTTACGGAGATTTTTTTTTGGAATATTTGTGAATTTTGAGAAGTGGAATCAATGCAATCGGAGGCCCACAGCCCCCACAAGACACCAGGGTGCGGCCAGGGGGCCCAGGCGCGCCCTGGTGGGTTGTGCTCACCTCGTATGTCGGTTGGAGCTCTCCTTTGGCCGCAAGGAAGCTAATTTTTGGATAAAAATTCCCTCAAAATTTCAGCCCGATCGGAGTTACCGATCTCCGGGAATATAAGAAACGGTTTTCGGCCAGAAAACAGGAACGTGAAACAGAAGAGAACAGAGAGGGAGATCCAATCTAGGAGGGGCTGCTGCCCCTCCACCGCCATGGCGGCCATGGACCAGAAGGGGAACTCTCCTCCCATCTAGGGGGGAGGCCAAGGAAGAAGAAGAAGGAGGGGGGCTCTCTCCCCCTCTCTCCCGGTGGCGTCGCAACGTCGCCGGGGCAAGGATCGTGATGGCGATCTACATCAACAATCTTGCTACCGTCAACACCAACTCTCTCCCCCTCTATGCAGCGGTGTAACTCCCCTCACTAGTAGAAAACAGGGCTTTGGTTGAGGCCAGGATAAGGGCATTAATCCCGGTTCACTTACGAACCGGGACCAAAGGGTGCACGAGTCCCGGTTCGTGAGGCCAGGGCGCCGGCCGGGCCTCGGGGGCCATTGGTCCCGGTTCGTCTGACACTTTTGGTCCCAGTTCCAGACACGAACCGGGACCAATGGGCCTCGCTCCTGGCCCAACACCTTTAGTCCCGGTTGGTGGCTGGAACCGGGATCAAAGGTCAGTCTTCTGTCCCGGTTCTGGCCACCAACCGGGACTAAAGATAAGCCTATATATACCCCCGCCCCTGCCCGCTCACTCTGTTTTTTGGACGGCCGGCGTGTGCAGGTGTGTGTTGCTCTAGCTCTCACCTCCTATGCACATGAGGTGTTCGATGAAATGCCCGAGCCACACTTAAGCTTTCTCCTCTCCAAGCTCGACCTCCAAGCTCCATTTTCCTCAAGATTTGTCTAGGTTTGGCGGTCCGTCCTGTCTCGTCCCCATCCTCACCGCCGTCGATCGCCCACGCCGATCTCGTCGCCGGCACCACCGTGGTGAGCCTCTTGTTCTTATCTTCTTTCTAAAAGAAAAAAAATTCTTACTTGTATGATTTAGATAGATACTTGTACAATTTTCTTACTTTTATTATTGTTTGTTATTATATAGTGCCATGGTTTTGTTATCCGCCCCCGTCGGCCCTCGTCCTGTCTATGATTCGGATGTGGTATATTATCTTTTATAACTATTTGTTTCATTTAGTGTTTATGACAATTATGCCGACCAACGTGACATAGATGTTTTTATCTAGGAGGTATGTGAACCGGAAATTCGAACCGACCCTCTTGTCGAGAGGTTAAATTTAGTTGAAAAAGAAAACAATTACTTGAAGAAAAAATTGAAAAGAATTGAGGAGGAGAAGATGGAATTGGAGTTGCATGTTGCCAATGTCGTCGAAGATCACAAGATCAAGATGGATGCAATGCGCTTGAAGATTAGAAAGATTAGAAAATATGTCATTCATACTGAGGCTTGGTATCATTATGCCGTTGGATCAATTGGTACCTTAGTTGCGGTTATGATCGCATTTGTTGTTGCATTTAAATGTTTTACATAGTTTCAATGTATGTTTTAATTAGATGCTCTAGTGAGCTATATGTTTTCAATGAGAACTATGTATGAACTTTATGTATTTATTTTGGTCACTACTGTACTTTGGTTTTAATGTGATGATGAACTTCTATTAATTTGGTCACTTCTCTATTCATGATGTTATGTAATGGTTTTTGATACACTTAATTATATAATGCACGCAGATGAACCGACAATGGATGTACGGTGACCGACGCACCTCCGAGTACATTAAGGGCCTGCATAATTTTCTCGAAGTGGCTGAGGCAACCAAGCAGAATGGTTTTATGTATTGTCCATGTACTATCTGTGGGAATACGAAGGATTACTCTAACTCGAAAACCCTTCACGAACACCTGCTTGAGAAGGGTTTCATGCCACACTATAATGTTTGGACCAAGCACGGAGAAAGAGGGGTTATGATGGAAGACAACGAAGAAGAAGAGGATGATGACAACTATCCGCCCCCTGAATACGGTGAGACTGCAATGGGGGAAGCTGAAGATCAAGAGGAACCATACGATGTGCCCGATGATGATCTTCGTCGGGTCATTGTTGATGCAAAGAGACAATGCCAAAGTGAAAGGGAGAAGTTGAAGTTCGATCGCATGTTAGAGGATCACAAAAAAGGGTTGTACCCAAATTGCGAAGATGACAACACAAAGCTTGGTACCACACTGGAATTGCTGCAATGGAAGGCAGACAATTGTGTATCTGACAAGGCATTTGAAAAGGTGCTGAAAATAATGAAGAATAAGCTTCCAAAGGACAACGAATTGCCCGACAGTACATACGAAGCAAAGAAGGTTGGCTGCCCTCTAGGATTGGAGGTGCAGAAGATACATGCATGCCCTAATGACTGCATCCTCTACCGCAGTGCATACGAGGATTTGAACGCATGCCCGGTATGCTGTGCATTGCGGTATAAGATCAGACGATATGAGACTGGTGATGTTGAGGGCCAGCGCACCGGGAAGAGGGTTCCTGCCAAGGTGATGTGGTATGCTCCTATAATACCACGGTTGAAACGTTTGTTCAGAAACAAAGAGCATGCCAAGTTGATGCGATGGCACAAGGAAGACCGTAAGAAAGACGGGAAGTTGAGAGCACCCGGTGATGGGTCGCAGTGGAGAAAGATCGAGAGAAAGTGGGGGGACTTTACAGGTGACCCAAGGAACGTATGGTTTGGTTTAAGTGCAGATGGCGTTAATCCTTTTGGGGAGCAGAGCAGCAAGCATAGCACATGGCCTGTGACTCTATGTATGTATAACCTTCCTCCTTGGTTGTGCATGAAGCGGAAGTTCATTATGATGCCAGTGCTCATCCAAGGCCCTAAGAAATCCGGCAATGACATTGATGTGGACCTAAGGCCATTAGTTGATGAACTTTTACAACTGTGGAATGGAAAAGGTGTACGTGTGTGGGATGAGCATGCACAAGAGGAATTTGACCTACGAGCGTTGCTGTTTGTAACCATCAATGATTGGCCTGCTCTCAGTAGCCACAAACAAGGGATACCACGCATGCACGCACTGTTTAGATGACACCGAAAGTATATATTTGGACAAATGAAGGAAGAATGTGTACCTGGGGCATCGTCGATTTCTTCCGACCAACCATCAATGTCGAAAGAAAGGAAAGCATTTCAAAGGTGAGGCAGATCACCGGAAGAAGCCCGCCCTCCATACTGGTGATCACGTACTTGATATGGTCAATGATTTACAAGTAATCTTTGGAAAGGGTCCTGGCGGACTATCTGTTCCGAATGACGCTGAGGGACGCGCACCCATGTGAAAGAAGAAATCTATATTTTGGGACCTACCCTATTGGAAAGACCTAGAGGTCCACTCTGCAATCGACGTGATGCACGTGACGAAGAATCTTTGCGTGAACCTGCTAGGCTTCTTGGGAGTGTATGGGAAGACAAAAGATACACCGGAGGCACGGGAGGACCAGCAACGTGTGCACGAAAAAGACGGCATGGATCCAAAGCAGTATGAAGGTCCTGCCAGCTACGCTCTTACCAAAGAAGAGAAGGAAATCTTCTTTGAATGCCTGCTCAGTATGAAGGTCCCGTCTGGCTTCTCGTCGAATATAAAGGGAATAATAAATATGGCAGAGAAAAAGTTCCAGAACCTAAAGTCTCATGACTGCCACGTGATTATGACGCAACTGCTTCTGGTTGCATTGAGGGGGCTTCTACCGGAAAACGTTCGATTAGCCATTGTGAAGCTATGTGCATTCCTCAATGTAATCTCTCAGAAGGTAATCGATCCAGAAATCCTACCAAGGTTAAAGAGTGATTTGGTGCAATGTCTTGTCAGTTTCGAGCTGGTGTTCCCACCATCCTTCTTCAATATCATGATGCACGTCCTAGTTCATCTAGTCGACGAGATCGGCATTCTGGGCCCTGTATTTCTACACAACATGTTCCCCTTTGAGAGGTTCATGGGAGTCTTAAATAAATATGTTCGTAACCGTGCTAGGCCAGAAGGAAGCATCTCCATGGGCCACCAAACAGAGGAAAGCATTGGGTTTTGTGTTGACTTTATTCCTAACCTTAAGCCGATTGGTCTCCCTCAATCGCGGTATGAGGGGATACTGGCTGGAAAAGGCACGCTAGGAGCGAATTCAATAATATGTAGGGACGGGCATTCTTGGTCTCAAGCACACTACACAGTTCTACAAAATTCTACCTTGGTGACCCCGTATGTCAATGAACACAAGAATATTCTGCGCTCCAAACACTCGGAGCAGTGTGACGACGAGATTACATGTGAACACATCAGGACTTTCGGCAGTTGGTTGCAAACACATCTCATGGGTAACACCACTATTGCAGATGAGCTGTACTCGTTGGCCAGGGGACCATCTTCGACTGTATTGACTTACAAAGGGTACGAGATAAATGGGAATACATTTTACACGATCGCCCAAGATCAAAAGAGCACCAACCAAAACAGTGGTGTCCGCTTTGATGCAGCAACCAACAGGGGAAATGACACATATTATGGTTACATAGTGGACATATGGGAACTTGACTATGGACATGATTTTAAGGTCCCTTTGTTTCGGTGCAAATGGGTCAATCTGTCAGGAGGCGAGGTACAGGTAGACCCGCAGTATGGAATGACAACAGTGGATCTGAACAATCTTGGGTACATAGACGAACCATTCGTCCTAGCCAATGATGTGGCGCAGGTTTTCTATGTGAAGGACATGTCTACCAAACCGAGAAAAAGAAAAGATAAGGAAGCGAATACATCATACGATGAGCCAAAGTGCCACATAGTTCTTTCAGGGAAAAGAGACATCGTGGGAGTGGAGGGCAAGACAGACATGTCTGAAGATTATGAAAAGTTTCATGAAATTCCTCCCTTCAAAGTGAAGGCTGACCCAAGCACCCTGTTAAACGATGAAGATTATCCATGGTTACGGCGCAATAAGCAAGGGACACACACGAAGAAAAAGTGAAGACTTTCTCTCCACAACTATTCTGATGATGGCTTTGATCTAGAATATCACTGCAGTTACATGTCAAGAAATGAAATGCCTTTTGTAACACATGAGTTTTCGTCTGAAACCCTGATACTTCGAAAGAGATTGTTCATTTTGTACACGAAGTGCATCCAGTTTTTGCCGTAACCCTCTCAACTTTTTAGCACATGCTATGTGGGTGAAATGATGATACCATGCCAACTTTCAACCATTTCAGAGTTCATTTGCAGTGCTTTTCAATTCAGGGTCATCTTAGCTCAAAATAAATCATGAAATAATGAAAAATAGCAAATGAAGTCAGAAAAGGTTTGAAAAGTGATGATGTGGCTTTGAATGGTGCATATTGAATGCAGAAAAAGTCTTGAGTTCAAATATGTTTAAAAATTGAAATCCTTTTGTAACAGATGAGTTTTCGTCCAAAACCCTCACACTTCGAAAGAGATTGTCCAGTTTGTACACGAAGTGCATCCAGTTTTTGACGTAACCCTCTCAACTTTTTAGCACATGCTATGTGGGTGAAATGATGATACCATGCCAACTTTCAACCATTTCAGAGTTCATTTGCAGTGCTTTTCAATTCAGGGTCATTTTAGCTCAAAATAAATCATGAAATGCATGAAAAATAGCAAATGAAGTCAGAAAAGGGTTGAAAAGTGATGATGTGGCTTTGAATGGTGCATATTGAATGCAGAAAAAGTCTTGAGTTCAAATATGTTTAAAAAATTGAAATCCTTTTCTAACAGATGAGTTTTCGTCCAAAACGCTGACACTTCGAAAGAGATTGTCCAGTTCGTACATGAAGTGCATCCAGTTTTTGCCGTAACGCTCTCAACTTTTTAGCACATGCTATGTGGGTGAAATGATGATACCATGCCAACTTGCAACCATTTCAGAGTTCATTTACAGTGCTTTTCAATTCAGGGTCATTTTAGCTGAAAATAAATCATGAAATGCATGAAAAATAGAAAATGAAGTCAGAAAAGGGTTGAAAAGTGATGATGTGGCTTTGAATGCTGCATATTGAATGCAGAAAAAGTCTTGAGTTCAAATATGTTTAAAAAATTGAAATCCTTTTGTAACAGATGAGTTTTCGTCCAAAACCCTGACACTTCGAAAGAGATTGTCCAGTTCGTACACGAAGTGCATCCAGTTTTTGCCGTAACCCTCTCAACTTTTTAGCACATGCTATGTGGGTGAAATGATGATACCATGCCAACTTACAACCATTTCAGAGTTCATTTGCAGTGCTTTTCAATTCAGGGTCATTTTAGCTCAAAATAAATCATGAAATGCATGAAAAATAGCAAATGAAGTCAGAAAAGGGTTGAAAAGTGATGATGTGGCTTTGAATGGTGCATATTGAATGCAGAAAAAGTCTTGAGTTAAAATATGTTAAAAAATTGAAATCCCTTTGTAATAGACGTGTTTTCGTCCGATCAAAGTTATTTAACTTAATATTATATAAAATTTATGGAACTAAAATTATCAAAGTTATTTTTGTTAAAAACTTTAATAGCAAAAAGAATATTCATAAAGTATTTTTTGTTAAGAACTTTTAATATGCAAAAAAATAACATAAAAAATAGCAAAAGTGAACATAGATGCGCTTATAGGGAAAATTCGACCTAAATTCAAAGTGCATACTAGCACTTTGAATTTAGGTCGAATTTCCTGTATAAGGGCATCTATTTTCACTTTGAGAGGAACTTAACAAGGCAGAGAGGGGCGGGCTTATAAACCGGTGCGAGCGCCTCTCGCTTGGCGAGGTGGGACTAAACTCTCACCACATCCAGGACCAACCCTTTAGTCCTGGTTGATGGCTCGAACCGGGACCAATGCCACCCTATCGTCCCGGTTGGTGCCTGATACGTCTCCAACGTATCTATAATTTTTGATTGTTCCATGTTATTATATTATCTGTTTTGGATGTTTTATATGCATTAATATGCTATTTTATATTATTTTTGGGACTAACCTATTAATCTAGAGCCTAGTGCCAGTTTCTGTTTTTTTCCATGTTTTTGAGTATTGCAGATAAGGAATATTAAACGGAGTCCAAACGGAATAAAATCTTCAGAATGATTTTTCTTGGACCAGAAGAAACCTGCCAGACTTGGAGATGAAGGCAGGAGACTTGCCGTGGCGTCACAAGCCACTAGGGCGCGCCCTAGGGGGGGGGGCGCCCTCCTAGCTTGTGGCCCCACGGCAGCTCTCCTAACCCTATTCTTCGGCCTATAAATTCCCAAATATTCCCTGGATACTAAAAAGAGCGACGAAAATACTCTTCCGTCGCCGGAAGCCTCTGTTCCCGTGAGATCCCATCTTGGAGCCTTTTCCGGTAATCTGCCGGAGGGGGATTCGATCACGAAGGGCATCTACATCAACTCCATTGCCCCTCCGATGATGCGTGAGTAGTCCACCACAGACCTTCGGGTCCATAGCTAGTAGCTAGATGGCTTCTTCTCTCTCTTTGTTCTTCAATACCATGTTCTTCATGATCTTCATGGAGATCTATCCGATGTAATACTCTTTTGCAGTGTGTTTGTCGAGATTCGATGAATTGTGGGTTTATGATCAGCTTATCTATGAATATTATTTGAATCTTCTCTGAATTCTTATATGCATGATTTCATATCTTTGCAAGTCTCTTCGAGTTATTGGTTTGGTTTGGCCAACTAGATTGGTAATTCTTGCAATGGGAGAAGTGCTTAGTTTTGGTTTCAATCTTGCGGTGTCCTCACCCAGTGACAAAGTAGGGGTAGCGAGGCAGGTATTGTATTGTTGCCATCGAGGATAAAAAGATGGGGTTTTCATCATATTGCTTGAGTTTATCCCTCTACATCATGTCATCTTACCTAATGCGTTACTCTGTTCTTCATGAACTTAATACTCTAGATGCAGGCAGGAGTCGGTCGATGTGTGGAGTAATAGTAGTAGATGCAGAATCGTTTCGGTCTACTTGACACGGATGTGATGCCTATATGCATAATCATTGCCTTGGATATCTTCATAATTATTCACTTTTCTATCAATTGCTCGACAGTAATTTGTTCACCCACCGTATTATTTGCCATCATGAGAGAAGCCTCTAGTGAAACCTATGGCCCCCGGGTTTATTTTCCATATTATATTTTCAGATCTATAAACCAAAAATACCAAAAATATCTCGCTGCAATCTTTTTACTTTTAGTTTACTTTTCGTTTTAGCAATCCTATCTATCTATCTCTATCAGATCTCATCCTTGCAAGTAACCGTGAAGGGATTGACAACCCCTTTATAGCGTTGGGTGCAAGTGTTTGATTATTTGTGCAGGTACAGCTATTGGGGACTTGCTTGTATCTCCTACTGGATTGATACCTTGGTTCTCAACAGTTGAGGGAAATACTTACCTACTTTGCCGCATCACCCTTTCCTCTTCAAGGGAAAACCAACGCATGCTCAAGAAGTAGCAAGAAGGATTTCTGGCGCCGTTGCCGGGGAGATCTACATCAAGCCTACCAAGTACCCATCACAAACTCATATCTTGCATTTACATTATTTGCCATTTGCCTCTCGTTTTCCTCTCCCCCACTTCACCAATTTGCCGTCTTATTCGCCTTTTTCTCGCCGGATCTCTTTTTGTTTGCTTGTGTTGCCATGTGCCTTCTATTTGCTTGCATCTTCGCTTGCTAAAAATCTATTGATATGGATCCTCATCCACTTGCTAATCTTTTCAAAAGGCCAAATTATGATGAACCAATTGCTAGTGAGTTGAGTGCACTTGATTATCTCTATGAAGTTTTGTTTGAAAATCATGAATCTGAAAATTTTGATGAAGTGTTGAAAGAAGAAAATTATAAGGTGATTCATGATAGATTCTTGATTGAAAAGCATGATTGCAATGTTGCTAGTATGAATTCTCTAAATATCCATGATGCTAATGATATGCAAAGCCACAAGCTTGGGGATGCTATGTTTCATGAAGATGATATTTTTTGTTCCCCAAGTTTTGATGAGCAAATTCATTGTGATGATTGCATGCTCGTGCATCATGAAAAGAATGATTTATGTGATAGTTATATTGTTGAATTACTTCATGATGCTACTGAAATTCATTATGAGGGGGGAACATATGCTTGTAGGAATTGCAATAATATCAAGTTTCCTCTCTATGTGTTTAAAGTTTTGAAGTTATGCTTGTTTTGCCTTCCTATGCTAGTTGATTCTTGTTCCCATAAATTGTTTGCTCACAAAATCCCTATGAATAGGAAGTGTGTTAGACTTAAATGTGTTTTTCATGAGATTCATGATGCTCTTTTGCATATTTCAATTACTACTTTTTGTGTGAGCATCATTGAAATCATCATGCCTATCTAGGGGCGTTAAACAATAGCGCTTGTTGGAAGGCAACCCAATTTTATTTTATGTTTTTGTGCTTTTGTTTTTTGCTTCTGTTTTTTTAGTGTTTTACATATTATTACCTCTGTAGTAATTGTGTTTTCTTGTTTAAATTAGTGTTTGAGCCAAGTAAGACCTTTGGGATGGTCTACGGTGTTTGTGATTTGATTTTGCTGAAAAACAGAAACTTTTGTTCTCAGTCCAGGAATTTTGTAAATTCACTGGAACGTGCTTTTGATCTGAAATTTTTACACAAGATTGATATACAAATTTCCCTGATTTTCCTATTTTTTCAGAATTTTTGGAGTTACAGAAGTATTCGAAGTCTATAGATTGCTACAGACTGTTCTGTTTTAGACAGATTCTGTTTTCTTTGTGTTGTTTGCTTATTTTGATGTATCTATGGGTTGTATCGGGGGGTATGAACCATGGAGAAGTTGGAATACAGTATATATTACACCAATATAAATAAAGAATGAGTTCACAACAGTACGTAAAGTGGTGATTTATTTTTCTTATACTAACGGATCTCATGAGTTTTCTGTTGAGTTTTGTGTTGTGAAGTTTTCAAGTTTTGGGTAAAGATTTGATGGACTATGGAATAAGGAGTGGCAAGAGCCTAAGCTTGGGGATGCCCAAGGCACCCCAAGCCATATTCAAGGATACCAAAAAGCCTAAGCTTGGGGATGCCCCGGAAGGCATCCCCTCTTTCGTCTTCAATCCATCGGTAAATTTACTTGAGGCTATATTTTTATTCACCACATGATATGTGTTTTGCTTGGAGCATCTTGTATGATATGAGTCTTTGCTTTTTAGTTTGCCACAATCATCCTTGATGCACACATTCTTTTTGAGAGGGACACACTGAATCGTGAATTTATTAGAATACTCTATGTGCTTCACTTATATCTTTTGAGCTAGGCAATGTTGCTCTAGTACTTCACTTATATCTTTTTAGAGCACGGTGGTGTTATATTTTATAGAAATTATTGAACTTTCGTACCTCACTTATATTATTTTGAGAGTCTTTAAAACAGCATGGTAATTTGTTTAGGTTATGAATTTAGTCCTAATATAATGGGCATCCAAGAGGGATATAATAAAAACTTTCATATAAAGTGCATTGAATACTATGAGAAGTTTGATTCCTTGCATATAGTTTTGAGATATGAAGATGGTAATATGAGAGTCATGCTAGTGAGTAGTTGTGAATTGGAGAAATACTTGTGTTGAAGTTTGTGATTCCCATAGCATGCACGTATGGTGAACCATTATGTAACGAAGTCGGAGCATGATTTGTTTAATGATTGTCAACCTTTGTGTGAGGGTCGGGAGCGCGCGATGGTTAACTCCTACCAACCTCTTCCCTAGGAGCATGCGTCTAATGCTTTGTTTGATAACTAATAGACTTTTGCAATAAGTATGTGAGTTCTTTATGACTAATGTTGAGTCCATGGATTATACGCACTCTCACCCTTCCACCTTTGCTAGCCTCTCTAGTACCGCGCAACTTTCGCCGGTGCATCAAACCCACCTTCCTCAAAACAGCCACCATATATTTTCCTCAAAACAGCCACCATACCTACCTATTATGGCATTTCCATAGCCATTCCGAGATATATTGCCATGCAACTTCCACCGTTCCGTTTTTCATGACATGCACCATCACTTTCATATTGCATATAGAGTCATGTTTTGTTCTAGGTATCGAGTTGTAAGTAAATAAAAGTGTGATGATTTCCATTATTAGAGCATTTGTCCCCTGTGAGAAAAGGATGATGGAAGCTATGAATCCCTCACAAGTTGGGGTGAGTCTCCGGACTTTACAAAAAATAAAAGAGGCCAGCGAAGCCCAAATAAAAAAAAGAGGCCAAAGATGCCCACCAAAAAGAAAAAAAATGAGAGAAAGAGAGAAGGGACAATGCTACTATCTTTTTCCACACTTGTGCTTCAAAGTAGCACCATGATCTTCATGATAGAGAGTCTCCTATTTTGTCACTTTTATATAGCTAGTGGAATTTTTCATCATTTGCACAACCACTTAGTTTCTTTTTGAGTCTTTCATACACTTATAGCTCTAGTGCACGCGTTGCATGGCAATCCCTACTCACTCACATTGATATCTATTGATGGGCATCTCCATAGCCCGTTGATACGCCTAGTTGATGTGAGACTATCTTCTCCTTTTTCCCTTGCAACCTCCACCATATTCTATTCCACCTATAGTGCTATATCCATGGCTCACGCTCATGTATTGCGTGAGAGTTGAAAAGGTTTGAGAACATAAAAAGTGTGAAACAATTGCTTGACTTGTCATCGGGGTTGTGCATGATTTAGATACTTTGTGTGGGGAAGATGGAGCATAGCCAGACCATATGATTTTGTAGGGATAACTTTCTAAGGCCATGTTATTTCGAAAGGACACAATTGCCTTGTTGGTGTGCTCGAAGTATTACTGTTTTTATGTCAATATTAGACTTTTGTTTTGAATCTTATGGATCTGAATATTCATGCCACAATAAAGACTATTACATGGATAAATATGTTAGGTAGCATTCCACATCAAATATTCTGTTTTTATCATTTACCTACTCCAGGACGAGCAGGAATTAAGCTTGGGGATGCTTGATACGTCTCCAACGTATCTATAATTTTTTATTGTTCCATGCTATTATATTATCTGTTTTGGATGTTTTATATGCATTAATATGCTATTTTATATTATTTTTGGGACTAACCTATTAATCTAGAGCCTAGTGCTAGTTTCTGTTTTTTCCATGTTTTTGAGTATTGCAGATAAGGAATATTAAACGGAGTCCAAACGGAATAAAATCTTCGGAATGATTGTTCTTGGACCAGAAGAAACCTGCCAGACTTGGAGATGAAGGCAGGAGACTTGCCGTGGCGTCACAAGCCACTAGGGCGCGCCCTCCTAGCTTGTGGCCCCACGGCAGCTCTCCTAACCCTATTCTTCGGCCTATAAATTCCCAAATATTCCCTGGATACTAAAAAGAGCCACGAAAATACTTTTCCGCCGCCGGAAGCCTCTGTTCCCGTGAGATCCCATCTTGGAGCCTTTTCCGGTAATCCGTCGGAGGGGGATTCGATCACGAAGGGCATCTACATCAACTCCATTGCCCCTCCGATGATGCGTGAGTAGTCCACCACAGACCTTTGGGTCCATAGCTAGTAGCTAGATGGCTTCTTCTCTCTCTTTGTTCTTCAATACCATGTTCTTCATGATCTTCATGGAGATCTATCCGATGTAATACTCTTTTGCGGTGTGTTTGTCGAGATCCGATGAATTGTGGGTTTATGATCAGCTTATCTATGAATATTATTTGAATCTTCTCTGAATTCTTATATGCATGATTTCATATCTTTGCAAGTCTCTTCGAGTTATTGGTTTGGTTTGGCCAACTAGATTGGTAATTCTTGCAATGGGAGAAGTGCTTAGTTTTGGGTTCAATCTTGCGGTGTCCTCACCCAGTGACAAAGTAGGGGTAGCGAGGCACGTATTGTATTGTTGCCATCGAGGATAAAAAGATGGGGTTTTCATCATATTGCTTGAGTTTATCCCTCTACATCATGTCATCTTACCTAATGCTACTCTGTTCTTCATGAACTTAATACTCTAGATGCAGGCAGGAGTCGGTCGATGTGTGGAGTAATAGTAGTAGATGCAGAATCGTTTCGGTCTACTTGACACGGACGTGATGCCTATATGCATAATCATTGCCTTGGATATCTTCATATTTATTCGCTTTTCTATCAATTGCTCGACAGTAATTTGTTCACCCACCGTATTATTTGCCATCATGAGAGAAGCCTCTAGTGAAACCTATGGCCCCCGGGTCTATTTTCCATATTATATTTTCAGATCTATAAACCAAAAATATCTTGCTGCAATCTTTTTACTTTTAGTTTACTTTTCGTTTTAGCAATCCTATCTATCTATCTCTATCAGATCTCATCCTTGCAAGTAACCGTGAAGGGATTGACAACCCCTTTATAGCGTTGGGTGCAAGTGTTTGATTATTTCTGCAGGTACATCTATTGGGGACTTGCTTGTATCTCCTACTGGATTGATACCTTGGTTCTCAACAACTGAGGGAAATACTTACCTACTTTGCCGCATCACCCTTTCCTCTTCAAGGGAAAACCAACGCATGCTCAAGAAGTAGCAGTGCCACCAACCGGGACCAATGCCACCCTTTAGTCCCGGTTGGTGCCACCAACCGGGACCAAAGGTCTCTGCTTCCCGCCCTTTGGGCTGCTGAAATTGACCTTTAGTCCCGGTTGGTGGCACCAACCGGGACGAAAGGGGGCCTTTCGTCCCGGTTGGAGCCACCAACCGGGACTAAAGGGTTGGGTATATAAGCACGGACGACGCCAAGCACATCGACGCTGATACGTCTCCAACGTATCTAGAATTTATGAAGTATTCATGCCATGTTTACAGTAATTCTATATGATTTTGGTATGATTTTATTAGAACAAACCCGGACTGACGCTGTTTTCAGCAGAACTACCATGGTGTCGTTTTTTGTGCAGAAATAAAAGTTCTCGGAATGGGCTGAAAATTTACGGTGATTTTTTATGGACCAAAAGAGACCCCCGAAGCATCAGGGCTGGGACAGGAAGTGACCAAGGAGGCCACAAGCCAGGAGGGCGCGCCCTACCCCTCGGGAGGGCGCTCCTGGCTTGTGGACTCCTCGAGCACCCCCTTGACGTGAGACTGACGCCAAAAATTCCTATAAATACCAAAACCCCCAGAAAGAAACCTAGATCAGGAGTTCCGCCGCCGCAAGCCTCTATAGCCACGAAAAACCAATCGGGAGCCCGTTCCGGCACCCTGCCGGAGGGGGAAACCATCACCGGAGGCCATCTTCATCATCCCGGCGGTCTCCATGACGAGGAGGGAGTAGTTCACCCTCGGGGCTGAGGGTATGTACCAGTAGCTATGTGAAATTCTCTCTCTCTCGTGTTCTTGAGATGACACAATCTTGATGTATCGCGAGCTTTATTGATATAGATAAATCATATGGAGTTTCCCCCTCTCTATCTTCTTGTGATGAATTGAGTTTTCCCTTTGAAGTTTACTTATCGGATTGAGTCTTTAAGGATTTGAGAACACTTGATGTATGTCTTGCGATGGGATATCCGTGGTGACAATGGGATGTTCTATTGATCCACTTGATGTATGTTTTGGTGATCAACTTGCGGGTTCCGTGACCTTGGGAATCTATGCATAGGGGTTGGCACATGTTTTCGTCTTGACTCTCCGGTAGAAACTTTGGGGCACTCTTTGAAGTTCTTTGTGTTGGATTGAACATGATGAATCTGAAATTGTGTGATGCATATCGTATAATCAAGCCCATGGGTACTTGTGGTGACATTGGAGTATCTAGGTGACATTAGGGTTTTGGTTGATGTGTATCTTAAGGTGTTATTTTAGTACGAACTCTAGGGCTGTTCGTGACACTTATAGGGATAGCTCATAAGATTGATCGGAAAAGATAACTTTGAGGTGGTTTCATACCCTACAATAATTTCTTCGTTTGTTCTCCGCTATTTGTGACTTTGGAGTGAACTCTTTGTCGCACGTGAGGGATTTACATATGATTCAACTATGTCAGTATTGTTGAGAGAACTTGCACTAGTGAAAGTATGAACCCTAGGCCTTGTTTTCAAGCATTGCAATACCGTTTTTCCTCACTTTTGTTACTTGCTACCTTGCTGTTTTTATATTTTCAGATTACAAAAACGTATATCTACCATCCATATTACACTTGTATCACCATCTCTTCGCCGAACTAGTGCACCTATACAATTTACCATTGTATTGGGTGTGTTGGGGACATACGAGACTCTTTGTTATTTGGTTGCAGGGTTGTTTGAGAGAGACCATCTTCATCCTACGCCTCCCACGGATTGATAAACCTTAGGTCATCCACTTGAGGGAAATTTACTACTGTCCTACAAAACTCTGCGCTTGGAGGCCCAACACGAGTCTACAAGAAGAAGGTTGCGTAGTAGACATCAAACTCTTTTCTGGCGCCGTTGCCGGGGAGGTGAGTGCTTGAAGGTATATCTTTAGATCTGGCAACTGAATCTTTTAGTTTCTTGTTTTTCACTAGTTTGGTTTTTAAAACAAAACTACAAAAAAATGGAGTTTAGGTTGCATCATTTGTTTCGTCTTTATATTGTCTTTCGTGAAAATAAGGATTCAGAAAATTGTGCTCAATTGGTAGAGGAAGAATTTATGAAAATACTTGATGAGAATTCCTTGAATGATGAGCATGATAGAAATATTGTTAGTATGAATTCTCTGAATATTCATAATGCTAATGATATGCAAAGCCACAAGCTTGGGGATGCTATGTTTGATGAATATGATATTTTTAGTCCCCCAAGTTTTGATGAGCAAAACTATTATGATGATGGCATGCCTCCTATCTATGATGATTATGATGATGACATGTATGCTATAAAGAGTGATAGTAACCATGAAACTTGTCATCATGATTTCAATATTCTAAGTGGTTATGTCAATCAAGTATCTCATGATAGTTATTTTGTTGAGTTTGCTCCCACTATTATGAATCAGAAGAAAATTGCTTATGTGGAGAGTGAAAAATTTCTATGCTTGTGGATCATGAAGATAATGCTTTATGTGCTGGTTATATTGTGAAATTCCTTCATGATGCTACTGATAACTATTATGAGGGAGGAACTTATGCTTGTAGGAATTGTAATAATATCAAGTTTCCTCTCTATGTGTTCAAAGTTTCGAAGTTATACTTGTTTTGCCTTCCTATGCTAGTTGATTCTTGCTCCCATAAATTGTTTGCTCACAAAATCCCTATGCATAGGAAGTGGGTTAGACTTAAAATGTGCTTGTCGTGGGATTCATGATGCTCTCTTTATGTTTCAATTCTTATCTTTTATGTGAGCATCATTGAAATCATCTTGCCTAACTAAAAGGCATTAAAGAAAAGCGCTTGTTGGGAGACAACCCAACACTTTTCCTTTCTGTTTTTGTATGTCCACATGATTAATATACTGTATAATCATGTTTTATAGCTTTTGTTTCAATAAAGTGGCAAGTAAAGCCTTTGGGATAGTGTGGATGATAGTTGACTTGATTCTGTGCAAAAACAGAAACTTTTGCTCTCAGTCCAGGAATTTTGTAAATTCACTGGAACATGCTTTTGATCTGATTTTTTTACACATGATTGATATACAAATTTCCTAGATTTTCCTAAGTTTTCCGAATTTTTAGAGACAGGGAAGTATGGTTACGCTACAGATCTTCACAGACTGTTCTGTTTTTGATAGATTCTGTTTTGCATGCATAGTTTGCTTGTTTTAGTATTCCCATAGCTTATATTCAGTGATATAAATTATGGAAATGATAGAATACAGTAGGTATCATGTGGGAACAATTATGAATCTTGTCTTGACAGTACCTAAGTGAATTATCTTTATTTATTATACTAACCCATCTCACGAAGTTCTGTTAAGTTTTGTGTGATTGAAGTTTTCAAGTTCTGGGTGAGACACCGATATGAGGAGAATAAGGAGTGACAAGAACCTAAGCTTGGGGATGCCCAAGGCACCCCCAAGGTAATATCCATGGAATACTCAAGCGCCTAAGCTTGGGGATGCCCCGGAAGGCATCCCCTCTTTCGTCTTCAACACTATCGGTATATCTTACTTGGAGCTATATTTTTATTCGTCACATAATATGAGTTTTGCTTGGAGCGTCATTTTATTTTCTTGTTATCTGTTAGGTGTCATTTATAATCTTTTTTTTCAATAAAAAGTTCCAAGAATTGCCTTTAGGATGCTTGCATTGCATGTTTGACGTGTGCTGTGTAAAAAACAGAAACTTTTGCTTTAGTGTTTGAATTTTCATATTTTACTGGAACGTGGAAAGTTTCTGAAATTTTTACACAGTATTTTCATATAAATTTTTTAGCATGTCCTAAATGTTCATAATTTTTTGAGTTACAGAAGTACACTGTTTTCATAGATTACTACAGACGGTTCTGTTTGGATAGATTGCTGTCATAGTTTTGTTATCTACTTATCCTATAGTTTCCATAGCCTATATTGGTAGATATAACTTGTGGAAACGATAGTAAATAGTAGATGATGTTTGTAAATTATTGTGCAACATGTCTTGGCAGTACATGAAGTGTTGATTTGTTCTTATGTGTACTAACCTATCTCACTTGTTCTTTTCGAGTTTTGTGTGGACGAAGTTTTTGAGAATATGTGAAACCATGATATGAGAGGATTGAACGAGATACAAAAGCTCAAGCTTGGGGATGCCCAAGGCACCCCAAGTAAATATTTCAAGAAGTCTCAAGCATCTAAGCTTGGGGATGCTACGCATCCCACCTCTCTTCACCAACAATTAACGGTTAGCCTATGTTGAGCCTAAATTTTTATTCGTTCACATGATGCGCGCTATTCTTGGAGTTCTATTTTTGTTTTGCTTGCTGTTTAATAAAATATTCAGATCTGAAAATCTTTATTGAGAGAGAGAGAGAAAGTCCTCACATAGCTACTTAATTGTTTGACTACTCATTGATCTTCACTTATATGTTTTGGAGTAGTTTTGTCATTTACTTTCGTGCTTCACTTATATCCTATGAGTAAATGGTTGAATGAATTGAATATCATAAATCTGAAATTACATATGCTTCATATACTTATCCCTTGGGGAGTAATGACTTCACACATAATAAGTATAGGTGGTAAAATTTATTGAAAGTTAGCAAACACCGCATTGGTCACTTGAACAATTCATGAAAGGATATTGAAGGAAGAGAGATTCCACATATAAATATACTATCTTGGACATCTTCTATGATTGTGAGCTCATTAATTATTTTCAAACTTAAGCAAATTAGCTGAAATTGGACATGGAAGACAACTTAATGAGTTATGTTTGAGTATATTTGTATAGAAGTTATATTGTTATGGATCCTCCAACATGTGGTGCTTGCTTCCACCTCATACTAGCCAAAACTTCCGCACCAAGTAGAAATACTACTTGTGCGTCCAAACACCCTTAAACCAGTTTTGCCATGAGAGTCCACCATACCTACCTATATGCAGTATTTACCTGCCGTTCCAAGTAAATTTGCATGTGCCAAACTCTAAACCTTCAAATAATATTCTGTTTTGTATGCCCGAATCGCTCATTTAGTGACTAGGGGCTGTCAGTATCTTCCATGCTAGGTGTGTTATTCTCACGATATGTGTTGATTCACTATCATTCACGAGAAAGTGGCTGGTATTCGGGATGCCCAGTTCCATGCTCAAAAATCAAATCAAAATATAATGAAACAAAATTCCCCCAAGGTTGTTGTTTGTATGGACAGTACCCGTGGATTCGGCTCGCCGTGGAGTGTGATTGATTGGTGGAGGGGGAGTAAAAACTTTACCATTCTGTTTGGGAACCGCCTATAATGTATCTATAATGGAAGATACCGAGATCTCTCGGTTGTTATATTGACAATGAAAGCATACCGCTCAAAATTATTATTCATCTCTGTTTTAAAAGCTCGAGCTCGGGCACCTCTGCAAATCAATGCTGCCCTCTGCGAAGGGCCTATCTTTTACTTTCTAGTACTTACCTTTATGCAAGAGTCATGGTGATCTTCACCACTTCCTATATTTCGCCTTTTTCTCTTGGCAAGTGTCATGTGTTGGGGAATGATCTAGACATATATATCCAGACAAATATATTTGATCATGAATTATTATTGTTGACAATTATCTATATGATAAATAAGTTGGGAGGCGAAACATTAAGCCCCTATCTTTCTCTATGTTTGATGGATCCTATTTGTTCTAAAAATATGCTTTGAGTGTCAATAATCATGGAAGACTATATGATAGTTGAGTATGTGGAATTTGCTAAATCAAAGCTCTTACATAGACCCTTCCTGAAAATAAGATGAATTGCAATTGTTCGATGACTAGGAATATGGTTTGTTAGTTTTCAAGAAACTTTCTGGTCTATACTTTAACATGTGAATAGCTTGTTACTTGATTACGAGAAGTTTTATGAGATGAGCTACTGTTTATGGTTTATATTGATGCTAGAAAAAGTAATTGGAATTATCATTGATCAAATTTGTGCACTTGCTAGCATTCACACTTCATAAATTATTTCTTTTATCATTTACCTACTCGAGGACGAGCAGGAATTAAGCTTGGGGATGCTGATACGTCTCCAACGTATCTATAATTTATGAAGTATTCATGCCATGTTTACAATAATTCTATATGATTTTGGTATGATTTTATTAGAACTAACCCGGACTGACGCTGTTTTCAGCAGAACTACCATGGTGTCGTTTTTTGTGCAGAAATAAAAGTTCTCGGAATGGGCTGAAAATTTACGGTGATTTTTTATGGCCCAAAAGAGACCCCCGAAGCACCGGAGCTGGGCCAGGAAGTGACCGAGGAGGCCACAAGCCAGGAGGGCGCGCCCTACCCCCCTGGGAGGGCGCTCCTAGCTTGTGGACTCCTTGAGCACCCCCTTGACGTGAGACCGACGCCAAAAATTCCTATAAATACCAAAACCCCCAGAAAGAAACCTAGATCGGTAGTTCCGCCGCCGCAAGCCTCTGTAGCCACGAAAAACCAATCGGGAGCCCGTTCCGGCACCCTGCCGGAGGGGGAAACCATCACTGGAGGCCATCTTCATCATCCCGGCGGTTTCCATGACGAGGAGGGAGTAGTTCACCCTCGGGGCTGAGGGTATGTACCAGTAGCTATGCGTTTGATCTCTCTCTCTCTCGTGTTCTTGAGATGACACGATCTTGATGTATCGCGAGCTTTATTGATATAGATGAATCATATGGAGTTTTCCCCTCTCTATCTTCTTGTGATGAATTGAGTTTTCCCTTTGAAGTTTACTTATCGGATTGAGTCTTTAAGGATTTGATAACACTTGATGTATGTCTTGCGATGGGATATCCGTGGTGACAACGGGATGTTCTATTGATCCACTTGATGTATGTTTTGGTGATCAACTTGCGGGTTCCGTGACCTTGGGAATCTATGCATAGGGGTTGGCACATGTTTTCGTCTTGACTCTCCGGTAGAAACTTTGGGGCACTCTTTGAAGTTCTTTGTGTTGGATTGAACATGATGAATCTGAAATTGTGTGATGCATATCGTATAATCAAGCCCATGGGTACTTGTGGTGACATTGGAGTATCTAGGTGACATTAGGGTTTTGGTTGATGTGTATCTTAAGGTGTTATTTTAGAACCAACTCTAGGGCTGTTCGTGACACTTATAGGGATAGCTCATAAGATTGACCGGAAAAGATAACTTTGAGGTGGTTTCGTACCCTACAATAATTTCTTCGTTTGTTCTCCGCTATTTGTGACTTTGGAGTGAACTCTTTGTCGCGCGTGAGGGATTTACATATGATTCAACTATGTCAGTATTGTTGAGAGAACTTGCACTAGTGAAAGTATGAACCCTAGGCCTTGTTTTCAAGCATTGCAATACCGTTTTTGCTCACTTTTGTTACTTTCTACCTTGCTGTTTTTATATTTTCAGATTACAAAAAGCTATATCTACCATCCATATTACACTTGTATCACCATCTCTTCGCCGAACTAGTGCACCTATACAATTTACCATTGTATTAGGTGTGTTGGGGACACAAGAGTCTCTTTGTTATTTGGTTGCAGGGTTGTTTGAGAGAGACCATCTTCATCCTACGCCTCCCACGGATTGATAAACCTTAGGTCATCCACTTGAGGGAAATTTGCTACTGTCCTACAAAACTCTGCGCTTGGAGGCCCAACACGAGTCTACAAGAAGAAGGTTGCGTAGTAGACATCAGACGCTGCCAGGCTGCCCTCGCCGCCCTCTGCCCCGTCGACGCCGTCAGGCTGCTCCACCTCGCCGTCGAAGCCCTCGCCGACGCCCTCGACGCCGCCCCTGCCCCGACGCCGCCCCTGCCCCGACGACCTCGACGCCGCCCCTGCCCTGCGCTGCTGCCGCCCCGACCCGACACCGTCGCCGCTCGTCGCCGTCGCCGCCCCGACCCGACGCCGTCGCCGCTCCTCGCCGGTCTCCTCCGTCGCTCCATCGCCGTCGCCGCTCCTCGCCGGTAAGGCTCCTCCCTCCTCTCTGTCCCCGTCGGCCCCGCGCGTGCACCTCCGCCGCTCGCCCCCGCCCACCGCGCGGAGCACCGCCACCGGCCCCGCCTCCGCCCACCGTAGCACCGCCGCTGGCCCCGCGCGCGTCTCCGGCGAGCCCGCAGCGCCACCCGCGCCCGACGATTTTTGTTGATTTAGTTGATTTAGTTGTTTAGTTAATTTTAGTTGTTTTAGTTGATTTAGTTAATTTAGTTGTTTTAGTTGTTTTTATTGTTTAGTTGGTTTTAGTTGTTTTTACTGTTTAGATGTTTAGTTGTTTTATCGTCGGTCGTCGGTGACGCGATATCGAGGAGTCCCCGACGATTGTCGGTGAGGGAGAGTACCCCCCGACGATCGTCGGTGAGGGAGAGTCCCCGACGATATCGAGGAGTCCCCGACGATCGTTGGTGACGCGATATGATGTTTAATTAGATGTTTAAATGTTTAGTTGCATAGCGTAGCCGTTGAGTCGACGATGCCCGGCCAGCATCCTCGTCGTCGACTCGGTGGCAACCACCTGCTTGAGAGGCGCCATGTCCGGGACTGGGCTCCGCCGGGCTGTCACTGGGAGGTGCTGCCTTCCGGGGCGCCCAGCTTGGTGAGGAATCAGGGTCCCGTCGTCGACCCGGAGGTTCTTTGGTGGCGATCGCGTGGACCACTGTCGGTGCAGAGGGAGCCGGCCCTCGCGGAGGTGGTACGTCGCCGTGTCGGGGAGGAGGACGAGCACGTCCGACACTACATGGCTGCGTTGGACGCCAGGTTCTCCAATACCTGGCAGGTTCTTCAGGGATCTCACCCGAGCTATGATCCTGTCATAATTCCTTCTCTTTGGGTGTCCACCGCCTGCGCCGCGAGACGTCAACTATATCTATATTAGTGATATTATATAATAATATTCGAGATGTATTAATGATAATATTCGATGATGTATTAGCGATACTATTCGATGATGTATTAGTGATATTATATGATCGTATTGTTGCATTGCCTTGTATTGATTTGCATATCTCATGTTTGTATATTGCCATGTTGTAATATTTGCAGAAACTATGGATCACAGAGACTTAGAAAAAGAACAGTTGTTGGGGGATATAATCCTCGCCGGAGGTGATCCCTTGTCGTATCTCAACGACACCGATGGTCAGGAAGGAGAGGATGACGGCTCCGGTGATCCAACAATGGAGGAGGAAGGAGATCATGACGGCTCCGGTGACCGAATGGCGGAGGAAGGAGATCATGATCACGGCTCCGGTGACCGAACGGAGGAGGGAGCCTCAACTGTTGCAAAGTCCGACGAGGTAAGGAGACGAGGCCCGAAGAAAAGGTTGCGCCCGGATGAAAGGTTCACGATCACAGAAGTCGCGAAAGATGGCCAACCGATTGCTCCCAAGCGGACCAAGGACGCATTTGTACATCAGTGTGGAGTTGTTGTTAGGGACTATGTCTCGATCAACACCCAGCAATGGAATAAGAATAATAAGGACCCTGAAGTTTCTTATGTCCATGATAAACTGAAAGATGATCTTCGGACCGAGCTGATGACAAATTTCAGCCTACCGCGAGAGGAGGATCCGAATAACCCAGTTATAGAGCGAAAGGTCAAGGCGTTTGCTCTTAAGAAGATGGCAGAACTATTCAGGAACTGGAAGAAAGAGTTGAACACAAAGTTTGTCGAGAAAGAGGAGACTCTGAAATTCATCGGTCGATATGAGAAGATAAGAGATCAATGGCCCAAATTTGTGGCCTACAAGAAATCGGAGAAGGGTAAGAAATGGTCACTGGCAAACAAGAAAAATGCTGCAAAGAAGAAGTATCACCATCACACGGGGTTAGGTGGCTACTACAAAGCCCGACAGTTGTGGGACAAAGCTGAGCAAGACCTGCTTGCTAAGAATGTCCAACCAGCGACATTGCACTGGCCAGATCGTTCAAGGACTTGGTTCTTCGGGGTTGGGGGAACTTTGGACCCAGAAACAGGGGAGTGTGTTTGGACGGACGAGCAACTTGCAATACCCTTCCGGAAGCTTCAGGCAGCAATCAAGGCAGTGCAGGAAGGGACGTTCATTCCCGACAGAGAGAAGGACGAATTGACAGAGGCCCACGGGAATCCTGAACACCCTGGACGAACACGAGGCACATCAGGCTCCGTTCCGTGGGTGCATGGGTTTCCCACAGCGGTGGTTATAGAAGCCAAGAGAGAAAGAGGAAACAGGAAGCAAGCGAAATGCAGAAGCTTAGTGCAAGATTAGCAAAACTAGAGGAACTTGAGAGCCAGCGAGCTACCGGCCAACCATCTGAGCGGCACGAAGATCCTTCCTTCGACGCTGCCCCAGAAGCTACCCCACCATCTCAGCGGAGAAGCAGCGTGGCTTCCACGGAGCTCGTTCAGCCTGATTTCACGGCTCCTCACTACCCCGTGGATAGTATCACGGAGGCTAAACATTGCGAGCTAATGACGAAATGCCAGGACCTGACCTTCAAGGCGGCGGCCGGCTCTGTTGTACCTCCTCGAGCTGAGGGAACTTTCCATTGCCGTCCGATTCCACATGGCTATGCTGTTGTGACGGTGGATGAAATAATGGATGGATTTGAGGGGCTGGAGCTTGACAACCCTACAGGTGAAGAGGATATTATTCTTCTGGAAAATGCTTTGAGGAGTACCTGTCTATGGAGAAAGGAGTACATCAAGCTTCCAAACTGGACGCCTCAGCAGACTCAGCCTCCTCCGGCGCGTCAGGGCACTCCGCCTCCTCCTCCTCCTCCGGCGCGTCAGGGCACTCCGCCTCCTCCTTCTCCTCCTCCGGTGCGTCAGGGCACTCCGCCTCCTCCTTCGCCTCCTCCGGCGCGTCAGGGCACTCCGCCTCCTCCTCCTCCTCCTCCGGCGCGTCAGGGCACTCCGCCTCCTCCGGCGCGTCAGCAACGACGGAAGAGAGTCGACGCCGCCGCTCCGGCGGCTAGCAGTACAATAGGCGGGAAGAAATACAAATTTTGTCCAATCCTCAAGCCTCTTCTAAAGTTACCATATGAGAGGACTGACAAGGAACGCGCTGAAATCAGTGCAGCCGAAGTGAAGGCCCATTTTGCACGGAAACATCCACCTCCGAAGGAAACGGTAGATTCGGTGAAAGCGAAGCGCACTCTGCATGCCCTGAAGCGACCACCACCGCCTCGGCTATCCAACTATGACCGCATAATTACAAAGACACATGATGAAGCGCTGCGGTCGGGAAGTACTTCTAGTGCTGCAAGAGACAAAAAACGAAGAAGTGGGAAAACAATTCCCCAGCTCGGCGAACAGGAGAAGCAATCGTGCCCCCCGCTCAAGGTGTCTAGCGATATCGCTAATCATCCGGTGCTACTGCCCGGTACCACTCTTGGTGATTACGTGGGCGATGATGTACAGTTTGAAACGGCTGAGGTAGTAGCAGCGGAGGACTTTAGATATGAGCACGGGAAGCCTCTCGTCAAACCTGATCATCCTCATCTAACAACGATGATGCAAAAATTGCATGAGTGGTACATGGAAACCTGCAGGAAGTCTGGGACCGACAGTTTGATGAGTGGAATTAAAAAAGAGCACGACTTCATTGGAGTCGACCTGATGCCTGTTGAATTTGTGGAGTTATTTCAGTTATACAATCAAGAGGCCCTCGACAAACAACTCATGACTTGCTACTGTCTGTAAGTATTACTTCTATAATTAAGTCTCTAGCTCAGCTCGTTCATTGCATGTATATATAATTATCCTCACTATATTATGCAGATTGAAGATGGTCGAATGCAAAAAAGAACAAATCTATGACATTGGGTTCATTAGCCCAAATATCGTAAATGAATGGTCGGTACAAAAGAGAGCCAAAGTTACCGAGGACAACTTGCTAGAAGCGTTCCTTAGACATCAAAACAAAAGGGAAATACTCTTTCCTTACAACTTCAAGTGAGTGTTACTGTCTTGTGCATATTCGGTTTCGCTTACTCAAGGTTAAGTAATGTAATTGATGAGTTATGCATGCGCAGGTTCCACTTAGTCTGCTATCCATTAAGCTTGATGGGGCATTAGTAACTGTCTTAGACTCGAGACGTAAAGATCTCGAGAAGTAAGTTCAATCAATACCGGGACCATATCGGCAACTTTCGTTCATTTCCTGATATCAAGTAATCATTTTCTTTGCCTGCCAGGGTTTGGAAAAAGTTCACCGGAATGGTTCCCAGTCTAAACAATGAGCTGCGATTTACACACCCTAAAGTAAGTAGTACCAGCTAGTTTCGCGCATCTCTCATTGATTCTAGTTTCATCAATACCATTATCATGCTTGCTTATCAATTTGATTGAACTCTATTCTCGTAAAGTGCTTGTACCAGGCACCTGAGAATCATTTATGTGGATACTACGTATGCGAGTTCATTCGCCACTCGACCTCTGAGTGGGGCTTCTCTGAGAAACAATTTGAAGTACGTAAACAATATTCACAATTTTATTTTATATATTACCATCAATTGTGTTGAGTTTCATTCATATATATGTATTGACCCCCTTCTTTAAATTAGATCTGGCAGATGCGGGATGAACTCCTACCACATGATCGCATACGAGCAATTCAAGAGGAATTGGCGGGATTCTTTCTTGACCACGTCATACCTGAACACGGAGAATACCATGTGGAATTGCAATGGTCTTAGGTAGATGATGTTAGGGATTGTAAGAGATGTTATATTATACATATGTAGTAGCGTCGGATAGATATACGAAAACTTGTTGTTCGACCAAGCACAGAGAAAGTGATGTCACTTCTCTCTATATATGTTCATGACGATCTTGTGTAATTAATGGTTTCCTTCATTTGCTTACTAGCTAGCGTCGACTTCTCTCTATAAGCTAGCTAACACAATATGAAACCCCTAAATTAACCCTCCAAAACCCCAACCCCCCCCCCCCCCTTCCAAAAAAAAAACCCCAGCGCCTGCGAGCTGCTGACGCGTGGCTGCCTTTTGGTCCCGGTTGGTGTTACCAACCGGGACTAAAGGTCCTCCTGCCTGGGCGCCCCGCATCGGCCACGTGGAGCCCCTTTGGTCCCGGTTCGTAAGCAAACCGGAACTAAAGGTTTTGGGTATTAGTCCCGTTTGTTTTGTCCCGGTTCGAGAACCGGGACTAAAGGCCCTCTGGAACCGGGACTAGTACCCTGTTCTCTACTAGTGCCTTTTCCCCGCTGTAATCTCTACTTAAACATGGTTCTCAACTCCATATACTATTTCCCAATGATATATGGCTATCCTATGATGTTTGAGTAGATCCGCTTTGTCCTATGGGCTAATTGATGATCGTGGTTGGTATGATTGTATATTTTATTATGGTGCTGTCCTACGGTGCCCTCCATCTCGCGCAAACGTGAGGGATCTCCGCTGTAGGGTGTTGCAATGTGTTCATGATTTGCCTATGGTGGGTTGCTTGAGTGACAGAAGCATAAACCCGAGTAGGTGGGTTGTTGCATATGGGAGTAAAGAGGACTTGATACTTGATGCTATGGTTGGGTTTTACCTTAATGATCTTTAGTAGTTGCGGATGCTTGCTAGAGTTCCAATCATAAGTGCATATGATCCAAGTAGAGAAAGTATGTTAACTCATGCCTCTCCCTCATGTAAAATTGCAAGAATGATTACCGGTCTAGTTATCAATTGCCTAGGAACAAATAACCTTCTTGTTTGACAAAAGCTCTCTACTAAACAACTAACTTTTATTATCTTGCAATTTACTCGTGGTTTTATTCCCGCTAAGTACTTCTAGTTTTATTCGTGCAAACTACCCTATCACCTACAAAGTAGTTTCATACTTGTTCTAGGTAAAGGAAGCATTAGCGTGTGTAGAGTTGTATCGGTGGTCGATAGAACTTGAGGGAATATTTGTTCTAAGTTTAGCTCCCCGTTGGGTTCGACACTCTTACTCATCGAAAAAGGCAACAAACGATCCCCTACACTTGTGGGTTATCAGCCAGCTGCGTCGTGGCCCGGCCACTGCCATTCGTCATGGGTGTTCATGGAGTCCTCCATGACACTCCTGATGACCTCGGCCTCCTCCTTGTCGGTAATGGGAGGTGGTGGCGGCTGGAAGGGGGAGGGGGACGACGTCAGAGTGTGCCCGCGCACACGCGTGCCCCCGCGCATCTGGGACGGACTGGGAGCGCACGCGCTACGGGCAGGACGTGGCCCACGCGGGCTCGAAGGACGGCCCGCAAAGAAGGATAGCCACCAGAGATCATGCTCATCGCGGTGCCACATATCCCACAACGGCGAATCCACCGCGTACCTTGGGTAGTAGATGAGATCCGGCGGCAGGCGACGGCGGCGTCGATTGATCTCCTCACGGCGGGCGTGGCCGCTCGTCGGGATTGGAGGAATGGGCACCCTATCCGCCGACAGGTGCCAGTTGTTTGGGAGGTGAACATCTGTCCACGTCAGCGGTGTTGTCGTCACCCAATACCGCGGCACACATGCGCATCGATGTAGGGCCTGATGCGCGCACGTGCCCCTGGAGGCGATATGGAAAATGCTGGAAGGGGGAGACGAGGGGCTTCGGAGGCCGGAGGAGGATCCGACCTCGTGGTCGTGCTTCCCCTTTACGAACCAAGGCCACTTCCTCATGGCCGCCCGCAAGAGGATGAGGAGGAACAACGGCTAGGGTTTGCTTGTGTCGGGGCTCGAGGAGACAGAATGGGGACGAAGTGGAAAGTGGGAAGTGTGGACTGCCGGTCCAAATTTAAAAGGACGACAGCCGTTTGGCTGGAAGACTAGCAGGAGGGGCCGCCCACGCGTCCATAGTTTATTTGGGCGATGGGAGGTAGGTGGCCGTCGACCACGTGGTCCCAACGCGGACGAGAAGATTAGGCGCGTGTCTGTTCGATGTTCGTCTCGGCGCAAACCAGGAGCAAGTTTGCTCCAGAAATGCGGCGGCCCAGACGTGAAACGGACAAAATATACGGATGCGGCCGCGCTAGAGTCATGGCATGTACCCATTAAAGCCCAAACGAACACACCCGGAGGTTTCGCGCCGCGTCCGACTGGAGAGAAGTCGGTTGATCGGGTTCGGGTTCGGATAGGAGGGAGAAAAGGGCTCGATGTTCCTTGCGCATTGCATCAAACACGCGTGACAACACACCCACGACCAGCTAGCGAGCAGTAAGTACAGTACTAGCACCAAGGTACGACGAGAAGCATTCGTATTCCGAGCAGGCGGCTAGGGTTTTTGCCTACCACCGAGGGCGCCGTTGATCTACCTCGTCTCCTGTGGCCTTAGGGCCATGGGATCATGGTGGATCCCGGTCCTTGACGGTGGGAGGGCTCCGTTTTTATGCGTTTCTTTGTGTTTAGTTAGGGTTAGTGTCCTATTCAGAAAGACGAGACGGCGGCACCTCTCTAAAGATGGAATAATGGTCTCCCCGCCTAGCCCTCGTCCTGGTGGTGCATTTAGCATCGTTGGCGGGTACGTGGAGTGATACTCATGATGTGCGTTGGGTTTTCTATGAAGAGGAACGGGTAATCGCAGCCCAAAGTGGGTAAGTATTTCCCTCAGTTATGAAACGAAAGTTTATCGAACTAATAGGAATACCAATCCTCAACCGTCTTCAGCGGTTGCACACAAAGAGACAAACAACTTGCACCCAATACCGGCAAGAGGGTTGTCAATCCCCTTGATCTTGTTATTTGCAAGCAAATGAGTTGTGTAGATAATTGTAGATAATAGTAAGTGCAAAATAAAATAAAAGGTAATAAATAACAACAAGGTAATGATAGCGTTTGTGAATTTATAAGTTAATAGACCCGGGGGCCATAGAGTTTTCTTGTGGCATCTCTCATAAGCAAAGCATACGGTGGGTAGGCAAATTACTGTTGTGCAATTGATAGAAAAGCGAATAATTATGCGATGTTCACGGCAATTATCACGTGTATATAGGCATCACGTCCATAAGAAAATAGGCTGACTCCTGCCTGCACCTACTACTATTACTCCACTTCAAGAGTGCTTCTATGGTTGCCTCTCTACGTATTAAGTTCATGACAAACGGAGTAATGCTTGGAGAACGATGACATGATGTAGACAAAGTAAACTCAACTAATATGAATAAACCCCATCGTTTTATCCTTCGTAGCAACAATACAAAGACACAACTTGTCCCCTTCTGTCACTGGGATATAGAAACTCATCAGGTTGGACCTACTACAACGCACCACTCCCACTGAAGAAATATGAATCTAGTTAGCCAAACTATCTCAATAGATTGGAGAGCATTACGAAGCTATGATGATCATGCAAATAAGAATCATAGTAATCAGGTTTGACTCAAATACTTTTCATGAATAATCTGAACATAAACTCACAATTCCTCGGATCCCAACAAACACACCATACAAAGGGATTACATCAGATAGATCAAGGCAAAGATTCGATGAATATTGTATTGAAGATCAAGAGAGAGAGAGATTGCCATCTAGGTACTACCTACGGATCCGTAGGTCTGTGGTGAACTACTCACACATCATGGTGAGGGCAGCAAGGTTGATGAAGAGGCCCTCCATGAACGATCTCCCCTCCGGCATGGTGCGGGAACGAAGGTGTAGATGGCCTCCCGTCGGAACAGAGACTTGCGGCGGCGGAAAAAGTGTTTCGGGAGCGCTTCTGGTGTTTTTAGGGTAGATGTGAATTTATAGGCCAGAGAACGACGTCGGGAGGGGCTCCAGGGGGCCACAACATATCTGGTCGCACCCCCTGGGGGCGCGGCCAGATGGCTTGTGGGCCCTTGGTGCATCTCCTGGCCCTCCTCCGAAGCTTCTAGGTCTTGTATTTGTCCAGAAAAAATCACCAAAAGATTTCATGACAATTGGACTCCGTTTGGTATTGTAACTCTGAAAAGGCAAAAACACGCAGAAAACAGGAACTGGCACTGGGCACTGGGTCAATAGGTTAGTGCTCAAAAATATTATAAATTCGTAAACAAATACCCAAAAGGTATCATAGAATGATAATATATCAGCATGGAACAATAAAAAATTATAGATACGTTGGAGACATTACGTTTCAGCATCCCCAAGCTTAATTCATGCTCGTCCTCGAGTAGGTAAATGATAAAAACAAATATTTTGATGTGACATGCTACCCATTATGTAATCTTTGGTATGTATGCTCATTGAGAAATGATGAATTAACAAATAGCAACATAGTAATATTTATAAGTATAAGAAACAAAATCATTAATTTTTTAAAGCATACTATCCTAAAAGAATGTTTCACCCCTATTCATCTTATTATATTAGCAAGGCATGACTCCATCTTCACCACATAGATACAAATGTTAATCACCACGGTTTCCAAGTCAGGCAATTGGATCGTACTTTTTCAATATGCATCAACTTTTTATTCTTCACACAATACATGAGCGTGAACCTTTGGACATAGCATATAGGTGGATTAGAATATGGTGGTAGGTATCAAAGGGGTAAAAAGTGGAGAAGATAGTCTCGCGTCAACTAGGCGTACCAATGATCTATGGAGATGCTCATCGATAGATATCAATGCGAGGAGTAGGGATTGCCATGCAAATGATGCACTAGAGATATAAGTGTATGAAATCTCAACTGAAGCTAAGTGGGGTTAGCATCCAACTTGCTTGCTCATGAAGACCTCGGGCATTTGAGGAAGCCCGTTATAGGAATATACAAGCCAAGTTTATTATATGAAAAGGTAATTCCCACTAGCATATGGAAGTGTCAACATAGGAGACTCTCTATATGAAGAACATGGTGCCACTTTGAGGCACAAGTGTGGTAAAGGATAGTAACAAAGTCCCTACTCTCTTTTATCTCATTTTTTATGGTGGGTTTTTCTCTTTTTTCTTTCTTTTTTTCTTTTTGCCTCCCCCATTTTCTCTTTTTTATATGGTGGGCTCATTTGGCCTCCCCCATTTTTATTTCATTTTTCGTCCGGAGTCTCATCCCGACTTGTGGGGGAATTATAGTCTCCATCATCCTTTCCTCACTGGGACAATGCTTTAATAATGATGGTCATCACACTATTTTTTACTTACAACTCAACATGAAGAACTGATAGGAAGATATGACTCTGAATGAATGCCTCTGGCAGTGTACCAGGATGTACAATGATCTAGCGTGACATGTATCAAAAATATGAAGAACGGTGGCTTTGCCACAAATACTATGTCAGCTCTATGTGATCATGCAAAGCATTATGATGATGAACAAACTAGTCATGTGAAGTGACGATGGAATTTGCATGGCAATATATCTCGGAATGGCTATGGAAATGCCATGATAGGTAGGTATGGTGGCTGTTTTGAGGAAGATATAATGAGGCTTATGTGCAACAGAGAGTATCATGTCACGGGGTTTGGATGCACCGGCGAATATTTGCACCGATCCTCGAGGTGAGAATGGGCTATGCACCGTACCGAAGAGGCTAGCAAATATGAGAAGGTGAAGATGCGTATGTCCATGGTGTCACATTAGTAATAAAGAACTCACATACTTATTGCAAAGTTTTATTATTTTTATCACAAATCAAAGTACTCCTCGCATGCCCCGAGGGAGGAGGTTGGTAGGAGTTAACCATCGCGCGCCCCCGACTCAAAATAACACTAGGATTTCAACGAGGAATATAAATGCTCACACATCATCACCATGCCTCTTTAATTTTTAGATGAATAACAAGTTAACACCTCTTAATCTCGAAACTTCTACAAATCAACAACTTTGGACTCACACCTTTTTCATACTACTACATCAATGTCATTAACCCACAACTTCTCTATATGTGCTACACGATGGTTTTGATTATCATTCATTGAATACCTAATATTCTTGGACTAGTCTTATGACCCATGCAAATTACCGTCACTATTACTCAGCTCTCAAACAAATATAAGTGAAGAACGAGAGCAAATTATTTCTATAAAATCTACATGCCACCGTGCTCAAAAAGATATAAATGAAGTACTAGAGCAACTGCCTAGCTCAAAAGATATAAGTGAAGCACCTAGAGTATTCTAGCAAATTATCATGAAGGTGCGTCTCTCTCAAATAGGTGTGTCCAGAAAATGATGATTGTGACAAACTGAAAGTAAAAGCAAACAAAATCAAATGACGCCCCAAGCAAAACACATATCATGTGATGAATAAGAATATAGCTCCAAGTGACATACCGATGGATTGGGACGAAAGAGGGGATGCCTTCTGCGGCATCCCCAAGCTTAGATGCTCGAGTCTCCTTAGAATTATACTTGAGGTGGCTTGGGCATACCCAAGCTTGGGCTCTTGCTACTCCTTATTCCGTACTCCATCGTGATCACACCCAAAACTTGAAAACTTCAATCACACAAAACTCAACAATACTTCTTGAGATCCGTTAGTATAAGAAACATATTAAATACTTGAGGTACTGTGATAAATTGATTCAAATTCATTTTTGCATAATAGGTACTGTATTATAACTTCCCCATGGCTTACACCCCCCGATATAGTACATGCATAATCAAAACAAGCAAACTATGCAAGCAAAACAGAATCTGTTTAAAACAGAACAGTATGTAGCAATCTATAAAGAGAACATACTTATGTAACTCTAAAAAAACTGAAAAATTAGGACGTCGTAAATAATTTATATATAAATAATGTGTTAAATTTTCAGATCATTATCACGCTCCAGTAAAAAATGAAAATTCCTGCACTGGAGTCAAAGTTTCTGTTTCAGATTCAGCATCGTTTCTACTCATCTTGTGAGTCATCCCAAAGGCTTTACTTGGCACAAACACTAATTAAAACATAAAAACACAATAATTACAGAGGCAGCAATCATGTTATCACAATAAAACAGAAAGTAAAAACAAAAATAAAGATACATATTGGGTTGCCTCCCAACAAGCGCTATTGTCTTATGCCCCTAGCTAGCCATAATGCATAGTTTCAAGTGTTGTCATCTTTGACACTCAACCCGTAGGTAGACCTCATGATTGATTCATAAGGTGGTTTAATTCTCCTCCTAGGGAAGTGTTCCATCCCTTTCTTTAATGGGAATTGGAATCTTATGTTTCCCTCTTTCATATAAATAATTGCACCTATAGTTCGTAAAAATGGCCTTCCAAGTATTATGGGACGAGAAGGATTGCAATCAATATCAAGCACAATGAAATCTACAGGAACATATATTTTTATGCAATAATAAGCACATCATTAATTCTACCTAAATGTTTCTTGATGGTAGAATCCGCAAGATGCAAGTTTAGGGAACACTCTTCAATATTAGTGAGACCAAGCACATCACATAAAGTTTTTGGTATGGTTGAAACACTAGCACCAAGGTCACACAAAGCATTGCATTCATATTTATTTATCTTTATTTTTATAGTAGGTTCCCACTCATCATGCCATTTTCTAGGAATAGAAATTTCAAGCTCGAGTTTCTCATCATAAGCTTTTATCATAGCTTCTACTATATGTTCGGTAAAAGCTTTGTTTTGTTCATAAGCATTGGGTGAGCTCATAATGGATTGCAGCAAGGAAATACATTCTACTAAAGAGCATCTATCATAATTAAATTCCTTGTAATCCAAGATAGTGGGCAAATAACTAGTTAAAGTTTTGACCTCTCCAAACCGACTTTTTTCAGTTTTAGCATTAGAATTATCACCCTCCAAGCAAACGGGACGCTCCTTAACTAAAGTTGACTCATCTCCAGTCCCTTTATCATTTATATTCATATATGTAAACAAAGATTCAATAGGAGAAACGCCAATCATTTTAAGATCTTCATCATGATTCCGGTAAAAACCGGGTGGAAGAGCCTTCACTACTAGAAAAAAGGCTATTAGTGGCGCACCACATATTGCTATTAATGGCGCACTATGGGTCCACCACTATTAACACGCCATTAGTAATTGTTAGTAATGGCGCACCTTTGATGCGCCATTGGTAATCCAAATACCAGTGGCGCACCACATGGTGCGCCACTACTAACCCTTAGGTGCTCCACTGGTATTCCCTCCAGGTGCGCCACTAATAGCCTTATAGGTGCGCCACTAGTAATAAAGGAAGGTGCGCCACTAATAAGGGCTGAAATGCGCCACTAATAATATATTTGGAAAACAAAAAAAAATCCAAATTTACAGAAAACAACCTATAAGGAAAAATAATTTAAAAACAAAAAATGAAATAGAATCATAATTTTTATTATAGTAAGAATATTACAATGTCTTTACAAGTATCCAATAAAAGGAAAATTGCAAGGAAATAAAAGAAAATCCTAAAACTAATCTTCTAGTAATCGTTTCTTCTTTTTCTTCACTTTATCCCTGCAAAATGTAACAAAATAAACAGAAAGACAAACAAACTATTTATAACATGTCAATACTGTCATTTTTTTTATGCAGAACTAGATATGAGCTTATATTTCCAGAATTACATGGTGTGAATATTGTATGAGTAAGATTACATGGTGTCAATACTGTCATTTTTTATGCAGAACTAGAACTGTTACAACCCACATCTACACCTACAGGAAGACTTAGTGGTGCTACTGTTAAGAGAAATTCTTTAAGCCTCTGAACATTTTGCATGTCTTTGAACAACCGACTAATCATATGCCTGGGAGAACATTCTTAAATTCTAAACACACTGTAGAATCTCCTGATGATACAACCTTTATCTCACTGTCATTTACAATGACATAATGATGGAGGAAATTTTGCACCGGCCACCATCTCCATCTAATTAATAATAGAACAATGATGATGATCAAGAATTCAAAGAGATCAGATGTTATCTGGACTGAATGCTATAACTATGTGATTAACAAATGCCCTCAACCCCGAATATTATGCCAAAAAAACCATTTCATGTTGTGCACAACTTACAGTTGTTACCTAGGGATTATACTGAACTTGGTTCCTATTCCTACATCATGGAGCATGGTCATGAATGTATCTTGTTTATAAATTGATCACCAATCACAGATTAAAAACCGCTCCTTGAATATAAGCATCATTTTCTCTGTAATTTTTCAATTAGACAAAACATGCAGTCTCATTCGGACTTGAGGCATTAATTGAATATGAAGCTACAAAAATCCAAAGGAAAAGAGTAGCAACATAAAACAGTTTTAGTTGTCTGGTAATATGATGGATTTAATCTTTTTTAGACATGAACTGGATTACCTTCAGAGAACCATATACTGACGTGTTGCTTGCATTCACTTGTTCCTTTACTTCCGCAAGATTCTAACAAACTGCAGAAAAAATTCAACAGAGAAAGATGATATACAGGAACACTAAAAGGAGAATGGGCAAGCCTGAAAACACATAAGCATAGCAAATCAACGATATTTGTGAAGAGTGCAAAATCTGTGTGAACCACATAAGTACGGAAAGAGGAAAACTGAATTCATACTGAACTGATTTTTCTCTCCACGTGCTGCGTTTCGACGTACCCAAAGAGAACACCTTGCGAGGAACATTTAATGAATTCATACACTTCTGTTGATAGGTCAGAAGAACATATAGTAAACAGAATATGCCTCGTCAGAGAAAACTGAAACTACAATAATCTTAATGACCTCTAGGACTAACTTTTACACGAGTGAAAGAGCTACATCGGCAGACATTCTACCGACAATGGCTTCATTCTTACACTAATTCTCAGGACATATTCATGATTACAACAACATTCATGTTAAGTAAACAAAGGCTAACTGCTGCTTGTTCAAATAAATAAATAGGTGATTAAAGCAAACATGGAAAAATAAAGTAGTGTAAGGAAATAACAAATTTCTTGCTAGAGAACATCATATTCTTGGGGTGCTGCTGTCATTAACTATCAGTATAATAGCAGAAATCCTTATATCGTCTCAAAATGAGCAGAAAATTAATTTATATGTTCCAGCTTATGTTCTCTGGACCAAGAGAAAATAATTATGGAGATGAAACATAATCAAATCAGCTTGAATTCTATTTATATGGTTTACATATGACAGAATCCCATTTTATATGGTCTATTTGTGCAATTGTATGGCTAATGTAAAGAACAGTGATTTGAAGAGTAGGAGAGACGGAGAATATGTGTCTATCAATCTAGTTCAGGAAAAGCAAAACATGGAGCTACAAAAATCAGTAAAAAAAAAGCAGCAACACGAAACAGTTTCAGTTGCCTAGTTCATAAGATAGATTTCATCGTTTTTAGACATGCAACAGGCTGGATTACTTTCGGAGAACTATATGCTGGCATGTCACTTGCCTTCACATGTTCCTTTTCCGTCAGATTGCAACAAACTACACAACAAATATTCAGGAGCCCGCCACTGTCCACCACATCAGGGCATCCATTGCTTCATAGGGCACCACCTTGGTGGGAATCGAAGGCTTGTAGCTCGCAGGTCTGCAGGGCATTGTCTGCCGGCAGGAAGGACAGCACACGCCATAGGAGCTCGTCGGGGAGGTCGCGAAAGTGGTCTGGTCTCTGTCACTCATCGCAGCTATGTCGTGCATTCGGTCGAACAGGTGGAGGGCACTGCGGGAGCGGAATGAAATTAGAAAATGAAGAGGTCGAATGCGGCATCATCAAATGGGGGAGACCATCTAGATCAATAGTGGAGTATCGTCTCAGCTAACCTCAACTCGTGGACTGCTGAAAGCGTCGGTCGCCAGCAACCGTGGGGAACGGCCGAACTGGGAGGGCAAGAGGATTTATCCCGTCGTCCGTTAGTGGATGCTGGGAGATCTCAAGTCCTCCTCCCATGTCATGCCCGCCAACGAATCCCTCACCAGCTCCACGCGCAATGAGTACATGCGAGGAGCGAGTGGCGACTGTGAACCCTCACTTTTTTCGGGCCGCCGGGGAAGGGAAACGCCGGAGGCCAGAACAGAGGAAGAAGGAGGGGCGGCTGGGGCGCGGTCGGCGGCACAGGGGACGAGGATCTGGAAGCCCGGCTATGGCCGTGGCGGCTGGATCTGGGGCCTTGGGGTGGCGGGGAGCTCCTCCTCCTGCAGCTCGGCGGCCTCCACACCCCGGAGCAACGCCCTCGCCGGAGGACGTGGTCACCAGCTCTCCTCTGGATCCGGTGAGGAGGGTTGGGGAAGGAGCTCACCACGGCTTCATGCCCTGGATCTGGTGTGAGGGAGGGGGAAGGGGGCTCGCCGTGGTCGGGAGGGAGAGGAAGAGGCGGGCGGCCGGGGCTCGCCGTGATCGAAGTCGAGGGAGGTGGGTGGGTGTGTCAGGAGGAAGGGGAGGGGAGAGAACGTGACGAGAGGGAGGGGATAAGGGGTGATAGCAATGGCGCACTGGTAGGGGTGCGCCATACGTATAGATAGCAATGGCGCACCTCTTACTGGTGCGCCATTACTAGTTAAAACTAGTAATGGCGCACTTTCCCCTGGTGCGCCACTGCTAAGTCTGGGAAGGGGTGTGGGGCCAGGACAAACTTAGTAGTGGCGCACCGTGGGTGTGGTGTGCCATTACTAGTTAAAACTAGTAATGGCGCACTTTCCCCTGGTGCGCCACTGCTAAGTCTGGGGAGGGGTGTGGGGCCAGGACAAAACTAGTAATGGCGCACCACACACCAGGTGCGCCATTAGTAATATGGCCATTAATGGCGCACCCATATCTGGTGCGCCACTGCTATATAGCAGTGGCGCACCACATACATGGTGCGCCATTAATGTCCATATTAGCTATAGCCGTTTTTGTAGTAGTGCTTTTCTAAGAATTCTCGCGTAGCTCTCAACTTAGCGGTCCTCTCCTTACTTTCATTAATAGATAATTGGATAGATTTAATAGTATCATTAAAATAATGCTTGGGTGGCAATACTTATTTTTAAGAGTTTCAACGTCAAGAGCAATTATATCCACGTTTTTAGCCAAAGTATCAATCATATGAAACTTTTCTTCTACCGTAGTGTTGAAAACCTTTTGAGAATTAATAAATTATTTAATTGTGTTCTCAAGATCAGAAGGTATCCTATTAGAATATGTTGAAGCATTGCCATATGAATTACCATAAGAATTTCCATAGTTGTTAGAGGAATTACCTGGATACGGTCAAGCATTGAAATTTTCTCTATAAGCATTGTTGTTGAAATTATTTCGCGAGATAAAGTTCACATCAATAGCATCATTATTTTGCTCAATCAAAGTAGACAAAGGCATATCATTGGGATCAACATTAGCATTTTTATTAACAACCATATTCATAAGAGCATCCACTTTTTCACTCAAAGTAGCGATTTCTTCAATAGAATTTACCTTCTTACCAGTTGGAGCTCTTTCGGTATGCCATTGAGAATAATTTGTAATAATGTTGTCCAGAAGTTTTGTGGCCTCCCCTAAGGTCACATCCATGAAGGTACCACCTGCGGCAGAATATAGAAGATTTCTAGACACAAAGTTTAATCCAGCATAGAAATTTTGGATAATCATCCACAAGTTTAAGCCATTAGTTGGACAATTTCTTATCATCAATTTCATTCTCTCCCAAGCTTGAGCAACATGTTCTTGATCTTGCTGTTTAAAATTCATTATTTGATTTCTAAGGGAGATAATCTTAGCAGGAGGAAAATACTTGGCAATAAAAGCATCTTTACACTTATCCCACGTTCCAATACTATTACGAGGTAAAGATGAAAACCAAGCTTTAGCTTTATCGCTTAGTGAAAAAGGAAATACTTTTAATTTCACAATATCGTTATCCATATCCTTTTTCTTTTGCATATCACATAATTCAACAAAGGTATTAAGATGTGATGCGGGATCCTCATTAGGACTTCCCGAAAATTGATATTTCTTGACAAGATTGAGCAATGCAGCATTAATATCAAATGCCTTCACACTAGTGGCAGGTGGTATAGGAGTACTAATAAAATAATTATTATTAGTATTTCAGAAATCACACAACTTAGTAGTATCTTGAGACATGGTGACTGGACTAGCAAAACAAGCAAGACAAGTAAACTTGCAAGTAAAGCAAACTAGAAGCAAACTAGTAACAAGCAAAGGTAAATATTTTTGTATTTTTGATTTTTATGAGACAAACTAAATATAACAGCAAATAAAAAGAAGAACAAGTGAATGAAATTTTGTGCAAAGTTACTTGATAATTGGTGATGGTATTCCCCGGCAACGGCGCCAGAAATCCTTCCTGATACTCGTGATCTGCGTTGGGTTTTCCGTGAAGAGGAACGGGTAATCGCAGCATGAAGTGGGTAAGTATTTCCCTCAGTTATGAAACCAACCTTTATCGAACCAATAGGAATACCAATCCTCAACCGTCTTCAGCGGCTGCACACAAAAGAATAGACAACTTGCACCCAACACCGGCAAGAGGGTCGTTAATCCCCTTGATCTCGTTATTTGCAAGCAAGTGAGTTGTGTAGATAATTGTAGATAATAGTAAGTGCAAAATAAAATATAAGGTAATAAAACAGCAAGGTAATGATAGTGTTTGTGAATTTATAAGTGAATAGTCCCGGGAGCCATAGAGTTCTCTAGTGGCATCTCTCATAAGCAAAGCATACAGTGGGTAGACAAATTACTGTTGGGCAATTGATAGAAAAGAGAATAATTATGCGATGTTCATGGCAATGATCATGTGTATATAGGCATCACGTCCATAAGCAAATATGCCGACTCCTGCCAGCACCTACTACTATTACTCCACTTCAAAAGCGCTTCTATGCTTGCCTCTCTACGTATTAAGTTCATGACAAACGGAGTAATGCTTGGAGAACGATGACATGATGTAGACAAAGTAAACTCAACTAATATGAATAAACCCCATCGTTTTATCCTTCGTAGCAACAATACAAAGACACAACTTGTCCCCTTCTGTCACTGGGATATAGAAACTCATCAGGTTGGACCTACTACAACGCACCACTCCCACTGAAGAAATATGAATCTAGTTAGCCAAACTATCTCAATAGATTGGAGAGCATTACGAAGCTATGATGATCATGCAAATAAGAATCATCGTAATCAGGTTTGACTCAAATACTTTTCATGAATAATCTGAACATAAACTCACAATTCATCGGATCCCAACAAACACACCATACAAAGGGATTACATCGGATAGATTAAGGCAAAGATGCGATGAACATTGTATTGAAGATCAAGAGAGAGAGAGAGAGAGAGAGAGAGAGAGAGAGAGAGAGAGAGAGAAATTGCCATCTAGGTAGTACCTACGGACACGTATGTCTGTGGTGAACTACTCACACATCATGGTGAGGGCAGCAAGGTTGATGAAGAGGCCCTCCGTGATCGATCTCCCCTCTGGCAGGGTGCCGGAACGGAGGTGTAGATGGCCTCCCGTCGGAACAGAGACTTGCGGCGACGGAAAAAGTGTTTCGGGAGCGCTTCTGGTGTTTTTAAAGTAGATGTGAATTTATAGGCCAGAGAACGACGTCGGGAGGGGCTCCAGGGGGCCACAACATATCTGGCCGCGCCCCCCTGGGGGCACGGCCAGATGGCTTGTGGGCCCGTGGTGCATCTCCTGGCCCTCCTCCGAAGCTTCTAGGTCTTGTATTTGTCGAGAAAAAATCACCAGAAAGTTTCGTGACAATTAGACTCCATTTGGTATTGTAACTCTGAGATGGCAAATACACGCAGAAAACAGGAACTGGCACTAGGCACTGGGTCAATAGGTTAGTGGTCAAAAATATTATAAATTGGTAAATAAATACCCAAAAAGTATCCTAGAATGATAATATATCAGCATGGAACAATCAAAAATTATAGATACGTTGGAGACATATCATGGAGGTGTGTCTCCAGAGGCCTAGCCTAACCACAAAACAACTAATCATGTCCATCCAACTACACCACAAATGAACAACTTGCGAGCCAGCAAATGAAGAACCTGCAAGCTAAATCCAACCTCGAAATAGGCTTTAGCCCCGCTATATTAATCTAGCAACCACCCGATACATCTGAGAATTCACTGCTGGGGCAAAAAGCACAATCACGCCCAAATGAAAAACAAAAGAAATACGAGAGAAAAATGCTAACAACGACGGATTGATGAAAGCGACGGTATCCCGCAACTGTTGCGCCCTCTGGAAAATGCCACCACGCTTCTATACCTCTGAATTGCCGCATAGATGGCAACACCTTCAAGAAAGGCCGCGACGATGACGACGCTGCTGCCCGGACGGATCCTAGGATTTCTCCCTATACATGGAGGGAAATGGGGGAGAGGTACACCCGACGCCCTTCAGTAAGGATGGCGACGCTCACAGGCGTCACTGCATCGGTGTCGGCAGGATCCGACAAGGATTTCTCCCGACCCCTCACACCCACCACCTAGGACCAATCGTCGGCTCCACCACGCTTGCTGCCCACCAACATGCACCAGCACAGTCTTGAGTACACCATCGTCATCTCACCACGACAGACGCTACGAAGCCGGCCGTACCGAAACAAAGCAACCGTAGACAGGGGCCGACACTACCGCAACCACGTGGGAGGGGACAACCTCCACCATCTCAGGCGGTAGCAGACCGGACACGGCAACAGGAGCAAACCAGGCCAACAACCCGGCCAAGCCCAGATCGGGCCCGTGAAGCTCCCGCCGCCGTGCTGCAGTAGACGTGACGCCGCAACCGCCACCCCCATTGCAAGGTGCTTGCCAGACTAGCCGAAGGAGACCCGTCGCAGCCCTAACCAGCCCGTCCTGACCCAGATCAGGCCCAAAGGGCGCCGCCGGCCACTACCCGCACGAGGCCAACACCGCCGCCAAGGAGCCGCGCAACCGTGTCGTCGCCGTCCAGTGCTGCGCCGGAGCGCCGTCAGGCCCGCCCGCCCAAGCCGGGCACCCGCGTCGGGGAGAGGAAGGGGGGCGCCACCGCCAGCCACACAACGGTGCTGCACGGGCAACGCCCGGCCGGGCCCGCTACCAGCAGCGGCGAGATGGGGGAAGGTCGTGGCGGCGCTTGGAGGGGAGGGGAGAGGGGGCCGCCCCGGTCGCCTCGCTCGGGGAAGCGACGCGGGGGGTACGAGGCTCTTCCACAACTATCGCTCTGCGAGGTCAATACAAGAAAGCGGAAAGCGGTACTTGAAGTCTTGATTAAGAGTATCTATATCCGGACCCCTCAAACGTCCGGACACGCCGTCCGATCACTAACGGTCATGAAATTTTGACCCAACCGGGCCTCTTAAACCGGCCTCAAATACCCGGACTGATCGTATCCCCTCATATCCAGCCCAAATATAGGACAGATATGGGGGGCCCGGGCTTGCCCGGACACGCCCGCAACGTCGGCCTGCCGGCGTGAACCCATGCAGAATCGCTCGGAAACCCGGCGGTCCGACGGACACCTCCTCCGTCGCCGAAGCGTGAATTTCGCGTGGCGCCGTACCGGCGGGCTGCGTAATCCTAGCCCAACTATTTAAGCCGACCACCGGCACCCAAACCCTACCCTCCACATTTCCCGTCTGCCGCAGCCGTCAGCCATGCCCCCACGCCGCCGCCACTACATGATCCAACACAGGATCTGGCTCCTTGAGCAGGTTCGGATCCGGAGGGTTGCGGGGCTACCTTTGGATCCGGAGGAGGATTTCGAGGAGGAGGATTAGGTGGAAGATGAAGAGGAGGAGGAGGTGGAGGAGGAAGAGGAGGAGGAGCAGGAGCCGGCGAACGAGGCGCCGGCGCTTGGTGTGAGGGTGGACGAGCAGGAGATGGCGGAGTAGGCGCCGGCGCTGGATGTGGCGGAGGAGGAGGCGCCGGCGATGGAGGAGGGCATGGATCTGCGGGCGGAGCAACAGGCCATCCTAAACTCCATCAGCTCGGAGTCGGGTGCGGAGGCTAAGCGTCTTCGTCGGCAGTAGATGGAGGCGGCGCGGTCTACGGCGGAGGTGGCTCAGGCTGCGGCGCAAGAGGCAATCTCCGACGACGACGAAGAGTAGGATAGTACATAGTACGTATGATATCTATTATGCATGACTTTGTATGGATCTAGGGGATGAAATATGAGAGAGTTTGATGTGAATGAGCAAATTTGAGGGCTGACCGGTCAGTACCCGCGGACGCGGCCGGCCGCGTCCACACGCGTTTGAGGGCCCGAATTTGCAATTTACGCGTGTAGATGCTCTAACCGGACTTTACAAATCCGACCTTCCGAATGCTTGCGGGTGCATCCGGACTATCCATCATATCTTGTGTCCGGTAACCACGTAACTTGAATTCTGACTCTCAAACCTATGTAAATTTATGCACGTCCATCATACACGTCAATGTCGCACGTAAATAGAAAATAGTGATACCGAAAATACATAATTATTACATTAAGCTTATTTTAATTGCACAACTTAAACATTAGCTCATTGGTTTTCATTGTGGGTCCACATATACTCTACAGTATCACCAAGTAACTGCGCGTGCACCTGATGGTCTCGAAGATTCTGATGCATCTGCAGAAAATTCATAATCTGGCTTGCATCTTGATCTTTTGTGATTTGAACTTGTTCTCCCGGCGTTTCAAAATCATTGGTTTGGGAAACACCATCACGCTCATCATCGACAATTATATTGTGCAAAATAACCTACCACAAAGTTTTTGATTCCCACATCATTGCAGCTGCATTAAAAATTTCGCAACGAGCTTGAAGCAACATGAATGCCCTCACCACATCCTTTCTAGCTGCTTCCTATATTGATGCAAAATGGCTTTGTTTGTTGTCGTGCAGTTCAGATATGGTCTTTACAAACGCCACTAAATGCTATCGGCAAGATAATATCCCATCTTTTAGTCATGGTTGTTGACAATGTAGTTGCACGGCGGTGATTCCCCATTACAAAGCCTACTTAACATGGGAGATCATTGAAGCACGATGATGTCCTTGTGAGAACCGGCATATCAAAGAAAGCATGCCAAATCCATAAGTCATGTGATGCCACTGCTTCCAGTGTGATGGTGGCCTCTTTTGTGTGTCCTTGATACATGATACTTGTGATCTGCGTTGGGTTTTCCGTGAAGAGGAACGGGTTATTGCAGCACAAAGTGGGTAAGTATTTCCCTCAGTTACGAAACCAAGGTTTATCGAACCAATAGGAATATCAATGCTCAACCGTCTTCAGTGGCTGCACACAAATGAACAAACAACTTGCACCCAACGCGGGCAAGAGGGTTGTCAATCCCCTTGATCTCGTTATTTGCGAGCAAATGAGTTGTGTAGATAATTGTTGATAATTGTAAATTACAAAATAAAATAAAAAGTAAATAAAGGCAGCAAGGTAATAATAGCGTTTGTAAATATATAAGTGAATAGACCCGGGGCCATAGTTTTCCCTAGCGACATCTCTCATGTAGGAAGGATACGGTGGGTAACAAATTACTGTTGGGCAATTGATAGAAAAGCGGATAGTTATGCGATTTTCACGGCAATGATCATGTGTATATAGGCATCACGTCCAAAAACAAATAGGCCGACTCCTGCCTGCACCTATTACTATTACTCCACTCATCGACCGCTATCTAGCATGCATCTAGAGTATTAAGTAAAACAGAATAATGCATGGAGAACGATGACACGATGTAGACAAAGTAAACTCAAGCAATATGAATGAACCACATCGTGTTATCCTTAGTAGCAACAACACAAAGACGCATCTTGTCCCCTACTTTGTCACTGGGATATAGAAACTCGTCAGGTTGAACCTACCACAACGCACCATTCCCACCGATGAAATATCAATCTACTTGGCCAAAGCACATCAATAAATCGGAGAGCATTACGAAGCTATAATGATCGTGCAATTAAGAGACAATATATATCAGAGGTATCTCAAATACTTTTCATGAATAATCTGAACATAAACCCACAATTCATCGGATCCCAACAAACACACCGCACAATAGGATTACACCAGAAGGATGAAAGCGAAGATGCGATAACCATTGTATTGAAGATCAAGAGATAGAGAGATTGCCATCTAGGTACTAGCTATGGACACTAGTAGAGAACAGGGCATCTATCCCAGTTCCAGAGGGCCTTTAGTCCCGGTTCTGCATCCGGGACAAAGCAATCGGGACTAATGCCGATCGCTTTTATTCCCGGTTGGCTTACGAACCGGGACCAACGGTGCTCCACGTGGCCGCACGGCAGCACCGAGGCAGGAGGACCTTTGGTCCCGGTTCATAACACGATCCGGGACTAAAAGGCGCTGGTTTTTTTTCCGAAAGGGCCGTGTTTCATTTTCTTTTATATTTATATTGTATTTTCACGCGGGTTTTCATTTTTGGAAAGGGCCAATCGCAAAATCATATTTTCCTCTAATTCACATGATCACTTGCATCCATCCACCTTTATCAAATATATGTCATATAACTCATCATCATCTTACTCATCTAACAACTCATCATCATCTTAATCATACCAAGTTAAAATCTCATAAAACAGAAAAACATCATAATAGTAATCATCCTAATCGATCATGCAAGTTAAAATAAACCAGAAAAACTTCTCTCTCATATAGGACCTAGTCGTCCCTCCTAGGTAAAATGACATAAAACAGAATAACACCTATGTCTCCATGATGAAGCAAAGAGATCCAACAGTCTCCAACTTGTGGCTTGCGATCCTTCTTTATTTGTCCCCATGCTTCAATTTGGAGCCATCTTGGTGGTTTGCGCTCAGTCGAGTATGCAAAAGAGAACTCGGGCTGGAAGGGGCTTTTAATTGTCATATTACCTTCGGGTTGCATCAACGGAGGCACAACTTCATTTGGCAGTTTCTGTTGAAGAACATAATAGTAGCCTAGTTAGCAATGTAATCAATACCATTTACGCAATAGTATAGTGTACTTAATTAGAAACTCTTACCAAGATATTTCGGCGAATGTCATCCGCCCTCAACCTATGCACTAGTGTCCTGTACAATGTATAATTTGGGCCTGTTCCCAAATTATACGGGAAGATCTCCCTACCAACTAGGACACCAATAACAAAGTTGATAAGATCATCCTTCTCCTCCCAAGTTAGATATGATCCATAAGTGTAGTGTGTCGTGTCAATTATTTTCTGTGTTTCACTCGAAGAAACGAAATAAGCTGTAAATTATAAATTAACAAATTTAGTATGGATGAACACCAACTATTTTTAAATATAGAATGCAAATTACTTGACAAATATGCATGGTTGATAAACTCACATGGAGGTAAAACAGGAAGCATATCGACATCCACCCAAATGTTGATGTTACCTTCAATATGATCTTCAGGACGAAGATCAAAGGTTATTTCCATATCCTCCTGAAATCCATATGCCTTGCAAAGATCTCGCAGCCCAGGCTGGTCGCAAAGACCCTTATCTTCGCCGCACTGTTCGCACGTTTGGCACCTATGGTCGTCATCAGACGACGACATTTCCTGCAAAATACAGGCACTAGGAGGTGTTCCCTGCAATAACATATGCACATGACCAAATAGACCTAATTGCAATAACATACGCACATGACATATAAATTGATTATTACTTTCGGTCTGTCGAGGCTTTCCTTAAATAACTCTCATATCTCATGGTGTGTTGGTCCGCACTCTCTCACACTGATATGGTGGTGTATATATTGGTGGACACTCTCTCACACTAATAGTTCGACCGTCGGTGATGGGCGCAACCCCTCTTCTCTCCTTGCGCATTATACCGAGGTATATATCGCAAGAAGAGAAGAGGAAGAAGCGCCCCCCACGACAATAGTCGGGATTCCTCCATCAAGAAAACACATGAAAGTCACACAAGGAGCAACGACAGACCGAAAGTCACACACGCATTATAACAATATAATATCACTATTACAATTATAATGAACTCGAATATAATATCACTAATACATTTATAATGAACTCGAATATAATATCACTAATCCAGTTAATGCATCATCAAATATTAACTAACACATCTCGAATATTATCATATAAGATCACTAATACAGATCGAATATCCTAGAATCCAAAGTGGAGGACGGTGAACTCGGTTCACTAGCGGTCTCTAAGTCGCTGACGGTGGACACCCAAAGATAAGGAACCATCACCGGATCATAACTCGGGTGAGATCCCTGAAGAACCTGCCAGGTATTGGAGAACCTGGCGTCCAACGCCGCCATGTAGCGACGGACGTGCTCGTCCTCCTCCCTGACACGGCAACGTACCACCTCTGCGGGGGCCCACTGCCTCTGCACCGAAACTGGCCCACGCGACCGCCACCAAAGAAGCTCCGGGTCGACGACAAGACCAGGATTCCTCACCAAGCTCCGAGCCCGGGAAGGTAGCACCTCCCAGTGCCAGCCCGGCGGAGCCCAGTCCCAGACATTGCGCCTCTCAAGCATGATGTCGCCGCCGACTCGACGACGACGAGGATGCGGGCCAGGCATCGTCGACGTCGAGACAAATTCCTATGAGTACATTTTCTTATCGTTTAATGTTTTGCTTTTTTAGAAATGCGGGATTGGCATCGTCGACGAAAACAAATTGTGGCTATAGCGAATATCATTTTATTTAACAACAATAAAACAACAATAACATTTTTAATAACAAAGCCTAGTGATGTGTAAGTTAGCAAATAAAGAAGCATCTTCCTCATAGATCAACAAATCAACTTAAAATGCCATCTTAATTTCCTAACTAACTTAAAGTGCCATCTTAATTTTCGAACTAGCCCTGGATCCGCCGCTGACCGCCACTGCTTCGGCCGGCGACAGACGCGGGCGACGACGCTAACCGCGGGGGGGGGAGGGAGGATAGCTAGGAGGAGGAGGGGAACGGCGGTGTGGCCGACGGCTCACCTAGGAGGAGGAGGAGGCCGGAGCGGACTCGGGGAGGCAACGGGGACGGCGTCGGAGGCGGCGACGAGGAGCGAGCGGGCTCGGGGAGGCGACGGCGTCGGGGAGGCGACGGCGAGATCCGGCAGCCTGGCGGCGTCGAGGTGGTTTTCGGCGCCGTCGGGGGAGAGGGAAAGCAAATGGATTTGGAACCGCTTATATAGTGCAACCTTTACTCCCGGTTGGTAGTTCCAACCGGGACTAAAGTCCCCCCCTTTAGTCCCGGTTAGAGCCACCAACCGGGACTAAAGGTAGTTTTTGGCAGTCCGAAAGGGCGGGAAGGCCAGCCCCTTAGTCCCGGTTGGTGGATCCAACCGGGACTAAAGGTAGTTTTCGGCAACCCGAAAGGGTGGGAAGCCCAGCCCTTTAGTCCCAGTTGGTGGCTCCAACCGGGACTAAAGGGGGAGTTTAGTCCCACCTCGCCAAGCGAGAGGCGCTCGCACCTGTTTATAAGCCCGGCCCTCTCTGCCTTGTTAAGTTCCTCTCAAATCCTAAATTCAAAGTGAAAATAGATGTGCTTGTAGAGAAAATTCAACCTAAACTCAAAGCGCTAGTACATCTATTTAGGTTACTAGCACTTTGAATTTAGGTTGAATTTTCTCTATAAGCGCATCTATTTTCACTTTTGCTATTTTTTATGTTATTTTTTGCATATTAAAAGTTCTTAACAAAAAATACTTTATGAATATTCTTTTTGCTATTAAAGTTTTTAACAAAAATAACTTTGATAATTTTAGTTCCATAAATTTTATATAATATTAAGTTAAATAACTTTGATCGGACGAAAACACGTCTATTACAAAGGGATTTCAATTTTTTGAACATATTTTAACTCAAGACTTTTCTGCATTCAATATGCACCATTCAAAGCCACATCATCACTTTTCAACCCTTTTCTGACTTCATTTGCTATTTTTCATGCATTTCGTGATTTATTTTGAGCTAAAATGACCCTGAATTGAAAAGCACTGCAAATAAACTCTGAAATGGTTGAAAGTTGGCATGGTATCATAATTTCACCCACATAGCATGTGCTAAAAAGTTGAGAGGGTTACCGGAAAAACTGGATGCACTTCGTGTACAAACTGGACAATCTCTTTCGAAGTATCAGGGTTTCGGACGAAAACACGCCTATTACAAAGGGATTTCAATTTTTTGAACATATTTTAACTCAAGACTTTTTCTGCATTCAATATGCACCACTCAAAGCCACATCATCACTTTTCAACCCTTTTCTGACTTCATTTGCTAGTTTTCATGCATTTCATGATTTATTTTGAGCTAAAATGACCTTGAATTGAAAAGCACTGCAAATGAACTCTGAAATGGTTGAAAGTTGGCATGGTATCATAATTTCACCCACATAGCATGTGCTAAAAAGTTGAGAGGGTTACCGGAAAAACTGGATGCACTTCGTGTACAACCTGGACAATCTCTTTCGAAGTATCAGGGTTTCGGACGAAAACACGTCTATTACAAATGGATTTCAATTTTTTGAACATATTTTAACTCAAGACTTTTCTGCATTCAATATGCACCATTCAAAGCCACATCATCACTTTTCAACCCTTTTCTGACTTCATTTGCAAGTTTTCATGCATTTCATGATTTATTTTGAGCTAAAATGACCCTGAATTGAAAAGCACTCCAAATGAACTCTGAAATGGTTGAAAGTTGGCATGGTATCATAATTTCAGCCACATCCATTGCCGGTTCAACTACGTGCATTATATAATTAAATGTATCAAAAACCATTACAGAACATCATGAATAGAGAAGTGATCAAATGTTACTGTAAAAATAAATACATAAAGTTCATACATAGTTCTCATAGAACAACATACAGCTCTCTAGAGCATCTAATTAAAACATAAATTGAAACTAACATACAACTATGTAAAACATTTAAATGCAACAACAAATGCGATCATAATCGCAACTAAGGTAACAATTGACCAATAGCATAATGATACCTAGCCTCATTATCAATGGCATATTTTCTTATCTTTCTAATCTTCAAGCGCATTGCATCCATCTTGATCTTGTGGTCATCGACGACATCGGCAACATGCAACTCCAATTTCATCTTCTCCTCCTCAATTCTTTTCAATTTTTCTTTCAAATCCTCGTTTTCTTTTTCAACTAAATTTAACCTCTCGACAAGAGGGTCGGTTGGAATTTCCGGTTCACATACCTCCTAGATAAACACATCTATGTCACGTTGGTCGGCACAATTGTCATAAAGACTAAATGAAACAAATAGTTATAAAAGATAATATACCACATCCGAATCATAGACCGGACGAGGGCCGACGTGGGAGGATACCATGACCATGGCACTATATAATAACAAACAATAATAAAAGTAAGAAATTTATACAAGTATCTATGTAAATCATACAAGTAAGATTTTTTTTTTCTTTTAAAAAGAAGATAAGAACATGAGGCTCACCACGGTGGTGCTGGCAACGAGATCGGCGCGGGCGATCGACGACGGTGAGGACGGGGACAGGACATGACGGACCGCCAAACCTAGACAAATCTTGGGGAAAATGGAGCTTGGAGGTCGAGCTTGGAGAGGAGAAAGCTTAAGCGTGGCTCGGGCATTTCATCAAACACCTCGTGTGCATAGGAGGTGAGAGCAGAGCAGCACACACCTCGCACACGCCGGCCGGCCAAAAAACAGAGGAATGAGCGGGCATGGGCGAGCATATATATATAGGCATATCTTTAGTCCCGGTTTGTGGCTAGAACCGGGACTAAAGGTACTGGGCCAGGAGCGACGACCTTTAGTCCCGGTTCGTGTCTGGAACCGGGACTAAAGGGGTCACACGAACCGGGACTAGTTCCTGACGAACCCCGGCCGGCGACCTGGCTGCTTGAACCGGGACTGATGCACCCATTAGTCCCGGACCGGGACTAATGCAATATTCTGGCCCATTTCAAAGCCTTGTTTTCTACTAGTGGGACCCATAGGTCTGTAGTGAACTACTCACACATCATCATGAGGGCAGCAAGGTTGATGAAGAGGCCCTCCGTGATCGATCCCCCCTTCGACAGGGTGCCGGAACGGAGCTCCAGATGGCCTCGCGGTGGAACAGAGACTTGCGGCGGCAGAAAAAGGGTTTCGGGACTGCTTCTGGTTTTTTTGCAATATTAGAGAATATATAGGCTAGAGAGAGGCATCGGGAGAGCCACAAGGGGGCCACCACATATCAAGACGCCCCCCTAGGGCGCGCCCCGATGTGTGGTGGGCCCCCCGTGCACCTCCCGCCTCCTTCCGAAGCTTCCAGGTCTACTTTTGGTCCAGAAAAAATCATCAAAAAGTTTCGTAGCAATTGGACTTCGTTTGGTACTGTAAATCTGAAAAGTAAAAAACATACAGAAAACAGCAACGGGCACTGGACACCAGGTCAATAGGTTAGTGCTCAAAAAAATTAGAAATTGGTAAATAATGACCCAAAAAGTATCCTAGAATGATAATATATCAACATGGAACAATCAAAAATTATAGATACGTTGGAGACGTATCAAGCATCCCTAAGCTTGATTCTTTCTCGTCCTCGAGTAGGTAAATGATAAAAACAAAAAATTTGATGTGACATGGGATACGTCTCCAACGTATCTATAAATTTTGCTTGTTCCATGCTGTTATAGTATCATTCTTGGATGTTTTATAATCATTTTACAGCAACTTTATATCATTTTTTGGAACTAACCCGGACTGACGCTGTTTTCAGCAGAACTACCGTGGTGTTGTTTTTTGTGCAGAAATCAAAGTTCTCCAAATGCAACGAAACTTTTTGACAAATTTTTTTTGGAACAAAAGAGGCACTAGATGCTTCGTTGGAAGGCCAGAAGGGCCACGAGGTGGGCACAATGTACCAGGGCGCGACAGGCCCCTCTGGCGCGCCCTAGTGTCTTGTGGTCCACTCGTGGCCCATCTTCGCGTGAAACCGACGCCCAAAAATCCTATATATTCAGAAACCCCCAGAAATAACCCTAGACGAGAAGTTTCGCCGCCGCAAAGCCTCTGTATTGGCGAAAAACCAATCTGGAGAGAAAACAGTACCCTGCCGGAGAGGGGAAATCATCTCCGGTGGCCATCTTCATCATCCAGGCGGAGGCCATGACGAGGAGGGAGTAGTCCACCCTCGGGGCTGAGGGTATGAACCTGTAGCTATGTGTTCAATCTCTCTCTCTCTCTCTCTCTCTCTCTCTCTCTCTCTCGTGTTCTTGAGATGTCACGATCTTGATGTATCACGGGCTTTGTTAATATAGTCGGATCACATGATGCTATTCCCTTGCTACCTTGTTGTGATGAATTGAATCTTTCCCTTCAAGATATCGTTATGTTGGATTGAACATTGGATTTGAGAACACTTGATATATGTCTTGCATATGGATACCCGTCGTGACAATGGGGTATTCAACTTGCGAATTCCCGAGGTGACATTGGGGTAATCTATGCATAGGGGTTGATGCACGTTCTTGTCCTACGTTCTCCGATAGAAAATCTTGGGGCACTCTTTGAGGTTCTTTGTGTTGGATTGAGTATTATGAATCTGAAATTGTTTGATGCGTATCGTATAATTAACATGGATAATTGGGGTGACATTGGAGTATCTAGGTGCATTAGAGTTGGTTGATGCGTATCATATAGTGTTATTTTAGTACGAACTCTAGTTAGATTGATCGGAAAGGATAACTGGTGTTATTTTAGTACGAAATCTTGGATAGATCGATAGGAAAGGATAACTTTAAGGTGGTTTCGTACCCTACAAACAATTTCTTCTTATGTTCTCCGCTAGATAAGAACTTTGGTGAGAGATTGCACTAGCGATAGTACGGACCCTAGGCCTTGTTTTCAAGCATTACAATAGCGTTTGTGCTCACTTTTGTAACTTGCTACCTTGCTGTTTTTATATTTTCAGATTACAAAAACCTATATCTATCATCCATATTGCACTTGTATCACCATCTCTTCGCCAAACTAGTGCACCTATATAATTTGCCATTGTATGGTGTGTTGGGGACACAAGAGATTTCTTGTATTTGATTGCAGGGTTGTTTGAGAGAGACCATCTTCATCCTACACCTCCCACGGATTGATAAACCCTAGGTCATCCACTTGAGGGAAAATTGCTACTGTCCTACAAAACTCGACGCTTGGAGGCCCAACACGAGTCTACAAGCATAAAGTTGCGTAGTAGGCATCAACATGCTATCCATTATGTAATCTTATGCATGTATGCTTATTGAGAAAAGATGAATCAACAAATATTAACATGACAATATTTAAAATGTAAGAAACAAAATCATTAATTCTTAAAAGTATATGATCCTTAAGAAATGTTTACCCCCATTCATCTTATTATATTAGCAAGGCATGGCTCCATCTTCACCACATTAATACAAGTGTTAAGCACCACGGTGTCCAAGTCAGGTAATTGGATCGTATTTTTTCAATATGCATCAACTTTTTATTCTTCACGCAATACATGAGCGTGAGCCATTGGACATAGCATTTAGGTGGAATAGAGTATGGTGATAGATATCTAAGGGGTAAAAAGTGGAGAAGATAGTCTCACATCAACTAGGCGTACCAACGGGCTCTAGAGATGCCCATCGATAGATGTCAATGCGAGGAGTAGGGATTGCCATGCAAATGATGCACTAGAGCTATAAGTGTATGAAAGCTCAAATGAAGCTAAGTGGGGTGTGCATCCAACTTTCTTGCTCATGAAGACCTCGGGCATTTGAGGAAGCCAATCATTGGAATATACAAGCCAAGTTTGTTATAATGAATAGGTAATTCCCACTTGTATATGGAAGTGACATATCATGAGACTCTCTACATGAAGAGCATGGTGCCACTTTGAGGCACAAGTGTGGTAAAAGATAGTAGCAAAGTCCCTTCTCTCATTTTCTCTCATTTTTTTGAATGGTGGGCTCATTTAGCCCCCCCCCCCATCTTTATTTTTCGTCCAGAGTCTCATCTCGACTTGTGGGAGAATCAATCTCCATCATTCTTTCCTCACTGGGACAATGCTCTAATAATGATGATCATCACACTTTTATTTACTTACAACTCAATATGGAGAACTGATATGAAGATATGAATCTGTATGAATGCCTCACAGTGTACCAGGATGTGCAATGATCTAGCATGACATGTATCAAAAATATGATGAACGGTGGCTTTGCCACAAATACTATGTTAGCTCTATATGATCATGCAAAGCAATATGACGATGAACAAACTAGTCATGTGAAGTGATGATGGAATTTGCATGGCAATATATCTCGGAATGGCTGTGGAAATGCCATGATAGGTAGGTATGGTGGATGTTTTGAGGAAGATATAATAAGGCTTATGTGCAACAAAGCGTATCATGTCACGGGGTTTGGATGCACCGGCGAAAGTTGCAAAGATCCTCGAGGTGAGAATGGGCAATGCACGGTACCGAAGAGGCTAGCAAATATGAGAAGGTGAGATTGCGTATGTCCATGGTTTCACATTAGTCATAAAGAACTCATATACTTATTGCAAAGTTTTATTAGTTTTATCATAAATCAAAGTACTACTCGCATGCCCCGAGGGAAGAGGTTGGTAGGAGTGAACCATCGCGCGCTTCCGACCCGAAACAACACTAGGATTCCAACGTATCTATAATTTTTGATTGTAACATGCTATTATATTATCCATCTTGGATGTTTTATATGCATTTATATGCTATTTTATATTATTTTTGGGACTAACCTATTAACCTAGAGCCCAGTGCCAGTTTCTGTTTTTTTCCCTTGTTCTTGAGTTTTACAGAAAAGGAATATCAAACGGAGTCCAAACGGAATAAAAATTTACGGTGATCATTTATGGACCAGAAGAAGCCCAGGGAGCATTGGAGGTGGGCCAGAAGAGCCACGAGGCGATCACAAGCCTAGGGGGCGCACCCCCCCTAGGGCGCGCCCCCCTGGCTTGTTGTCGCCTCGTGGATCCCCCTGATGTGATTCGAACGCCAAGTACCCCTATATATCCAGTAACCCCCAGAAAGAAACCTAGATCGGGAGTTCCGCCGCCGCAAGCCTCTGTAGCCACGAAAAACCAATCGGGAGCCCGTTCCGGCATCCTGCCGGAGGGGGAAACCATCACCGGAGGCCATCCTCATCATCCCGACGGTCTCCAAGACAAGGAGGGAGTAGTTCACCCTCGGGGCTGAGGGTATGTACCAGTAGCTATGTGTTTGATCTCTCTCTCTCGTGTTCTTGAGATGACACGATCTTGATGTACCGTGAGCTTTATTAATATAAATGAATCATATGGAGTTTTCCCCTCTCTATCTTCTTGTGATGAATTGAGTTTTCCCTTTGAAGTTTTCTTATCGGATTGAGTCTTTAAAGTATTTGAGAACACTTGATGTATGTCTTGCGATGGGATATCCGTGGTGACAACGGGATGTTCTATTGATCCACTTGATGTATGTTTTGGTGATCAACTTGCGGGTTCCGTGACCTTGGGAATCTATGCATAGGGGTTGGCACATGTTTTCGTCTTGACTCTCCGGTAGAAACTTTGGGGCACTCTTTCAAGTTCTTTGTGTTGGATTGAACCTGATGAATCTGAAATTGTGTGATGCATATCGTATAATCAAGCCCATGGGTAATCGTGGTGCCATTGGAGTATCTAGGTGACATTAGGGTTTTGGTTGATGAGTATCTTAAGGTGTTATTTTAGTACGAACTCTAGGGCTGTTCATGACACTTATAGGGATAGCTCATAAGATTGATCAGAGAAGATAACTTTGAGGTGGTTTCGTACCCTACAATAATTTCTTCGTTTGTTCTCCGCTATTTGTGACTTTGGAGTGAACTCTTTGTCGCACATGAGGGATTTACATATGATTCCACTATGTTAGTATTGTTGAGAGAACTTGCACTAGTGAAAGTATGAACCCTAGGCCTTGTTTCTAAGCATTGCAATACCGTTTGTGCTCACTTTTATCATTAGTTACCTTGCTCTTTTTTATATTTTCCGATTAGAAAAACCTATATCTACCATCCATATTACACTTGTATCACCATCTCTTCGCCGAACTAGTGCACCTATACAATCTACCATTGTATTGGGTGTGTTGGGGACACAAGAGACTCTTTGTTATTTGGTTGCAGGGTTGTTTGAGAGAGACCATCTTCATCCTACGCCTCCCACGGATTGATAAACCTTAGGTCATCCACTTGAGGGAAATTTGCTACTGTCCGACAAAACTCTACGCTTGGAGGCCCAACACGAGTCTACAAGAAGAAGGTTGCGTAGTAGACATCAAGCTCTTTTCTGGTGCCGTTGCCGGGGAGGTGAGTGCTTGAAGGTATATCTTTAGATCTTGCAATTAAATCTTTTAGTTTCTTGTTTTTCACTAGTTTGGTTTTATAAAAGAAAACTACAAAAAAATGGAGTTTAGGTTGCATCAATTGGTTCGTCTTTTTAATGTCTTTCGTGAAAATGATGGTTTGGAAAATTGTGCTCAATTGGTAGAGGGAGAATTTATGAAAATACTTAATGAGAATTCCTTGAATGATGGGCATTATTGCAATATTGCTAGTATGAATTCTCTAAATATCCATGATGCTAATGATATGCAAACCCACAAGCTTGGGGATGCTATGTTTGATGAAGATGATATTTTTAGTCCCCCGAGTTTTGATGAGCAAATTTGTTATGATAATGACATGCCTACTATCTATGATGATTATGATGATGACATGTATGCTATAAAGAGTGATAGTAACCATGAAACTTGTCATCATGATTTTAATATTCAAAGTGGTTATGTCAATCAAGTATCTCATGATAGTTATTTTGTTGAGTTTGCTCCCACTATTATGAATGAGAACAAAATTGCTTATGTGGATAGTGACAAATTTTCTATGCTTGTGGATCATGAAGATAATGCTTTATGTGATAGTTATGTTGTGAAATTCCTTCATGATGCTACTGAAAATTATTATGAGGGAGGAACATATGCTTGTAGGAATTGCAATAATATCAAGTTTCCTCTCTATGTGTTCAAAGTTTTGAAGTTATACTTGTTTTGCCTTCCTATGCTAGTTGATTCTTGCTCCCATAATTTTTTTGCTCACAAAATCCCTATGCATAGGAAGCGGGTTAGACTTAAATGTGCTTTTCATGAGATTCATGATGCTCTTTTGCATGTTTCAATTATTATTCCTATGTGAGCATCATTGAAATCATCATGCCTAGCTAAAAGGCATTCAAGAAAAGCGTTTGTTGGGAGACAACCCAACACTTTTACTTTCTGTTTTTGTGTGTTCACATGATTAAGCTACTGTAGTAATCATGTTTTGTGCCTTTTATTTAAATAAAGTGCCAAGTAAAGCCTTTGGGATGACTCACAAGATGAGTAGAATTGATGCTGAACCAAAACAGAAACTATTGGCTCCAGTACAGGAATATTCATTTTTTACTGGAGCGTGATAGTGATTTGAAATTTTTACACAGTCTTTATATACAAATTCTTCAGGTTTTCCTAGTTTTTCAGAATTTGTAGAGACAGGGAAGTATGGTTACACTACAGATCTTCACAGACTGTTCTGTTTTTGACAGATTCTGTTTTGCATGCATAGTTTGCTTGTTTTAGTGTTTCCATAGCTTATATTTAGTGGTATAAATTATGGGAATGGTATAATACAGTAGGTATCATGTGGGAACAATTCTGAATCTTGTCTTCAGAGTACCTAAGTGAATGATCTATCTTTATTATACTAACCCATCTCACGAAGTTCCGTTAAGTTTTGTGTGATTGAAGTTTTCAAGTTTTGGGTGAGACACTGATATGAGGAGAATAAGGAGTGACAAGAACCTAAGCTTGGGGATGCCCAAGGCACCCCCAAGGTAATATCCAAGGAATACTCAAGCGCCTATGCTTGGGGATGCCCCGGAAGGCATCCCCTCTTTTGTCTTCAACACTATCGGTATATCTAACTTGGAGCTATATTTTTATTCGTCACATAATATGAGTTTTGCTTGGAGAGTCATTTTATTTTGTTGTTATCTGTTAGGTGTTATTTATAATCTTGTTTTTCAATAAAAAGTTCCAAGAATTGCCTTAAGATGCTTGCATTGCATGTTTGATGTGTGCTGTGTAAAAACAGAAACTTTTGCTGTCGTGTTTGAATTTTCATATTTTACTGGAACGTGGAAAGTTTCTGAAATTTTAACACAGTATTGTCATATAAATTATTTAGCATGTCCTAAATTTTCATAATTTTTTAAGTTACAGAAGTACACTGGTTTAATAGATTACTACAGACTGTTGTGTTTGGACAGATTGCTGTCATAGTTTTGTTATCTACTTATCCTATAGTTTCCATAGCCTATATTGGTAGATATAAATTGTGGAAACGATAGTAAACAGTAGATGGTGTTTAAAAATTATTGTGCAACTTGTCTTGGCAGTACATGAAGTGTTGATTTATTCTTATGTGTACTAACCTATATCACGAGTTCTTTTCGAGTTTTGTGTGGATGAAGTTTTTGAGAATAGGTGAAACCATGATATGAGAGGATTGAATGAGATACAAAATCTCAAGCTTGGGGATGCCCAAGGCACCCCAAGTAAATATTTCAAGAAGTCTCAAGCATCTAAGCTTGGGGATGCTACGCATCCCATCTCTCTTCATCAACAATTATCGGTTAGCCTATGTTGAGCCTAAATTTTTATTCATTCACATGATGCGTGCTATTCTTGGAGTGCGATTTTTATTTAGTTTGCTGTTTGAACAAAAAAACTCAGATCTGAAAATATTTATTGATAGAGAGCCCTCACATATCTATTTAATTGTCGGCTACTCATTGATCTTCACTTATATCTTTTTGGAGTAGTTTGTCTTTTGCTCTAGTGCTTCACTTATATCTTTGTAGAGCACGGCGGTGGTTTCATTTTATAGAAATTGATGAACTCTCATGCTTCACTTATATTATTTTGAGAGTCTCTAAACAGCATGGTAATTTTCTTAGGTTATGAATTTAGTCCTAATATAATGGGCATCCAAGAGAGATATAATAAAAACTTTCATAGAAAAGTGCATTCAATAATATGAGAAGTTTGATTCCTTATGATTGTTTTGAGATATAAAGATTGTAATATTAGAGACATGCTAGTGAGTAATTGTGGATTGGTAGAAATACTTGTGTTAAAGTTTGTGATTCTCGTAGCATGCACGTATGGTGAACCGTTATGTGACGAAGTCGGAGCATGATTTATTTATTGATTGCCTTCCTTTGTGTGGAGGTCGGGATCGCGCGATGGTTAACTCCTACCAACCCTTCCCCTAGGAGCATGCGTGTAGTACTTTGTTTTGATGACTAATAGATTTTTGCAATAAGTATGTGAGTTCTTTATGACTAATGTTGAGTCCATGGATTATACGCACTCTCACCCTTCCACCTTTGCTAATCTCTCTAGTACCGCGCAACTTTCGCCGGTGCATTAAACCCACCTTCCTCAAAACAGCCACCATATACCTTCCTCAAAACAGCCACCATACCTACCTATTATGGCATTTCCATAACCATTCCGAGATATATTGCCATGCAACTTCCACCGTTCCTATTATCATGACACGCACCATCATTGTCATCTTGCTTAGCATGATCGTAAGATAGCTAGCATGATGTTTTCATGGCTACGCTAGATCATTGCACATCCCGGTACACCACTGGAGGCATTCATATAGAGTCATATCTTGTTCAAGTATCGAGTTATAATTCTTGAGTTGTAAGTAAATAAAAGTGTGATGATCATCATTATAGAGCATTGTCCCATGGGAGGAAAGGATGATGGAGACTATGATTCCCTCACAAGTCGGGATGAGTCTCCGGACTTTACAAAAAAAAGGAGGCCAAAGAAGCCCACCAAAAGAAAAAAAAGGAGAAAATAAAAAAATGAGAGAAAAGAGAGAAGGGGCAATGCTACTATCCTTTTTCCACACTTGTGCTTCAAAGTAGTACCATGATCTTCATGATAGAGAGTCTCCTATATTGACACTTTCATATACTAGTGGGAATTTTTCATTATAGAACTTGGCTTGTATATTCCAATGATGGGCTTCCTCAAATTGCCCTAGGTCTCCGTGAGCAAGCGAGTTGGATGCACACCCACTTAGTTTCTTTTTTGAGCTTTCATACACTTATAGCTCTAGTGCATCCGTTGCATGGCAATCCCTACTCACTCACATTGATATCTATTGATGGGCATCTCCATAGCCCATTGATACGCCTAGTTGGTGTGAGACTATCTCCTTCTTTTTGTCTTCTCCACAACCACCATATTCTATTCCACCTATAGTGCTATGTCCATGGCTCACGCTCATGTATTGCGTGAGAGTTGAAAAAGTTTGAGAACACTAAAGTATGAAACAATTGCTTGGCTAAAACTGGGGTTGTGCATGATTTAATACTTTGTGTGATGAAGATGGAGCATAGCCAGACTATATGATTTTGTAGGGATAACTTTCGTTGGCCATGTCATTTTGAGAAGACATGATTGCTTTATTAATATGCTTGAAGTATTATTGTTTTTATGTCAACATTAAACTTTTGTTTTGAATCTTATGGATCTGAATATTCATGCCACAATAAAGAAAATTACATGGATGAATATGTTAGGTAGCATTCCACATCAAAAATTCTGTTTTTATCATTTACCTACTCGAGGACGAGCAGGAATTAAGCTTGGGGATGCTTGATACGTCTCCAACGTATCTATAATTTTTTATTGTTCCATGCTATTATATTATCCATCTTGGATGTTTTATATGCATTTATATGCTATTTTATATTATTTTTGGGACTAACCTATTAACCTAGAGCCCAGTGCCAGTTTCTGTTTTTTTCCTTGTTTTTGAGTTTTACCGAAAAGGAATATCAAATGGAGTCCAAACGGAATAAAATTTTACGGTGATCATTTATGGACCAGAAGAAGCCCAGGGAGCATTGGAGGTGGGCCAGAAGAGCCACGAGGCGATCACAAGCCTAGGGGGCACCCCCCCCTAGGGCGCGCCCCTTGGCTTGTCGCCGCCTCGTGGATCCCCCTGACGTGATTCCAACGCCAAGTACCCCTATATATCTAGTAACCCCCAGAAAGAAACCTAGATCGGGAGTTCCGCCGCCGCAAGCCTCTGTAGCCACGAAAAACTAATCGGGAGCCCATTCCGGCACCCTGCCGGAGGGGGAAACCAACACCGGAGGCCATCCTCATCATCCCGGCGGTCTCCATGATGAGGAGGGAGTAGTTCACCCTCGGGGCTGAGGGTATGTACCAGTAGCTATGTGTTTGATCTCTCTCACTCGTGTTCTTGAGATGACACGATCTTGATGTACCGCGAGCTTTATTAATATAGATGAATCATATGGAGTTTTCCCTTCTCTATCTTCTTGTGATGAATTGAGTTTTCCCTTTGAAGTTTTCTTATCGGATTGAGTCTTTAAAGTATTTAAGAACACTTGATGTATGTCTTGAGATGGGATATCCGTGGTGACAATGGGATGTTCTATTGATCCACTTGATGTATGTTTTGGTGATCAACTTGCGGGTTCCGTGACCTTGGGAATCTATGCATAGGGGTTGGCACATGTTTTCGTCTTGACTCTCCGGTAGAAACTTTGGGGCACTCTTTGAAGTTCTTTGTGTTTGATTGAACCTGATGAATCTGAAATTGTGTGATGCATATCGTATAATCAAGCCCATGGGTACTCGTGGTGACATTGGAGTATCTAGGTGACATTAGGGTTTGGTTGATGTGTATCTTATGGTGTTATTTTAGTACGAACTATAGGGATGTTCGTGACATTTATAGGGATAGCTCATAAGATTGATCGGAGAAGATAACTTTGAGGTGGTTTCGTACCCTACAATAATTTCTTCGTTTGTGCTCCGCTATTTGTGACTTTGGAGTGAACTCTTTGTCGCACGTGAGGGATTTACATATGATTCAACTATGTCAGTATTGTTGAGAGAACTTGTACTAGTGAAAGTATGAACCCTAGGCCTTGTTTCTAAGCATTGCAATACCGTTTGTGCTCACTTTTATCATTAGTTACCTTGTTGTTTTTATATTTTCAGATTAAAAAAACCTATATCTACCATCCATATTACACTTGTATCACCATCTCTTCGCCGAACTAGTGCACCTATACAATTTACCATTGTATTGGGTGTGTTGGGGACACAAGAGACTCTTTGTTATTTGGTTGCAGGGTTGTTTGAGAGATACCATCTTCCTCCTACGCCTCCCACGGATTGATAAACCTTAGGTCATCCACTTGAGGGAAATTTGCTACTGTCCTACAAAACTCTGCGGTTGGAGGCCCAACACGAGTCTACAAGAAGAAGGTTGCGTAGTAGACATCAACCCACAATTTTTCTATATGTGCTACACGAAGGTTTTGATTATCACTCATTGAATACCTAATATTTTTGGACTAGTCTTATGACCCATGCAAATTACCATCACTATTTATTAACTCTAAAACAAATATAGGTGAAGAACGAAAGTGAAATCATTTCTATAAAATCTACACGCCACCGTGCTCAAAAAGATATAAGTGAAGTACTAGAGCAACTGCTAAGCTCAAAAGATATAAGTGAATCACATAGAGTATTCTAACAAATTATGATGAAGGTGTGTCTCTCTTAAATAGGTGTGTTCATAAAACAATGATTGTGGCAAACTGAAAGTAAAAGCAAACAAAAACAAACGATGCTCCAAGCAAAACACATATCATGTGATGAATAAAAATATAGCTTCAGTGACATACCGATGGATTGAGACGAAAGAGGGGATGCCTTCCAGGGCACCCCCAAGCTTAGACGCTTGAGTCTCCTTTGAAATATTACCTTTGGGTGCCTTGGGCATCCCCAAGCTTAGGCTCTTGCTATTCCTTATTCCGTGGTCCATCAAAATAACATCAAAAACTTGAAAACTTCAATCACACAAAACTCAACAAAACTTTGTGAGATCCGTTAGTATAAGAAACATATTGCATACTTTAGGTACTGTTATAAATTGATTCTTATTTCATAAGTGAATAATAGGTACTGTATTCTAACTTCTCCATGGCTTATACCCCCCGATACAATCCATAGCATAATCAAAACAAGCAACTATGCAAGCAAAAACAGAATCTGTCTAAAACAGAACAGTCTGTAGAAATCTGTAGAGATCCTATACTTATGTTACTCTAAAAATTCTTAAAAATTAGGAAAACCTCTAAAGTCTTATAGAAACACTTTGTAAAAATTTAAGATCATTATCACGCTCCAGTGAAAAAGGAAAATTACTCTACTGGAGTCAAAAGTTTCTGTTTTGTTTCAGTATCGATTCTACTCATCTTGGGAGTCATCCCAAAAGCTTTACTTGGCACAAACACTAATTTAAAAACAAAACCATAATCATTACATAGTCAATAATCATTTTATCAAAAATAAATAGAAAGTTTAAAGCAAAAATTTAAAGATAATCATTGGGTTGCCTCCCAACAAGCGCTATTGTTTTATGCCCCTAGCTAGGCATAATGCATAGTTTCAAGTATTGTCATCTTTGACACTCCACCCATAAGTGTCTCTCCTGATTGATTCATAAGGTGATTTAATTCTCTTTCTAGGGAAGTGCGCCATCCCTTTCTTTAATGGGAATTGGAACCTTATGTTTCCTTCTTTCATGTCAATGCTTGCACCTATAGTTCGTAGGAAAGGTCTTCCAAGTATTATAGGACAAGTAGGATTGCAATCAATATCAAGCACAATGAAATCTACATGCACATAATTATTATTTTTCATAATTAGCACATCATTAATTCTACCTAAAGGTTTCTTAATGGTAGATTCCGCAAGATGCAAGTTAAGGGAACAATCTTCAATATTAGTGAGACCAAGCACATACCAAAGAGTTTTAGGAATAGTTGAAACACTAGCACCAAGGTCACACAAAGCATTGCATTCATATTTATTTATCTTAATCTTGATAGTAGGTTCCCACACATCATGCAATTTTCTAGGAATAGAAACTTCAAGCTCAAGTTTCTCATCATAAGCTTTTATCATGGCTTCTACTATATGTTCGGTAAAAGCTTTATTTTGTTCATAAACATTGGGTGAGCTAATAATGGATTCCAACAAGGAAATAAATTCTACTAAAGAGAAATTATCATAATTAAATTCCTTTTAATCCAAAATAGTGGGCACATCACTAGTTAAAGTTTTGACCTCTCCAAACCCACGTTTTTCAGTTTTAGCATCAAAATTATCACCCTCCAAGCAAACGGGACGCTTCTCAATTAGAGTCGACTCATCTCCAGTCCCTTTATCATTTATATTCAGAGAGGTAAATAAATATTCAATAGGAGAAGTACCAATCATTTTAAGATCTTCATCATGATTCCGGTAAAAACTGGGTGGAAAAGCTTTTTCTAAGAATTCCCGCTTAGCTCTCAACTTAGCGGTCGTCTCCTTAATTACATTAATAGATATTTGGATAGATTTAATAGCATCATTAAAATCATGCTTGGGTGGCAAAGCTTTTCCTTTAAGAGTTTCCACATCAAGAGCAATTATATCCATGTTTTTAGCCAAAGTATCAACTACATGCAATTTTTCTTCTACCATAATGTTGAAAACCTTTTGAGAATTAATAAATTCTTTGATTGTGTTCTCAAGATCAGAGGGTATCCTATTAGCATTTGTAGAAGAATTACCATAAGAGTTTCCATAGTTGTTAGAGGAATTACCGAGATACGGTCTAGAATTGAAGTTTCCTCTATAAGCATTATTGTTGAAATTATTTCGCGAGACAAAGTTCACATCAATAGCATCATTATTTTGCTCAATCAAAGTAGACAAGGGCATATCATTAGGATCAACATGAGCATTTTTACTAGCAACCATATTCAAGAGAGCATCCACTTTTTCACTCAAAGTAGTGATTTCTTCAACATAATTTACCTTCTTACCAGTTGGAGCCCTTTCGGTATGCCATTGAGAGTAATTTGTCATAATGTTGTCCAGAAGTTTTGTGGCCTCTCCTAAGGTCACATCCATAAAGGTACCACCTGCAGCAGAATCTAAAAGATTTCTAGACACAAAGTTTAGTCCAGCATACAAGTTTTGGATAATCATCAACAAGTTTAAACCATGAGTTGGACAATTTCTTATAATCAATTTCATTCTCTCACAAGCTTGTGCAACATGCTCTTGATCTTGCTGTTCAAAATTCATTATTTGATTTCTAAGGGGAGATGATCTTAGCAGGAGGAAAATACTTGGCAATAAAAGCATCTTTACACTTATCCCATGTTCCAATACTATTACGAGGTAAAGATGAAAACCAAGCTTTAGCTTTATATCTTAGTCAAAAAGGAAATAATTTTAATTTCAAAATATAATTATCCATATCCTTTTTATTTTGCATGTCACATAATTCAACAAAGGTATTAAGATGTGACGCGAGATCCTCATTAAAACTTCCCGAAAATTGATCTTTCATGACAAGATTTAGCAATGCAGCATTAATATCAAAAGCCTCCGCACTAGTGGCGGGTGGTATAGGAGTACTAATAAAATCATTATTATTAGTATTTGAGAAGTCACACAAATTAGTAGTATCTTGAGACATGGTGATCGAGCAAGCAAAGTAACAAGCAAGACAAATAAACTAGCAAGCGAAGAAGTAAACTAGTAACAAGCAAAGATAAATATTTTTGTATTTGACAAGCTAAATATAACAGCAAATAAAAATAAGAACAAGTGAATGAAAATTTGTGTGAAGTTACTTGATAGTTGACACTAGTAGAAAACATGCCATTAGTCCCGGTTGGGAAGGGCCTTTAGTCCCGGTTCCCCAACCGGGACTAAAGTATAGAGAATAAAGGGTCCAAGACTTTAGTCCCGGTTGGCTACGAACTGGGACTAAACCCTGGCCACATGGCCGGCAGCGCGCGCCAGGGCATGGGGTCCTTTGGTCCCGGTTGGTAACACCAACCGGGACTAAAGGTTTAGCGGTTAAGGCTTCATTATTTATTTTTCCTTTTCATTTTGTGTTTTCCATTTAATTTTTTCCTCTAATTCAACATGATCACTTGCATCCATCCACTTTAATCAAATATATGTCATATAACTCATCATCATCTTACTCATCTAACAACTCATCATCATCTTAATCATACCAAGTTAAAATCTCATAAAACAAAAAAACATCATAATACTAATCATCCTAATCGATCATGCAAGTTAATATAAACCGGAAAAACTTCTCTATCATAGGACCTACTCCTCCCTCCTAGGTAAAATGACATAAAATAGAATAACACCTATGTCTCCATGATGAAGCAAAGAGATCCAACGGTCTCCAACTTGTGGCTTGCGATCCTTCTTTATTTGTCCCCATGCTTCAATTTGGAGCCGTCTTGGTGGTTTGCGCTCAGTCGAGTATGCAAAAGAGAACTCGGGCTGGAAGGGGCTTTTAATTGTCATATTACCTTCGCCATGCATCAACGGAGGCACAACTTCATTTGGCAGTTTTTGTTGAAGAACATAATAGTAGCCTAGTTAGCAATGTACGTAATCAATACCATTTACGCAACAGTAGTGTACTTAATTAGCAACTCTTACCAAGATATTTCGGCGAATGTCATCCGCCCTCAACCTATGCACTAGTGTCCTGTACAATGTATAATTTGGGCCAGTTCCCAAATTATACGGGAAGATCTCCCTACCAACTAGGACACCAATAACAAAGTTGATAAGATCATTCTTCTCCTCCCAAGTTAGATGTGATCCATAAGTGTAGTGTGTCGTGTCAATTATGTTCTGTGTTTCACTCGAGGAAACGAAATAAGCTGTAAATTATAAATTAACAAATTTAGTATGGATGAACAGAAACTATTTTTAAATATAGAATGCAAATTATTTGACAAATATGCATGGTTGACAAACTCACATGGAGGGAAAACAGGAAGCATATCGACATCCACCCAAATGTCGATGTTACCTTCAATATGATCTTCAGGACGAAGATCGAAGGTTATTTCCATATCCTCCTGAAATCCATATGCCTTGCAAAGAGCTTCCCAATTTGAGCACCCTAATTCTGTGTTATTAACTGCATTCATTACTTTGAGCAGAAATGTGTGACCATGTTTAGTCCTCAGGTTGGCTCTCCTCGTCTCGAAACTCCCGTGCTCTTCGAAACCGAGCCTCTCCCAGAAATACCGTCTTGCATGACAGGGGATGAACTAGTCGAATTGTCTAAAACAGAAATTACACGTTGAAGTAAAGAAACAGAAGTCATGCTTAATTACGAAAAAATAGTTGTCATCGTTTCGTACCGTAGAAATATCGAAGTCCTCGTAAAGCTTCCTGGTGAAGAACCTGCCGTCTCGCAGCCCAGGCTGGTCGCAAAGACCCTTATCTTCGCCGCAGAGTTCACACGCTTGGATCCTATCGTCGTCATCAGACGACGACATTTCCTATGTTCATGATTCAAAAATTGATTATTACTTTCGGTCTGTCAAATATAAAACAATTAGAATGCATTCAATAAGCAGAACCGGAGATATGCAAATCAATACAAGGCAATGCAACAATATGATCATATAATATCACTAATACATCATCGAATAATAGTATCACTAATACATCATCGAATAGTATCACTAATACATCATCGAATAATATCACTAATACATCATCGAATAGTATCCACTAATACAGATATAGTTGGCGTCTCGCGGCGCAGGCGGTGGACACCCAAAGAGAAGGAACTATGAAAGGATCTTAGCTCGGGTGAGATCCCTGAAGAACCTGCCAGGTATTGGGGAACCTGGCGTCCAACGCAGCCATGTAGCGTCGGACGTGCTCGTCCTCCTCCCTAACACGGCGACGTATCACCTCCGCGGGGGCCGGCTCCCTCTGCACCGACAGTGGTCCACGCGACCGCCACCAAATAACCTCCGGGTCGACGACGGGACCCTCATTCCTCACCAAGTTCCGCGCCCTGGAAGGCAGCACCTCCCAGTGCCAGCCCGGCGGAGCCAAGTCCCGGACATGGCGCCTCTCAAGCAGGTGGTTGCCGCCAAGTCGACGACGAGGATGCGGGATGGGCATCGTCGACTCGACGGCTACGCTATGCAATTGATTCGACGGTTAGGAAAGATGATTTATATGCAATATGTCAATTAGAAAATCAACAACATCTAAACATTTAAAACATACATTTAAACATACATACATTTAAACTAATAAAATGTATAAACTCCCCCAACGATCGGTAAATTCTTTAGTACCTATGATCATACGTACAATGCTATAAACTCCTAGGGGCAAATTTAAACTAATAAAATGTATCATTTATTTTAATTGCGTCAAAGTGACATATTATTCTAGTATTATCAATTTTTTCTAACATACACATATACACATCAATATATCTAACATACAAATACTATAAACTCCTAGGACTCCTGATTTTATCTAACATACACATATATACACATAAAAATACACATATACATCTAACATACACATACACATACACATACACATGCACATACACATACACATCAATTTGGAGGGCGGAGGACGGATCGGGCTTACGGCGTGGAGGAGGAGAGTGGCACCGGCGGAGCTGACGGCGACGGCATGGAGGAGCGGCGCTGGCAGAGCTGAGGGCGACGGCGTGGAGGAGGAGAGCGGCGGCGGAGAGTCGGCGGAGGTGAGGGAGAGGATCGGCGGAGCTGAGGGCGACGGCCGGCGGCTGGGAGGAGCGGCGCCGGCGGAGCTGAGGGCGACGGCGTGGAGGAAGAGAGCGGCGGCGGCGCGTGGATGGACGGCGCCATCGATCGAGGGCGCGGGCGGGGCAGCCTGGCGGCTTCATCGAAGCGAGTGAAGACGGAGTGAATTTGGGGGAGGAAGGAGGCGCCGCTATATAGGGAGGACCTTTAGTCCCGGTTGGTATCTCCAACCGAGACTAAAGACCCTTTAGTCCCGGTTGGTATCACCAACCGGGACTAAAGGTCCTCCCTTTAGTCCCGGTTGGTGATACCAACCGGGCCTAAAGAGGCCTTTTCGGTGGCCCAAATTCGCGCGGGAAGGGACCTTTACTCCCGGTTGGTGGATCCAACTGGGACTAAAGGTCTATTTTCTCGTTTTTTGTTTTTCTGTTTTTATATTTGGAATAACTGTTTTTATATTTGCAATAACTGTTAGAATATTTATAGTTTTTTAATGAATCGTTTTGCTTTAGGTCAAAACAATTACAAACTTTCTGTTAGTGCCAGTAGTTTTCAAATTTAAATAGTTTAAATTTGAATCCTTTTGAAATTTTTGTGAATCACTAGTTTGTGAATAACTTTAGTTTAAAAATAGATTTTTGAGTGATTGTTTTTGCTGTTGTTTAATATTAGTATGTTTTATCATTATGTTAAATTTTGGAATTTTTAGGATATTTTAAATAGGTGTTTTAATATGAACCAGATTCTGTTTAACTCTTTTTAGTTTTATACCTTCATTTGTTTTAATCAAAATCACTATTAATGAAATCTGAAAAGGTTGAAACTTGGCATGGTATCATCATTTCACCCACATAGCATGTGGTAAAAAGTTGAGAGGGTTACGGCAAAAACTGGATGCACTTCGTGTACAAACTGGACCATCTCCTTCGAAGTATGAGGGTTACGGACGAAAACTCATATGTTACAAAGGCATTTCATTTTTTTTAACTTATTTCAACTCCAAACTTTTTGTGCATTCAATATGAACCATTGGAAGCCACATCCTCAAATTTCAACCCTTTCTAACTTCATTTGCTATTTTTCATCCAGTTAATGAATTGTTTTGAGCTAAATGACCCTGAAATTAAAAAGCACCACAAATGAACTCTGAAATGGTTGAAACTTGGCATGGTATCATAATTTCACCCACATAGCATGTGGTAAAAAGTTGAGAGGGTTACAACAAAAACTGGATGCACTTCGTGTACAAACTGAACCATCCCGGCTACTATCACTAGAGAAGAAAAGTGATGACGGTGCAGCCAATCACATCCGAGAGTGGGATCTTGGGGTATAAAACTTTTTTTTCGCGTGTGTCCCTTGATTATTGCGCCGTAACCATGGACAATCTTCATCATTTAACATGATGCTTGGGTCAGTCATCACTGCGAAGGGAGGAATTTCATCAAACTTTTCATAATCTTTTGACATGTCTGTCTTGTCCTCCACTCCCACGATGTTTCTTTTCTCAGAAAGAACTATGTGGCGCTTTGGCTCATCGTATGATGTATCCACTTTCTTATCTTTCCTTTTTCTCGGTTTGGTAGACATGTCCTTCACATAGAAAACTTGCGCCACATCATTGGCTAGAACGAATGGTTCGTCTGTGTGCCCAAGATTGTTGAGATCCACTGTTGTCATTCCGTACTGCGGGTCTACCATTACCCCTCCTCCAGTCAGATTGGCCCATTTGCACCGGAACAAAGGGGCCTTCAAATCACCTCCATAGTCAAGTTCCCATATCTCCTCTATGTAACCATAATATGTGTCCTTTTCCTTGGTGTTTGCCGCATCGTCAAAGCGAACACCACTGTTTTGGTTGATGCTCTTTTTATCTTGGGCGATCGTGTAAAATGTATTCCCATTAATCTCGTACCCTTGGAAAGTCAATATAGTCGAAGATGGTCTCTTGGCCAACAAGTACAAGTCATCTTCAACATTGTCGTCATTCATGAGATGTGTTCGCAACCAACCGCCGAAAGCCTCAATGTGTGTACGTTGAATCTAGGGGTCAGACTTCTCCGGGTTCTTCGAGCGTATAATATCCATGTGTTCCTCGATATATGGGGTGACCAAGGTAGAATTCTGTAGAACTGTGTGGTGTGCTTGCGCCCAAGAATGCCCGTCCGTACATATTATTGATTTTGGTCCAAGCGTGCCTTTTCCACGCAGTCTCCCCTCATGCCGCGATTGAGGAACACCAATCGGCTTAATGTCAGTAATAAAGTCAACACAAAACTCAATAACCTCCTATGTTTCATGGCCCTTGGAGATGCTTCCTTCTGGACTAGCACGGTTACGAACATATTTCTTTAAGACTCCCATGAACCTCTCAAAGGGGAACATAGCTTCACAATGGCTAATCGAACATTTTCTGGTAGAAGCCCCCTCAACGCAACCGGAAGCAACTGCGTCATGATCACGTGGCAGTCATGAGACTTTATGTTCTGGAATTTTTTCTCTGCCATATTTATTATTCCCTTTATATTCGACGAGAAGCCAGATGGGACCTTTATACTGAGCAGGCATTCAAAGAAGATTTCCTTCTCTGCTTTGGTAAGAGCGTAGCTGGCAGGACCTTCATACTGCTTTGCATGCATGCCGTCATTTTCGTGCACACGTTACTGGTCCTCCCGTGCCTCCGGTGTATCTTTTATCTTCCCATACATGCCCAGGAATCCTAGCAGGTTCACGCAAAGATTCTTCGTCACGTGCATCACGTCGATTGCAGAGCGGACCTCTAGGACTTTCCAATATTCTAGCTCCCAAAATATAGATTTCTTCTTCCACATGGGTGCGCGTCCCTCAGCGTCAGTCGGAATAGATTGTCTGCCAGGACCCTTTCCAAATATTACTTGTAAATCCTTGACCATATCAAGTATGTCATCACCGGTACGGAGGACGGGCTTCTTCCGGTGATCTGCCTCACCTTTGAAATGCTTGCCTTTCTTTCTTAAGGCATGCTTGGCCGGAAGAAATCGACGATGTCCCAGGTACACATTCTTCTTGCATTTGTCTAAATATATACTTTGGGTATCATCTAAACAGTGCGTGCATGCATGGTATCCCTTGTTTGTCTGTCCTGAAAGGTTACTAAGAGCAGGCCAATCATTAATGGTTACAAAGAGCAACGCTCGCAGGTCAAATTCCTGCTGTTTGTGCTCATCCCACACACGTACACCTTTTTTATTCCACAGCTGTAAAAGTTCATCAACTAATGGCCTTAGGTACACATCAATGTCGTTGCCTGGTTGCTTAGGGCCTTGGATGAGCACTGGCATCATAATGAACTTCCGCTTCATGCACAACCAAGGAGGAAGGTTATAGATACATAGAGTCACAGGCCATGTGCTATGCTTGCTGCTCTGCTCCCCGAATGGATTAATGCCATCTGCACTTAAACCAAACCATAAGTTCCTTGGGTCATCTGCAAAGTCCGGCCACTCTCTCTCGATTTTTCTCCACTGCGACCCATCAGCGGGTACTCTCAACTTCCCGTCTTTCTTACGGTCTTCTTTGTGCCATCGCAACGACTTGGCATGCTCTTTGTTTTGGAACAAACGTTTCAACCGTGGTATTATAGGAGCATACCACATCACCTTGGCAGGAATCCTCTTTCCGGGGCGCTCGCCCTGAACATCATCAACAGGGTCATCGCGACCGATCTTATATCGCAATGCATTGCATACCGGGCATGCATTCAAATTCTCGTACTCACCGTGGTAGAGGATGCAGTCATTAGGGCATGCATGTATCTTCTGCACCTCCAATCCTAGAGGGCAGACAACCTTCTTTGCTTCGTATGTACTATCGGGCAATTCGTTGTCCTTTGGAAGCTTATTCTTCATTATTTTCAGCAACTTTTCAAATGCCTTGTCAGCTACACCATTCTCTGCCTTCCATTGCAGCAATTCGAGTGTGTTACCGAGCTTTGTGTTGTCATCTTCGCAATTTGGGTACAACCCTTTTTTGTGATCCTCTAACATGCGCTGCAACTTCAACTTCTCCTTTTCATTTTCGTAGTTTCTCTTTCCATCAGCAATGGCCCGACCAAGATCATCAGCGGGCTCATCTGATGCCTCAGCTTCTTCTTCTTCATTCTCTTCCCCCATTGTAGTACCATCATATTCAGGACACCCAGGATAGTTGTCGTCATCCTCTTCTTCTTCATTCTCTTCCATTAGAACCCCTCACTACTGGAATCAGGGACTTTGCCATCTGCCAGATCTTTGCCGTCTGCTGGCAGATGGCAAAGAGGATATTTGCCGTCTGCTTTTATAAAGCAGACGGCAAAGAACATGATGATGGCAAAGAGGCTCTTTATCATCTGCACTTCTTTGCCGTCTGCTGGCAGACGGCAAAGAACTCTTTGCCGTCTGCCAGCAGACGGCAAAGAACAAAGTGGGCCCCACTTGGTACTGCACTTGCCAGGTCACACGGGCCACTTCTTTGCCGTCTGCTGGCAGACGGCAAAGAACTCTTTGCCGTCTGCCAGCAGACGGCAAAGAGGTGAAGGGGGCCCCACAGTGTAACGGCGGGGACGGGCTAACGGCCCCCCTCTTTGCCGTCTGCTGGCAGACGGCAAAGAACTTTGCCGTCTGCCAGCAGACGGCAAAGAGGGGGCTTAATTTTCGCCATCCCCCCGCGCCTCCCGCCTCTCTCTCTTTCTCTCACCTCTCTCTCTCTCACACCCGCGCCCGTTCCCCTCTCTCACCGCCGCCGCCGCCGCCGCCCCCGCCGCCCCCTCCCCGCCCTCTCGCCGCCCCCTCCCCGCCCTCTCGCCGCCGCCCCCTCCCCCCCTCTCTCACCGCCGCCGCCGCCCCCTCCCCGCCCTCCACCACCGCCTGCCCCCCTCCCCGTGGCGCACCTCCACCACCGCGGCGCCGCCCCCTCCTCACGGCCCTCCTGCCGCCGCCGCCCCCTCCCCGGCGGCCTCCTCTCCTCGCCGCCGGCCTCCTCTCCTCGCCGCCGGCCGCCCTGCCCCCTGCCCCTCTCTGGTGAGCTTCCCCTGCCCCCCTTTTAATTTTTGTCTGTTTATCTAATTAGATTTTTAGTTTTCTGTTTTTAGATGTTTTGCAGATAGTTGTTTATGTGTTTGGGTAAATAGGAAAAAATATTTAGACATTTAGGTAGAAACAAAAACTAGAAGAAAAAAAACAAGAAAAGAAGATGAAAAAAAAGGAAAAAGAAAAAAGAAAAAGAACAAAAAATAATAATAATAAGAAGAAACAGAAGAAGAGGAGGAGGAGAAGAAAAAAGAAGAAGAAGAAGAAGAAGAAAAGAGGAGAGGAGGAGAAGAAGAAGAGGAAAAAAGGAAAGGAAGAAGAAGAAGAGGAGGAGGAGGAGAAGAAAAAAGAAGAAGAGGAAAAAGAAGAAGAAAAAAGAGGAGAGGAGGAGAAGAAGAAGAGGAAAAAGGAAAGGAGGAAGAAGAAGAAGAAGAAGGAAAAAAAGGAAGAAAAGGAAGAAAAGAAAGAAGAGGAAGAAGAAGAAAAGAAAAAAAGAGAAAAAACCCCGACCCCGACACGGCACCTCGACCCCGACCCGACAACCCGACCCCGACCCGACACCCCGACCCCGACACCCCGACCTCGATCCCGACCCCGACACGGCACCCCGACCCCGACCCGACAACCCGACCCCGACCCGACACCCCGACCCCGACACCCCGACCCCGACCCCGACCCCAGCACGGCACCCCGACCCCGACCCCGACCCGACACCCCGACACCGACACGGCACCCCGACCCCGACCCGACACCCCGACCCCGACACGGCACCCCGACCCCGACACCCCTGACACCGCGACACCACGACACCCAGACACGACACCCCCGACACCCCGACCCCGACCCCGACACCCCGACACCCCTGACACCCCGACACCACGACACCCAGACACGACACCCCCCGACACCCCGACCCCGACACGACACCCCGACACCCCGACACCACGACACCACGCCACCCAGACACGACACCCCCGACACCTCTTCGGCCTCCTGTTGACCGAAAAGGTGCTCTCCGGCCTTCCAGAGGCCGATGGGGTCATATATTTGTGATGCATTTATTGACCCCGAAGCATATATAGACGATGATGATGCATTTATTAATGATGACGATGAAGATTAATATTATAGTTCATGTCAGGTATTCAATTATTATTATGTACATATATATTATTAATTGGTTCATGTTAGGTATTCAATTTTTTATTATGTTCATGATGATGATACACTTAAATTATATTCATGTCAGGTATTCATTTTTTTAATGTTGTACTAACTTCGTTTACTCTTTGTCATTGCAGGTGTTGACAGATGGTGGGCGCGGGTCGAGAGCGCTCCGAGGCTCCTTCCTCGGTGCGTGGTGGGAGGGGTACTTCCATCCCACCCCACCACCTCCGGAGAGCGCTGGATCTCAGTATGCAGACACCGGCGGGCGCTTCTTCTTCGACCGGGAGAGGTCGGGGGGGAAGAAGGTTGGTAGAGGTGGACGTGGCGGCGGGAGAGGTAGGAAGGCTGCTACTACGCCTTCCTCGCCGCCACCCCCAGCTGATTCACCCGACCACAGGAGTGCTCCGTCTGAGATGGAGCAGCCTGAGGTGCAGCCGTCTCGGACTCCGGTCCACGAGCCTCAGGCCGACGAGCCTACGACAGACGAGGCTACGACAGACGCGCCTACGGCCGACGAGCGTCGGGCCGCCGAGCCTTCGTCCCACGAGACTAGGGATCACGCTGAGTCGCAGCAGAACCCAGGTGCGGGCTCGTCGAGTGGCCGTGCTGAGGGTGGCTATAGTTCTGATAGCTATAGCGAGAGTGAGTGGGTTGAGGGGCGCAAAGTCTACCAGCGTGGTGGTACAAAGCTCCCGCCCACCCCGGCGACCCCCGACCAGAGGTGGTTGATTGCGCCGCAGGGGGAGAAGTAAGTGCATTTACTCTTTTTTAACCTTTTGTCTTCACGTTTCTTCGAATATCTAATGCGTTGGCCTTGTCATACTGCAGGTCTGGGACACACGGGCCTGGTTGCCGCAAGCCCAACAGTGTCCTTGGCGTGATTTGTCGCCAGAGCTTCCCGGGGTGGGTCACGTTGCCCGGTGAGGGCCGGGTTCCAGAGCTAGGAATGACCTGGGAGCACTACTTGGCTGCCCCGGCCCCGCCGGGGCATAGGATCGGCGATGTCGAGTGCCACACGGTCGCCGACATTGTGATCCAGACGTTTTGGGTAATTTCTCCTTTGCCGTCTATGTTGTGTTTTCTTCTTTGATTGGCAACCCTAGTGATTGTACTAATCCGTGTTTTCTTGTTTGATTGCAGACCTTCTACAGGTGTACTGAGGGAGAGGAAAAGGCCGCGGCTCGGGTTATCGACAACGAGTGCAGGCGCCTACTTCAAAACTTTCGGCACGAGGCTCGGACGCAGGCTATTCGAGACTACTACGCCTCGACTGGTATTCGGAGGAAAAAAGAGAAGTGCCACCTCAACTATCTGAGTAAGGAGAAGTACATGAAGGTAATTACCTATTCTTAAGGCCTTGTACTTAGTTCCTTGATTTGATTCGTATGCGTAGCGCTCAAATTTCTCTTGCTTAACTTAGGTGCCCCCGAGATGGTGTGCGGATAGGATGGACTGTTGGGAGGCGTTGGTGGATGAGTGGTGCACTCCCCAATGGCGCAACGTCCACGACGGTGCAAAGGAGAAGCGTGCCCAAATGAAAGGTGTCCCACACCATCTAGGCAGCGTCAACCTACGTGGGTTCGGGGAAAACTGGGTATGTGGTTTGCTTCATAATTCATGCAAATTCATTCTTCATGCTAGCTTGAGCCCTTAACTAATACAATGTTCCTCTCTTTTAGGCGTGGCACAACAAGGCTCCAGTGCCAGAGCTGTTCGACCTCTATGCCATGTCCAATACTGCCTCGTACAAGAAGGCCAAGGCATTCTCTGAGTCTGACCTCGATGATCCAGAGAAATTCAGCAACCGCGCCTCCCACAACAAGCTTGTGAGGTACAGAGACGAGGGGAAGGCGAGGAAAGGGCCGGAGTTTAACCCGAGCCAGCAACCTCTTGATCCAGAGCTGGTGATGATATCTGGTGGCGGGAGGCACCATGGCTTGTTAGCCATTGGGGATGGACTGATACGTTGTACTAGCACTCTCCCGCAGATCAAGAAGCGCCATACCAGCTCCGATCCTGAGATAAGGCCTCGTGCACGGCCAATGGAGCTCGAATTCCAGGTTAGTTATACGGACTCAGATACCTTTCCTCCATTACATTGTGTGTGCGGCCGTCGATGATTACAATGCTAACGAGTGGTGTTGCAGGCTACTATTGAGGCAGAGAGAGCGAAGACCCAGGCTGCTCTTGAGGAAGCAGAAGCGAGGACCCAGGCGCTTCTAGAGGAAGAGAGACGGCAGGCGGCGGCGAGGGAGAGGGAGGCGGAGGAGAGGACGGCTAAGCTATTGGAGGAGGAGAGGAACCGGAATGAGGCGGGTCAACGGGCCCTATACGAGCTCTTCGTGGTAAGTTTCTTCTGCATATTAGCCAAATCATGCACGTAATGTTCCTTTCATTACTAACTAATATGACTACTCAAGAAAACCAAATGTGCAGAGCATGTGCGAAAAGAATGGCACGACCCCTCCGCCGATGCCAGTCATTGCTCCGGCGGGCACGGTGAGTTTCATTTGAATGATCATTAGTTACTAGTCTTCACATTTGAGTTGCATCATGCTAACGATACACCGCAAATAATCTTTGGTGCAGCATAACTCCCGACAAGCATCGACCGATGCTTCTCCGTCTGCCACTGGCGCGACCGGTCCTTCACCTACATCTAAGTGATGACGGTAAGTTTTCCCAAGTGTTTAGCTTAACAAAATGACTCAATATGCTTAGCTAGCTAAAAATGACATAACAACATTAATTAGCTCCAAAATGACCTATTTAACCTAGGATAGCTCTAAAATGACGTATACTTAGCATTTATTTCTCCAAAAATGGATTTATATGCTTAGCTAGCTCAAAAATGACATAATAACCTTAATTAGCTCTCAAATGACCCATTTAACCTAGGATAGCTGTAAAATGACCTATACTTAGCATTTATTCCTCCAAAATGATATAATATGCTTAGCTAGCTCAAAAAGAATATAACAACCTTAATTAGCTCTCAAACGACCCATTTAACCTAGGAAAGCTCTAAAATGACCTATACTTAGCATTTTTTCCTCCAAAAATGAATTTATATGGTTAGGTAGCTCAAAAATGACATAATAACCTTAATTAGCTCAAAAATGACCTATTTAACCTAGGATAGCTCTAAAGTGACCTATATACTTACCATTTATTCCTCCAAAATGACTCAATATGCTTACCTAGCTAAAAATGACATAACAACCTTAATTAGCTCCAAAATGACCTATTTAACCTAGGATAGCTCTAAAATGACCTATACTTAGCATTTATTCCTTCTCCTTCTCCTTCTCCTTCTCCTTCTCCTTCTCCTTCTCCTTCTCCTTCTCCTTCTCCTTCTCCTTCTCCTTCTTCTTCTTCTCCTTCTTCTCCTTCTTCTCCTCTATTCCTTCTTCTTCTTCTTCTTCTTCTTCTTCTCCTCCTTCTCCTTCTCCTTCTCCTTCTCCTTCTCCTTCTCCTTCTCCTCCTCCTTCTTCTCCTTCTTCTTCTTCTTCTTCTCCTTCTTCTTCTTCTTCTTCTTCTTCTTCTTCTTCTTCTTCTTCTTCTTCTTCTTCTTCTTCTTCTTCTTCTTCTTCTTCTTCTTCTTCTTCTTCTTCTTCTTCTTCTTCTCCTCTATTCCTTCTTCTTCTTCTTCTTCTTTCTTCTTCTTCTTCTTCTTCTTCTTCTTCTTCTTCTTCTTCTTCTTCTTCTCCTTCTTCTTCCTCCTCTTCTTCTTCTCCTTCTTCTCCTTCTCCTTCTTCTTCTTCTCCTTCTTCTCCTTCTTCTCCTTCTTCTTCTTCTTCTTTTTCTTCTTCTTCTTCTTCTTCTTCTTCTTCTTCTTCTTCTTCTCCTTCTTCTTCTTCTTCTTCTTCTTCTTCTTCTTCTTCTTCTTCTTCTTCTTCTTCTTTTTCTTCTTCTTCTTCTTCTAGTCTTCTTCTTCTTCTTCTTCTTCTTCTTCTTCTTCTTCTTCTTCTTCTTCTTCTTTTTCTTCCTCTTCTTCTAGTCTTCTTCTTCTTCTTCTAATTTCTTACTCCCATTTTTGCAGGTTTGATTCACTTCATGGAAGGGCATAATGCTACTGTTTACATATTAGATGTTTGTGAAACTATGTATATATGAATTGGATGTATGATGTTTGATGACGATGGTGAAACTATGTTTGATGTTTGAAACTACGTTTGATGTATGATGTTTGATGTTTGAAACTATGTGATTCTGAATATATATATATATATATATGTGTGTGTTTGAATTTCTGTGAAAATGAATTGATATAACAAAAAACAGAAAAAACAGGGGCTATATAGCCACTTTGCCGTCTGCTAGCAGACGGCAAAGCTCTTTGCTGTCTGCTGGCAGACGGCAAAGATGCCACGTGGCAGCAGCCTGTGCAACCTGGGCTTGCCTATGTGGCCTCTTTGCCGTTTGCTGGCAGACGGCAAAGAAGGAAAGTTCTTTGCCGTCTGCCAGCAGACGGCAAAGATCCTGCCTGGGCCCAGCTGAAGCCTGGCGTCAGCTGACGTCATCTGCAACTCTTTGCCATCTGCTGGCAGACGGCAAAGAACTTTCCTTCTTTGCCGTCTGCCAGCAGACGGCAAAGAGCGCCGTTAGCCACCTAACGGGGATGGAACCTTTTCTGTGCCGTCCACGCTCTTTGCCGTCTGCTGGCAGACGGCAAAGAAGGAAGTTCCTTTGCCGGCAGCCGTTCGGCCGGAGTGTTTGCCGTCTGCTGGCTGACGGCAAAGCCTTTGCCGTCTGCTATAGCAGACGGCAAAGTGCCTGATTCCAGTAGTGCCTCTTTCTCCGTGCTTGGTCCAACAATTATAGCCGGACATGAAACCGGACGTAAATAGGTGGACGTGAATCTGCTTTGAGCTAGAGTAAGTCTTATCATTCTTACACACACCACATGGACAACACATAAAACCATCCCGCTTGTTTGCCTCAGCCGAACGCAAAAAACTCTGCACGCCATTAATGAACTGGGGAGAGCGTCGGTCAACGTACATCCATTGCCGGTTCATCTTCATTACACAACACCGAGAAGACCAAATTAATACAAGTTCATACATAAAGTTCATACACACTTATTCTCATAAAACAACATAAAAGTATCTAGCTAAAACATTTTAAATGCAACAACAAATGCGATCAAAATCGCAACTAAGGTAAAAATTGATCCAAAAGCATAATGATACCAAGCCTCTTTATTAATGGCATATTTTCTAATCTTTCTAATCTTCAAGCGCATTTCATCCATCTTGATCTTGTGATCATCGACGACATCGGCAACGTACAACTCCAATTTCATCTTCTCTTCTTCAACTCTTTTCAATTTTTCTTTCAAATCCACGTTTTCTTTTTCAACTAAATTTAACTTCTCGACAATAGGGTCGGTTGGCATTTCCGGTTCAACTACCTCCTAGATAAAAATATCTATGTCAACTTGATGGGCATAATTGTCATTAACACGAAATGCAACAAATAGTTATAAAAGAGAATATACCACATCTGAATCGTAAACCGGACGAGGGCCGACGGGCACCGATATCATAACCATGGCACTATATATAACAACAATCATACAAATAAGAAAACTATGCAAGTAACTATCTAAATCATACAAATACGATTTTATTTATAAAAATGATAAGAACACAAGAAGAGGCTCACCAAGGTGGTGCCGGTGACGGGACGGTGCGGTCGATCGACGGTGGTTAGGACGGGGACGGGAAGGCACACTAAGTAAACCACACCTACACATATGCAAACTAAGGAGTTAATTTGAGCTCAAATTGCATATAAATCAAAAAAGCTATCACATAATTACATCCAAACTAAAACCCACAAATCACTATACTTATAAAGCATTGCACGAGCTGATCTAGCAAAAAGAGATGAAAGGACAAAGTTGCTAACCATTGTGAACACTTGGATGGATTGGGGTGCCTCAAATCTTGACAAATCTTGGCAAAAATGGAGGGATGAGCTCGAGCTAGGGGAAGAAACAGAGAGGGGAGTTCGAATGGAGAAAATAGAGAAATGGAGTCGGGTTGGACGAAGGGTTTATATAGGGAAAGCTTTAGTCTCGGTTGGTTAAACAAACCGGGACTATAGGTCAATCTATAGTCCCGGTTTGTATCACAAACCGGGACTAAAAGGGCTCGTGGGGGCCCCAGGCTGACACCAGCCTTCCACCACCCCTTTAGTCCTGGTTTGTGATACAAACTGGGACTATAGGTCTCGAATGAACCGGGACTAATGGGGCCCGTACACCCCGACCGCTCCTAGCTGTTGGAACCGGGACTAATGGACACATTAGTCCCGATCCAAAGCCAAACCGGGACTAAAGGTTGAAACGGAAGGCCTGTTTTCTACTAGTGTGATGATGATATTCCCCGGCAACGGCGCCAGAAATCCTTCTTGATACTTGTGATCTGCGTTGGGTTTTCCGTGAAGAGGAACGGGTTATTGCAGCACAAAGTGGGTAAGTATTTCCCTCAGTTATGAAACCAAGGTTTATCGAACCAATAGGAATGTCAATCCTCAACTGTCTTCAGCGGCTGCATACAAATGAACAAACAACTTGCACCCAACGCGGGCAAGAGGGTTGTCAATCCCCTTGATCTCGTTAGTTGCAAGCAAATGAGTTGTGTAGATAATTGTAAATTGCAAAATAAAATAAAAATTAAATAAAGACAGCGTGGTAATAATAGCGTTTGTAAATATATAAGTGAATAGACCCGGGGCCATAGTTTTTCCTAGCGGCATCTCTCATATAGGCTGCATACGGTGGGTAACAAATTACTGTTGGGCAATTGATAGAAAAGCGGATAGTTATGCGATTTTCACGGCAATGATCATGTGTATATAGGCATCACGTCCATAAACAAATAGGCCGACTCCTGCCTGCACCTATTACTATTACTCCACTCATCGATCGCTATCCAGCATGCATCTAGAGTATTAAGTAAAACATAGTAATGCATGGAGAACGATGACATGATGTAGAGAAAGTAAACTCAAGCAATATAATGAACCCCATCGTGTTATCCTTATTAGCAACAACACAAAGACGCATCTTGTCCCCTACTTTGTCACTGGGATATAGAAACTCGTCAGGTTGAACCTACCACAACGCACCACTCCCACCGATGAAATATCAATCTACTTGGCCAAAGCACATCAATTAATCGGAGAGCACTACGAAGCTATAATGATCATGCAATTAAGAGACAATATATATCAGAGGTATCTCAAATACTTTTCAAGAATAATCTGAACATAAACCCATAATTCATCGGATCCCAACAAACACACCGCACAATAGGATTACATCGGATGGATCAAAGGGAAGATGCGATGACCATTGTATTGAAGATCAAGAGATAGAGAGATTGCCATCTAGGTACTAGTTATGGATCCGTAGGTCTGTGGTGAACTACTCACACATCATCATGAGGGCAGCAAGGTTGATAAAGAGGCCCTCCGTGATCGACCCTCCCTCCGGCAGGGTGCCAGAATGGAGCTCCAAATGGCCTCACGGCAGAACAGAGACTTGCGGCGGCAGAAAAAGGATTTCGGGACTGCTTCTGTTTTTTTTTGCAATATTAGAGAATTTATAGGCCAGAGAGGCGTGAGCATTTCTGAAAACCCTCTGGCCTTTCCAATAGCCAATAACTTTTCTGTGTCCTGCATATTTGGTTCTCTCACATACTCTGCTCCAAACTTGGCACCAAGGCGCAGGCAAACTTGGCGGCCGTCTCCGCGGTGGTCATAGGGCGGTCGAGCGCCCATGCCGCGGCGAGGTCCGGGTCGTTGCAGACCCATTCTCGTGCCACGTCCATCTTGGCAAACACGGAGTGGCGACCTGCATTCCGCAGGTCATACCTCGCCTAGTGCCGCACCGCACGCTTGGCCTCGGACACCACGACCCGAGAGCCAGAGGCACCGCCGAAGCCTCCGCCTCCCAGGTAGTGGAGGATGCGGCCACACGCCTTGGCGATCGCGGGCGGCACCCTCTAGGGACGGCGACGTCGAGGTGGCGACAATGGGGAGTCGATCCGCGTGCAGCGGCTGTGCTGTGGCGATGGCGGTTCAGGCTTCACGCGGCGGATGCGCTCGGGGGACGCGGGCTCCTGCTTCACGCGTCCACCGTTGTTAAGGCCGCGGTTGCGTGGCGGGGACGCCGGCTCGTCCTTGACCGGGCAGAACGGGGATGCCGGCTCGTTCTTGACGCGGACCTGCGGCGGGGACGGTGGCTCGTCCTTCACGCGCGCTGATGATGGTGGCGCCGGTCCAATCTGACAGAGCGAACGCTCTGTCATGATCTCCATCTGACGGACGAATTCTTCGTCCGTCACAACCGCCTCCGACAGCAGGCGTGGCCGCTGCTGCGGCTGCTCCTCCTCGTCGCCGGATGAGATGACTATGTCCTCTTTGCCGGAGGAGCCCGCCAACGTGGATGCTGATGGCTCGGTGACCGAGGGCGGCGGCGCCACGATCCGCCAGACAACGAGCTCCCACCGGGGCTGTCTACCGGCACGAAGAACCAGTACTTCGGCATCGTTGTTGGCTTGGCTCGGAGACGATGTAGAGAAGGAAAGACGTGGGGATGGGAAGAGAGGAGGAAGGTCCGATGCTCTAGACGGCGCCGGTGCACAGCTTAAATAGTCGCGGCTAGGCCAGGCGGTGGGTCGGTCAGCCCGCTACAATGAGGCGCAGCTACCGGAGTTGCTTTCTCGTGACGTGTCATCCGTATTGAAGCGACGAGACCCGAGAGACCGCGTCCTTTTGCGCCGCCTTCCCGTCCGGTCAATTTACGGTTTCAATGACGGCCGCTACATGCTCTTGGCCGGCATGAATGCGGCACGACAAATGACGAGGCGCGTGGAATGGAAAGCGCGGGAAGGGCGGGTGGGAGGTTTTTGGTGGGCCAGGATTATTAGAATCATGCAAAGTAGCGGTCCGGATCCCTGCAAATCTCCTCACGTTTGTCTCCTGTTTGCGGGAAAAATGACGCCCGGACCGCTCTGCGGACCGATACAGGACCACGTTGGATAATTTCCGCGGTTTGAACCGTACGGTCCAACCCATTGCGGGAGATTTGCGCGTCCGACTTAAAGATGACCTTACGTGACTAGTTAGATTGCATAAGAGTTACAGACACACTGACCGGCTGACTGACTGCGACACTAATTTTGATCAGTTCGTTTTCGGTGCCATTCTCGTGCTGCTGATGCTGATGGCTCGCGAGTTGAATCACACACATACATCTCGTAAGTAAGTTTACAAGACTTCCAAGTTCAAAAAAAAAAAGTTTACAAGACTTCCGAAAAATAGTGCGAATTTTATTCGATTCAGGTGCTCACGCTAGGTATCTAGCATATTCGGGAACATTTGAGGTGGGTCAAGGGATGCAAACGGAGGGCATCCGCATGTCTGTGAACCAAGAAATTAAACTAACACGGTTATTAAAGTAATGAAAATCAGTGTATTTTTGCTTCTCGGATTATCGCGTACATGTGGACACCGTCCACTTTGATCCCTAGATCAAGGGGCTGTTGAGTGCCTTCGCTGGCCACCTCTCTGGAGTGAGGCATCCATCACCAGGTCACTCATGACACATCCGAGTCTCAAACTTCTCGAAAACGATTCATCACACAAACCCATACATATATCTGGCTCATAAACGACTAATGGAGAAACGAACACACTTGCTACGTGTACACCTAAAAAAAATAACCAAACCGTTGCTTCCGAGACTCTCGAAAAGATTCCCTTCGCTGCTGGCGACGTTATCTTCAACACCCGGTGCACGCGCCACTTGTTCGCCGGCCGGAGTGCCAAGCCGAGCAGCGTACTCAACTCAACTCGGCACGTGGCACGCCGGCGGGAGAGACCGCCGCAGCATCGTCGGAAGAACCACCAGCTGATTCCCCGCACCTGGACTGGAAGAAAAAAAAAAGGATAGGATGATGACTGGCAGTACTACTTCCAACGCCCATCGATCGGTCGATGTGGCTGCCTGACTCGGAAAGAAACACACAACGGATCAAGTCATTTCATCAGCTTTTCAACTGACACACTCACATACGGTTAAGTCCAGTTGACGTGGCCGGACGGAGACGAAGAAGTGTCACGAGCAGAGACGGCAGTGTGAGCGATCTCGGGTAGTTGCCAAGGCCAGCAGCCGAGGCGTTCCTGGTGTCTGGAACTCTACAGGTTCGTTGAACAGTCAATTGCCACGCATGGTTTTTCCTGAGGCTGCTGTTACTTTGGATCTCAAAAATATCCCAACTTCATGGGAGCTACTAGTACTTCTACTCTTGATGTTTTGGTTTTCTCTCTATCTTGGACGCCGATCAATTGCTTTCACGATCGTTTACATGCGCAGCCTGCGTTTGACAAAGGGACATGAGAACACAAACTGGCCGTCATTAGGTTTACATGGCCTTCTGATCTACCATGGACAAAAGTACACTTGACTAGGTTTCCTTCCCCAAATAAGAACAGTCGACAGTGACGAAACAACTCTCAACCATGCGTATCAAACCTAATTAACCCGGTGCCAATTAAAGGTCAGCACTAATTAAACGTGTGACATACCCTAGTTGGACATGCATTTGGTACTACACATGGATGGATTTGGGGCTCTGTCCGTCTGTCCTCTCTATCTTCCCTAAGAGCATCTACAACCGGACCTCTCAAACCCGCCCCAAACGCCCGGACAGGCCGCCCGGTCAGTGTCCGGTCACTTTTTTTTGACCCAGACGGGCCTCTCAAACGGCCCTCAAACGTCCGGGCTGACCGGCACCCCCCATATCCAGCCCAAATATAAGGCGGGTATGGGGGCGCCCGGGCACGCTCGCCACGTCGGAGCCGGCCCATGCTGGCCCACCCCTACCCCACTTATATTCGGCCCCATCCGCTCGCCGAAACAAACCCTAGCCACTTCACTCCCCTCCCCTCCACTCCCCTCCGCCACCCGAGCTCTCCTCCGGCGGATTCCGGCCACCTCCACCATGTCAGACATCGGATCGGAGTCCGACCTTTCTGGATCCGTCGACTGGGGTGTGATTCCGTGTGGGTTGGAGGAGGCAATGGCAGTTCCCATTGCATTCCGCCGGTCCCGGGAGGAGAGCAGCCGACCGAGGGACGGATCCGTCCGCCGTGAGGCCCTAGGGTTGGCTCACCGGGCGCTCGGGTCCGGCGGTGCTGGATCCTCGCGTTCCCGGCAGCCGGAACACCGCTCCGTCCCCATCACCGGTCCGACAGACTATGAGTCGTACCGGGTCCGGGCGGCACGCCGTGAGAAGGAGAGGGCAAGGGCCATCGAGGCCCGTCTCGCGGCGGATATGACGGAGGCGGAGGCGGCCGCTGCGGCGGCGCGGGCGGCCGCAGAGGAGGAAGCCATCCGCGCCGGCATTGTGAAGAAACGGCAGCGGAGGAAGACGCGCACCCTCGCCCGAGAGCAGAGTCAGGTGGTCCGGGCCATGGCCGGACTGCCACCGAAGGAGGAGAAGGACAGCGACGCCGAGGACAGCTCCGGCGACGAGCAGATCCGGCTGGATCCGTACTGCGTCTTCGAGCGGTACTTCTGCGAGAAGGACGGCAAGGACGCAGGGAAGGGCAAGGGCAGCCGTGGATGAAGTCCACCATAGCCAAACATGCCAAATATTTGTAGTCCGATGGCATGTTTAGTGTACTGTGATGGAGTAGCCGGACGATCCGTGTGCGTCAACGTAGTTGCATGAGTTTGTATGGATTTGAGATATGCTAATTAAGGTGTCCGGATGTGGAGTGCCTAATTTGAGCCGTGCACGGTCAGTGCCCGCGGACGCGTCCGCGGGCGTTTGAGGGGCCGGATTTGCCAAGTCCGGAATGTAGGAACTTAATTAATATGTGATGCTATAGTTGGGTGGTCCTGTCCTGATTAGCAAGTTGGATCTGGATAGGGATTGCTCGTCATATCAAGATTGGTAATAGGACATGTGAAGAATGCCCTGGTCAGTTGCTTGTTCCATGAAAGCCAAGCATATGGGTTTGGTGACTGATTCTGCTCCTTATATCTTGCCGGTATCAAGCTCTAAATATCCAGCACATGCTCTACCTTGCACTTTTCCTTATCTTGCACCTTTTGGCTGCATTGATTGCGAAAAAAGTTGGAGCGTAGCACATGAATTCAGGAGTACTACATTATATTATGCGCATAGTACTGCTACCACAGATTTAAAGTATCATATGTAGCACGGTACATTGCAAAGAGAATCACAAATAGTATGATAATACAAAAACAACATTTGTTATTTTTTACACATTGATTCCACCAACATGTTTAAAATAGAGAGTATGTTCCTGTACAATACAGAAAGATTTTGGAGTATTTTAATCAGCAAACTTTGGTACATAGAGCCTATATGTGAAGATATTTCACAGAAGATGCAGAAGTAAGTCTGAAAAGCAATGACATAGTTTGCTTTCTTTAACTCGCCTTGTATCCCAAAGATTTTGAAGTGAAGTAGAGGCGTCAGATACATATACATCTGGATATCCCTATCCCTTGCACATGACACATTCTCTTGTCTCTTTTCCAGTACAGAAACGTATGGATCTATCCAGGTGGCATCTACTCATCTCCATCTCATCATCTCTATGACTTTTCCCTTATTCTTGGTTTGCAAGAAAAATATTATTACTACTTGCTCCATGGTCCAGACACCTCGTGACATGGAGTGTGTAGGAAACGTATCATGCGTGTGGATTAAAATTATCACTGATGTGCAGGGGTGGCTAGTGGATGGAATCAGACTTCCGGTTACAACCTTCTCCCGTGGCCCACCAAGCCACTCAAACTCTAGGATGATAGTCTTTTGAAATCAGTTGCAATGATGAGTGATGACATGATCCTCGCATCGAGCTCCAAAAATATGATATGAAACTAAGTGTGCTATCATATTTGATCAATACGTTGATTCGCATCCATAGCAAACAATTCGCCGTCCAAGTCTATACATTGTTAACGAGCCATGATTCCATTCACTGGAAACTAGATCATGCATCTCTACTGAACATTCAACCAGCTCAACCTACTGGATAGTTGTGGTTTGTTAGCCATGGGCATACTATTTCGCCCAGCAAAAGTATGGAAGGAAATTGCATGGCTTGAAATACCTGGAAAAACTTTCACTTAGGAGAATCTTGCAATAAGGGGCCGAGCCCAGAGCCCAGACTAGCACTTGTGTCTTGTGAGCAACAAACTGTTGCGCACCTATGGCTATATAAGGTTGGACGCGGCTAGCGAGCGCCAGGGCGCTAGTTCGCGTGCGCGAGCGCACTCCCATAAATGGAAGGAGCAGCCGTGTGCGTACGAGGACAGCTCAAAAAAGGAAGGAGCAAACCCACACACGACCAGGACAATCCAAAAAGAAACCCGTGCGTCTCCTCCAGGTCAATTAATTACTTTCCTTACTTTTTTCAAAAAGCTATATCTTTTGAACCAAGTGTCAAAATTGAGATCCGTTTTCACGGTTGAGTTTCTCGCGACGAATGCTTCAAAACTAGATCCCATATGGGTAGGTTTCGACAGACTTATTTTTTGGACAACTTTGTGTGCAATGGAGGCAACTCCGGTGTTATAGGGAAGCAACTCCTTCTTTTTAGCCTAGTAGGGCTGCCAGTTATGTTTGCTTGTGTAAAAATGAAAAAATCACATGAAATATGAGGCGTCTTTAGTGCTACATGCAATCAACTTCACTGGGCTATTTGTACCCGTGAATTTTTGCTAACATTATCCCAACTTGGCTATCACGGCTGCTCAATTTTTTTACCGTTGTTCGTCAGTTGCCTATGGTTGAGTCCCAGTTGCCCACAAAGACTTTGAAGTTGTCTAGTATGAATGCCTAGTTGATTGCTATTGATAATTAGTTGCCTAACTGTGCTGCTCAGTTGCCTAACTTTGCACATTAGTTACCTATAATATTATGAAGTTTTGTATCATTATTTTTCTAACTTGCTTACAAACATTATGAAGTTGCCTACTGGTGACTCTTAGTTGCCTGTCTTTACTATTTCAGTTGCCTACAATACATTGGAAAGTTTGGATAATGTTAGTAACTTAACAAGTACACATAGTGTAGTGAAGTTGCTGGTATCTAACACTCAGTAGCTTCATGTTTTGTGTGATTTTCTCGTTTTTATACAAATCAACCAAATATGCAGTCCTACTCGGAAAAAAAAGAAGTTGCTTCTAAATAACAGTAAAGTTGCCTCAATTGCACCCAAAGTTGCCCAAAAAAAAAGTTCGACGAAACCTATCCATACGGGATCTAGTTTTGAAGAACTCGACGTGAGAAACCTAACGGTGAAAACGGTTCTGAATTTCGATACTCGAATCAAAAGTTATGACTTTTTAAGTTTTTGAAACCCCGCATTAATGCACATGCGGTGATGGTCGTGCGCACAGTGAGTCAGTGGATGGCTGCAGCGCGTGCGCTCGGAAAGTCCAATTAGTCCAGCTGCACTAATAAGTATTTGGGTATAAGGTTTGCCCCTTTCATGTCGGAGGTGCGGAAAAGTGGTTAGTGTTGGGACATGTGTTGATTTTCGCTAACATTGATCCATCGCTATCTGTAAATTGATTGGATTAATTCCCTTGTCCCCTCTTAGACTACAAAGCGAATGAATGACCTACCGTGAGGGGGGTCACCTAGCATAGAAAAACATCCACATGCATAAATCGTGTAGTTTTCTTTTGCGCGAGTTATTGGCCTGCCGTTTCGTGCAGATTTTTAACCCAGCTCCGGCAGAGTTTCCGAGGGTTACTGAAAATAAATATGAAAAGCAACGTAAACCTTACTGAAATAGCTCGAAGGTAGTGTTCGACCCCTTCCCGTCATGTTTGTTGAGAATCCATTGCAATGTATAAACTAATGGTGGGATGAATTTCTTGCTGCCCCTCACACTAGAAAGCACACGCGTGTAGCGGTTTATTAAATGGCACACCAAGCCTTGGCGGACATCCACATGCATAATTCATGTAGTTTCCTTTTGCGCGAATAGTCGACATGCCTTTTCATGCAGGTTTCGGTTTAGCCCCGCCTAGAAGCCTATTGTAAAAGTCGTGTTTCTGGCAGTTACTCATAAAAAAAAGCAACATCGCACTTACTAAAGTAACCAAAAACCGGTCAATGTTGGGACATGTCTCCCATTGCCATTGACGGTAGATCCATCGCAATCTACTAATCCATGATGGAATGAATTCCCATGACTCCCGTCCCTTAGACTAGAAAGCGAATTCGTTCCCGAGTAACCATTAATTTCTCTTTTGTGTTTCTCAAAAATGACATGTCAGAGGTGGCCCTAGCAGGTTTTTCGGCTTAGCACCGCAAAAAATAAGTTGTAGATATCTATGACCGAACAGAATGCACAACTAAAAAAACAGAAAGCAACATCAAACTTACCGAAGAAGCCAGTGGATTTTAATTTCTCGACCAAGAATATACAGCTTGTCTCTTCTCCGTTGCGACTTACACTATAGTGACCTTGAGACATAAATAAGCAATACTTAGCATTTACTCGAAACAATATTCAGATAGCAACAACAGTAATTTGGAAGATATTATCTCATGATTAGGCGCCAAGTTGAATAACAATAATATTCTTCTGGAAGGGCAGGCGCATTACCGTGTTTAAGTACAGAGAAAGAAACAAAATGGGCAACAAGTCGTGCTTGTAAGATTAACCGAGACCGAGGTGACCTGTGCTTGAAGCCAGCAAATCCTCGCTGTGTTCATGCTCCCCCGAGACGTAAACTTAACTAGTATCCAACCGTGTGGAGTTGTGATAGTACTGCTGAAAGTATTCCCTCCATCTCACAATATAGTGTCAAAAAACGCTTTTATATTATGTGACGGAGGGAGTAGTATCTTGCAACTTCATGATTACTTTATGCACCTAAAGGAAAATACTTCATGATTACTACTGAAATGATATGTGTTGAAGTTTGAGCGCGGCACTGAATTACTTACGGACGTGGCACTGATTGTGTGTATCACGTCCATGCTCCTGGCTTGGATCGATAGCTAAGCCATGCATGATTCTTTTCGAGGGTCGTTAGGGAGTCGTATCTTCAAATTCGTAGGCACGCAGAGACACGATGATCCAGCGATCTCGTCTTGTTCCCGCGCAAATAGACGACGCCCGATGTGATGTTCCGCAGGAGGCATCCATCAGCACAGCGTTAGTTAATCATGCAAATAGCACGGCTCACGAGCGATCGGAATCATGCCAGCATTATGTATATTCTCCAACGGTGTCTTCAGCTGGATATATGCAGGCATACGTAGGACCCCTACACAAAGGGGGTGTTTGGTTGCCTGGGTGGCTCTAGCCTGCATCGCATGAGGGATCCTGGGTGAGCGTGGCCTGGTTGAGCTGATGCAAAGATGAGCCGAAATGTGTGTTTGGTGGACTGTATGATATGGATGCATGAGAGATGCTATAGACAAGAGATGTTGTTTGGTAGACTGCATTTGAGCTGAATTATGTGAATTTTTTTCTTCCAATAAATGATGCACTTAATGAGATGGGATTAAACCTGAAGCAATCAGACTGCGGGTACTAATTAGATACGTATATGAATCACTGCAGTAATAACCAGAATCTTACATGCTGTCAACTATCCTGGAGAACTCACGGATGATTCGAGAACATCTCGCGACAGCAAATCAGAAACAGAAACAGTAGAAACCTACAAATCGAGGCTACGGCATGAGCTTACAGGTAGTCATCAAAATCAAATACGAAAAAAGACATGCATCCGCGCATAGATGAACCTGCGGCTAGATCTACAAGAAAATAAATTTAAACTACGGACGAAATCAACATGCATCACCGCAACAAGAGCCTAAAACTCGATCTACTCGCACACTACAGCAACTGCGGCGGGTGGCGTGGCGAGCTCCAGTGAGCGGTGGAGGCATCAAGTTTGAGGCATCGATCTCGTCCGCACGGCTGGCTGCGGGCGGCTATGGCGAAGTTTGGGGGCGTTAAGGCGGCGGTGGAACCCGGCGAGTCTAGGCGGGGAGGCGAGCCCCTGGCATGGGCGTGGAGGAGCGCCGGCGACGGAGCTCCGACCGGTGGCGGGCAAGAGAGCTCCGACCAGCAGCGCCCGCGTGGGCTCAGACGGCGGCGGTGACGGGTTGGTGTGCTCGATGCCTCGATCTAATGCGTTGGAGACAGGGAGAGAGAAAGAGGATTGCGGTTGACGCGCGGATGCAGGCGCGGGCCTGGCTCCCGGATACACCCGATTTCTGCGTTCCCCTTAGCCTGCCTGAGCGGGCTCTCAGCCAGGCTGAGGAGGCCGCGCAGGGAACCAATCACCCTGAAATTTGCATGGCGGTGTTGACATCTGATTTTGGCACGATGCAAAATGCAGTAAAGGTGGACTCAAGCGAAAAGCTTGCCGGTTTTGAGTGCTTGCCGAAGACCCAAACAGAGGCAGGAGACAGCCCGGCAAGGAGGTGATCCGGCAAGGAGACAGCCCAGCAAGGAGGCGTTCCGGCAAGGAGACGGCCCGGCAAGGAGGCGATCTGGCAAGGAGACGGCCCGGCAAGGAGGCGTTCCGGCAAGGAGACGGCCCGGCAAGGAGGTGATCTGGCAAGGAGACGGCCCGGCAAGGAGGCGATCCGGCAAGGAGACGGCTCGGCAAGGAGACGACCCGGCAAGATACCCTAATGATGTTGGGGAACGTTGCATGGCAAACAAAAAATTTCCTACGCACACGCAAGATCTATCCATGGTGATGAGTATCTACGAGAGGGAGAGTGAATCTACATACCCTTGTAGATCGCTAAGCGGAAGCGTTAAGAAACGCGGTTGATGTAGTCGAACGTCTTCGCGATTCAAATCGCCGAGCGTCCCGCGACCCCATCACGATCCAATCACGATCCGTCCCGCGATCCCATCATGATCCGTCCCGTGATCAAATCACGAACCGTCTCGCGATCCTGATCACGGTCCTTCCGATCTAGCGCCGAACGGACGGCACCTCCGCGTTCAACACACGTACGGCTTGATGACGCCTTCACCTCCTCGATCCAGCGAGCGATGGTGAAGTAGTAGACGAGTTCCAGCAGCACGACGGCGTGATGACGGTGTTGGTGAAGAACAATCTCCGCAGGGCTTCGCCAAGCACTACGGAAACTATGACGGAGGAGGAACTAGAGGGTTAGGGTTGCCGGCACACGGCTTGGGGAAATCTTGATGTGTCCCGTGTGCTAGCCCTGCCCTTCTATTTATATGTTGAGCCCTGGGGTCTAAACTTGGAGAGAAAGCCTCCACAAGGTCGGTTTTGCCCGCACGGAAAGAGTCCCACTCGGATTCCAGCAGTACCGCGTACAAGCGGTAGTACCGCTCACGAGCGGTAGTACCGCTTCACACAAGCGGTAGTACCGCTTACGCGGTAGTACTGCCTTACCAGCGGTAGTACCGCTTAAGGCAGCAGCAAAACTTCCTTTTGCACTTTCAATACCTCGTGGGCTTTACCCCTTTGGCCCATATAAAGTGTTGCTGCATCCGAACACTTCGGTAAACATCCGGAACCCCTTCCGGTGAATTCCGGAACCCTTCCGGAGATCAAAACACTATTATCACATATATCAATCTTTACCTCCGGACTATTCCGGAGATCCTCGTCATGTCCGGGATCTTATCCGGGACTCCGAACAACCTTCGGTCACCAACACAATAACTCAACTATACTAATCGTCACCAAACGTTAAGTGTGTAGACCCTGCGGGTTCGAGAACTATGTAGACATGACCGAGACACCTCTACGGTCAATAACCAATAGCGGGACCTGGATGCCCATATTGGTTCCTACATATTCTACGAAGATCTATATCGGTCGAACCTCTATGTCAAGGATTCAGTTAATCCCGTATGTTGTTCCCTTTGTTCTTCGGTATGTTACTTGCCCGAGATTCGATCGTCGGTATCTCTATACCTAGTTCAATCTCGTTACCGGCAAGTCTCTTTACTCGTTCCGTAATACAAGATCTCGTGGCTAACACTTTAATCACATTGCTTGCAAGGCTTGTTGTGATGTTGTATTACCGAGTGGGCCCTGAGATACCTCTCCGTCACACGGAGTAACAAATCCCAGTCTTGATCCATGCCAACCCAACAGACACCCTCGGAGATACCTGTAGAGCACCTTTATAGTCACCCAGTTACGTTGTGACGTTTGATACACACAAGGTATTCCTCCGATGTCAGGGAGTTGCATGATCTCATGGTCATAGGAACAGATACTTGACATGCAGAAAACAATAGCAATAAACTGACACGATCTTATGCTATGTTCATAGTTTGGGTCTTGTCCATCACATCATTCTCCTAATGATGTGATCCCGTTATCAAATGACATCTCATGTCCATGGCTAGGAAACCTTCACCATCTTTTGATCAACGAGCTAGTTAACTAGAGGCATACTAGGGACACAGTGTTGTCTATGTACCCACACATGTATTTGAGTTTCCAATCAATACAATTATAGCATGGATAATAAACGATTATCATGAACAAGGAAATATAATAATAACCAATTTATTATTGCCTCTAGGGCATATTTCCAACAGTCTCCCACTTGAACTAGAGTCAATAATCTAGTTCACATCACTATGTGATTTACATTGTTCTAACACCCAATGAGTTCTGGGGTTCGATCATGCTTTGCATGTGAGAGAGGTCTTTAGTCAACGGGTCTGCGACATTCAGATCCGTGTGTACCTTGCAAATCTCTATGTCATACTGTAGACACTGCTACCACACTCCACTTGGAGCTATTCCAAATGGCTGCTCCACTATATGTATCCTGACTGCTACTCAGAGTCGTCTGGATAGGTGTCAAAGCTTGCATCGACGTAACCCTTTACGACGAACTCTTTATCACCTCCATAATCGAGAAATATTTCCTTAGTCCTCTAGTTACTAAGGATAATCTTGACCGCTGTCGAGTGATCCACTCCTGGATCACTCTTGTACCCCTTGACAGAATCATGGCAAGGCACACATCAGGTGCGGTACACAGCATGGCATACTATACAGAGCCTATGGATAAGGCATAGGGGACGACCTTCGTCCTTTCTCTTTCTTCTGCCGTGGTCGAGCTTTGAGTCTCACTCAACTCCACACCTTACAAATCAGGCAAGAACTCTTTCTTTGACTGATCCATTTTGAACTCTTTCAAAATCTTGTCAAGGTATGTACTCATTGAAAGTCTTATCAGACGTCTTAATCTATCTCTATAGATCTTGATGCCCAATATTTAAGTAGCTTCATTCCAGGTCTTCCTTTGAAAAAATCCTTTCAAACGACCCTTTATGCTTTCCAGAAATTCTACATCATTTCCGATCAACAATATGTCATCCACATATACTTATCAGAAATTCTATAGTGCTCCCACTTACTTTATTGTAAATACAAGTTTCTCATAAACTTTGTATAGACTCAAAAACTTTGATCACCTCATCAAAGTGTATATTCCAACTCCGAGATGCTTGCTCCAGTCCATAGAAGGATCGCTGGAGTTTGCATACATTTTAGCATCCTTAGGACTGACAAAACCTTCCGGTTGTATCACATACAACCTTTCCTCATGGATACGTTTAAGGAAACGATGTTTTGACATCCATCTGCCAGATTTCATAATCGAAAAATGCAGCAACTGCTAACATAATTCCAACAGACTTTAGCATCGCTACGGGTGAGAAAGTATCATCGTAGTCAACTCCTTGAACTTTGTGATAAACTCTTTGCCACAAGTCGAGCTTTATAGACGGTGACATTACCGTCCGCGTCCGTCTTCCTTTTAAAGATCCATTTGTTCTGAATGGCCTTTCGCCCTTCAGGTAATACTTCCAAAGTCCATACTTTGTTTTCATACATGGATCCCATCTCGGATTTCATGGCCTCTAACCATTTCTCGGAATTCGGGCCCATCATCGCTTCTCCATAGCTCGTAGGTTCATCGTTGTTCAACAACATGACCTCTAAGACAGGGTCGTCGTACCACTCAGGAGCAGTACGCGTCCTTGTCGACCCACGACGTTCGATAGTAACTTGATCTGAAGTTTCATGATCATCATCATTAACTTCCTTTTCAACTAACGTAGGCTCCACAGAAACAACTTTCTGCGCTGCGCTACTCTCTAGTTGAAACAAAGGTTCAACAACCTCATCAAGTTCTATCTTCCTCCCACTCAATCTTTCGAAAGAAACTCTTTCTCGAGAAAGGACCCGTTTTAGCAACAAACACTTTGTGCTTGGATCTAAGATAGAAGGTTTACCCAACTGTTACGTTAGGGTATTCTATGAAGATGCATTTGTCCGCTTTGGGTTCGAGCTCATTAGGTGAAAACCCTTTTTTCACATAAGCGTCGCAGCCCCAAACATTAAGAAACGACAGCTTAGGTTTCCGCCAAACCAAAATTCATACGGTGTCATCTCAACGGACTTATGGTGCCCCTTTTAAAGTGAATGTGGTTGTCTCTAATGCATAGCCCTAAAACGATAGTGGTAAATCGATAAGAGACATCATAGTTCGCACCATATCCAATAGAGCACGACTACGACGTTCGGACACACCATCACACTATGGTGTTCCAGGTGGCGTGAGTTGTGAAACAACTTCCACATTGTCTTAAGTTGTATACCAAACTCGTAACTCAGATATTCACCTCCACGATCATATCGTAGACATTTTATCTTCTTGTCACGATGATCTCAAACTTCACTCTGATTTTGTTTGAACTTTTCAAATGTTTCAGACTTGTGTTTCATTAAGTAAATATACCCATATCTACTCAAATCATCAGTGAAAGTAGGAAAATAACGATATCCACCGCACACTACAATACTCACTGGACCGCATACATCAACATGTATCATTTCCAATAAGTCAATTACCCGCTCCATCATACCGGAAAACGGGGTTTTAGTCATCTTGCCCATGAGGCATGGTCCGCATGTCTCAACCGATTCGAAATCGAATGAGTCCAAAGATCCATTAGCATGGAGTTTCTTCATGCGTTTTACACCAATATGACATTTAGCGGCAGTGCCACAAGTATGTGGTACTATCATTATTAACTTTGTATCTTTTGGCATCAATATTATGAACATGTGTATCACTACGATCAAGATTCAATAAACCACTCTTATTGGGTGCATGACCATTGAAGGTATTATTCATGTAAACAGAATAACCATTATTCTCTAACTTAAATGAATAACCGTATTGCAATAAACATGATCTAATCACGTTCATGCTCAACGCAAACACCAAATAACACTTATTTAGGTTCATCACTAATCCCGAAGGTATAGAGAGCGTGCGATGGTGATCACATCAACCTTGGAAACACTTCCAACACTCATCGTCACCTCACCCTTAGCTAGCCTCCTTTTATTCCGTAGCTTTTATTTCGAGTTACTAACATTTAGCAACCGAACCGGTATCCAATACCCAAGTGCTACTAGGAGTACCAGTAAGGTACACATCAATAACACGTATATCAAATATACTTCTGTCGATGTTGCCAACCTTCTTATCTACCAAGTATCTAGGGTTGTTCCACTTCAGCGACCGTTCTCCTCATAATAGAAGCACTAAGTCTCGGGTTTGGGTTCAACCTTGGGTTTCTTCACTAGAGCAGCAACTGACTTGCCATCCATGAAGTTTCCCTCCTTGCCCTTGCCCTTCTCGAAACGAGTGGTTTCACTAACCATCAACACTTGATTTCTACTCGATTCAAGCGATTGTAGCTCAGGGATCATTATTTCCATCTCTGGCCTTTTATAGTTCATCACGAAGCTCTAGTAGCTTAGTGACAGTGACTTGGAGAACTATATCAATCACTATCTTATCTGGAAGATCAACTCCCACTCGATTCAAGCGATTGTAGCACCCAAACAATTTGAGCACATGCTCAACGATTGAGCTATTCTCCATCATCTTGCAGGCAAAGAATCTTGTTGGAGGTTTCATACCTCTCAACACGGGCACGAGCCTGAGATCCCAATTTCAGCTCTTAGAACATCTCATATGTTCCGTGACGTTCAAAACGTTTTGGAGCCTCAATTCTAAGCCGTAATGCATGACGCACTAAACTATTAAGTAGTCATCGGAACGTGCCTGTCAGATGTTCACAACATCTACAGACGACGCTAGAGGGGGTGGCACACCGAGCGGTGCATTAAGGACATAAGCCTTCTGTGCAGCATTGAGGACAATCCTCAGATCACGGACCCAGTCCGCATTATTGGTACCATCATCTTTCAACTCTATTTCTCTAGGAACATATAAAAAACACAGGGGAGCTACAGCGCGTGCTAGTAATCTACAACATAATTTGCAAAGACTTTTTGACTATGTTCATGATAATGAGTTCAATTAATCATATTACTTAAGAACTCCCACTCAAATTGACATCCCTCCGGTCATTCGAGTGTCACATGATCCAAATCCACCAACTCAAGTCCGATCATCATGTGAGTTGAGGTGGTTTCAATGGTGAACATCTTCATGTTGATCATATCTACTATATGACTCATGTTCGACCTTTCGGTCTCTTGTGTTCCGAGGCCATGTCTGTACATGCTAGGCTCGTCAAGTTTAACCCGAGTGTTTCCGCACATGCAACACTGGCTTGCACCCGTTGTATGCGAACGTAGAGTCTATCACACCCAATCATCACGTGGTGTCTCGAAACGACGAACTTTCGCAACGGTGCACACTCGGGGAGAACACAATTTTATCTTGAAATTTAAGTGAGGGATCACCTTATAAAGCTACCGTCGTCCTAAGCAAAATAAGATGCATAAAAGGATTAACATCACATGCAAATCATAAGTGACATGATATGGCCATGAACTTGTGCTTTTGATCTCCATCTCCAAAGCACCGGCATGATCTCCATCGTCACCGGCATGACACCATGATCTCCATCATCTTGATCTCCATCAACGTGTCGCCATGAGGTTGTCGCGCCGACTGTTGCTTCCACGACTATTGCTAACTCATAACGATAAAGTAAAGCACAACGGCGAAAATAATTAAAGACAACCCTATGGCTCCTACCGGTTGCCGTACTCATCGACATGCAAGTCGTGATATTCTATACAATACATGATCATCTCATACATCACATATATCTCATCATGTAATTGGCCATATCACATCACAACATACCCTGCAAAAACTAGTTAGACGTCCTCTAATTGTTGTTGCAAGTTTTACGTGGCTGCTACGGGTATCTAGCAAGAACAATTCTTACCTACGCAAAAACCACAACGGTGATATAAAAATTGCTATTCAACCTTCTCAAGGACCGCCTTTGTCAAATCCGATCCGACTAAAGTAGGAGAGACAGACACCCGCCAGCCATCTTTATGCAACGAAGTTACATGTCAGTTGATGGAACCGGTCTCTCGTAAGCGTACGAGTAATGTTGGTCCGAGCCGCTTCATCCCACAATACCGCCGAAACAAGAAAAGACCAAGGGAGGAAGCAATCTGAATATCAACGCCCACAAACTCCTTTGTGTTCTACTCGAGATCTCATCTACACATAGACCTAGCTCTGATACCACTGTTGGGGAACGTTGCATGGGAAACAAAAAATTTCCTACGCACACGCAAGATCTATCCATGGTGATGAGTATCTACGAGAGGGAGAGTGAATCTACATACCCTTGTAGATCGCTAAGCGGAAGCGTTAAGAAACGCGATTGATGTAGTCGAACGTCTTCGCGATTCAAATCGCCGAGCGTCCCACGACCCCATCACGATCCGTCCCGCGATCCCATCATGATCCGTCCCGTGATCAAATCATGAACCGTCTCGCGATCCTGATCACGGTCCTTCCGATCTAGCGCCGAACGGACGGCACCTCTGCGTTCAACACACGTACGGCTTGATGACGCCTTCACCTCCTCGATCCAGCGAGCGATGGTGAAGTAGTAGACGAGTTCCAGCAGCACGACGGCGTGATGACGGTGTTGGTGAAGAACAATCTCTGCAGGGCTTCGCCAAGCACTACGGAAACTATGACGGAGGAGGAACTAGAGGGTTAGGGTTGTCGGCACACGGCTTGGGGAAATCTTGATGTGTCCCGTGTGCTAGCCCTGCCCCTCTATTTATATGTTGAGCCCTGGGGTCTAAACTTGGAGAGAAAGCCTCCACAAGGTCGGTTTTGCCCGCACGGAAAGAGTCCCACTCGGATTCCAGCAGTACCGCGTACAAGCGGTAGTACCGCTCACGAGCGGTAGTACCGCTTACGCGGTAGTACTGCCTTACCAGCGGTAGTACCGCTTAAGGCAGCAGCAAAACTTCCTGTCAGGGAAATATCTTTCGGTGAGACCCGCCCGTTTAGGGCCGGGTTCTGGAGATCTTCATTGAAGATGGGTCAGGTGGGCCGGAGCGTCCTCCAGAGGCCCAGAAGGAGAGCCGCCCGAGGAGGGGCTGGCCCAAGACCCGCCGTGAGAGGCGGTATGTGCAAATCGCCTAGAAGTGTAACTTAGGAAACAAGTAAAGGGGAGTTGGGCTTGGATTGTTATCCTGACTCGGACTCTTATGTAAGCCCCAGACCTCGCCTGTATATAAGGGGGAGCCCCGGGGACAGAGAGGGCACGTTGAAACCTTTCGAGAGCTAGGGCTAGACAAGTTCAAAACCCTTGTAATCGAGATCTTCAATACATCTAGCAGGAGTAGGCTTTTACCTCCACGAGAGGGGCCGAACCTGGGTAAACCTTGCCTCCCGTGTTCCTCGTTTAACCCTTTCGATCTGCTACTTACGCGATGGCTTCGAGATCAAGTCCTATGAGGACATCTGCCGTGAAAATACCACGACAGTTGGCGCCCACCGTGGGGCTTTCGCATGGTGGTGTTGAGTATTCGAAGGGTCCTCCTCCAGGACTCGAGGGATACGTGATCGGCCGGATGACCAGGAGTCGCCGCGGCAATCTACTCATCGACGACTCTGGCTGGGGCCCCGACGCCGACTCTGTGGAGTACGGATATCGGGTCCCCTTTGGCGGAATTCATGTCTTCATCGGGAAGGCCGGCGAGTCTGAGCCGGCCGCCAGCACAGATGTCTACGAGTCGACACGTCGCGTGAAACCCGCCGCGGCAAGAGCCGCTCCAATACCTTCTACACTCATGCAAGCTGGCGGATCTGGATCTGGGCCGGATATCTTCACCGACACCTTCAAGCCGGTCCAGGACGCGCAGCCCGCCAGGCAGGAGCATGTCTTCGTTGGCTTCACCCAAGGGGTGGAGTATTCCGAGGGGCCGGCTTCTACAGAGGGTTCGGCGACTTATTCTAATGGCGGCTATTCTTCTGGAGAAGGAGAATCGCTTTACTCCCTGCATGATGAGGGATTCAGGGGCTTCGGGTACAACTCGCCGACGCAGGATTCTCTGGGCCCGCCGGCTCAACCTACTGTCTACATGGCTGGGGCTGCTGCGGTCACGGACCCAGGGGCCAACGCCGAAGCTTCTAATTCCGCTGCTAGGGTTTCACCAGCCCAGGCCCTGGCGGGATTGGCAACATCGCTGTCAGCGCTTTTGGCCACAGATGTTACCCCTGATAATCAGGCAGAGCGTAACGTGGAAATTGCCAAGATCCGGGAACAGATGGCGCAGGTTCAAGCAAATATTGATGAGGAAGGCGCTCGTTTGGCCACCCGTGAGGCAGAGATAGCAGCGGAAACGGAACGACTGCAGCAGCAGCGCTACCACTTGGAGCAACGCCGGATTGAATCAGAGGTGGTTCACAGCTGACGACATTGGAGCCGGCTTCCGTCTGATGTTGATCATCGGGCCCTACAATTCAGCACCCCTCCAGGGGAACTTCTTCGTGCTCCAGCTACAGGATCTCCTCAGGCGATTCCGAATTTGGGGGCTCGGTATTCAGCGGGTCACGGAGAACAGCCGCAGTTAGAGCCCGGCTTGCGGCAGGAGGCGCCAGTACAACACGGCCGGACGCCGCCAGGACATTTTACGAACCCTGTTGATAACCTTTATGCGGCCACTACTACCCTGGCGGCTCTTCCCATCACCGGAAACTCGCCTGTCGAGGTGGAGGCCCGGAATGCCACCGCAAGGTTGAAGACTGCCGTACTCCAGCAAGCTAACTATTCATATAGCCGGGAGCGGTTGCACTCTACGCCAGCTCCGAACAGGAGTCGCACCAGGAGTCGCCATGCAGAGAGCCCTGCTGGGTCTAGCACCCGCCATCCTCGGGGTGCGCCTGGGGGCTTCCCATATTCACTGAATCCCCGAACCCTGGGGCGCGAGGTTCATGAGGCTCAGGCGGCGGCTCTGGCGGCGACTCAGGCGGCGCAGGAGGCGGTTCTGGCACCAGTGGTCACTACGCAGTTGACTCCGACGGGAAGTTCTATTGGGGTACCCTGTTTGTGTCCGGCTCTTCGCAACGAGCGCTTGCCGAAGGATTTCAAGGGCCCTAGGAAGGTGTCTAGCTACACGCCGGACCAAGACCCGGCCCAGTGGGTAGAAAGTTATGAGCTCGCTATGGACCTCCAGGGGGTCAGTGATGCTGCTTGTGCAAGGTACTTCACCATGATGTTGGACGGGCCGGCACGTACGTGGTTGAAGAATCTGCCCCCGAATTCCATCAGCACATGGGAGGAGTTAAAAGAGCATTTCGTCAAAAACTTCCAAGGCACTTGCAAACGTCCAAAAACCATCATCGATCTTCAGCATTGTGTTCAAAGGCAGGGAGAGTCAGCACACCATTGGGTCGGGCGAGTTGCGGAGATCATTCACTCTTTAGATAATATTTCCGCAGCTCAGGCAGTTCTGGTTCTAGAGAAAGCTTGTCATTATGAACCCCTTACGCAGAAGTTGGGGCGGCTTAAACGGAGTGTTAAGGATATGGGAGAGCTTATGAGTGCTCTTACCAAGTATGCTGAGTCTGACCCCACGAAGGACCCAGGGGATGACGAGCCAGAGGCTCTGGACGGCAAGGGGAAGAAGCTTGCTAATGGCAAAGGTCAGCAGCAACATAATGATAAGAAGCGTAAGGGCTCGGAAGCCGGATCAGAGCTTGTGGCCAATGCCAGCGCAGGTGCCAAGTTCCAGAAGGGTGGTGGTGGTAACAGAAATTATAAACCACAAAATTTCGAGGAATTCCTGAAGGGGCCATGTCCAAAGCACAGTACCAAGGAACGTCCGGCCAAGCATACTTGGGAACAGTGCCACATCATGGAAGCTTTTGCTCAGCGCTTCCAGAACCCGCCAGGAGGTGGGGGTGGAGGATTCGGGCCGGGATCTGGACCCGGGTTCGGCACACCCGACGGTAGCTCGTCTGGCGGTTTTCAGCAGTTTGCACACCAACCTGGCAGGTCTGGTAGCGGTTTCCAAGGGAACAATGGTGGCCAACACTTCCAGGGGAATAATCAGAACAGTGGCCAGCCTCAGCAACATAATCAGACCGGTTATCAGAGTAATCCTAAGCAGTTAAGTAGTGGACAGTACCATGTGTTCACTACCAATGTCGATAAAAGGGAGCGCAAGGTCAGGAGAAGCCGTGTCAATGCGATTGAGCCAGCAGTTCCAGAATATCTGAGATGGTCTGAATTTCCTATCACTTGGAGCTGGGAGGATCACCCGCCCAGGGTTGATAATCCAGGTCATTTGGCGTTAGTGGTGGCGCCCCAAGTTGGGGGGTATGCCCTCACCAAGGTTCTGATGGATGGAGGTAGTAGTATTAATATCCTCTATTATGATACCTTCCGGCGTATGGGATTGACGGAGAAGGATATCACACCATCAACAACTGTTTTTCATGGAATCATACCCGGCAAGTCGGCATACCCTGTTGGAAGGGTTAAGTTGAATGTGGCCTTTGGGGAGTCTGAGGATAACTCTAGATGTGAGTCGTTGTCGTTTGAGGTGGTCAAAATCAAGAGTCCTTATCATGCTCTTTTTGGACGGCCGGCTTATGCCAAGTTCATGGCTAGACCCTGCTATATCTACCTCAAGCTTAAAATGCCGGGTCCTAGGGGAACGATCACAGTCCATGGAAGCCGGAGAGTCGCCATGGAGTGTGAGGAAGGGGACGCTGCTTATGCGGAGGCGGCTTGTGCTACGGAGGAGCTCAGATTCAATACGAGCAATGTAGATCCGGCGGATATGACGCCTCTCAAGAAACCCTCCACGGAAGGAGAGCCGCCTCTCAAGTTCCAGGCTCACAGAGATACCAAGGAGGTGGAGTTTACGCCCGGCGATCCTTCTGCTAAGTTCACCATTGGGGCGGATCTGGACCCCAAATAGGAAAGCGCGCTCGTTGAGTTTATCCGTGAGAATCGGGACATCTTTGCATGGAAGCCTTCTGACATGCCTGGTGTACCGAGAAAACTCGCCGAGCACCGCCTTAATGTGGATCCTAAGTTCAAACCCGTCAAACAGTATCTTCGTCGCTTTAATGAAGAAAGACGCAAGGCTATTGGCGAAGAGATAGCCCGGCTTCTGGCCGCCGGGTTCATTGTGGAAGTACTCCATCCAGAGTGGTTGGCTAACCCGGTGCTGGTTCTGAAGAAAAATGGCACCTGGCGCATGTGTATTGATTACACGGATTTAAACAAAGCTTGTCCAGCTGATCCATTCGCTCTCCCTCGCATCGATCAGATCATTGATGCCACTGCGGGGTGTGAGAGGTTATGCTTCCTGGATGCTTATTATGGATATCATCAGATCAAGATGGCCGTGGAAGACCAAGAGAAGACGGCTTTCATCACCCCCTTCGGTGCCTTCTGCTATGTGTCTATGCCTTTCGGGTTTAAGAGCGCCCAGGCGACTTACCAACGCTGCGTGCAGAATTGTTTCCAGGGACAGATCGGGCGCAATGTGCATGCTTATGTGGATGACATTGTGGTCAAGTCAGCAGAGCGGGCGACTCTCCTGGATGACCTCAAGGAAACCTTTGACAATCTCCGGGTCTATCAGATGAAGCTTAACCCAGATAAATGTGTCTTCGGTGTTCCTGCAGAAAAGCTCCTAGGGTTTATGGTCTCTGAGCGTGGCATCGAAGCTAACCCAGAGAATATCAAGGCCATCACCTCTTTGGCCGAGCCAAAGTGTCTCAATGACGTTCAGCGCCTGGCGGGTCGTATAGCAGCTTTGAGTCGGTTCATAAGCCGCCTAGGGGAGAAAGCTATTCCTCTGTATCAGATGCTGAAGAAGGCGGACGATATGGGTTGAGCTTCCTGGTAATTCAGAAGCCTTCACCATCTTGGGACTACCAACCCTATGGGCCGAACTTACTGGTAATCCAGAAGTCGCCACCATATTGGGTTAAAGTCCTAATAAACGGGTAGTGTTACTGGTAATCCAGAACCTTCATCCGTGTACAGGCACCCAAGAAGCGGGTCGTGTTACTGGTAATCCAGAACCTTCATCCGTGTACGGGTATAAAAGACTCATGTGGGTTGAGCTTCCTGGTAATTCAGAAGCTTTCACCATCTTGGGACCATCAACCCTTATGAAGCTAAACTTGCTGGTAATCCAGAAGTAGCCATATTGGGTAAAAGACCTAATAAGCGGGTCATGTTACTGGTAATCCAGAACCTTCATCCGTGTACGGGCACAAACGACTTGGATGGGATGATGCTTACTGGTAATCCAGAAGCCTTCACCATCTTGAAAATCATCAACCTTATGGGCTGGACTAGCTGGTGAGCCAGAAGTCGCCACCATACAGGAAGGAGATAACTGATCTGGTCTGGGGTGATCCAAGAGTCGCCACCATACTGGGGGCTTTACAATCTTTTTATAAGTTTGCTAAAACTTTTATTTGAGATATAATGCCTTTGAGAGTTTTATGACTTTTCTTTATGAGCTCTTTTTAATGTTCGGGTTTGGCCAAGAGCCGCCAGTTTTATTATACTGGTTACACCTTAAGCATCTGCAAAGTTTGCTGGTTATATGCTGCCATGACTAATTTAGTTATTGGCTGCACTTGTTTAAAATAGTTCACATACTTTATCAAGTTTTATGACTATATTTGGCCGAAGGCCGCTAGCATCATACAAAGGATACAACTTCTTTCAGAACCAGCCAGGATAATTTTCATAAGGAAGCTTGATACAAAGGTATCAGACTCACTTCCCAAGAAAGGTGAAGGGACAAAGATTTTTCTAAGCCTATTACAAAAGGCCATCAGAGGGCATTTCAGAATCATTGTTCAGCACATATATTACAAGCAGTTAAACAACTGGCGACTTTCAAGGTTTCGGCTTCATTCCTGGGTCTTGTTGCCTTCGGCTTGGGCTGCGTCTGTTGAAGGATTTGTCTGGGCATGATTGGCAGCCCAGTCAACAGTGGCAAAAGCTTCAAAAATTTCTTCGTCATCAATAAGGCTTGAAGAGTCAATGTCAGGCACAAATTCGTTCTTACGACCTTCAGGAGTAAGGTTGAGAGGCGGTAGAGAGCCAAGCTTTATGCGCTTTCCATCTTCGCTGAAAGCTGATTGAAACCTTGTAAGTTTCATCTCTTGGACCAATTGGCTTGCGGGAACAAAAGTCTCCTTCCTCAAAGCATTATAGGTGAGTTGATCAAGATCCTTTCCCTTGTAAGTTTCGGGAAAGCCGCCGACTAGAGTTGAAAGTTCTAAGTCCTCGTAATGAGCTTTAGCGCGGGCCATGGTATGCATAGTGGCGATGCGGGCGCTGGACTCTTTCACGATCTGCAGCTGAGCAGGAAGAGTGGATAAGGTATTCAGAACCTCCTTGATGGTGGATGGAACTTCTTTCCCGTAGAAGGCGGATTGAATAGCCCGCCGACTTCCAGTGTATAGCTGTTCAAGGAAGGTGTAAGCCGCCTTGAGCTGCATTACTGGCTCTTTTGCCAGCTTATCGCTTCTGGGGCCTGCAAAGGAAAAGTGTCAGAGTTTTTTCAAGACTATCAAAGTAAGGGTTATAAAAAGAAGGTTGCGGTATGAATTGGCGACTTACCAAAGATGGCGCTGCTCATCTGCCGGATGTGCAATTTTAGTCCGCTGAGCTCGTCAGAAACAGGTTTCAGGCGGTTCTCAGTTTCTTCAGCGCGCTTGATCAGGAGCTGTTTTTCTTTATCGTGCTCCACGGTCAAGGTGAGCAGCCTGGCGGCCGCCTCAGACGCGGCCTTTTCCAAAGATTTTACTGTTGATTCAGTGGCGGCTCTCAGCTTTTGTTCGGCTTGGAGTTCTTTCCGACAATCAGCCAGCTGGGCTTGCAGCGAAGATAGTTGAGTCTGAAGGTAAAGGCAATCAGGTTATTTATGCAAATAAAGTTCCATACAGATTATAAATAATCTACATGGCACTTGGGGGCTAATACAATTCCGAAGTTTCACAAAGAAGTGATATCAAGTAGATTGAAGCATTTAAGACCCGGATACACGTGGTTCTTCAATCTCTTTAAGACCCGGCTGTTTCAAGAAGACAGCCGACTCTTGGGGACTACGTACGTGTATTTACATATTTTAAAGATATAAACTTACAAACCTCCATACAATTATGAAATCAATAATATGCAGGTTTGGGCGACTAACGAAGATTAGGAGTAGGTCAATGGTTATGACTTACCTTTGGTTTACTTGCCAAGACATTGGCAATCTCCTGACTCTCAGATAGCCGAGTCAGAAGGGCTTCATGAAGGCCGCCCAGATCGATGTCCTCTAGAGAAGAAAGATCCAGTTTATCTTTTCCTTTAGAGGACATGGCCTTACTGGGAGATTTGCCCAAGGCCGCTGAGGAATTGGCGGCGGTAGCTTCGCCGGCAGCAACAGTGCCTTTTTCAGAACTCGAGGAAGGTGGTATAATGGCGGCTTTTGGGAGCTGTGGTTCTAAAATTGATGGTGGGGTGTTGATATCCGGCTGCTGAGCAATACTGGAAGCCGGTGCTTCAATCGCCGTTACCAAAGAAATCTGGGCTTCTGGAGCAGAAGAAACATCAGGTAAAGGAGGATCATTGGCTTTTTCTCCTGATTCTTTGGCCGGGTCTCCAGAACCTTTAGGTGGCGGAGATGAAACAGAAGTTGTGGGTTTTAATCTCTTAGAGGTAACCCTGCATTTTTCGACAAAGATTTCGATAAATATTAGCCTTTGTTTCATGCAAAAGGAATAGGAATAAGGGTGATCATGTGTTTACCCTGCTTTAACAACAAAAGTTGTGTCTGGCAATTCTGTGGCGTCATCATCGGAAGATGTGTCCTGATAGTCCGGATCTTCGGGATTAAGAGGTTGTTTAAACAGGCCGGCTTTGGGAAACAGAAGAGTCGGGCGGAGAAGTACCTCACGAGGGCGCTTATGAGAGTCGCCCGCATCGGCACCAGAGCCGCCAATATCAGTGCTAGAGCCGGCGCCGTCAACTTGGCGGAGATCGGCGTGCTGGGACATCTTCCATGAATAATTAGGATCCAGACGAGCAAAAGGATGAGAAAAAGGATATTTTCTCACTGCAATTCTGTTTTTTCTAGAATTACGGATGTTTGAGTCAGGCAGGGTCGAAGTTACCTCAGTTTCATCCTGGTCTTCTTCCTCTTCTTCGTCCTGGAAAAGTGCAGATTAAGGTTATCAGCAGAAGTTGCAGATGAAAACAGATTGATTTAAGTTATATACTTGCCTCTGACTCATCTTTAGAGGAGTCTAAAATGGATGGATCCACCTCTAAAGGATTGATGGTATCTTGTTTCTTCCGCTTAGAGCCGGCTTTTTTCACCGACTTCTGGCTTTTGGTGGCTATCTCTTTCACTATTGGTTTGGCTTGCCAGAAGGGGCTATCCGCCTGTGATTTATCAAAGGAAAAAGTCTCATGATACAGAAGTAAAGCAGAAATGTGAAGGTTTGTTTGAAGGCTTCTTACTGCTGGTGGCGGGTTAGCATCGGTGAAAGGCGCCAAACCAAATTCGCCGGTGTAGTTGCTTGATAAGTTAACAATAATTCTCATCTGTTTAATTACAGACGTCAAGGAAATGTCTGTAGCACTGATCCTTTGCGGATCTTCTAAGCCGGAATATTCATGCATCAGTTTACTCTGGAGGCTTAGTGGCTGAATCTTCCATGACAGCCAGCAACGGATTAAATCGGTTCCTTCAAGGCCGTTGGCGGCTGAGGCAGATATCTTATCCATCAAAGGTTTTAGCTCTGCCCGTTCCGCCGGTGTAGGCCTGGGAGGGTAGATCTTTGTATGATCCAGGCGCTTCGGCCTGAAACCCGGCAGTCGGTGTTCTCCATTAGGCACAGTCATTTTACAGTATATCCAAGTCTTACCCCAGCCCTTGAGATGGCTCAAAAGATCGGCTCCGGGAAAGATGACCCCTCGTCGCTTCTGAAAAGAGACGCCACCAAGTTCTTGATGACGGCCTTGGGCAGTTTCAGTTTGTTTGTTGACATAAAAGCATTCCCGAAACAGTAGAACTGTGGGTTCTACTTGAGGATAAGCTTCACATATCACCGCAAACTGGCTCAGGTTGACGATCGAATTGGGAGCAAGATCTTGTGGGTGCAGCTCATAAAAGTCCAGAAGGTTTCTAAAGAACTTAGAACCGGGTGGAGAAAACCCTCTCTCCACATGATCAAGGAATATAATGACTTCCCCTTCTCTAGGCGTTGGAGGACATTCGCCTTTTGGAAGTCGGCAGTTGGAAGCCCCATTCAAGAGACCTGTCTTTATAGCCTTTCGGAAAAAAATCTTTGGTGACTTCAGAAGGAACCCAATTGCATTCAATTGTTTTCTTTGGCATCCTAGTTAACATAGTAAGGGGTTGAGTTAGCGGCTTTCAGCACAGATTAAGGGGGTATTACAGGAAATAAAAGACAGCAGTTTGATTATGTTTCTAGAATCTGAGACATGTGGTAGAAGAAATTGTCAAAAATACATGGCGGCTTTCATAAGCCGCCACAGGCGTGAACTATTCGAAGAGGTGCAAAATTTTACTAAGTCTACAACAACAGTTTTCTACTGAAGGAGGTGAAATTTTGGATCAAAGAACTTATAAAAATAAGGAAAAGAGCAGTTCTTGCTACTGTTCGTCAAGCCGCAACGAGTCAGCACAGATGGGTTTTTTCTCAGATCTATTTTAATGCAAGATTTGATTCCTGGTTTAAAGGGGACATTAACGGCGCCGTTTTTATACCGTGGAAGTACTAAGCAGTGGCCGGCGGCGGCAACCACAGAGAAGCCGAGGCGGAGCTCGAGCTGTAACAATGGCGGAACCCTAGCAGGAGGAGGAGCGAGGAGTACCTGAAATCTAACGGAGACACGGCGCGGTTGCAGATGGCGACGGTGGCGCGTCAAGGTTGTGTCTCCCTCCGATGGCTGATGAGCTCGAGGTGCGGGATAAGATTGCGGTGGCTCGAGCAGTAAGAGGAGGAAGACGAAGGAGGAGATGGTAAATGGTAAAAATAATGACCCTAAGGGGTATTTATGAGGGGATGGAGCGCTGAAGAGTCGGGGGTGTAAGTTGTGGATCTACAGTAGCCCGACGCCCCGATTTTCGCGCCTAATGGATTCATTTGAGATATGGATGATGTCATGGAAAGATCCGTTTTAAAGATTCGATGACGTCACAAGGCGAGCAGGTTTTAAAGGAAAACTGTTAAAAAATATTCAGAAGAGGCGGTTTCTGCTGAGACTCGCCAAATGTCAAAGACAGGTTTATATAGGGACAAGGTTGTCCAGCACCAGTTCAAGTCAACCTGAGGGCTAATGTCAGGGAAATATCTTTCGGTGAGACCCGCCCGTTTAGGGCCGGGTTCTGGAGATCTTCATTGAAGATGGGTCAGGTGGGCCGGAGCGTCCTCCAGAGGCCCAGAAGGAGAGCCGCCCGAGGAGGGGATGGCCCAAGACCCGCCGTGAGAGGCGGTATGTGCAAATCGCCTAGAAGTGTAACTTAGGAAACAAGTAAAGGGGAGTTGGGCTTGGATTGTTATCCTGACCCGGACTCTTATGTAAGCCCCGGACCTCGCCTGTATATAAGGGGGAGCCCCGGGGACAGAGAGGGCACGTTGAAACCTTTCGAGAGCTAGGGCTAGACAAGTTCAAAACCCTTGTAATCGAGATCTTCAATACATCTAGCAGGAGTAGGCTTTTACCTCCACGAGAGGGGCCGAACCTGGGTAAACCTTGGCTCCCGTGTTCCTCGTTTAACCCCTTCGATCTGCTACTTACGCGATGGCTTCGAGATCAAGTCCTATGAGGACATCTGCCGTGAAAATACCACGACACTTCCTTTTGCACTTTCCAATACCTCGTGGGCTTTACCCCTTTGGCCCATATAAAGTGTTGCTGCACCCGAACACTTCGGTAAACATCCGGAACCCCTTCCGGTGAATTCCGGAACCCTTCCGGAGATCAAAACACTATTATCACATATATCAATCTTTACCTCCGGACTATTCCGGAGATCCTCGTCATGTCCGGGATCTTATCCGGGACTCCGAACAACCTTCGGTCACCAACACAATAACTCAACTATACTAATCGTCACCAAACGTTAAGTGTGTACACCCTGCGGGTTCGAGAACTATGTAGACATGACCGAGACACCTCTACGGTCAATAACCAATAGCAGGACCTGGATGCCCATATTGGTTCCTACATATTCTACGAAGATCTATATCGGTCGAACCTCTATGTCAAGGATTCAGTTAATCCCGTATGTTTATCCCTTTGTTCTTCGGTATGTTACTTGCCCGAGATTCGATCGTCGGTATCTCTATACCTAGTTCAATCTCGTTACCGGCAAGTCTCTTTACTCGTTCCGTAATACAAGATCTCGTGGCTAACACTTTAGTCACATTGCTTGCAAGGCTTGTTGTGATGTTGTATTACCGAGTGGGCCCTGAGATACCTCTCCGTCACACGGAGTAACAAATCCCAGTCTTGATCCATGCCAACCCAACAGACACCCTCGGAGATACCTGTAGAGCACCTTTATAGTCACCCAGTTACGTTGTGACATTTGATACACACAAGGTATTCCTCCGTTGTCAGGGAGTTGCATGATCTCATGGTCATAGGAACAGATACTTGACATGCAGAAAACAATAGCAATAAACTGACACGATCTTATGCTATGTTCATAGTTTGGGTCTTGTCCATCACATCATTCTCCTAATGATGTGATCCCGTTATCAAATGACATCTCATGTCCATGGCTAGGAAACCTTCACCATCTTTTGATCAACGAGCTAGTTAACTAGAGGCATACTAGGGACACAGTGTTGTCTATGTACCCACACATGTATTTGAGTTTCCAATCAATACAATTATAGCATGGATAATAAACGATTATCATGAACAAGGAAATATAATAATAACCAATTTATTATTGCCTCTAGGGCATATTTCCAACAGATGATACTCCCGGGAAGGCGGCAGCTCATCGAAGACCGGAGATCAAGATGGACGTAAGGAGATGGAAGCCAGCCCATCAAGACGGCCTCTGGAGCGGTACTACCGCCCTCCACAGCGGTACTACCGCTTGAGCGGTACTACCGCATATTACTACCGCGCCAAGTTCCGCTTACGAAAATTCTTCTGGTATCCCGAGCGGTGGTAGCGCGGTAGTCGAGCGGTAGTACCAGCCCAGGCGGTAGTAGAGCGGTACTCAGAGCGGTACTACCGTTTGAAGCGGTACTACCGTACCCGGAAGCGGTACTACCGCTTGCCGGCACGCAGATTCGGGCAGATTTTGGAGAGTCCGAATTTGGCTAGTGTTTTTCGTACTTTGGAAGGAAATCTGTATCCATAACTTGTACGGGAAGTCCAACCCCCTCTTAAATAGAAGAGGTGATGGCCGATTGGAAGAACACACAATCGAACAAACACATCTACATCTTTTACCCTACTTTTATCCCTCTCCCTTGTATCTTTCTTCTCGTTCTTCGTTCATTCTTCGTATTGAAGTGCGGCGATCCTCGAGGCCCTAGGGGCGAGCAAATCGACCTAGGGCAGCCCATCGTCCATCCGTGACTCCTGACGGGTTCCATCCCGGAGAAGCGGTGCGTCTGGTCTACAAAAGGGCCTGCCGGATTGTCTTGCGTACCGCGCTTCCGGCAGGCCTCCCTCGACGTGAGCTGCGGTGCATCACCCCTGGCGTCGAGGGTACGCGTGACGCGTTCGTGTGTCAACACACTTTTTGGCGACTTCGCTGGTGACGATAGATCAAGAATCATCATCAACCATGTCTAATCTCCCCAAGCCATCAGAAGTTAACGCCGATAACATCATTAAGCCCGGTCTTGATGAGCTATCGGAGGAACATCGCCAGGCCTACGAAGCGCTCAAGAAGCAGCGTGAAGAGGCTTTTGAGGCGCTCAAGAAGCAGCGCGAGGAGGAGGATTTGCAGTCTTTTCTTGCAAATTTGAAGAAGGACCGCCAAGGCAACATCACTCCGATTGGAGAAATCAGGTTACCTCCTCTCATTGACGAACAAGATGAAATCACTCTGAGCAAAGTTTTTTCTCCTGAGCAAGTGGCAGTGATTGAAAGTCTTGTTAGTAAGGGTAATGTGATGACGTACAATTCTTTCGTGGCAAATACTAATGTTCAGAAAAATATGCCGCCGTCATCTAGTGGTAATGTTGGTGTATCCATTAGCCCAGAAAAACCTAATCCAACTTTACCTATTTCATCGGCACCTCCCATGCAACAACATTACAATTTGCCGATGAATTTTTATCCTAGCCAAACCAATCAACTTGTGGCCGCACCTGCATACCCTAATCCTATTATGAGTGTGCCCAATTCGGCGTCTACGCCGAATTACTTTGTCACATCACCTATGAATACAAGCATGTTTGGTCTTCCGCCGAATTATGTTTCGGCGCCTACTCCACAAGTTGCATCACTAGCTAGTTCCCAAGTTGCTCCTATGTCATTGCCACAAGCATCTTCATCTACCTCGGAGCCAATTTTAGCCAAATTAAGGGAGGATTTGCATAAGATGTTTCAAGAAACTTTCGGAAACGAGCCGAAAGTAAAGAGTCGTGTGTATCAAAAGCCTTATCCTGAACACTTCGACGCAGTTTTGTACCCTCCAGGTTATAAGGTTCCTGATTTTGTCAAATTTAGTGGAGAGGGCACAAAAACAACTTGGGAGCATGTGAGTCAGTATCTAGCACAGTTGGGTGAAGCAAGTTCCATAGAAGAATTGAAAGTGCGGTTATTTCCCTTATCTTTAACTGGCACCGCATTTTCATGGTTTGCTGCTTTGCCACCTGGCTCAATTCTCTTATGGTCGCAACTAGAGCAAAAGTTTCATGATCATTTTTATAGTGGCGACAATGAGCTTAAGTTATCGCATCTTACATCAGTTAGGCAAAAGCATGATGAATCGGTCACCGATTATGTCAAAAGATTTAGAGATATAAAAAACCGATGCTATAGCTTAGTGATAACCGAAAGAGACTTGGCGGATCTTGTCCTTAATGGTTTGAAAACTCACATTAAGGAGAGGCTAGAAAGTTATGAATTTTTAAATATTAACCAAGTCTTGCAGAAAGCTTTGGCTCAAGAAAGCCGAAGTAAAGAGATTCATAGGTCAACAACCGATCGTCCTAGAATGCATATGCTTGATTATAATGATGAATATTCGGACGATGAGGTTGATGTATGTACCACTGAATTTGTTTGGTCCTCAAAGGCCAAACCCTATGCATGCAATGCTCTTAAGCCGATTCGTAAGAATCGTGATGAGGAGATGAAATTTACTTTTGATATATCCAAGTGTGATAGAATATTTGATGCTCTCTTGCAAGAAAAGATGATTAGAATATCACACACCATACCGCCGTTTGAGGAGCTGAAACGGCGTGCTTATTGCAAATATCATAATTCATTTTCTCATGCTACTAATGATTGCAATGTTTTTCGGAGACAGATACAATCGGCCATTAATGACGGACGATTGAATTTTTCTGAGATGCAAGTTGATAGACAGCCCTTCCCAATGAATACCATGACTTTGGAGGGGAAGAAAATATTAATTTGGCCTAACATAGCCGAATCAGCTAATAAAGACAATATTGTCATTGGTGAGCCCAGGAAGAACAAAGATGGCGACAAGATCTTGGGGAGGCAAGTCGTGCTTGAGAAGCAATCCGATGGTGGAGAGGTAATCAAGATCACCATAAAAAATCCTGCACTCGGGGGGCAACCGCAAGTACAAGAGGATACTCATGTTGAATTTATCAAGCCCAAGAATTCAGAAGTTGGCAAGTGTAAAAGGAGTGAAGCTAAGCACAAGCGAATCAAGCCAACTTTTGATATGTTGCTATCTAAATATGCAAGTCAAGCGGCCGGTTCTAGCTCCAATCGGCCATCATATTCAAAACGTTCAAGATCACCTCCGAAGCAAGAGTTTCGACACTATGCAAGGCCATATGGATCATGGGCACTGGCACCATGGATGTCGCCACCCCCTATGCGCCATATTACATGGGAGACTTCAAGGGAGGATGGGGGCAGCCCCCAATGGCTCCTTATGCTTTTCATATGGGGTGGACAACACCTAGAAGGTCTGCTCACAAAAAGCTTTATTATCCTACACAAGGCCGTTCAAGCCATGGTGCTAATCGGCCAACAAAAAATTCTCCAAGCGAAGCAGAATCTAGGGATCCCAAGTATATTCAACCTAAGTGGTGTCCTCCCGGTCTGTCCAAGACACAAAAAAGGAGATTGCAACATATGAGGAGCCGCGAGAAGGCGGCACATGAAGTAGAAGAGCAAAAGGACGAATTGTTCAATAAAATTCGGCCCGTGGCGCCCACAAAACAAGTGTGGAGGCCTAAACAAAAAGGAAACGCAGATGTCTCTACACTAGCTACAACAGCACCTATGCCACCAAAAAAGGATGATGCAGCCCTTATTACATCGTCCACGCCACCTGAAACATCCCCTTTTATTGAGGAAATTTTAAGTCCAATATACACATTGGGAGATGAAGATGAGATGGAGGATTTTGAATCTACGCCGGTTCGGGATGGTGGCAATCGACTTCAAGATATATACTTATCATCTTAAACACAAACATGGCCGATATATGATTATCGCCCTAAGCACATATAAATGGCCGATGGAGTGTTGACATCGTCCTTAGAGCAAGCTCTATGCGAATTATTTTTCGGCACACAAGTTTTGCCGAAAAACAGGGGGGCATGTGTTGACACCTGATTTTGGCACGATGCAAAATGCAGTAAAGGTGGACTCAAGCGAAAAGCTTGCCGGTTTTGAGTGCTTGCCGAAGACCCAAACAGAGGCAGGAGACGGCCCGGCAAGGAGGCGATCCGGCAAGGAGACAGCCCGGCAAGGAGGCGTTCCGGCAAGGAGACGGCCCGGCAAGGAGGCGATCTGGCAAGGAGACGGCCCGGCAAGGAGGCGTTCCGGCAAGGAGACGGCCCGGCAAGGAGGTGATCTGGCAAGGAGACGGCCCGGCAAGGAGGCGATCCGGCAAGGAGACGGCTCGGCAAGGAGACGACCCGGCAAGGCGACCCGGCAAGATACCCTGATGATACTCCCGGGAAGGCGGCAGCTCGTCGAAGACCGGAGATCAAGATGGACGTAAGGAGATGGAAGCCAGCCCATCAAGACGGCCTCTGGAGCGGTACTACCGCCCTCCACAGCGGTACTACCGCATATTACTACCGCGCCAAGTTCCGCTTACGAAAATTCTTCTGGTATCCCGAGCGGTGGTAGCGCGGTACTCGAGCGGTAGTACCAGCCCAGGCGGTAGTAGAGCGCTACTCAAAGCGGTACTACCATTTGAAGCGGTACTACCGTACCCGGAAGCGGTACTACCGCTTGCCGGCACGCAGATTCGGGCAGATTTTGGAGAGTCCGAATTTGGCTAGTGTTTTTCGTACTTTGGAAGGAAATCTGTATCCATAACTTGTACGGGAAGTCCAACCCCCTCTTAAATAGAAGAGGTGATGGCCGATTGGAAGAACACACAATCGAACAAACACATCTACATCTTTTACCCTACTTTTATCCCTCTCCTTTGTATCTTTCTTCTCGTTCTTCGTTCGTTCTTCGTATTGAAGTGCGGCGATCCTCGAGGCTCTAAGGGCGAGCGAATCGACCTAGGGCAGCCCATCGTCCATCCGTGACTCCTGACGGGTTCCATCCCGGAGAAGCGGTGCGTCGGGTCTACAAAAGCGCCTGCCGGATTGTCTTGCGTACCACGCTTCCGGCAGGCCTCCCTCGACGTGAGCTGCGGTGCATCACCCCCGGCGTCGAGGGTACGCGTGACGCGTTCGTGTGTCAACAGGCGGGTGCGAGCCAGGTGCGAGCCAGTCATCCAAACACGCCCAAAGTACAAAAGCTGATCCATCAGAGATACAACTGGTCACGCACTGATTCCCTAAAACGACCGATCTGTACCCTGCTGGATCGGACAAAAAATGTCCCGTCATTTGATAAAGATGGCTCGTCGAGTTATTAATTATTGGAGCCATGCATCACAAACAAATTGTATTAATCATGACTGAATCCAACTCTTAATCTTGGCATCTTTTTTTTTTGAACACAGTACAGACGCAAGCGCTCATATACACGCGCATACCCTCACCCCTATGAACGCACACACGCATACCCTACCCCTATGAGCACCTCCGAGAGACTGAGCCGGCATATCATCTTGAGATTTACGAAGCCACCGTAGGCGCCTCGTCGTCGACGGGAACGTCTCCTCCCACTGAATGCGCATCGCCGGAAATCCTGAAATAAATCCAGGAATAATGCAAGCACCAGGACTTGAACCCTGGTGGGTTGGGAATACCACTGTCCCTCTAACCATCCAAGCACAGGTTGGTTTGTTTAATCTTGGCATCTTGGGGGTGGTACAGCGCTTCTTTTGTCAGTTCAGGGACCCAGTTCACTCCAATCGTCCACCTGAAAGCGACACGCATGGGTGGACGCACCTGGGCATCACAATTTAGCCAGCCACCGTGTTACAGCCATTACCCTAGTATTATTACCTAGTCATTACAAGTGGTACAGCGGCGAACGTAATCTAAACAACGGGATTGGTCAGCAAGGTAAGTAGGGTCATGAATTCAACAATATATGCCTGCAAGGATGACCTTATATCACGCACCATATGGGCTCACATGGAACGATGGAAAATATAGTATACTTTTACTCTCATCGACTGTCCGCGATTTACAATCCAATACCCCCTCTTTACACAAATATAAGACGTTTTAGAAGCTTCAAAGTTGTTTACACACACACACACACACACACACACACACACACACACACACAGCGCCTTTTTTTCAAGAAAAGCAAAAGAACCTTCTCGAGAAATCTACTGAAATGCTGGTCCTTCAAAACAAATCGGCTGGTAATGCGATGAGCCTGTGAACGTTTTTTGACATCCTTGCACTGGGTCTTTGGAAACTGCCATCGACCTTTGCAGGGATAGTCCTTTCCCATCGCCGGTCCATCGCCTTGTCCTTGCTGGGTCGACGACCCAATCCCTATTGGGTCCTCAAGCTCCACTATGTCGATTAACACCTGGTGGGATCAAGTGTCGTGTCACATGGAGAAGGGACATAAGTGTGTCAGCATTTTCTTTAGAGGAAAGACACATGTCATATGTGGAGAACGCCCAATGTGACTTTGAAGACAACACGCGGTAGGGTTTGGCTTTAAGTATAAGATCCTGAGTGTCGTGCTTATTCAGGAGCAGTTATCGTATTATCCAGCCAGCAGTTTTGGCATGTTTCGTTAGAAAAGAAACTCTTAATAAGTATGAAAATGTATTATTTTTATTCTCACTATTGGTCAGCGATTTACAAGCACATATTTGTTCAGAGGAAAGCAGAAGAACTTTCTCAAGAAATCTATAGTAATTTTGGTCCAACACAATATATAGTATTGTCATGGTGGACCCACTAGTAGCGCGATGACCTCGTGATCTTTATTTTCATCCTTGCCTTGGTGCTCTGGAAACTGCCATCCACCTCTACGAGGACTATCCTTTTCCCTCTGTGGTCTATCACCTTGTCGTCGACCCAAGCGTTGATTGAATCCCTATCGGGCCCTCCCGAGCTCAACTCTCACAATCGATGCCAGGTGCTGGGGCATAGCGACACGCCTAATGGAAAAGGGGCGGAAGCAAGGCGACACATTTTCAGAGGAAAGGCACATGCCATGTGTGGAGATCGCCCGTTGCGCTTTTTACGACATCACGCGTCCAAGATCCCGAATGGGCCGTGCTTATTCATATGTAGTCAGTGTATTATCTCTCGGTAGGGGTTTGGACACATTCCATCGTAAGAACATGCCTCCTAGTCCATATAGTAAAAATTTTTTTGAACTTCTCTTATAGATATACACACTTTGTTCCTGGAAATAAGACGTTTTTGCAGTTCAATCAAGGTAGTACATGTACTATTTTATATTTAATGAGAACGCAGTGCCCCGGTTTCTTAAAAGAAATTAAGGAAATAGAAGACTTGAAACATTTGTTTTTAGTTCTAAATGATACTTCCTTTGTTCCATAATGTAATGCTTATAAACTTTTTGAAAAGTCAGATCTCACAAAGTTTTACCAAGTTTATGGAGAAAAATATTTACATGTAAAATGCCAAACCTTCAGCGCGTAGGAACAGAGATCTATACACAATTTTCTCTATAAATCCGGTTAAAATTTGAAAATTTTGACTTTGCAAAAAATACGTACGCATTACTTATGGAAAGAGGGAGGAGGATCCTCAAAAAAAAAAAAAAAAGAGGGAGGAGGAAAGATGATGCGCGTAGGATGCAGTTGTCCACGGCCAGCCAGCGCGTCCCCCGCAACAGCCGCGGCCGCGGCCGGGGCCAAGGCGGTGCGCTCGCCACATGCGCACGTACACGCCGCAGCGGGGATGGGTCAGGTCAAGCCGCCCGCAGCCGCCGCAAAGCAGCCGGATGTGGTGTGAACGGAAAGCTACCGAGCCCAAAGTTATAACGTCATCCAACCCGTGGCGACACGGACAGATGGATAAAGACGCCAAAGCCAAGCTAGCTCGTTCCCCGGCTCTCTACCCGCCCAACAACTGGCCGAGCATGGCGCAGCCAGCCAGCCAGCCAGCCAGCGCGCGAGAAAAGTCACGGTAAAAAAGATCCCATTCCGTGCGTGCGAGGACGGACGGAATATTCCAACTATCTCCCCGACGAGCACGTGCCGTGCACAATGCCCCCATATATCCTTCCACGGCGGCGCCGGTCGTCGGTCGGTCGGCCAGTCAGCTGGATGGTGCGCCGCGTCCGTCCGGCGACGGATTAATCGGTTGATCGACCGACCGACCGATCGGGTTAGCAGAAAGAAAAGAAACGGGTTCGATGTCCCCTGCGCGTCGCGTCCAACGGAAGCGCGTGGGGGCAGAGCACGTTGTTTAATTACTCCTCCAAGGTACGACGAGAAGCATTCGCATTCCCATTTGGCCAATTAACCGCCGGGAAACGATTTGATTTTATTAGGGTTTATCTTTGGCGCGCGCGCGAGCATGCAAGTGGATTCGATGACGACGACGACGACGACGGCGACGGCCAGATGGCCCGTGGCCTCGGAGCGGACGGATGATTGGGTACACGCATGCAGCAGGCACACACGGGAGACGGTTGGATTCCTGCGCGAGCGCGACAGCAACGGGCAAGGCGCGGCCCCATGCTTCTTGGTCCGCTTCGGAGGCCGCCGCGCCGCAACACAACTTTTTTTTAGCGTCGCACCACAACACAACTGATCACGTCCATCCAACTGCGCCAACAATCGGCAAGAACAAAGGCTGGATTAATAACTTCAAAAAACCATCACACACGGGCCACCACGCAAAATTTCCATTCGAAACCTTTACCATGGAAATAGTTGGGCTTTGAAGTCGAATCGCACATGGAAGTTTCGTTAACGCACTCGGATGGCTTCATCAGGTTGTTCCATACTCCTACATATCTTCGGTTCGAACCATCCCGACCACTTCTTGCTGTAATTTGGAAAACATTAAACAAACCGGCAACCTCTACAAGGAAAGGGCGCAGAACTACCACAAGTCTGCGCGTTTGAACCATCCTGACCACTATTTGCTATATTTTTGGAACTACTCGCATAGGAAGATCGAAAAATGCTACTCCATCCGTCCCAAAATAACTGTCTCAACTTTGTACTAGCTCTAGTATAAAGTTGTACTAAGCTTAAGACACTTATTTTGGGACGGAGGGAGTATAATTTTGGAGGAACCGTTAAATGAGCACGTAGGGGAATCGAACCCGCAACCTCTACAAGGAAAGGGGACGGAACTACCGCCTCACCTTGGCTCCGCGATTGAGGGCTTCAAAATCTTCAAACCATTTCGGTATATTTTTCTCAGTAAATACATCTACCATCAAATCGAAAAATATAGTTACTCGACGCGATGTCGTCCAATAACCAAGACCCCAAAATCAACCATGGCATGTAAGATTAAACAACAATCAAACAAATGGAACACTAAATTAGAAGGGGAATAATTCATTTCAATCATCACACAATCAGATTCATCAATCAACCTGGTCTCGGTATACCACCTCTCACCCTCCAATTCATCCCCTAATCACTAAACTGTATGATGGCAATCTGGTAACTATGCACAAACTACAGATGCCTCCTAGCAGTTTGATATCACACCCTAAGATTAATTAGCACTCCCTCGCTCACAGGCCATCATTTTGCCTTGCACGCATCAACAAACACACGACGATCCTCCCCGAATCATCACCGCCTAATTAACCTTCCAATCCTTAATCAAAGTTAATGAAGCAACTAATCAATCGACGAGCTAGCACCAACCAAATTAACCGTTTATAGCTACCGGCAAGCAAACGGAGACGATCCAGTCCGTCGGGTCGATGGATGGATTCGATCAGATTTTCCACATGTTGGAGTAGTCCATGAGAGGCTCGCCCCGGCACAGTTCCTCCAGATCGAGGTACGACCGCGACGACGGCATCGGGAACGAGGCGTCCGCGGCGCCGGCGAGGCCCGTGTCGAAGAAGCCGAGCGAAGGGCTGAGCAGCGCCGACGAAGACGCCGCCTCCGGCTTGCAGTGCCTGCGGATCGCGGTGTGCTGGTCCCCCATGGCTTCCGGGTAGGGTGAGTACCCGGAGCCGCCGTGGTTGCCGTTGGTCGTCGTCGCCGCCGGCATGAAGAAGTAGTTGGGGGTCTGCATCTGCTGCTGCGGCACCGGCGGCTCCGTCTTGATGGTCAGATGCTCCGTGTCCGGCTCGAGCGGCACGGCCGCGCTGGAGGTGGAGCTCGACGCGCCGGCGAAGTCGTCGGCGCCGGAGGGAGAGTCCATGAGCATCGGCAGGTCGGCGTTGTTGAGCAGGTCGGGGTTGTTGAGCAAGTCGTCGAGGAAGGCGTACGGGTCCTCCATGGCCCCGGCTGCCGGCGGCGGCACTTGCGGCGCATTCTTCGCCGCCAAGTCTTTGTCGAACACCCGGCAAACAGCCCAATCGTTCTGCACGCACGCACGCAACAGGCAAGGTGAGCGAGAAAACAACACGAGGAAAACAAGAAGCAAGAAACAAATCCGGAGCGCGACATGTGAATCTCCGGACGCTCCGGCGGTTCGATCGGTTGACACGGCCGGCCGGAGACGGAGACCGGAAAGCCAAAATCGAATTTTGCCGGCGGCCGTACCTTGGCGGAGCGGTGGAGGCGGTGGGGCAGCTGGCCCTCGAGGCGGTACTCGTGCATCACGTACGGCGTCTTGTCGCCGCGGGGCGCGCGGCCGGTGTAGAAGACGAGCGTCTTCTTCATGCCGACGAGGACGGCGTCGCGGCCCTTGCCGCGGAAGATCTCCTTGTCCTTCCCGGTCGCCTTCCAGTAGCCGCGCTCCGTGGCGCGGTTGGTGCGCGTCCCCGTCGGGTACTTGCGATCCTTGTGCACGAAGAAGTACCACTCCTTCTCCCCCATCTTCGCCTTCCCTGCAAAAACCATCGAACCGGCCATGAGCGGGCTGCAAACCGAATCAAAGAACGGCCGGGGAGGAGAAGTAGTACTCACCGGGGAGATCCCACGGCTCGGTCTTGTTGAGGTCGACGTCGGCGATCACGAGGCAGGAGAAGGAGTTGTCGACGGCCTTGGGGGTGAGGTAGTGGGTGACCACCTCCTCGTCGGTCGGATGGAACCGGAACCCCGGCGGGAGCGACAGCCGCGGCTCCTCCGCCCCCAGATCCATCACCTCCGTCACGTCCGACATCGCCGCGCCCTCTCGGTCGGATCTACTGGCTTTGGCTTGCCTTGCTATGCTCAGCAAGAACTCGGGAGCTGCGGAGGAAGAGGAAGACGAGCTGGAGCTGTGGAGAGATGATTTTTCTCTGATTGATCGGACGCTTTGGGCTTCAGAAGACTGGAATGGATGGAGCGGCGGTGTGGGCTCGTTATATAGCTTCGGAATGCCGTGCGGGGGAAGCCAACTTCCGGCCGGAACCGCGCGCCCGGCCAATTTACTCACTTAATTATTTACTGCACCCTCCATGCTTAGCTACTAATTAACCGTGATTAATCACGGTGTGGTAATTCCACGGTAGTAAATTAAAGTTCCTACCAAGCGGCTAAGCATGTCCTAATGATTCGCTAATGACAGCATCCTGGATAACCGCAGCGTAACCATCTCTTTTTATTCTGCTATAATGATGCCCGGCTAATCTGCCAACACGCCGTTAGCTGGAGTACTAATGATTATCTACACTTGGAGAAGGTTTCAACGGAAGTGATGGTGCCGGCGCTACGTAGTACGCTGCGGCACACGTCGGGTTTCCCTGCTGTTTTTGTGTGTGATCGAGTCGAGCCGCCGATGACTCGTCCCGGAATTCGCCTTCTACAGTGGCCACGAAAGATACCGGTAACCACGAGCGTTAGCGTCCAGCCAAAATTCGAGCGAGGCCGCGCGTCCAGACGCAGCCACGCAAAAATTTCAGGAAAAACGTCCGACGAGCTCCCGGGCGAAAGCGTGCCGGTCTGCGTTGTCGAATCGAGGGTTAAATCTGAAGTGTACAAAGATCCTTTTCTCACCGAGCCCAGCTCGATCGATCCTTGTCATGTACACCGTGATTAATCACTGCCTGACACGTACGTGCCACTACTGGACAGCGCATAAAACGGCACGTGAAAACGCACTGTTTTTACGCAGTGCTCAATCGGGCCTGGCTGTCAAATTTCTAACGGAGACTAAATCCAAATGTTTGACTGTGCGGAACAGTGTATATTCCAATTGCATTGCGCTCGGAGGATAATGAGCCGTGAAACCGCGAAAATTGCAATATACTTGGCCCCCTTTTTTTCTTTCTGGAATACATATACTTGGCCACTAAGTAATGTGAAAAGGATAATACCGCGGAATAATTATGAGTACTTATGGAAATGTTGAGAGCTTATGTACCTGGACTCGTATGGTGCTCGGGTCGGCCAGGTTATACGCTTGTTTATGTGTGCGGAGACTAAATCTTGAGTACATTAAATGCACTTGGAATTAACTTTCATATTTTCTGTAATTAATTTTATTGAGGTGCAGTGCGCGCCACGGAGAATTCGGGCATGACGCGGAATGCTTATGTCAGGCGTTGGCTATGCTGCCGTGGCTGGTCCAATCACAACTTACAAGGGGTACCTGAAAAAATGTGGAATTAATTCAGCAAATTGTGTCATGAGTAAACTAGATACAGTTGCACCCTACGCTGTTTCCTTGACATTTCCTCGTCGTCCATGAGCCAGCTGCTTTTTCCAAAGCTGAAATGTTATCCCATATCCGTAATTCATCCTAGATTGTTGGTACGGAATAGAAAAGGTCTGTCTGAATTTCGTATGTGAAGTAATCAACGTCGAAAATTCAGTGCTGGTTTCCTCGCACACAGCAATTCAGAAACCGGTGGGTTCAGATCCACAACAAATACAGAAGAAGATGATGCTATACATGTATGTATGCAATCATCAACCGATGATCAGTTGAGTACTGCTGTAATTAGCTCACGGGTTTGATGCTCTTTTTGCGGATAACACTTCCACAATTGCTCATGGGTTTGTTGGTGGAAGCTGCAGGACGGGGAATCTCGATCCACAAATGTACGCGGGCGTTGGTGGACCTGTTCGCTGGTCAGGGTCGCGTTATCAGTTTCCGGAAGCGGACAAGTCCTCCTTATCATTCCTCGACAGCAACACTGTACCTATGATCACGGATATGGATTGAAATGAAAGTTTCGTTTGGCATTAAATTTCTGCCAGCGTGACATATAAAAACCTCGCAGCATATGAGAGAGGGGAGAGAGATTCTCTGGAAATGTTTTACTCCAAAGCCGGCCGGTTTTAAACGTGAGTATAGTATTATTGTATTGCTGTGGTCGGCCATGATCGTCGCCGGGTCGATCCATTTGCTTGGTCCCAAAGGGCAGAAACGGAATGCGATTGCATGGCCGATGAAAAACCCTTGTCGCCCAAGCATCTGCTGCCGCTAAATAATACTGATGAAAAAGCATCTGCTCCTTTTCGTGGCAAAAAGTAATGGTATTTTGCCGTCACTTTTTTGCTCTTTTTGCCCCGGCACGGGCGTGGTGATATTTGTGCGTCAAGGGTGCAATCCACTGCTAAGAAATAGTTCGGTTTGCTAGTGCTAGCATAGTAGTGTGCGCTACTGCTGGTATCCCGTGGGATATATTTCTGCTAGTGGCCTACGGAAAGCAATTTTCGGTTGAGTAGCTCCTGAAAGGATTGCATTCCTAGTGGGTTGATCCAGCCCGTAGAAAGTAGAAACGGTCGTGGCCTTCCGTTGCGTGGCCGGTGTACGTGGGCCCCGTCTTAGTTTTGGACGGTGAAAGAGGAGGTGCCACCGCCGTCACCCCGGCCCGGGTCCAGCTCAACGCAGCGACGTTTGAGACACGCACGCGGCTTCCAGCTCACTACAACGTGCTGCTGTTTCGGTGCCGTCGCCGCCCTTGGCTTGGCAGGTGCCAGGATCTCGGCACATCGCCGTCGGCCCGGCCGGCCGGCCGTCATAGGATGAGACGAGTGTAGCCTAAACAGGCAAGAGAAATATGGGGAACGGAACGGTGTGTAAATTCGTGAAAGTAGGAAGTGTTTCGTCCATCAATTGAAATGACGGGAGACAAGGCGCTCGGACAGGACGGCTTCACCGGCCCTTTTTTCAGAAATAAATGTTGGGGCATTCATAAAGAAGGACGTTATGGATGGAAGTCATTCTCGTTTATTTGAAAACCTTTTTTTTTCATATTTGGTCTACTTTTAATGGCTTAATTCGTAAATATTACCCTATCTATTGTGGCCCCTTATTGAAAAAAATTAGAGGGGACGAAATGCATCGCCGAGTATATTTGGTCTACTTTCAATGGCTTAATCAGTAAATATTACCCTATCCACTGTGGCCACCACTTGAAAAAAAAAGGGACGAAATGCATCACCGTGTATAGGGCTAGTAGTCTAATACACGCCATCGCAAAGATAAATATGAAGATTTTGGCATACGGCTAGGGCCACATACGAACAACCTTATCTTCACTGCAAAAAGCATGTTCAACAAGGAGAGAAGCATAAACGACAATTTTAACATATGTTGCAAACCTCGCACGAAGGCTCCAAAGAAACAGAACATCCCCAACCCTTCCGAATCTTAATATTCAGAAAGCTTATCACTCGATGCGATGAGATTACATTTCTTATCTTCTATAAAGGCAAGGATATCCGATTAGATTCCGTGATTAGGTTGCCTCTTTGTTGTACACGTCTTCCTCGAGGGTGGTCCTAAATGGTGTTCTCGGCCTTCCTATTAAGCATGTTCAAGGTCTAAGACAAGGCATTGCCTTTACCCCCTTAACTATTTTGTCCAAGCCATCGACACCTTGCAGCAGAGTCTTGACACGGCTACTCGGCTTGGGCTCCTCCACAAGATACACGGAACTATATTTGAGATATCTCCGTACGTGGACGATGCGGTGGTTTTTCTGGCACCAATAAAAGAATATTCAAAACCTTGAAATATATTTTGCATTGCTTCAGCGAGGAGAAGAGGCTACCCCCCAACTTTGACAAGCGCTACTCTAATTCAAAATTTCCCTAATCGGAACTCACATATTCTGTTTACCCAGTTGTCCCTATCCATTTTGGCGACCTCTAAAGTTTACCGGCCATGCACATTTGTTTTCTTGTGAAATTCATTGACCTTTTGTAGTCGGTGTGGCAGCTAAAAAGGGATTTTCAGCATCTTGAGGACAAATGGCGATGGAACTCATGACTAGGAATGGATGAGAGCATCATCATGACCAGTAGGACCTCACTTGTCAATCTTGCCACGACCCCACACAAGCATTTCATCACCTTACACTGTTTGAGGTCCCTCCAAGTGTCCTACAAAAGCATAAACGATGTGGAGGCGTGATACGTCTCAAACATATCTATATTTATTATTATTAAATGCTATTATATAATCATTTTATATACTATTTATGTAAATTTATATTATTTTGATGGACTAACCTATTAATTTAGTGCTAAGTGCATGTTCTTGTTTTCTCGGTGTTTTCTGTTTCGCAGAAAATCAATATCTATGGAGGTCAAAATACGTTGTCGATTTTACACGATTTTTTTGGGCAACAAGAAACAATAGAAGCTTCGGGAAGCAGCGAGACTGGCCATGAGTGTCGGTGTCAAAACCGGTAGATGTCGGGTAGGGGGGCCCGAGCTGTGAGATCGGACAGATGGTAACAAGACACGAAGAACACAAGGCTTTTACCCAGGTTTGGGCCCTCTTGATGGAGGTAACACCCTACGTCCTGCTCTTGTTGTATTATGTTGTAGAGATTACAAAGTTGATCTACCTCGAAATCATGGATTTGTAGACTAAACCCTAGGGGTTATGATGTTGTGTATGAATATCCTCTACGGACTAAACCCCACGATTTATATAGGCACCGGGGGTATCTAGGGTTACACAAATGTCGGTTATCACCTATGCACTATCCGTCGGACGGAATCCTTCTCCCTTGGAGCGCACGTCAAGTCTTCGGCAGAATCCCGGATGCACACGCCTCGTGCCTCAGCCCCCGAAGTCCTCCAGAGTGGACCCCCAGCCTGGCCCGTTAACTAGCCCACCTCGGCTGGGACCCCAGTCCAGGACTCGCTCGGTAGCCCTCGAACTTGTCTTCGACACCGATCATAAGAATCTTCATGGAACAGTCTTCGAATATGCGACTTTGGATAATAGAGTCTTCCGCTCGACAGACGAGTTCAAGAATTCCCAAGTAATCTGCACACCCCTTTAATTCATCCGAGGTGTCCACTGGAGCCCCAAAAAACACCACAATGCAAACCAATCTCGAGCCGCACTTCGAGGCGACTCCTGGTATGTCCTATCAAAACAGAGATCGTGCCCCACGTTTTGGGGGATATCATCAATTGAGTTCCACACCCAACGCGTCCACAACAACTCGATTAATACGAAACATGGTAATTTCACCAGCGCAGTCGAGGGGACCGTTTGCCTTTTTACCAGCCTATAAGGGCTTGGGGCGGTTAACCTTTTCCCCTCATACTTCCTTCTTGCTCCCGCATTGAGAACTCCTCCCGCTTCCTGCGACTACAACCCTCTCTGCCCCTTTCCATCACAATGGCAGACGCAGATCTAAAGGGGCGGTGGTGTCCTTCCACAGTGAACCTCGCCACCATCAATGAGCTTCGGGCGGCGGGTTACATTCCCGCAGGTGTAGCCTGCAGGGTGTCGGAGCTCAACCAACGTGTCCCATGATACGTCTCCAACGTATCTATAATATTTTATTGTTACATGCTGATATATTATCATTCTAGATACTTTTGGGGTCTTTATTTACTAATTTATAATATTTTTGAGCACTAACCTATTGACCCAGTGCCAGTTGTTGTTTTCTGCATGTTTTTCACTTCTCAGGTTTACAGTACGAAACGAAGTCCAATTGCCACGAAACTTTTTGTTGATTTTTTCTAGACCAAAAGAAGACCTGGGAGATTCGGAAGAAGGCTAGGGGCCACACCAGGGCCCCACAAGCCAATAGGGCACGCCTTGGAGGGGGGGGCGCCCTGATGGCTTGTGGGCCCCTGGCGGCTCTTCCGACCTCGTTCTCTGGCCTATAAATTCTCATATATTATAAAAACCCTGGAGGTAGTACCGAAACCCTTTTTACGTCGCCGCAAGTCTGTGTTCCGTCGCGAGGCCATCTGGAGCTCCGTTCCGGCACCCTGCCGGAGGGGGGATCAATCACGGAGGGCCTCTACATCAACCTTGTTGCCCTCATGATGATGTGTGAGTAGTTCACCACAGACCTACGGGTCATAGCTAGTGCCTAGATGGCAATTTGTCTATATCTTGATCTTCAATACAATGATCATCGCATCTTCGCTTTGATCTATCCGATGTAATCCTATTGTGTGGTGTGTTTGTTGGGATCCGATGAATTGTGGGTTTATGTTCAGATTATTCATGAAAAGTATCTGAGTCACCTCTGAATATTAAGATTCTTATTTGCATGATCATTATAGCTTCATAATTCTCTCCGATCTAGTAGTTTGCTTTGGCCAAGTAGATTGATCTATCTTCAGTGAGGGGGGTGCGTTGTGGTAGGTTCAACCTGGCGGTGCTCTATATCCCTGTGACAGAAAGGAACAAGACACGTCTTTGTGTTGTTGCCACTAAGGATAACACGATGGGGGTTTATTCATATTGCTTGAGTTTACTTTGTCTACATCATGTCATCGTTCTCCATGCATTACTCTGTTTAACTTAATACTCTAGATGCATGTTGGATAGCGGTCGATTAGTGGAGTAATAGTAATAGGTGCAGGCAGGAGTCGGCCTATTTGTCTATGGACGTGATGCCTATATACACATGATCATTGCCCAGAAAATCGCATAAGTATCCGTTTTTCTATCAATTTCCCAACAGTAATTTGTTACCCACCGCATGTTGCCTACATGAGAGATGCCACTAGGGAAAACTATGGCCCCCGGGTCTATTCACTTATAAATTCATAAACGTTATTATTATCTCACTGCCTTTATTTATCTTTTATTTTATTTACAATTATCTACACAACACATTTGCTTGCAAATAACGAGATCAAGGGGATTGACAACCCTCTTGCTCGCGTTGGGTGCAAGTTGTTTGCTCTTTTGTGTGCTGAAGACGGTTGAGGATTGATATTCCTATTGGTTCGATAAACCTTAGTTTCATAACTGAGGGAAATACTTATCCACTTTGTGCTGCAATTACCCGTTCCTATTCACAGAAAAACCCAACGCAGATCACAAGTATGAGAAAGGATTTCTGGCGCCGTTGCCAGGGAATATCATCACCAACTATCAAGTAACTTCACACAAATTTTCATTCACTTGTTTATTTTTTTATTTGCTGTTATATTTAGTTTGTTTCATAAAAATCAAAAATACAAAAATATTTATCTTTGCTTGTTACTAGTTTACTCCTTTGCTCGTTTTACTTGCTAGTTTTCTTGTCTTGCTTGTTGTGTGACTTCTCAAATACTAATAACCATGATTTTATTAGTACTCCTATACTGCCTGCCACTAGTGCGGAGGCTTTTGACATTAATGCTGCATTGCTAAATCTTGTCATGAAAGATCAATTTTCGGGAAGTCCTAATGAGGATCCCGCGTCACATCTTAATACCTTTGTTGAATTATGTGATATGCAAAAGAAAAAGGATATGGATAATTATATTGTGAAATTAAAACTATTTCCTTTTTCACTAAGAGATAAAGCTAAGGATTGGTTTTCATGTTTACCTCGTAGTAGTATTGGAACATGGGATAAGTGTAAAGATGCTTTTATTGCCAAGTATTTTCCTCCTGCTAAAATCATCTCCCTTAGAAATCAAATAATGAATTTTAAACAGCAAGATCAAGAGCATGTTGCACAAGCTTGGGAGAGAATGAAATTGATGATAAGAAATTGTCCCACTCATGGCTTAAATTTGTGGATGATTATCCAAAACTTCTATGCTAGACTAAACTTTGTGTCTAGAAATATTCTAGATTCTGCTGCAGGTGGTACCTTTATGGATGTGACCTTAGGAGAGGCCACAAAACTTCTGGACAACATTATGAAAAATTATTCTCAATGGCATACCAAAAGAGCTCCAACCGGTAAGAAAGTAAATTCTGTTGAAGAAATCGCTACTTTGAGTGAAAAAGTGGATGCTCTTATGAATATGGTTGCTAGTAAAAATGCTCATGTTGATCCCAATGATATGCCCTTGTCTACTTTGATTGAGAAAAATAATGATGCTATTTATGTGAACTTTATCTCGCGAAATAATTTCAACAACAATGCTTATAGAGAAAATTTCAATTCTAGACCGTATCCCGGTAATTCCTCTAACAACTATGGAAATTCTTATGGTAATTCTTATGAAAATTCTTCTACAAATTCAAATAGGATACCCTCTTATCTTGACAACACAATTAGAGAATTCATTAATTCTCAAAAGGTTTTCAACACTATGGTAGAAGAAAAATTGCATGTAGTTGATGCTTTGGATAAAAACATGGATATAATTGCTCTTGATGTAGAAACTCTTAAAAGTAAAGCGTTGACACCTAAGCATGATTTTAATGAGACTATTAAATCTATCCAAATATCTATCAATGAAAGTAAGGAGAGGACCGCTAATTTGAAAGCTAAGTGGGAATTCTTAGAAAACGCTCTTCCACCCAGTTTTTACCGGAATCATGATGAAGATCTTAAAATGATTGGTACTTCTCCTATTGAATCTTTGTTTACATCTCTGAATATAAGTGATAAAGGGTCTGGAGATGAGTCAGCTCTAGTTCATAAGCGTCCCGTTTCCTTGGAGGGTGACGATATTGATGCTTAAACATAAAAATGTGGGTTTGGAGAGGTCAAAACTTTAACTAGTCATGTGCCCACTATTTTGGATTACAAGGACTTTAATTATGATAATTGCTCTTTAGTAGAATGTATTTCCTTGTTACAAACCATTATTAGCTCACCCAATGCCTATGAACAAAACAAAGCTTTTACCGAACATATAGTACTCCCTCTGTAAACTAATATAAGAGTGTTTAGATTACTAAAGTAGTGTTCTAAATGCTTTTATATTAGTTTACGGAGGGAGTAGAAGCTGTGATAAAAGCTTATGATGAGAAACTTGAGCTTGAATTTTCTATTCCTAGAAAATTGCATGATGAGTGGGAACCAACTATCAAAATAAAGATAAATAAATATGAATGCAATGCCTTGTGTGACCTTGGTGCTAGTGTTTCAACAATTCCTAAATCTCTTTGTGACGTGCTTGGTCTCACTAATAATGAAGATTGTTCCCTTAACTTGCATCTTGCGGATTCTACCATTAAGAAACCTCGAGCTAGGATTAATGATGTGCTTATTATTGCAAATAAAAATTATGTGCCTGTAAATTTCATTGTGCTTGATATTGATTGCAATCCTACTTGTCCCATAATACTTGGAAGACCTTTCCTATGAACTATAGGTGCAATTATTGACATGAAAGAGGGAAACATAAGGTTCCAATTCCCGTTAAAGAAAGGGATGGAACACTTCCCTAGAAAGAGAATTAAACCACCTTATGAATCAATCATGAGAGCTACTTATGGGTGGAGTGTCAAAGATGACAATACTTGAAACTATGCATTATGCCTAGCTAGGGGCATAAAACAATAGCGCTTGTTGGGAGGCAACCCAATAGTTATCTTTATTTTTGCTTTTTACTTCCTGTTTGTTTTTATAACATGATTATTGCCTCTGTAATTATTATGTTTTTGTGTTTAAATTAATGTTTGTGCCAAGTAAAGCCTTTGGGATGACTCACAAGATGAGTAGAATCGATGCTGAAATAAAACAGAAACTTTTGACTCCAGTACAGGAATTTACATTTTTTACTAGAGCGTGATAATGATCTGAATTTTTTAAAAAGAATTGATATACAAATTTTCGAGATTTTCCTAATTTTTAAGAATTTTTAGAGTTAAATAAGTATAGGTTCTCTAAAGATTGCTACAGACTGTTCTGTTTTAGACAGATTCTGTTTTTGCTTGCATAGTTTGCTTGTTTTGATTATGCTATGGATTGTATCAGGGGTAGGATCCATGGAGAAGTTAGAATACAGTACCTATTATGCAATTATGAAATTAGAATCAATTTATAACATTACCTAAAGTATTCAATATGTTTCTTATACTAACGGATCTCACGAAGTTTTGTTGAGTTTTGTGTGATTGAAGTTTTCAAGTTTTGGGTGTTATCACGATGGACAAAGGAATAAGGAGCGGAAAGAGCCTAAGCTTGGGGATTCCCAAGGCACCCCAAGGTAATATTCTAAGGAAGACTCAAGCGTCTAAGCTTGGGGATGCCCCAGAAGGCATCCCCTCTTTCGTCTCAATCCATCGGTATGTCACTTGAAGCTATATTTTTATTCATCACATGATAAGAGTTTTGCTTGGAGCGTCGTTTGTTTTTGTTTGCTTTTACTTTCAGTGTCGTCGTTTTCTCACAGGGGGTGCCCCGAGACGGCAGATGCCATGGGATGGCTTGAGAGGTGAGAGCAAGGCTGCAGTGGAAGATCCGGGACGGGTATGCGGATAGCACGCGGTGGTTTACCCAGGTTCGGGGCTCTCCGGAGAGATAACACCCCTACTCCTGCATCTCTGTATATATGAGGTGCATAGCAGTACAGAGTTGCTCCTAGAGCTGTATGGAAGAGGAGAGCCATGGGCTTCCTGCCTCATGTGTGTGCGTGTGAGCATAAGTGAGAGCGAGAGGATGGGACGAGGCCTCCCGTGTGTGTGTGGCTGCCTTTTGGAGGCTCCCCTGGTGCCTCTTATATAGGGAGGCCCAGGGGACAAGGGGTGGCCCACCAGCCAACTATCTACTGTTGGAGATGACAAGTGATGCAGGCTACAGTGCGCCACTATTGGAGCGCAGTGAAGTGACGCGCGACGGGTGCACAGCGGGGCACTATTCGCCAATAGTGCCCGGCTGTAGCGGGGTGGCAGGTTCTGCAGTCCGTCAGCTACAGCGTCGTCAGCTCGTGTCCGATGGGACGCCTGTAGCTGACTTTGTCGGGCCGCAGCCGGCCAGGAGGAGCCGGCCAGGCGGAGCCAACCGGAGCCAGCCGGGAGGAGCCAGCCGGGAGGAGCCGGCCAGGAGGAGCCGGCCGGGAGGAGCCAGCCGGGAGGAGCCAGCCGGGCGGAGCCAGCCGGGGGGAGCCAGCCGGGAGAAGCCAGCCGGGCGGAGCCAGCTGGGAGGAGCCAGCCGGGCGGAGCCAGCCAGGCGAAGCCAGCCGGGAGGAGCCAGCCGGGAGGAGCCAGCTGGGCCGCAGTTTTGTCTTCTGTCTTCACTTCTTCGTTTGTCTCGTTGATTCGCGGGGCTTGGCATACCGGGGGTGGCCCCCCGTGTTTTAAAATGTTGAGTCGTCTCCTTGAGCCTACCCGGGGGTAATCCCCCCGACAGTAGCATCCGAGCCTCCGGGCGACTTGGAGTCGTTGTTGCAGAAGTCGTTGATGACGGTCGATTGCAGGTCGGGGACAACGCGGCTTGCTTCCAACGGGGGCGCGCCAGCGCACCCGCTGGGTGTAGCCTCCGAGCCTCCGGGCGACTCGAAGAGTCAGGCGGAGGGTTTTTGCTGTTGCTGAAGTAGACGGTGGCGTCGAGGACGTCGGGCGTGGACGCAGAGTCCGCCAACTGCCGGGCGCGGGGCCCTACCGGGCGCGGACGCGGGGTCCATTGGCTGGCTGTTTCCAGCGGGGGCGCGCCAGCGCACCCGCTGGGTATAGCCTCTGAGCCTCCGGGCGACTCGAAGAGTCGGGCGGAGGGTCTTTGCTATTGCTGAAGCAGATAGTGGTGCTCAGGACGCCGGGTGCGGACGCGGGGTCCGCCGACTGGTGGGCGCGGGGCCCTGCCGAGGGCGGACGCGGGGTCCGCCGGCTGATGGGCGCGGGGCCCTGTCGAGGGCGGACGTGGAGTCCGCCGGCTGATGGGCGTGGGGCCCTGCCGGGCGCGGACGCGGGGTCCGCCGGCTGATGGGCGCGGGGCGCTGCCGAGGGCGGACGCGGGGTCTGCCGGCTGATGGGCGCGGGGCGCTGGGCGGACGCGGGGTCCGCCGGCTGATGAGCGCGAGGCGCGGCCGAGGGCGGATGCGGGGTCCGCCGGCTGATGAGCGCGAGGCGCCGCCGAGGGCGGACGCGGGGTCCGCCGGCTGATGGGCGCGGGGCCCTGACGGGAGTAGCCTCCGAGCCTCCGAGCGGGGAGGTTCCTCATGGAAATGATCGTGCGAAAGACAAGTTTAGCCGACGCATATGTATCAAACATTTGATTTTGGTAGCGCAAGTTTTGTACTGAAGGTGCCGTCTCGGTTTCATCCGAGCCCCCGACAATCTTTTTCATGTGCCCTCCGCTCGTTGGCTTTTGCTCTTGCCAGCCGGACAGCCGGGAGCCGGTCTGTGGCTGAGGCAAAGAGTGGGCCGCGGGATGGAGCATACAGTACTCGGACTCTGGGAGCGGACTCGACCGAGCAGATACTCACAGATGAAATGACCGGGTTGCCCAAGCCGTTTTCTCCCGGGACGCCTTTCGCGTGAGGTCACCTCCAGCTTGTGCTCTCGCTAGCCGGACAGTCACGGTGCGATCTGTAGCTGAGACAAAGAGTGGGCCTTCGGTACCGTACACGCTACTAAGCCGTCTCGTGGGAACGAACGTATCGGGGCAAGCGGCCAGCCCCGGGCCGAGACTAGCTGGCGCCGGGGTGATCAATAAGGTAGCAGAATAAATGCGGAGATGGCCCCCGAGGGTCGCTCGGGGTTATTCGTTTTGTGTGTACGGTGCAGGGATATGCGGGTGGAGATCTCACGTTGCTTTTGGGTGCCGGCGAGGCGGTTTTGTCGATGTCGGCCAGCGCGGCTCGCGGCCGACGTGGTCCGACTGATGCGCGCGAGGCGCCGCCGGGCGCGGACTTGGAGCCCGCCGGCTCATGGGTGCGAGGCGCTGCCGGGTGTGGACGCAGAGTTCACCGGCTGGCTGTTTCCAGCGGGGGCGCGCCAGCGCACCCGCTGGGTGTAGTCTCCGAGCCCCCGGGCGACTCGAAGAGTCGGGCGGAGGGTCTTTGCTGTTGCTGAAGCAGACACTGGCATTGGGGACGCCGGGAGCGGACGCGGGGTCCGACGACCGATGGGCGCGGGGCCTTGCCAGGTGCGGACGCGTGGTCCACCGGCTGGTGTGCGCGGGGCACTACCGAGGGCGGACGCGGGGTCCACCGGCTGATGCGCGCGAGGCGCTGCCGAGGGCGGACGCGGGGTTCGCCGGCTGTTGAGCGCGAGGCGCTGCCGAGGGCGGACGCGGGGTCCGCCGGCTAGTGGGCGTGAGGCGCTGCCGAGGGCGGACGAGGGGTCCGCCGGCTGAAGGGCGCGAGGCGCTGCCGGACGCGGACGCGGGGTTTGCCGGCTGATGGGCGCGAGGCGCTGCCGGACGCGGACGCGGGGTCCGCCGACTGATGGGCGCGAGGCGCTGCCGGACGCGGACGCGGGGTCCGCCGGCTGGATGGGCGCGGGGCCCTGCCGGGAGTAGCCTCCGAGCCTTCGGGCGAGGAGGTTCATTGATTTTCGCGTAGGCGAGGCGGCTGTTGTCGAAGTCAGCCGACGCGGCGTTTGGCCAGCGGAGCGCGTCGGCGCACCCGCTGGGTGTAGCCGCCGAGCCCGTGGCGGTCGGCGGGTGTGCCAGCTGGCGGGACTTGTCCGGCCGGACGTCGAAGCGGGTGGGCGGCTGGAGCCGGCCCGGTGTCGAGGTAGACGGGCAGGCCAGCTGACCGAGCGGCAGCGCAGGTCAGCCGACCGAGTGGAGATGCAGGCGGAGGGCAATATTTGCCTCTTCCCGTTTTTTTTTCGGCAACCGCCTCCCACATGTTTTTTTTATGTCCCGGGCAGCCGGCCAGTGGGGGGCAGCCGGCCAGTGGTGCGCGGAGGCGGGAGCCGGAGGCCGGGCGCGGGGCATGGTGGTTGGAGCCGGAGGCCAGGCGTGGCAGCGGGAGCTGGGGCCGACGGGCGGAGGCTGGAGGCAAGGGACCGGCCAGCGCGGAGACGGTAGCAGCCGGCAGCAGCAGCGGAGCGCAGCGGGGCGCAGCGGAGTGGTGCGAAGCGGCGGGCGGCGGAGCCGGCGCAACGCGAGGCCGACGCAAGCGGCCAGCGGGCGCGTGAGGGGCGGAGTAGGCTGGCGAGCCGGCAACGCGCGTGGGCAGGCGTCCCCTGCGGTGGCCGGCCGGGAAGCACGCGGGCGGCCGGACCCGGAGGCGGGGCAGAGCCGGCTGAGGCGTGCGGGAGGCCGGAGCCAGGCGTAGGAGGCCACAGACGTGGAGGAGGCGACAGCGCCGCAGGCGGGCGGAGGAGGCCCAGGGCGCGCAGGCGGGCGATTAGGGGTCGCCGGGGCGAGGCGGCCAGCCGACCGAGCGCGGGGGCCGGCACGGCCGGCAGAGGAGCCGGCGCGGGGCGGCCAGCCGACCGGGCGCAGGAGGCTACGCGGGGCGGCCAGCCGGAGCGCAGGTGTGGCACGGAGGGCGCACGCGAGGCGTGGAGGCGGAACCGACGCGGCATGCAAGTGGGGCGAGGCGGGCACGTCACCGGCGCCCGACTAGGGCTTAGACGCGGAGCAACGTGCGGGAGTGGAGCCGGCGTTGGAGGACCGCGGGCGGACGCGCGCGCGCAGCTAGGCGCTGAGGTCGCGGCGCGGCGGGCTCGGGCGGCGTCGTGGTTGCGAACGGAGGCGGAGCAGCGGCGAGGGCCCTCCGGAGTGCGGCGAGGCGGAGCGGAGCGCGAGGCGGGCCGGCGCGCGACCAGGCGCGCGCAGCGTGGTGGTGCAAATGGGGCGGACGGCCTGGCCATGGGAATTTTTGCCGTGGCTGTGGGGAGAAGTGGCTGCCGCAGCCGTTGCTCCCGTCGCTGGGGGAGACGAGGGTGGTGATGCGAGGCGGCAACGGCACGCGCGGGTGGAGCAGCGCCCCGCAGTGAAGCAGTCGGGGCAGAGGGCTGTAGGACGAAGCCGCGCGAGCGGCCGGAGGTGGAGCAGGTGCGCGCGGACGCGCTGGGGGCCCGAGCGGCGTGGCGTTGCTGGTGACGAGGAGGTCGAGCGGCCGGCCTTGGGAACGGGAGCAGCGCGGGGAGGAGCAGGGCGACCCGCAGCAACAGCCCCTGCTGCTCCGTCCTGAGCCGCGGCGCCCGTGGCAGCGGTGCCAGGGATTCGACGGTGGAGACGGACGACGCCGAGGCCGGTGGTGAGTTCGCGGCCGGCGCCGGCGAGAGCGCCTGGGAGCGTGTTGATGTCGAGCCCCCGAGCGCCGCTGGAGGGACGGCGGCGACGTCGCGGTTGCGGTGATGAAGATGGTCCCGCCCGGACCGCGGTTCCAGCAGCAGCAGGCCCCACGGTGGGCGCCAACTGTCGTCGTTTTCTCACAGGGGGTGTCCCGAGACGGCAGATGCCATGGGATGGCTTGAGAGGTGAGAGCAAGGCTGCAGTGGAAGATCCGGGACGGGTATGCGGATAGCACGCGGTGGTTTACCCAGGTTCGGGGCTCTCCGGAGAGATAACACCCCTACTCCTGCATGTCTGTATATATGAGGTGCATAGCAGTACAGAGTTGCTCCTAGAGCTGTATGGAAGAGGAGAGCCATGGGCTTCCTGCCTCATGTGTGTGCGTGTGAGCATAAGTGAGAGGGAGAGGATGGGAGGAGGCCTCCCGTGTGTGTGTGGCTGCCTTTTGGAGGCTCCCCTGGTGCCTCTTATATAGGGAGGCCCAGGGGACAAGGGGTGGCCCACCAGCCAACTATCTACTGTTGGAGATGACAAGTGATGCAGGCTACAGTGCGCCACTATTGGAGCGCAGTGAAGTGACGCACGACGGGTGCACAGCGGGGCACTATTCGCCAATAGTGCCCGGCTGTAGCGGGGTGGCAGGTTCTGCAGTCCGTCAGCTACTGCGTCGTCAGCTCGTGTCCGATGGGACGCCTGGAGCTGACTTCGTCGGGCCGCAGCCGGCCAGGAGGAGCCGGCCAGGCGGAGCCAGCCGGGAGGAGCCGGCCAGGAGGAGCTGGCCGGGAGGAGCCAGCCGGGCGGAGCCAGCCGGGAGGAGCCAGCCGGGCGGAGCCAGCCGGGAGGAGCCAGACGGGAGGAGCCAGCCGGGCCGCAGTTTTGTCTTCTGTCTTCACTTCTTCGTTTGTCTCGTTGATTCGTGGGGCTTGGCATACCGGGGGTGCCCCCCCCGTGTTTTAAAATGTTGAGTCATCTCCTTGAGACTACCCGGGGGTAATCCCCACGACATTCAGTTTGCCACAATCATCCTTTGCTGGACACACCTATTTGAGAGAGACACACCTTCATCATAGTTTGTTAGAATACTCTATGTGCTTCACTTATATCTTTTGAGCTTAGCAGTTGCTCTAGTACTTCACTTATATCTTTTTGAGCACGGTGGCGTGTAGATTTTATAGAAATAATTTCACTCTCACTCTTCACTTATATTTGTTTGAGAGTTAATAAATAGTGACGGTAATTTGCATGGGTCATAAGACTAGTCCAAAAATATTAGGTATTCAATGAGTGATAATCAAAACCATCATGTAGCACATATAGAGAAATTGTGGGTTAATTATATTGATGTGGTAATATGAAAAAGGTGTGAGTTCATAATAGTTGATTTGTAGAAGTGTCGATATTAAGAGAGGTTAACTTCTTGTTCGTCTAAAAATTAAAGAGGCATGGTGATGATGTGTGAGCATTTCTATTCCTCGTTGAAATCCTAGTGTTGTTTCGGGTCGGAGGCTCGCGATGGTTAACTCCTACCAACCTCTTCCCTCGGGGCATGCAAGTAGTACTTTGATTTGTGAAAAAACTAATTAAACTTTGCAATAAGTATATGAGTTCTTTATGACTAATGTGAAACCATGGACATACGCAATCTCACCTCCTCATATTTGCTAACCTCTTCATTACCGTGCATAGCCCATTCTCACCTTGAGGATCGGTGCAACTTTCGCCGGTGCATCCAAACCCCGTGACATGATACGCTCTATCACACATAAGCCTCATTATATCTTCCTCAAAACAGCCACCATACCTATCTATCATGGCATTTTCAAAGCCATTCCGAGATATATTGCCATGCAAATTCCATCGTCACTTCACATGACTAGTTCGTTCATTATCATATTGTTTTGCATGATCATATAGAGCTGACATAGTATTTGTGTCAAAGCCACCGTTTGTCATATTTTTGATACATGTCACGCTAGATCTTTGCACATCCTGGTACACTGCCAGAGGCATTCATATAGAGTCATATCTTTCTATCAGTTCTTCGTATCGAGTTGTAAGTAAATAAAAGTGTGTTGATCATCATTGTTAGAGCATTGTACCAGTGAGGAAATAAAAATGGGGGAGGCCAAATGAGCCCACCATTCTGAATAAAAAAATAAGAGAAAATGAGAGAAGGGACTTTGCTACTATCCTTTACCACACTTGTGCCTCAAAGTGGCACATTGTTCCTCATATAGAGAGTCTCATGTTATGTCATTTTCATATGCTAGTGGGAATTACTTTTTCATTATTATAAACTCGGCTTGTATATTCATATGACGGGCTTCCTCAAATGCCCGAGGTCTTCATGAGCAAGCAAGTTGGATGCACACCGCACTTAGCTTCATGTGAGCTTTCATACACTTATAGCTCTAGTGCATCATTTGCATGGCAATCCCTACTCCTTGCATTGACATGTATCGATGGCATCTCCATAGCCCGTTGGTACGCCTAGTTGATGTGAGACTATCTTCTCCACCTTTTCCCCTTTGATATCTACCACCATATTCTATTCCACCTAAATGCTATGTCCAATGGCTCACGCTCATGTATTGCGTGAAGAGTAAAAAGTTGATGTATATTGAAAAGTACGATCCAATTGCGTGACTTGGACACTGGGGTGCTTGACATTTGTATTAATGTGGTGAAGATGGAGCCATGCCTTGCTAATACTATAATACACTACTAGGGGAAAGCTTATAGGTAGACGCTTACTAATAGCGCGGGTTTATACCCCTCGCTACTGCTACTTACTAGTAGCGCGGGTTTATACCCCTCGTTACTACTAAATTTATAGTAGTCGTTTATACCCCTCGCTACTACTAAGTGGTCTCTACCGTGCCCCCCGGGGCCATGCCATAGTAGTAGCGAGGGGTATAAACCCGCGCTACTACTAAGTTGATAGTAGTAGCGCGGGTTTATAACCCTCGCTACTACTAAGTGGTCTCTACCATGCCCCCACCGGGATATGCCATAGTAGTAGTGAGGGGTTATACCCCTCCCTACTACTAAGTACAAGGTAGGTTAACAGCCACGAAGTCCCCATATCCTCCCCCGAATCCCTCCCCTCTCCCGTCACTCTCCCCCTCTCTCCGATTCATTCCTCCCCTCCCCTCCCCTTCCCTCATGCATTGGCGCCGCCACCCAACGCCGTCCCATCTCCTCCTGACCTCGTCGCCGCCGGCAATGGCCCCCGCTCTCTCCTCCACCGCCGCCGCCGCCCCCACCCTCTCCTCCTCCCATCCCGTGCCCTCCCCTCCCCTCCAGCTGCAAGAGGGTCAGGCGGCGGCCATGGTGCCCGCCCGCAGATCCGCCATGGGCTTCGACCTGGAGCTCCAACTTGTCCCAACAGTCACGCGCTGGGACGTACGTTTGCTCTTGCTTGGCCAACAACCCCATGGAGCTCCTCCTCTCCATGTGCTTATTCTCGCACGGGCGTCGCTGCTCGTCAAGCTAGGTACTCTCTCGCCCATCTCCGATTTGCTCTTCCCTTCCCTTCCCTCCTCTGACGGGTTTCCTTCCCATCCGCCGGTGTACAGGATGGTGATGCCTTATCTCCTCCCCATCTCTGGCCGGCGGTGCACAGGACCTACTCCTCGAAGCAGCCCTCTTCTCCAGCATGGGTCAGGGTTTTTTTTATTTTTGAAATTAATAGTAGTAGCGCGGGTCACAGACACGCGCTACAGATAGTTAGTAGTAGCGCTTGTGGCACCCGCACTACTACTAACACATGTACTAGTAGTGCGGGACGCACCGCGCTACTACTACCAGTTAGCTGTAGCGTCGTAGTAGTAGCGCGGGCACCCGTGCTACTACTTGTTGTTTTACCCGCGCTACTACTAGGATTTTTCCTAGTAGTGATAAGATGAATGGGGGGTAAATATTCTTTGAGGATCGTATACTTTGAAAGGTTGATAATTTTGTTTCTTATACTTATAAGTATTGCTATGTTAATATTTGTTTCTTATACTTATAAGTATCGTTTCTCAATGAGCATACATGCAAAAGATTACATAATGGGTAGCATGTCACATCAAAAATTCTGTTTTTATCATTTACCCACTCGAGGACGAGCAGGAATTATGCTTGATACGTCTCCAACGTATCTGTAATTTTTGATTGTTCCATGCTGATAGATACGTCTCCAACGTATCGATAATTTATGAAGTATTCATGCCATATTCACCTATGTTTACAATACTTTCATATGGTTTTGATGCACTTTATATGATTTATTTAGAACTAACCTAGACTAACGCTGTTTTCAGCAGAACTACCGTGGTGTTGTTTTTGTGCAGAAAATGAAAGTTCTCGAAATCGCCCGAAACTTTTTGACGATTTTCTTTTAACAAATAAGACACTAGACACTTCGTGGGAGGGCCAGACGAGCCACGAGGTGGGCACAACCCACCAAGGCGTGCCAGAGGGCCCAGGCGCGCCCTGGTGTCTTGTGCCCTCCTCGTGGACCATCTTGGCGTGAAACCGACGCCCAAAAATCCTATAAATATAGAAACCATCAGAAATAACCCTAGACTCTCAGCTCCGCCACCGCAACTCTCTCTATCGACGAAAAACCAATCTGAGACGTTCCAGTACCCTGCCGGAGAGGGGAATCCATCTCCGGTGGCCATCTTCATCATCCCGACGGAGGCCATGACGAGGAGGGAGTAGTCCACCCTCGGGGCTGAGGGTATGTACCAGTAGCTATGTGTTCAATCTCTCTCTCTCTCTCTCGTGTTCTTGAGATGTCACGATCTTGATGTATCATGGGCTTTGTTAATATAGTCGGGTCATATGATGTTTCCCTTGCTATCTTGTTGTGATGAATTGAATCGTTCCCTTTGAGATCTCGTTAGGTTGGATTGAATATTGGATTTGAGACCACTTGATATATGTCTTGCATGCGGATACCCGTGGTGACAATGGGGTGTTCTATTGATTCACTTGATATATGTTTTGGTACTCAACTTGCGGATTCCCGCGGTGACATTGGGGTAATCTATGCATAGGGGTTGATACACGTTCTTGTCCTACTTTCTCCGATAGAAATCTTGGGGCACTCTTTGAGGTTCTTTGTGTTGGATTGAGTATTATGAATCTGAAATTGTTTGATGCGTATCGTATAATTAACTCATGGATACTTGTGGTGACATTGGAGTATCTAGGTGACATTAGAGTTGGTTGATGCGTATCATATGGTGTTATTCTAGTACGAACTCTTAGATAGATCGAACGGAAAGGATAACTTGATGTTATCTTAGTACGAACTCTTGAATAGATCGATCGGAAAGGATAACTTTAAGGTGGTTTCGTACCCTACAAACAATTTCTTCTTATGTTCTCCGCTAGATAAGAACTTTGGAGTGATTCTTCATTGCACGTTGAGGGATGGTTATGAGATCCAATTATATTAGCACTGTTGAGAGATTGCACTAGCGAAAGTACGGACCCTAGGCCTTGTTTTCAAGCATTGCAATACCGTTTGTGCCCACTTTTGTTACTTGCTACCTTGCTGTTTTTATATTTTCAGATTACAAAAACCTATATCTACCATCCATATTGCACTTGTATCACCATCTCTTTGCCGAACTAGTGCACATATACAATTTGCTATTGTATTGGGTGTGTTGGGGACACAAGAGATTTCTTGTATTCGATTGCAGGGTTGTTTGAGAGAGACCATATTCATCCTACACCTCCCACAGATTGATAAACCTTAGGTCATCCACTTGAGGGAAAATTGCTACTGTCCTACAAAACTCTGCGCTTGGAGGCCCAACAAAGTCTACAAGAATAAAGTTGCTTAGTAGATATCAAGCTCTTTTCTGGCGCCATTGCCGGGGAGGTGAGTGCTTGAAGGTATATCTTTAGATCTTGCAATTAAATCTTTTAGTTTCTTGTTTTTCACTAGTTTGGTTTTATAAAAGAAAACAAAAAAATGGAGTTTAGGTTGCATTATTTATATCGTCTTTATATTGTCTTTCGTGAAAATAAGGATTCAGAAAATTGTGCTCAATTGGTAGAGGAAGAAATTATGAGAATACTTAATGAGAATTCCTTGAATGATGAGCATGATTGCAATGTTTCTAGTATGAATTCTCTGAATATACATGATGCTAATGATATGCAAAGCCACAAGCTCGGGGATGCTATGTTTGATGAAGATGATATTTTTTGTCCCCCAAATTTTGATGAGCAAATTTATTATGATGATGGCATGCCTCCTATCTATGATGATTATAATGATGACATGTATGCTATAAAAAGTGATAGAAACTTTGAAACTTGTCATCATGATTTTAATATTCAATGTGGTTATGTCAATCAAGTATCTCATGATAGTTATTTTGTTGAGTTTGCTCCCACTACATTGAGTGAGAAGAAAATTGCTTATGTGGAGAGTAATAAAGTTTCGATGCTTGTAGATCATGAAAAGAATGCTTTATGTGATAGTTATATTGTGGAATTACTTCATGATGCTACTGAAAACTATTATGAGGGAGGAACATATGCTTGTAGGAATTGCAATAATATCAAGTTTCCTCTCTATGTGTTCAAAGTTTTGAAGTTATGCTTGTTTTGCCTTCCTATGCTAGTTGATTCTTGTTCCCATAAATTGTTTGCTCACAAAATCCCTATGCATAGGAGGTGGGTTAGACTTAAATGTGCTTGTCATGAGATTCATGATGCTCTCCTACATGTTTCAAATACTATTCCTATGTGAGCATCATTGAAATCATCATGCCTAGCTAAAAGGCTTTAAAGAAAAGCGCTTGTTGGGAGACAACCCAACACTTTTCCTTTCTGTTTTTGTGTGTTCACATGATTAAGATACTGTAGTAATAATGTTTTGTGCCTTTTATTTCAGTAAAGTTCCAAGTAAAGCCTTTGGGATGACTCACAAGATGAGTAGAATTGATGCTGAACCAAAACAGAAGCTTTTGACTCCAGTACAGGAATTTTAATTTTTTACTGGAGCGTGATAATGATCTGAAATTTTTACACAGTCTTCATATACAAATTATTCAGGTTGTCATAATGTTTCAGAATTTTTAGAGACAGGGAAGTATGCTTACACTACAGATCTTCACAGACTGTTCTGTTTCTGACATATTCTGTTTTGCATGCATAGTTTGCTTGTTTTAGTGTTTCCATAGCTTATATTCAGTGATATAAATTATGTGAATGGTAGAATATAGTAGGTATTATGTGATAACAATTATGAATCTTGTCTTGACAGTACCTAAGTGAATGATCTTTATTTATTATACTAACCTATCTCACGAGTTCTTTTTGAGTTTTGTGTGGATGAAGTTTTTGAGACTTAGGTGAAACCGAGATATGAGAGGATTGAACGAGATACAAAAGCTCAAGCTTGGGGATGCCCAAGGCACCCCAAGTAAATATTTCAAGAAGTCTCAAGCATCTAAGGTTGGGGATACTACGCATCCCACCTCTCTTCATCAACAATTATCGGTTAGCGTACGTTGAGCCTAAATTTTTATTTGTTCACATGATGTGTGCTATTCTTGGAGTGCTATTTTTCTTTTGCTTTCCGTTTAAATAAAATACTCAGATCTGAAAATCTTTATTGAGAGAGAGTCCTCACATAGCTACTTAATTGTTTGACTACTCATTGATCTTCACTTATATCTTTTGAGAGTAGTTTGATGTTTACTCTTGTGCTTCACTTATATCCTATGAGTAAATTGTGAATGAATTGAATATCATAAATATGAAATTGTTAATGTGCTTTATGCTTAGTAGTAGTTTCACATCTGGTTTAGAAAGTAAAATCTATTGAAGTTTGACAATCATAAAATTGGTCATACAAGCAATTCATGAATGATTAGTGTAAGAAAGAGAACTTTCACATACAAATATATTATCTTGGACATCTTCTATGATTGTGAATACCCATTAATTATTTTCAAACTTGAGCAAATTAGTTGAAGTTGGACAAGGAAGACAACATAATGAGTTATGGTTGTGTATATTTGCATAGAAGTTATATTGTTATGGATCGTCCAACATGTGGTGTTTGCTTAGGATCTTTTGCTAGCCAAAAATCGTACTAAGTAGAGATACTACCTGTGCATCCAAAAATCCTTAAACCCAGTTTCTTGCCATGAGAGTCCACTATATCTACCTATATGCGGTATTACCCTGCCGTTCTAAGTAAATTTGCATGTGCCACCTCTAAAATTTCAAATGAGCATCTGTTTTGTGTGCCTGGACCGCTCATGGAGCGACAGGGGGCGGTCAGTATCTTCCATGTTAAGCGGGTTATTCTCATGATGAGTGTTTATTCACTCGTCCTTGCACAAGAGGGGCGGTAATAGGGATTCCCAGTCCCGAAATAAAAAAATGCAAAATAATTAAACAAAACTCCCCCAGGAATGTTGTTGGTATGGACGGTACCCGTGGATTCGGCTAGCCGTGGAGTGTGTTTGTTGGTGGAGGGGGAGTAAACCTTTACTTTTACCGCCTGGGAACCGCCGCTAATGTGTTTAACATGGAAGATATTAATAACTCTTGGTCGTAACGTTGACAGGAAGGGTGTGCCTCCGAAAATTATATTCATCTCTGTTTTAAACAATGAGCTCTGGCACATATGCAAATCCATGCTTCCCTCTGCGAAGGGCCAATCTATTTATTTTCATGTTCTTTACTATTCATGTTGAGTCAACTTCTTATTCCAACCTCAATCTATTAGTTGGCAAGCATCATGTGGTGGGGAAAGATCTAAACACATATATCCGGTCGAATATATTTGATCATGATTCATTATTGTTGACAATTATCTTTATGATAAGTTTGTTGGGAGGCGAAACTTTAAGCCCCCATCTTTCTCTGTGTTCGATGGATGTTGTTTGTTCTAAAAATATGCTTTGAGTACTAGCAAACATAGAAGACTATATGATGATTGAGTATGTGGAGCTCTTACTTAGACTTTGTTGAGAATAAGTTGAATTGCAATTGTTTGGTGACTAAGAACATAGGTTGTTAAGTTTCAAGAGAATTCATTGTTTGAACCGTAACATGTGAATTGGTTGCTACTTTATCATGATGAGTTTTATGAGAAAGAGTTGCCGTTATGATGCTAGGAAAAGTGGTTGAAATTATCATTGACCAAACTTATGCACTATGCTAGCATTCACACTTCATAAATTAGTTCTTTTATCATTTACCTACTGGAGGACGAGTAGGAATTAAGCTTGGGGGATGCTGATACGTCTCCAATGTATCGATAATATATGAAGTATTCATGCCATATTCACCTACGTTTACAATACTTTTATATGGTTTTGATGCACTTTATATGATTTATTTAGAACTAACCCGGACTGACGCTGTTTTCAGCAGAACTACCGTGGTGTTGTTTTTGTGCAGAAAATGAAAGATCTCGAAATCGCCCGAAACTTTATGACGATTTTTTTGGAACAAATAAGGCACTAGACGCTTCGTGGGAGGGCCAGACAAGCCACGAGGTGGGCACAACCCACCAGGGCGCGCCAGAGGGCCCAGGCGCGCCCTGGTGTCTTGTGCCCTCCTCGTGGCCCATCTTGGCGTGAAACCGACGCCCAAAAATCCTATAAATATAGAAACCATCAGAAATAACCCTAGACTCTCCGCTCCGCCGCCGCAACTCTCTCTATCGACAAAAAACCAATCTGGAAATGTTCCAGTACCCTGCCGGAGAGGGGAATCCATCTCCGGTGGCCATCTTCATCATCCCGGCGGAGGCCATGACGAGGAGGGAGTAGTCCACCCTCGGGACTGAGGGTATGTACCAGTAGCTATGTGTTCAATCTCTCTCTCTCTCTCTCTCTCTCTCTCTCTCTCTCTCTCTCGTGTTCTTGAGATGTCACGATCTTGATGTATCACGGGCTTTGTTAATATAGTCGGATCATATGATGTTTCCCTTGCTATCTTGTTGTGATGAATTGAATCTTTCCCTTTGAGATCTCGTTATGTTGGATTGAATATTGGATTTGAGAACACTTGATATATGTCTTGCATGCGGATACCCATGGTGACAATGGGGTCTTCTATTGATTCACTTGATATATGTTTTGGTACTCAACTTGCGGATTCCCGCGGTGACATTGGGGTAATATATGCATAGGGGTTGATACACGTTCTTGTCCTACTTTCTCTGATAGAAATCTTGGGGCACTCTTTGAGGTTCTTTGTGTTGGATTGAGTATTATGAATCTGAAATTGTTTGGTGCGTATCGTATAATTAACTCATGGATACTTGTGGTGACATTGGAGTATCTAGGTGACATTAGAGTTGGTTGATGCGTATCGTATGGTGTTATTCTAGTACGAACTCTTAGATAGATCGAACGGAAAGGATAACTTGATGTTATCTTAGTATGAACTCTTGAATAGATCGATCGGAAAGGATAACTTTAAGGTGGTTTCATACCCTACAAACAATTTCTTCTTATGTTCTCCGCTAGATAAGAACTTTGGAGTGATTCTTCGTTGCACGTTGAGGGATGGTTATGTGATCCAATTATATTAGCATTGTTGAGAGATTGCACTAGCGAAAGTACGGACCCTAGGCCTTGTTTTCAAGCATTGCAATACCGTTTGTGCTCACTTTTGTTACTTTCTACCTTGCTGTTTTTATATTTTCAGATTACAAAAACCTATATCTACCATCCATATTGCACTTGTATCACCATCTCTTCGCCGAACTAATTCACCTATACAATTTTCCATTGTATTGGGTGTGTTGGGGACACAAGAGATTTCTTGTATTTGATTGCAGGTTGTTTGAGAGAGACCATCTTCATCCTACACCTCCCACGGATTGATAAACCTTAGGTCATCCACTTGAGGGAAAATTGCTATTGTCCTACAAAACTCTACGCTTGGAGGCCCAACAAAGTCTACAAGAATAAAGTTGCGTAGTAGACATCACTGATATATTATCATTCTAGGATACTTTTTGGGTCTTTATTTACCAATTTATAATATTTTTGAGCACTAACCTATTGACCTAGTGCCCATTGCCAATTTCTGTTTTCTGCATGTTTTTCACTTCTCAGCTTTACAGTACCAAACGAAGTCCAATTGCCACGAAACTTTTGATGATTTTTCCTAGACCAAAAGAAGACCTAGGAGATTCGGAATAAGGCTAGGGGCCACACCATGGCCCCACAAGCCAACAGGGCGCGCCCTGGGGGGCCCTGATGGTTTGTGGGCCCTTGGCGGCTCTCCCGACCTCGTTCTCTGGCCTATAAATTCTCATATATTCTAAAAACCCTGGAGGCAGTCCCGAAATCCTTTTTACGCCACCGCAAGTCTCTGTTCTGTCGCGAGGCCATCTGGAGCTCCGCTCCGGCACCCTGCCGGAGGGGGGATCGACCACGGAGGGCCTCTTCATCAACCTTGCTGCCCTCATGATGATGTGTGACTAGTTCACCACAGACCTATGGTTCCATAGCTAGTACCTAGATGGCAATCTCTCTATCTCTTGATCTTCAATGCAATGATCGTCGCATCTTCGCTTTGATCTATCCAATGTAATTCTATTGTGCGGTGTGTTTGTTGGGATCCGATGAATTGTGGGTTTATGTTCAGATTATTCACGAAAAGTATTTGAGTCACCTCTAAATATTAACATTCTTATTTGCATGATCATTATAGCTTCGTAATTCTCTATATTCAGTGAGTGGGGTGCGTTGCGGTAGGTTCAACCTGGCGGTGCTCTATATCCCAGTGACAGAAAGGGACAAGACACATCTTTGTGTTGTTTCTACTAAGGATAACACGATGTTTTTTTTTCATATTGCTTGAGTTTATTTTTTCTACATCATGTCATCGTTCTTCATGCATTACTCTGTTTTACATTATACTCTAGATGCATGCTGGATAGCGGTCGATGAGTGGAGTAATAGTAATAGGTGCATGCAGAAGTCGGCCTATTTGTTTATGGACGTGATGCCTATATACACATGATCATTGCCGTGAAAATCGCATAACTATCCGCTTTTCTATCAATTGCCCAACAGTAATTTGTTACCCATCGTATGTTGCCTACATGAGAGATGCCGCTAGGGAAACTATGCCCCCCGGGTCTATTCACTTATAAATTCATAAACGTTATTATTACCTCACTGCCTTTATTTATCTTTTATTTTAGTTACAATTATCTACAATTATCTACACAACTCGCTTGCTTGCAAATAACGAGATCAAGTGGATTGACAACCCTCTTGCCCGCGTTGGGTGCAAGTTGTTTGCTCTGTTGTGTGCAGCCGCTGAAGACAGTTGAGGATTGATATTCCTATTGGTTTGATAAACGTTGGTTTCATAACTGAGGGAAATACTTACCCACTTTGTGCTTGATACGTCTCCAACGTATCGATAATTTATGAAGTATTCATGCCATGATTTCCTATGTTTACAATACTTTTATATAGTTTTGATGCACTTTATATGATTTATTTAGAACTAACCCAGACTGATGCTGTTTTCAGCAGAATTATCATGGTGTTGACTTTGTGCAGAAAATGATGTCGGATTTCGGGCTTCGCAAAACCCAAAGAGGTTCAAACACAGGGGCGTGTGCGAAGATCCCAACCAGCTTCGGTCTCAGGCTCAAGGCTCCACGGGCTAGCCGAATCGAACTCACTCAATCACGGGGAAGAAGACTAACACGCAGATTTACCTAGGTTCGGGCCGCTGCGAAGCGTAAAACCCTACTCCTGCTTTGGGTGGATTGCCTCACGAGGAGGTTTGTGGATGAACTGGTAGAGTGGTGAGTAAACTCGCGGGGGTGCTCCGATGGTTTTTTGATCCCCTCTCTACGGAGCAGCCTAGTCTCTATTTATAGTGGCCCGGGTCCTCTTCCCTTATCGCACTGGCAGGAAGGGATCCCACAACGGCCAAATTCAAAGGGGGACAAGCAGTACACCTTATCCTGACGAAAGGTGGTCTTCGCCTGCAAAGTAGCTGGTGGCGATGCAGAGGTGGGCTCGACGATGACGTCCGTCCTGCGGGGCTCGCGGTCTTGGTCTTGCTGTGCCGGAATGGAAACCTTTGGGGGGCTGTCTTGGGAGCCTGCGTACGTCCTTGCCTCCTTTGCACCAAAGAGGAAACTGTTTCTTCTGCGCCCGTTGGTGCCCGCCTGGCCTGGCTTACGTCACCCCCGCCCTCGCGAGGCCGGGCGCTGCATAGAGATCTCCACCCCTCGGGAGGCAACCTGGGGAGGCCTCCTCCCCCTAGGGGTCTTGGCATCGTCCTCCTCGCGAGGGTGAGGCCCTCACGAGGGCCTTGTCTTGAGTGATGCCGCGCCGGGCCGTACCAGCTGTCGAAGTGGGCCACACCGTGGGCCGCAGGTAGGTAGGTCTGGGTACCCCCGTTCCCAGAGCGCCGACAGTAGCCCCCGGGCCGAAGGCGCACTTGAGTTGGCTTCGGGGCGAAGCCGAAGGAGCCGACCTGAGCGCCGCGGGCCCCAATCGCCTGCGAGTCCAACCTGATGCGTGGTGCGTAATGAGACGCGGACGCCTCCACTTCCCGAAGACTTCGAGAACCGCCCTGAGTCAAGCTGACACGAAGCCTGCGCGCAGCACCGGCCATCATTGCCCTTCCTTGAATGTAGCCGTCTCCTTGTGTCTTCTCTCCCCTCGACCCGCGCGGATGTGACCCGACGAGGGCAGGCGAGGCAACGTGAAGCAGGATGGCACGCCGGTCGAGTCGGGCACGTGGCGCCTGGGGAGCACGCGCCGCCTCCACTCCCCACGACGCACCATGAACCGTAGTTGCGCCTATAAACTCGCATCGCCCGGGGGGTCATGCCATCCTGGCACGCCCTCTCGCTTCCCCTTCTTCCTAAGATACCACTCTCTTCTCTTTGCTTCCCCTCCATGGCGTCTGGGGGAAGTGCAGCTCGCGCGGGGAGGCGCACGGGGTCTCTGGCCCCACCGCCGCCCTCCAGAGGCAGCGGCGGGGGGCCTTCGAGGCCGGCCCAGGCTCGTCGGTGCTGGACCGTCACCGACGAGTAAGTGTTCCGCCGTCCTCCTCTCTTTCTTGCGAACTATGCCCGTCTTGATGGACCTGATCGCCTCCTCCTCCCAGGGCACCCGCGCCCAAGAGGCGCAAGCTCGACGAACTCCAGGAGGAGGTGGACCCGCTCAAGGCCCAGCTAGCGGGCGCAGAGGCCGCCCTCCAGGCCGCGCGTAGAGGTGAGGAGGATGCCAAGGCAGGGTTGGCATCCCTCCAAGCCCAGATTGAGGGGGCAGCCAATGTCATGCAGGCCGCCAAGGACGAGGCGGCACACGCGAGGATGCTGGAGGCGCAGCGCGCCAAGCAGTATCTGGACATCGCCCGCCGCGCGGTCGGTGCAGTTGGCCGGTTCGTCGGGGAAGCCCCCGCGCTGCCGTGCGCACACGGCGACGGGGGTTATCTCAACTTCTTCGGCAAGGTGGTGGAGGCGCTGGAGACTGGCGTCTCCCGGGTGGACGAAGACAACGAGTCCAGCGCGCGCGGCCTTCTGGACATCGCGCTGACGCGCGTCTTCTCCAACCTGCGCCGCCACGTCCCAGAGCTTGATATCTCCCGTGTGATGGAGCCAGTGCCCGAGGAGCTCCAGAGGCCCCTTAGGGACGAGGTGCACAGGCAGGTGGAGTCCCTGGTGGAGCGGTTCATCCAGGAGCCTTCATCCGAAGAGGGCGGCGACTACGGCGCCCTGGCTGGCGGGGGTCACGATGGGGACAACGCCTCCTTCGCCTGAGCTTCCCTTGTTTTCTTCCTTCCGGTTCCTGTTGCATCGAGAAACACCTGGCCCCTGGGGGCGTTAAACTTTTGTGTTATACCTCGTCTTACCTTTTTGAACCGCCGATTGCTTGTTTTGTGCGGCGCGTCCTCATCTCTTCCGCGGGGTTTTACATCGTCTTTGGTGTGCCTCCGCACACCCCTTCGCGCCTTCGCTTGCCTCGTTGTGCCGTTGCTCTGCGCCTGATGCTCCTCGGGGGGGGGGGGGGTCCACGGGGGTATCGCACAGTGTCCAATGATAGCAGCCCGCCGGGACCTCACGAGGTGGGCACTTCTGAGGGGACGCGTTCCGCTCCAAAGCCGAGGTTTTAGCGGTGATGCCTAGAGGAGCCGAACTCCCTTCCTTGCGCCGTCCTTCCTGTATCCGGAGCCATAGGAGGCCCCCTGAGGGCACGCAGTAAAGCGTAGCGCCTGCACTTTCACGTTAGCGCTCCCGTCTCATACCCAAATATTTGGGCTGCCATTGAATCAAAAAATTCCTGAACATTACGGTTGGGGTACTTAGCTTGGCGGGCCGTGGCGAGCTCGTGCATTGTGAGGCGCAGCAAGAGCGCTTGGGGAGTTCGGGGATCTCGCCAGGGGGGTCTTCTTCCTTGCGAGCGAGGCGGTCCGGGAGCCCTCTTGGTGCTCTGCGTTGGCAGGGCCCAATCCTGATCATACCTCGACCGCCGTTGGGGCGTCCGGATCACCATGACGAGACCAAGGGGCGAGGGGCTACGTGACCAATGAGGCTCCTGAGTCGTGTTGCTCAGGAGTCCCCCTTAACGCCCGAGCGGCTCCCTTACCTTTCCTTGCCAGCTTCTGCCTCGAGAGGTGCCCGAGCCTCCCGAGGGTACATGGCGGCGCGCCAAGCCGCGGTTGGAGCCCCCGAGCGAGGGTCGACCGTCACTGGTATGCTGAGTCGCGATGCTCAGCAATGGCCAGGAGATGGGTGCCTCTGAGGCAGCATGCACCTGTCGGCTTGCTCGAGAGTGCCGTGCGAGGATCAGGATGCCAAGGCCTTGGCAAGGGGTGCACACCGTGCCCGTGTAGCCCCTGCTCGCGGTGCGCGTGAGGGGGAGACCGACAGGTGTCGATCCAGAAAATGAAACTTCAAGACCAAAAAGATTGCAATGAGAAAAAATTCACACCCTTTTTTCAAATAAGGTTGCGAAACTTCGAGCTTCATTCCAAAAAGTGGCAATTCGAATACAAAAAAGGAGCAAGGAACAGCCACGTCCGGCACCTAGGCTAGTCTTCGTCTTCATCTTCTCCCCAGCACGGAGCGTAGGGCTTCCACTAGGCGTGGGCGTAGTCATTGGTGGACAGTGTTGTCCGCTAGCGCGGAGCATGGGGCTTCCACTTGGACGTGGGTGGGAACCCCTCCGCGTCCTCGGGGGGATCAGGGCGTATACATCCCACTCATTATTACGTGAGAGTGTCACGGTCAGAGATATCTGGGTGAACCCCCAGGCTCAAGGCCTAGGCGCTCCCAACTCGGCCACGAGCCGTCCCACGTATTTCTGCTCGGTTGCGCGCCCCTATGGCCCAAACCCGAGTGCATTGCTCCCCGCGTAGCCGCGGGATTGCGCTCCCGCGGCCCAAACATGAGCGCAATGCACCCCGCGTAACCATAGGGGTGTTGTGTCGGTGAAGCCGCCTCGTGAGGCGTCGGGGCGCCGGCCAGGCTGCGGCCCGGAGGCCTCGCGAGGCCCTGCCTCCTGAGGGCCGCGCCGGCGCCCCCGGAGCCACGCGTGTTGCTTGCTTGCGAGGGCGGCGCCCGCACCGCGCCCCCGAGCATCCCGGGACGCCCCCTCTCTTGCACCAGCCTGGCCCGATGCTCCCTCAGTGGGAGCCCCCGGGCCCGGCTTGAAGAGGGCGTCCGGGACAGCTCCCTACTTCGGAAGGATGCTGGAACCAGTGGGGAGCGTGTGACCCTCGGTGCCGTCCGCAGCTACGATGCTGCTCGGAACATAGGCTTCTGTGTAAAGGCCTTGGTTTCCTCCTGAGCCATCTCCGTGCGCCCCATGGTCAGCCTCCTGAGGTGGCAAGGCGATGCCATCCAGGACGCGCGGCCCACAGACCATCCTGCGCCGAGCCTCCGCCCGAAGTTGCGTGCCTCTGCCGTCGCCGCGAGGTTGGGAGCACGCGTCTTGATGTGGGTTGCCTCCGTGGTCCTCCACCGCGCCTCCGTTACGGTTACCTGCTTGCTCGGAGGCTTGAGCCGCCTGGTCCCTACGCCGGTTGGGGCGCTCACGCCGGGATGACCCAGGCTGTCGATGGTCCACCGAGCCATGAGCGCATGCGGAGTGTCCCGTCACCTTCTTCATAAGCACCACCAATGGGGTCGGGCGGTGCCCCGAAGCCGGTCACCGGGATCCAGAGGAGAACGAGCACAGCGTGGGGCGGGCCTTGCTCGGGCTCGCCCGAGCATGGGCCGGGCATGCTGTCAGTCGATGAAGGGAGCTGCGCGGCGGCGTCGGGGGTCGAGAGGGGAGGTACGAGGTCCAGGCCCGCCTCGCGACGGCGACCAATTCGGCGACATGGTCGGCCCAGGCGTCGAAGCCCCCGTCCGTCGGGCGATGACGAAGCAGCTCACTTGCCATCAGCAGCGCGTCAAGCTCGTTCAGATCTCCCACGTGGACACATGGTGATGGCGGTCCCGTGAGCGGTGCCACGAGGCCAGTGCTCTGCCGCGGAGGCAAGCGTGTGGAGCCCGGAGGCACCTGGCCGGCACGAGCAGCGACGGCGGTGGAGATGACGCTGGTGGCCTGGTAACGACCGCCCAGCACCGAGCTGCCAGGGCGCACGTCATGAGAGGTGGCAGCAAGATTGCAAAGAGTAGGGTTTTACACCGCAAGGTGGCTCGAAACCTGGGTAAATCTCTGTGTCCATCTTCTCATTCGCTCGCACGTATTCGGCGAGGCTTGGCTGTGGAGTGGCGAGCTTGAGGCAAGTGTGGGTTGAGATCTTCGCACACGCCCCAGAGTTCGAACCTTCTTGGGTCTGCGGAACCCCGATTCCGACATTTGGCGTGCTAGGTAGGGGCGTGTCGAAGCTCCTTCTTCATCAGCCGCGCTCCGTCCTCGCCTCGTCATCTCCATGGCAAGTGCAGCTCCCCAGGCTTGGCAGCCTGTGGCCAATGGGGACGCTGCGGGCTGCCCGGCCATGCCCACGGTCGCTTGTATCCTTGGCGGGTCGCAGGAGCCCGCATTCGGTCGCCATGTCAAGCAGCTTCTCCGCCAAGCGGGCGCAGCTCAGCCGTGGCCCGAGGCCCCGCGGAGTAGGGTGAGGCTGGAGATCGACATCACCTTCGACTCCAGGGACCATCCCAGAACGACGGTCGTTGCTGGTGCGCTCCCCATGCTGTGCATGCCCACCATCAGTAACATTGCGGTCACCAAGACCTTCATCGATGGCGGCGCCGACCTCAATGTCCTTTCCGTGGAGGCCTTCGACATGCTCCAGGTGCCCTACGACCAGCTCGCGCCCTCCAGGCCCTTCTCAGGGGTGGTCAGAGGCTCCGCCACCCCCTTGAGGCAGGTGCGCCTCCCCGTCACCTTCGGCACTCGCGACAATTACCACACCGAGCTGATCGACTTCGACGTGGCCCACATCGGCCTCCCGTACAACGCCATCCTTGGATATCCGGCCCTCGCCAAGTTCATGGCAGCGACGCACCCAGGCTACAACATCATCAAGATGCCTGGCAGCAGCGGCATCATCACTGTGGCCGGAGACACCAAGGACGTGGTTCGAGCCCTCAAGCTCGTCTACAAGGCCGCAGCGGCCTCACACCCTGACGCCGAGAGCATCGCGCAGGCTTTGAAGGCCGCACAAGCGAAGAAGAAACAACTGTTCTCTCAGGACCGGGCTGAGACGAAGCAGGTGCTTGTTGATGACGGGAGCCCGGGCCACACCTTCATCATTGGCGCCGGCCTTCCCCCAGAGCAGGAGAAGGCGCTGGTTGACTTCCTCGGCGCGAACAAGGACGTGTTTGCGTGGGAGGCGTGCGACCTGGTAGGCGTCCCGAGAGAGGTGATCGAACACCACTTAATGGTGCGCCCCAATGCGCGCCCAGTGAAGCAAAAGGCAAGACGGCAAGCACAAGAGAAGCAAGCGTTCATCGTCCAAGAGGTCAGCAAGCTGCGGGAAGCTGGTGTTATTCGGGAAGTACGGCACCCGGATTGGCTGGCCAACCCAGTGATTGTCCCCAAGAAAGGTGGGAAGGAGCGCATGTGCGTCGACTTCACGAGTCTCAACAAGGCTTGCCCTCAGGACCCTTTCCTGCTCCAGCGCATCGACCAGATCGTGGACTCCACCGCCGAGTGCGATCTATTATGCTTTCTGGATGCTTTCTCAGGTTACCACCAAATCAAGATGGCAACGGAGGACGTCGAGAAGACGGCCTTCCTCTCCCCGTGCGGCGTGTACTGCTACATTTGCATGCCCTTCGGGTTGCGGAACACCGACGTGACCTTTTAGCGGTTGGTGCGCATCGCCCTGGGGCAGCAGCTCGGGAGAAATGTGGAGGCATACGTTGATGACATCGTGGTCAAGTCGCGAGAGGCGAGGACCCTGATCGAGGACCTCGAGGAGACGTTCGCCAGCCTGCGTCGAGTGAACCGGAAGCTCAACCCGGAAAAGTGTGTTTTTGGGGTCCGACAAGCTACTTGGTTTCTTGGTATCCTACCGAGGGATTCAGGCAAACCCAGAGAAGATCAAAGCAATCGGGAAAATGCGCCCGCCTTAGAGCCTCAAGGAAATGCAGAAACTCGCGGGCTGCGTGACCTCTTTGGGACGCTTCATCTCCAAGCTTGGCGAGCGCTCCCTCCCCTTCTTCAAGGCCATGAAGAGGAAGGGACCCTTCGAGTGGACCCCTGAAGCGGAGGCAGCTTTCGAGGACCTCAAGCGGTACCTCACGAGCCCACCCGTCATGGTGGCGCCTTGTCCTCGCGAGCCCCTGGTGCTCTACTTGGTGGCCACCCCCCACTCAGCCAGCGCAGTGCTCGTAGTGGTCCGAGAGGAGCGCGCCGGCACAGACGCGAAGCAAGGCGGCCCGCGAGGGGCCGCACAATGTTCGCCGCCCCAGGATGGCGCTCCTGAGGCCCTCGTCACTTCATCAACCCATAGGGCACACGAGTCCCTCACGCCCCATGAGTAGCAGGGTGACGCCAACACCTCGTCCCTCGTTGAGCACCCGGTGTACTACGTCAGCACCGTGCTACGGGACACGCATGCGCGCTACCCTATGCAGTAGAAGCTCCTGCTCGCACTCCTCATCGCCTCAAGGAAGCTGCGCCATTACTTCCAAGGTCACCCCAACAAGGTCGTCTCTGCATACCCCCTGGAGAAAGTGCTGCGCAGCCCCAACGCTGCTGGAAGGGTTGCAGAGTGGAACATCGAGCTGCAGGCTTTCCACCTGGAGTTCAGCACAACCAGGGTCATCAAGGGCGCAACCCTCGCTGACTTCGTGGCGGAGTGGACGGACGCTCCTGACCAGGGGCTGGATGAGGGCCAGTCCCTCGCGCCTGGCGATGAGGCGCCCGACGGCTGGGTCATGCACTTCGACGGAGTCTTAGCACGGCGGGGCGCGGGGGCTAGAGTAGCGCTCATCTCCCCGACCCAGGACAAGCTCTACTACGCCGTGCAACTCTGCTTCCAACATGGCGAGAAGTTATCCAACAACATCACGGAATACGACGGCCTAATCGCTGGCCTCAGGGCCGCTGCCGCCCTGGGGGTCCAGCGCCTCACCATCAAGGGCGACTCCCAGCTCCTCGTCAACTTTTCCAACAAGGAGTACAAGCCGAAGGACGAGCACATGGAGGCGTACCTGGAAGAGGTACGTAAAATTGAAAAGCGTTTCTTGGGCTTGGAATTGCAGCACGTCCCGCGTGGCGCGAACAAGGAAGCAGACGACATCGCCAAGAGGGCATCACGTTGCGAGCCTCAGGAGCCTGGCGTCTTTGAGGAGAGGCTCTTCAAGCCATCGGCGACACCCCCGGCCGCAGGCCCGGCGTCGTTTCAAGAGGAGCTGCCATCGGCCCCGCCCTCAGGTGCCCCGGCCTGTGGTCCGGCCTCAGGAGCCCGACTGCTTCTGGCATTGGAACCTCAGGCCGGCCATTGGACCGAGGAGTTCAAGGCGTACCTGCTCCGCGGCACCTTGCCGGAGAAGGAGGAGGACGCGGAGCGCATGGTTCGCCAGGCCACTGCTTATTGTTTGCAGGACGACGAGCTGTACCGCAGGCGCCCCAACGACATCTCGCTGCGGTGCATATCTTTGGAACAGGGGCGCGAGCTGTTGGCCGACATCCACGGTGGCGAGTGCGGGCGCCACTCCTCATCTCGCACCCTCGTGGGGAAGTTGTTCCGCAGCGGCTTCTACTGGATGTGCTTGAGTTTGGTGGTTGTTTGTAACCACACCAATGCCATAATTTTGTCATTGTTTGCCTCGATTCCGGGCGATGAAGCCGAGTGAAAGAGCATGGTGCCCCCATGTTTGGTTTTGGTAATTGATGACAATCCCTATCGACTAATGGTTGCCTTGAGTTATATTTGAAGGGTTTGTCCATGGGCATTGCTTGAAGACCATTTGTTGGTTTCAAGTTTATATGAAGAAAATTATGTGTGTGACCAAGGTGCTATTCATGGAGTTGTCCAACGACTGGTCATGTCAAAGTTGAGCCTATTGCAACCATGTTATGAAGAAGAAGATTGTGTGAACATTCTTGTTTACCTTCAACACATCATATTTATTAAGAGATAAGATAAGATACGAGGTTGATCAAGACTAAGTCAAAGAGTGGTTCATGTTGATCAACACACATAGTGTAGAAAATGTACCGAGTGGGATCAACTGATCCCATGTTATGGTAAGTGTTGTCAATTACGCTTCGTGTACTAACCCATGATCTATGTGAGGTTTCTATGTGGGGTTAGGTATCTTTCCATGGCGCTTGCATCAAAAGGAATATATCATATAACCTATGGAGGATAACATACCAAATCCCACGCTCTGCAACATCCCTCTCTCCCTACCCCATTTTCTTCTCCGTTCGTGTCTTCAGTAGTGCTTGGTGAAGCCCTGCTGGGATATGCACCACCACCACTGCCACCATGGTATCGTTTGGCGGAGGATCCCATCTACTACTTCACCCTCGCTTGCTGGATTGAGGAGGCGAAGAAGTCATCGAGCCGCACGTGTGCTGAACATGGAGGTGTCGTTCCTTTGGTGCTAGATCGGATCAGATCGTGATTGGATCATGAAGAGTATGACTAAATCAACCGCGTTATATACACTTCGGTTTAAGAGTCTACAAGTGTATGTAGATGGAGGATCATTTCGGTCTACTTTTTTATGGACGTGATGCCTATATACATGATCATTGCCGTGAATAACATGTCATAACTATGCGCAATTCTGTCAATTGCCCAACAGTATTTTTTATGGATCTTGTTTATTGTGAGACGGTTATTCATTTAAATCGGAGAATAATGGTTGTTCTATTTATATGAGTAATATCTTTTATGGTCATGCACCCAATGTGAATGATTTATTCTTACTGAATCTCGATCGTAGTACACATGTTCATAACACTGATGCCAAAAGATGCAAAGTTGATGATGATAGTACCACATACTTGTGGCACTTCCGCTTAGGTCATATTGTTGTAAAGCGCATGAAGAGGCTCCATGCCGATGGACTTTTGGAATCACTTGATTATGAATCATTTGAAACATGTGAACCATGCCTCATGGGCAAGATGACGAAAACCCCATTTTCTAGAACAATGGAGCGGGCAAGTGGCTTATTGTAAATAATAGATACTGATATATGCAGTCCAATGAGTGTTGAAGCACACGGTGGATATCGTTATTTCCTTACCTTCACTGATGATTTGAGTAGATATGGGTATATTTACTTAATGAACCACAAGTCTAAAACGTTTGAGAAGGTCAAGCAATTTCAGACTGAAGTTGAGAATCATCGTAGCAAGAAGACAAAGTTTCTACGATCTGATCGTGGTGGATAATATCTGAGTTACGAGTTTGGTATGCATTTAAGACAATGTGGAATTGTTTCACAACTCAGGCCACCTTGATACATCTCCAATGTATCGATAATTTATGAAGTATTCATGCCATATTTGCCTATGTTTACAATACTTTTGTATGGTTTTGATAAACTTTATATGATTTATTTAGAACTAACCCAGACTGACACTGTTTTCAGCAGAATTACCGTGCTATTGTTTTTGTGCAGAAAATAAAAGTTCTCGGAATTGCCCGAAACTTTTTTATGATTTTTTCTGGAGAAAATAAGAAATACTGGAGCGAAGAACCACCGGAGGGGAATCACCTGTGGGCCATAAGCCAATAGGGCGCGCCCACCCCCTAGGCGCGCCTTGATGGCTTGTGGGGCCCACGTGGCTCTGGCTGGCGTGATTCCAATGCTGAAAAATCCTATATATACAGAAACCCTCAGAAATAAACAGTGAACTTCTGCTCCGTCACTGCAACTCTCTGTATCGACGAATAACACATGTGGAGCCTTTCCAGTACTCTGTCAGAGAGGGGAAATCATCACCGGTGGCCATCCTCATCATCCCGGTGGAGGCCATGATGAGGAGGGAGTAGTTCACCCTCGGGGCTGAGGGTATGTACCAATAGCTATGTGTTTAATCTCTCTCTCTCTCTCTCTCTCTCTCTCTCTCTCTCGTGTTCTTGAGAGGGCACGCTCTTGATGTATCGCGGGCTTTGTTAGTATAGTTGGATCATATGGTGTTCTTCTCTCTCTATCTTGTTGTGATGAATTGAATCTTTCCCTTTGAGATCTCGTTATGTTGGATTGAATATTTGGTTTGAGAACACTTGATGTATGTCTTGCATGCGGATACCCGTGGTGACAATGGGGTGTTCTATTGATTCACTTGATATATGTTTTGGTACTCAACTTGCGGATTCCCGCGGTGACATTGGGGTAATATATGCATAGGGGTTGATACACGTTCTTGTCCTACTTTCTCTGATAGAAATCTTGGGGCACTCTTTGAGGTTCTTTGTGTTGGATTGAGTATTATGAATCTGAAATTGTTTGGTGCGTATCGTATAATTAACTCATGGATACTTGTGGTGACATTGGAGTATCTAGGTGACATTAGAGTTGGTTGATGCGTATCGTATGGTGTTATTCTAGTACGAACTCTTAGATAGATCGAACGGAAAGGATAACTTAATGTTATCTTAGTACGAACTCTTGAATAGAAAGATGTTCCTGTGATGCCTACACTAGTTGAAGAGGAAGCTAATGATGATGATCATGAAGCTTCGGATCAAGTCACTACCGAACCTCGTAGGTCGACAAGGACACGTACAACCCCTGAGTGGTACGATAATCCTGTCTTGGAGGTCATGTTCTTAGACAACGCTGAACCTACGAGCTATGACAAAGTGATGGTGGGTCCAGATTCTGACAAATGGATAGAGTCCAGGAAATCCAAGATAGGATCCATGTATGAAAACCAAGTATGGACTTTGGAGGACTTATCTGATGATCGTAAGGGCACTCAGAACAAATAGATCTTTAAGAAAAAGACGAACGGTGATGGTAATGCCACTATCTATAAAGCTCGACTTGTCGCAAAAGGGTTTTCGCAATTTCAAGGAGTCGACTACGATGAGACTTTCTCACCTGTAGCGATGCTTAACTCCATCAGGATTATGTTAGCAATAGCTGCATTTTTCAATTATGAAATCCCGCAGATGGATGTCAAAACAGCGTTCCTTAAGAGTTTCCTTAAGGAAGAGTTGTATATGATGCTACCGGAAGGTTTTGTCGTTCCTAAAAATGCTGACAAAGCGTGCAAGCTCCACTGATCCATTTATGGGCTAGTGCAAGCATCTCAGAGTTGGAATCTTCGCTTTGATGAGGTGACCAAAGCTTTTGGGTTCATACAAGTTTATGGAAAAGCTTGTATTTACAAGAAAGTAAGCCAGAGCTCTATAGCGTTTCTAATATTATATGTCGATGATGTATTGCTGATTAGAAACAATATAGAATTTTTGGAAAGCGTGAAGGAGTATTTGAACAAGAGTTTTTCTATGAAAGACCTCGGAGAGGATGCTTACATATTATGCATCAAGATCTATAGAGATAGATCAAGACGCTTAATAGGACTTTCACAGAGCACATACCTTGATAAGATTTTGAAGAAGTTCAAATGGGATAAGTCTAAGAAGGGGTTCTTGTCTGTTTTACAAGGTATGAAGTTGAGTAAGACTCAATTCCCAGTAACAGCAGAAGATAGAGAAAAGATGAGAGTCGTCCCCTATGCCTCTGATACTTGTAAATTACGTTGGGATATCCCCAAAGAGGAGGGGATGATGCAGCAAAGCAAAGGTAAGTATTTACCTCGGTGAGAACCAAGGTTATCGAACCAATAGGAGAACCACACAAATTCCCGTCTTCAGCACCTACGCACAAAAGAGCAAACACTTGCACCCAACGCAGGCAAGAGGGTTGTTAATCCCCTTAAACTCGTTACTTGCAAGCGGTAAGTAGTAACAGATAAATAATTTGATAAATATAACTTGTAAATAAAAAGAAAACAAATACTGGCAGCAAGGTATTTAGAGTTTTTGTAATTATATTTCTGAGGAGACCCGGGGGCCATAGTGTTCGCTAGAGGCTTCTCTCTCGAAGAAAGCATACGGTGGGTAAACAAATTACTGTTGGGCAATTGATAGAAAATCGCATAGTTATGCAATATTTATTCACGACAATGATCATGTATATAGGCATCACGTCCATAAACAAGTAGACCGACTCCTGCCTGCATCTACCACTATTACTCCACCCATCGACCGCTATCCAGCATGCATCTAGACTATTAAGTAAAAACGGAGTAATGCTTGGAGGATGATGACATGATGTACACAAAGTAAATCCAATCAATATGAATAAACCCCCTCGTTTTACCCTTAGTGGTAGCAATACAATACGTTTCATGTCCCTTTCTGCTACTGGGATTGAGCACCGCAATATTAAACCCACTACAATGCACCTCTGAAGCTTCCAGGTCTTATTTTGGTCCAAAAAAAATCATCAAAAACTTTCGGGGTATTTGGACTTCGTTTGGTACAGTATTCCTAAAAAGCCAGAAACACGCAGAAAACAACTACCGACACCTAGCACTGGGTTAATACGTTAGTGCTAAAAAATAATATAAAATAGCAAGTAATTGCCTAACAAGTATCCTAGAATGATAATATAATAGCATGGAACAATAAAAAATTATAGATACGTTGGAGACGTGTCAACCTCAACCATAGGCTCTATCATGTATGTGATGTTGTGCACAAGACCGGATGTGTGCCTTGCCATAAGTATGGCCGGAAGGTTTCAAAGTGATCCAGGAGTGGAACACTGGACATCGGTCAAAAATAGATATCCTTAAGTGCCTGAAGAGGACTAAGGAAATGTTTCTCGTATATGGAGGTGCTCATGAGCTCGTCATAAAGGGTTACGTCGATGCTAGCTTTGACACTGATCCGAATAACTCTAAGTCTCAATTCGGATACGTATTTATTCTAAATGGTGGAGCAGTCAGGTGGAGTAGCTCCAAGAAAAGCGTGGTAGCAGCATATACATGTGAGGCGGAATATATAGCTGCTTCGGAAGCAGCTCAGGAAGGAGTCTGGATGAAGCAGTTCATGACAGATCTAGGAGTTGTGTCTAGCGCATTGGATCTAATGATTCTATTTTGTGACAACATTGGTGCTATTGCCTTTGCCAAGCAGCCCAGGTTTCACAAGAAGACCAAGCATATAAAGTGCCGTTTCAACTCCATCCACAATTACATCAAGGAGGAAGACATAGACATTTGCAAAGTACATACGGATCTGAATGTTGTAGACCAGGTTGACTAAACCTCTCTCACAAGAAAAACATGATCATCACCAGAACTCTATGGGTATTAGATACATTACAATGTAAGCTAGATTATTGACTCTAGTGCAAGTGGGAGACTGTTGGAAATATGCCCTAGAGGCAATAATAAATTGGTTATTATCATATTTCCTTGTTCATGATAATCGTCTATTATTCATGCTAGAATTGTATTGATCAGAAACTCTGATACATGTGTAGATACATAGACAACAACGTGTCCTTAGTTAGCCTCTACTAGACTAGCTCGTTGATCAAAGATGATTAAGGTTTCCTAACCATGGACATGAGTTGTCATTTGATAACGGGGTCACATCATTAGGAGTATGATGTGATGGACAAGACCCAATCGTAAGCTTAGTATATGATCGTTTAACTTAAGTCTTATTGCTACTGATTTCTTCATGTCAAGTATCTGTTCCTAAGACCATGAGATCATGCAACTCCCTGACACCGTAGGAATACCTTGTGTGCTATCAAACATCACTTCGTAACTGGGTGATCATAAAGGTGCTTTATAGGTATCTCCAAGGGTGTCTGTTGGGTTGGCATGGATCGAGATTGGGATTTGTCACTCCATATGACAAAGAGGTATCTCTGGGCCCTCACAGTAATACAACATCACAAGAAGCTTGCAACCAATGTGACTAATGAGTTAGTCGCGGGATCTTGTATTACAAAACGATTAAAGAGACTTGCGCGTAACGAGATTGAACTAGGTATGGAGATACCAACGATTGAATCTCAGGCAAGTAACATACCGATGGACAAATGGAACTGCATACGGGATTGACTGAACCCTTGGCATCGTGGTTCGACTGATAATGATCTTTATGGAATGTGTAGGAACCATTATGGGAATCCAGGTCCCGCTATTGGTTGTTGGCCGGAGAGGTGTCTCGGTCATTTTTACAAGATTCTTGAACAAGTAGGGTCTACACGTTTAACATTCGGTGACGCTAGAGTAGTATTGGGATATGTACGTTGGTGACCGAATGTTGTTCAAAGTCCTGGATGAGATCCCGCATGTGATGAGGAGCTCCGGAATGGTCCAGAGGTAAAGATTCATATATGGGAAGTCATATTTGGGCCACCGGAAAGGTTCCGGGTTTTATCGGTTTTTTACCGGGAGTGCCGGAAGGGTTCCAGGGGTCGACCGTGGGGGTCCACCCACCCCGGGGGCCACATGGGTTGAGAGGGAGGCGCACCAGCCCCTGGTGGGCTGGGCGCCCCCTCCCCCCAAGGGACCATGCGCCAAGGGTGGGGGGAAATCCTAAGTGGGGCGCCTTCCCCCTAGGGTGCGTTGGGGAGGAGGGATTCCTCCCCTTGGCCGCCGGCCCTTCCTTGGAGGAGGGGTTATGGGTGGCGCACCCCCTCCCCTTGGCTCCTATAAGTAGTGGAGGGAAGAGAGGGGCTGCGACGAACCAAATCCCATGCCCTGCGGCATCCCTCTCTCCCTACTCCGTTTTCTCCTCTGTTCTTGTCTTTGGTAGTGCTTGGCGAAGCCCTGCCGGGATAAGCACCACCACCATCGCCACCACGCTGTAGTCCTGTCGAGGATCCCATCTACTACTCCACCCTCGCTTGCCGGATCGAGGAGGCAGAGACGTCATCGAGCCGCACGTGTGCTGAACACGGAGGTGCCGTCCGTTCGGCGCTAGATCGGATCAGATCGCGATTGGATCGTGAAGAGTACGACTACATCAACCGTGTTTTATATGCTTCCTGTTAACGGTCTACAAGGGTACGCAGACACAATCTCCCTCTCGTTGTTATGCGTCTCCATAGACAGATCTTTGGTGTTCGTAGGATTTTTTTTCCATGCTTCGTTCCTCACCGGTGGGGACTGTCATCAAGGTTGTGGTGTGCAAGTTCAGGTGGAGCATCATGAAGAGATCATGCTTGAAGCTTGCCTTCCTTTCTCATGATAATGGACATGTGAAGATGTGCTTAAGAGAGGCTCACCCATAGTGGAGTATGGGTGAGTAATTTACTAGTCTTCATCGAGCCAACGCAATCAAGAAAAATGGTCCAACTTGAGGTGGTCAAGATCGTCATCATCTAGGTCCAGTGGACTATGCGCAAGGTTAAGGTTTGAACTTGGTAGGTTTTGCATTTTACGGCCTCATGGTGTTAGTTGGGAATCCTACTTATAGGATTGATTGTTGTACTATATCAAGGTGGGCTCTTGAGTGAGTAGCTTGATCATATCATTTATAGAGGGCTCAAACCATTATATTCTTCGTATCATCTTTCTTTTTTCTTATTTGGTTTTTCTCTATGTGAGGTTTTAGAGTTTTTGTTCGTCTTCTTGTAAAACTCAAGCTCATCGAAAATGGAATTTGTACGCATCATATTTGCTTTTTTGGTGTTGGAGATTTTGTCGATTCGTATTTGGGGGAGGTTCTATTCCTCATCCTATTGGCATTTCCTATCCATTGCTAGTTCTTAATATATAGAACAAGCTTGAGTTTGTTGTTATATAGTGCATGTCGTCATCTATCCAACAAGCTTGACTTTGCTGATTTCAAAGTTCGTTTGCAGAAGTTATGACAGTTTTGGTCTTACACTATTCTTCTGTTCTGTTTTGACGATTCCTGCTTGTGCGGTACTTCCGCTGGTGTGCCGTGGTTACTGCCAGGAGGATGACTGTTACCCTTCAGGAATTCACGGTAGTACCGCTTGCTCATAGAGGTAGTACCTCTTGTGCGGTACTACCGCTGGAGTATCGCACATACTACCATGGATTTCTCGGTTACCCGTCTAGATTCGCGGTAGTACCTCTTGCTCCTAGTGGTAGTACCGCTTGTGCGGTACTTCTGAGGAGTACTGCGCATTCTACCGTGGAAGTTTCTGTTACCCGCTGGCTAATTTGTGGTAGTACCACTTACTAGAGGGGCTAGTACCACGCCAATTCCGTGCTGATACACTGTGGGTCTCGGCTACTAAACTGTGTTTAGCGGTAGTATCACTTAAGCACACGCAGAATATAACGGTTGGATTTTTACCCCGCACTATATAAGGGGGTCTTCTTCCCCATTGCCCCTAACGACTTTGGGCAAGCTTTCTCCTCCATTGTTGACCTCCAGAAGCTTTGCCTTCGTTTTGTTCCTCCCATGAATCTTGCATATTTTTGAGGGAAAATAGAGAGGAGACCTAGATCTACACTATCAACCAATTCAGATTCCTCTTAGTGAGGGGAACCATGTGGATCCAGATCTTGGAGTTCTTTTGTGTTATCCTTGTTCTTCCTCTCATATTCCTCCATAGCTTTTGCTGCTTTGGTGCAATTTGAGAGTGAGGGACTTGAGCAATTCATTTGTTTTTGCCATTGCATTAGTTGCATCGGTTTGAGTTATCCATGGTGATACGTGGTAGTGAAAGTTGAGAAGATTATTACTCTTGGGTCTTTGGGCACCCGAGAGCTTGTGCCTCTTGGGTGTTGGAGTGCCCTACACAGTTGGTGGTGTCGCGGAGCACAATCTTTATGGTCTAAAACTCCCGGCAAGCTTCGGTGTCACCAATTAAGTTGTGGAGATTGCCCCAAGCAAATTGTATAAGTTCGGTCACTGCCCTCATGGGTCGTCAATTGTACGGGTTCGATGACCGCCCTCAAGGGTTGCCAATTGTACGGGTTCGGTGACCTCGCTCAAGGGTCCCTTAGTGGAGTCACCACACCTTGCATTGTGCGAGGGCAGGATGACAATACGGTGGTCCTAGTGGCATTTTGGGGAGCATTGTGCCTGCACACTGCTCTAACAGAGATTAGCATCTGCAAGGATGTGAACTTCAGGATACATCATTGTCTCCACATGCCTCAGTTATCTCTTACCCGATCACTTTATGTACGCACTTACTTTGTGATAGCCTTAGTGATTCAAGTTATATATCTTGCCATAACATAGTTGTTTATCTTGCTTAGCATAAGTCATTGGTGCACATAATTGATCCTAGTATATTTATGTTTTGTGCTTGAAAAATTAAACGCTAGTTTTATTCTAAATTGGTTCAAGCCTAAACCGTAATTTTTTAAACTGCCTATTCACCCTCCCCCTAGGCAACATCCACGTCCTTTCACAAAAGCAACTTGCGGGAGGGGATGCCAAAGACGCAATTTTCGGATTGAGGTTGATGTTATATGCTCAAAGATATTTGAATGTCTCGTGTAGATCATCGATGAGCAAGTTGGACTGCCTGGTTTTGACAATCACGTTGTTCACGTACGCCTCAACTATTTTGCCGATCTATGGTTGCAAGCATGTTTCTATCATCCGCTAGTAAGTTGCACCAACATTTTTAAGCCCAAAGGGAATTGTGTTTTGCAGAACTGGCCACATGGATCAATGAATGTGGTAGCCTCCAGGTCGGAGTCCTTCATCTTTATTTGGTGGTAGTCCGAGTATGCATCGAGAAAGCACAAAACCTCGCGCCCGACTGTAGCTCCAGTGATTTGGTTATTTGTGGCAACGTGAAAGGGTCCTTTGGGCAAGCCTTGTTAATGTCTTTGAAATCAACGCACAACCGCCAGGATTTGTCCTTCTGTGGTACCATGATGAGGTTTGCTAACTAATTCAGATGTTTAATTTCTCGGATGTATCCGGCCTCCAGAAGTTTTTCCAGACCTTCCCCCATTGCTTGCCTTTTCGACTAAGAGAACCTTTGAAGTGCCTATTTAACTGACTTGAATTCCTTAATAATGTTGAGGTTGTGCTCCGTGAGGTTTCTCGGAATACCTGGTATGTCATAAGGTTGCCTGGCAAAGATGTCCCAATTCTCACAAAGAAAACCTCGTAATGCTTCGACCAGCGTAGCGTCTAGGTGGGTTCCGTAAGAGGCCATTTTAGACCGATCCTCGGGATGAACTTGAAATTTGACGATCTCACGAGCTGACTTAAATGATGTTGAATTTGATCGTTTGGCAAGGACAAAATCGTCCTTGTCAACGGTTGCCCGTAGCTCTGATAACTCATTAGCAGCTAAGGCCTCGTATTCTGCTTCTAGAGCCAAAGCAACTGTTGTATCCACGACATTGAGCGATTGATCCAGGTTGATATTTATTGTGATCATGCTGTTTGGCCCTGGAAAGTTTAGCTTCATGTATGTGTAATGGGGCACGACGTCAAATTAAGAGAACATGGAATCGTCCAAGCGACACATGGTACCCACTCCGAAGGGGACTATACCGAACATTAGCTCTTGATCCGGTAATTGTCAGGGGTCTCGAATACCACGTCTAGGGTGACCTTACCGGTGCACCGTGCTTCCTTTCCTTGGACTATACCTTTAACGATGGTCCGACTTGGTTGGATGCGAGATCTGTCAAACTGTATCTTTTGTAGAGTATCCTCATAGAAGAAGTTGAACTTGTTGTCGTTGTCCATCGGGACTTTAGACAGTCGATAGCCGTTGGTAAAAGGGCTGAGTAAGAGAACCGCAACTCCTCAGTTGTGGACTCCTATTGGTTGGTCTTGATGACCGAAGGTGATCGGAATGTACGACCATCAGTTTTCCCAAGTGGTTATGCAGTCAACGTGATAGATCTCTCAAAGAGCTCTTTTCCATTGATTTCTCGAGGAGTGGGTCTTATAAATCCTGAGCACATCTCTGGCCTCGGACGGGTGTACCCTTTGTGTATGGTTGATCTTCATACCTCGGCTTATATGCGCGCTAGGGTTGTCCAGGAACTCCACTCCGCCTTTTGGTATCTACCTTATGACCCAACAACTCCTAAGATTGTGGGTAGGAGGTTTATCTGAGCAGGCGGCGGCTATCAACGGCGATCAACGTAGCCTTATTCGGCAAGAAACGGGCGATGAGGAGATGAAACGATACGGATACCTCATCTCGCCTTCGTGTCGTGGTCGTCCGGCTACGTAAACTGAACCGCATTGCCGTGACGGTGAATTTGAGAGGTGGTTGCTGGGAGGCGCCGGCCTAGCTAGCTAGAAAGCCAGCTAAGTGGCCCAACTGGGAATTATGTTGTTTCAGGGAAGACAAGGCCGTTGTTACAGACGGAAATGAGGGAGCAAAACTGGCAGGCTGGGGATCGAGTTGGAGTCCACGAGCGAGACACAAAGCGACGGAGGGGAGGTATCAAATTCGACACAGATTTTATATACGGGCGACCTGACGATGAAACGGGCTGACGCGACCGGCAGCTTGCCTTTCGATCGATCGGCTCCGTTGCAACGGACCCAACCAACCAACCGTGACAAGCCCCAAAAATATCTCTGTTTCACCCGATCGGGCCTCCTATGTTTATTCAGTGTGTCCTTTTCTCTATGTCAAGACCTGGAATCCAGTCATTCTTAGCACTGATATGATTTTGGCTCTCTCTGTTTTGTTGTTTCCTCGACCTTCTCCTTTTTGTCAAAGTGGCGACCTTGGAGTAAGATAAAGCAGCCACTATTATCCTGACTTTGCTGCTTCTTGATGTGAGAGTGCGTCGAGTCAATCCCGGTTTAGGTGACCTAAGTACGTACGCTCACAGCGAGCGGGAGCAAGTATGTAATCTCCTCTGAATCTAGCGGCCCGTGACGGACTCTTTCCGACAGGTAACGAAACGAGACCATGAAGCACTCTACTCACTCCATATTCTATCTCATCTCTTGGCCTAATCGCCAAAAGACAGAACCCAGTAATAGCGACGTTAATCATCTCGCTAATATGTACATCGCTCAAGTAACGAGGCTCGAACTCGAACAAACAGCCGAATTAACCTCATGCCAAATTGCTCAAGGGCACCAATTATATGCTCACTTAATCTTTCAGAGTTTAACATGTTTACTCTTCGGCTCTCCTTGTTAGCAGGTGAAAGCAGGTACTAGTAAATTAAACGCACGCGCGCGGGGCGTGCGGCTGCGGGATAATGCCGAGCGCCGTCTTCTTCCTCCTGGCTCTCTTTCTCTCGGCTCTCTCTCTCTGTTCTTCCTTTTCTTCACCTATTTCTTCAGATTGCAGGCCATTTAGCCATTAAATTTAGTAGATGAAGTTAGAAACTGGCTGCTAGCAACCCGATCCGGCAATGGGGTAGAGGAGGGAAGCCGGCAGCCGCGTGTGGGGGAGAGGGTAGAGGAGGGTGGCCGGCCGTGGAGGCAGCCATTGGAGGTTGGTCCCGGCCGTGGTGGAGCTTGGCAGGTGCGGGGGTGAGGGAGGGGCGTCCATTGGAGGAGCAGCCGTCTATGGTGGCCGTGCTCGTGCGGGATGGCCGTGGGTAGCTCGGTGGTCGGATTAGCGCGGAGGACAGGAACTCGCCGGAGAAGCACGCGTCAAAGGTATAACCTCACATTTTTGTTTAGTGCATTTTTATTTTAGGTTTAATGAGCTTCACTTTTTTGTTAGTGTAAAAAAATTGTTTAGTTCATAATATAAATGACGATTGTTTAATTCGTTAAATCGGTTATTACTTTGTGGTAGTCATGTATATGTGGTAGACATTTCTGTTAGTGTAAAAAAATTTACCCTCACTGTTGTGAAGAGCAAGATCAATATTTGTGTCACCCCTCCGAATAGCTAAAGCTCTGCACTCCTCAATGTATCGAGCAAGATGTGATCTAACACTGCACGGAACATACTACAAAAAGGGGCAAGCCATTACCTGCAAAGAAACAGTGACAAAAAAAGATCACTACACTTGCCTGCTCACTCACCTTGCTGCGGAGGGGGTTTTATAGGGTCAGAAGAGAAGATGGCGGAAAAGAATGGCGGGAAAGAAGGGCGGGAAAGAAACTGGCGGGAAAGAAAATAGAGTTTTCGGCCAACGGCTGACCGACAGGGTGCTATTTTTGCAAAAAAGGGGTTCGCACTGCTACTTTTCAAATTTGCTATAAAAAACTACCTAGTTTTGAAAAAAAATCCGATGATAACGGAAAAAAAATAGAGTTTTCGTTCTCCAGGAAAACGAAACTGGTTTCGATACCGAATGCATGGATGATTCGGCTTCTCTTAGAACGAAACAGGTGATTCGGCATTTCGTAGAACGAAACAGGTGTTTCGTCCAACCGGTGAACGACACGTCATGTTTCGGTCACTGGTTGACCGAAACGTGAGGTTTCGTCCAACGGTAGGACGACCGTGTGCTAGTTTTGCAATATCTGATTTTTGGATCTTATTTTCTGAATTTGTTCAGAAAAAAGTACTATTTCCAAAAAAAATTCCTACTACATGGTACATGCATGCCACTCTTGGCGGATAATGCCATATTGATCAGTCGACACACGATGAGCCACGATGCGTGCGTGGGGGCTCGCCGACTACTTTATCCATCTTTTATCTCTCCACAAAAAAAGGGGTCCATAACTCAACACGTGTCAACCAAGTCCCAATTATCGATCCGCACTTTTCTCTTTCTTCTCTGCGGCTAGCTGGTAGATGCATGCATACACGGCAAAACTGTCGTCCACATCCACATGACCACATGGCCACGCCCGTCACGCTTCACCGCCGAGGCACAACAGTATGGACCAACGTGGTGCTCCAATCGATCAAAGTCCAAGGTTTCATGACTACTGTACGTACATGGCCGCGGAGAATATGACGTTCTTGGGTGGATCATTGGCGCGCACGCATGCTTGAAGCAATAACGATCAGTTTTGGAGGCTAGCGGGTTTGATCGACGGCAAAAAAAGACAACCATCTCGGATATTTGCCCAGACGCCGTTGGGTACGTCTTGATTGGTTGCGACTTGCGAGCGTTCATGGTCGAGGGACTGTCCACGAATGAAGATGGCAATTGTGCTATGTACTAGAAGTAGAATTCACCTCACGCACTGTAGCTAGAGGTCATCGTTTTCGGCTGTTCGTCCATGATTGGACGGGTTCGTTGGTTTTTCTCTCTCCGTTCGCATGCTTCATGCACGCTTTCTTTCTTGTTTCTTCCCAATTTATTTTCATTTAAGAAGCAAGAGGAACGATCTTCTGGAGGAGGCCACGCGGCCTGCTGGCCGTGCCTTAGGCCGATTAATTAAACCACAAATTCATGAGAGAAGTGCATATTTCAACCCCCAACTCTTACCCTAGTCTAATATACATCCCTCAACTTCAAAACCGTCTAAACTACAACCCCAACTCTCAAAACCGTCTAAGATTCAACCCTGAGACCGGTTTTGACCCTGTTGACCAGTTTTGAACCCGTTGACCGCCCAGTCAGCGCGCCACGCAGCGCACTGTTCACAAAACACTGTTCACAAAATTCATTTTCTGCAAAAAAAATCCAAAAAACTGGAAAATTCATTTTCTGTGGAAAAAATCCCGCGTGAACAGTAAATTCAAATATATTTTTTAAAAGAACTAACAATTTTTCGGGAAAATTCATTTTTTCACCAAGTGAACAGTAACTCAAAAAAGTTCAAAAAAAGAGTACGGATTTTCGGAAAACCCCAGTTTTTCACCCGTGAACAGTAAGTTCGGGGAACGAAAATTCCTGGATGCACTGTTCACGCGGTGAAAAAAATGGGGACTTCAAACTTTTCCCGAATTTACTGTTCAAGCGGCGAAAAAGGAAATTTTCAAACTTTTTTCTAAATGATTTGTTTCACCGCGTGAACAGTAAATTCAGGAAAAGCTTAAAATTTCGGTTTTTCGCCATTTGAACAGTATATTTTTTCTAAATGATTTTTTCACCGCGTGAACAGTGAATTCAGGAAAAGCTTAAACTTTTTTTGAATTTTTCAGCATTTACTGTTCACGCAGGAATTTTTTTCCCCCAGAAAATGATTTTTTCAGAGTTTTTGGAACTTTTTTGCAGAAAATGAATTTATGAACAGTACCACTACGTGGCGCGCTGACTGGACGGTCAACGGGTTCAAAACCGGTCTCAGGGTTGAATCTTAGACGGTTTTGAGAGTTGGGGGTTGTAGATTAGACGGTTTTGAAGTTGAGGGGTGTATATTAGACTAGGGCAAGAGTTGAGGGTTGAAATATGCACTTCTCTCCTAATTCATTAACCATGCGGGAGTATGTACTATATAGGAGTAGTATATCCTGCCACTAAACTAGATGGATCCAAATTGTTGGCGCTTCGCCAACACACTGAAGCAACAACAGCCCCGTCGTCGATTGTTTCCAACACGAAAGCCAACCCCGTGTACATCTCCCTGCATCTACATGCATCTAGCGCCACAGATAGATACTAATCTGATAGGCAATTTTCTTAGCTGATTGATGTATGTAATAGACAATGGACAATGGCTATAGTAGCACAGCTGCTTGGCGCAGAGCTGTACTATATCGACCTGTATTTGTGTGAACCGAAACTTGAGAACCACCACGTACAGTAGATGCATATATAGAGAGGCTGATCGATATGCGCAGATCGATCAACCAATGCGTAGACGACAGAGACAGATATACATGTACGCTTCCTAGCTGCTTACTACTGGAACGTACGTGTACATACATGATCTCCGGAAAAAACATCATCCGGCCTGGCCCTCAATTTCATAATCGAGAGACCCCTTCGGGTCAGGACATTCGAGATGATGATGGTACAGGCATGGGAGATGAGCAGTGAGTCTACGAGGATGTCTGGATCAGCGCATTATTGAGTAGCAATATTCAAAGTGTGACGACGAGTCTAAGAAGAAACAATATTATGTAATTGCAAATCAAGATGTGGGCAAGCTCTCAACCACAATCTGCTCGTAAGGATATATAGTATACAATATAAACAACAATATAGGATACTACAAAGAACATATAGGGGTGATTTGAGGGTCTTCATTGGTGATGCCTTTACGTGGCATTGACACTAGATCCTATTCCAAACCAGCGTGTTGTTGTCATGATGTACGCTTTGATACAAGTAGTGGTATAATTTACTCGGGACACGTACAAATGTCACGTTGGTGCCGTCAACTTGCAAATATACAGCATACTTGCCCGTATATTATCTTCGATCTACAGCTACACGGATCTTGAACGGGTATTGCACAGGTTACTGAAAAAGTAGGTTACCGGTACAGATTACAGAAACGTCACCTACCTAGCTAGATTGATTAGTTGGCTCAGAATTTCCGCAGCATATGTTTTTTGTTTTAGGACGCGGCGTTTTCCGCTTGACTTTGGTACGTACATACGTACATGCAGTGCACTCTTGTACGTATTTTAAACGCGATTTTACCGTTGATACTACATACAGATATACTCCCAGCCAAGGCTGTTTCTTTCAAGTCACGCCATACCCCTATGCAAAACAAAAAAAAAAGTCACGCCGTACCCCGGATTTTACAGAAACATTAGCAATGCCAATTGCCAATTGACCAGTCAAACGAAAGATAAAATCAGCGAATTGCTTGTGCGCAGAGACGCGACCCGATCTGGGCATAGATTTTGGTGTAGCGTTTTGACCTGGGCGGCAGTAAGAAGTTTGGAATATTCGCGCCCGTGCGGCCTGAAAAGCGGTGAATATTAATTAAGCTACTGTATATAAATATGGAGCCGCGAATCCTGCGATTGACCGTGCGTGCGGTCCGGGCAGTTTGGGATCGTGTGTAAAAAGATGCAGATCAGATCAATCTGTCCATGCTTCGAGTCTTTAATTTGACCACAGCGGCTAGATTCTTTTCGCCTTGTGTTCAACTGACGCAGGATTTTTGGGTTGGGTTTGCCGCCCCGGCGTGCATGATTCCTGGAAGAAGATGACGACGGAAGAGGCACGAAACCAACCCAACTACTTGTCGTCAAGGGCTCAGGGTAGCATATAGCTGCAAAACAGTTGCGACAAGCAGGGATAATTACATTTGGATCATGGCAAACGCTTATTCGTGCTGCCGCACTTGGCCATATCATCTGTGCCTAAAAGGTCGAACACTACGACTCTGAAACTATCCTTAGCCAGGACCTTAAGGTGAGGAAGTATCTGATCGTTAGTTGACGAACCACCACAAAACCAGGCCACACTTGGTCAATGCCAAGGCTTTCGTTAAGCTCCCGGAGCCTCAACTTCCAGCTACAACCAGTGGTCATGCTGAGAACGATCTCCACTGAAATGGCGCACATGCGCTCACGAAAGGCCTAGGGGGTCGGAAGTAACTCCCCAAGTGCAAAAATCACCTTGCAAATATGGGTTCGACCCGCGTCCTCGTGGAAATGCCCAAAGTTTGCAGGCCTTCGCCGATGCTTCTTGAAAGGCGTTGTCCAGTGCCACAACCTTACCTTTGTAGCAGCTGTCCAAAGTATTATTGTCGATGACCAACTTTTTTAAAAAAAAATAACACTCAGACTTTATTCATCATAAATAATAAGTACATCGTTTGTGAGGATCATTACAATATCATTTAGAGGCTCCTCAAACCAATCTGAGGTCAAAGAAAATTTTGCTAATCTAGCTAGCTCATGAGCGAAAATCCATTTCTGAGCCCGGGCTCATCTGCACCCCCGCTGAGTAAAGAAATCAAAACAAATACTAAAAAAATTCAAAAAATTCCAAATTATTTTTGGGTGGTACATAATTTCATGCGTGAGGTTCGCTCCAATTTTTGTATCATTTGAACATCTGAGCAGCTCTCGCGAAAAAAGACAAATTCGGGGTCTCTAAAAAAGTTTACTGTTCACATACTGTTTTGACCCGATTTGTTTTTTCTTTGCTGAGAGCTGCTCAGATGTTCAAATGATACAAAAATTGGAGCGAACCTCACGCACGAAATTATCTTACACCAAAAAAAAAAATAGAATTTTTTGAATTTTTTTAGTATTTGTTTTGATTTTTTTACTGAACGGGTGCAGATAAGCCTGGGCACCAAAACGCCTCACTCGCTCATGAGCTACTTTATTAGCTTCTCTATTACAATGTTCGAATCTGACATTTCAGAAATCACAAGCATTATGGTAACAGTCATCGAAGATTGCTGTCGCCGCGCCCGCCGATCGTCCTCCATCCTTCATGGTATCAATTACCTCCAGATTGTCCGAATTAATAATAAGACGATTACATCCCGCCATTTGCGCTAGTGCTAGACCAAACTTCAAGGCCAAAGCTTCAGCCATCAAAACATCTACGCAGTAGTCGATCTTTGCATTCCCTCCGGCGATAAACCTTCCTCTGTCGTCTCTAAGTACTGCCCCCGTCGTACCCCTAAGTAAATCGTGAACAAAAGAAGCGTCGTCGTTAAGTTTCACAAAACCCCTAGGAGGACATGACCAACCTCCCCTCTTCATATAGGCCTTTGGAGACGATGCATTAACAAAATTTGTCGTAAGGGCTAGAATTCCCATTGTAATCTGATGCACGTCTTGAGTAGTTTCCTTGTGCACCAACTTTCGTCTTTCCCACCATAGATACCATGCTGAGATAGCAATCATTTCACGCATATTATGATGACCCAATATCCATAGTCCTTGATCTGGTAGGAGAAGTAAGTACTCCAGCACCGCCTCTCCCGCCCGATCAACCTCACAAGCTTTATCAATGATATCATCCATACCCAACCTTTTCGAAACCTCCTTTGCTTTGCTACATATAAAAAGCATGTGTTTTGTATCTTCCGGACCCTCAGAGCAAGTAGGGCAAGTAGGCGAGATCTTCATATGTCTATTAGCTAGAGTAGCTCGGCATGGTAATGTACCATGTAGTGTACGCCAGATAAATTTTTTTACCTTTGCCGGATAGGATAAGCTCCATACCTTATTCCAGATAGGATTAACTGTGGCTCGTCCCATCCCATTAGAGTGTCTCAGTTTACTTCCATACTGATTGTCCCACTCCGCTAAGTAAGCAGACCGTACCGAAAATGTACCATTTTTCGTATAACTCCAAGCTACGAAATCTGGCATATCGTGTTGTGGTAGAGGGATTGAAAGAATCCGTTGTACATCAATGGGCCACATAGTTTGTCTAAGCAGGTCTTCATCCCAGCTATTCGAAACAGGATCAATCAAATCACCCACTTTAGATACAAGATGTCTCCCCTTCGGCGTCACAATTTTCCTAGTTGCGCAATTGGGAATCCAAGCGTCTTCCCAAATATTAATTTTCTGTCCATTCCCCACTCGTCAAATGTACCCATTTTTTAGAGAATTTATGCCTGCCATAATACTTTGCCAAGTAAAAGAAGAGCCTTTTTTCAGCTTACTATTCAACAGATCGCCATCAGGGTAGTACTTAGCTCTTAATAGTAGAACACAATGAGTCAGGATTGTCAAGAAGACGCCACGCTTGTTTTGCGAGCATAGCTAAGTTAAAACAATGAATATCACGAAATCCCATTCCTCCTTGATTTTTGGGGACGCACATTTTCCACCAAGCCATCCAATGCATCCTCCTCTGGTTCTCGTCGTCTCCCCACCAGAAATGCGCTATCGCGTCAATAATTCCTTTACAATTTTTTTGAGGAATTTGAAAGACCGGCATTGCATAGGTGGGTATGGCTTGGAAACAGCTTTGAGCAGGATCTCCTTCCGTCCCGCAGTCAGTAATTTTTCCTTCCAACCACTGATTTTTTTTACAATTCGTTTAATTAGGAATTGGAAACAATTTGTTTTATCTACTCCCACATTTGCTGGCAGGCCCAAATATTCATCATTAAGGGCTTCAGTCAAAATATTCAGTGTGATGCACATTTGTTCTCTGATCTCCACCTTCGTGTTTGGACTGAAAAAGACGCTGGATTTTTCAACGCTTACCAATTGTCCCGATGCCTCGCAATATAAATCTAGCGCCGATTTCAGCGCTTCTGCACTGTGAGGATTGGCTTTCATAAGAATCAGCGAGTCATCCACAAAGAGAAGATTGGTAATGGGTGGTGCGTCTCTACATACTTTCACTCCCGAGATATTTTCGTTTTCCTCTGCCCGCGTTAATAAAGCATTCAGCCCCTCTATACACAACAAAAAGAGGTAAGGTGACAACGGGTCTCCTTGTCTCAACCCCCTTGTAGGCTTAAAACTCTCACTTTCCTCCCCGTTAATCCGAACTCGGTATTCGACAGTTGAGACGCATTGCATAATAAAATTCACCCATTGTTGTCTGAATCCAAGTCTCAACATAATCTCCTTCAGGAACGTCCACTCAACTCTGTCGTAAGATTTGTGCATATCGAGCTTTATAGCACACATGCCCTCTTTACCTTCTCTTTTGTTTTTGATTGTGTGAAAACACTCATAAGCCACAAGGATGTTGTGTGTAATCAATCTCCCAGGAACAAAGGCGCTTTGAGTTGGGCTAATAATATCAGGTAGGAAAACCTTCAAACGAGTAGCCACCATTTTTGCAATTATTTTATACCACGTTGCATAAACTAATAGGCCTGAATTGGGTAACCTTCTCTGGATTATTGATCTTAGGGATCATCACGATCGCAGTGTCATTCCATCCAGTAGGGATCGTACATGTATTGATTGCATGCAGAACCACCTCAATTAGTTCCTCCCCTAACATGGGCCAGAATCTTTTATAAAAGATAGCATGAAGACCGTCTGGTCCAGGGGCTTTCAAGTCCCCAATATCGTATAAAGCTTTACGAACATCTTCCTTCGAAGTATAAGGGGCTAGTAGAGCATTGTTCATTTCACTGGACACTCTCCTACGCACAAGGGACAAAACTTCTTGATTTGGATCCGAAACTTCCGAAGTAAAGAGTTTAGAAAAATACTCAGTTATGTGATCCTTCAATTCCTTGTCTTCCCTCCAGGTTCCAGACTCATCGAGTAGTTTTTTAATATTATTTCTTTTTTTCCTGGTCATGGCTGCGTTGTGAAAAAAACGAAGTGTTACGATCCTCATGCATCAACCAGTTTGCTCGACCCCACTGAAGCCAGAATATTTCTTCTTGATCTAATAGATTCTCAATTAGCACACTAATTTCCTTTTGTCGGGAACATGATTCTGTAGTCACTGGACCACGCCTTAATTTTTCTAACTCCTTCTTTAATTTATTAATCCTCCGTTTCAGACCCTTGAGAATATCACGATCCCAAGAGTGTAGATCAGCTTGCGCAACTCTCGTACGATCCGCGAGCGACGGACCAATACCCGCTAACTTGGCCTTTTCCAAAGATGCTTTAACAATTTCTGTAACGGTCTCTTCTTTTAGCCACCTAGCTTCAAATTGTTTTACACGCCTTTCAGGGCATTTGAAAATATTTACATGCAAATAATCCATGTCCAGTACCAACAGGCGATGATCGGAATGGACATGTTCTTTGTTAATCACCGCCGCTTGGGGGAATTTACTTGCCCATCCTATATTACAGACTGCCCGATCAAGACGCTCTCGCGTTTCACCTCTACTCCAAGTAAAAGGATCCCCAATATAACCTAAGTGCTCCAGACCACAATCTATGAGGCACTCACGGAAATCCCTCATCATTACATTTGGTCTTGCATTACCACCCTCCTTTTCCGAGGGATATAAAATTTCGTTAAAATCGCCCATAACCACCCAAGGGTGGTCACCTTTGCTATGCAGGTTGCGAATATCATCCCATGAGAATTTACGTTCAGCCCAGCTAGGATAACCATAGAAGCCTGTGAATCGCCACTGTACAGTATCATCATGCATGAACAGAATATCAATAAAATGAGACGAAGCATAGTTCAACACAATTTTATTCAGACTTTGATAAAACAGAACAAGGCCACCAGCCCGACCATCACTTTCCACTACAAACATAGAATCAAAAACTAAGATACGACGCAGCTCATCAGCTTTACATTTATTCAAATGCGACTCTGAAAGGAAAATTAAATCTGCCCTTATTCGCCCCTGGAGGTCCTGGAGCTCCCGAACTGCCATCTGAGAGAGCATACCACGGCAGTTCCATCCTAAGATTTTCATTTGGCTCGGCGGACCCCCTCCTCGGAGGCCGCCGAAGCGCCATTTTCTCCCTTCTCTTCGCCAACCGATTCCTCCCTCTGCTGCACATACTCCTCTTCTCATCTATCTCTCTTGCAACATGAGTGACCACCCCCTCCACATCCTGTATTGTTTCTACTCCTCCCCTGCATACCCGCTTGGAAGAAACAGTGACATCACCATACAACATACGCTCATAACTATCCAGGGACTTCTCAAAAGATGACCTCTTTTTTTCCTAAAACTTTCCCGCGTGCTTCCTCAGATCTCTCACTCTCTCTTTTCTTTCTATCTTTGATCCCCTTCTTTCTTGGTTGGCCCTGCAAAGGAATCTTCGCAGCATTGAATTTAAAACATGTACCAGCCTTAGCCCTGTCACTCATCGCAGCAGCAGGCCTCGCAGCCACACCACCGGAGAGAGCCTCCAGCACACCCGGCTGAAACAAAATCTGGCCTTGAAGGGCATCATATGTAGTAGCCTTGGCAGTGTGGCTGTACATACCCAGCGCATGGTTCCCCTGATTCACCTTAGCAGCAGTAGCTTGCTGGCCTGAAGTAGCCGCAACATGCACAGAGGAGCGTCCCAGGTGTTGCACATTATGCCCCTCCTGGCTATGCACAACACCCGTACAGGTGTCCTTCAGGACCGCCATTCCCTGGCCCTCCTGGCCAGGGCTAGCAGCAACAGCAGAAATCATTGCCCGGTCCTGCTGACCGAGCCCAGCGCTAACTGGAGGGAGTAGAGCAACCCCCAGCACCCGACCCTCCTGATCGAGCGCAGGGTTTGCCTGGCGTGTCCCCTCCATCGCCCCAGCCGCTAATTTGGCAGAGGCGGCAGCTTCCTTGTCAGACACCGTGAGGCCACTTACGGCCGTCGCCACCTTGACGACGATGCCATCCATGGCAGATGTAGATTTGTTGTAGTCGGCGCCGGCGACCTGAGGCTTTTCACCACGGGACAAGTTCCCAATACTAAGAGCTCTTTTGCTAGCACCTTGAGCCTTCCAGTAGGGTTCAACACTAAGATTTTTTGGGTGGCTAGCTATTCTCTTCTCACTAGGGATATTACAAAACCTCTCAGAAGTATGACCTACAATCCCACAACACTCACAGTACAAAGGTAGTTTTTCGTACCGGACATCAAATGTAACTTTCTTTGAACTACCCGAGGGAGTAAACTCTACTGTGGTCTTTAGTGGTTCATGCAGTAAGATTGCTACATGCACACGCAAGAATTTTTCCACTATTACATGATTACGATGAGACACATCAAGCACCTCTCCCAATTGATCCCCGAGGGTCCAACCCATGCTCTCAGTTTTGAGCTCGAATGGGAGATTGCGTACCTGGGCCCATATTGCCATTACCCCAAGGTCGACCTCCGCCGGATCACCCTTGCCGTCAAACTCGGCAAAGATGATACCGTCCCGCTTATAGTGCCACGGTTGTGCCTTTAGCACAAACCGTCGATCCCCCTCGGCGGCAAAATTAATGACAAACCTCCCGTCGTCGCTGGCCACCTCTTGGACAGTGACCACCCGTTGGAACTTCCATGCTGTGGCACAGAGCTCATCGACGATGACCCGTGGATTGGCCTGGAAGGGGGAAAGAAGTCACCCAACTACCAGGAAGGCGATGACGGCCTTACGGGTTGCTTCCATGTCGATGACGAGAGGAATGCCCAGGAGACAATTGTAATGACAAATATCGTGCAAAGAGAAAAAAGGCCCCCGCGTCGCTCCATAGGAGCGGCTCGGGCGGAAACCCTAGCCGCCACCCCCGTCGCCCCCCTTCACCCCCTCCCCCACCCTGCTGCCGCCGGCACATGTCGCCGGGCTAAGCCCGCTGGCGGCTGGTGGCAGCGGGTCACGTTTTTCCCGCGCGCGACGTGTGCGTGCGCGTCGCCCATTCCAAGCTCCGGTGGTGCGTGCGCGGCGGCCCTGAGCTGCGTTGGCGTCTTCTCCGGCCTGTGCTAGTGGGCACCTTCGCAGTCGTCTGGCTTTCTGATACGTCTCCAACGTATCTACTTTTCCAAACTCTTTTGCCCTTGTTTTGGACTCTAATTTCATGATTTGAATGGAACTAACCCGGACTGACGTTGTTTTCAGCAGAATTGCCTTGGTGTTATTTTTGTGCAGAAATAAAAGTTCTCGGATTGACCTGAAAATTTACGGAGAATATTTTTGAAATTAATAAAAATATTGGCAAAAGAAATCAACAGGAGAGGGGTCACCACCTGGTCACAAGCCAGGGCCCCCCCTTAGGGCGCGCCCCCCTGTCTTGTGGGGCCCCTGAAGCTCCTCCGACCTCGTTTCCACCCCTATATATTCCTATTCGTGGAGAAAAAAATCAGGGAGAACAGTTCATCGCGTTTTACGATACGGAGCCGCCGCCACCTCCTGTTCTTCCTCGGGAGGGCAGATCTGGAGTCTGATTTGGGCTCCGGAGAGGGGAAATCGACGCCGTCGTCATCACCAACCATCCTTCATCACCAATTTCATGATGCTCTCCGCCGTTCGTGAGTAATTCCATCGTAGGCTTGCTGGACGGTGATGGGTTGGATGAGATTTACCATGTAATCGAGTTAGATTTGTTAGGGTTTGATCCCTAGTATCCACTATGTTCTGAGATTGATGTTGCTATGACTTTGCTATGCTTAATGCTTGTCACTAGGGCCCGAGTGCCATGATTTCAGATCTGAACCTATTATGTTTTCATGAATATATATGTGTTCTTGATCCTATCTTGCAAGTTGTAGACACCTATTACGAGTTATGATCCGCATCCCCCAGGGTGACAATAACTGGGATTCTTTCCGGTGATTACCGTAATTTGAGGAGTTCATGTATTCACTAAGTGCTAATGCTTTGGTCTGGTTCTCTATTAAAAGGAGGACTTAATATCCCTTAGTTTCCATTAGGACCCCGCTGCCACGGGAGGGTAGGACAAAAGATGTCATGCAAGTTCTTTTCCATAAGCACGTATGACTATATATGGAATACAAGCCTACATTACATTGATGAATTGGAGTTAGTTCTGTGTCACCCTATGTTATAACCGTTGCATGATGAATGCCATCCGACATAATTATCCATCACTGATCCATTGCCTATGAGCTTTTCACATATTGATCTTTGCTAAGTTACTTTTTCATTGCTACTGTTACAATCACTACAACACTACTACTGTCACTTTGCCATCGTTACCGTTACTTTTATACTACTTTGCTACTGAATACTTTGCTGCAGATATTAAGTCTTTCAGGTGTGGTTGAATTGACAACTCAGCTGCTAATACTCGAGAATATTCTTTGGCTCCCCTTGTGTCGAATCAATAAATTTGGGTTGAATACTCTACCCTCGAAAACTGTTGCGATCCCCTATACTTGTGGGTTATCAAGACCTTTTTCCGGCGCCGTTGCCGGGGAGCATAGCTCTATTCTCTGAGTCACTTGGGATTTATATCTGTTGATCACTATGAAGAATCTGAAAGACGCTAAAACCAAGATCTACCCCTCAACTACGAGGACAGGTAAGGAACTGCCATCTAGCTTTGCACTTGATTCACCTTCTATTATGAGTAAATTTGCGACACCACCACCTGCTACTGAATCTGATATGTCACAAGTAATTGATGATGCTACTTCTGCTATGCATGATGCTTATGATGATCCTTTGCTTGATACTACTGTGCCATTGGGTGAATTTCTTGATGAACAAATTGCTAGAGTGAATGCTGAAACTGATGATATCTCTGAATCTGATGAAATTATTGAAACTGAACACTATGATACACCTGCTAGGCCTAGCTCTCCTAGATATGAATTGCCTGATATACCTGAAGGTTATGTTATGGAGGGAGAGGTAGCTAGGGACTTTCTTGCTTGTAAGGATAGAGATGACCTTAAGAAATTGCTACGCAAGTGGAAAGAACAATCTTTGAATGCTAGAATGCAATATGATCCCAAGTTTGCTACTTCACCTATCTTTGTTACTGATAAGGATTATGAATTCTCTGTCGATCCTGAGTTAATTACTTTGGTAGAATCTTATCCTTTCCATGGTTATGAATCTGAAACTGTTGTGGCACATCTTACTAAATTGAATGATATAGCCACCCTATTCACTCATGAGAAAAAAATTCGTTACTATTATATTCTTAAGTTGTTTCCTTTCTCATTAAAGGGTGATGCTAAGATATGGTTTAATTCTCTTGCTCCTGGTTGTGTGCGTAATCCCCAGGATATGATTTATTACTTCTCTGAAAAGTATTTTCCTGCCCATAAGAAACAAGCTGCCTTGCAGGAAATATTTAATTTTGTGCAAATTGAAGAAGAGAGTCTCCCACAAGCTTGGGGGAGGCTTCTCCAATTACTAAATGCTTTGCCTGATCACCCTCTCAAGAAAAATAAAATACTTGATATCTTTTATAATGGACTAACCAATGCTTCTAGGGACCACCTAGATAGTTGTGCTGGTTGTGTTTTCAGGGAACGAACTGTTGAACAAGCTGAACTACTATTGAATAACATATTGAGCAATGATAATGATTGGACTATCCCCGAACCACCTCCGAAGCCGACTCCAAAGAAAAGAGGTATTCTATTTCTCAGTCCTGAAGATATGCAAGAGGCAAAGAAATCTATGAAAGAAAAAGGTATTAAAGCTGAAGATGTTAAGAATCTACCACCTATTGAAGAAATACATGGTCTTGATAACCCGACACAGGTAGTAGAGGTAAATTCTCTCCGTAGATTTGATGAAGGTGATATTCCTTATAATAAGTCTGCTAGCCAATGTTTGGATGAATTTGATAATTTTGTTGTTAAACAAGAAAGGTTCAATGCTTATGTTAGTAGACAATTGAAACATAATGCTTACATGCTTGATCGCTTGGGTGATTATTTGAGTAGAACTGTCAACGATCTTAAGCTTATTAGTAAACATGCTTCCATGGTAACTACTCAAGTTGAACAAGTACTAAAGGCACATAATGATTTGCTTAATGAGATGATTAGTAAGAACAATGATCATTCTGTTAGAGTTGTAACTAGAGGTGGTAGAATGACTCAGGAACCTTTGTATCCTGAGGGCCATCCTAAGAGAATTGAGCAAGATTCTCAAAGAGTTAATATAGATGCACCTAGTCGTCCCAGTAATAGTAGGAAAAAGAATGACGATAAGACTTTGCATGCTGCTAGTGAACCTGTTATAGATTCACATGGGAACCCAAATGATATTTCTATTTCTGATGCCGAGACACAATCTGGTAATGAACATGAGCCTAGTGATCATATTAATGATGATGTTCATGTTGATGCTCAACCTAGTAATGATAATGATGTGGAGATTGAACCTGCTGTTGATCTTGATAACCCACAACCTAAGAATAAGAGATATGATAAAAGAGACTTTGTTGCTAGGAAGCATGGTAGAGAAAGAGAACCTTGGGTTCAGAAACCCATGCCCTTTCCTCCTAAACCATCCAAGAAAAAGGATGATGAGGATTTTGAACGCTTTGTTGAAATGCTTAGACCCGTCTTTTTACGTATGCGCTTGACTGATATTCTGAAAATGTTTCCTTATGCTAAGTATATGAAAGATATTGTGACAAATAAAAGAAAGATGCCGGAAGCTGAGATTTCCACCATGCTTGCTAATTATACTTTTAAGGGTGGAGTACCAAAGAAACTAGGAGATCCCGGAGTACCCACTATCCCATGCTCTATTAAAGGAAATTATATTAAAACTGCCTTATGTGACCTTGGAGCTGGTGTTAGTGTTATGCCTTTCTCTTTATATCGTAGACTTGATTTGAATAAGTTGACACCTACTGAAATCTCTTTGCAAATGGCTGATAAATCAACTGCTTTACCCATCGGTATTTGCGAGGATGTGCCTGTTGTGGTTGCAAACGTTACTATCTTAACGGACTTTGTTATTCTTGATATTCCCGAGGACGACAGTATGTCGATCATCCTTGGTAGACCTTTCTTGAACACTGCAGGGGCTGTTATTGATTGCAACAAGGGCAATGTCACTTTTCATGTTAATGGTAATGAGCATACGGTACACTTTCCAAAGAAACAACCTCAAGTTCATAGTATCAACTCCATTGAAAAAATTTCAACAATTATTATTGGAGACTTTGAATTCCCTATCCCTATTGTCAAGAAGAAATATGATATACTTATTGTTGGGGATATGCATATCCCCATTGAGGTAACCTAGTGTTATTCAAAAATTCTCCGGTTCCGTGTCATTCGAAAAAAGTTTGTCAATAAGACTTGATCAACCTTATTGATGGATTCTTTTTGATGAGCATGAGATGGATGAATTTAGAAAGCACAACCTTCTGTACCCAACTTTTATTCTCTGTTCTTTAGATTTAATAAAGTGAAAATGCTATTATTTCTCTCTTTTCCTTTTTATCCGTGCCCTGAAAATTTAGTATGATTTTTTCTGGAATATTTAAGAATTTTTGGCACTAAGAACACATCAGGGGGCTGCACCAGTGGGCCACAAGCCTGCAGGGCGAGCCCACCCCCCCTGGGCGCGCCCCCCTGGCTTGTGGGTCCCACGTGGGGCCCCCTCACTTATTCCAGCACCCATCCACTGTGTCTTCCTCCAGAAAAAATCCCACCATTGCTCAAACCCGTGTTCTAGCTCATCTTGTTGCCATTTTCGATCTCCTTGCTCAAAGCTCCATTTGCAAAACTGTTTTAGGGGATTGTTCATCGGTATGTGACTCCTCCAATGGTCCAATTAGTTTTTGTTCTAGTGCTTTATATGTTGCAAATTTTTGCTGCTGTGGTGACTTTGTTCTTGAGCTTGCATGTCAAATTTTTATGGTCCCAAGTAGTTTTGATGCATGATATAGCCTCCAGGCACTTGTGGGAGTAGTTGCTATGAGTTTTGTTGATTCTTGTTCACTTTTATTTGGAGTCACTAAAAATTTCAGAATTATTTTTCAGAGAAAGAAAAATGTTAAGGAGAATATACCAAGGTGGTTCCTCGAGCAAGAAGTCCCCGAGACTCGCTATACGCGAGCCCGACTTTGAACCACCGAGGGAAGCTCAAGTGCGGCCTTGTGAATGGCCGTCGGATCCATTCATGATTCATGCCGGATTCAAGGAAGAATTTTTCGCGTACGTACGAAATGCTGGCCTTGAAGAATTTGTCTCAGACCAATGCAAGCAATATTATCAACTCACTGATTCCTTCGTGCGAAGGTTTGAATTTTCATCTAGGCGTAATACGCATTCCGTTCTATTTAATCTTTATGATGAATCTTATATTATGGACTTAGAGGACTTTAACCGTGCATGCAAAATTCCACAATGGGGCAGCCACAGTGATCCTCACAAAACTGAATATAATGATTTTCTTGCTAGCATCATTGTGGGAGAAACTAGAAATATTACACAGGCTACCTTGGGGAGCATTCACTTTCCTGCCATACATTATTTTGCTCTCTTCATAGGTAGATGTATTAACGGTAAACATGACCATAGCCACCTTTGCATACCTGATCTTAGTATTCTTAAGAGTGCGGTCATGGGTGATAGACGATATAATTTGGGAGCTATTGTTGCTAGGAGGCTACATAAAAATGCTAAGGAAGAAGATTTCTTTGGTGGAATTTATGCCACCCGTGTAGCTAACTATCTTGGGGTACCCATAAGGGGGAATGATATTGAGTTACCACCTGCTTTTCTTGATTATGAGGCTATGGTGCGCTACCAGTTTCTTGAGAGAAACGAACAACCCCTCCTGTACCGACTAATTTTTGACAGACAGCGTGCTGTCCATATTACCCTTCCTGCTCCTGCCTTCTTTAACTTTCAGGAAAAACGGAGATACTTTATAACCAGAGAGGAGGCAAACGGGTACGAGAGAGAGGCGGAAGCCGCTCGCCTCCGCGCTGCAGCCGCTCAGGCAGTAGCTGCTGTAGCCCAGTACAACCCCAACTATGACTTTGGATACTATCCGGGCCAGCCATGGCCCTAGACCAACTTAGGCCAAAAGCCTAAGCTTGGGGGAGTACGTATTTCTCACCGACATTACATTCATGTTCACACACTCATTCCAGTTCTCGGTGTTCATACTTTTTCATTGTACCATCCATGGTAGTTTATTTCTTCTTTTTGCTTTCTTCTTGTGTGTTTAATTAACCTTGAGAAAATCCAAAAAAAAATTAGTTCTAGCTTTACTTTCTAGGTTGTTTAGTGTAGTATTAAAAGAAAACCCAGAAAGATTTCTCGTTCTTCTTTTGCTTGTTGGGAGCTTTCCCGTGTAAATAGTTTTTCTTTCTTCTTTGGGTTGTAAGGAGAAGACCACGATGGCATGTTGAGTGGCTCTCATATGCATTATTGTTTTTCTATCAGAGAGCCCATATTACCTTGCCTTCTCCTTTGAGTTATTGCTTGCAGATTCCAGCTTAGTCCAATGCACGTGCACTCTTATTATTATTCACACCGTTCGGTCGTGCAAGTGAAAGGCAATAATGACGATACATGATGAAGTGACTGAGATGGAGAAAAGCTGGTATGAACTCGACCTATTTTGTTTTTGTAAATATGATTAGCTCATCGTTCAGGATTCAGCTCATTATGGGTTGAACATGTTTGCAATGACAATTAGAGATTATAGTTACTCATGCCATGCTTAATTAGCTAAGAGTTAATAATGGTTTGTCTTTAGTGCCAACATGCATATTAAAATGGTTGTGATGCAGTATGATAGAATGGTATCCTCCTATGAATGATTCGAGTGGCCTGACTTGGCACATGTTCACGCATGTAGTTGAAACAAAATCAACATAGCCTCCACGATGTTTATGTTCATGGTGATTTATATCCTACTCATGCTTGCGTTCAATGTTGGTTAATCTCAAAGCATGTTTATGACTGTTGTCGCTCTCTAGTTGGTCGCTTCCCAGTCTTTTGCTAGCCTTCACTTGTACTAAGCGGGAATAATGCTTGTGCATCCAGTTCCATAAACTCAAAGTTGTTCCATATGAGTCCACCATACCTACCTATATGCGGTATTTACCTGCCGTTCCAAGTAAATTTGCATGTGCCATACTCTAAACCTTCAAATAAATATTCCGTTTTGTATGCCCGAATCGCTCATGTAGCGACTGGGGGCTGTCAGTATCTTCCATGCTAGGTGGGTTATTCTCACGATATGTGTTGATTCACTATCATTCACGATAAAGTGGTTGGTATTCGGGATGCCCAGTTCCATGCTCAAAATTCAAATCAAAGTATAATGAAAACAAAACTCCCCCAGGATTGTTGTTTGTATGGACGGTACCCGTGGATTCGGCCCGCCGTGGAGTGTGATCGATTGGTGGAGGGGGAGTAAAAACTTTACTATTCTGTTTGGGAACCGCCTATAATGTATCTAGCATGGAAGATATCGAGATCTCTTGGTTGTTATGTTGACAATGAAAGCATACCACTCAAATTTATTATTCATCCCTGTTTTAAAAGCTCGAGCTTTGGCACCTCTGTAAATCAATGCTTCCCTCTGCGAAGGGCCTATCTATTTTATTTCTTGTTGAGTCATCCTCCTCTTATAAAGAGCACCAGTTAGAGAGCACCTCCGTCATTTGTATGCTTTGCTATTAATTGATATTGAGTATGAGTATGACTGGATCTCTTTTACCATGAATTACAATGTCTAGTCAGTCCTTGTTCTTCAGAGGTGCTCTGCATTTATGTTTTGCGGTCTCAGAAAGGGCTAGCGAGATACCATTATGTCATATTGTATCATGATTGTTTTGATAAAATTGTTGTCATCCGAGACTTATTATTATTGCTCGCTAGTTGATTATGTCATTGATATGAGTAAATGTGAGACCTAAATGTTATTGTGAATGTGGTTAGTCTATAATCTTTGCCGAAAACCTGAACATCAGTTAGACATATTTACAACAGCAAGATCAAATAGAGTTTGTAAAAGTTTTTGTTTATCACTTTCAGTTTATCAACTGAATTGCTTGAGGACAAGCAAAGGTTTAAGCTTGGGGGAGTTGATACGTCTCCAACGTATCTACTTTTCCAAACTCTTTTGCCCTTGTTTTGGACTCTAATTTGCATGATTTGAATGGAACTAACCCAGACTGACGCTGTTTTCAGCAGAATTGCCTTGGTGTTATTTTTGTGCAGAAATAAAAGTTCTCGGATTGACCTGAAAATTTACGGAGAATATTTTTGGAATTAATAAAAAATATTGGCCAAAGAAATCAACCGGAGAGGGGCCACCACCTGGTCACAAGCCAGGGGGGCGCGCCCCCCTGTCTTGTGGGGCCCCTGAAGCTCCTCCGACCTCGTTTCCACTCCTATATATTCCTATTCGCGGAGAAAAAAATCAGGGAGAACAGTTCATCGCGTTTTACGATACGGAGCCGCCGCCACCTCCTGTTCTTCCTCGGGAGGGCAGATCTGGAGTCTGATTTGGGCTCCGGAGAGGGGAAATCGACGCCGTCGTCATCACCTATCATCCGTCATCACCAATTTCATGATGATCTCTGCCGTTCGTGAGTAATTCCATCGTAGGCTTGCTGGACGGTGATGGGTTGGATGAGATTTACCATGTAATCGAGTTAGATTTGTTAGGGTTTGATCCCTAGTATCCACTATGTTCTGAGATTGATGTTGCTATGACTTTGCTATGCTTAATGCTTGTCACTAGGGCCCGAGTGCCATGATTTCAGATCTGAACCTATTATGTTTTCATGAATATATATGTGTTCTTGATCCTATCTTGCAAGTTGTAGACACCTATTACGAGTTATGATCCGCATCCCCCAGGGTGACAATAACTGGGATTCTTTCCGGTGATTACCGTAATTTGAGGAGTTCATGTATTCACTAAGTGCTAATGCTTTGGTCCGGTTCTCTTTTAAAAGGAGGACTTAATATCCCTTAGTTTCCATTAGGACCCCGCTGCCACGGGAGGGTAGGACAAAAGATGTCATGCAAATTCTTTTCCATAAGCACGTATGACTATATATGGAATACATGCCTACATTACATTGATGAATTGGAGCTAGTTCTGTGTCACCCTATGTTATAACCGTTGCATGATGAATGCCATCCGACATAATTATCCATCACTGATCCATTGCCTACGAGCTTTTCACATATTGATCTTTGCTAAGTTACTTTTCCGTTGCTACTGTTACAATCACTACAACACTACTACTGTCACTTTGCCATCGTTACCGTTACTTCCATACTACTTTGCTACTGAATACTTTGCTGCAGATATTAAGTCTTTCAGGTGTGGTTGAATTGACAACTCAGCTGCTAATACTCGAGAATATTCTTTGGCTCCCCTTGTGTCGAATCAATAAATTTGGGTTGAATACTCTACCCTCGAAAACTGTTGCGATCCCCTATACTTGTGGGTTATCACTTTCCTCCGGCTGCGGGGGTGGTTCGGCGGCTGGGGCCACCGTGGGGCGCGGGGGGTGGTCTTGGCGGCAGTGCTCCCCCCCCCACCGCCGGGCTCACCGTGATCCGTCGCCGTTTGGGCGTGTCGTCCTGTGCGCGGCCAGATCTGGCCGGGCCTGGCTCAGATCTGTTAGGGGCCGTCCCGTTCTTGCACATCTGTTGTAGATCGGGCACCCCATTTGCTTGGCGTCGTACGGCGTGGTGGCGCTCTCTGTGGCGCTTGGTGTTGGCCAAGTGCTTCCTGTGTGGCTAGCCGGCGTGGTGTTGGGCAACCGCTGCGGGTGGTCACCTCTTCTCCCGTCTATCGGCTTGTCGGGGTTGCGCAGGTCGGTGGCTCCTTGGTGTGCAGATGGCAGCCATGGGTGCGGTTTGTTCCCTACGTGGGGTGCAGTCATGGCGGCTGGGGAGGTCCTCTTTGTCCTCTGTCATCTTCGGTGAGTGCTTGCCCGTCAGAGTGGCGAGCTACGTGGCTGTGCTGTGGCGGCCATGGATGCGGCTACCTCCCAGCCGGGAGGGCCGTGGCTTGGGGGTTGGCCGTCTTCCTCTTTCTTACAGGTTCCGTCTTTGTCGGTGTTTTGTGGTTCGTGCTCGACTGCTACTTCGTGTGTCTCTGCTCGGCGGTGCCCTGCGTCCTCACCGGCGACAAACGGGTGTTGTGATGTCGTCTCGGCCCGCGTGACCTTTTGATTGCACCCCACGACACAGGTGGTATCGCGGCGTTGTGCAATCTCGGATGTGCGGAGCCTTTCGATTGCGTCGACAATGCAGTGCCTTGGCTTGGGTCTATTAGGCGATACGCTTCGACTATGCCGGTGGCACACAGGCACCATGGTGTCGTCTCGGCCTTGCGTGGGCTTCGAATGTACCCCACGACACAGGTGGTGTCGCGGCGTTGTGCATTTTCAGTCGTGCGAAGCCTTACGATTGCGTCGACGGGGCAATGTCATGGCTTGGTCTTGGCTGGCTGATGCTGTTCGATTATACTGGTGGTACTATTGTTCAGTCGTGTTGTGTTTTCCCTCTTTGTCTATCCCTGTTTGTGTGTTGTTGGTGTGGTTGTTTTTTATTATCTCTTTTCCTCATGTGCCCCCCCTATAACTTCTGGTTCGCTTGAACCTATCTTGCAAAAGGCCGCATGGCCTTATAGGCACATGAATACGATTCAGGTGGGGAATTCCCCCCCCCCCCCGCCCCCCCCCCCCCCCCCGGTTGAAAATTAAAAAAATCAGACTAAGCATACCATAGACTAAAACATAAATCGACTATAATGTGCAGTGTCCCAACACATGCATTTCAAGATCACCGCCCAAGACAGTATTAATCAAACCATTCTTCTCCCAAAACAAAATTGTCCAGCCCTAATCTAACCTAGCCTCTCTGAAACCCAACCCTTAAACGAAGATCAAACTGATGACTCTCCTTTGGCATGGTCAGTGCATAACCAGCGCTAAATTAGATTTAATCCATCCTACGTATATTTCTAACAACCGCCTGAATATTATTCCGTAGCATAATATGTAGGTTTTTTTCCACGAAATGCCTGAAGTTGCTACTGCTCTAAAACCTACCGACTAAATCGAAACTACCCAACTAGAAAAGCTCTTTAGAGGTCTATGCACTTACAATAATGCTTGTTGTAATTGGCTCGGCTGCTGGCGGACAGATACAATAGCATAAAGTATCCAATATAGAACTATATCTTTGCATATGTTATGTTAGATGCATACCAATGAAAATTCCGAACTCGCTCGAAAAACTTTAGTCCTTTGTCGGTATGAGCTCTTTATTTGCCTCTCAATACCATTTTTAATTCTTTTGTGTTATTTACTTTTGTCCGCACTATACTTAAAGTCACTGCAACCTTTCGCCTTCATTTTGCTATGCGACCAATTTGCAGGCACAATCTCATACTATAGGCAACAAAGTTTAATTCATCTGCTCCCTCTAGGATCGATACTGCTACTTCAAAAATACTACAACTAAACCTTATGCACTTACAGGTCATCATTAACAACACCTAGCCGAACACCTACCCGGTTAACACCTAAAAACTATGAGGGATTAACTTCCAAAACCTTTCCAATTCTCTCACTCGTAAGGGGCCCCAACAAGTTCTTGGAATAAATTATCCCCGTCAGCGATACCTCCTCCTCTCGCCTCTGTCGCCAGATGTCGCTACCGTGGCCACCAGCGGCCTCGGGAATGGAATCACCGGTCACCTCCGCACCCTCAGAGACCCCTCATGCCAGAGTTACACCGTCGACTTCCACGGCCACGCTGCCGCTGCCCGTAGAGATTTGGTCGGATTTGGCCTCGGGCAGGAGACTTTCGCGACGCTCAGACGGTTAACACCATCACCTCTCGCGCCGCTGGTGCTAGTGTTTGTCGTGGTGCTGTTCGAGAACAAATGACATGGGTCAATGTCATTGCCCTGCTCATGGTAGTGTGGGAGGGGGGGGGGTCCTCTTGTACGTGTACCATCACTACCTTGTGGTCACATACAGTTAAAATTACGATATATTTTTCTCCTTTTTACCATAATCGTGCGTCACTTCAAGATTAATGACGACGTCTAGGCATATCAACACACTAGCAATTTGATACGAGCTCACAGACATGGGAGCGGGGGCGTCAGACCTTGCGGCGATGGCAAGGACCGGTGGCGAGTCGGTAGGTCTGGGCTGGGCGACATGCCGAAGCTATGTGCGACCGAGGTATTGCTCCAACTGGGCGCGCTAGATGGAAGAAAAGGAGAAGTAGAGGCCAGTTAGTTTGAGGAGCTAAATTTGGGGTTTCGATTAGTTCTGGCCATTTTCTGAACTCCTCAATTTTGTAGACTTATGGTTTAGGAGGGCATTTAACAAGTTATAGGATAGAAGACCGGCTAGGGTTCCCCTTAGGTTGCACAACCATATGCCTAACCACTAAGCTAAGACTCTTTGTGCAAAAAAAACTCCTTCTGATATATATTAATTATCGCTGATTTAGTATAACTTCATATTAAATCGACGGTAACTAATACGCATGAGAGGAGTAGTGTTTTTTAAGGGAAACAAAATATTTATACATTCATAAATTAAGGATAGTATAACAGAAGTTTGTACAAAAAGAAAAGGAAAACTACAAAGGAGACTACTCTGCGATATAACGATTCTCAAGAGTTTTGCTGATTTGTGTCTGTTGGTTCCATTTTGGGACCTGTTGGACGGCGATTCGGTGAGTCCATAGCGTCGGCGATGTCCACATCGCACTCTCCACATCTCCGCACACTGCCCTTGCTCCCCTCTACCTCCACACGCCAGCGATGGGCAAGTCCTGGGCCTTGGAGCCGGCGGCCGGATCCAAATCCGGCTCCAGATCATGGAAGGGCCACCCTTGCTCTCCTGGGCCCTCTTTCTCCATGGTAATTGTCTCCTTCCACGATAAGGAGGACAAGCTGCAGCAGCAACAGTCGTGCTTCCTCTCAAAGGCTGCAACGACGGAGGAGTACAAAGCATAGATGGAGGTGATGCTCTGGAGCTCGGTTCTCCATGACCATGGTCTGATGTTCCCATCAAAGCCGCTTCTCCGCCGCGTCAAGGCGGAGCCGCATTCACCTCCACGCGGACGGGTGAAGGCGGAGCCTCCTTCCCCTCCTTGCTCTGCCCCGTGTGAAGGAGGAGTGCATGTCGCCACCGCCATGCCGCGTGAAGGAGGAGCAGGAATGGCCACCGCCTAATCGTGCCGGTCACATGAAGGCCACGCTGGCGGTGCTGCCCCCTGCGATCGCCATGACAGTGTGCAGGCGCATCCTCCACTACCCTGATGGCGATAGCGGCGACGGGAGTTTGTCCTCTCGGAGCGCCTTAATGATGGAGGAGAGTGCAGGTAGCGGGCGACGACGGTGGGACAGGTTCAATGCCATGTGCCATGCGGAGGTCGCGGACTTTGATGTCCCGACACCAAAAATCCTCAAGGATCCGAAGCATTCAACGGCCTGGGTCATTTGCTGGTCATAGACCACGATGGAGAGGAGCAAGCCTCGACTTCACCGCCTTGACGAGGAGATGCAGAAGTATGAAAAGGAGTGGTATCTGAGCGACACCATTGTTGTGTCACCGCCTCTGGCAAGTCCTGTCGTCGTCTCTCCCATGCCCCACGGACCCACGCTCCACGTCCGTGGTGACAGCTTCCGCTCTGCGCACGGCATAGGAGCAAGCCGAGAGGATCATCCGCGAGCGTGAGGTGGCCGCCAGGAAGCCCTGTCGCCGCCCCGCACCCTTCTACCGCTGGAAGCCTGACTCCGACAACGGCAAAGGCGTACGAGGTCTTCGTCAAGTATAGTGTAGCTTTCTTTTAGTTTCATTCAACGGGACAAAAATATCGTCTGGTTTTATGTAAAAATTATCTAAGTTTAAATGAAAGTCATCAACTTTGTTTAAATTTGCATCAAATTTGGCTTTTTGGTTAAATTCCATTCGCAATGTGACCGGACGTTTGAGGCTAGTTTTGAATGTGTGTCTTTCGTATCAGTGTCTGGACACCTGGTCGGACCCGTCCACAGACATATGTGATGTTTGCTTTACGGGTCCGCGTTCGAGATGCCCTTTACTCTTGAGTTTTGAGGAGTTAGGGGTTTAGAAAAGCATTTAAAAGAATTATAGGATAGGTGATCGGCTAGAGTTGTGCTTAGGCTGCACAATGATGGGATAATATCTGGTGCACTGGTGCCTATTGTTGGTGTCAAAACCGGCAGACCTCGGGTAGGGGGGCCTGAGCTGTGAGATCGGATCGATGGGTAACATGAGACAAGGGACACACGGTGTTTACGCATGTTCAGGCCCTATCGATGGAGGTAAAACCCTATGTCCCGCTCTTTTTTTATTATTGGTGTAGCAAAGTACAGAGTTGATGTACCTCAAGATCGTATGTTGTGGTCTAAAACCCTAGGGGTTGATGAATGTGTATATGGGTATCCTCTATGGGTTAAACCCCCCGACTTATATAGGCACCGGGGGTATCTAGGGTTACACGAATGTCGGTTACCATCTAGAGATTACATGCTGAACAAATCATCTCTTCTAGGAGTACACGACGGGTCTTCAATGGAGTCCGACGTGTTCACGCCACGGCCTAAGGGCCCCCAAAGTCCCTCATCCTTTATGGGCCTCTGGCCCATCCCATGGACTAGACCAGTCGGCTGGGACCCCGTAGTCCAGGACACCATCAGTAGCCCGTGAACTTGTCTTCAAAGCCGAAGAAAGGAATTGACTTCGGATAATATCCTCGACTTGATAGTCTTCGGCTTGGCAGGCAAGTTCAACAGTTTAGCCACGAGCAACACAAGATCTGCAGCACCAGCTCGCATTATCCCTTCAACCGAGGAGGAAACCTGTCCGGAGTGTATAATTAAATCCCGAGGACTAAGAGTTCAGATGTGTCCGGTAGTTAAGTACTAACAACTTTTTCTGAAACGTCATACTTGTCACATCATGTGCATCGGTTACCGCTTACTCGAACCACGGTTCAAGGCGACCGTTCGATTGACATGTCGTATCAAAACAAAGATCGTGCCCCACGTTTTAGGGGATGTCATCAATCGATTGTTTTACCCCACGCGTCTACAATGGCACGATCAGCTGAAACGTGGTGATTTTCACGGCGCGGTCAAGGGGACGCTTCATCTTTTTAACAACCTATAAAGAACTGGGGTTACCTAATCCTTTACCCCCACGTTCTCCCCTTGCTATATCACCGAAACCTCCACAACTCCCAGCGCCCTCAATCCTTCCACCAAGCTCAAAGCTTTTGGCAACCAATGGCCGAGGCAGATCTGAAAGGGAAGTGGGTTCTCTCGAAGGTCAACAACGCCACCATCACCGACCTTTGGGCGGCGGGGTACATCCCAAATGGCATGGCCTGCAGGGTTCCAGAACCCGACCAACGCATCCCTACTCCCCACGCCGGGGAGCGGGTAATCTTCATTTCCCACCTCGTCAGAGGTCTGGGATTCCCCTTGTACCCCCTCTTGCTAGGGATTCTTTTCTTCTATGGGCTAGATTTCTACAATCTTGCCCCGAACTCTATCCTACACCTTACCGCCTTCATCATGGTGTGTGAGGCATTTCTAAGGGTGTCGCCGCACTTCGGCTTGTGGCTAAAGACTTTTTATGTCAAGCCGAAGGGTGGCATCATCGATCTCGCCGAGTGCGGCAGTGCCATGATCAGCAAGCTCCAAAAACCGGAGTGGCTGGAGGGAACCTTTATTGAGACGGTTAAGATGTGGCAGCAAGATTGGTTCTACATCACCGACCCTCTCGCCAAGGACCAGGCTGCGCTCCCACCCTTCACGGGTGTTCCTCCGAAGAAGCGAATGTCTTGGCAGCCGAAGAACTTCGAATGGGGCAACTCGGAGGAGGTCACCGTTCTTCAGGATGAAATCCACACCCTCAAGAAGAGTGTCAAGCTGGTGGATGTGGTTGATGTGATGCTGCATCGCGGGATCCTACCACTCCAACTTCGGGCTAGCCCGATGTGGTTCTACAAATCCGATGATGCTCCCACCTTCCGGAACTTCTTCCGCACCAACATCAATGGCATGTGGACGTCCCTCTTCAAGCCCAAGCTGAACGAGATCCCCAAAGACTGACCGGACCGCAACTACTAGGAGTCACATACCATGAAGGAGGTAACTATCCGTGCTCAAGATCCCATCAATTCAGTGTTTTAGTTTATAGCATGAACATTTCGTTTTGTATACAGAAATGGGCGGCCCTGGCTGCATATTTCAATTGCCCGAGGGAAACATGTCTCCCGAGCTCCAGGCACTCCTGGCCGAGGTGCCTTCAAAGGGCCCGGCCAAGGCCAAAAGAGAGCCGGGGAGGAAGAGGAAGAAAATGGGGAGTCTTCGGATTGAAGACCCCTCATATTCCAAGTCCGAAGATGTCAAGTCCGTCTCCTCAGACGAAGGGGACAAGGAGGAGGAGGAGAAGAGCGAAGACATCTCGTCTCCGCCAAGGAAGAGGGCGGCGTCCAAAGATGTCGTGGGGGTCGAAACCCGCGCCGTTCGGAAACGCCATGTAAAGGCCTCGGACGTTGCACCCCGGAAGGCCCTTGTCAAGGCCCACTTCGCCCTCTCCTCTTCGAAGAGCGGGCAATCCAAAGCCCGCAGGGACAAGCCACCGCCGAGGAGGTATGTTATTTGCTTTTATCGCGTTTTTATATTGCGGCTCCTCTTTCTTCGTGTGTTTTGATCCATATCTTTGCGTTTTGCAGGACCCAAGGGGCGGTCCCTAGTGATAAGGGATCGATCGAGCTTCCTCCGTGCAGCTCGTCAAAGGAGCATCATCCCTCCCCTCCTGCCCTGGACGTGTTGGGGGAGGCGACTTCGCAAGCTCCACTTGTTCTGACCACGGAGGACAGCGCAGGTCTGCCCATGGCTGAGGTGGAGCCCTCGGCTACCGAGGACCTGCTCGCGAAGGCTCCTTCTTCTATTGAAGGAATGAAGCTGGGACAACCAGCATTTTTGGCCCCTGCGGCCACCGAGACACTTTGGTCTTCTACCCCAGTAGTAGCCTCTTCGTTAGGGGAGAGAGCCGAGGTGATCCGTTCACCCCTGCCTGCCGAAGGGCGGGCATCCAAGGGGTGGACAGATGAGATGGAAGCAGCCATGACGGGCTCTTACATTCGTGCCGAGCACCGCACACTTATGGGTGTGGCGCTGCAAAACTACCGGTCCGCAGATGTCGGTATGAGGGAGGTCTTCCGAGGCCTCTTTCTAGGTTTCGAGATAAACTTCATTCCTGCTTTCCTTGTTAATATAGTAAATGTATAGAGCCGCCGAGAACTAGTTGTAACCAGTGACTCTTAGCGGTAAGAATAAAAAATAATTTGTCCGAGGACCGTAAGTGTCTAACCACAGTAACCCCCGAGCCCTGGGTGAGATTCTATGATCTTATTCGGGGTCATCAAAATGTGTAAAAGCAATAGAAGTAGGCCCCGAGACCCTGACCGGATAGAAATATCCGAGCAGGCGGTCGATATCGTCCAAGGAGTTTTAAATATCTGCATTTTGTTTGTTTGTAGGAATCAGCCTCGGCTTCAATATCCATCTCAAAGGAGTTGGAGGACATGGACCACAAGCTCGATAGGTCTGAGAAGGACATGGGGCTGATGAAGAGGCCGATGGAGGAAGCTCAAGGTAAATCCTAAAAGATGATTTGTTTTTCTGTACTTGTATCTTATGGAAGGCTGCGGCACTAGGCTCTAAAGCACATTTGTAATGTACTTGCAGCTTCCTCCATAGTGCTTGAAAAGCTCCAGTCTGAGCTGCAAGTAGCTCGACAGGAGGTCGAGCAGCAAAGGGCTGCAACCGAGCAGGCCAACAAGGAGCTGGCTACGATGAAGGAGGTAAGCACGAAGCACGCGGCCCGGGTCCTGGAGGTTGAGGAGGACCTGAAGGGGATTTACGCCGAGCATGACATACTTCAAGGGGAGAAGAAGAAGCTTGCCACCAAGCTCCCCAAGGCGAGCTTGGATAGCAAGGAGGCCAAGACCTAGGCCCGGGTGGACCGTGAAGTGCTCAAGCAAGTGAGCCAAATCGCCGCCGGTAAGCCATCTTACGCAAATCTAGCTTTCGTGAGAGGCCTTCAGGGACCTGCCGAAGAGCATCGTGGACGCCTGTGCTCACTATGTTGCCCTCCCTGATGACCAAGCCAAGAAGAACTTTTGGCGTTAGTTCCAGGCGCTCGAGCACCCGCCTCAGCTGATTAATTATATGAAACACCCGGTGGAACTGTTTCACGCGGCGCGGTAGGTTCTGGAAGACATCTGTGTCAACCTCTGGCCGGCCATGCCAATGCCAACAAGCCTCTTTGCCCTGTTGAGCAGGCTTCGCGAAGCCAACCCCCAGGTGGATCACTGGCAGAGGTTGGCCTGCCTAGAGGGCGCCCAACGGGCGTATGCGTCCGTGATGGCGCACTACCCGAAGGTCCAGCCGCTTGTTATTGCATCCAGGCCTCCTGAAGGAAATAATTGGAAGCCAGAGCAATTCAAGGCCGAGGTTCTCGAAGGCGCCCAGAAGACCGAGGAGCAGTGTGCTAAGTCCGAACTACGCTTTTAAATGTCCGTCGGGGTAACAGGAGACAAGGGACACACATTGTTTAACCAGGTTTAGGCCCTCTCGATGGACGTAAAACCTTACGTCCTGCTATTGTGGTATTATTGGTGTAGCAAAGTATAGAGTTGATCTACCTCGAGATCGTATGTTGTGGTCTAAAACCCTAGGGGTGATGAATGTGTATATGGGTAACCTCTACGGGTTAAACCTTCCGGCTTATATAGGCACCGGGGGTATCTAGGGTTACATGAATGTCGGTTACCATCTAGAGATTACATGTTGAACAAATTATCCCTTCTTGGAGTACACGTCAGGTCTTCGATAGAGTCTGATGGTTCACGCCACGACCTGAGGACTATGGACTAGACCAGCTCGGCTGGGACCCCCTAGTCCAGGACACCATCACCTGTGGTGCTACCGGTGCATCGAACTCATGTTGCACATTGTAAAATATTCAAAAAATTCTAAAGAAAATTAGCGTCTCATACAACATCAATGAAGATTGTCACAAAATTCCAAGGTAAAATTCGAAACATAGCTAGAAAACATAAATGACAAATTTACGCTGGTCGTACATAACATAAGTTGGGCTTTAGATTTAGCCCATTATCACACTGATGTAAAATTTGTAATTTTTTCGAGTAATGTTTCAAATTTTGATACGAAATTTTGCGACAACATACATTGATGTTGTGTCAATGTGTTAGATTTTTTAGATTTTTAAAATATTATACGGGCATCAGACGCACCGGTAGCACCACAAGTGTGAATACACTGGATACATTCCCGCACAATGACATGCCTAGCCCCTAAATTAAGGCTCTCTTTGCGAAAATGACATTTTTTTAAGGAAAACAAATTATCGCAATCATGAATTAAGGATAATAGAACAGTAGTTTATATATATATACATACAAAGAGAGAAAGGAAATTACATAGGGGACTACTCTGCCGACATAACGTTTCTCAAGTGTTTTGCTGTTTTCTATCATCTGGCACCGTCGCCTCTCCCGTGGCAGCACCGCGGCCGCGCGCCGATCACTGTCCGTCCGGCTACTATGGATCGGATAAGACGACGCACTCAACGTAGCCTTATTTAGCAAGAAACGGATGATGAGGAAATGAGACGATACGGAAACCTCGTCTCGCCTCCGTGTCGTGGTCGTCCGGCTACGTAAACTGAACCGCGCTGCCGTGCCGGTTTTAGCTGGGAGGCGCCGGCCTATCTAGCTAGCTAGCCAAGTGGGCACTGTGCCGTTGCAGCAGCAGCAGAGAGGATGAAGCCGTTTTCTGCAGACGGAAATGAGCGTGTTTAGAGGGCTGCAAGAGGGTCGATTGCTTGCCTCCTAACGGGAACGCCAATAAGGGGCAAACAAAAGAAGGTGAGCAAAAGCAAGAGTGGCGTCATAGGCAAGGCATCTCTGGTTGCTTGATGGATGATCTTCGTTCTCTTGGTCTGTCCTTTTGGATTGGGAGGTGCTTGATGTCTTGTGTCGAGGTGTTCTTGTCGGGATTCACTTGGCGTAGTAGCAGTGTTGGTTTTTGTGGATGTTGTGCATTCGGAGTTTGGCAGGGGCTGATTGTGCGGTTGTGGGGTTACATACCATGTGAATAGTTAGTCCTTGCTCCGTTTGTGTGGGTTTTCGCCCGGTTTTCCTTAAATTAACTGGGCAATTCTCTTCTTCTTAATTAATCGATGAGACAAAACTCTGGCCTCCGTTTCGAAAAAAAAAAACAAATCTTGGCCAAAAAACCTTCTCCAACGGCCTTTGTATAAGTGGTCCCCACCAATTTTTTTTTACAAAGCTTGCTATATTTGCACCCACACTTTGCATATTTGCCAAGCCAAAGGCCACTTTGTAAATTTTTAGCAAGCCTCCTAAAGCCTCACTTTGTCTCAATGACAGGTGGGTCCGTGTACTAGTGTGTGTGCTACGCGTGCGCTGTGTGTGTCCGTGTGTGTGCGCGTGTGTACGTGTACGTGTTTTTTGTGTACGTGTACGCGTGTGTGCTGCTTGTGTACGTGTGTGTGCTGCATGTGTACGTGTGTGTGTGCGCGCGCTGCATGTGTGTAAGTGTACGCGTGTGTGCATGTGTACGTGGACGCGAGTTGTGTTAGTATACATATACATGTACGTATGCTAGTGTGCAATGTGTCTATGACAAACTGTCCCCACATGTCATTGTGTGTTTTGTGCAAATATAGCAATCCAATATACAAAGGCTACCAAAGTAAAAAACATGTTGGCTTTGTAAACCTTCTCTCTCCTCTTGCTATAACAAGTTTTTATAGCAATCCAATATACAAAGGCTATTGGAGATGCTCTAACCGTGTCTGCAACGACCGACGGACGGGGGAGGCCGACGATGACGCGCGACGATGCGACCACAGCGACTTGCTGCCGCCTCTCGATCGCTTGGCCCCGTTGCAACGGACCCAACCAACCGTGCGCTCCTGTGGCCGTGAGTGACTGGACTATCTGAACATGCGACGGACTCACGCTCACGGGCCTAACTAATCGTACTGGCGCACGAAATTTCATCCCGTGTGTCATTTTCCCTGTATCTTCGGAAATTCAGGTCTTCTGTATGTATAACACCTATGGCTCTTTCTGTTTGGTTGTTTTCTCTCGCTTTTCCTTCTGTCAATGTGGTGACTTGGGAGTAAGATAGAGCAGCCAGCATTATCCTGACTTTGCCGATTCTTGATGTGAGAGCGCGTCGAGTCAATGGGTTTAGGTGACCTAAGAACGTACGTTCACAGCTAGCGGGAACAAGTATGTAATCTCCGCTGAATCCAGCGGCCCGTGACGGATTTTTTCCGACAGGTGACAAAAGGAGGAGATGATATTTTTGTATCTCATCTCTTATTACCCTACTAATCGCCTAAAGACAGCGACGCTAATCATCTCGCTAATATTGGATGGATCAAGTAACGAGGCTAGAACAAGAGCCTCGTGCCGAATTGCTTGGACGCACGCCGATGCACCAATTATATGCCGGCCGGCCGCTTAATCATTCCGGGTTTCACTTGTTTACTATCCAACGGTCCTTGTTAGCAGGTGAAAGCGGCTAGTAAATTCAACGCACGCGTGCTGGGCGCGGCGGCGGCGGTAATTTCCGGGCACCGTCGTGGCACTGGCACTGCCATGCCGCCGAAAGCGCCCGTACGGCGCGGTGACCTCGCGACGCCCGGCACGGCGCCGCCGTACGGAGAGCACGGCCGGCCGGCACATGCCATGTTCCAGGTCAATCGATGGATAAACTAGCTGGGACACGAGGCTGGGTAGGCAGGCAGAACAGAATAGGGAGGCATCAACCTCGGGATCGATCGGTCATGCGGGCCTAATTAATTTGGGTAATCACAACCGGCGTTTACATCGACGTACGTAGGTCAGGTCAATGATTCGCTTGGAGCAGATTCGTAGGTGCTGATGTTATCGCAGATGGAATCAAAGAGGCAGGAATGGATCGAATATGGCTAGTAGTAGCATGTTTTTTTTTTTTTTTTTTTTTTTTTGAACAAGCAAAGGCACCGAAGTGCCAAATTCATTCTGCTCATAGAGAAAGTACACAGAGAATTACATAGATCTGCTGAAGAAATAAGGAGTAGCAGTATCTAGAGAAGAGAGCTGAAGAAAGACCCTATATGAGGTAAAGTGGTAAAAAACCACTACACCAAGAACAACATGGTCAGAACCAAGCACAGGAACATTCTGAATCTAAAACTAGAAACTGCTGCTGCCTTTTGTTTCACAACTGGACGACCATCTTTGATAAAACAAGCAGAGCAAGGTCCTGAAGGTAAGGAAGTTGGAGCGATATGCAAGAAGGATGATAGTACTGCAGCGGAGATTGCATCCCAGCATTCAATCTTCAAGACATACAGCAGCTAAAGTTGACCTATAGAAACAGCAAAAATACATCTGCAAACAAGATGAAAACCCTGCCAAATAAGAAACTGATGGATTCCAGCTTCACGTTATAGCGTCCACACCAAAACATACAGAAGACCAGCCTGAAGAGAACAATAGCAGAAGATGAAAGCCAGCAGTCTCTGCAAAAGACAAAGAGAAAATCCAGCAGAAGGCACATGAGAGTTAAAAACAATATATAGTATGCAGATTAACGCCCTGAATCTGGAAGTTAGAAAAAAGAGAAATCATAGGGCAAGATCGATGGGAATGAGCATAAGCCGAGCAAGAAACTTGGTTGGAAACATTAGATCTAAAAACCTGTTGTGCAAGATTGTGGGCAACACCATTAATTTCCCTGGAAATATGGAACACTTGGGCATTCAGATTAGTGGTGTCTTTAAAGAAATGAGCAAGATGATTCCTAATGTTCCAAGTAGCAGCTGAAATATTTCTTAAAGCAGCAAAAGAGGCTAACGGCAGGCAATCCATGAGAAAAGTAGAGTTAGCAAGATTATGCCTCAAAGCTATTTGCGCCGCGCAGTAGAGAGCCACAGCTTCAGCCTGCAAAGGAGTAGAGGTAGGAGGGGCCGAAGCCTGAACCTGCAAATTAAGTCCACCCTGATCCGAAGGTATGGAAATAAAAACACCTATACCTGTACCCACCTGCCCTGGAGATAGACCTGGGATTTTTGACGACCTGAATGCTGCATCAGAGAAGATTTTAGTACCAAGAACTAACAAGTCAGACTTAAGAGTTCGACCCTGCAAGGGAAGAACATGATCTTCATGAACATCATTAGATTGAGGCTGTTTAGAATGGGTACAAGAAGGATCCGCCAGAGACTCAAAGTTCAGGGTAGCAGCAGCAATATTAACCTGATAAGGAAGATGCTTTTTCCGATCAAAAAGGAAATCGTTCCGAGCTTTCCAAAGACACCACAAAAAATTTAAAACATTCTTAATGGAAGCATGGGGATGGCCCATTCGAATAAGCGCAATAAGCACGGAATGCATAGTAGGATGCCCATGGGTGAGAACATCCGAGCGAAGAAACCAGGGCGAAGAAAACCAAGCTGCTCTCGCAAAATTGCAAAGGAAAAAAATGTGGAGTTCATCTTCCTGCTGGCCACATCGACAACAAGTCTGAGCAATATGCTTAGAGAAGCGGCCAGCCCTCATACCTGTAGGCAAAGCCCTACGAAGAAGTCTCCAAGCAAAAGTTTGAACTCGAGGGAGCAAATTTTTTTGTTTCCAAATGAACTTAAGAAAGTCTTTCAAGTCCAAAGGAATATCCAAAGGAGTATTTCTGGGATTATTATGAAGCTCTTGCAAGCAAAGTTTGTAAGCAGATTTTGAAGAGCAAATACCATTTGGGGTGAGGTCCCAACACAACAAGTCTGGACCATCATCATTTAAAATTGAAGTATTAACAATGTGAGAAGCTAAAGGCTGTTGAAAAAGAGAAAATATGAGCGGATGATTCCAGCTTTTTAAACCAGGAAGCCAAAGATCTTTCACATGAGACGGGTAAACAAAACCCGCTTGTTGTGGAACAAGATGATCATAAATAGAATACCAAAGAGTACACCAAGGCATGCTCCACAAAGAAATGTTACCCTGGGTAAGTTGATAAAAACCATGATCTCTTAGTTTAGGCAACATTTTCAAGATAGAGGCCCAGAAAGCAGATTTAGGTGGGGTAGTGGTGGCTCTCCAAATTGAGGAATCAGGAAAGTACTTAGCTTTAAGGACAAGATACAAATGAGAAGAAGGAGCACTAGCTAACCTCCAAGCCGCTGAAAGAATGAGACTTTCATTAATGGCCTTTAGATTCCTGATGCCCAAGCCACCTTCTTCCTTAGAACAACAGATATCCTTCCATGCCCTAAGACAAAGACTTTTCTTTGAGTCAGTCTCTCTAATACCTGTCCACCAGAAATTTCTAATAATGGCCGTGAGCTTAGCAATGAATTTCTTAGAGAACAAGATGTTTGCCATGTAATAGACTGGAATAGCTGAAAAAACCGATCGAATCAATTCAAGCCTAGCAGCATGAGAGAGCATATTAGCTTTATAAGATGGCAGCTTATTCACAAATCTATCCAACACAAAGTTGTAAGCAGACACTCTATTCTTAGCAGGAAGGATAAGAGGATGACCAAGATGAGTGAAATTAGCATCAAGATTAGAGACAGGAAAAAATTGCTTAATGCCTTGAATCGTAGCCTGAGAAACGTGTGAGCTAAAAAGAATAGCAGATTTGCCCCAGTTGGGAGTTTGACCAGAAAGCTCACAAAACTGATGGATAAGATTAGCCATGGACTGGGCTTCTTGAAGAGTAGCCTGACCACAAACCAATAAGTCATCTGCAAAGAGAAGAGAATGAACAGAGGGGCAATTTGGACCAAGAGAAATACCCTGCAAATGGTTAGCCTGAAGAGCCTCGTTAAGCGCGATCGAGAGTTCATTAATAGCAATGACAAACAAATAAGGAGACATGGGACAGCCTTGCCTAATTCCTCTAAAACTTTTGAACCTTTGAGAAGGTTGGCCATTGATAAGCACAGAGAATGTGGGAGAAGAGATGCATGCATGAACTAAATTAATGAAATGACCATGCAACCCTTTACGAGCAAGAGCAGAAACAATAAAATCCCATTCTAGTCTATCAAAAGCTTTAGCAAGATCAATTTTAAGCATGAAAGCATCATGTTTCCAAGACTTGAGAGAGAAAGAATGAGCAATTTCTTGCGCAATGATAATGTTGTCACTAATTCTCCTCCCTTCAATAAAAGCTTGCTGAGTAGGATCTATATAGTCAGGAAGGTGAGGCTTAATTCTGTTGGCAAGAGATTTGGCAATAATCTTATAAACAACATTACAAAGACTAATAGGCCTGAAATCCATAGGCACTTGAGGCACAAGCTTTTTGGGGATAAGAGCAATATTGGTGTCATTAATGTGCGGAGGAAGAACTCCAGTGAGATAAAAGTTGATAACAAGCTGAGTTACCTCATCCCCAATCCAATCCCACGTAGCTAAGTAGAACTCAACATTGAAACCATCCGGCCCTGGAGAAGCATTGAGTTTCATATCTTTAAGAATCTGCAAAATCTCATGATTGTCAGGAAGAGCATACGTAGGATCCAGCGAGCTAGTGGGCCAATGAGTTGAAAAGTAAGGTCTACCAGCATTATTATTCGGGGAAGAGAAAATGTAGCGAAAATAGTTAACAAAGGTATTCGTGATAGCAACAGGATTGAAATGAACCATATCACTCTCATCCTTAATAGAACAAATGGTGTTTCTTTTCCTACGCTTGACAACAGCTTGATGAAAAAAATTAGTGTTACGGTCACCAGCTACAGCCCATTTATTCTTACTGCGTTGCTTATAGAATTGATTCAATTTAGAAAGAGTGAGCTCATACCTGGAAGTGAGAGCACTTTCTAAATTATGGTCCTGTTGCTGCAATGGAAGTTTCTGAAGTTGATTGATACGTGCTTCAAGATCCAAAAGCTCAGTTTGAAGAGGCTTCTTCTTCTTACACCACATTTTTAAAGATCCTGCCAAAGACGAAGATTTTGCTGCAAAAGAAGGTGAGGAAGTAGCATTCTAGGCAGATTTAGCAAAACCATGAAAATCTTTCTCCATCAACCACCAATTTTCAAATTTAAAAGATTGACGAGGCCTGACAAAATTACCTTCAGTGGACACTAAAATGGGAGCATGATCACTCAAAATAATAGGCAGATTAAGAACTTTAGTATTCGGGTAGTGCATGCACCAATCAGAGTTAACTAAACAACGATCAAGGCGCCGATAAATAGGATTGGAAGTATGTTGACGACCACGCCAAGTATAGGCAGGACCACTATAACCTATATCGAAAAGGCCACAATTTTTGACAAGAGACCGGAAAGCATGCATACGATAGAAATTCACATTACCATTACAACCATCAATATCATACAGGATGTCATTCAAGTCTCCCATACACATCATGGGCATACCTAGATTATCATACACAAAAGAAGAAACTTGATCCCAGATGGCGCTAGTCTGCCTATGGTACGGGTCACCATATATACAGATCAAGCAAAAGTTGATCCCTGAAGCTACATGAACTACTTTATCTAATATGTAGTGGAAATCAGCACTATAAACAGAGACTTTAAGATCATCAGTCCACATAAGCCAAAGCCCTCCTGACGCACGTCTAGAAGGAACAACAAAACCATTAGCCACATTAAACCTGTTAACCAAATCAACAGAACGGACTTTGGAAGATTTAATTTCAGAAACAAATGTTACCTGAGCTTTTGTGGACCGCATCAAGTTAGCCAGGTAAAGCATCTTCTCATTGCCGAGGCCCCGGCCCATTCCTCGGCAGTTCCAAGCGATGGCCCTCATGGCGCCCGAGGCGCGTTAGGGCCATGCGCCGCTGCCCAAGAAGAAGAGTGAGCCAAGCCCGAGTCTGTCCGACCACCAAAGTCCACCTCCTGCACCCCCTGACTATCCCTGATATCCAACGTATCACCTTTGCGAGAGGAGCTAGGGTGATTTTGATCTTCCACAATGGCTTGAGCTCTGAGGCCAACCATGCCAGGATGACCATCCATATCCATGTCATGAGGACGATCAATGCCAGGAGGAGAGAAAGTGCCCTGGTAAGAGCTAGCTGTATCTGCACTAGTAGGAGTTGAAGGCCACGGATCATAAGAAGCTCCTGCATCAGTGCCCAATTCCACAGTCGGTCTGCCTAGATCAAAAGCGAGACGAAGATCCACATGTGCCACAACCTGGCTCCCGTCACCCATTTGAGAGGTGGTACTGTCACGGTGCCAAGTGGTAGGACGAGAGCGTTGTCCAGGAAACCTGTGAATAAGGGGACTCACACCTCGAAATCCCCCAGTTGGAGGAACATCCCATCTGCTTGATCCAGATCGATTGCGCCCCCCCTTAGCGGAAAAGGATCCGAGAATCGCAGTGCCTGACCTTGGGTGAGTAGCAGAGGCCACTGGGCGAAGTTGAACAGAGGTGATGACGGGCACAGCAGCAGCAGGTCCACTGACACCACCTGTAGCTAACTGATTAGCATGAAGGGGCTTGAAAGGCGCAGCCGCAACGGCTCCAACAATACCACCTGAAGCTGGCTGTCCAGCAATAAGGGGCATGCCGGGCGAAGCACCAAGGATGCCCTGCCCATGGTCTGACGGGGCACCTGAGCAAGGCATAGGTCCGACAGAACCCTTCTCAGGTTGCCCTCCTGAATCTCCATCTCCGCCATGGATAACCAAGCGCTTCGCCGGAGGGAGCATCAGCCCCGGCAAGAGAGCAGACGGCCGCTTCGGACTGGATCTGGAGGAAGGAGAGAAGGGATGGTTTGAAGGGGAAAGAAAGGATGACGCGGAGTGAAGGGGATTAGAAAGAGATTTTCCTTTTGCCAAATCGCCCTCCATAGCAGCAGAGATAGCAGGCATCGAGAGGGATTGAGAGATATGAGCAGTAGTCTGTGGGTGCAATCTCTGAGAAAAAGGCCCAGGCTGCACTGCACCTGCCGCTGGAGCCGGAGCCAACTGGGAGAAGGAACATTGAGCAGGAGCGCAAACAGACTGAAGAGTCCCACCACCCGTATTAATGCATCGCTCTCCTTCCACAGCTTCATTTGCAGCATTATGAGATTGCAAGACAACTTCTGCAGGCTGGGTAAAAGCACCGCCTTGACCCTGACCCGTCTCTTGAATGGATGCTCCTGTATCAACTCGTGTCCTTGCACCCTGCTGAGAAATTTGCAAATGAGAATTGTGTGAAGAACTGCCCCCTTCCAATCTCTGAATCTGTCTATTAATCTCTTTGAGAGATGGCTCTTTTGCCTGATCCTCTGCAGGACTTCCCACATGCATAACCTTAGATTTCCCCTCAGAACTATGTAAAAATTGCTGCTGCAACCTGACTAACTGAGGATTCACAAAAGTAGAAAAAGATTGAGCCTCTCTCTGAATATTGAAAGATGGCCTATCCGGTAAAAGATCAACATTAGTCGTCCAAGGTCCAAATCTAACAGCTGAAACTTGTTCCAACGAAAGCTGCAATCTGTTCTTAGACAAGAGCAAACTGTTTCTGGCAGGACAATGTTGAACACTATGAAACATAACCCCACAAAAAGTGCAAATACGTCCAATTCTCTCATAGAACAAATACACCCAAGCAGCAGAATCCTTATCAAATGTAACCCAAACCTTATCTCTGACTGAAGAACCAACCTTAGCTTTGATAGTCCCCCACATGTACTCTTGTTTGGAAAATATCATGGCTTGCACAAAAGGATGAAATTCTGAAATTTGACCCACACTTTGCAGAATATTATCAAGAAGATTTTTTGTTCTAAACCTCATAGGCACACCATAAACACGAATAGTAACAAGGATAGTATCAAACTGATAGTCCTGAATATCTTTACTCTGATCCTCCGGATCTACCCACTCAAGAAGGAAATTATCTGAACCCATACTCCAAGGCTGACGAGTGATAACAAACATCGCAGCATCCAAAGATCCGAAATGAGCAACAAATATATATCTGGAGAGCTGCGAGATACCCTGATAATTTTCCTTCCAAGCACGAGACATAGATTGCCGCACAGTATGCAGGGAAAGAACTCTTGCTGATCCTCCTGTGACAGCCAACTTCATAAGAATATTGAAAGCTGCATCCCTCCCCTGCTCCTCCTTATGCTGCTCCACCTGAATGTGAACCACTTCAGGATCTTGGATTGACAAACTTTGCAAATTCAACTCAATCCCCGGATCTGGCCTAACAGCTCTAGGGGGAACTGAATCAGGAGGGAGATCCTTTTGGTTATCCGCATCTATCCCCTCCATCAACAGAGCTAGCAAGGAAACGGAAGATCCAAAGAGAAGAAAACAGAAGGGAGTGGAGAAACAGAGGCGAAGAAATCGGAGTAGAGACGGAAAAAGGGAGGAAATACTGTAGGCGGAGAGGGAGAGGGAGAGGAAAAGCGGCAAGACGCCAGACCAGAAAGACCTCCTCCGTAGGGATCCATACCTACCAATCAACCGACTCACCCCCCGCTAGTAGTAGCATGTGTTTAACGCAGTGTTCAGGTCGTTGGGGACTCTTTGCTAGCTGCTAAGTAGGCTGTGATTAGACGCGTGATTTTACATACTTACTTGGAGTTTTCTTGGTGTGATCTTCGTGGTTTGTCAAGAGGAAGCGAGCATCTAGCTCATCTTCTCCCATAGTTCAGTTTGCAGGTTTGATGGAGCCTCTGGATACATACATGCCACTCTTTGCTAGCTGCTAAGTAGGCTGTGATTAGACGCGTGATTTTACATACTTACTTGGAGTTTTCTTGGTGTGATCTTCGTGGTTTGTCAAGAGGAAGCGAGCATCTAGCTCATCTTCTCCCATAGTTCAGTTTGCAGGTTTGATGGAGCCTCTGGATACATACATGCCAGATTGATCGAACGACGCACGACGAACCACTCAATGCGTACGTACGTCGGGCTCGCCAACAACTTCACCACCTCATTTTCTTCTCCGAGCAACTCAACACGTGGCAATCAAGCCCCAATGATCAATCTGCACTTTTCTCTGCAGCTAGCGGGTAGTAGATGCATGTATACGGCAACACGGTCGTCCACATCCCCATGACCACATGGCGGGCCTGCCACGTTTCACGGCCAAGGCATAACAGTATGGGCCTACGTACGTAGGTACGTGAGATGCTCGAATGATCGATCATATATACTCCAAGGTTTCATGATTACTGTAGCGCTATGTCGGCAGCAGAGAATATGACGTTCGGGTCGTGTCACGCATGTACATCATGCATGCTTCAAGCAATAGGGATTGATTTTGGAGGCTAGCGCGTGCGATTTATGGAGAAGAGATCGACGGCAATAAAGGCAATCATCCCAGATCGATCTTTGTCCAGACGTCGTTCGGTACACATCTTGACTGATTGCCAACGTGCCAACGTACCTACGCCTTGTATCATGTGCGCATCAGCGCGTGGTAAGGGAGTTGTCCACGAAGATTGCAACTGTGCTACTAGAATCTCTGCTTCATCAAATTCATACGGTTAAGCGACTGACCCAGCCATGGTCCATCTGAAAATTGCCGGGTGCACAACTGCACATTCCTTAATACACATATCGCGCGCTACTCAGCACTGGAGTGGAACGGATTGATGTGCAGAGTTGCGTGTGAATACTCCAACGTTGGCTACCGCCGAGACTCGTCGGACAGATTTTGCCGCCGATCGCGCGCGCTATCTCGCATGCATGCAGCTTCAACCGGAGTAGCTAGCACCTCGCACGCCATGACGCCACCAACATGAGACGTTCCAGCACGCACAAGCCTCACCTCCCTGGCCACATGCCCGTGCCACGCGGCGTGGTGGCCGTGCCTTAGGTCAATTAATTAAACCGCTAATTAACTAACCATGTCTCCATCATGGGCACTATATATTTGTAAATAAATTCAATGGATCCAAAATGTTTGTGCTTCACCAACACACTGAAGCAACAGCAGCCCCGTCGATCGTTGCCAACACGAGAAGCCAACCGCACGGAAATGACGCATGCATGCATGCACTGTGTCATCTACATCCGGCGCCACAAATAGATACCAATCTAATAAACATTTCCTTTTTCTTTTCTGAACCTGATAATCTAATAGACAATTGGCAATGGCGATAGCACCGCTGCTTGGCGCCGAGCTGTACTGGATCGACTTGTATTTATGCATTGTGTGTACAACAGGGTAACACCAGCTGTCGTGCCTACTGGAACTTGAGAGCCACGTACAGTAGATACTTGCATAGGCTCGTCGGTATGCACGGCTCCAACGATAAGATGCGTAGACGACAGGGACAGGTATATACGTACGCTTACTAGCTGCTTACTGGAACGTACGTGTACATACATGTATATCTATAGAAGACGTCGTCCAGATTAGAGCATCTACAACCGGACCTTGCAAATCCGGCTCCTCAAACGCCCGCGGACGCGTCCGCAGACACTAACCGGGCGCGCCTCATTTGTTGCCTTCCACGTCCGCGTCTCTCATATCCGAACCCTCAAAACCATACAATCCATGCAACGCGACGTAAAAATAGATCAACACACAGTTCATCGGACCGGATTGCATCGCCGAACAAAAGGAGCATAGTTCATCGGCAAATCCTAACTACGAACTAGCTAAACATAAGTAAAATAGACACGGAGACGAGGGACAGTCACCACTTCCTCGCCGGCCCTTTGCCCTTCCGGTCGCCGGCACAGCTGTAGGAGTCGGCGGCTGGTGGGGAATCGGCCGAGTCGTCGGATCAGGAGCCGTGGTCGTCATCGTCGTCGTCGGAGAGGATGACGGGCCCTTTTAGCCGCCGGACCTCCCTGTCCTGCTCCCGCTCGAGCTTGGCGAGCCGAGCCGCCTCCGTCGCTGCCTCCTCAGCACCTTCGCGTTCTTCTGCCGGAGCCGCCGCGCGTCCGTCTTCGCGGTCGTAAGCGACCGGCGGTAGACCCATTCGAGGAGCCGCGCGTCCTCGTCGGGCTCCGCCACCATCCCACGGTGGTGGCGCATGGATTGCTCCGCCTCCCACCTCTCCCTTTGCCGTTGCCGCTCGCGGCGGGCGACGCGCGCCTCTGATTCCGGCGTGCGTGTCCGGGCCGGCGCGGCGGGCACAAGCACCCACCGCTGCCCACGTGGGGGAGCAGCAGCCGACGGGGCCAGGGGACGGCGCAGGGGAAGCGTGGATTGCGCAGGCCGCCTGCCGGAGCTACGCACGTGCCGGGAGGGCCAGCGCCGATGTCCGAGCTGTGCCGGAGGGGAAGAGGCGAGGCTGCAGATCCGGAGCTGCCCCCAGTCTCCACCTTGGACCACTCCAAGGCGATGCGGAGGGCAAGCTCATACTCCGGATCTAGGCCGTCGTCAGAGCGGCTGCCGGAGCTCGACATTTCGCCTTATTCGATCGGATTCGGTGCGGGGAGAGGAGAGGACGGACGGAGAGAGGAGAGTGCGTGAGCTAGGGTTTCGGAGCGATGAGTCGGATGCGTCTTTTTGTGGGACAGCCGTGGGGTCGTGGGCTGGTCGGGCCTATCAGACGGGCGTGCCCGGGCTCCCCCATATCCGCCACATATTTAGGCTGGATATGAGGGGTGTGGATCAGCCCGGATGTTTGAGGCCCGTTTAGGACGTTTGTCTGGATCACTTTTTAATGAACGGACGCTGACCGGACAGGCTGCCCGGACGTTTGAGATGTATATAAGGGACCGGGTGTAGATGCTCTTACATTTCATAATCGAGAGACCTTCGAGATGATGCGGCAGAGGCATGGAAGATGTACAGTAAGTCTACGAGGATGTCTAGATCATCAGCAATACTCAAAGCGCGACGACGGCGACTCCGGCCAGGGAATTTAATAGGAAACAAACAACAAAGAGTATCATGCAACTGCAAATGCACAGGAACATGTGGGCGAGCTCTCGACCACAATCTGCTCTTAAGGACCAGTTCATTTCACCCGATTATTCAAACAACAATGCATTTAATTTGCACCGTATATTTCACAGTAGTATAATACGTACTTTTCCATGGGTTCTTCTGTGTTCATGTGGCAAGAATCGAGTAGTGCATCTTTTCTTTTACATCCTTCTGCATTATATTGCCTTTTATCGTCTCTCCTTTTTCCGTTGTCAAAATAAGGTCTAGATATATATGCGTTCCGTTAGTAGGACTACGTACGTGGCATTGACACAATATCCTCTTCCAAACCAGCGTGTCCTTGTCACGATGTACGCTTTGACACAAGCAGTGGTATAATTAATTTACTCTAAACACATATAAATGTCATGTTCGTGCAGTCGTGCCATCAACTTGCAAATATACAACATACTTGCCTATATTAATCTACAATCTATAGCTACACTAATCTTGAACGGGTCTGCCATAGGTCATTGATAGAAGTTGTTCACCGGTATAGAAATGTCATTTTCCAGAACCACTGCATTCGTTCTTTGTACACGGGGTTTTCAGCTTGACTTTTTAGGCGTTTTCTGCTTCACTTTGGTACGTAGTACGTACAGGCTGTGCTCTCTCAGTATTCTATACGCAATTTTACCGTCGGTATTCAACATATAGATATGGCCAAGGCCGTTTTTTGAGGCAAACCTATACCGCTGCTAACCAGGTTTTGAGGCAAGGCCGTCGGTATTCAACATTGACGCCGTCTCAAACTTTTGATGGGAGTGGGAATAACTATCGATTTGGCGAATTTTGATCTTAACGGTCCGGCTATACCGTACCAGACGATACGCCTCAACAATCGTTAAATCAATCTCCGATGGTTATTGATCATGTCGTAGGCACGATCAACCTGAATAACGATGTTCGAGTTCCTGCAAGCAACCAAAGAGCCAGCAAAAACTATGATGAATTACATTCTGAAATTGCGGATAATAAATTGAGCAGACGAAATAGATGACCAAGTTAAAGTTTCATTGTGGATCAAAAAAGATGGTAGTCTTACACGTCTCATAGATGCAAATAAGAGTAATGACTAGACAATACAATAAAACCCAGTCTAAATCCTAGTCTAGGCTAGCTATTTATTAGAGGACAAAGAGCAGCCCCTGTCCTAGCGAGTCTAGGGTTCCGCCTTTCCTCCGGCGATTGCGGCCGGAGTCCACTTACAAGCGCACCGGCGACCAATCCTCTGGCGACGGACGCATCCATTACCTTGATTAGTCTTGCAAGGCTACCTTGCATGAAGGATACACCACCAGATCAAGTAGGGCTAGGGCAGAAGGGTAGCAAGGAGGGATATGCGATAGGAGTATATCAGAGGGCAGCTGGAGGTGGGAGTGTTATATGCCAGGAGAAAGGAAGGATCTAGGGTGAGAGGGAGAAGGAGACGACCAGATCAATAACGGATGGGGATCACAATGATGGCTGGCGATCAGAAGCGGGTGAGGAAGGTTATGAAGATTACTTCGGCCCTGAACCAGATTTTGAAGATCACTTCGTGAGCTTGACATTACATGGCGAGGAGGAAGAAGACCTGGACTTCTTGGGGGAGGTTGAAGAATTTGTAAAAGATGTTCGTTGGCTGGAATTGTTTCGGGTGCATACCACGAGGTCTTTAGGCCATGCGGCCTTGTTAAACAAGGTGAAACACGCATGGTCCTCGACACAAGGTGTAACTTTCAATATTAAGGGGCCTAATCTATTCCTAGTTCAGTGTTACTCCCTGGGAGACTGGAGGAGGATTATGGAGGGTGGTCCATGGATGTTTCGGAAGTCACCGGTTGTACTACAAGAATATGATGGATTCTCTGATTTCTCGGAGTACATGTTGAATAAGATTCCAGTTTGGGAAAGAATAAGAGGATTACCTAATGGGCTAACGAGGAAGAAAGAGTTGGCGGAAGAGGTTTCAGCGAAGGTGGCAGAACCTCCCTTCACGGTCATTGTAAATGAGGGGAGGATCAATCCAGCTAGTACATTGTGTGTTCGAGTTTATCTTGATGTGCATATACCACTGGTCCATTTTGTCGCAATTACTTTGAAGGAACACAAGAAGTATAGTGTTTACCGTGAGAAGCCGGATTTTTTGCTATGTATGTCGTCTTATGTGACACTTAGCGGAGGAGTGCGGGGACGGAGTTCATGATTCGAGGACCTTTGAATGGGGAGAGTGGATGGCCTAGGTGACGGAGCCACCTATTGATTAGCCGTTTGGAGAACGTACTGGAGGGGTGCTACTTGTGATGCGTTAGGATTTTCCCCGAAGAGGAATGGTGAAGTAATATAGTAGCGAAAAGTGTTTCCCTCAATTAAGAACCAAGGTTTATTGAACCAATAGGAGAATCATGCAAACAACCGTCAACAGCACCTACACAGAAAAGAGCAAATACTTGCACCCAACGCGGGCAAGAGGGTTGTCAATCCCCTTGTACTCGTTAAATCTAATAGTGATAGATTTATATATTGCAAAGTAAAATAAAAGTAAATAAATTGCAGCAATTTATTTTTAGTTTTTATAATATGATTAAAGTAGACCCGGTGGCCATAGTTTTTATTAGAGGCTTCTCTCTTTAGCATGGCACACGGTGGGTAAAACAAATTACTGTTGCGCAATTGATAGAAATCGCATAGTTATGATGTTATTCATGGCATGATCATATACATAGGCAATACGTTAGTGACAAGTAGAACGACTCCTGCGTGCATCTACTACAATTACTTCACCGATCGACCGACTCTTGCTTGCATCTATGGTATTAAGTTCATGACAAACAAGGTAACGCTTTAAGCAAGATGATATGACGTAGACAGAATAAAACCAATCAATATGATTAAAACCCATTGTTTTATCCTTAGTATAAACAATACAATACGTGCCTCTACCCGTACTGACACTGGGTGAGGACACCGCAAGATTGAACCTACTACTATGCACCACTTCCACTAAAAATCGATAGATCAACTTGGCCAAAGAAAATCCATATATCGGAAAGCATTACATGGCCATATAAATCACACATAATAAAGTTCGACTCAATTACTTTCAATGAATAATCTGATCATAAACCAACAATTCATCGGATCCCAACAAACACACCGCGAAAGCAGATTACATCGGATAGATCTCCGAAGAGAACATGGTATTAAAGAGAGAGAAGAAGTCGCCTACCTAATCAATATGGACTCGTAGGTCTGTGGTAAATTACTCACGCATCATCGGAGGTGCAACAAGGTTGATGTAGAAGCCCTCCGTGATCGATTCCCCCTCCGGCAGGGTGCTGGAAAAGGGCCTCCAGATGGGATCGTGGAAGAACGGAGACTTGCAACCGCGGAAAATTTGTTTCGGCTAGCTCCCTCGGAGTTTCAGAATATTTGGGGATTTTTAGAGTTGCAATTATTTCATACGGAGCAACGAGGGGCCCACAAGACATTAGGGCGCAGCCACAGCTACTTGTGAGCTGCGTCGAGTTTTTCCCCGAAGAGGAAGGGTGAAGCAATATAGGAGCGATAAGTATTTCCTTCAGTGAGAACGAAGGTTATCGAACCAGTAGGAGAATCAACGCAAACTCTCGCCGTCAGCACATACACACACAAAAGAAAACATGTGCACCCAACGCGGGCAAGAGGGTTGTCAATCCCCTTGAACTCGTTACTTGCAAGGATTAATTCTGATAATGATAAATATATAAAAAGTAAAAGTAATAATAAAGTAAATAACTGTAGCAATGTATTTTTGTTTTTAGCAATATGAGTAAATAGACACGAAGGCCATAGTTTTCACTAGAGGTTTCTCTCTCGAACCCATAGCATACGGTGGTAAATAAATTAATGTTGGACAATTGATAGAAAAGCGCATAGTTATGATGTTATTCATGACAATGATCATGTATATAGGTATCACGTCCGTGACATGTAGACCGAAACGATCCTGCATCTACTACTATTACTAAACCAATCGATCGACTCATGCCTGCATCTATGGTATTAAGTTCATGACAAACAGAATAACACATTAAGCAAGATGACATGACACTACTAGGAAATAGCTTATGGGTAGAATATTACCAGTAGCGCCTGTTAGGGACCAGGCGCTACTGTTAATGACCAGTAGCGTTGTGCATAATGCTACTTCTTGAGCTTGCGTTGGTTTTCCCTTGAAGAGGAAAGGGTGATGCAGCAAAGTAGATAAGTATTTCCCTCAGTTGTTGAGAACCAAGGTATCAATCCAGTAGGAGATACAAGCAAGTCCCCAATAGATGCACCTACACAAATAATCAAACACTTGCACCCAACGAAGAAAAGGGGTTGTCAATCCATTCACGGTTATTTGCAAGGATGAGATCTGATATAGATAGATATAGAAGATTACTAAAACGAAAAGTAAAACAAAAGTAAAAAGATTGCAGCAAAGTATTTTTGGTATTTTTGGTTTATAGATCTGAAAATATAATATGGAAAATAGACTCGGGGGCCATAGGTTTCACTAGAGGCTTCTCTCTTGAAGGAAAATAATACGGTGGGTGAACAAATTACTGTCGAGCAATTGATAGAAAAGTGCATAGTTATGACGATATCCAAGGCAATGATCATGCATATAGGCATCACGTCCGTGTCAAGTAGACCGAAACGTTTCTGCATCTACTACTATTACTCCACACATCGACCGACTCCTGCCTGCATCTAGAGTATTAAGTTCATGAAGAACAGAGTAACGCATTAAGTAAGATGACATGATGTAGAGGGATAAACTCAAGCAATATGATGAAAACCCCATCTTTTTATCCTTCGTGGCAACAATACAAATACGTGCCTCGCTACCCCTACTATGTCACTGGGTGAGGACACCGCAAGATTGAACCCAAAACTAAGCACTTCTCCTATTGCAAGAATTACCAATCTAGTTGGCCAAACCAAACCAATAACTCGAAGAGACTTGCAAAGATATGAAATCATGCATATAAGAATTCAGAGAAGATTCAAATAATATTCATAGATAATCTGATCATAAACCCACAATTCATCGGATCTCGACAAACACACCGCAAAAGAGTATTACATCGGATAGATCTCCATGAAGATCATGAAGAACATGGTATTGAAGAGCATAGAGAGAGAAGAAGCCATCTAGCTACTAGCTATGGACCCGAAGGTCTAAGGTGAACTACTCACGCATCATCGGAGGGGCAATGGAGTTGATGTAGATGCCCTCCGTGATCGAATCCCCCTCCGACAGATTACCGGAAAAGGCTCCAAGATGGGATCTCACGGGAACAGAGGCTTCCGGCGGCGGAAAAGTATTATCGTTGCTCTTTTTTGGTATTGGGGGAATATTTGGGAATTTATAGGAGGAAGAATAGGGTTAGGAGGCCTGCTGGGGGGCCACAAGATAGGGGGCGCGCCCTGGTGGCTTGTCGCCTCCCGGCAGGTCTCCTGACCTCCTCTCCAAGTCTGGTAGGTTTCTTCTGGTCCAAGAAAAATCATCGCGAAGATTTTATTCCGTTTGGACTCCGTTTAATATTCCTTATTTGCAATACTCAAAAACAAGGAAAAAACAGAAACTGGCACTAGGCACTAGGTTAATAGGTTAGTCCCAAAAATAATATAAAATAGCATATTAATGCATATAAAACATCCAAAACATATAATATAATAGCATGGAACAATAAAAAATTATAGATACGTTGGAGACGTATCAAGCATCCCCAAGCTTAATTCCTGCTCGTCCTCGAGTAGGTAAATGATAAAAACAGAATTTTTGATGTGGAATGCTACCTAACATATTTATCCATGTAATATTCTTTATTGTGGCATGAATGTTCAGATCCGTAAGATTCAAAACAAAAGTTTAATACTGACATAAAAACAATAATACTTCAAGCATACTAACAAGCAATTGTGTCCTTTCAAAATAACATGGCCTAAGAAAGTTATCCCTACAAAATCATATGGTTTGGCTATGCTCCATCTTCCCCACACAAAGTATTTAAATCATGCACAACCCCGATGACAAGTCAAGCAATTGTTTCACACTTTTTATGTTCTCAAACCTTTTCAACTTTCACGCAATACATGAGCATGAGCCATGGATATAGCACTATAGGTGGAATAGAATATGGTGGAGGTTGTGAGGAAAAAGGAGAAGATAGTCTCACATCAACTAGGCGTATCAACGGGCTATGGAGATGCCCGTCAATAGATATCAATGTGAGTGAGTAGGGATTGCCATGCAACGGATGCACTAGAGATATAAGTGTATGAAAGCTCAGAAAGAAATTAAGTGGGTGTGCATTATAATGAAAAATTCCACTAGTTATATGAAAGTGACAAAATAGGAGACTCTCTATCATGAAAATCATGGTGCTACTTTGAAGCACAAGTGTGGAAAAAAGATAGTAACATTGTCCCTTCTCTCTTTTCTCTCATTTTTTTTATTTTGGTGGGCATCTTTGGCCTCTTTTTTTTGATTTGGGCTTCATTGGCCTCTTTTATTATTTGTAAAGTCCGGAGACTCATCCCAACTTGTGAGAGAATCATAGCTTCCTTCATCCTTTTCTCTCATGGGACAATGCTCTAATAATGATGATCATCACACTTTTATTTACTTACAACTCAAGAATTACAACTCGATACCTAGAACAAAATATGACTCTATATGAATGCTTCCGGTGGTGCACCGGGATGTGCAATGATCTAGCATAGCAAATGACATCAAAAAACGGACAAGCCATGAAAACATCATGCTAGCTGTCTTACGATCATGCAAAGCAATATGAAAATGATGGTGCGTACGTGGAAGTTGCATGGCAATATATCTCGGAATGGCTATGGAAATGCCATAATAGGTAGATATGGTGGCTTTTTTGAGGAAGGGTATATGGTGGGTTTAATGCACCGGCGAAAGTTGCGCGGTACTAGAGAGGCTAGCAATGGTGGAAGGGTGAGAGTGCGTATAATCCATGGACTCACATTAGTCATAAAGAACTCACATACTTATTGCAAAAGTCTATTAGTTATCGAAGCAAAGTATTAGACGCATGCTCCTAGGGGAGAGGTTGGTAGGAGTTAACCATCGCACGCTCCCGACCCTCACACAAAGGATGACAATCATTAAACAAATCATGCTCCGACTTCGTTACATAACGGTTCACCATACGTGCATGCTACGGGAATCACAAACTTTAACACAAGTATTTCTACCATTCCACAATTACTCACTAGCATGACTCTAATATCACCATCTTTATATCTCAAAACTATATGCAAGGAATCAAACTTCTCATAGTATTCAATGCACTTTACATGAAAGTTTTTATTATATCCCTCTTGGATGCCCATTATATTAGGACTAAATTCATAACCTGAACCAATTACCATGCTGTTTAAAGACTCTCAAAATAATATAAGTGAGGTAAGAGAGTTCAATTATTTCTATAAAATAAAACACCACCGTGCTCTAAAAAGATATAAGTGAAGCACATAGAGCAACATTACCTAGCTCAAAAGATATAAGTGAAGCACATAGAGTATTCTAATAAATTCACGATTAATGCGTGTCCCTCTCAAAAGATGTGTGCATCAAGGATGATTGTGGCAAACTAAAAAAAGCAAATAATCATATCATACAAGACGCTCCAAGCAAAACACATATCATGTGGTGAATAAAAATATAGCCTCAAGTAAATTTACCGATGGATTGAAGACGAAAGAGGGGATGCCTTCCGGGGCATCCCCAAGCTTAGGCTCTTTGGTATCCTTGAATATAGCTTGGGGTGCCTTGGGCATCCCCAAGCTTAGGCTCTTGCCACTCCTTATTCCATAGTCCATCAAATCTTTACCCAAAACTTGAAAACTTCACAACACAAAACTCAACAGAAAACTCGTGAGATCCGTTAGTATAAGAAAAATAAATCACCACTTAGGTACTGTTGTGAACTCATTATTTATTTATATTGGTGTAATATCTAATGTATTCCAACTTCTCCATGGTTCATACCCCCCGATACAACCCATAGATACATCAAAATAAGCAAACAACACAAAGAAAACAGAATCTGTCAAAAACAGAACAGTCTGTAGCAATCTGTAGAGTTCGAATACTTCTGTAACTCCAAAAATTCTGAAAAATTAGTACAATCTGGTAAATTTGTATATAAATCTTGTGTAAAAATTTCAGACTCATTAGACGCTCTGGTGAATTTATAAAATTCCTGGACTGAGCGCAAAAGTTTCTGTTTTTCAGCAAAATCAAATCAACAATCACCGTAGACCATCCCAAAGGTCTTACTTGGCTCAAACACTAATTAAAACAATAAAACACCATTACTACAGAGGTAATAATGTGTAAAGCACTCAAAAACAGAAAGCAAAAACAAACAAAAACAAGAACATAAAATAAAATTGGGTTGCCTCCCAACAAGCGCTATTGTTTAACGCCCCTAGCTAGGCATAACACAATAGATCTAGGTATTGTCATCTTTGGTATGCAATCCATAAGAAGCTCTCATAATAGATTCATAAGGTAATTCAATTTTCTTTCTAGGAAAATGTTCCATGCCTTTCCTTAACGGAAATTGGAATCTAATGTTTCCTTCTTTCATATCAATAATTGCACCAATCGTTCTAAGGAAGGGTCTACCAAGAATAATAGGACAAGTAGGATTGCAATCTATATCAAGAACAATGAAATATACAGGCACATAATTCCTATTTGCAACAATAAGAACATCATTAATCCTTCCTATAGGTTTCTTAATAGTGGAATCCGCTAGATGCAAATTTAAAGAGCAATCATCAAGATCATGGAAACCTAGCACATCACATAAAGTTTTCGGAATCGTGGAAACGCTAGCACCCAAATCACACAAAGCATGGCACTCATAATCTTTAATTTTAATCTTAATAGTAGGTTCCCACTCATCATAAAGCTTTCTAGGTATAGAAACTTCCAACTCAAGTTTTTCTTCAAAAGATTTCATCATAGCATCACCGATATGTTTAGTAAAAGCTTTATTTTGATTATAAGCATGCGGAGTATTCAACATGGATTGCAACAAGGAAATACAGTTAATCAAAGAGCAACTATCATAATTAAAGTCCTTGAAATCCAAAAGAGTGGGTTCATTGCTATTTAAAGTTTTGACCTCTTCAATCCCACTTTTATCAATCTTAGCATTAAGATCTATAAACTCCGAATCATTGGGACGCCTTTTAACTAAAGTTGACTCATCTCCAGTCCCATCTTTATCAAGATTTGTATTAGAAAACAAAGATTCAATACGAGTCACATCAATCACTTTAAGATCTTCATCATTATTTTCACGAGAACACACCTTTTCAAGCCATTCACGCTTAGCACGAATTCTAGCGGTTCTTTCCTTACACTCATCAATAGAAGTTCTCATAGCTTTTAAAGACTCATTCATATCATGCTTGGGTGGAGTAGATCTAATTTTCAATGAATCAATCTCAAGCAAAATTCTATCAACGTTCCTAGCCAAATCATCAATCTTGAGCAATTTTTCTTCAATCATAGCGAAATTCTATCAACGTTCCTTTTGCGAACTAATAAATTCTTTAATATTATTCTCAAGATCAGAGGGCATATTATTATAATTTCCATAAGGATTGTTGTAGGAATTACCATAATTGTTAGAGGAATTACTAGGAAACGGCCTAGGGTTGAAATTACCTCTATACGCGTTATTACCAAAATTGTTCCTACCAACAAAATTCACATCCATAGATTCATTATTATTTCCAATCAAAGAGGACAAAGGCATATCATTAGGATCAATAGGAGCACTCTTACTAGCAAACAATTTCATTAATTCATCCATCTTTTCACTCAAAGTATTTATTTCTTCAATAGCATGCACTTTTTTACTAGTCGGAGATCTTTCGGTATGCCATTGAGAGTAATTTGCCATAATATTATCTAGGAGTTTAGTGGCTTCTCCTAATGTGATTTCCATAAAAGTACCACCCGCGGCGGAATCTAAAAGATTTCTAGATGCAAAATTCAACCCCGCATAAAAAATTTGTATAATCATCCATAAACTCAAACCATGTGCGGGGCAATTTCTAATCATTAATTTCATCCTCTCCCAAGATTGTGCAACATGCTCATGATCAAGTTGCTTAAAATTCATTATATCGTTCCTAAGGGAGATGATCTTAGCGGGCGGAAAGTACTTGGAAATAAAAGCATCTTTACACTTATTCCATGAATCAATACTATTTTTAGGCAAAGATGAAAACCAAGTTTTAGCACGATCTCGTAGTGAGAACGGAAATAGCTTCAATTTAACAATATCATTATCCACATCTTTCTTCTTTTGCATATCACACAACTCAACGAAAGTATTTAGATGGGATGCGGCATCTTCACTAGGAAGGCCGGAAAATTGTTCTTTCATAACAAGATTAAGCAAAGCGGCATTAATTTCATAAGATTCCGCACTAGTGGCGGGAGCAATCGGAGTACTAATAAAATCATTATTATTAGTATTGGAGAAGTCACACAATTGGTATTCTCTTGAGTCATCGTGACAAAGCAAGCAATCTAGCACACAAGCAAACAAAAAGCAAACGGAAAGACGAACGGAAGAAGGGCGAATAAAAAGGCAAATCTTTTTGGTTTTTTCTGAAAATCATTTTAGAAGTGGGGGAGAGGAAAACGAGAGGCAAATGGCAAATAATGTAAATGCAAGAGATGAGTTTGAGATGGGTACTTGGTAGGCTTGATGTAGATCTCCCCGGCAACGGCGCCAGAAATCCTTCTTGCTACTTCTTGAGCTTGCGTTGGTTTTCCCTTGAAGAGGAAAGGGTGATGCAGCAAAGTAGATAAGTATTTCCCTCAGTTGTTGAGAACCAAGGTATCAATCCAGTAGGAGATACAAGCAAGTCCCCAATAGATGCACCTACACAAATAATCAAACACTTGCACCCAACGCAGAAATGGGGTTGTCAATCCATTCACGGTTATTTGCAAGGATGAGATCTGATAGAGATAGATATAGAAGATTACTAAAACGAAAAGTAAAACAAAAGTAAAAAGATTGCAACAAATTATTTTTGGTATTTTTGGTTTATAGATCTGAAAATATAATATGAAAAATAAACTCGGGGGCCATAGGTTTCACTAGAGGCTTCTCTCTTGAAGGAAAATAATACAGCGGGTGAACAAATTACTGTCGAGCAATTGATAGAAAAGCGCATAGTTCTGACGATATCCAAGGCAATGATCATGCATATAGGCATCACGTCCATGTCAAGTAGACCGAAACGATTCTGCATCTACTACTATTACTCCACACATCGACCGACTCCTGCCTGCATCTAGAGTATTAAGTTCATGAAGAACAGAGTAACGCATTAAGTAAGATGACATGATGTAGAGGTATAAACTCAAGCAATATGATGAAAAACCCATCTTTTTATCGTTGATGGCTACAACACAAATACGTGCCTCGCTACCCCTACTATGTCACTGGGTGAGGACACCGCAAGATTGAACCCAAAACTAAGCACTTCTCCTATTGCAATAATTACCAATCTAGTTGGCCAAACCAAACCAATAACTCAAAGAGACTTGCAAAGATATGAAATCATGCATATAAGAATTCAGAGAAGATTCAAATAATATTCATAGATAATCTGATCATAAACCCACAATTCATCGGATCTCGACAAACACACCGCAAAAGAGTATTACATCGGATAGATCTCCATGAAGATCATGAAGAACATGGTATTGAAGAACATAGAGAGAGAAGAAGCCATCTAGCTACTAGCTATGGACCCGAAGGTCTGAGGTGAACTACTCACGCATCATCAGAGGGGCAATGGAGTTGATGTAGATGCCCTCCGTGATCGAATCCCCCTCCGGCAGATTACCGGAAAAGGCTCCAAGATGGGATCTCACGAGAACAGAGGCTTCCGGCGGCGGAAAAGTATTATCGTTGCTCTTTTTTGGTATTGGGGGAATATTTGGGAATTTATAGGAGGAAGAATAGGGTTAGGAGGCCTGCTGGGGGGCCACAAGCCAGGGGGGCGCGCCCTGGTGGCTTGTCGCCTCCCGGCAGGTCTCCTGACCTCCTCTCCATGTCTGGTAGGTTTCTTCTGGTCCAAGAAAAATCATCACGAAGATTTTATTCCGTTTGGAATCCGTTTAATATTCCTTATCTGCAATACTCAAAAACAAGGAAAAAAAAAGAAGCTAGCACTAGGCACTAGGTTAATAGGTTAGTCCCAAAAATAATATAAAATAGCATATTAATGCATATAAAACATCCAAAACAGATAATATAATAGCATGGAACAATCAAAAATTATAGATACGTTGGAGACGTATCACATAACAAGCGCTACGGGTATACATTAGCAGTACCGCTTGGTCAAGAACACATCGCTACTGCTAACTGGGCCACACGGTGCCCCCTGGTCAGGACATACTAACAGCGCTCAGTCCATACTGCTCGCTACGACTAAAGCCGTCACTGTAGCACGTGGTCAATAAAATGCGCTACTGCTATTATTCTACGGTAAGCTGGTGGGCCCCTGTTAGTAGCAGCGCTTGTTTCACGCCAGCACTACAACTAGGTCAACTAGGAGTAGCGCTTTTCTTTACCCAGCGCTACTCCTATGGTCGCCAGCCATAATATCAGCCCCCCTTTTTTCCCTTGCTCTCCCTCCCCCTTCCTTCTCCCCCTCCTCTTCCACTTGCTTGTTGCTTCTTCCTTCAATGCTCCCACTCGTCCCTCTCTCTTCTTTGCACCTCCACCACCTCCATTAATGGCTTTCCCTCCTCCCTCTCACTTTCTTTGCCTCTCCACTGCCTCCATTAATTAATGCCCTCCCTCCTCCCTCACTTTAATTTTTTAGCCCATCCACCCATCTCCACTAGCTAGTTCTCTCTCTCTCTCCCTAGTTAGAGCCATCTAGGTACCTCATTATCTAGACCTACTAGCTAATTAAGAACGAGAATTGGATATCTTCATCATGCTCGGTCTCTCTCGACATAGGTGAGCAAAAAGAAGACATGTGCAAGAATGGAAATGTGTGTGTGTGTGTGTGATATGATATCGAATTGTGTGTGGCATGTGAGTTGCATATATTGTGTATTTGTTGAAATGTGTGTGACATGAGTTGCTATGTTTTGCCGAAATGTTGATTCATTTCCGTTTATGGCGAATTTCGGGCAAACTCGATATGTCCTATGTTTAGGGAAGGTCACGTCAAATTTTGTATGAATTGTTGCATGCATGCATGCATACGTGGTTATAATTCTATTGCTCCGCGCAGACGATCATGAAGGCCGATGGAAGGAAGGTGGACAGATAGTGGCAATCTGCGATGAACGACATGTATGAAAAAAACGGAAGGAGGTTTTATGTCTGTGTCGAAGATGGAAAGGAGGAGTATGGCTCGACCCCTTTAAGGCTGGCCAATTCAAGGCTCACCTGCTCATGCATGGTTTCATGGATGGCCATACTCTATGGATAAGTGAAGACGATGATGATGAGGATGTCGATGGGGCAGGCAGTAACGACATGGTGCCAGACGAAGAGATGGCCGAAAATGGGCCAGTACATACCATTGGGACTGTCACATCGGTGGAGGACCATCCGGATGCGGGCATCCTTAACAGAAAAACCAACTTCGTCAAATTCCACAATTACTGAATTGTCACGAGAAAGTTTACGAACATACACTAAATTCTGAATAAGCTCAGGAGACACAAGAACATTATTAAGAGACAGTGGCCTGGAGGTAGAGGGAAAGTTAACATAACCGACATGAGTGATAGGCAGGCCGGCACCATTACCGACGATGATACGAGAGGAGATGGAGACAGGATAGGCGGATGAGAGGTTACCCGGATAAGCGACCATGTGAGATGATGCTCCAGTATCCATGAAACAGTCCCCTCCACCAGCGTAGGAGCTACGCGGGGGAATGTACTGGATGGCGGCTTTGAGAGTCGGGTTATACTGGCCCGGGGTAGGCTGTTGGGCGGGATAGCCGGCGTACATGCCGTAGCCGGAAGGGGCGCCGTAGCCGGGAGGAGGAGCCAGGTAGGTGGGCGCCGGAGGAGCACCATGGCCCAGCTGGGGAGCTGTGAAGAAGGCCTAGTGCGTCGAAGGACGCGGCCCGAGGAGGCTAGGGGCGGCGGCGCAAGGAACCGGCATGGAAAACTCTGGTCAACGGGTTGTGTCCAACGCTCCAGGGTGGCAGTGGGTACTCGTGGCCGACGTGTGGTTGAGACCCGGCATTGTTGCCGCCGGGGTTGTGCTGCTGCCCATCGCCACGACCACCCTGGCGATTGCGGCGACCGGTCGGTGGCTGCTGCTGGTAGGGAGGAGGGGCTGTCAGGGGATGTCGCGGAGCACGGCAGGAAGGCCGCGCCGTACGCGTCGGCGGGTGCAGAAGGCACCGGTGGACGCGGCGGGAATGGGATGCCGTAGCCACCGGTGGGCGCTGAGGGTGTCGGTGCAAGGGCGCCGCGCGAGTGGCCGACGGTGAGAGCGGTGTAGATGACACGGGAGCGAAGTTTCTTCAGACGTCGTTCGTCGAGATGGAGATAGGCCACCGCCCGCTCATAAGTAGGGTTAGACATGAGGGTGAGGTTGGAGGCGGCATTACCAAGATCCTCTTTTTGGCCGGCCATGAGAGCGGAGAGGAGGAGCTCGTACGCAACCTTGAAACCGAGGTCGTTGAGCTCGTCAAAGAGAGTCTTGAGGAGAATGCAGTAGGCGTCAATGGAGGAGTCGTTCTGGTGACAACCAAAGAACTCCTGCTACAAAAAGGCAATCTGTTGAAGCTTGTCGTCAGTGAATAGGCCGATAATCTTGGTCCCCGCCGTGTAGGCATCGTCCCTATCACGAACAACAGTGTGGAAGATGTCCTTGGACACGGTGAGGAAGAGCCACCGGATGATGGTGGCGTCGATCGCCATCCAATCATCGTCGCGGCGCATGGCGAGGAAGTCAGTGGTGCCGTCAACGTGATCACGGAGATTGTACTCACGGAAGAGAAGGTTGAAGTAGGCCTTCCATGCATAGAAGTTGGCCTCCGTGTTAGAGACCTTGATCAGCACACGCTCAAAGATCGGGACTGTTGGGGAACGTTGCATGGGAAAAAAAAATTCCTACGCTTCACCAAGATCAATCTAGGAGATGACCATCTACGAGAGGAGAGATTAGATCCACATACCCTTGTAGATCGCTAAGCGGGAAGCGTTAAGAAACGCGGTTGATGTAGTCGAACGTCTTCGCGATCCAAATCGCAATCTGTCCCGCGATCCGACCACGATCTACTGCCGAACGGACGGCACCTCCGCGTTTAGCACACGTACAGCTCGATGACGTTCTCCACCTCCTTGATCCAGCAAGCGAGGGCGGAGAGGTAGATGGGTTCTCCAGCAGCACGACGGCGTGGCGGTGGTGGTGGTGGAGCTGATCCGGCAGAGCTTCGCTAAGCAAAACCGAACCAATCTAGAGGAGAAGCAATCTATGAGGGAGGGAGAGGCTGTGCCGTGGCTTAGGTGTATGCAGCCCTCCCTCCCCTCACATATATATAGAGGGGAGAGGAGGGGGCCGGCCGCCCTAGGGTTTCCCCTAGGGTTGGTGCGGCGGCCAAGGGGGTGCCTTGCCACCCAAGGCAAGGGCCGGCGACCCCCTTTGGCTTGGCCCCCACCCTTCCAGCCGCATGGGCCTTGGTGGGAGGTGCGGCCAGCCCACCAGGGGCTGGCGCGCACCCTCTCACAGCCCATAGGCCCCCTCGGGGCAGGTGGACCCTCCCGGTGGACCCCCGGAACCTTTTCGACACTCCCGTTGAATCCCGGGCGAACCCCGAAACCATTCCGGTGTCCGAACATCAACTTCATATATATCAATCTTTACCTCCGGACCATTCCAGAACTCATCGTGACATCCGGGATCTCATCCGGGACTCCAAACAACCTTCGGTCACCATCATACATAACTCAACAATACCAAATCGTCACTGAACGTTAAGTGTGCAGACCCTGTGGGTTCGAGAACTATGCAAACATGACCGAGACACATCTACGGTCAATAACCAATAGCGGGACCTGGATGCCCATATTGGCTCCTACATATTCTACGAAGATCTTTATCGGTTGAACCTCTATGTCAAGGATTCAGTTAATCCCGTACTCCATTCCCTTTGTTCATCGGTATGTTACTTGCCCGAGATTCGATCGTCGGTATCTCTATACCTAGTTCAATCTCGTTACCGGCAAGTCTCTTTACTCGTTCCGTAACACAAGATCCTATGGCTAACTCTTTAGTCACTTTTCTTGCAAGCTCGATATGATGTTGTATTACCGAGTGGGCCCTGAGATACCTCTCCATCATACGGAGTAACAAATCCCAGTCTTGATCTATGCCAACTCAACAGATACCCTCGGAGATACCTGTAGAGTACCTTTATAGTCACCCAGTTACATTGCGACGTTTGATACACACAAGGTACTCCTTCGGTGTCAGTGAGTTGCATGATCTCATGGTCATAGGAACAGATACTTGACATGCAGAAAACAATAACAATAAACTGACACGATCATATGCTACGTTTATAGTTTGGGTCTTGTCCATCACATCATTCTCCTAATGACGTGATCCCGTTATCAAATGACAACTCATGTCTATGGTCAGGAAACCTTGACCATCTTTGATCAACGAGCTAGTCCTATAGAGGCTCACTAGGGACACGGTGTTGTCTATATATCCACACATGTATTTGAGTTTCCAATCAATACAATTCTAGCATGGATAATAAACATTTATCATGAACAAGGAAATATGATAATAACAACTTTATTATTGCCTCTAGGGCATATTTCCAACAGTCTCCCACTTGCACTAGAGTCAATAATCTAGTTCACATTGCCATGTGATTTACATTGTAATGAATCTAACACCCATACAGTTCTGGTGTTTATCATGCTTTGCTCGTGGAAGAGGCTTAGTCAACGGGTCTGCGACATTCAGATCCGTGTGCACTTTGAAAATATTTATGCCCTCCTCTTTGATGTAATCGCGGATGGAATTGAAGCGTCGCTTTATGTGTCTGGTCCTCTTGTGAAACCTTGGTTCCTTGGCTAGAGCAGTGGCACCAGTGTTGTCACAGAACAGAATCATTGGGTCCAGTACACTGGGCACAACTCCAAGATCTGTCATGAACTGCTTCATCCAGACACCTTCCTTTGCCGCCTCCGAGGCAGCTATGTACCCGCTTCACATGTAGAATCGGCTACCAAGCTTTGCTTGGAACTGCACTAGCTTACCGCTCCTCCATTGAGAATAAATACGTATCCGGTTTGAGACTTAGAGTCATCCGGATCAGTGTCAAAGCTAGCATCAACGTAACCCTTTACGACGAGCTCTTGATCACCTCCATAAACGAGAAACATTTCCTTAGTCCTTTTCAGGTACTTAAGGATATTCTTGACCGCCGTCCAGTGTTCCACTCGTGGATCACTTTGAAACCTTCCGGCCATACTTATGGCAAGGCTGACGTCAGGTCTTGTGCACAACATTGCATACATGATAGAGCCTATGGCAGAAGCATAGGGGATGACACTCATCTTTTCTCTATCCTCTACAGTCACTAGGCATTGAGTCTTACTCAACTTCACACCTTGTAATACAGGCAAGAACCCCTTCTTGGACTGATCCATTTTGAACTTCTTCAAAACTTTATCAAGGTATGTGCTGTGTGAAAGACCTATTAAGCGTCTTAATCTATCTCTATAGATCTTGATGCCTAATATGAAAGCAGCTTCTCCTAGGTCCTTCATTGAAAAACTCTTGTTCAAATATTCCTGCACGCTTTCCAAAAATTCTACATCATTTCCAATCAGCAATATGTCATCCACATATAATATTAGAAACGCTATAGAGCTCCCACTCACTTTCTTGTAAATACAAGCTTCTCCGTAAACTTGTATAAACCCAAACGCTTTAATCACCTCATCAAAGCAAAGATTCCAACTTCGAGATGCTTGCACCAGCCCATAAATGGATCGCTGGAGCTTGCAAACTTTGTCAGCATTCTCTGGATCGACAAAACCTTCTGGTTGCATCATATACAACTCTTCCTTAAGGAAACCGTTAAGGAACGTTGTTTTGACATCCATCTTCCAAATTTCATAATCGAAAAATGCAGCTATTGCCAACATGATCCTGACGGATTTCAGCATCGCTACGGGTGAGAAAATCTCATCGTAGTCAACTCCTTGAACTTATGAAAAACCCTTTGCCACAAGTCAAGCTTTATAGACGGTGACATTACCATCCGCGTCCGTCCATTTATTCTGAATGGCCTTGCGCCCTTCAGGTAATACTTCCAAAGTCCACACTTTGTTTTCATACATGGATCCTATCTCGGATTTCATGGCCTCTAACCATTTGTTGGAATCCGGGCCCACCATCGCTTCTCCATAGCTCGTAGGTTCATCGTTGTCCAACAACATGACCTCCAAGATAGGGTTACCGTACCACTTAGGAGCAGTACGTGTCCTTGTCGACCTATGAGGCTCGACAGTAACTTGATCCGAAGTTTCATGATCACCATCACCAGCTTCCTCTTCAACTGATGTAGGCTCCACAGAAATATCTTTCTATCTTCTTCCCACTCAATTCTTTCGAGAGAAACTCTTTCTCAAGAAATGATCTGTTCTTAACGACAATCACTTTGCCTTCGGATCTGAGATAGAAGGTGTACCCAACCGTCTCTTTTAGGTATCCTATGAAGACGCATTTGTCCGCTTTGGGTTCGAGATTTTCTGGCTGAAGCCTTTTGACATAAGCATCGCATCCCCAAACTTTAAGAAACGACAACTTTGGTTTCTTTCCAAACCACAGTTCATATGGCGTCGTCTCAATGGACTTAGGTGGTGACCTATTTAAAGTGAATGCAGATGTCTCTAACACATAACCCCAAAATGATAGTGGCAAATCGGCAAGAGACATCATAGAACACACCATATCTAATAAGGTCCGATTACGACATTTGGACACACCATTACGCTGTGGTGTTCCAGGTGGCATCAACTGTGAAACAATTCCACATTGTCTTAAGTGATTGCCAAACTCATAACTCAGATATTCTCCTCCTCGATCAGATCATAGGAATTTAATCTTCTTGTTACGATGATTCTCGACTTCACTCTGAAATTACTTGAACTTTTCAAACGTTTCAGACTTTGGGGAGTGATTCTAATGCCTTTTCTCTCATAATATGCAAGGTTTACACAAGGAGGGAGAATACCAGCAGCTGGAATTCTGGACCCAAGAAAAGCACGTCAGAGATACCTATTCTGCACAACTCCATTGAAGATAAAATTTTACGGAGATTATTTTTGCATTTAATAAAAAATACTGGAGCTAAAAACTACTGGAGGGGGCCTCCCAGGTGGGCACAACCCACCAGGGCGCGCCAGGCCCCCCTGGGCGTGCCCTGATGGATTGTGCTCAGCCTGGCCCACCTCCGGTGCCCATCTTCTGGTATAAGGTCACTCTTGACCTAGAAAGAGGACTTTCGGGACGAAGCGCCGCCGCCTCGAGGCAGAACTTTGGCAGGAGCACTTTTGCCCTCCGGCAGAGCGATTTCGCCGGGGGAACTTCCCTCCCGGAGGGGGAAATCGAAGCTATCGTCATCACCAACACCCCTCTCATATTTGTGAGGCCAATCTTCATCAACATCTTCAACAGCACCATCTCCTCTCAAACCCTAGTTCATCTCGTGTGTTCAATCTTTGTACCGGAACCTCAGATTGGTACCTGTGGGTGACTAGTAGTGTTGATTACCTTGCGCAGTTGATTACGATATGGTTTATTTGGTGGAAGATTATATGTTCAGATCCAATATGCTATTCAATACCTCTCTGATCTTGAGCATGTTTATTATTTGTGAGTAGTTACCTTTGTTCTTGAGGTCACGGGAGAAGTCATGTTGCAAGTAATCATGTGAATTTGATATGTGTTCGGTATTTTGATGATATGTATGTTGTGATTCCCTTAGTGGTGTCATGTGAACGTCGACTACATGACACTTCACCATTCATGGGCCTAAGGGAATGCATTGTGGAGTAGTTATTAGATGATGGGTTGCTAGAGTGACAGAAGCTTAAACCCTAGTTTATGCGCTACTTCGTAAGTGGCTGATTTTGATCCACACGTTTAATGCTATGGTTAGACTTTGTCTTAATACTTTTCACGTAGTTGCGGATACTTGCGAGGGGGTTAATCATAAGTAGGTTGTTAGTTCAAGTAAGAACAACACCTTAGCACCGGTCCACCCACATATCAAATTATCAAAGTAGCGAACACGAATCAAACCAACATGATAAAAGTGACTAGACGAAATTCCCCTGTACCCTCAAGAACACTTTCCCTATTACTAGTAATTGTTCTGGCCTGTCCTTTGCCTCAAAAGGATTGGGCTACCTTGCTGCACCTTGTTTACCGTTACCGTTACTTGCCCGTGAAAGCACAATGTGCTCCCTTGGTGGTTTTCATAATTCATGAAAACATACATTGTCTCTTGGACTAACACTTTTACCTAGTGTATTTCAGATAAAAGTCCATAGAGAGAGATGGGTTGGCAAAAGGATTGTGTGGAGATACCCCAAGATGCAAGGAAATGGATTGGCAAAGCTTCAAGCAAGAGGACTCTACATTTTACTTTGTAAGAAGTCACTTTGAGTCCATGGGAAAGCCAATACTATTAAAAGGGGGTAAGGTACTGTTGGTGAACAAGATGCTCCACGTGCACAAGAGATAGTCACCAAAAACACCCACAAGCTCTTCCTCAAAAGTCTGTCCAAGCCTATCATGAAAATCGGTGCTACCAACAATTCCCACTCGGTCCCACCGATTCCCAAACTCAGACAGACCCATGCCAAACCCTAGCTCATCGGTGCAACCGATTCCACTTCGGTGCCGTTGCCAACTTTCTGTTTAGCCATTTTCAGTCTTCGGTACCACCGAGTTTTGCCAGTCGGTCTCACCGAGTTTTTGGACCAACTCTCTGGACAGCCATTCACAAGAATCGGTACCACCGAGAATTGTGAATCGGTACCACCGAGTTTTTGGACCAACTCTCTGGTAAGCCATGGTCAAGAATCGGTACCACCGAGATGTGAATATCGGCGTCACCGAGTTGTGCAATCTGACCGTTGGTCACCTAATCGGTACCACCGAGAATTATATATCGGTCTCACCGAGATTCAAAAGTTACTGCATTTTGGTCACTTCGGTACCACCGAGATTCACACATCGGTGTCACCGAGTTGGTCACTTTAGGTGTAACGGTTGGATTTCTGGGGATGCCTATATATACCCCTTCACCACCACCCACTCGAAAGGGAAGCACTCAGAACTATTCCATACTTGCCCCATCCTATTTTCTGAGAGAGAGACACCTACCCTTGTGTTGAGATCAAGCTATTCCACTCCATCCATATGAATCTTGATCTCTAGCCTCCCCAAGTTGCTTTCCACCAATTCAATCTCTTCCACCATAGCCAAATCTGTGAGAGAGTGATTGTGTGTTGAGGAATCTATCATCTTGAAGCACAAGAGCAAGGAGTTCATCGAAATTGCCGAGCCTATTACCTTTTGGAGGGTGGTGCCTCCTAGATTGGTTAGGTGTCTCTTGGGAGCCTCCTACTTCGTGTTGTGGAGTTGAACCAAGAAGGTTGTACGGGCAAGGAGATCGCCTACTTCGTGAAGATCTACCCATAGTGAGGCTAGTCCTTCGTGGACGGAAGCCGTTATGGAATAGTCAAGGTTGCTACTTCGTGGACCCTTATGGGTGGAGCCCTCCGTGGACTCTCGCAACCGTTACCATCCGTGGATTGAAGACTCCATAAACGTGGACGTACGATGGCACCACCTATCGGAACCACAGGAAAAATCTTCGTGTCCCTCATGCGTTTGATCTCCCTATCTCAACTCTTTACTTCCATGTGCAATGTCTTTATTTTCCGTTGCCATACTTGTTGACATGCATGTGTAGGGTGTGCTAGACTTGCTATAATTGTTAAAATCTGCCAACCAATTAACTTGGGAAAAGGTTAGGTTTTAAATTCCTGCTAGTAGTCTATTCACCCCCCCTCTAGACACACTTCTAGTGATCCCTTGGCCCGTTATCAATTACCTTGCTATCAAATTATCAGTTACCTACAATTTCAGTGCTTGTAGAAATTACCTTGCTGAAAAACCGCTTGTCATTTCCTTCTGCTACTCGTTGGGTTCGACACTCTTACTTATCGAAATGACTACGATTGATCCCCTATACTTGTGGGTCATCAAACTTCAACTCCTAGAACATCTCATATGCTCCATGATGTTCAAAACGTCTTTGAAGTCTTGGTTCTAAGCCATACAACATAGCACAATTAACTATTGAGTAGTCATCCTGACGTGCCTGCCAGGCATTCGCAACGTGTGCAGACGACACTGGAGCGGGTGGCGCATTGAGCGGTGCATCAAGGACATAAGACTTTTGGGAAGCCATGAGGATAATCCTCAGATTACGGGCCCAATCTATAATGTTACTTCCATCATCTTTCAGCTTGGCTTTCTCGAGGAACACATTGAAATTCAGGGGAGCTACTGCGCGAGCCATTGATCTACAACATAAATTTTGCAAAGACAACTTAGACTATGGTTCAAGATAATGAGTTTAGTTAATCATATTACTTAAAACTCCCACTCAAATTGACATCCCTCCGGTCATCCGAGTGTTACATTATACAAATTCACCAACCCAAGTCCGATCATCATGTGAGATGAGGTGGTTTCAATGGTGAACATCTTCATGTTGATCATATCTTCTATATGACTCATGTTCGACCTTTCGGTCTCTTGTGTTCCGAGGCCATGTCTGTACATGCTAGGCTCGTCAAGTTTAACCCGAGTGTTCCGCATGTGCAAAACTGTCTTACACCCGTTGTATGCGAACATAGAGTCTATCGCACCCGATCATCACGTGGTGCCTCGAAACGACGAACTTTCGCAACGGTGCACACTCGGGGAGAACATAATTTTATCTTGAAATTTTAGTGAGGGATCACCTTATAATGCTACCGTCGTCCTAAGCAAAATAAGATGCATAAAAGGATTAACATCACATGCAAATCATAAGTGACATGATATGGCAATGAACTTGTGCTTTTGATCTCCATCTCCAAAGCACCGGCATGATGTCCACGTCACCGGCATGACACCATGATCTCCATCATCTTGATCTCCATCAACGTGTCGCCATGAGGTTGTCGCGCCAACTAGTGCATCTACAACTATTGCTAACTCATAGCGATAAAGTAAAGCAAATGACGAAAATTAATTAAAGACAATCCTATGGCTCCTGCCGGTTGCCGTACTCGTGGACATGCAAGTCGATATAAACTATTGCAAAATATGATCATCTCATACATCACATATATCACATCATGTCTTTGGCCATATCATATCACATCATACCTTGCAAAAAAAAGTTAGACGTCCTCTAATTTGTTGTTGCTTATTTTACATGGCTGCTATGGGTATCTAGCAAGAACGATTCTTACCTACGTAAAACCACAACGGTGATATACAAGTTGCCATTTCACATTCTACAAGGACCACCTTTGTCAAATCCGATTCAACTAAGGTGGGAGAGACAGACACCCGCCAGCCATCTTATGCAACTAAGCTGGACGAGTAAGGTTGGTCCGAGCCGCTTCATCCCACAATACTGCTGAATCAAGAAAAGACTAAGGAGGGAAGCAATCTGAATATAAACGCCCACAAACACCTTTGTGCTCTACTTGTGTTGTCATCTACGCATAGACCTAGCTCATGATGCCACTGTTGGGGAACGTTGCATCGGAAACAAAAAATTTCCTACGCATCGGCAAGATCAATCTAGTAGATGACCATCTACGAGAGGACAAATTGGATCCACATACCCTTGTAGATCGCTAAGCGGGAAGCGTTGAGAAACGCGGTTGATGTAGTCGAACGTCTTCGCGATCCAAATCGCAATCCGTCCCGCGATCCAATCACGATCTAGTGCCGAACGGACGGCACCACCGCGTTCAGTACACGTACAGCTCGATAACGTTCTCCGCCTCCTTGATCCAGCAAGCGAGGGTGGAGAGGTAGACGGGTTTGATGTCTACTACGCAACCTTCTTCTTGTAGACTCGTGTTGGGCCTCCAAGCGCAGAGTTTTGTACGACAGTAGCAAATTTCCCTCAAGTGGATGACCTAAGGTTTATCAATCTGTGGGAGGCGTAGGATGAAGATGGTCTCTCTCAAACAACCCTGCAACCAAATAACAAAGAGTCTCTTGTGTCCCCAACACACCCAATACAATGGTAAATTGTATAGGTGCACTAGTTCGGCGAAGAGATGGTGATACAAGTGTAATATGGATGGTAGATATAGGTTTTTGTAATCTGAAAATATAAAAACAGCAAGGTAACTAATGATAAAAGTGAGCACAAATAGTATTGCAATGCTTAGAAACAAGGCCTAGGGTTCATACTTTCACTAGTGCAAGTTCTCTCAACAATACTGACATAGTTGAATCATATGTAAATCCCTCACGTGCGACAAAGAGTTCGCTCCAAAGTCACAAATAGCGGAGAACAAACGAAGAAATTATTGTAGGGTATGAAACCCCCTCAAAGTTATCTTTTCCGATCAATCTTATGAGCTATCCCTATAAGTGTCACGAACAGCCCTAGAGTTCGTACTAAAATAACACCATAAGATACACATCAACCAAAACCCTAATGTCACCTAGATACTCCAATGTCACCACGAGTACCCATGGGCTTGATTATACGATATGCATCACACAATTTCAGATTCATCATGTTCAATCCAACACAAAGAACTTCAAAGAGTGCCCCAAAGTTTCTACCGGAGAGTCAAGACGAAAACATGTGCCAACCCCTATGCATAGATTCCCAAGGTCACGGAACCCGCAAGTTGATCACCAAAACATACATCAAGTGGATCAATAGAACATCCCATTGTCACCACGGATATCCCATCGCAAGACATACATCAAGTGTTCTCAAATCCTTAAAGACTCAATCCGATAAGTAAACTTCACAGGGAAAACTCAATTCATCACAAGAAGATAGAGAGGGGAAAACTCCATATGATTCATCTATATCAATAAAGCTCGCGGTACATCAAGATCGTGCCATCTCAAGAACACGAGAGAGAGAGAGATCAAACACATAGCTACTGGTACATACCCTCAGCCCCGAGGGTGAATGTCGGTGTAATGAACAGGGGGTGTCCATTACCCCTGGACATGCACCGGCAAGTTGCAGCCTCCAGGCGGGAAGGGCATGGCTGAGAAGACATCCACTCATAGAACACAGAAGGGTTTTCCGGCAAGGACTACTTGCCGGGAACAACGCCAAGCCTGCCGGGGGGCCACAGGCTCCGGCAGGGCCTCAAGCCCTTGTCGTAGAGACAAACGCACTCGGGGCAGAAGACATACCTTTAGTTCTTGCTGTCGAGCCTCAGGCTCCAGCATGGGCACAGCACTTTGTTGTGCACCATCGGCAAGCTCAAAGGCCAGCAAGATCAGGATTTCCGGGAAGCAAGTCTTTCTGGGAAAAGACCTCCAGGCAGGTCACCGAGAAGACCCGATGTTGGACTCCCGACAAGATGCTTGCCGGGGGACAACTGGGAACAAGAACAAGACTATCAAGAAGGCATTCAAGCCAATGATCAGAGCACAGAAGACCGAAGGCTGGAGCCCCGGCGAGATCTTGCCGGGATGGCTCACGGCCCCGGCAAGGCTCGCACCCGGCAAGACCTCGCCACTCTGTCACCGCTCCAGTGCAGCGACTAGCTTGTCGGTTAGCTGTTGTCCTCCTGGGTGCATGTCAGATGCTAGTGGTAGAGGGGCTTAAGCGGTGCTGATGGGAGGGCTTCTTTTCCCATCCCCAAGACGCTAAGGGACACCTGAACGGAGCATTAAATGTTTTTGTCCTAAACCGTCAGTGTTAGGTATGATAACACTGTAGCCACTTTTACACCTCATGTATGCCCTGTACGCCACTATTGGTGACCCCTTCGAATGTATAAAAGGAGGCCCAAGGCGTAGCTACAGGGGGATCGGATCTTCTCTAGCCCATTCTGCATGAGTAGCAGCTGAGTACCGTAGCGCTCCCAGAACTTGAGCTAGAACACATCTAATACAACCAAGCAGGAGTAGGGTTTTACGTATCTTTGCGGCCCGAACCTGGGTAAAATTCCCCATGTTGATCGTTAGATCTGCTCTTTGTGCAAGCCTTTCTGCCCGCCAAATCATAAAGGGATCCTCGCGATCCCATAGGTGTCGTTTCTCTGACATCTTTGGCGCGCCAGGTAGGGGGAAAGGTTGCGTGAACCTGATCTAGCGGTCAATGCATCAGCTTCATCGTCCATGGCGACTTCGCTCTACTTACAGAAAGCTAAGTCCTAAAGTTTTGATTGCTTTTTGTTGTGTAGCCTTATCCTTCATGGTAGTTTTTTATAACCTGTGCGCGAGGGAGCGCTCTGGAAACACTCTGCGCTCTTGGTTGTTCTGGGTCCGCCCAACAACACAGATGCAACTGCGTTTGTCTCTAGAGCGTTAAGCTCCTGAAGAGGCGGCGTTCTCGATAGGCTGCTAGACAGGACCCGATCCTAAGCGCCATCGACCAGAACGTGCGCATTCGGGGAGTATTCCCGCAAGCGTAGGGATTCATTGTACAAAATGCAATTGTTCAAGGAAAAGGCTCGATGAGTTTTATTTTCAGATTTCTGCGTAAACCCGTATGCTGAGGCACCTTCCCGAGTTAGTTGCGCTCCTAGTCGCCTCGAGTCCGCTCGGCGATATGAGCAGCTGCACTAAGGCTGGGAAGGTAAACCTTTTCGGGAGGCGGCGTTCCCGGCAAGTTGTTAAGGATCCGTTCCTCAAAGCGCTGCTGACTGGATCGTGCGCACCGGAAAGTGTTCCGGCGAGCAAGGGAACATTCGACAGAAGTCGAGATTGCAGCAAATTAATCATAAACCAGAAGCTAATTAACTTGTTGTGCTAAAACGCTGTCGTGGCATTACATGCCCAATCAGTGTTGCAGGAATACGCATGGAAGGCAGGCTCGGGGGCTGGCAGCGTCCTAGAGAGTAACCTTCTAGAGAGCCTGCCGGTCGTCACCACGAGCGTGGCCTCGATATGCGAGATGCACAACAGGAAAAGCTAAGTTACAAAAAACTATGAAAATTACATTTCTTTTGCTGTCCTCGCTTGCTCCTTGCACCTACATGCAAAGGAGCCTTCCCGGGGCCAATAGCGCCCCTAGTTGTCTCGAGTCCGCTCGACAACTTAGGCGACTGCACAGACACCGGGAAGGTAAACCTTTCCGGGAGGCGGCGTTCCCGGCAAGCTGCTAAGGACCCATTTCCTCCAAGCGCTGCCGACTGGAGCGTGCGCACCGGAAAGCTTTCCGGCAAGCATGGGCCGTCTTGATTGATTTTTCGACCTTGTACATTAATCTGCACGCGAAGGAACCTTGTCATGGTGAGCCCGGGCTCTAGTTTCGCCTCGAGTCCGCTCGGCAAACTTAGCAACTGCGTTCTGACCTGGCAAGTCACCTTGCCAGCGGCGGCGTTTCCAGCAGGCTGCTAAAGTCCCGCACCTAGCGCTCGCGGCAAACGTGCGCACCGGCAAGGTTTCCAGACAGCGTAGGATATAAGATATATGCAAGGACGGAATTAATCAAGAGGGGATCAACATTCATATCTTGCATACATAAAGATTGGCTTGACTAAGATTAATTATTCCTTTACATGCGCCATTACAGCAAAACCGAGAAAGCCAATGGCGCCATGCTGGAGGCCGGCAAGACGGCAGTGAGGCATTCGCAGTAGACGGCGGCGACAGCAGGGATGACTGCACGAATCGAGCACCGCACCCGCAGTACCCTTTATGGGGAAGGCTCGTGGGCTGGCTCTTCGTCGCACGGTGTGGCACTCCCTTTCGGGCACACAACTCCCGCAGCCGTCCTGCTCTGTCTGCCCACGCTGCCGGCAAGCCCAAGGTCCGGCAAACTGCAAGCTCTCTTGCATCATCATCAGCGTGCAGTTAAAGTCATGAGTGACGGTTACTTCTCGCCACGCGTGTACCGGTGCATGTTTTTGGGCCTAGCCCGGACAACACTGTGCACGCTTGTCCGGCCCAGGCCCGGGGGCTCCTGTCGGTGTAATGAACAGGGGGTGTCCATTACCCCTGGACATGCACCGGCAAGTTGCAGCCTCCAGGCGGGAAGAGCATGGCTGAGAAGACATCCACTCATAGAACACAGAAGGGTTTTCCGGCAAGGACTACTTGCCGGGAACAACGCCAAGCCTGCCGGGGGGCCACAGGCTCCGGCAGGGCCTCAAGCCCTTGCCGTAGAGACAAACGCACCCTGGACAGAAGACATACCTTTAGTCCTTGCTGTCGAGCCTCAGGCTCCAGCATGGGCACAACACTATGTTGTGCACCACCGGCAAGCTCAAAGACCGGCAAGCTCAAAGGCCGGCAAGATCAGGATTTCCGGGAAGCAAGTCTTTCTGGGAAAAGACCTCCAGGCAGGTCACCGAGAAGACCCGATGTTGGACTCCCGACAAGATGCTTGCCGGGGGACAACTGGGAACAAGAACAAGACTATCAAGAAGGCATTCAAGCCGATGATCAGAGCACAGAAGACTGAAGGCTGGAGCCCTGGCAAGATCTTGCCGGGATGGCTCACGGCCCCGGCAAGGCTCGCACCCGGCAAGACCTCGCCACTCTGTCACCGCTCGAGTGCAGCGACTAGCTTGTCGTTTAGCTGTTGTCCTCCTGGGTGCGTGTCAAATGCTAGTGGTAGAGGGGCTTAAGCGGTGCTGATGGGATGACTTCTTTTCCCATCCCCAAGATGCTAAGGGACACCTCAACGGAGCATTAAATGTTTTTGTCCTAAACCGTCAGTGTTAGGTATGATAACACTGTAGCCACTTTTACACCTCATGTATGCCCTGTACGCCACTGTTGGTGACCCCTTCGAATGTATAAAAGGAGGCCCAAGGCATAGCTACAGGGGGATCGGATCTTCTCTAGCCCATTCTGCATGAGTAGCAGCTGAGTACCGTAGCGCTCCCAGAACTTGAGCTAGAACACATCTAATACAACCAAGCAGGAGTAGGGTTTTACACATCTTTGCGGCCCGAACCTGGGTAAAATTCCCCGTGTTGATCGTTAGATCTGCTCTTTGTGCAAGCCTTTCTCCCCGCCGAATCGTAAAGGGATCCTCGCGATCCCATAGGTGTCGTTTCTCCGACAGTGAACTACTCCCTCCTCGTCACGGAGACCGCCAGGATGATGAAGATGGCCTCCGGTGATGGTTTCCCCCTCCGGCAGGGTGCCGGAACGGGCTCCCGATTGGTTTTTCATGGCTACAGAGGCTTGCGGCGGCGGAACTCCCCATTTAGGTTTCTTTCTGGGGGTTTCTGTATTTATAAGAAAATTGGGCGTTGGAAACAAGTCAAGGGGGGCCACGAGGCGTCCACAAGCCAGGGGGCACGACCTAGGGGGGGGGGGGGGCGCCCCCTAGGCTTGTGGTGGCCTCGTGGCTCTTCTGGCCCAACTCCAATGCCCTGTGGGCTTCTTCTGGTCCATAAAAAATCATCGTAAGTTTTTATTCCGTTTGGACTCCGTTTGATATTCCTTTTCTGTAAAACTTTAAAACAAGGAAAAAACAGAAACTGGCACTGTGCTCTAAGTTAGTAGGTTAGTCCCAAAAACAATATAAAATAGCATATACATGCATATAAAACATCCAAGATAGATAATATAATAGCATGGAACAATAAAAAATTATAGATACGTTGGAGACGTATCAAGCATCCCCAAGCTTAATTTCTGCTCGTCCTCGAGTAGGTAAATGATAAAAACAGAATTTTTGATGTGGAATGCTACGTAACATTTTTATCAATGCAATCTTCTTTATTGTGGCAAGAATGTTCAGATCCATAAGATTCAAAAAAAGAGTTTAATATTAACATAAAAACAATAATACTTCAAGTATACCAATAAAGCAATCATGTCTTCTCAAAATAACATGGCCAAAGAAAGTTATCCCTACAAAATCATATAGTCTGGCTATGCTCCATCTTCATCACACAAAGTATTAAATCATGCACAACCCCGGTTTTAGCCAAGCAATTGATTCATACTTTAGTATTCTCAAACTTTTTCAACTTTCACGCAATACATGAGCGTGAGCCATGGACATAGCACTATAGGTGGAATAGAATATGGTGGTTGTGGAGAAGACAAAAAGAAGGAGATAGTCTCACACCAACTAGGCGTATCAACGGGCTATGGAGATGCCCATCAATAGATATCAATGTGAGTGAGTAGGGATTTCCATGCAATGGATGCACTAGAGGTATAAGTGTATGAAAGCCCAAAAAGAAACTAAGTGGGTGTGCATCCAACTTGCTTGCTCATGAAGACCTAGGGCAATTTTGAAGAAGCCCATCACTGGAATATACAAGCCAAGATCTATAATGAAAAATTCCCACTAGTATATGAAAGTGACAATATAGGAGACTCTCTATCATGAAGATCATGGTGCTACTTTGAAGCACAAGTGTGGAAAAAGGATAGTAGCATTGCCCCTTCTCACTTTTCTCTCATTTTTTTTCTTTTTTTTCTTTTTTTCTTATTTTGGTGGGCATCTTTGGCCTCTTTTTTTTTATATTTGGGCTTCTCTGGCCTCTTTTTTTTTGTAAAGTCCGGAGACTCATCCCAACTTGTGAGGGAATCATAGTTTCCATCATCCTTTCCTCACATGGGACAATGCTCCAATAATGATGATCATCACACTTTTATTTACTTACAACTCAAGAATTACAACTCGATACTCAGAACAAAATATGACTCTATATGAATGCCTCCGGCGGTGTACCGGGATGTGCAATGACTCAAGAGTGACATGTATAAAAAATATGAACGGTGGCTTTGCCACAAATACGATGTCAACTACATGATCATGCAAAGCAATATGACAATGATGATGCGTGTCATAATAAACGGAATGGTGGAAGTTGCATGGCAATATATCTCGAAATGGCTATGGAAATGCCATAGTAGGTAGGTATGGTGGCTGTTTTGAGGAAGGTATATGGTGGCTGTTTTGAGGAAGGTGGGTTTAATGCACCGGCGAAAGTTGCGCGGTACTAGAGAGGCTAGCAAAGGTGGAAGGGTGAGAGTGCGTATAATCCATGGACTCAACATTAGTCATAAAGAACTCACATACTTATTGCAAAAGTCTATTAGTTATAAAAACAAAGTACTACATGCATGCTCCTAGGGGAAGGGTTGGTAGGAGTTAACCATCACGCGATCCCGACCTCCACACAAAGGAAGGCAATCAATAAATAAACCATGCTCCGACTTCATCACATAACGGTTCACCATACGTGCATGCTACGGGAATCACAAACTTTAACACAAGTATTTCTACCAATCCACAATTACTCACTAGCATGTCTCTAATATCACAATCTTTATATCTCAAAACAATCATAAGGAATCAAACTTCTCATAGTATTCAATGCACTTTATATGAAAGTTTTTATTATATCTCTCTTGGATGCCCATCATATTAGGACTAAATTCATAACCTAAGCAAATTACCATGCTGTTTAGAGACTCTCAAAATAATATAAGTGAAGCATACGAGTTCAACAATTTCTATAAAATAAAACCACTCTCGTGCTCTAAAAAGATATAAGTGAAGTACTAGAGCAAATTGACAAACTACTCCAAAAAGATATAAGTGAAGATCAATGAGTAGTCAAAAATTTAAATAACTATGTGAAGACTCTCTCATCTAAGAATTTCAGATCTTAAGTACTTTATTCAAACAGCAAAACAAAATAAAATGACATTCCAAGGATAGCACATACCATGTGAAGAAGCAAAAACTTAGGTTCAACCGAAACTAACCGATAATTGTTGAAGAAGAAAGGTGGGATGCCAATCGGGGCATCCCCAAGCTTAAATGCTTGAGACTTCTTGAAATATTAATTAGGGATGCCATGGGCATCCCCAAGCTTGAGCTCTTGTGTCTCCTTAATTCCTCTCATATCACGGTTTTCCTAAATCTCAAAAACTTCATCCACACAAAACTCGAAAAGAACTCATGAGATAGGTTAGTACACATAATAATAAATCAACTCTTCATGTACTGCCAAGAAAAGTTGCACAATAGTTTTCAAACATCATCTACTGTTTACTATCGTTTCCACAATTTATATCTACCAATATAGGCTATGGAAACTATAGGATAAGTAGATAACAAAACTATGGCAGCAATCTGTCCAAACAGAACAGTCTGTAGAAATCTATTAAACCAGTATACTTATGTAACTCAAAAAATTATGAAAATTTAGGACATGCTAAATAATTTATATGACAATACTGTGTAAAAATTTCAGAAACTTTCCACGTTCCAGTAAAATATGAAATTTCAAACACTACAGCAAAAGTTTCTGTTTTTACACAGCACACATCAAACATGCAATGCAAGCATCCTAAGGCAATTCTTGGAACTTTTTATTGACAAACAAGATTATAAATAACACCTAACAGAGCACAACAAAATAAAATGACGCTCCAAGCAAAACTCATATTATGTGACGAATAAAAATATAGCTCCAAGTAAGATATACCGATAGTGTTGAAGACGAAAGAGGGGATGCCTTCCGAGGCATCCCCAAGCTTAGGTTCTTGTCACTCCTTATTCTCCTCATATCAGTGTCTCACCCAAAACTTGAAAACTTCAATCACACAAAACTTAACGGAACTTCGTGAGATGGATTAGTATAATAAAGATAGATCATTCACTTAGGTACTCTCAAGACAAGATTCAGAATTGTTCCCACATGATACCTACTGTATTATACCATTCCCATAATTTATACCACTAAATATAAGCTATGGAAAAACTAAAAGATGCAAACTATGCATGCAAAACAGAATCTGTCAAAAACAGAACAGCCTGTGAAGATCTGTAGTGTAACCATACTTCCATGTCTCGAAAAATTCTTAAAAATTAGGACAACCTGAAGAATTTGTATATCAAGACTGTGTAAAAATTTCAGATCATTATCACGCTCCAGTACAAAATGAATATTCCTGTACTGGAGTCAAAAGTTTCTGTTTTGGTTCAGCATCAATTCTACTCATCTTGTGAGTCACCCCAAAGGCTTTACTTGGCACTTTATTGAAATAAAAGGCACAAAACATTATTACTACAGTAGCTTAGTCATGTGAACACACAAAAACAGAAAGTAAAAGTGTTGGGTTGTCTCCCAACAAACGCTTTTCTTGAATGCCTTTTAGCTAGGCATGATGATTTCAATGATGCTCACATAGGAATAATAATTGAAACATGCAAAAGAGCATCATGAATCTCATGACAAGCACATTTAAGTCTAACCCACTTCCTATGCATAGGGATTTTGTGAGCAAACAATTTATGGGAGCAAGAATCAACTAGCATAGGAAGGCAAAACAAGCATAACTTCAAAACTTTGAACACATAGAGAGGAAACTTGATATTATTGCAATTCCTACAAGCATATGTTCCTCCCTCATAATAATTTTCAGTAGCATCATGAAGGAATTTCACAACATAACTATCACATAAAGCATTATCTTCATGACACAAGCATAGAAATTTTTTCACTCTCCACATAAGCAATTTTCTTCTCATTCATAATAGTGGGAGCAAACTCAACAAAATAACTATCATGAGATACTTGATTGACATAACCACTTTGAATATTAAAATCATGGTGACAAGTTTCATGGTTACTATCACTCTTTATAGCATACATGTCATCATCATAATCATCATAGATAGTAGGCATGTCATTACATAACAAATTTGCTCATTAAAACTTGGGGGACTAAAAATATCATCTTCATCAAACATAGCATCCCCAAGCTTGTGGGTTTGCATATCATTAGCATGATGGATATTCAGAGAATTCATACTAGCAATATTGAAATCATGCTCATCATTCAAGGAATTCTCATTAAGTATTTTCATAAATTCTTCCTCTACCAATTGAGCACAATTTTCCAAACCATCATTTTCACGAAAGACATTAAAAACACGAACCAATTGATGCAACCTAAACTCCATTTTTTGTAGTTTTCTTTTATAAAACCAAACTAGTGAAAAACAAGAAACTAAAAGATTTAATTGCAAGATCTAAAGATATACCTTCAAGCACTCACCTCCCCAGCAACGGCGCCAGAAAAGAGCTTGATGTCTACTACGCAACCTTCTTCTTGTAGACTCGTGTTGGGCCTCCAAGCGCAGAGTTTTGTAGGACAGTAGAAAATTTCCCTCAAGTGGATGACCTAAGGTTTATCAATCCGTGGGAGGCGTAGGATGAAGATGGTTTCTCTCAAACAACCCTGCAACCAAATAACAAAGAGTCTCTTTTGTCCCAAACACACCCAATACAATGGTAAATTGTATAGGTGCACCAGTTCGGCGAAGAGATAGTGATACAAGTGTAATATGGATGGTAGATATAGGCTTTTGTAATCTGAAAATATAAAAACAGCAAGGTAACTAATGATAAAAGTGAGCACAAACGGTATTACAATGCTTAGAAACAAGGCCTAGGGTTCATACTTTAATTAGTGCAAGTTCTCTCAACAATACTGACATAGTTGAATCATATGTGAATCCCTCACGTGCGACAAAGAGTTCACTCCAAAGTCACAAATAGCGGAGAACAAACGAAGAAATTATTGTAGGGTACGAAACCACCTCAAAGTTATCTTTTCCGATCAATCTTATGAGCTATCCCTATAAGTGTCACGAACAGCCCTAGAGTTCGTACTAAAATAACACCTTAAGATACACATCAACCAAAACCCTAATGTCACCTAGATACTCCAATGTCACCACGAGTACCCGTGGGCTTGATTATACGATATGCATCACACAATTTCAGATTCATCATGTTCAATCCAACACAAAGAACTTCAAAGTGTGCCCCAAAGTTTCTACCGGAGAGTCAACACGAAAACATGTGCCAACCCCTATACATAGATTCCCAAGGTCACGGAACCCGCAAGTTGATCACCAAAACATACATCAAGTGGATCAATAGAACATCCCATTGTCACCACGGATATCCCATCGCAAGACATACATCAAGTGTTCTCAAATCCTTAAAGACTCAAACCGATAAGTAAACTTCAAAGGGAAAACTCAATTCATCACAAGAAGATAGAGAGGGGAAAACTCCATATGATTCATCTATATCAATAAAGCTCGCGGTACATCAAGATCGTGCCATCTCAAGAACACGAGAGAGAGAGAGAGATCAAACACATAGCTACTAGTACATACCCTCAGCACTGAGAGTGAACTACTCCCTCCTCGTCAAGGAGACCGCTGGGATGATGAAGATGGCCTCCGGTGATGGTTTCCCCCTCCGGCAGTGTGCCGGAACGGGCTCCCGATTGGTTTTTCGTGGCTATAGAGGCTTCGGCGGCGGAACTCCCCATCTAGGTTTCTTTATGGGGGTTTCTGTATTTATAAGAAAATTGGGCGTTGGAAACAAGTCAAGGGGGGCCACGAGGCGTCCACAAGCCAGGGGGCGCGCCCTAGGGCTCGTGGCTCTTCTGGCCCAACTCCAATGCCCTGTGGGCTTCTTCTGGTCCATAAAAAATCATCGTAAGTTTATATTCCGTTTGGACTCCGTTTTATATTCCTTTTGTCTAAAACTTAAAAACAAGGAAAAACAGAAACTGGCACTGGGCTCTAGGTTAGTAGGTTAGTCCCAAAAACAATATAAAATAGCAGATACATGCATATAAAACATCCAAGATAGATAATATAATAGCATGGAACAATCAAAACTTATAGATACGTTGGAGACGTATCAGGGTTCTCCGGCAGCATGGCGGCGTGGCGGCGGTGGTGGTGGAGCTGATCCGGCAGAGCTTCGCTAAGCAAAACCGAACCAATCTAGAGGAGAAGCAATCTATGAGGGAGGGAGAGGCTGCGCCGTGGCTTAGGTGTATGCAGCCCTCCCTCCCCTCACATATATATAGGGAGAGAGGAGGGGGCCGGCCTCCCTAGGATTTCCCCTATGGTTGGTGTGGCGGCCAAGGGGGTGCCTTGCCACCCAAGGCAAGGGCCGGCGACCCCCTTTGGCTTTGCCCCCGGCCTTCCAGATGCATGTGCCTTGGTGGGAGGTGCGGCCAGCCCACCAGGGGCTGGCGCGCACCCTCTCACAGCCCATGGGGCCCCCCGGGGTAGGTGGACCCTCCCGGTGGACCTCCGGAACCTTTCCGACACTCCCGTTGAAACCCGGGCGAACCCCGAAACCATTCCGGTGCCCGAACATCAACTTCCTATATATCAATATTTACCTCCGGACCATTCTGGAACTCCTCATGATGTCCGGGATCTCATCCGGGACTCTGAACAACCTTCGGTCACCATCATACATAACTCAACAATACCAAATCATCACCGAACGTTAAGTGTGCATACCTTGCGGGTTCGAGAACTATGCAGACATGACCGAGACACCTCTACGGTGAATAACCAACAGCGGGACCTGGATGCCCATATTGGCTCCTACATATTCTACGAAGATCTTTATCGTTTGAACCTCTATGTCAAGGATTCAGTTAATCCCGTACTCCGTTCCCTTTGTTTATCGGTATGTTACTTGCCCGAGATTCGATCGTCGGTATCTCTATACCTAGTTCAATCTCGTTACTGAAAAGTCTCTTTACTTGTCCCATAACACAAGATCATGTGGCTAATTCTTTAGTCACTTTGCTTGCAAGCTCGATATGATGTTGTATTACCGAGTGGACCCTGAGATACCTCTCCATCATACGGAGTAACAAATCCCAGTCTTGATCCATGCCAACTCAACAGATACCCTTGGAGATACCTGTAGAGTACCTTTATAGTCACCCAGTTATGTTGCGATGTTTGATACACACAAGGTACTCCTCCGGTGTCAGTGAGTTGCATGATCTCATGGTCATAGGAACATATACTTGACATGCAGAAAACAATAGCAATAAACTGACATGATCATATGCTACGTTTATAGTTTGGGTCTTGTCCATCACATCATTCTCCTAATGATGTGATCCCGTTATCAAATGACAACTCATGTCTATGGCCAGGAAACCTTGACCATATTTGATCAACGAGCTAGTCCTATAGAGGCTCACTAGGGACACGGTGTTGTCTATATATCCACACATGTATTTGAGTTTCCAATCAATACAATTCTAGCATGGATAATAAACATTTATCATGAACAAGGAAATATGATAATAACAACTTTATTATTGCCTGTAGGGCATATTTCTATCGGAAATCGGGCTCCGCAGACCCAAGAAGGTTCGAACTCTGGGGCGTGTGTGAAGATCCTTCCCAGCTCAAGCCTCAAGCTCGTCTCCCCACAGCCAGGGCCTCGTCGGATGCGTGGAGCGATGAAGAAGATGGACACAGCAATTTACCCAGGTTCGGGCCACCTTGCGATGTAAAACCCTACTCCTGCTTTTGGTGGATTAGCCTCACAAGGAGGTTTGGGGATGAACTAGTACAGTGGTTGAGCGACCTCGCGAGGGCTCTTGGGTCAGGATGGCTTCGATCCCTTTCTATGGTGGTGGCTGGCGCCTATTTATAGCGGCCTTGGTCCTCTTCCCTTATCGCACAGGCGGGAAGGGATCCCACAACGACCAAATTTGAAAGGGGACAAGAGGTACATCTTATCCTGACTAAAGGTGGTCTTCGCCTGCAAAGCTTCTGGCGGTGACACGGAGGTGGGATCAGCGATGACATCCGTCCTGCCGAGCTCATGGTCTTGGTCTCGTTGTACTGGAATGGAAACCTTTGGGGGATTCCTTGGGAACCCACGTTCGTCCTTGCCTCCTTAGCACTAAAGAGGAAACTGTCCCCTCTGCGCCCGCCTGGCCTAGGTCGTCATGGCTCACGTCATCCCAGCCTCATGAGGCCGGGTACCTGCATAGGAATCTCCGCTCCCCGGGAGGCAGCCTGTGGACGCTGCTCCTCCACGGGTCTTGGCGTCGTTCTCCTCGCGAGGTTGGGGCTCTCCCGAGGGTCTTGTCTTGAGGGGCCTGCTGCCAGGCCGTACAAGGCCATCATGGTGGGCCACGTGCTGGGCCGCGGGTAGGCAGGTCTGGGTACCCCCGTTCCCAGAACGCCGACAGCAGCCCCCGGGCTCTAGGCGTGCTCGGGCTGGCTTCGAGGCGAAGCCTAGGAAGGGAGGCCGAAGCGCCGCGGGACCCAACCGCCTGCGGGCTAGGCTCGACACGTGGCGCATGACGGGGCGCGGACGCCTCCACTTCCCCATGTCGCCTCGGCAACCGCCCTGACCGGCAAAGGCTGGCGCGTGCTGCGGGGCCATCATTGCCCAGAATGCGGAGAGGAGCCGGTTGGCCTCCGATCAACTATAAATGGGCGAGGGAGACAAAGCCCCCTAGCCCGTCCTCATCTTCTCGCCTCTTCACTCCAATCCGTCGCTTCCATGGCCATGGCACCAGTGAGAAGGTTCTCTGCCGCCGAGAAGGGGAAGGTTCGCCTGGAGGGACCGGACTCGCCGCCACCCAAGAGGGGCCGCGGCGTCCTCGCAAGTACACCGCGACGCCGGCCGTGGTCCCCCGAGGGTGCGGGCGCGCTCCCGAGAGGGCCGATGCTAGCTCCGGTGGCCGTAGGGAGGCTCCCTCCCGCGCAAGGGGCAGTGGGAGCCATGGTGTCCGCGGCCGCGGGGGGAAGCTCGTGGCGGGCGTCCGGCCGGCGCGCCCGCGATCCCACACGGCCGATGCGGCCCAGGAGTTCGTGGTGTGGGTGGAGAGGCCGGCAATTCCCTGGCTCCAGCTCCCATGCTTCTTCGTGGGGTTGCTGCCAGCCGGAGGGCCTGCTGGTTTATGGCTGCAGGCTGACGGCTGCTGCAGCGAGGCCTCGTTGGTGGAGGTCGAGGTTACACCCGCGGGCTACGTGTTCCTGAATTGCGGGTGGCAGTCATTCGCCCGCGCTTGCGGCTTGCAGGGGAGGTGTACCCTCCACTTCAAGCATGGCGGGGCAGCGACGCTCTTCGTGAAGATCTTCGGGGAGGACGGCAAGCGCTTGGGATGCTACCCGGAGGGCGACGGCGGCGACAGCGACGATCCCTCCGCCGATGACGGCCATCGCGGCGGCGGCGTCCTCGGCGGTGAACTTGCCCTTGGCGATGACCGCAGCTCCTCCAGCAGCGACGACGCCTCCTCCGGGGAAAGCTCGAGCGACGACGACTACGACGAGCCGCCACGCCGGCGCGCCTGGACCAAGGAGGGCGGTGAGCCACCGCGGCGCCGCGCCCCTGCCCTGGAGGCCGTCGAGCCGCCATGCCGCCATGCCACCGTCAAGGAGGAGGACGACTCCGACTGAGGGCGTCGCCGGAGCCAGGCCTCAGGAGTGGCGATCCTCGGGAGGCCGCCTTTGGTTTTTTTATTTCCTACATTCAAGAACCATGGAGAGTCCTGAGGGGGCGTGTAATGAACTATGGCGCTTGCGCCTTTATGTTAGCGTATTTTGCCTCATACTCTAGAATTTATATTGCTGCCAATAGAAAGTCCCTGCTTGTCGTGATTAGGATAACTTAGCTTGGTGTACTCATGGCGGGTTCCTGCGTTGTGAGGTGCAGCTGGGGCAGTTCCATTCTTCTGGACCAGATGGCTTTCGGGCCTCGAGAGGTGCTCACTGCTTGTGAAGCCCTTAGGAAGGTTTGCGAGGAGTTAGGGCCTCCGGAGGTGCCTCCTCGAGGCACCGCATCCTGCAACAGCGCCGAAATGTGTCGCATCCTGCGATAGCGCCGAAACGCGCTTACATAGGGTTAGAGTTTGTAAGTGCATCTAGTGCCCCTTAGTGATTTTGGTGTATTAAAGACTTATAGGTTAAGGGACTAATATGTTTGTGAGTGTACACAGGCTCTATAAGTCGATGAGTTTGGTATATTCAGAGAATATCGACCCCTAAAAATGAATGTCTTCAACTGAAGACTTTGGTGAGGACCTTGCTGAAGACTTTGGTTTTCCCTGAAGACTTTAAATATGAAGAAGATGGTGTGACCTTGAAGATATGAACGAGGACAATGAAGCGTGAAGACTTTTGTTTTTACTGTTTCATTTTCTTTCTTTGAGTCATAGGAAACACCGTCCTGTTAAAGGGGGTCGAGGTAAAACTAAGGAAAAATTTCCATCTGATGCTCAACTCAAAAGCCTCAACATAACCCAATCCTTCGAGTGAAGCCTTTGGAAACCTCTTACAGTTCATTCAAGTTCTTCAGTGACAGAGACGATGTTCTTCTGGTCTCTGAGGAAATTGGTCTGACTGAGGAGTTAGGATTTCGCTAGTTCGAATTGCCTACAAGTGAGGAATATGATAAGCCCTGAGGAATTTGACAGTTCAAATTGCGACCGTTGCTGTGCTTTGCGCCAGCTGTCCAGATATTCTATCCACCTAACGGTCATATCATTGGGGGGCATTTATGTCTTATCATGTCGGGATGTACCCTGGCTATAAATAGCCGCCCCCCTCAACCACTAGCTGGTTGGCTGCTCCGAGAGAGAACTTGACACTTGTCATTTGAGAGCATCCCATTTCCTCGAGAACTTTGAGCGAAAATCATCCGTGAGGAAAAACCCCAAAACCAAACCACCAACACAAAGTGATTGAGCATCACTGAAGAAATTGTTCCTGTGTGGAACCGACGCTTGTTACCTTTAAAGACTGTGTATCTTCTAGACGGTTAGGCGTCATGGTCTAGTGCATCCTGCAGTCAATTGGGGATCGCCGGGTGACCGTGGTCTAGAGCATCCAGCAGTAAATTGTGGATTGCCGGGTGACCAGTTTGTGAGGGTTTTGGAAGTCTACCCTGAAGACTTACCACGAGTGTTGGGCGGGGTCTGTGTGACCTTAGCTCAAGGAGAATACGGTAAGGACTGTGTGTCATGGGACTGTGTGTCTTCTGGTTTAAATACCAGGCCGCTCCGAACCAGACGTACAACTGTCACAGCAGTTGGAACTGGGTTATCAAATCACTGTCTTCATCGAGCCTCTGGTTCTATTTCCTCAACCCTTTCATTTCCTCGTATATCTGTTGATGAAATTGATCTTTACTGTTTGAAGAATTTGACTGAAGACTTTCTCAATTTCCTCACCCCAAATTCTTCAGTCACCGTATCGTCTGCGTGCTTATCCTGTTCACGCTATTCATGCTCTATGTATGTTTCATTTCATCATGATGACTATGTTGTTAACATGTTTCACATGCACTTGAGTACTTATTCCGCTGCTAGCTGTTCGTCACTTAGCTAATTCCTCAACTAGTATTTCCTCAAGTGACGAATTTATAAAAATCGCCTATTCACCCCCCTCTAGTCGATATAACGCACTTTCAATTGGTATCAGAGCAAGGTACTCCCTTGTTCTGTGTGATTTTGGTTTAACCACCTGGAGTTTTAGTTATGTCGACTGCAGGCATGATCAAGGTCTCAGCTGGGTGTCCTACCTTCGATGGGACGGACTACCCCTACCGGAAGAACAAGATGCGCATGCATCTCGAGGCAATTGACAACAATCTCTGGTATGTTGTGGAAAATGGTGTTCCCTTTATCACTCCCACTATCAACGCTGCTGATGTGAAGAGATTCAAGCAACTCGACTCACAAGCGAAGAATATCATATGTGGCCATCTGAGCAAAGGTCAGTATGGCAGAGTGAGTGCTTTGGAGACTGCTAAGCTTATCTGGGATAGGCTGTCCAACATAAATGAAGGCATTTCAACTCAACGTGACTCTCGAGTTGATGTTCTTCGCAATCTCTTCAACCGCTTCAAAAGTCTCGACAACGAAAATGTTCAGCAAACTTTCGATCGCCTCACTGATATCTCCAATGAGCTACAGGCTCTTGGTGCCACTGACATCACCGACCATGAGGTGGTGAAGAAACTGCTGAGATCCCTTGATTCCTCATTCGATACACTTGCTTTGATGATCCAAGAACGTGGAGACTACAAGTCACTAGATCCTGCTGATATTCTTGAGAGACTCAATACTCATGAATTCCAACAAGCTGAGAAGAGAGACCTCTACGGGACAAGTTATGAAAGATCTCGTGCTCTGAAGGCTAAGGCAATTTCCTCATCTGAAGACGAAGAATCTGATAGTAGTCTTGGTGATCCTGAAGAACTGAGTCAGGAGCTAGCAATGCTCGTGAGGAAATTCCAGAAGTTCTCTAGGAGAGGTCGGTTTGGAAAATCATCAAAAAGTGGCATGAAGAAATCAGATTCTTGAAGCGACTACAAGAAGAGAAATTGTCACAAATGCAAGAAATCTGGTCACTTTATCTCTGATTGTCTTCTCTGGGAGAAAGAATCAAGAAAGAAGAAATACAAGGATGACAGTTCTGATGACTCGAAGAAAAAGTAGAAATCTTCAAAGTCCTCATCTACAAAGTCCTCATCTTCAAAGTCCTCATCGCACAGGAAGAACAACTTAAGGAAGGCTCGGGCACTTATTGGCAAGGAAATGGATTCTGAAGAAGAATCTGAAGAATGTGAGGAAGAGGAAGAATCTGAGGAGGAGTCGGACTCCGGAGTGGCAAGCCTGGCCCTCACTACTACTTTCGTCAGCAAGTCCATCTTCAACGATGAGGAAAATGGCAACTCAAACGACTCTGACGTCAGCAATGATGACTATGCTCCCACTTATTGCTTCATGGCAAGCAGTGCCCAGGCAACCACAACATGTCCTGACTTTGATGGATCTGACTATCCCAAATGGAAAGTCCTCATGCGGAAGCACCTCATATCGAAGAACAGCGAGCTATGGACTGTTACTGAGCTTGGACTGACTGATCTCTGCAAGATGGCAAATGTTGACGACATTCTTAAGTACACACAACTGGACGCCCAGGCAAACAATATCATCTACTCCAGCCCGTTAAAGGTCATGTTCAAAAGCATCTCCCATCTTCACACTGCAAAGCTCATCTGGGACAGGCTCTCTGAAGTTCATGAAGGCTATCGCACTCGTCAAGATCCCAGGTTCATCGAATACAAGAACTTCCTCAAAACGAAGAAGACTGATCCAACTTCATCTTCCTCATCTATGTGTCTCATGGCCAAAGGATCAAAGGTACTCTCACACCATTCCTCTTCTGAATCAAATGATGGTGAATCTGAGGATTACCTGAAACCTAGCTATTCCAAACTTGCTAACATTGCTACTAAACAACAAAATGTCATTGAAAAGCTTCAAAAACAACTAGACAAAATCGATGACCTGTTGAATGAAGAAGTGGATCATACTCAAACTTTGACTAAGGACCTTCAAAGTCTTTAGTCCAAGTATGATAACCTTCAAAGTCGTCATGAGGCTCTCTTAGTCGATCATGAGAAGCTTTCTTATGAATTTCTTCAAAGAAAGCAAGATCTTGAGAAACTAAGGGTGTTTCATGAAAATCTTCAAAGAGATAATGACTCCTTGCTCGCTCAACAGATCAGTACCGCTCAGGAAGATTTTGTTCCACCTTGTTTGAAATGCATCGAACGTGAAACTGCTCATTCTTCACCTGAAAGTTCAAATGCTTCTATCGCTGCAAATTCTTCAACTATTTCTATGGTCACAAATTCCTCATCTGAGGATACCATTAGTATCACTGACAACAATGCAGGGTTGAAGGAATTGTATGTGACAGGCATATACAAAAGTCTCAAAGGGCATCAAACCCTTTGCGATGTGCTTAAAAAGCAGATTCTGAACAGGAACCCTAGGAAAGAGGGTATTGCTTTTGAGAGGAAACTCAATGCTGATGGATCTTACTGGAAACCTGAGCAGTATCCCAAAACCTCAAGGGTTACTGCAAAAGGACCTCATGTAGATGCATCCACTTTATCTGGTTTTGCTTGTGAATCTTCATATTCCTCTGATGAGTCATTTGACTCCAACTATAAACTGTTCAAAAATCAGAATGGTGAAGTATTTGCTAGATAAGTTGGAACTAACTGCAGGAACGGTCCCCCTCTGAAGAAAATCTGGGTCCCCAAAAGGTACCTTGAAAATCTTCAGGTGAATGTCCTCATGACACCTCCAGTGAAGAATAGGGACCCCAGATCAAATTCTTCAGTTGGACCAAAGTCTTCACATGGATCAAAATCCTCACATGGACCAAATTCCTCATATGGTCAAAAATCATATCATTCTCGTGCTAATGCTTCTGTTTCGCAGGGAAAAACTAAGGGTCGTGAATATGTTCATTATTCTTCAAATCATTATGTTCATAAGTCCTCGAAGAATTTCTCTGCTTATTCATATGAGTACTCTAACCCTCGTCCTGTGAAACGAAGTGCACTTGCTTCTATGCCACCCTTCTCATATGGTGCTCGCAGAATGATGAACTCTTTGCCACCCCTCCAGATGTGGGTGGTGAAGAAATCAAGCTAATCTCTTATGCAGGGTCAGGTCTCCAGACGAACTAAAACGTCAGATGAATTTGCTGGAGACCTAAGAAAATGCTTGAAAGGACGCAAGCCAATCATGATGAAATGAATCGTTCATTTCTCACGTCCTCATATTACTTTGCTTACTATACTATGTGATGAAATTCAATCTGATGAATTTGAAGTCATATTCTTCACTCTGAAGCATATGCATTCGTAAGATGAACTAATTCATCTACAGGATGAAATACCCAAGGCAACTGAGTGGGTCCTGGATAGTGGATGCACCAATCACATGACTAGTGACAAGAACCTACTGATGAACATTCCACTGGGTCCCTCTCATCTGAAGCATATCACCTATGCTGATAAAGGAAAAAGCAAGGTATTGGGTCTAGGTAAGGTTGCAATCTCAAAGGATCGACACATGGATAAGGTGATGCTTGTCGAGTCTCTAGGATTCAACCTCATGTCTGTCTCAATGCTTTGTGATCTTGATATGGTTGTCATCTTTCGCAAATATCGTTGTGTTGTCATCATGGAATCTAACAAATCCAAAGTCTTCGAAGGCTTTAGGAGAGGAGACTTGTATATTGTTGATTTCTCTACAGGCCCCCAGCCGGCCACATGTCTACTAGCAAAAGCTTCAGAAGGCTGGCTATGGCATCGATGACTTGGACATGCTGGCATGAGGAACTTGCACACACTCGCGAAGAAAAAGCACGTCATTGGCATCGAGGGTGTCAAATTCCTCAAGGATCACTTGTGTGGGGCTTGTGAGTCTGGAAAGATGACCAGATCTAAGCATCCATCCAAGACCATCATGACTACCACTCGTCCTTTTGAATTGCTTCATATGGATCTCTTTGGTCCCACTCACTATGCCACTCTAACAAATACTCCATGCTTATATGGCTTTGTTATTGTTGATGATTACTCTCGCTATACTTGAGTGCACATTATCCTGTACAAATCTGAAGTGCAGAATGTCTTCAGACGTTTTTCTTCAAGGGCCTTGACGAACTTCGGCGTCAAAATCAAGCATATCAGGAGTGATAATGGGACTGAGTTCAAGAACACTGGTCTTGATGAGTATCTTGATGAACTTGGTATTACTCATGAGCTATCTGCCCCTTATACTCCTCAGCAAAATGGCGTTGTGGAGCGCAAGAACAGGACTCTAGTTGAGATGGCTCGCACCATGCTTGATCAATACAAGACTCCTCGTCGCTTCTGGCCTGAGGCAATCAATACTGCTTGCCATATCATCAACAGGGTATATCTTCACAAATTCCTCAAGAAGACTTCATATGAACTCCTCACTGACAAGAAACCCAATGTGAGTTATTTCAAAGTCTTCGGTGCAAAATGCTGGATTAGAGATCCTCACCACAGTTCTAAATTCGCACCGAAAGCACATGAAGGTTTTATGCTTGGTTACGGAAAGGACTCGCACACGTACAGAGTCTTCAACACCTATCATAACAAGGTTGTTGAAACTATAGATGTGTGGTTCGATGAAACTAACGGCTCGCAAAGAGAGCACCTGCCTCCTGTGCTAGATGAATTGCCTCCTGAGGAATCCATTAGGTTCAAGGCCACTGAAGATTGATCCCTACTGAAGAACAACTACTCTCTGAAGAAGTTGTACCCAACGCTGAAGACTTTCATGCTGACACACCTGAAGAAAATGGTGCTGAAGAAAATGCTCAGCCTCAACAAAGTCTTCAACCTGCTCATCCACGACTTGCTAATGAAGTGCAGATCGAGAAAATCCTCAATGACATCAATGCACCCGGTCCCCTCACACGCTCAAAAATTTCACATTTGTCTAACTTTTGTGGGCACTTTGCGTTTGTCTCAATCACAGAACCCACTAAAGTTGATGAAGCATTTTTGGAGCCTGAGTGGATTCAAGCCATGCAAGAGGAATTACATCAATTCAAGCTCAACAATGTGTGGGAACTCGTCAAACGCCCAGATCCTCGCAAGCACAATATCATAGGTACCAAGTGGATCTACCGCAACAAACAAGATGAACTTGGTCAAGTAGTGAGGAATAAGGCCCGTCTTGTGGCACAGGGCTACACACAGGTTGAGGGAATTGACTTTGATGAAACTTTTACACCTGTTGCTAGACTTGAAGCTATTTGTATACTGCTTGCTTATGCTAACCATCACAATATCATCTTATATCAAATGGATGTGAAAAGTGCATTCCTCAATGGTAAGCTTGAGGAAGAAGTATATGTTGCTTAACCCCCAGGTTTTGAAGATCCAAAGTATCCTGACAAAGTCTTCAGACTCAACAAGGCCCTCTGTGGCCTCAAGCAAGCCCCTCGGGCGTGGTATGACACACTGAAGGAATTCCTCATGAAGAAAGGCTTCAAACCCGGTTCACTTGACCCAACTCTTTTCACAAAATCATGTGATGATGAACTATTTGTGTGCCAAATATATGTGGACGATATTATCTTTGGATGTACTGACAAACGTTACAGCGACGAATTTGCCTGTATGATGGGTGAAGAATATCAAATGTCTATGATGGGAGAGCTCAAATTCTTCTTAGGGCTTCAAATTCGTCAACAACGCAATGGCATCTTCATATCTCAAGAGAAATACCTCAAGGATGTCCTGAAGAAATTCAGCATGCAGGATTGCAAAGGCGTCAAGATTCCTATGCCCACATCAGCTCAACTCTGCTCTGACGAAAGTGGTAAAGATTTTGATCAGAAGGTATACCGCTCCATGATTGGTTCTTTATTATATCTATGTGCATCTAGGCCGGATATTATGCTTAGTGTTTGCATGTGTGCCCGATTTCAAGCAAAACCGAAGGAATGACACCATAAGGCTGTGAAACATATTCTTCGATATCTAGCTCACACTCCAACACTAGGATTATGGTACCCCAAGGGCTCAGATCTTGACCTCATTGGATATTCTGATTCTGATTATGCTGGTGATCGTGTGGATCGCAAGTCAACGTCAGGCACATGTCATTTCCTCGGACGATCCTTAGTCTGTTGGTCCTCAAAGAAGCAGAACTGCGTGTCACTATCCACTGCTGAAGCTGAGTACGTCGCAGCTGGTTCTTGCTATACTCAATTGCTATGGATGAAGCAAACCCTCAAGGACTACGGCATCAACGTGAAGAATGTCCCTCTCTACTGCGACAATGAGAGTGCCATCAAGATTGCTCACAACCCAGTTTAGCACTCCAAGACGAAGCACATCCAGATTCATCATCATTTTCTTCATGACCATGTGATGAAGGGCGACATCCTCCTCGACCACGTGAAGACTGAAGAACAACTGGCTAATATCTTCACAAAGCCCTTGGATGAGAAAAGATTTTGCAAGTTGCGGTGTGAGCTAAATATCTTAGAATCTTCGAATGTTCTTTGAATAGGACACACATCCTAAGACTTATGCGAAATTGATGACTTTGATGTGCAACACACGAAGTAACGTTTTTTTTCAATCAATGAAGACTAACACACTAAGTGTGAAGAAATTAATGAAGAATTTGATTCTCAGAACCCTACGACAATTGTATGCGGTGTCTGAAATCATCATTCTTACACGGTGGGTAACGCCACCAACAACAGTTGAAATTCTTCAAGTATGAGTTTTTCATCATTTTGCAAATTCTTCAAATTTTCAATTTCTTCAAGCTTGCAAATCCTCAAACTTCAAATTCTTCAAACTTTTCAAGTGATGTTCCTCACATGAGTTTTTATTCATTGACTATATATATATATATATATATATATATATATATATATATATATATATATATATATATATATATATAGTTTTTCTATGTCCTCAATAGCATTCACTTATAGTTATTTCTTCAAGTTGAGTTTCATCTAAGTGAATGTGATCGGACCCGTAACACCTCTATGCTAAGCTCAACCCAGTCTATTCACTAATTCTTCATATGCGTTCTACTTTGAAACTCGTTCAAAGTCTTCACTGTGTCCTTGACAACTGAATAATTTGCGAACGAAACATTAAAATATTCAATCTCAATTTTTGGCAAATGCCGCTCAAACCGTTCCGATTCCCACGACTGGATAACCCACGATCCCCCACTATCTCCACTACACAGTACGTGGGTGACACATGTCGTGTGAATGGCTAGGGTCAGGGGTAAATTGGCCCAAAGTCTTCGGGCCAGTTGGTTTTACTGCCGCTATAAATACCCCCTCCCTTCCACTTGCTCGGGTTACTCCTCACTCCCATCTCTCCCGAGCTCCAAACCTAGCGCCGCCGCTAACCTCATCGTCGCCGGAGAGGAAGAGCTTCGCTGCCTCGACCTCGCCGTCGTCGTACTCGCATCGGCCGCGGAAGTCTTCACCCCGCCGCCGCTGTAGCTTTCTCCCTCTGCCAAGCTAGGGCGTGGGAGATCTGGACTGACGAACTCCTTCACTTCCTTCTCTGTTCGTCGTGTTCTTCACTTACTGTAAATAAAATCTTATTTTACCGCATTTTCGATCATCATGATTCTCACAAAAACTTCAAACTGAGTTTATTCTTCAAGAATCCATCTCACTAGATCCAATCAACCAATGTTCTCTTGAGAAATTTCCCTAAGTAACAATATTCTTCATGATTCCTCAATTGTGTGGATCTCACAATCTGCACAACTCTGGAACCCGAGACAAGAACACTTAGAGAAATTCTTCAAGACATCTCTGGTCAAATTCCTCAAACTTGATATTCTTTTGCAAAAATTTGTGAGAACGCATATGACCTCTTCAAATTCTTCGCACCTACACTCTACCCACATGTATAAAATGCCAGCTGATGAATCTCTAGGTTCTCATCAACTTCACTCATTTGCAGCATTCCTCGAAGAAAAATTACACACCTATTCAGAATCCTCAAAAGTGCAAATTCCTCAACCGAAGAAAATGGCTGATGGCAAAAGACCTCAGAAAGGAGGGAAGAGACCTGAAGTGCAAACCGCTTTTGAGATTCCAGATGATATCTATGAGGAATACTGTACACCTGATGAAGCAACTCAAGGCAAAGAGACCAAACGATAGCGCAAAGTTCGCATTCAGAGGATTGAAAGGAGATGGATGAAGGAATGGCGAGAATATCGCTATGTAACCCCCAAGTACATGAAGAAATTTGCGATCAAGCCTCCATGCAAAAGAGCTCCCTTGGCTGAAGGACCACATGCTGATCCAACTAGCCTCAAAACTGGGGAGGACTTTCCACATGAATGGGAAAGACGCCAGGCAAAATTGGCTAGGCAAGCAAAAGAGGCAGTGAGGAAATTCAATGAAGACTCTGCTGCAGCTGCTGCCTCAGCCAAGACTTCTGTTAGTGGTTCTGTTCCCAAGAAGGCAATGGCAAAGAAATCAGCCGTCAAGTTGAAATCCTGAACCCAAGTATCTTCAGCCCCCAGTTCCTCACAGCATATGCCCCAGGCAAAATCATCAAGGGCTCCTTCTGTGGCTGAACAATCTTCGGCTGCCGCAGCCAAGTCCTCAACGCCCGTGCATCTTGCCACATGTCAAAGGACAGCAGGTTTCTCAATTGCCTCAGGGACATCAGCAAACTCCTCAAGCAATCCTGCTCTGCTGAAAAGGAAGACCACAGCTGGCCGAGGAAAACGTCCAAGTGCTCATGATAAGAAAGTGGTCTTTCAAGTTCCCTCAGCATCTGAGGATAATGATGCAGATGATGAAGAATTAGCTGCAATTGTGAGGAATAAGCAAGAAAGAGTGGCCCAAGCCAAGGGCACTTCAATTCCTCTGCTACTTGATCCGAAGATCGTGCTAGATTTCATCGACATGTGGCACCAGGACCCAAACACGCCTATCGATTATTTGAAGCTCCCTCCGGGCCCAAGTCATGTTCTAGCTGCTTTCATTGGTGAAGAAAAATGGAAGCATGAGCAGATCAGAAGAACCAAGATTGCTAAACAAAGGAAGGAGAGGTTCATGAAAGAAAATGTCCTCAACTTGACGCCTGATCAACTCATCTCTGTTCAGAAAGATATCAAAGGCCTCAATGATAAGTACAACAGCCACCTCTCAGATTGGCAAGGAGCCAAGGGCAGATTCATTAAGATGGCTGACAAAGTCATCAAAGATCACAACACACGGGCTGCAGTACGAGCTCAAGCCTCAAACCCTCTGCCTAGCTCCTCTGCTCCACAATCTGAAGAAACTGCCAGGACAGTTGAAGAAACTGTTGTGCCTGAGGAAACTGCTAGGGCAACTACGACAGTTATGCCTGAAGAAACTGATGTTCTATCTGCAACAGATGCGAAGAAAAGGAAGGCCTCAGCATCTGCAGAGTCCTTAGCACCTAAGAAGTTGAAGACACTACCAAGTTCCTCAACGGAGCCAATCGATGCAACTCCACTGTCTACTGTCCTAGCCTATGATCTGGTTCCATTTGGTGAGGATTATGAAATCCCGAATGACGAACCTGAAGAAAATCAGTCTGCTGCTTCTGAGCCGTTGGATGAAGAAATTCAAATGGAGGAAAATGCTCCAACTCCAATAATTGAATCTCCCCTGCCTCAGGCTGACACAGAAGAAATGGAAGAGTAGGTGGACATTGGTAACACTACCCCTGTTATCAATGATGACTATTGGGAAACTGAACATCCAAACTCTCCTCTTACCACTCCTCTCACCCAAATTCCTCAGTCTCCAGCTGCGACTGAAGAAATACCAGCTGAGTCAGTGCCTGAAGAAACTCATGCTGCCTCTGCTGAAGCAATTATGAATGAGGAAACTGCTCCCACCAAGGCTGGTGAAGAATCTGCTCCGACAATTCCTCAAACTGCAATTGTTGCTGTTATGCCACAAAGGAGATTCATGGGCGCTTCAAGCCAAATCTTCAACCAAAGCCAGCTATGCCTTTCAAGAAGCGACCCAAATTCATCAAATAAAATTTCTATGATGAGCCTCACTTCTTCACAGGAGCAAATCCTTATGACTCTCAAAGGTCACGTCATAAGAGATTCTGGACGCCTACTCGGGCTAATTTCTATGCAGCTGTGCTATTCCAGAAGGACAAGGTTTTCCAACATTATTCAATTCCTCATGCTGTTATGGAAAACATCCCATGCTTCAATCCAGTACTCACTGTTCTTCATGATGTTGGATTACTGCCCTTCTGCGTTGACATCTATGATTGGAATGAAGAACTCATTCTTCAATTCTACGCCACTCTTCACATCTCTAGTGAAGCTCAAGACATCAGCACTTGGATACTTGATTGGATGACAGGCAACACTCACTTTACTGCGCCTGCCTCTGAATTGCTTCGAGCTGTCCCTGTCAGTATTCCCTCAGCTGAAGCCAGATGCCTATATGATGAACCTAAGCTTCCCAATCACCTCATGCAAGTCCTTATGAAGCCTTTGAAGCCTGGTCAAGCACCCAGAACAACTTTTCTGGTGAAGGATTTACTGTATGTGCCTCGCACAGTCTATCGCATTATGACCAAAACCTTCAGCCCTATCAAAGGCCACAACAATGAAGAAGAAGAGGTGGTTGGAGTAATGAAGAATCTGCTCTTCAACATAATTCATGGCATTCCCATAAATCTTCATGATTTCTTCTTGAGGACATTGGCCAACATTGCACTGTCACCTTTTGAACTGAAGCCTTATGCTCCATGGATCATGCAGTTCATCCGGGCAAGATCCTCAATGTCTTATGAAGCATACTTCCAAAATCATTTCAGTTTTCTGCCGCCAATTGAAGTCCTCAAGGACACATTTTCTTCAATGGATGGGAAAGGCAAAACTGTTATTAATGAAGGATCTCGACCACTAAATGGTCAATTTCGTGCTGCTGCCTCTTACTCAACAAATGATGACACTGCTTCTCAAGACTCTGTTGGCAGGGCCACAGCTCAAAGACCTCAAGAAGCTGCACCAAGGGTGATGACTGATCATGAACTTCTCCTCAGTCTTCACCAAAAGGTGGATCGCAATCACAAGTGGGTCAAACGGCAGTTTGGTGCACTTCTTCGGGACATGACAGTCACTCACACTGTGGTGAGGAAAAACAATTACTACCTACATCTCTATACTCCTAAATATCTCTATACTCCTGAAGAACTTGCGGAGATGGAATTTCAGCGGGACTTCGACTGGTCAATTCCACCAAAGAAGAAGTGGAAGAAAATTCAAGTTCCTCAGCTGGTGACAAGCTCATTTTCTTCATCGCGTAAGACGGATGAAGCTGAGGACATTGACGACACGGCTGCAGGTCCTGCTCCACCAACCGACCCCGACAACGCTGGAGCTCCTCCACCACCTTCAAGATGAAATTCTTCAAGGGCGTTAGTCCTCAATTTTGTCCCTTTTGGTCACTTGATGACAAAGGGGGAGAAATTTGAGTTAGTCTTCAAGCGGGTCTCTATATGGGCTGTGTTTTGTTTAAGTTACAACTCTCGCTCTTCTGAAGCTTTTGTTGATTGAGTTGTAAACTTAACTCCGATGGTGGTCTGATACTCTTGAACTGCTTTCTGCATGCTTATTTCCTCAAGTATCTTAATGCACGCATGCTGAATTTCCTCAGACCCCATTTTCCATCATGCATTTCAATTTCCTCACGATATATATTAAATGCGTGTATGGATTACAAGATATAGGGGAGATCGCCAAGATTTTATCCTGCCATGTGCATTTGCAGTCCAAAGCAAATTCCTCAAATATGCACATCTTTAGGGGGAGTTCCTCTATATCTTGCAATCAAATTCTTCAAACTCAGTACATACACTTCATATGTTTATCCCCGTTGAAAACTTAACCTATTTGTCATCAATCACCAAAAAGGGGTAGATTGTAAGTGCATCTAGTGCCCCTTAGTGATTTTGGTGTATTGAAGACTTATAGGTCAAGGGACTAATATGTTTGTGAGTGTACACAGGCTCTATAAGTCGATGAGGAGTTTGTTATATTCGGAGAATATCGACCCCTAAAAATGAATGTCTTCAACTAAAGACTTTGGTGAGGACCTTGCTGAAGACTTTGGTTTTCCCTGAAGACTTTAAATATGAAGAAGATGGTGTGACCTTGAAGATATGAACGAGGACAATGAAGTGTGAAGACTTTTGTTTTTACTGTTTCATTTTCTTTCTTTGAGTCATAGGAAACACCGTACTGTTAAAGGGGGTCGAGGAAAAACTAAGGAAAAATTTCCATCTGATGCTCAACTCAAAAGCCTCAACATAATCCAATCCTTCGAGTGAAGCCTTTGCAAACCTCTTACAGTTCAGTCAAGTTCTTCAGTGACAGAGACGATGTTCTTCTGGTCTCTGAGGAAATTGGTCTGACTGAGGAGTTAGGATTTCGCCAGTGCGAATTGCCTACAAGTGAGGAATATGATAAGCCCTGAGGAATTTGACAGTTCAAATTCTGACCGTTGCTGTGCTTTGCGCTAGCTGTCCAAATATTCTATCCACCTAACGGTCATATCATTGGGGGGCCATTTATGTCTTATCATGTCGGGATGCATCCTGGCTATAAATAGCCGCCCCCCTCAACCACTAGCTGCTTGGCTGCTCTAAGAGAGAACTTGACACTTGTCATTTCAGAGCATCCCATTTCCTCGAGAACTTTGAGCGAAAATCATCAGTGAGGAAAAACCCCAAAACCAAACCACCAACCCAAAGTGATTGAGCATCACTGAAGAAATTGTTCCTGTGTGGAACCGACGGTTGTTACCTTTGAAGACTGTGTATCTTCCAGACGGTTAGGCGTCATGGTCTAGTGCATCCTGCAGTCAATTGGGGATTGCCGGGTGACCGTGGTCTAGAGCATCCAGCAGTAAATTGTGGATTGCCGGGTGACCAGTTTGTGAGGGTTTTGGAAGTCTACCCTGAAGACTTACCACGAGTGTTGGGCGAGGTCTGTGTGACCTTAGCTCAAGGAGAATACGGTAAGGACTGTGTGTCCTGGGACTGTGTGTCTTCTGGTTTAAATACCAGGCCGCTCCGAACCAGACGTACAACTGTCACAGCAGTTGGAACATGGTTATCAAATCACTGTCTTCATCGAGCCTCTGGTTCTATTTCCTCAACCCTTTCATTTCCTCGTATATCTGTTGATGAAATTGATCGTTACTGTTTGAAGAATTTGACTGAAGACTTTCTCCATTTCCTCACCCCAAATTATTCAGTCACCGTATCGTCTGCCTGCTTATCCTGTTCACGCTATTCATGCTCTGTGTATGTTTCATTTCATCATGATGACTATGCTATTAAGATGTTTCACATGCACTTGAGTACTTATTCCGCTGCTAGTTGTTCGTCACTTAGCTAATTCCTCAACTAGTATTTCCTCAAGTGACGAATTTGTAAAAATCGCCTATTCACCCCCCCTCTAGTCGATATAACGCACTTTCAGAGTTCCTTGGTAATAAGTCGAACCGTGACTTCCCTTTCCTCGGTCATCTTCCTCCCAGCGACCATTTTGGGTTGGAGCCCCCGAGCGAGGGTCGATCGTCACAGGCATGCCGGGTCGCGATGCCTGGCAAGGCCAGGAGATGAGCGCTCCTGAGGCCGGGGGCCTGAGGTAACATGCACCTGCTGGCTCGCTCGAGCGCGCCGCGCGGGGATTAGGATGCCAAGGCCTTGGGGAGGTGCACCCCGTGGACGCCAAGACCTTGGCGAGGTGCACACCGTGTCCAACCCCGCTCGCGGGGCGCGAGAGAGGGAGAAAACTGGCAGGTGCGAAACCTCTTAAAAACGAGACGTCAAAACGGGAAACGCTGCAAGGAGAAAAAATTCCCACCCCTTTTTCGAAATAAAGACGCGAAAACTTCAAGTTTCATTCCAAAAGGTGGCAAGGTTGGATTACAAAAAGAGAGCAAAGAACAGCCGCGTCCGGCACCTAAGCTAGTCTTCCCCCACCAGCACGGAGCATGGGGCTTCCACTAGGCGTGGGCATAGTCATTGGGGGGCCGTGTCGTCCGCCAGCGCGGAGCATGGGCTTCCACTTGGGCGTGGGTGGGGGCCCCTCCGCGTCCTCGGGGAACCCCGGGCTTATACAGCCCACTCATTATTACGTGAGAGTGTCACGGGTAGAACTTCCGGAGGTGCTGGATGTTTCAGGCATTCTGGATGGGGACCCCGTCCTGAGTCTCCACGCGTATGGCGCCAGGCCTGGAGACGCGGGCGATCCTGAACGGGCCCTCCCGCATGGGCGATAGCTTGTGCAAGCCCTCCCTAGAGATGACCCGACCCAGGACGAGGTCTCCGACTTCAATGGTCCTGAAGCGGACGCTACGGCAATGGTAGCGCCGCAGCGCCTGCTGGTACCTCGATGCACGGAGTGAGGTGATACGTCCATTTTACATTATGATTTCCTACTGTTATCTATTTTGTTTTGTTGTATAATAATGCTATGGGGAGTGATTCTAATGCCTTTTCTCTCATAATATGCAAGGTTTACACAAAAAGGGAGAATACCGGCAGCTGGAATTCTGGACCCAAGAAAAGCACGTCAGAGATACCTATTCTGCACAACTCCAATGAAGCTGAAACTTTACGGAGATTATTTTTGTAATTAATAAAAAATACTAGAGCAAAAATATACCGGAGGGGGGCCACCTGGTGAGGAGCACCCACCAGGGCGCGCCAGGCACCCCCTAGCGCGGCCTGGTGGGTGGTGCTCATCCAGACCCATCTCCGGAGCCCATCTTCTGGTATAAATTCCCAAAAAACCTAAAAAAAATAGGAGGAGGACTTTCGGGACGAAGCACCGCCGCCTGGAGGCGGAACTTGGGCAGGAGCACTTTTGCCCTCCGGCGGAGCGATTCCGCCGGGGGAACTTCCCTCCTGGAGGGGGAAATTGAAACTATCATCATCACCAACACCCCTCTCATCTTTGGGAGGCCAATCTTCATCAACATCTTCAACAACACCATCTCCTCTCAAACCCTAGTTCATCTCTTGTGTTCAATCTTCGTACCGAAACCTCAGATTGGTACGTGTGGGTGACAAGTAGTGTTGATTACTTTGTGTAGTTGATTACTATATGGTTTATTTGGTGGAAGATTATATGTTCAGATCCATTATGCTATTTAATACTCCTCTGATCTTGAGCATGATTATTATTTGTGAGTAGCTACCTTTGTTCTTGAGGTCACGGGAGAAGTCATGTTGCGAGTAATCATGTGAATTTGATATGTGTTCGATATTTTGATGATATGTATGTTGTGATTCCCTTAGTGGTGTCATGTGAACGTCGACTACATGACACTTCACCATTCATGGGCCTAAGGGAAGGCATTGTGGAGTAGTTATTAGATGATGGGTTGCTAGAGTGACAGAAGCTTAAACCCTAGTTTATGCGCTACTTCGTAAGGGGCTGATTTGGATCCACATGTTTAATACTATGGTTAGACTTTGTCTTAATACTTTTCTCGTAGTTGTGGATGCTTGCGAGGGGGTTAATCATAAGTAGGTTGTTAGTTCAAGTAAGAACAGCACCTTAGTACCGGTCCACCCACATATCAAATTATCAAAGTAGCGAACACGAATCAAACCAACATGATAAAAGTGACTAGACGAAATTCCCGTGTACCCTCAAGAACACTTTGCCTATTACTAGTGATTGTTCTGGCCTGTCCTTTGACTCAAAAGGATTGGGCTACCTTGCTGCACCTTGTTTACCGTTACCGTTACTTGCTCGTTACAAATTACCTTGCTATCAAACTATCTGTTACCTACAATTTCAGTGCTTGCACAGAATACCTTGCTGAAAACCGCTTGTCATTTCCTTCTGCTCCTCGTTGGGTTCGACACTCTTACTTATCGAAAGGACTACGATTGATCCCCTAAACTTTTGGGTCATCAAGACTCTTTTCTGGCGCCGTTGCCGGGGAGTGAAGCGCTCTTGGTAAGTGGAAATCGGTAAGGAAAAAGTTATACTACGTGCTGAAATTTATTGCGACTTGCTATTATGGAGAACAATCCTTTGAGGGGTTTGTTCGGGGTATCTTAACCTCGATAGGAACCACAATTAATTACCCCTCAACCTACAGCACCTACTGAAAATTTTACTTATGAAATTCCTTCGGGTATGCTAGAACACTTGCTTGCTAAACCTTATGCAGGAGATGGAACTGAACATCCTGATATGCATCTCTTATATGTGAACGAAATATGTGGATTATTTAAGCTTGCAGGTTTACCCGGAGATGAAGATAAAAATAAGGTTTTCCCTTTATCTTTGGCGGGAAAAGCATTGACATGGTATAGGCTATGTGATGATCTTGGATCGTGGAACTAGAATCGTTTGCAATTGGAATTTCACCAAAAGTTTTATCCTATGCATCTAGTTCATCGTGATCGGAATTATATATATAATTTTTGGCCTCATGAAGGAGAAAGTATCGCTCTATCTTGGGGGAGGCTAAAGTCAATGTTATATTCATACCCCAATCATGATATTCCGAGGGACGTTATCATTCAGAATTTTTATGCTCGGCTTTCTCATAATGATCAATCCATGCTCGATACTTCTTGTGCTGGTTCTTATATGAAGGAGACTATTGATTTCAAGTGGGATCTCTTGGAAAGAATTAAACACAACTCTGAAGATTGGGAACTCGGCGAAGGTAATGAGTCAGGTATAAAGCTTGAATTTGATTGTGTTAAATCTTTTATGAATACCGATACTTTTCACAAGTTTAGCACTAAATATGGACTTGACTCTGAGATAGTAGCCTCTTTCTGTGAAGCATTTGCTACTCATGTTGATATCCCTAAGGAGAAGTGGTTTAAATATCATCCCCCTATTAAAGAAGAAATTAAGGAACCGATCATAGCTAAAGAAGAAAGCATCTTTTACAATGTTGACCCAGTTGTGCCTACCGCTTATATTGAAAAGCCACCTTTCCCTGTTAGGATAAAGGAACATGCTAATGTATCAACTGTGGTTTGTAAGAGTAATATAAGAGCACCTAAACCCCCTGAGCAAATTAAAGTAGAACCTAATGTTGCTATGGTTAAAGATCTCTTGGAAGAAAATATTGATGGGCATGTCATCTACCTTTGCGATGAAGCTGCTAGAATTGCTAAGCCTGATAAGAAAGATAAACATAGACCTATAGAAGGCTTGCCCGTTGTCTCAGTTAAAATAGGAGATCATTGCTACCATGGTTTATGTGATTTAAGTGCTTGTGTGAGTGCTATCCATTTTACCTTATACCAAGAAATTATGAATGAAATAGCAGCTGCTGAAATGGAAGATATTGATGTTACTATTAAACTTGCTAATAGAGATACTATCACACCACTTGGGATTGTTAGAGATGTTGAAGTCTTGTGTGGGAAAGTAAAATACCCTATTGGTTTTCTAGTTCTTGGTTCCCCACAAGATGACTTTTGTCCCATTATCTTTGGTAGACCTTTCCTGAGCACCGTCAATGCTATGATAGATTGTGAAAAACAAACTGTCGGGGTCAGTTTTGGTAATGTGTCTCATGAGTTTAATTTTCCAAGTTTAGTAGACAACCTCGTGGTAAAGCATTACCTAGTGAAGATGAAATAATTGGTCTTGCTTCTATTGCTGTGCCTCCTACTGATCCATTAGAACAATATTTGCTTGACCATGAAAATGATATGCACATGCGTGAAAGAAATGAAATAGATCAAATTTTCTTCGAACAACAACCTCTCTTGAAACACAATTTGCCTATTGAAACTCTTGGAGGTCCTCCTCCACCTAAAGGTGATCCCGTGTTTGAGTTGGAACAATTGCCTGACACTTTGCAGTATGCTTATCTTGATGAGAAAAAGATATATCCTGTTATTATTAGTGCTAACCTTTCAGAACATGAAGAAGAAAGATTATTGAAAGTTCTAAGGAAGCACCGGGCTGCTATTGGATATACTCTTGATTATCTTAAGGGCATTAGTCCCACTCTATGTCAGCACAAGATCAATATGGAACCAGATGCTAAACCTGTTGTTGATCACCAACGGCGATTGAATCCTAAAATGAAAGAAGTGGTAAGAACTGAAATATTAAAGCTTCTGGAAGCAGGTATAATCTATCCCATAGCTGATAGTAGATGGGTAAGTCCCGTTCATTGTGTCCCTAAGAAAGGAGGTATCACCATTGTTCCTAATGATAAGAATGAACTCATTCCACAAAGAGTTATCACTGGTTACATAATGGTAATTGATTTTAGAAAATTAAATAAAGCTACTAGAAAGGATCATTACCCTTTGCCTTTCATTGATCAAATGCTAGAGAGACTATCTAAGCACACACACTTTTGTTTCCTAGATGGATATTCCGGTTTCTCTCAAATACCTATGTCACAATCCGATCAAGAGAAAACCACCTTTACTTGCCCTTTTGGAACCTATGCTTATAGACGTATGCCTTTTGGTTTATGCAATGCACCTGCTACCTTTCAAAGATGTATGACTGCTATATTCTCGGATTTTTGTGAAAAGATTGTAGAGGTTTTCATGGATGATTTTTCCGTTTACGGAACTTCTTTTGATGATTGCTTAAGCAACCTTGATCGAGTTTTCAGAGATGTGAACAAACTAATCTTGTCTTTAATTGGGAGAAGTGACACTTTATGGTTAATGAAGGTATTGTCTTGGGCCATAAAATATCTGAGCGAGGTATTGAGGTGGATAAAGCTAAAGTTGATGCAATTGAGAAAATGCCATGTCCTAAAGATATTAAAGGTATTCGGAGTTTCCTTGGTCATGCTGGTTTTTATAGGAGGTTCATTAAAGACTTCTCTAAAATTTCTAGGCCTCTTACTAATATTTTGCAATGGGATATTCCTTTTGTTTTTGATGATGATTGTGTAGAAGCCTTTGAAACACTCAAGAAAGCCTTAACCTCTGCACCTATCGTTCAACCACCTGATTGGAACTTGCCTTTTGAAATCATGTGTGATGCTAGTGATTATACTGTTTGTGTTGTCCTAGGACAAAGAGTTGATAAAAAATTGAATGTTATCCATTATGCTAGTAAAACTCTTGACAGTGCTCAACGAAACTATGCTACTACTGAAAAAGAATTTTTAGCAGTTGTGTTTGCTTGTGATAAATTTAGATCCTATATTGTTGACTCCAAAGTTATTGTTCACACCGATCATGCTGCTATAAAATACCTTATGGAAAAGAAAGATGCTAAACCTAGACTCATTAGGTGGGTTCTCTTGCTTCAAGAATTTGACTTACATATCATTGATAGGAAAGGAGCGGAGATCCCCGTAGCTGATAACTTGTCTAGGTTATAAAATATCCTTGATGACCCACTACCTATTGATGATAGTTTCCCTGACGAACAACTAGCTGCAATAAGTGTCTCACACAACACACCTTGGTATGCTGATTATGCTAATTACATTGTTGCTAAATATATACCACCTAGTTTCACATACCAACAAAAGAGAAAATTCTTCTATGACTTGAGACATTACTTTTGGGATGACCCACATCTTTATAAAGAAGGAGTAGATGGTATTATTAGACGTTGTGTACCTGAGCATGAATAGGAACAGGTCCTACAGAAATGTTATTCTGAAGCTTATGGAGGACATCATGCGGGAGATAGAACTGCTCATAAGGTATTGCAATCTGGATTTCATTGGCCTACTCTCTTCAAAGATGCTCGTAAGTTTGTCTTGTCTTGTGATGAATGTCAAAGAATTGGTAATATCGGTAAGCGTCAAGAAATGCCTATGAATTATTCACTTGTTGTTGAACCATTTGACGTGTGGGGTTTTGATTACATGGGGCCTTTTCCTTCCTCTAACGGGTACACTCATATTGTAGTTGCGGTTGATTATGTCACTAAGTGGGTAGAAGCTATTCCAACTAGTAGTGCTAATCACCACACCTCCATTAAAATGCTTAAAGAGGTTATCTTTCCGAGGTTTGGAGTCCCTAGATATTTAATGACCGATGGTGGTTCACACTTTATTCATGGTGCTTTTCGTAAGTTGCTTGCTAAATATGATGTTAACCATAGAATTGCATCTCCCTATCATCCTCAATCTAGTGGTCAAGTAGAACTTAGTGTCGGTGTCGAATCCGACATATCTCGTAGTAGGGGTCCTAAGCTAGGCATCTTGGAGCGATGGTAACATGGACACAGGATTTGACCCAGGTTCGGGCTCTCTTGAAAAGAAAATACCCTACGTCCTGCTTTTGATTATATTGATATGGGGGATAGTACAGAGTACATGTATCTACCACGAGATTATGAGATGTCATATAATGATCTATTGACTAGACTGGCCTCGGTTTATATATGCACCGTAGGCCTAGGGTTTAGAGGAGTCCTTGTCTTGTGCGCCAAGTCTTGTGGAATCCTCCTTGTATTCGGCATGGGCTGCCCGAAGTGGCCCATTAGTGAATCGCCCTGGGGGTCCTCGGCCCGACCCACTGGTCGGGAGACGACGTGGTGAGTACCCCCTAGTCCAGGACACCATCAGTAGCCCCCTGAACCGGTCTTCAAGTTGGGGACGCTCCTCGGTTCTTCCGAACTGTTCTTCATCTTCGGTCGTCGGTCTTGAAAACTGGTTCAACAAATCTTCCCATGTCCGATCTTGAGGATCACCGAGCTGAATCCGAAGAGTTTACATGGCGGGCATCCGAGGAGCCCCTTTAAGTTATCGGCCTTTATCAATGCCTTGTAATGTTTACGCCATACTTCGGGGTCGAAGTGTTTCCCGTGTGGCAGTGTCCTCTTGCATCCGAACTCCAACGCCGAACTGCATCTGAGGTATCTTTTTGCAGCCGAGCTCCAACGCTGATCGGCATCTGAGCGCCAATGACGGGCTGCGTCCGAGCTCCAACGCCGGATTGTGTCCGAGCTCCAACGCTGGTCGGCATCCGAGGTGTCATAAATTACCTCGGTCTCTGAAAATTTGAAGGACTTCATCCGAGCTTAAATGCCGGAATAGTCTTTTATGGAGCCAGCTATTCACATCCGAGCTTTATGCCGGACTGCTTCTGAGGCGTCTCCGATCTTGAGCTTTATGCCGGACTGCTTCCGAGCTCCAACGCCGAACTGCATCCGAGCTCCAGTGATGATCAGTGTCCGAGGTATCATAAACTACCTTGGACCTTAAAAAATTAAAGGAATTCATCCGAGCTTAATGTCGGAAATGCTCTCTATGGAGCCAGCCACTTGCGCCCGAGCTTTATGTCGGACTGCTTTCGAGGTGGTGCACCACCCCGACCGTGGGCTGATTTTTTGTGGATATCTTAGATTGGTGCAATTTATTCTCTGCCGAGATATATAGCCAATAGCCCTCAAGGTGTGTGTCCGTTGAATGTCCGGCATGCACCTAAAGGAAAACTTAAAACCGCTGATCCCACTAGCCCCTGATACTCAGGTCGATTCACAAAATCGGCCTGAGGATCAACTCCTAGCTCTGCAGCATACTTAGGAATAGAAACGCGGTGTAATATATTAGAGGAAATAGTGATCGGCAGGCGGGCCCTTGAGAGAGGGTCTTGATAAGTTGCCTTAATATATTAGCTTGATGCCGGATAGGTCCATATGGTACCTATTGTTGTCCGAAGACGCGTCTGCCCATAGCTCGGTCAAGCCGAACACTGAGTATTTTGAATTTGCTGCATTGAATAGGCAATGCAGTAGCCCCCGAGCCACTGGTCGGGTGGCAACACCAGATCAATGGATCGATGTGCCCCTTTAATATTTGTAAATGATAAGCGCGAAGCCCAGTAGCCCCCGAGCATTAATATGGGCACGTTTGGCCGAATTAAGGATTGATATCGGTTTGACAGAGAAGTTTGTTGTGTTTAACACAAACTTCTCGGAAAGAGAATAAAGATCTTTTAAAGGAGCTAGAGCTAACGAAAGCTGAGCTCGCCAAGGTCGGCCTCAAGAGGCTTAATAGATAGGAAATCAAGGCCAATAGGGAATTATGAGAACGTTATGTCAGCTGCTCGGTTATCTCAACAAGATTGTGCCCTTGACGCTTTAAAAGATGGGCTGCAGTAAATTGACTTGTACTCGCAATTTATGTGTAATGATTCTATGTATCCAAGTACTTTACATCATTAATGCTCGGATCCGCATTGTACAAAACTTTGTTGACCGACCATCGGCTTCAACCTCCTCGGCCTGTAGCCGGGGAGTGTTTGTCCCACTTTATAAAGCCTTTATGAGGGCAAAGGTTTACGGCAAACAAGGCAATCCGGTCATATGGTTTTATAAACAAAGGTACGCGGAGAGATATGTTATATTACTTTTTAATGTAAGAAACATCTTCCAAAGAAAATAGTCCCGCTATCGGTTCCTTTCTTTGGGTTGTCATGCTGACCATGATCATGAAACCCCAACTCCGATCAATGTGGGAGGAAAATACTGAGGATTTAGTTCGGGGAAAGTTTCCGAACTCTGTGGTCCTTAGTGAACCTAAATTTTCACTTCCATCGTTGCCGACCAATTATATTCTTAAGATAACTAGCTTTCGGCTTCACCCAGTCTGAGGTACTAACACGAATGAGCCGGAAGTAGCAATCGCAGAGGTGCTCCCTTTACCCCCTAGCCGAACAATCGGGAACGTAGGGGATAAGCACAGGAGCCAGGCAACCCAGCTTGGCCAAAATCTTAAGTCAAATTGATGCATATTTATGGCTTTATAACGATGATTACGGAAGGCAGCACTCGTATATTGAATACAAATTCTTTTATGCTATATGCTATTTTGACTCCTTCGTGACTGTTTATCATCTGAGAGTGGCCCATCATCGGCTTCTACCCCTTTGTAGATGCTACGCAGGGTGTTTCCGTAGTAACAAGACAACCCTTAGCCGACGTCTCGGTGCCCGGAGGCGGTTGTGTTAGCGGAAACGAAGCAATCAGATATTTAGGCTTTATAACTTTCACTTGGTCATGGGAGCTTAAAGTTTGGGAAGCCAGTTACTAGCCCCCGGTTAGTGTTCGGCGTCAGCCGAGGTCAAGCCGTTAACACTCCGGCCAATTTTATGAAAGGCCCGTTATTTAATACGGTCATCGGATCGCCGACAAGTTTATGCTTATTGTGACAGTCAGTTTTCGGCTTTCTCCACTGAGGTACTTGACCAGTTAACCCGGAAGTGCAATTGTAGTGGTTCTCCCTTTGCACTCCTAGCCGAACAAAGCGGAACATAGGAGGCAAGCACAGGAGTCGGGCAACCTAACTATTGACCGAAGACACAATTCAAAACTGGTGCATATAAAGCAATATCCGAGAACGTTTTGCCGAGGACTCCTCGGAGTGCCATGGCTTTTGGTGGGTTCGGCTCTAGTCGCAGCCCCCCGTTGATACTACCGATGCTTTAAAAGTGTTCTGCGAGAATTATGCTCGGAAAAAAAAGAAGTTTATGCAAAAAACTTTATGTTTAGATAAAAGAAAATTGTTCCAATCCAAAACTGGTCTTAAAATTAATATGTGCTTCGGTCGTGCTTTAACATGATACATCCGATCTCCGGCCTCCAAGCGGGCCAGCCTTTGGCTTCAACCTCCATATCCCGAAGGCGGAGTGTTTCTCCGAGACCTGTTTAGCGAACTAAACTCGACCGGCTTTAGAAAGAAACCAGGCTATCCGGCTATTGACCACACACCAGTGTCGGAAAAAGGAGTAGTAGAAAAACACTTTGCAACGATCAAGAAGAAAACACATTTATTATAAAACGGCTCATATAAATTTACGAGCCCCCAAGTGACTTGGGTAAAAGAATTTTATATATAATGATTGTATGTACCGAAGTACTTATATCATATATGTGTTCGCCCGAACTTTAAACGCGTCTTAACCGACCGTCGGCTTCTCCCTCTTCGGCCAAGGGCCGAAAAGTGTTATCTACTACGCCATCCGAGGATATCGGAGGTGTTTCGAATAACCAGGCAATCAGGCCATTAGGCTATAACAGACAAAGCGCACCCAGGGAACTTATGCTATATTACTATTTAACGTAAGAAGCATCTTCAAAGAAAATAGTTCCGCCAAGGGATCCTTTCTTTGGGTTCTCATGATTACCATGAGGAGTGTGCAGTAGATTTATGTATGCTTGTCTTCCGTCGTGGCCGACCATAGTTGAAAACAGTAAGAGCACTAGCTTTCGGCTTCACCCGTCTGAGGTACGAGTTCGGATGACCCGATCGTAACAATCGCAGAGGTGCTCCCTTTACTCCCTAGCCGAACAATTGGGAACGTAGGGGTAAGCACAGGAGCAAGGCAACCCAGCTTTGTGAAACACTTAAGTCAACATGATGCATATATTGGCGTAAACACGAACAAGGAAGGGTGCGATACATTAATAATCATATGCAAGAGGAATGGCTTCATAAAGGAAGCCCCCAAGTAAACGGGGTATTTGAATTTGTTTGTAACAAACAAAGTTTTGACAAAGAAAGTTTTTCGCAAACACTTTTTTGTCAAAAAAGTATAATGATTGGTCGAACCGAACAAAATTTAAAACTGAAAGTTTTTGAGCATGAAAGCGACTTAGCTGGTTAATGTGCTCGTGACGTGTGTCGAGCTTGTAGTGGGTCAAGGTCCCATCCCCAAGCCGGTTGCGAGGTAGCCGAAGAAGAGCTCGGCTTGATGAAGTGACAACACAACACTTTCGAAGGCCGAGGAGAAACCCCCGGTCCAGTCGAGCAGACGGAGTAGTTCGGCAGCGTGACGGCGAAGCCCACACGTCCTTCGGCCATGTCAACGACACAATTTGGTTGATGGAGGTAGGACAACGATGTACTCACGCCATGGTGACCGCATGACACAGCCGAAGTCGATTACCTGTGCACACAATATAGTGCAAGCCAAGAGTAATAACAAATAAAGGTAATAATATATTTTTTTTGAAAAATCTTCTACTTAGTTAATTTAAGTGAAGCAAATAAGTAAAGGAATATGGCCTGGGCGCCGAGGTGCCAGAACGAAGTGTTCGGCTTGACGAAGTGGCGACGCTGCACGGTCGATGTGGCGAGATGAAGTCCTCGGTCCAGTTAACATGACGAAGCTGTGATCGGCGGACGCCGAAGTCTCATGCAAGTCGGCTGGTGACGCCGAAGTCTCATGCTAGCCGAGGTGTTGAAGCAGGTCGGCTGGTGACGCTGAAGTCTCAGGCCAGCCGAGGTGTTGAAGCAGGTCGGCTGGTGACTCCGAAGTCTCAGGCCAGCCGAGGTGTTGAAGCAGGTCGGCTGGTGACGCCGAAGTCCACGGAGCAGGTTGATGAGGAGATGACGAAGCCCCCAGTCTAGCCGAGGTGACGGAGCAGATTGGTAAGGTGACGCTAAAGCCCCATGCCAGCCGATGTGTCAAAGCAGGTCGGCGTGGTGGACGTCAGCTTGAAAAAGTAACGGCGCGGCGATGCCGACGCAGGTCGGAATTTGTGACGAGGTCAATGCTGGCTTGATGAAGCTACGGAGCGCCCGACCCGTACAACCCGCGGATGACGAGGATCGCTTGATGATTATTAGGCCCTCGCGATGCCGGACTCTTGGTCGGATGACTAAGATGATGAGAAAATTTCCTTCAAAAAGGACATCCAACAACCCGTTCATGAAAAAGATGAACTCGGGTTTCGTTATCACGCAGAAAATAGATCCAAAACTTGTTGTACTAATCGGATGTTTCCCGGAGTTTGTACGGTCGGATTGAGCTGAAATTTTGAGGCGTGATCGGTATGTAAATTCCGCAGCCGATGAACGGTGGGATCTTCCAAACGATGTCCGAGCTGGAAGCTGGACACCTCGCCCTAAACTCATCCTGATTCCCGTCCAGATTCGATAGGGCTCCGGTATTTCGTAGATCGCCGAAGATTCCTCCATCGGAATACGATGAAATTTTACGTGGTCATTAGAGACTCAATTCCACATAGTTTCACCAAAGCAATCGTCAAAGGAAGCGGGGACGACGAACACGAGTCGCTGTCCAGAAAAACTGGACGGTTGCTCGAGGACGATGTCAACATGGAGCCCCCGAGCTCCATGGATGATTTCTCACGATCTTGATAGAGATCGGAGATGATGACGATGAAAGTATCCATCCGATGTTGACGATCTGGCACGGAGCGCAGTCCTCAGTCCAGCCGAGGTGACCAGTAGAGCCGGCGACGAAGATGCCGACATCGACAACAAAGCTCGGTTCCAACGCGTAGATCGCGTTGGAGACCATCTGAATTCCCATCGCACCGCGGCGACTGCCAGCAGGCTCTCAATGAAAGCACCAATGTCGGTGTCGAATCCGGCATATCTCGTAGTAGGGGTCCTAAGCTAGGCGTCTTGGAGCGATGGTAACATGGACACAAGATTTTACCCAGGTTCGGGCTCTCTTGAAGAGATAATACCTTACGTCCTGCTTTTGATTGTATTGGTATGGGGGATAGTACAGATTACATGTATCTACCAGGAGATTATGAGATGTCATATAATGATCTATTGACTAGCCTGGCCTCGGTTTATATATGCACCGTAGTCTTAGGGTTTAGAGGAGTCCTTGCCTTGTGCGCCAAGTCTTATGGAATCCTCCTTGTATTCGGCATGGGCTCCCCGAAGTGGCCCATTAGTGAATCGCCGTGGGGGTCCTCGGCCCGACCCACTGGTCTAGAGACGACGTGGTGAGTAACCCCTAGTCCAGGACACCATCACTTAGCAATAGAGAAATAAAATTAATATTAAAAAAACTGTCAATAGGTCTCGTAAGAATTGGTCTAAGAAATTAGATGATGCACTTTGGGCCTATAGAACAGCTTATAAAAATCCTATGGGTATGTCTCCATATAAAATGGTGTATGGAAAAGCTTGTCATTTGCCTCTAGAACTAGAACACAAAGCATTTTGGGCAATTAACGAACTCAATTATGATTTCAAACTTGCCGGTGAGAAGAGGCTATTTGATATTAGCTCACTAGATGAATGGAGAACCCAAGCGTATGAAAATGCCAAGCTATTCAAAGAAAAAGTAAAAAGATGGCATGACAAAAGAATCCAAAAGAGGGAATTCAAAATAGGAGATTATGTTCTTTTATTCAACTCTCGTTTAAGATTCTTTGCAGGAAAACTTCTCTCTAAATGGGAGGGACCATATATCATTGAAGAGGTTTATCGTTCTGGAGCTATCAAGATTAATAACGCCGAAGGTACTAACCCGAAGGTGGTCAATGGCCAAAGAATTAAGCATTATATCTCAGGTACGCCTATTAACGTTGAAAGCAATGTTATCCAAACCATGACACCGGAGGAACACATAAAAGAAAACTTTCGGAACACTCCAGAATACTTAAAAATAAGAGGTACGTGATACGGTAAGTAAACGGACTCCGAAAAATCCGCAAAAATATTTTTTGTCAGTTTTGGAATATTTTAGAATTTTAGGAATAAAAAAATAAACCGGAAGGTGATCGAGGTGAGCACGATACACCAGGGCGCGCCAGGCACCACTGGGCGGGCCCTGGTGGGTGCTTCCCACCTCGGATGCCTTCCCGTCTCCGTTTTCCTTCCAAATACTTGTTTCCCAAGAATAAAAATTCTCTATATATACCCCCGACTGTTTTGACGACCGTATCAGAGAAAAATCCCCTGTCCTTGTTTCGTGCTGTTTTCCTTACATATCTGAAAATATGTCGTCTCAAGATTCAGATGGGGAGAGCCATGTTGATCCCTATGTTCCAGACCTGAAGATCTTTAGGGAGATTTACCCCTACCTAATGACCTCGAAGGAGGAAGAAGATTCTACCACGCAGGAAACAAAAGATGACAGCTCTAAGGAAGAGGATGATCCATTGCCTCAACCCGGAGACATGCATGTGGAATTCAAGAAGTCAAGCCTCCCTAGAAGATACAAACCTAAGGTCCAATTTATCCCGTCTCGTTTTCGACAGGAAAGCAAGGAGGCCTTATGCCAAAGGATATTAAAGCTTGAATTGGAGAATGATGATCTAATGGAGGAAAACTTTATGCTTAAATATAAGTTGAAGAAGACGGCTTCTTCTACACCTCCACCTTCTTCATCGCCACCACCAAAGGAGACTTGAGTACATGGGTATGGGCACTACCCTTGGCTTTATCCAAGCTTGGGGGAGGTGCCCCGGTATCGTATCACCATCACCTTTATTCACCTTTACCTATTCTAGTTTTATCTTTAGTTTCCCTTTGCCTTAGTCGAATAAAATTTAGCGAGATCGATTTTTCTTGCCATCGGAAGAGGTGCTTTGTGATGGGTTCGACCTTGCGGTGTTCTTTCCCAGTGACAGAAGGGGCAGCAAGACACGCATGTATCGTTGCTATTAAGGATAACAAGATGGGGTCTACTCCTACATGAATAGATCTTGTCTACATCATGTATTCATTCTTATTGCATTACTCCGTTTTTCCATGAACTTAATACACTAGATGCATGCTGGATAGCGGTCGATGTGTGGAGTAATAGTGGTAGATGCAGGCAGGAGTCGGTCTACTTATCTTGGACGTGATGCCTATATAATGATTATCGCCTTGGATATCGTCATGACTATTCTATTTTCTATCAATTACCCAACAGTAATTTGTTCACCCACCGTGCGCTATACTCATGAGAGAAGCCACAAGTGAACCCTATGGCCCCCGGGTCTACTTTTCCTACATATTGCTTTCCGATCTACTGTTTTGCAATCTTTGTTTTTAGATCTACAAAACCAAAAACCCAAAAACATATTGCTGCATATTTGCTCTTTTTATTTTGTGTTCTTGAGAGATCTATCTCTCCTATCTATCACTACCTAATCTATCTTTTTACCGTAGAGAGATTGACAACCTCTCTTTCGAGTTGGGTTGCAAGTATTTGTTGTTTGTGTGCAGGTGCTGCTTATTGGGTGGTTGTGATCCTCCTATTGGTTCGATAACCTTGGTTTCATAACTGAGGGAAATACTTACCGTCACTATGCTGCATCATCCCTTCCTCTTTGGGGAAATACCGATGCAGTCTCAAGCCACGTTACGGTACAGCTCGCCGTGCTTCACGCAGTAAGCAGTGGCCTGGCGAGCCACGTGTTCCGCGTTCTCCTCCTCCTCCGGTAAGGCGCCGCGGAGCAGGTACGCCTTGAACTCCTCGGTCCAGTCGCTGGCCCGAGGTTCCAGCGCCAGGAGCAAGCGGGCTCCCGAGGCCGGACCGCAGGCCGGGGCGCCTGAGGGCGGGACCGATGGCAGCTCCTCCTGAAGCGACACCGGGCGCGCGGCCATGGGTGCCACCGACGGTTTGAAGAGCCTCTCCTCGAAGACGCCGGGTTCCTGAGGCTCGCGACGTGACGCCCTCTTGGCGATGTCGTCTGCCTCCTTGTTCGCGCTGCGTGGGACGTGCTGCAATTCCAAGCCTAGGAAGTGCTTTTCAATTTTACGTACCTCTTCCAAGTACGCCTCCATGTGCTCGTCCCTCGGGTTGTACTCCTTGTTGGAGAAGCTGACGAGGAGCTGGGAGTCGCCCTTGACGATGAGGCGCTTGACCCCCAGGGCTGCGGTGGCCTTGAGGCCCGTGATCAAGCCCTCGTACTCCGCGATGTTGTTGGAGACCTTCTCGCCATGCTGGAAGCAAAGCTGCACGGCATAGTAAAGCTTGTCCTTGGTCGGCGAGATGAGTACAACTCCAGCCCCCGCGCCCTGCCGTGCGAAGGCACCATCGAAGTGCATGACCCAGCCGTTGGGCGCCTCATCGCCAGGTGCGAGGGATTGGCCCTTGTCCAGCCCCCGGTCGGGAGCGTCTGTCCACTCCACCACGAAGTCGGCGAGGGTTGCGCCCTTGATGACCCTGGTGGTGCTGAACTCCAAATGGAAGGCCTGCAGCTCGATGTTCCACTCTGCAACCCTCCCAGCGGCGTTGGGGTTGCGCAGCACTTTCTCCAAGGGGTATGCAGAGACGACCTTGATAGGGTGGCCCTGGAAGTAATGTCGCAGCTTCCTTAAGGCGACGAGGAGTGCGAGCAGGAGCTTCTGCTGCATCGGGTAGCGCGCTCGTGCAACCCGCAACACGGTGCTGACGTAGTACACCGGATGCTCGACGAGGGGTGAGGCAGCGACGCTGTTCCGCTCTGCCTCGAACGCGAGGGATTCTGGCGCCTCATGGGTTGATGAAGTGACGAGAACCTCAGGAGCGCCGTCCTGAGGCGGCAGACGTTGCGCGGACCCTCGTGTGCCGTCCTGCTCTGCGTTTGTGCTGATGCGTTCCTCACGGACCGCAACGAGCGCTGCACTGGCTGAGTGGGGGGTGACCGCTAAGTAAAGCACCAGAGGCTCGCGAGGACGAGGCGCCACCATAGTTGGTGGGCTCATGAGGTACCGCTTGAGGTCTTCGAAAGCCACCTCCGCTTCAGGGGTCCACTCGAAGGGGCCCTTCCTCTTCATGAGCTTGAAGATGGGGAGGGCGCGTTCGTCAAGCTTGGAGATGAAGCGTCCCAAGGCGGTCACGCAGCCCGCCAGTTTCTGCATTTCCTTGAGGGTCTGGGGCGGGTGCATCTTCTCGATGGCCTTGATCTTCTTCGGGTTTGCCTCGATTCCCCGGTGCAACACCAAGAAACCGAGTAGCTTGCCGGCGGGACCCCAAAAACGCACTTTTCGGGGTTAAGCCTCAGGTTGACTCGACGCAGGCTGGCGAACGTCTCCTCCAGGTCCTCGATCAGGGTCCTTGCCTCTCACGACTTTACCACGATGTTGTCGACGTATGCCTCGGCGTTCCTCCCGAGTTGCTGCCCCAGGGAGATATGCATCAACCGCTGAAAGGTCGCGCCGGCGTTCTGCAGCCGGAAGGGCATGCAGGTGTAGCAGTACACGCCGCACGGGGTGAGGAAGGCCGTCTTTTCGATGTCCTCCACCGCCATCTTGATTTGGTGGTAACCTGAGAAAGCATCCAAAAAGCCCAGCAGATCGCACTCGGCGGTGGAGTGCACAATCTGGTCGATGCGCGGGAACGGGAAGGGGTCTCGCGGACAAACCTTGTTGAGGCTCGTGAAGTCGACACACATGTGCTCCTTCCCACCCTTCTTGGGGACAATCACAAGGTTGGCCAGCCAATCCGGGTATCGCCCTTCCTGAATAACACCGGCTTCTTGCAACTTGCGGACCTCTTGGACGATGAATGCTTGCTTCTCTTGTGCTTGTCTCCTTGCTTTCTTTTTTACCGGGCGCGCGTTGGGGCACACCGTCAAGTGGTGTTCGATCACCTCCCTCGGGACGCCCACCAGGTCAGACGGCTCCCATGCGAACATGTCCTTGTTCGCGCGGAGGAAGTCGACCAGTGCCTTCTCCTGTTCCGGGGAAGCCCGGCGCCAATGGTGAAGGTGGGGACCGAGCTCCCGCCATCAACGAACACCTGCTTCGTCTCGTCCCGGTCCTGAGAGAACAACTGTTTCTTCTTTCTGGGCGCGGCCTCCAGAGCCTGCGCAGCGCCCTCGGCGCCAGGGCACAAGGCCGCTGCGGCCTCAGGAGCCGTCGTGTCGCCCTCGGCATTGGAGCGCGAGGCTGCCGCGGCCTCCGGAGCCTGGGTGGCGCCCTCGGTGTCGGGGCGCGAGGCCGCTGCAGCCTTGTAGACGAGCTTGAGGGCCCGAACCGCGTCGTTGGTGTCTCCGGCCACAGAGACGATGCCGCTGCTACCAGGCATCTTGATGATGTTGTAGCCTGGGTGCGTTGCCGCCATGAACTTGGCGAGGGCCGGATACCCCAGGATGGCTATGTACGGGAGGCTGATGTGAGCCACGTCGAAGTCGATCAACTCGGTGCGGAAGTTGTCGCGCGTGCCGAAGGTGACCGGGAGACGCACCTGCCCCAAAGGGGCGGTGAAGCCTTGGACCACCCCTGAGAAGGACCTGGTAGGCGCGAGCTGGTCGTCAGGCACCTGGAGCATGTCGAAGGCTTCCACGGAGAGGACGTTGAGGCTGGCGCCGCCATCGATGAGGGTCTTGGTGACCGCGACGTTGCTCATGGTGGGCGTGCACAGCTTGGGGAGTGCACCAGCAGCGACCGTAGTCCTGGGATGGTCCCTGGAGTCGAAGGTGATGTCGGTCTCTGGTTCCGCCCTGCCCGGCGAGGCTTCGGGCCACGGCCGAGCCGCGCCCGCCTGGCGAAGAAACTGCTTCACATGGCGACCGGACGCGGGTGCCCGCGATCCGCCGAGGATGCTGGCGACCGCGTGAGGCCCAGGGGCCGCGAAGCGCGTGACGAACCGACCGTTGGGCTCCTTGCGTGCTTCGAGCAGCGCAGCCTGCGCGCTTGCCAGCCCGTGGCGACTGCGGGGGGACGACAGTGTGGCAGGAGTGAGGGGCAGAGTAGCGGCGCGGCCGTCATGCTGCGCGGAGGGTGGCAGCGACGAGTCCTGCTGCTCGTGGGTAGCCGGGTCAGTGGCAGCGTTAGCTGCGGGAGAGGTGGAGCGGCGCGGGACGCCGCGGCCCGCGGGCGCCGTCTGGGCGACGCGAGCAGTCCGGCGCTCGGCGCGGACTCGGCGGGCGTTGGCCGTGGGAGTGACGAAGCGGAGACGGAGCAGAGCTGGAGAAGGTTTACGACACGCCTCTACCTGGCGCGCCAAATGTCGGAAATCGGGCTCCGCAGACCCAAGAAGGTTCGAACTCTGGGGCGTGTCCGAAGATCCTTCCCAGCTCAAGCCTCAAGCTTGTCGCCCCACAGCCAGGGCCTCATCGGATGTGTGGAGCGATGAAGAAGATGGACACAACGATTTACCCAGGTTCGGGCCACCTTGCGGTGTAAAACTCTACTCCTGCTTTTGGTGGATTGGCCTCACGAGGAGGTTTGGGGATGAACTAGTACAGTGGCTGAGTGACCTCGCGAGGGCTCTTGGGTCAGGATGGATTCGATCCCTTTCTACGGTGGTGGCTGGCGCCTATTTATAGCGGCCTTGGTCCTCTTCCCTTATCGCACAGGCGGGAAGGGATCCCACAACAGCCAAATTTGCAAGGGGACAAGAGGTACATCTTATCCTGACTAAAGGTGGTCTTCGCCTGCAAAGCTTATGGAGGTGATGCAGAGGTGGGCTCGTGGTCTTGGTCTCGTTGCACTGGAATGGAAACCTTTGGGGGATTCCTTGGGAACCCGCGTCAGTCCTTGCCTCCTTAGCACTAAAGAGGAAATTGTCCCCTCTGCGCTGGCTGGCGCCCGCCTGGCCTAGGTCGTCATGGCTCACGTCATCCCAGCCTCATGAGGCCGAGTACCTGCATAGGAATCTCCGCTCCTCGGGAGGCAGTCTATGGAGGCCGCTCCCCCGCGGGTCTTGGCGTCATTCTCCTCACGAGGCTGGGGCTCTCCCGAGGGTCTTGTCTTGAGGGGCCTGCTGCCAGGCCGTACCGGGCCGTCAAGGTGGGCCACGTGCTGGGCCGTAGGCAGGCAGGTCTGGGTACCCCCATTCCTAGAACGCCGACAATTTCCAACAGGGACGTCACAGATGTAAGTCGGGTCGGGGACGGTGGAAACATCGGAGGCCAAGGAGGTAAACGGGTTGCTGCAGTCGGACAGAGACATGGTGGCAACGCGATGGAGGGGTAGCGGCGGCGGGAGTTGCTCCACGGCAGGGAACACGGCAGCAACCGTGCCTCCCGTGTCTGCTACTGCGCCATGCAGGCAGAGTCAGAAGTCGGGTGAGCAGAGAGCGATGAGTTGGTGGTCAGCGCCTCCGTGTCAGCCGCCATCATTGAGGAGAAGTAGAACACGGGAGGCCGCCGCTGCTTGGGTCCCATGAAGACCACCGCCGAGACGACGCCGACGTACATAGCCAGTGTCTTGCATGGTTTTTGTTTTGCGAGGACCATCATCGACCCCGCATGGGCTCCACGAAAGCAGAGGCGCCCCCTTCCCCTCCCACTAAAGCATCAGCCCAGGGTTTCACTCCGATGAGCATTGGAGAGGCGAGTCGTCCTTTGCGCTGAAGCATATGCCTCTGGGGATCCCGGCAGTCCGTTGATCGGGCTGCCGGACATGAGGAAGATAAAGGGATCCGCAGGCGACCATATAGATTAGGTACCCCAGAGCCGGACTAGCACCACTTAGTTGATGTAAATGTAATGAAATTCATCATGTTTATATGAAAATTCAGCATTTTATATGAAATCCGTCATGCTTATATGAAATCCGGCCGTGTTTGCATGAATTTTGTCCGGTTGGTTTGAATTTTTGTCAAAATGTATGCGGCTTTGATTGGATAGCGTCCTCTCGCATCTGTGTCCGCAGACTAGTCCCCCTGTCTGCGGACGGATGCGGGAGAAAATTTGGGGTCGCGGTTGCAGATGCCCTTACTACCCAACTGTCCTTGTTAGCGGGTGAAAGCGGGCAGTAAATTCAACGCATGTTTGCAGGTTTCTACTCTCTCCGTACAGGTGCATAAGTCATCTTACGAAAACCAAATAATCCCAAAACACTTAGGCGCAGTGCATTAACTTTCACATTGTTTCTTGTCTCTTGACAAGGATGAAGGAATCAACCAATAAGAAACATGGGATGTGTATATTTTTAATGACTTGAAACTACCTAGCACGGCATGCAGTGGTCAGTTTATTACGTGCAATGGTATTAATTACCAAATCAACATTAAATTATCTAGTTTCCTCTCCGCCTTGGTCACGTGGACAACGTAAGATGACTTATACACTAATATGGAGGGAGTATCTCGTCTCTTTCATAATATAGTTTAGTTGCAGCCTAGTTTTTAGTTTTCGTAGTCTAGTTTTAAGGTTGTTCATCGTCTTGGCTTCGGTGGTGACGATGGCCGCGCTGAATAAAAAATCTTCGGATCCTTCCCTGACGAGGCCATCGGTCCTATGGTTGGGGATGGATTTGGAAACCAGTCTGTTCAAGCAAGGATGGCGTGATGGCGGCAGCATCCTCGAGGTGGACCTGTGTCCTCGGGCTCCGCCGTTGCGACGGCGTTTGCTCCAGCGTTGTCGTGGAGTTTGGGAAGTAGTCCAAGAGCGGATGCAGATTGTGGTCTGCATCGACGACATCCGGAAGACGGAACGTGTGTTGTATTCGTGGTTGGTGGATGGCAGGTATGGTTTCCTCCTTTGGCGTCTTAGTCGTGGTGGGGTGCCAGATCTAGAGTTCGATGGCGTGTCTGGAGTGTTGCCCTGGTCTGATTCGTTCAACGGTAAGGGTTTCACTTTTGGTGAGCCACCTTGGAGGTTCCCAAAAGCTGCATATCAGCGATGGAGTCGCGTCGAGCTGGGGTGAGGAGGTGATCCATCATTCTTTTCTTCGGTGTCTACTGTGATGGTGTCGGAGGTAGGTGACGGGCGTTGATGTCAATCTCAAAGATGTTCTGCTATATTTTCAGTTTTGTCATGTCGGTCTTTACATGACTTGTACTTTGATATTTATGATATGAATAAGACACGTATTACCATGAGAAAAAATAGTTTGATGGAGGCGTATATGCTGGTCTTCGAATGCCAGATTGGTCGATCGACACACGACGAACCTAGATGCATACGTGGGGGCTCGCCAACAAGTTTCCGCATCCTTTTTCTCCAAAGTCCAAACGAAATGACTCAACCTTATATTAACTCAACACGTGTCAGGCAAGTCCCAACGATCAATCTGCACTTTTCTCTTTCTACAGTACTCTGCACCTAGCTGGTAGATGCATGTACACGGCAACACTGCCGTCCAGATCCACACGACCAAATGGCACGCCTGTCACGTTACCGAAAAAGGCTTTCACCCCATTTTATATATAAAGCACCGAACCTCGACAACCCAGTACAAACGCACACCACCACAACACACGCACACACCCAAGGCTGGATACAAGGCGCTGAGCGCAGCAACACGACCCCTAACACTAAAAGAGCCACCAGGGGCTCCCACAGTGATCCTCCACCGCGAAGAAATGAAGCCACATACGGCGTGCCTTGGGCTCCAAGACGATGCCTTCAGGAAGGTTACGACACCGGAGTGCCGCCATCGCCCGATCCGAGGATCAGAGTTTCCTCTGGAGCCGCCCGACGGGCAATGAGGGCCGCGACGACGCCTTCAAGAAGGGAACGAGCTTCGCCGCCGCCGGTCCGTCCGAAGATAGAGCAGGTTTCCACCCCGGCCAACACTCGCTGCCACGAACGCCACACCCCGACAACCACGCCGCCCACACGACAATGGCCACCGGGCCGCACCAAGCGACGGGCTCCGCCCATGAGCACCACGCTAAAACCACCAGGGCCGCCGCCCCGGCAACCAAGACCTTGACACCACCTCATCCGCAAACCGCCGCTACGCCAACCTAAGAGACGAGCGGACCCCGGGGCAAACAAGCCGCCATCGACACGTCCTGCCACATCGGGCGCGAGACTAGCTCGGTCCTGCAGCCGGGCGTGAGACGAGCTCGGTCCTGCAGCCTGGCGCGAGACGAACTCAGTCCTGCAGCCCGAGCACGAGACAATCGATGGGACGCAGCTGGGAGAGGGCCATCCCTTCAGCGCAAATAGCGCCCGGACGATGAGGAGACAAATCAAAGGCCGACACAAGCCACCTACGCACGCGCCGACACCGGGACATGCCAGCTGTCGTGGGAATGTCCCTGACAATAGAACTAGGGGTACGAATGGAGGGGCGAAGTCTAGCTACGGCTGAGGTGTTTCACTCGGATGTGTACGAGTTCAGGCCCCACTCAGAAGTGGTAAAAGCCCTACGTCTCTAGCCCGGAGGCTGGTTTGTTTTGCTTATGAGGGTGTAAGAGAATACAAGTGTCGGAACCTTGCTACGGCGTCCGGTGGTGGCTTATATAGAGTGCGCCACCACCAGCCGAGCGCCGCATTGAATGCTAGTTAAAGCAACGTTACAGAAACTACCGCTTTAACTAGTACGTTACTGATAACGCATGACCGATCAGTCCCAGAGGACGTCTCTTCATATAACTCAACGTTACGTCTTCGGGACTGTTGAGCTTTCATTGACAGAGTGTGGACGTAGCCATCCGAGTGTGTCTTCAGGTACTTCCGAGTGAACCTTCAGATCTTACCGAGTGCACTTCTTCTTCTGAGCTTTAATGCTGATAAGGGGCCCTTGGTGGACCCTCGATGTCAGGTTCATGACCCTACTCAGGGTAAACATCCTCATCATGCTGATAAGGGGCCCTTGATCGACACTCGGAAGCATCGACGATCTTTCGGAAAAGATCGAGAGACGATCATGTCGTCCCTCACTCGGCCTCAAACCAAGATGGATTCAGGATCAATGTTTTCGATGAAAACTACCATGTTGTTTAATCCGAGTGGTCAGCTTGCGTGAGCCGTTCACTCGGTTCGCAGGAAGGTGTCACCAGGGTCACTCGCGGCGTGGGGCTCGCTCATTTCGAACACGGAGAAATTTCCGCGCGTTCGAAATTGCCGAAAACTGCGCGTGGGCGCGCGGCGGAACGGTCGTGTCCCGAAGATTTTGGGGAAATGGGCACGACGCCTCGATAAACCGCGCCGAAAATCACGCCATGCGTTCCCGAGACCCTGAACAGTGGATTTGCAGATCTTCCTTCGTTTGCGGATTGACGGCCTGAGATTGCGCCGGATCTTCGATATAAATAGTGGAAAGTACTGTTGGGGGGAGAACGGGTCTCATTTCCCCCAATTCCTCGTCTTCTCCGACGCCCACCTGCGCTCCTCCCTTCTCTGTTTCGTCAAAGGTTGTCTCGAGCTCGCCGGCGAAGATTCGCACGGCATCCGCGACCGCGAAGGCCGAACGGGCGAAGAAGAGCGCGCGCGCGTCTTCTTCCAGCACCGGAGTGCCGGCCGGATGGACGCAAGGCGAGTAGCTCTCGTCGCGGGTGACCAAGGCCCGGATGCTCGATCTGGAGCATTAGGGATTCGTGCGCGAGGGGAGCTGGCGGCTGCCGGGGCCGGATGAAGAGGAGCCATCGCCGAAGGGGGACGAGCGTGTGCTCTTGCTGACTCACCTCGAGCGAGGTTTCTCTCTGCCGCCTCACCCTTTCTTCCAAAGATTTCTGAGTTTCTTCGGCGCAGAGCTTCATCACCTTCCTCCCAATGCTGTCATATACTTAGCTGCGTTTTTCTCTTTGTGCGAAAACTTCCTGGGTTGCCACCCCCATTGGGGTTTGTTTAAACATATTTTCACTTGCCGAGTGATGACCGTGAAAAAACCCACTCGGTCAGAGGATAAGACCAATGTGGCCCAATTGTGCGGGGGACTCGGAATCCAGCTACGAGGCAAGGGATGTTTTCCTAAGATGACATTTCCTGACTCGGTAAAGGGGTGGCAGGAGAACTGGCTCTACTGCCACGACATTCCAGTCGGTGAGGGTCAGCCGGGCCTCCCACCATATACTTCGGATCGCATTCGGCCAGTTCCCCGACTGACAGTGACCAAGGAGGAGAGGACCGAAGTAGACATCTTAGTGATAGCGTTAGTAGCTCTGGTGCAGAAAGGTGTCAACGGCCTCGACCTGCTAGAGGTTTTTCTCCAGAAGAGGATCCAGCCACTGCAAGCCAGAGGTCACCACATGTGGGAATACTCCGGGCCGAGTGACTCCACTCGAACTCACCCAGAGGAGCTCAAGGAAGAAGAGGTGGAGGCCAAGATCAAGGCGATCACACCAGCGCGTGACAACCCCAGGGGGAGCAGGCTGGTGTCTCCACTCTCATTGGAGAACCCGGCGAATGAGGTAAATTCCGAGTGTTTATCTTCGAGTGAAATTCGTATTTATGTTGAAATTGATCCGACTGATTCTGCTTTTCATTCGGCAGGCCTTCACACAAATGAGCAGTCCGGTGCCTCTCGTGGATAGGGGTCCGGTCGACGTTGCCAGCTACACTGACCATCCGGATGACTCGGCCGAAGCTGGAGAATATGAGGAGCCTGGTGAAGGAGAGGATGATGAGGAAGATGACGAGGAGGGCTCAGAGGATGACGATGAAGTGGAGTCATCGCGCTCGGAAGACCGAGTGCCCGAATCTCGTTCCAAAGCTCACCATGACTCGGGAGTCCGCGGTGGCGGACCCAAAGGATCGAAAACTGCCAAGCCGAGTGGATATGCCCTTCCCACCCGTGCTTCAAAGCATGGGCGTGGAGAGCTTGCTTCTTCTCCTGAGAAGACGGCGAAGCGGCACAAAATTGCTACAACCAAGCCTCGGAAGGCGGTCTTCATCCCGAAGATCAAGATGGCCATCCCAGTGGCTTCAGCGTAAGTGTTTCCACTCTTAACAATTATTGTCTATACTTGTCCGAGTGATAAATGATCCGAGTGTTCCTCTTGCAGAGCTGATACTTCAACCGCATCACCTGACCCCCAGACCCTGGAAAAAGAGCGGGCCGACGCTGATGTTGCGTCTTCAAAGGGTAAGTTCAGAACTCACTTGGTAACCCTGTATATTTCCGAGTTTTTATTCATCTTCGAGTGGCTTGATTACTTGCAGCTCCGCGTGAAGTGATCGAACTTGATGCAAACGACAAGATTGACCCAATGAACCCTCCGGCCAACGCAGACGTCGTGATGCAGGAGCCGTCGCTCGCCGATACTCTGGTGCCCACACAAGAGGCCGGCTCGCGAGCCGGAGCGGCACTCGGTACCGGGTCTTCATCTGACTTGTTGACTCCTTCTACGCCCAACATTTTTGCGCTACACCATGTCCCGGAGGACCAAGTGGGAGCGAGCAAAGAGGCACTAGTGCAGCTGGAGATAATGAGTGACCGACTGAAGACGGCGTACGATGCGAGTGAAGCCCTGAAGAAGAATGTCCGAGTAAGTACTCTTGTAAGTATTTCAATTTCCCGTCTTGTGAGGATATGAATCCGAGTTTAAGTACACCCGCTGAGTGTGTTTGAGTTCCAGTGGGGGCGCACTGAGCGCACCCACTGGGTGTAGTCCCCGAGACTGCCGTCGACTGAAGCAGTCGGCAGGAGTCTTAGAGTCCGAATGAATATCAAGCTCAATCCATCCGAATGAATGTTTTGTTTTTGATTTTCCAGTGGGGGCGCGCTGAGCGCACCCATTGGGTGTAGTCCCCGAGACTACCGTCAACTGAAGCAGTCGGCAGGAGTCTTAGAGTCCGAGTCAAAATTCTGACCAATATCCTTTGCATTAAATCTGTTTTGCAGTCTGTTTGTGAGCTCGGAAGCCACTACAAAACTCTGGAGAAGGAGGTGCTGGGCTTGCGTGTTAACCTCGAAGCCGAGAAGACCAAGAATGCCCGACTGGAAGAGGAGAAGAAGGCCATTGAAGGTAATATCTTCCTGTCCAACTGTAATGGTAGTTTCTCCTCTTCCCCATCCGACTGAATATGCTTCATCAGATTTTCATAGAGAAAATCGTGAACTTGTCAAGAGGCTGAGGAATTCTAATTCTTTAGAAACTGTGAAGACTGCTCTTGAGAAGAAGGACACCGAACTTACGGCCACTCAGAAGGAAGCCAGCCGAAAGGCCCAGGAGGCCGAGGAAAAACTTAAGTCAGTCAGAAAGCTGTAGGAGGAGAAGAAAGCATTGGAAGCTGCCCTCCAGAAGTCCAATGAAGAACCTGTTGAATTGAAGAAGCAGAAAACCGAGTGGCAGACCAAACTCAACCACATTGCTTCCAAGAAAGCTGAGCTGGAGGAATACGTCGAGGAATTTAGTGGCGAGGCCAATGAAAAGCTCAAAGGTAATTTTTCCGAGTGACTTTCATTGAACTTGGTTAAACCGAGTGAAATTTGTATGTCGCTGACTTCTTTCTTCATTTGTCCGAATCCAGCATTCTGTGACGATGTGGTGGAGGAGACGGACAAAATCGAGAAGGAGCTGGATCCCACTCAGGGTTTACTCAAGGACAGTGCTGCCATGAGCGTGCTCCGCTTGGAAGAGCGTGTTGAGCAAGTGGCCATGTATATCAGGGAGCTTAGCACCGCCATCTCTGCGATCGATCGCGACGTCTTCCCTGACGATGAACCTTCGAAGGATCTGGAGTCTTTATTAACCCGAGTGAAAGCAGTGCCATGCCGAGTGAAAGAGTGGAAGAAATCCGCGGCCCGGGCCGGTGCTGACATAGCTCTCTCGTTGGTCTGTATCCACTGCAAGGGGGTGGACGAGAAAAAGCTGAAGTCTCTCGAGGTGGCCAACAGGAAGAACACCAAGATTGATGACTTCATGGAGATGTTCATGGAGGCTGCCACTCGGATAGCGGACATCATCGACCTGGACACCTTCGTGGAAGCCGTGCCTCCGCCCGAGTGATCGTCCAGCTTAAACTCTTTTAAGTATTTGCCTCGGAATGCCAAGTGGTTGCTGTAACCGTGAAACTCTAAGTGAGCCTGAGGCTCCCACTGTTTGAACCTTTATCCGTACTTTTCGATCCGAATGATGCAGTTCTCATTTGTTTTAACTTCATTCGATCTTTGGTTCCGGATGGTTCTAACTTAGGCGATGCGGAATCGCGGCTAAGCCCCCGAGTGTGGGAGAGACCTACAGCCGGAGTAATTTGTCCTTGGATGAACAATGATGGTCATGTTCATCTTGACAACCAAGTGTGGAGGATGTCCTCACTCGGAATGGTTTTTAACTTAGGCGACATGGGGTCGCAGCTAAGCCCCCGAGTGTGGAGGATGTCCGCACTCGGAGTATTTTTGGACTTAGGTGATACGGGATCGCAGCTAAGCCCCCAAGTGTGGATGATGTCCACACTCAGAGTAGTTCTTAACTTAGGCGATACAGGGTCGCAGCTAAGTACCCGAGAGTGGATGATGTCCTCATTCGGAGTAGTTTTTAACTTAGGCGATACATGGTCGCAGCTAAGTCCCCGAGAGTGGATGATGTCCTCACTCGGAGTAGTTCTTAACTTAGGCGATACGGGGTCACAACTAAGTCCCCGAGAGTGGATGATGTCCTCACTCGGAGTAGTTTTTAACTTAGGCGATATGGGATCGTAGCTAAGCCCCCGAGTGTGGATGATGTCCACACTCAGAGTAGTTCTTAACTTAGGTGAAACGGGGTCGCAGCTAAGTCGCCGAGAGTGGATGATGTCCTCACTCGGAGTAGTTTTTAACGTAGGCGATACGGGATCGCAGCTAAGCCCCCGAGTGTGGATGATGTCCTCACTCGGAGTAGTTCTTAACTTAGGCGATACGGGGTCGCAGCTAAGTCCCCGAGACTGGATGATGTCCTCACTCGGAGTAGTTTTTAACTTAGGCGATACGGGATCGCGGCTAAGCCTCCGAGTGTGGATGATGTCCTCACTTGGAGTAGTTTTTAACTTAGGCGACACGGGATTGCAGCTAAGCCCCCGAGTGTGGATGATGTCCTCACTTCGGAGTAGTTTTTAACTTAGGCGACACGGGGTCGCAGCTAAGCCCCCGAGTGTGGATGATGTCCACACTCAGAGTGGTTCTTAACTTAGGTGATACGGGGTCGCAGCTAAGTCCCCGAGAGTGGATGATGTCCTCACTCGGAGTAGTTTTTAACTTAGGCGATATGGGATCGCAGCTAAGCCCCCGAGTGTGGATGATGTCCACACTCGGAGTAGTTCTTAACTTAGGTGAAACGGGGTCGCAGCTAAGTCCCCGAGAGTGGATGATGTCCTCACTCGGAGTAGTTTTTAACCTAGGCGATACGGGATTGCAGCTAAGCCCCTGAGTGTGGATGATGTCCTCACTCAGAGTAGTTTTTAACTTAGGCGACACGGGATCGCAGCTAAGCCCCCGAGTGTGGATGATGTCCTCACTTCGGAGTAGTTTTTAACTTAGGCGACACGGGGTCGCAGCTAAGTGTTTTGTGTTTTTTACACCCACTGGGAGTGGGTATAGCAGTCGAATTTCAACAAGATATAATGAAATAAAACTTTATTCGTCGAGATCACTCGGATTCATTACTGGAATGACAAACTAAAATAGTTGTGTTCTAGGTGTAGAACTTGCGAAGCAGGTCTGCGTTCCATGTCCGGGGCTCTTCTACTCCATCTTTGATGTTGTAAAGCCGATAGGCTCCGTTATGCAAGACTTTGGAGATTGCATACGGCCCCTGCCACGGAGGCGCGAGCTTGTGAGGCCTCTGCTGATCCAGTCGGAGAACAAGATCTCCTTCTTGAAAGGCTCGGCCCTGGACGTGTCTGTCATGGTAACACCTCAAATATTGCTGATAGAGCGTCGATCTGATGAGGGCCATCTCTCTCTCTTCCTCCAGAAGGTTGAGACCGTCTTGCCGAGCGGTTTCAGCTTCAGCTTCATCATATAACTCCACTCGGGGGGAATTGTGCTGAAGATCACTCGGTAACACTACCTCTGATCCGTACACCATGAAGAAAGGTGTGTGTTTCGTGGAGCGGCTTGGAGTTGTCCTAATGCCCCATAAGACGGAGGGCAATTCTTCAACCCAAGCTCCAGCAGCGTACTTTAAGTCTCTCATCAATCGGGGCTTCAGGCCTTGCAGAATCATTCCGTTGGCGCGCTCGGCCTGGCCATTCGACTACGGGTGAGCCACTGAGGCGTAATTAACCCGAATGCCTTGAGAGAAACGGAATTCCCGGAATTCGTCCGCCTCAAAGTTCTTCCCATTATCTGTGATGATATCATGAGGCACGCTGAACCTGAAGATGATTTGCCGAATGAAACTGACGGTTGTGCCTGCATCTAAGCTCTTGATGGGCTTTGCTTCAACCCACTTGGTGAACTTGTCAACCGCGACGAGCAGATGTGTGAATCCACTCGACCCAGTCCGTATGGGGCCGACCATATCTAGGCCCCATACTGCAAACGGCCAAGTGATCGGGATCGTCTTGAGCGCGGATGCTGGCTTGTGAGACTTGTTCTTGTAGAACTGACATCCGACACACAGATCCACCAAGTCCTTTGCCGCTTCATTGGCTCGGGGCCAGTAGAATCCCGCTCGGAAAGCTTTAGCAACCAAAGTCCGAGAGGACGCATGGTGACCACAAGTTCCCGAGTGGACTTCGTGTTGAATCTGCAGCCCTTCTTCTAGGGAAATGCATTTTTGGACGACTCATGTGGTGCTTTTCTTGTACAACTGATCTCCCATAACTTCGAATGACTTGGATCGACGGACGATCCGACGGGCTTCTTCTTCGTCTTCAGGGAGTTCTTGTCTTAGCAAGTATGCCAAGTAAGGTTGAGTCCACTCGGGAGTGATTACCAGCATTTCGTGGACTAGATCCACTATAGCCGGAATTTCAACCTCAGTCGGATCAGATGGACCGACTACTTGCGGGGGATCCTCTGTGAAAGGATCTTCTGCGATCGTTGGAGCGGGAAGATGTTCAAGGAAAATGTCTTTCGGGACCGCTCGCCGAGTGGATCCGATCTTAGCGAGATCTTCTGCTGCTTGATTCTTTGCACGAAGGATGTGATGCAGTTCTAGGCCTTCAAAATTCTTCTCCAGCTTCCTGACTGCATTGCAGTATCCGGTCATTGCTGGACTCCGAATATCCCACTCCTTCATCACTTGACTGACGACGAGGTCCGAGTCGCCGTAGACCATCGGCCGACGAATGCCGAGTGAGATGGCCAAACGGAGCCCGTACATGAGGGCTTCATATTCGGCCTCATTGTTTGATGAGTCAAAATGGATTTGGAGAACATAGTTCAGTCGGTCTCCTTTGAGAGAGACGAGAACCACGCCAGGCCCCGAGCCATTGAGCATCTTGGATCCGTCGAAGAACATGGTCCAGTGTTCGGGAACACTCGGAATTGGTTGCTCCTGCTCAATCCAATCGGCCATAAAATCGACCAACGCTTGGGACTTGATTGCTTTCTTGGCTTCGAATTTGATTTCCAGCGGAAGGAGCTCGATTGCCCACTTCGCCACTCGGCCAACGGCATCCCTGTTATGCAAGATCTCCGACAGGGGAGCGCTGCTGACGACCGTGACCGAGTGATCTTGGAAGTAATGAACTACCTTTCTGGCATTCAGGTAAATGCCATAAACCAACTTCTGGTAGTGCGGGTACCTTTGCTTGGAAGGAGTTAGCACTTCTGAGATGTAATATATGGGTCTTTGGACTTTGAATGCTTTTCCTGGCTCTTTGCGCTCCACCGCAAGGACTGTGCTCACCACATGGCTGGTCGCCGCGATGTACAGGAGTAAGGGTTCCTGGCTGCCCGGAGCAGCTAACACCGGCTGGGTGGAAAGCAATGCCTTGAGTTCTACGAATGCGGCTTGCGCTTCATTGGTCCACTCGAATTTTTCTGACTTCTTCATCAATCGGTAGAGAGGAAGTGCCTTCTCTCCGAGTCTTTAAATGAATCTGCTCAGGGCTGCAAGGCATCCTGTCAACCTCTGCACATCATGTAAGCGCTCTGGCTGCTTCATTCGGACTATGGCGCCGATTTTATCTGGGTTAGCGTCGATCCCCCGTTTGGAAACGAGAAAACCGAGTAACTTTCCGGCAGGCACTCCGAATGTGCACTTAGCTGGATTTAGCTTGATCCCGAAGCGCCGTAGGTTTGCGAAGGTTTTGGCAAGGTCAGTCAGGAGGTCGGAACCTTTCCTAGACTTGACCACAATATCGTCCATATAGGCCTCCACGTTCCGACTGATTTGCTTCTGCAAACACTTCTGGATCATGCGCTGAAAAGTAGCTCCAGCATTCTTCAAACCGAATGGCATCGTGATGTAGCAAAAACACCCGAATGGGGTGATGAAGGCCATTTTTATTTCATCTAGGCCGAACATTCGGATCTGGTGGTACCCGGAGTACGCGTCTAGGAACGATAGACGTTCACATCCGGCTGTTGAGTCGACTATCTGATCTATCCTAGGTAAAGGAAAATGATCTTTCGGGTAGGCCCGATTGAGGTGTTTGAAGTCAATGCACATACGGAGTGACTTATCCTTCTTCGGCACCAGGACCACATTCGCGAGCCACTCGGAGTGGTAGATCTCGCGAATGAACTCAGCAGCGAGATGCCGAGCTATCTCTTGACCAATCGCCTTGCGCTTCTCGACGGAGGATCGACGCAAGTACTCCTTGACTGGCTTGGCCTTGGGGTCGGTTCGGAGTCGGTGCTCAGCCAGTTCCCTGGGTACACCCGGCATGTCAGAGGGCTTCCATGCAAAGATGTCCCGGTGCTCACGGAGGAACTGGATGAGCTCGACTTCCTATTTGTCTCCGAGTGAAGTGGAGATGTTCATCGGGGCGGCACTCGGGTCACTCGGATGGACATGAACTTGCTTAGTCTCGCCAGACGATTGGAAAGCTGATTCCGAAGCTGGCCGCTTTGAATTGAGCAAATCAGCCGTGTCCACCTCTTTCTTGTATCCTTCAAGTTCGACTGCCAGAACTTGTTCATTGGCTATCTTCGTGCCCTGCTGAAGGCACTCTTCGGCGACTTTCCAATCGCCAGTGACTGTAATTATGCCCTTAGGCCCTGGCATCTTAAGCTTGAGATACACGTAACATGGTCTGGCCATGAAACGTGACGGGCGTCTTCCTCCAGTTGAGGTATTTGGTAGCAGTCGGAACTGCCATATTAACCTCCCGATTGATTACTTTGAGTTGTCTTCTGCTTTCAACGTCAGCGAAAATCACGTTGATGACCTTGTCGATTTTTTGATACTCGGAAGTATCCTCCTCATCCTTGACATCGACCTTCTCACTCGAGGGCTCAGCGCCCATCTCCTGCTTGAACAGGCGACATTCCCGAGTGGAGTGCTTCGGAAGCACAACGTTGCCTTCTTCATCCGTCTTGGTATGAATCTGGCACGGCTGGTCAAGGATATTGGATTTGTATTCGGACTTCTTCTTGGGAGTCCATTCTTTCTTCTTCTTCTTGGGCTTCGGCTTGCCTTGCCCCTGCCCTTGGACAGCTGCGACTTCAGCCTTGCCGGAGGCGTCAGCTTTCCGCTTCTGATTCTTCCCATCATTGCCTCCCGATTGAGAGGCGTTGCCGGCTCTTGCTTTACCGCTTCGGAGGCGGTCTTCTTCTTCACCATTGGCGTATTTGTTTGCAATCTCCATGGCCCGACTGAGGGACAGATCCCCAGACCGACCGAACTTCAAGACTAACTCCCGATACCGAGTGCCTGCCTTGAAGGCGCACACGGCCTGGTGCTCGGTGACATTCTCCACAGTGTTATGTAACGTGGTCTAGCGCTGAATGTACTCTCGGAGAGTTTCATTGTTCTTTTCAACACAGTGCTGGAGTTCCGTCAGTCCACCCGGACGCTTGTAGGTGCCTTCGAATGTTTTGACGAACACTCGGGCCAAGTCATCCCAGCAGTAAATGCAGTTGGCGGGCAACTGATTCAACCACGCCCGTGCGGACCCTTCCAACATGAGCGGAAGGTGCTTCATGGCGACGAAATCATCTCCGCCGCCGATCTGGACGGCGACTCGATAATCTTCGAGCCAAGTCTCTGGCTTGGACTCACCATTGAAGTTTCCAATCCCGGTTGCTAGTCGGTAATTGGGGGGTATCTCCGCCTCTCGGATGTATCTGCTGAAGCATCCGAGACCGGTAACTCCCCAGCCGCTCGCTTGGTCTCTGTCATATCTGTTCCGATCGACCACTCGCTGAGTGATGTCTGATCGGGCGTCGTAGCCTCTGTGTCTGACAGGGCTCCGCTCACGGTTTCTCCCGAGTGGATAGCCCCCGTCATACGGACGTTGACCACGCGGACCACCCCTCGGAGGGGGAGTCTGACTGAGATCGCGGTCTTCGCGCCCGCGTCCTCCGTACTGGCCTCTCGGATGAGGAGGAGTCCGCGGATCCCTCCTCGGCACAAGAGGACTGTGAGCTGACTGCACAGTATCTGCCCGAGTGGATTCGTTGTGAATGCGCTGGTGAGATTGCAATACCTCTGAATTTTGCTGCAGAGCAGTCTTCAGCAGAGCCTGGATCTGCCGAATGCCCTCGCCTGCTGCTGAGTTGGACGGTTGGATCAAATCTGCGATCCGAGTGGCCGCGGACAGGTTCATCAAAGGGGTACGCATCGTTGGGATGGTGTACGGGCGTTCCTTTGTGAATGTCAACTGGCGGCTGCTACGGCTGGAACTGGGGAGATCCCTTGCCGCGCGCTCGTCGAGTGACTGCTGTAGCCGCTCGAGGCGCTCGCGCTCAGCCAGAGTGGCCTGGCGAGCGGCCTCAAGGGCTATCTGCTCGTGGGTGTTTCCCGCAATGGGCATCTGAAGAACTTCATCGTTCCTGCGCCTCATTTCCTCCCGCTGCTACCGAGTGAGCGGTCGGGGGATGTAGCCGTCGGTACTGGCGTCACGATGATCGCCGTCTCGATCACGGGCGCCTCCGGCCGAGTACCCTGGAGGTGCAGCGTCTCGGGACGGGCCGGCCATGAAGACCTCCGCCACTTCTCCGCTGCTCTCGAAATCAGCGGCATCGGAGGAGTCATCACCCGAAGAAGAGAATAGACAGTGCACTGCCTCGTCGGCTCCGAGTGCAGTCACTTGCTGCCCCGCGGCCTGTGCCGCCACAGCGTGTTTGATCCAGCGTTGCAGCCTGGAGCGCCCGGAGCGCCGGCGGAATGCCGCGAGACGTGTAGGGGAGACCGGTCGATAAGGCGTGGACGGTTGCTGGAGAAGAACTCCGAACGTCGCCGCGCTGTGCACTGCGCCGCGGGCGAGCAGTGCTTCAACGTCAAGCGGTGCGTCCTGCAGCCACGCCGAATCGTCGACGGCGAAGCTGGGTGACCCGAAGAAGATCTCGTCGCCGAAAGTATTCATGATGAACGAGAAGATGGAAATTCCACCTGCGCCGGAATTCGCTAGATGCGCAGCCCCACGGTGGGCGCCAACTGTCGTGGGAATGTCCCTGACAATAGAACTAGGGGTACGAATGGAGGGGCGAAGTCTAGCTACGGCTCAGGTGTTTCATTCGGATGTGTATGAGTTCAGGCCCCACTCGGAAGTGGTAAAAGCCCTACGTCTCGAGCCCGGAGGCTGGTTTGTTTTGCTTATGGGGGTGTAAGAGAATACAAGTGTCGGAACCTTGCTACGGCGTCCGGTGGTGGCTTATATAGAGTGCGCCACCACCAGCCGAGTGCCGCATTGAATGCTAGTTAAAGCTACGTTACAGAAACTGCCGCTTTAACTAGTACGTTACTGATAACGCATGACCGATCAGTCCCAGAGGACGTCTCTTCATATAACTCAATGTTGCGTCTTCGGGACTGTTGAGCTTTCATTGACCGAGTGTGGACATAGCCATCCGAGTGTGTCTTCGGGTACTTCCGAGTGAACCTTCAGAGCTTACTGAGTGCACTTCTTCTTCTGAGCTTTAATGCTGATAAGGGGCCCTTGGCGGACCCTAGATGTCAGGTTCATGACCCTACCCAGGGTAAACATCCTCATCACCAGCCGCCGCCGTAGCCGAGTTGCCAAACCGCCATGGAGCCATCCACGGCCGGAGCAGCAGCCACCCCCGGTTACTGCTCACCCCGCGCCGCCCGGCGAGCTCCAAGCGCCGAAGCCGTCGGGCACGCACCCGCGCATCCAGTCGCCACCCAGCACCAACCCCCGAACATCACGCCCGCCACGGAAGGACAAAAAGGTCCCATCTTGCGCTTGGAGATCCCCGACCGCCCCTGGACCAGCCCGCCGTGGGCCACGGACGGCCCTGCCAGCCACCGGGGAGGCCGGATCTGGCGCCCAGCCGGCCGGATCGGAGCGGACATCGAGGGTGACGGCGCCAGAGACGATGGGAGGAGGGATCCGCCACTGCCCAATCCATCGGGCCCAGCCACGGCGTGCGACGCCGCCGCCCACAGCCGTTCACACCGCCACCCGAGGGCCGCCGCCAGGCCAGTAGCTCCCGCAGCCGCGCCGCCGCGCCCCGTGCTCAGCGCCGCGCCACCACCTGACGGCCACGGCCCGCGCCGCACACCACCGGGAGGGGGAAGAGGAGAGGCCCGCCGCCGCCGATGTTGGGGGGGCTTCGCCCGCCAACGCGCCACCGGCGGTGGCGAGGGAAGGAAGGGAGAGGAGGGGGGCTCGACGCGGCGACTAGGGTTGCCTCCGCGGGCGCCCGCGGGAGCGCCACGGGAGAGGCGAGGTCTTTTTCCACTTTTGCCTTTACCACGCCTGCCACGTTTCACGGCCAAGACACAACAGTATGGACCTACATACGTACGTACGTGGTGGTCGATCGATCGATCATGCTCCAAAGTTCCATGACTAGCACTGTACCTCGCCGCAGACCCCGCTATGTCGGCAGCAGAGACTATGACGTTCCGGCCGATCGATCATTGGCACGCACGCACGCACGCATGCATCATGCATGCTTGAAGCAATAACGACTGATTTTGGAGGCTAGCGCATGGGATTTATAGAGAAGAGATCGACGGCAATAAGTGCAATCATCCTAGATCGATCTTTGTCCAGACGTCCGTTCGGTACACATGTTGATTGATTGCTCTGCCTTCATGTGCGCAGCAGCGCATGGTCGAAGGATTGTCCACGAAGAAGGCAACTGTGCTAGAAGTAGAACTCACCTCACGCACTGTAGCTGTGGGTCATCGTTTTCGGCTGTTCATCCATGATTGGACGGGGGTGGTTTTCCTCCATCGGTTCCTTTCTTGCCTGTTTTTCACATTTTGTTTTTCCTTTAAGTAGCAAGAGGAACGATCTTGCCCCTACTATCCTTCATCAATACTTCTAGTAGTCCTTAAAAAAGGGACATGAAGTTTCTGCTCCCGAGCTCAAATGAGCTCGGTGAACAGTAAATTCGAAAAAAATTCGAAAAATGTTCAAAAAATTCTGAAATTTTTTTGTGAACAACATTGACAAAATATCTAAGTGCGTGCAAAAAATTTGGCCAGAAATAACATTCCTATAAGGCCTGAAAAAAAAACCGATACTCTGAAAATGCGCATTTTCAGAGTATCGATTTTGTTTTTTTTGCCACGCCTTATAGGAATGTTATTTCAGGCCAAATTTTGCATGCACTTAGATATTTTGTCAATGTTGTTCACGAAAAAATTTCAGAATTTTTTGAACATTTTTCGATTTTTTTTCGAATTTACTGTTCACCGAGCTCATTTGAGCTCGGGAGCAGAATGGTACTTTCCTTAAAAAAGCAGTGAACTAGTAGTCCGTTTGTAACAACTGACACATCCATGATCGATCTGACAATTTCCGGGTGCACATTCCTTGACACACATATCGCTGCTCAGCATTGGACAGGAGCAGATTGATGTGCAGAGTTGCGTGTGAATAATGCAACGTTGGCTACGCGCCGAGACTTCGTCGGACAGATTTTGCCGCCGATCGCGCGCGCTCGCGTGCATGCAGCTAGCGGTGGCCCTGCCCGGTGCAGCTAGGCTAGCACCTCGCACGCCATGACGCCAACGACATGAGACGTTGCAGCACGCACAAGCCTCCCCACCCCTCCATGGCCACATGTCCGCGCCACGCGGCCTGATGGCCGTTCCTTAGGCCGATTAATTAAACAGCTAATTAACTAACCATGTCATTGTCATGTGCACTATATATTTGTAAATAAATTCGATGAATCCAAAATGTTCGTGCTTCAGCAACACACCGAAGCAACAGCCCGGTCGAGTGTACATTGCCAACACGAGAAGCCAACCGGCCGGAATGACGCATGCATGCACCACCGTGTACAAATCACTGCACAAGCGCTACAAATAGATGATCCGAATTTGATAGACATTTTTTGCTTCTATATCTTTATTTTTACCTAATAAAAAGCACGAAGTGCTTCTGTCCGTTCATCGTCATCTAAATTGCCCTTAAAGTTGACGAGAATTACCCACCATGCAACCCGTAAGTGGAAACGATTCGTTATTTTATAAGTCGTCGGCCGTCGTGTTGGTTATTCTACATAAATATCCTCTCTCATGATACAAGTGCACAGGCAACCAACTGGTTGGAGGCTTAACCTTCAACCTGGGAGACCCAAGTTTGATCCAACATTCGCCCATTTTTTGTGATGTCTTTTCCTTGATATCAGGTGGACGTCAAATGGAGCTGCCTCGCCCAAGTGCCATATTAGTTTAGATGGGTTGTACAGTATTGCAATTTCAGCCCAACTATCTTTCTTTTTTGGGCAGATTTAATATATTTTTTAAAAATCATGTCTTTCAAATTCTAACTCCAAAATTAGAATGTTATACAAAAATTGCTCAGAAAAATGTGTAGATTCCAAATATAATATTATCTTGCGTCTTAATTATTTGTAAAATTACATTTATGTCACACCTTTAATTAAAACTTTTCTTTATATGGGGTATTTTCAAAATGTGCTTATGCACATGCTATCATTGAGTACTAAAATGTGCCTTGCTATTTTGAGCCTAATGCACTATTTGTTGGGTATCACATATAAGGAACGCAGGAAAGACGTGAATTGATACCGGCAACCAGGTAGATATTTCTGTTGTCTAATAAATCGGACATAATTTCAGTACACTTAAAAAAATCGGTCCACCATTATGTTTGTGCACAACATAACTTATTAGGTTGTTTCTCGTACATGAAAGATTACAAATGATTTGCTTATGTCATCGAGTGTGTGTATGAGAGATGATTTTTGTTTTATCCCGTCAATGCACGGGCATGTTTGCTAGTAAACGATAATGTGTGTACAGCGAGGTAAGTGGGTAACACCAGCTGTCCTAAGTACCCGAGCTTGAGAGCCACGTACAGTAGCTGGTTGCATAGCCGCATACGCTCGTCGATATGCACGGATCGAACAAATGCGTGGACGGCAGGGAAAGATACGTAGGCTTGCTAGCTGGTTTTACTGGTATATATATCCAAAGAAAACGTCGTCTGGCCTACCCTTCAATTTCATAATTAATTGAGAGACTCTGTCGACTGTCGGGTCAGGACATTCGAGATGCGGGCATTGGCATGGGAGTTGCACAGTAAGTCTATGAAGATGTCTAGATCAGCGCATCATTAGGCAGAATTATTTAAATCGTTACGACGATGACGACTCCGATCAGGAAATGTAAGAGGAAACAAACAATGAGTATTTACGCAATCTGCTCACAAGGAGTATGATAATATAAGATACCGCAAACAACAATTCATTTGATTTGCAGCGTATATTCCAATAGATAGTATAGTACTTTCTCATAGGTTCTTCTGTGTTAATGTGGCAAGAATCTAGCGTTGCTTCTTTTCTTCGGTATTCTTTTTGCATTTAGGGGCGAAGCTAGCTAAATTTGTCACTGGGGCCATCTTCATATATTGGATGGGTTCAACCCTAAATACACTTTGATTACCACCAATTTAGTAGTACTAGTTTAATATAAATCCACCGGGGTCATTTGACCCCATTGCCATAGTGTAGCTCCGCCCCTTTATATTGCCTTTATTGCCTTCTCCGTTCTCAAAATAAGGTCTAGATATGTGTTCCATCAGTAGTTCAACTTACGTGGCATTGACATTAGATCCCGTTCCAAACCAATGTGTCGTTGTCACGATGTACTCTTTGATACAAGTAGTGGTATAATTTACTCGAGACACGTATAAATGTTGCGTCATTGTTGTCAACTTGCAAATATATAGCATACCTGCCTGTATTAATCTACGATTTACAGCTATGCTAATATTGAACGGGTACCGGTACAGAAACGTCACCTACCAACCTAGCCAGCTAGATTATCTTTTGTTTGCATGCGCTAGCTAAATTGATTGGATTCTACGGAATGTCACTGCATTTGTTCTTTGTACGCGGGGTCTTTTGCTTGACTTTGGTACGTACGAACGTACATACATACATACCCGGTGCACTCCTGTACTTTATTGTACGTGATTCTACGGTCGCTATTCATCAACATACAGATATGGCCAAGGCTGTTTTTTTAAGGGAAGCCTATACGACTAGCTAGCTGCTGACCGGCTGCCGTCGGTGCCTACCAATTAGAGCATCCACAACCGGATCGCTCATATCTGTCTTAAATGCTTGGACTGGCCATCCGGTCAATAACCGGTCACAAAATTTTGACCCAGTCGAGTCTCTCAAACCGGTCTCAAACGCTCGGACTGACCGACACCCCTCATAGCCAGCCCAAATATGGGGCGGATATGGGGGAGCCCGGACATGTCCGGGCGTGTCCGCCTGACAGGCCCGGCCCACCATCGAAATCCCCACTTCGGGCGCCTCGCTCCGAACTCTAGCTCACTCTCTCTCGCTTCGTCCCCTCCTCTCCTTCTCCGATTTCGATCTCATCCACTCCAATGTCGAGCTCCGCAGCCGCTCTGATGGCTCCGACGTCGACTTCGAGGAACTGGCCTTCGCATCGCCTTGGAGCGGTCCAAGGTGGAGACCGGCGGCAGATCTGGATCTGGAGCTAAGCCGCAGCTCCCGCGCCGGCGCAGCACGGACGCCGAAGCTGGATCCTCCCGGCCTGTGTGCAGCTCCGCTAGTACTGCGCAGTCCGCACCGGCCCCACATGCTCTCCTTCCCCCGCCGCCCGCTCCTCCACGCGGGCAGCGTTGGGTCCTAGTGCCCGCGCCGCCGGCCCGCAACCGCACTCCGGAATCGGAGGAACGCACCGTCCGTCGTGAGAGGCAACAGACAAGGGAGAGGGGAGCGGAGCAGTTCTCGCGCAGCCGCCGCGGGATGCCGGCGGAGCCCGACGATGACGAACGCCTCCTCGCATGGGTGTACCGCCGGTCTATCACGATGGCGGAGACGGACGCTAGGCTACTCCGACGGAAGAACGTCAAGACGCTCTGGCTTGCTATTGAGCAGTCGGAGTGCGAGGCGAAGGAGGCGGCAGAGGAGAAGACTCGGGTCGCGAAGTTGAAGCGGGAGCAGGACAGGGCGGTCCGTCGGATGAAGGGCCTCATCGTCCTCTCTGTAGGGTAACGCAGCAGAAAACAAAAAATTTCGACCTACGCACCAGCCCAGGACCACTATGGAGACTGCATACATGGTTTGATCTTTTTCGTTACCGACTCGTAGCGCAGCGGAAGTAGAGTCGATGACGATCGGCGGTGCAGATCCCCGCAGCTAGGATTTACAACCTCCCAACCGCGAGGATGTATACCCTCATCCGCCCCTCGGACAGCCCTCTGGGAGGTGGTCGCACAGCCCCCCGGACGGTGTCACGGACAGCCCTTCGGGAGGACCTCCGAAACTTGGACTGTCACTCGGACAGCCCTTCGGGAGGACCTCCAAAACTCAGACGGTCACACGGACAGCCCTTCGGGAGGCACTCTCGAACTAAGACCGAAACTACGATCTCTCTACAGAGTTGCACACATACGGTGTCATCTATCCGGCAGGGCTTCGCCGTCCAGAACTAGTTCCTGCCGGAACCCAGACAGCCTTTCGGCTCTACGAAACTATTTCGCTGGGAGGGAGAGAAGAAGCCAGATCATTGCAATGGCATGTGTATGTGAGAATGGATTGGAGAGATGGCAGCCCACTCACCTCCTATTTATAGGAAAACCAAGGGGTAGGGTGGTTTTACAATAAAACCCAAAATGCACATGAATGAAGTCCTTCCACAAGGGCATAAAAGTGAAACCAAGGAACAAGAGGGACTCCATGAAGGAGTCCACCATGTGGCCGGCCACACCCCCATGTGGGGCCCCAAAAATGGCCCCAATCCATCCATGTCATCCCCAAGATCTTTTGGAGCAAAGCCCCAAAAGGTGGCTTTCCATAAAGTAGCCCAAAAAGCACTTTCACTATTCATGACGACATTTTTCAGCGTCCAGTCGAACTGAAAATATTTATGTGGTCCTAGAACATTTCCAGTACCCACAAAAAATAATTTTCAACGTGATCCGGAACAATTCCGGTTTAGTGATTTTCATCTGCGAAAAGCATCTGAAGCGGTTTCGGCAGCTCCGGAACATTTCCGGTTTTCATCTCGGAAAATTTCAGAAAGTTTCCAGAATGATTCTGGCACCCTCCAAGAATTATCAGGCATGTGCCAAAACCAATTTGACTTTATGGTATCCTCTGAAACAACTTTTCAGTTTCACCGAAACTGTTCCGGTGTTCTCTTTGCGGAACTTTTCCGCTGTCCAAAACTTTTCCGGTGTCCGAAACTTTTTCGGTGATTTTCTCTCAGACTCCCTGTCTAGTATTCAACAGATAGATGACCCTTAAGCGTGTGACCCTATAGGTTCGGTGAAGCATAGACATGACCCGGAACCCCTTCCGATCAATGATCAACATCGGAGCCGTGGACACCCATATTAACCCCTATACCCACACGAATGAATATTCGAGCGAACCTCCAATTGCCGTGTGCTATTCCTGTTGCTTCGCGATATGTTACAAATACCCGAGGTGAGACACGTTGGCATCCCCGTGGATCAACAACTTGTCCACTATGCCAGTTACCTCGTTGCCGGTATTGTTCTCTTTTCTCGTTCCCGTGTTCTGGCATCCCCGTGATCAAATCACAAAGTGTCTGGCTAGACGATGATGGATACCGTAACACCGAGAGGGCCCAGAGATATCTCTCCATCGTCGGAGGAGCAAATCCCAATCTTGAGCTATCAAGTTACTTGACACACTTTTCCATGAACCCGTAAGCCGCCGTAATAGCCACCCATTTACGGATGACGTTTAACAAACCCCAAAGTTCATGAAGCTAGCATGAAGAAACTCGATACTCTCATGGTCTAAGGAATCATGCAAACGTTAACCATCTCAGTGTTATAACCATTAACTTATGACGAATGTATCTCATATCATAACATCAATTCGGGTCGATTCAACACAAATGTTCTTCTAACATTGTGCCCTCAAAATTGCCGGCATAGCCATGCCCATGATCAGGAAAACAGGATCATCATGCAATACTTGAGCCAGTCTTAGAGGCCAGACTAGGAATACATTTTACCGTTTATTATTCCACACGTGCATATGAGTCTCCCTCCGAGCCTCGTGGTTATTGTAGACTCGAGAACCATAGCAGTTATAGCATTGAACATAAACCTAATTATGAACAGGGAGATAATCAATAACATTTATTATTGCCTCTAGGGCATATCTCCTACACACTCCCACTTGCACTAGAGTCAATAATCTAGTCAACGCTAATGCACTTTACACCTATGGCATACTGGTGTAAAATATGCTTCGCATGTGGTATAGCCTGATGTCCAACGGATCTGACGACTTCAGCTCCGTGTGTAACTTTGCATAGCCTCGCGTTTTCACGCTTTCACAAAATTCATATTTTGTGTGGACTTGGCTTTGCATATGTGTGAATCATTGGTCGAAACCTGATTCCTCAGACTGAGCTATGGAGCAACTATCTGCAATAGTGTCCCATAGACCAAAGCCATCTTGGAACCATACTAAGTTCATGAATGAACTATATGATTCAACAACTTCTTTGTCGCTTCTAAAGCGTCAACATACTTTGCCTTTGTTATAGAATTCGCCACAGTATCTTGTTTGGTACAATTTCCAACTACCGTGCCACTATGTTGTGTATTACACAAAACCCTTAACTTAAATCGAAAATCGCATGGAGCATTGATGAAGACTGTATCGATGTAATTACTTACAACAAGCACTTCATAATCTCTGCTTGAGAGAAACCATGTCATCAGTACTACTCTAGTACCTAATGACATCTTTCACTGTTGTCCCACGATCAGTACTTTTGATCACTTTGGTATCTATACTCGCAACAACTTTGGAGTATGGGACATATCTGGTTGTTTTTACATACCATGGAATACATGTTTAATCCAAACACAAGAGGGTGTGGAATCACCATCATGTATTTTTGCTCATCTGTGTTTTGAGACACCGAGTCTTGCAAAACTCTTCCCATGTGACTTCGGCAAGAATCACTCCTTGGCGTTTTAAATGCTAGAAGGTTTTAGCACCTTGTCAATATGTATTCATAGCTTAGCCCTATTAGGTAAATCTATCTCCATAGATTATCATGCCTAATATTGAGGCTATTTAGCCTAAGTACTTCATCGAAAAACTATTTTTAAATGAAGTCCTTATTCGTGTCAAGAAATTTATTTCCAATTAACAATGTGTCAAGTACACAAGGTTTTTAGAAATATTATTATGCTCCCACTTACTTTCTTGAATCACAAGCATCTTCGATACCCATTTGATGAAGTCAAACCCCTTTGACCATTCCATCAAAAACGAAGATTCCAACTCCACTTTGCTCTCTTCTGTCCATCGCTGGAACTCTGAAGTTTGCATACTTACTAGCATCCTCTGGATCGACAAATTACTTTGGACTGTATCACATACAAGTCCTAGGTTTCATTTCCATCAGATGGAAATCCTTTTGTCATCCATGTTTCATATCTCATGATTGAAATATGTATTAATTGCCAGTTCAACCCGAACCGACTTTAAGCATCGCTACGGTGAAATAACCTCATCGCAGTCAACTCCTTGAACTTGTTATTTCAACAAGTCGAGCTTTATGGATAAAACATTTTTATCCGTATCAGTTTTTAGTTCCATAAATATTTGTTAGACTCTAAGTTTTCCGAAAGGTGTATCAAGATCTTAAACTTGAATCACTTATATGGAAACTATCTCGGATTGTATTGGCATTTAGCCAATTCCGGAGTCAGGGCCCATCAACGCTTACTTGTGAATCGTAGGTATACTGTTGTCTAACAACAATATCTCGTTTGCGCACCTGATAGGTTTGCACGAGCTTTGCCTACATGGTTCAGCTGCAAGTTCGACCGAAGTCCATACATCTTATTGTAGAGACTTCCGTATCAGTCGCAGTAGGAAAACCTTGGAATCACTTCCAAGGTTCCTTTCCTTTGAACTGATGACGAAGATACAGTTTATCTCGTCGAGTTGCAGTGTTCTCCCACTCACCATTTTTGAAAGAACCATTTCCTTCAAAAAGCATACCGTCCTTTGTGGCAAACCTATTTGCCTCGGTATTGTGAGGGAGAAATACCCATTTACTTGGGATAACCTACAAAGTAGCACTTGTCTGATTTGGAATAGGTTTGTAACCTTTTACACAAGCCCCATATTCCAAATGTTAAGAAAAGATATAACATGGTTGGGCGTACCATACCATGGCGTCATTTCAACAGACCCGATAGAGCTCTTTTCAGTGTAAAAGCCGCAGTCTCTAAAGCATCACTTTAAAAGTGATAATGGCAAATCTATTTATGTCATCTTTGATCTTACCATGTCATAAATGGTTCGATTACATCTACACGGACTCTCCACTTGCAGTGGTGTTCCGGGAGGTGCAAGTTATGAAACCCCTTTCACAACTCATCAGACATTCGCTAAACTTGTAACTCAAATATTCCTTTCTGCAATCGAATTGTAGAAACATAATTTTCTTGTTACAACAACTTCTACTTCATTTTTGAAAACCTTATGAATGAATTCAAAAGATCCAGACTTACGTCTCAACAAGTAAACATCCATATATCTACTTGAGTCATTTCTGAAGATAGATGAATCCACTACTTGCAACAACATTTATTGGACTACACACATCATAATGTATGATCACCAATATGTTCTTTGCTCGTTCCTTATGGCCTGTGAACGGTATTTCAGTCACTTCACTTTTCAGAGGAAAGTTGCAAGTGTCAGATGATTCAAAATCAAACGACTTCAAAATCCATCATAATGGAATTTTCCATGCGGGTTTCTGCAATGTGACCAAATGCAGTGCCACACTTGTGTGGTATTCTTTTAGTATTGCGACATTTAGCATCAGTGTTATGGATGTATCATATTTCCATCAATATTCATAACATACATCCCATCTAGGATGGAAGCATGGCCCTTCATGTTACTCATAATACTGAACAACAATTGTTGTTTTCATGAACAACTCTTTTGCAACAAACATTGTGCAATGGGCTAGAGTGTATGAAACTCTAAAATGAATTATGAAAGTAAACCCAGAGGTTATGTATTATTATCAATATTCATAACATACGTCTCATTCATAATGAAAGTATGGCCCTTATGTTGTTCATAACACCGAACATCAAAAGTTCTCTTATGAACAACCTTCTTTGCAAGATACCTTATGCAAAGGGCTAGAGTGTGAAACTCTAAAATGAATTATGAAAGTAAATACATAGGGAAAACACCTATGGAAGGCATAGTAACATTTACTATGTTCCCTGCGTGTATCTAACCTCATTCCTGGCTAGTCTTTCAGGCCATAGTAGTTCTTACATCGAGTTGCAACAGAATGCAATCGAGCGGGTATCTTTGTGATTAACTCACAATACCCAAGAATTAGTGATTAACATGTTTAACCATAATTCCCAAGAACTATATCTTTGACCAGCCTTCTATACATCAAAAACTTGTATGACATTCATACATGAGCTGGATATTCCAGTCTTCTTTCCTTTTGCCATTATACTTCTAACAGTTTAACTTTCAGTATTTCTCCTACTCTCAGAAGAAGCACCCAACTTAAGAGTGGCGATAGCCCCGGACTTCCTAGGCGTGAAAGTTTCACTAACACCCTTCGGATACTTCCTTTCTCTTTAAGTTGTTGTTTTATTCACCATCATCATATGACAGGCGTTCTTCTAGATCCCTCTCTTATCAGTCTAATGCACAGTAAACTCCTTTAATAATAGTTTGCAAACAAACATTGCTTTGGATATCTCATATCTTTTAGCCTTTGTCTGTCTCTGAAAATGATTTTCAGATTCCATGAATATCACATAACTATCCAAATTTTCGAAGTTCGGGTCTCATGGAAGCAAACGTATTGCACTTGACTGTAACAGAATTCTAGCTTTTGGATCGAAGGACGAGAGTCACACGATCCATAGCATTAGCGGGAGAATACCGACAGTATGCGATAGGACAAAGTCCTTCTCGGCACTATTGAGGACAATCCTCACATTACGTTACCAACCGTAAAGTTTTAACCAGATATTTAACAGCTTATTCAATTTTAACAGGGAAGGTGGAAACGCGAGCCATTATTCTATAACTATTATGCAAATCACACTTAGACAGTGTTCAAAATTAATTGCACTGAGAATTAAACAAGTTAATTCTACAGTGCGCTCCCACTCAAATCAATATCTCTCATAATTGATTGTGAGCGATTCAAGATCCAAACTACAATTCAACGCCAAGGATGTATCCATCTCAAGTGACGAGAATTGCAATCGGTAGGCCAACTTGCCAATCACATCTCCATGTGACTCTTGTTCATCTTTCGATGGGCGTGTTCCGAGCTCAGGACTTTCAAGCTAGAACGTCAAGACAACCAAGTGATCTTGCTGCGAGGTCTCAACTCACCCGCCTCACACTTCTCTAATCGTTCGTACCCATGTATCCATGTGATACCCCGAAGAGATAGGTGCCGTGACGGTGCTACACTTGGCAGAACACTAACTACTTGATATTTTTTTGTGAGAGATCACCCTAATAAAAGCGACTACCGCGCAATCAAAAGGGTGCATCATAAGGGATAAACATCTTAGGCAATTCATAATAGCATGATATGGTATAGCCCTTTCTGACGGAGAAGTCTTTCATTTCTTCGTCTTCGGCATTCGCGTTGGTGTTCACCTTCGCAAAGATTGCCACCACCTTGCTGATGCACCAGATAATATTGCTATCTCTATAGCTAATAAAATAAGTGCATTACTTAAGGTTGACACGCAGGTCATTAAAGTGCAATCATATGGCTCCAGCCATCATGCCGAATCATGACACACAGGTCATGTTAATCAAATTACATCATATAGTCATCTCATACATAATCAAATTATTATGAGCACTGCTATACCACATCATATGCACATGCAAACCATCCTGCAAAACCAAGTTAGACGCCTCTAATCGGTTTATGCAAAAATTTATTTTTCGTGGCTTCTAAGGTTTTGAAACAAACCGAAGCTACCAACGTCCATCATCAAGCATGATAATCCAAGTCGCTAGATTAACATTCCAGGGTGTACGAAACACGAGATAATAAAATCTCGAGCCCCATACTAAACTTCGTCATACGCGTGACCCCCATGCAGATCACATCTGCATTGCCCTTTCGTCTGCGAAACATCCATCTTTCTCAACTATGGTGGAACCCAAAGAACTGTTAGCACTTCGTTGATCTGTCAATCAGCATACTCAGGAGCACCATGAAAGGATCGCGGATTGCCAGAACTTTGTGAGATTCCACCATGCCGTCAAGATCAGGATTACGCAGATTCAAGGGAAGCAACAGGAACATCGGCTAACAGATTTCATCTGCTACCCGCACAAATAATTTTCAGCAATAGATCTAATCTACTACCTAATTATATTGTGCTACACCCATACATCTCTATGTATTCTAGATTCCAACCTGCATCTACGCATAGTACGGCTCTTGATGCCATTGTAGGGTAACGCAGCAGAAAACAAAAAAATTCGACCTACGCACCAGCCCAGGACCACTATGGAGACTGCATACATGGTTTGATCTTTTTCGTTACCGACTCGTAGCGCAGCGGAAGTAGAGTCGATGACGATCGGCGGTGCAGATCGCCGCAGCTAGGATTTACAACCTCCCAACCGCGAGGATGTATATCCTCATCCGCCCCTCGGACAGCCCTCCGGGAGGTGGTCGCACAGCCCCCCAGACGGTGTCGCGGACAGCCCTTCGGGAGGACCTCCGAGACTTGGACTGTCACTCGGACAGCCCTTCGGGGGGAACTCCAAAACTCAGACGGTCACACGGACAGCCCTCCGGGAGGCACTCTCGAACTAAGACCGAAACTACGATCTCTCTACAGAGTTGCACACATACGGTGTCATCTATCCGGCAGGGCTTCGCCGTCCAGAACTAGTTCCTGCCGGAACCCAGACAGCCTTTCGGCCCTACGAAACTATTTCGCTGGGAGGGAGAGAAGAAGCCAGATCATTGCAATGGCATGTGTATGTGAGAATGGATTGGAGAGATGGCAGCCCACTCACCTCCTATTTATAGGAAAACCAAGGGGTAGGGTGGTTTTACAATAAAACCCAAAATGCACATGAATGAAGTCCTTCCACAAGGGCATAAAAGTGAAACCAAGGAACAAGAGGGACTCCATGAAGGAGTCCACCATGTGGCCGGCCACACCCCCATGTGGGGCCCCAAAAATGGCCCCAATCCATCCATGTCATCCCCAAGATCTTTCGGAGCAAAGCCCCAAAAGGTGGCTTTCCATAAAGTAGCCCAAAAAGCACTTTCACTATTCATGACGACATTTTTCAGCGTCCAGTCGAACTGAAAATATTTATGTGGTCCTAGAACATTTCCAGTACCCACAAAAAATAATTTTCAACGCGATCCGGAACAATTCCGATTTAGAGATTTTCATCTGCGAAAAGCATCTGAAGCGGTTTCGACAGCTCCGGAACATTTCCGGTTTTCATCCCGGAAAATTCCAGAAAGTTTCCAGAATGATTCTGGCACCCTCCAAGAATTATCAGGCATGTGCCAAAACCAATTTGACTTTATGGTATCCTCTGAAACAACTTTTCAGTTTCACCGAAACTGTTCCGGTGTTCTCTCTGCGGAACTTTTCCGCTGTCCGAAACTTTTCCGGTGTCCGAAACTTTTTCGGTGATTTTCTCTCAGACTCCCTGTCTAGTATTCAACAGATAGATGACCCTTAAGCGTGTGACCCTATAGGTTCGGTGAAGCATAGACATGACCCGAAACCCCTTCCGATCAATGATCAACATCGGAGCCGTGGCCACCCATATTGACCCCTATACCCACACGAATGAATATTCGAGCGAACCTCCAGTTGCCGTGTGCTATTCCTGTTGCTTCGCGATATGTTACAAATACCCGAGGTGAGACACGTTGGCATCCCCGTGGATCAACAACTTGTCCACAATGCAATTTACCTCGTTGCCGGTATTGTTCTCTTTTCTCGTTCCCGTGTTCTGGCATCCCCGTGATCAAATCACAAAGTGTCTGGCCAGACGATGATGGATACCGTAACACCGAGAGGGCCTAGAGATATCTCTCCATCGTCGGAGGAGCAAATCCCAATCTTGAGCTATCAAGTTACTTGACACACTTTTCCATGAACCCGTAAGCCGCCGTAATAGCCACCCATTTACGGATGACGTTTAACAAACCCCAAAGTTCATGAAGCAAGCATGAAGAAACTCGATACTCTCATGGTCTAAGGAATCATGGAAATGTTAACCATCTCAGTGTTATAACCATTAACTTATGACGAATGTATCTCATATCATAACATCAATTCGGGTCGATTCAACACAAATGTTCTTCTAACATTGTGCCCTCAAAATTGCCGGCATAGCCATGCCCATGATCAGGAAAACAGGATCATCATGCAATACTTGAGCCAGTCTTAGAGGCCAGACTAGGAATACATTTTACCGTTTATTATTCCACACGTGCATATGAGTCTCCCTCCGAGCCTCGTGGTTATTGTAGACTCGAGAACCATAGCAGTTATAGCATGGAACATAAACCTAATTATGAACAGGGAGATAATCAATAATATTTATTATTGCCTCTAGGGCATATCTCCTACACTCTCCGACTCCGACGACGGCGACAGATGCACCTCCGACGACGACGACCAAGACCCTTCGCCAGCCGCGGACGGCTGCAGCCACGCCGGCCACCGAAGGTGCAAAGGTCCGGCGAGGAAGTGGTGATCTGCCCCCCCCCTCCCCCAACATTGTTTATATAGTTTTTAGTTGTAGAAATTGAAGACCTATGTTCGGTGAGCTATGTCTAGATTATTTTTTGGGTGATGTTTGATATCCGTTTGTAGCCGATTTTGTGTTCGTTTGCTTTCGATTTTGTTGTCAGATATTTAATCACGTAAAGTAGTTCAACGTTGCATGTGTAGTATGAATATATGGTGTCCGATATAAAATACATGGATGTAGTAAAGAAAATATGAGACATATTTGGTCGACGCGTCCGCGGGTGTTTGAGTGACCGAATTAGCCCATCACGCCTATCGATGCTCTTAGCCAATCAATCGAAAGACAAAATTAGCGAATTGATTGCGCCCAGAGACGACCCGATATGGGCATAGGATTTCGTGTAGCAGTACTACTGTAGTGTTTTGACCTGGGCGGCGGTGAAATCGAAGCATATTCGCGCCCGTGCGATGGAAAAATTCACTGTTTTGACCCTTTTAGCAACGTTTAGCCGGACCTGACCCCGGTTGGGAAAAAAATTCGTGTCTGACCCTTTTTCCTACCGCCAAACCCTGTGGCGGTAGGTTACAATAGGCTACCGCCAGACCCTGTGGCGGTAGCTGACTAATCCACGTCAGCATGTAACTGACGGAGAGGCTGGCGGTAGGCAGTGATAACCCACCGCCGCGGTGTCTGGCGGTAGGGTTTGGACCTTATAAGCCCGGGGTGCCCGGTTCGCCCTCCCCCATCTCCTCCCCACCCCACCCGCGGCGGCTCAAGAATAGAGAGGGGGAACCTCTCTCGTCCCCTCTACTCTCCCCCTCGGATCTCTTCCGTTTCTCCACCATTTTTGCGGATCGAGATGGCTCCGAAACGGGAAAAGTAAGCTTCTCCGATCCCTCCAATTAGTTTTTCTCCATTTGCTTCCGATTCGATGCATTATTTGATTCAAGAGTCCACCATATTTTTGAACTAGAATTTAATTTTGTAATCCTAGTTTGTTTTAGTTTGATTGTAGATGTTACATAGGCTTGAATATGAACTTCTATGTATTTGTTTGAGAGATTATATGTATTTCCATGATGAACTACATGATGAACCCTAGTTCATGTAAAAAAATATTGATATCATGCATATTGAAGGAATGAATTCAGAGGTTTGTTTTAATGTGATATGAATCAACCATATGCATATAGTGGATGATGGAGAAAGATTTTATTTGTTGACTTATTTTTTACAAATAGAAGAAATGAATGATTAATGTTAAAACAATCTTATGCAAAATAATAAACCAATCATGCTTATGAGAATCATGTTTTCAAATTGAATGAATAAAAATTGTTAATAGTGTTTGTTTATTTATGCTTATGCTATTTTAATCATGCTTATGCTTATATATGCTTATGTTTACGCAAAAAAAATTAGGAGGCGACCTCTTGCGGACCACATCGGAACTAAGTCTACCATGCTTGACCCTGTGTTCGACAAGGGTCATCGTGCCCATTTCATTGAGAATGGAGTGGTAATTACCATTCTTGAACCCAATCTTTCAAATTCACGAAAATAAGTTACTAAATACTTGTGTCTTCATTTTGGCAGATGCTCCCGCCACTGCGGATGAGGGGTCACGGGACGACCGTTAAGATGGTGTACGACGAGCGCTACGCGTCGTTCTTCAGGAGAGCCCGACAGCTGGGTTTCGTCCTGCAGTTCAAGCGTAAGCTGCCGATGCTCGTCCACTCAGCTCTCACATCGTTGATCGACCGGTGAAGGCCAGAGACGCACAGTTTCCATCTTCCATGTGGGGAGATGACGGTGACCCTCCAGGATTGGGGGATGATTACTGCCCTACCGATCGATGGTCGTGCTCTCACTGGCCGAGTGGACAGGAGGAACTGGGAGGATACGGTTATCGCCCTTATCGGCGACTGCCCTCCCGGTAAGGCTACCCGGACTTCCGGCATACCGCTTCCCTGGCTCCTGAAGCACCGGAGCAAGTGCCGGAAGACGCCGAACCTCGGGTGGTGGAGGAGTATGCTAGGGCCTACCTGTGGTATCTTCTCACAGAGGTCGTGTTTGCAGACTGCTTTGGGGACACAGCCCTATGGATGTATCTCGACTTCCTAAAGGATTGGGATGCAGGGTACAGCTGGGGGTCCGCCGGCCTTGCCTACCTATACCGTTCGGTAAGAGAACATCTCACTGTTTTTTTATTGACGCATGTTGTTTTAAATTATGCCATCTGATCATCAACACGTGTTTTGTAGCTTGACGATGCAACCCAGAGGACGGAAGCAGAATCTGGTATGTGTGGATGTGCCTGGGCCCTTTACATTTGGATGTGGGAGCGAATCCCGGTGGGTCGTCCGGAGAAACTCGTACCGCGGGAATGGGATGACTATGGCGAAGAAGACGACGAAACTCGCTACCCGACCATCGCGTACGCTTGGGACCGGGTGGGCGTCTACACAGGCACATCCGATGCTTTGTACAAGGTCTTCACCAACGAAATTGATGCTCTGATGCCTCACCAGGTATACGAACTACATTTTGAATCTTTTCAACAACACTTTCACATGAGCTGACCATTTTTTGGCAATAGGTTAATTGGGAGCCGTATAATGAACGAGAGTGGGGGTTCCAGCTGAACGTCATGTGCACGAATGACAGGTTTCTCTGGCGTTTCATGGTGCCCATGATTTGTGTCTATGCCGTCGAGTACCACTTGCCACAGCGTGTTGCCGCACAATTTGGTAAGGCGCAACGTACCCCACCGGACGATCGCTTGGACACCGGTGGCTTGGACCTACACCTGTGAGTGCATTGTCCTCTATCTGTGTTTTCGTTTTGATGTCTTACATACATTTTTTTATGATGTTTCACATTCTTGTACCTATGCCTTGCAGTATGAGCAGACAGAAGAATCAGTCGATCATAGACTGGGGAGAGACACATGACAAATACGTGAAGCAATGGAACGAGCGGAGATATCGCAAAGATGCGGAGAGGAGAGTCATCGACTGGGAGGACTACGAGGCGCACCGGCAGTGGTACGATGACGGCATCAAGCATCGTGTGCGCCTAAGGCCCTAGTGGACGACAAAAGATGCCGAAGAACTGTATGACGATGAGTCCGATAATGAAGCCTACAATGACAGCATCAGAGAGCTAAAAGGCGGATTTCGGGAGTATGCACCCCTCATGAACAGAATGGTAAGTTTTGTTCATCTGTTGTCAACCATTTTTGAGGCCTCGGTGTGACTCATTTATTGTTTTGCAGTCTTCGGAGCTGAACAAAACCATTTTTGAGGCCTCGGATGCGTTAAGTTCTATCCACGGGACTCGAGATAGTGAGAACAAGTTGAGGGGAACAATGAAGGTAACATCGAACCTCCTACAACTACATTCTTTCTTAAGTTCAATTTCATTTCTATTCATAAACTTCATCCTTATTGCAGAAGATCGTCAACAAATGTCGCAAGCTGGTGGGCCTGCTTGGGTGTGCTACCTCCTCTGCGATGGTTAAGGACGACGAAGAGGACCAAGATCAAGAGGAAGAAGACTGCGAGGAACAAGCAGAAGAAGATGAAGAGGAAGAAGACGACGAGGAATGAGCAGAAGAGATTGAGAAGGAATAGAGCGATGAGGAGGAGGAGTACGACGATGATGACGGATCTCCACCAACTCAGTCAACCCAGCTGGAGAAAAGGAATATGCCGAAAAAGGCTTGGGCAAGTCCATCCCCGTTTCAGAGAGCTCGTCCTCCTCAGCGCAAGAAGACGGCGGGTGAGACCCGTTCAAAGCACAACGAGGACCGTAGATCCAAGAGGGGAAGGAGCAAGTGAAGTTGTTGCCTTAGTTGCTGCCTTATTTCTTATGTGTGCAACTATTTTGTATGTGTGAAACTAGTTGGTGCTCGTATGTGTGAAACTATTTGGTGCTCGTGTTGAGCTATTTGCTATGTAGAACTACTTACCATGTGTGAAACTATTTCGTACCCGCGAGTTATTTACTATGTTAAAATTCTGTGCTAATATTGTTGTGTGAAGAAATGAAAACCTCCACGACCACCCCTGGTGGCTTCTCATGCACTACTACCTGTAACACTGGTCCGTCCTCCACGACCAGTAGTCCTACCTCTACGGCCACCAGTCTGATTCGTGCTAGTGTTGGTATCGGTCGCTCTTGCACTGGTATTGCATGTCCTATTATTGTGTCCTGGGTTGTCACATTGACCACAGTTGTTGGTGTCAGGAGGCTCCATGAAATGACCGCTGCCAAATTGTTTCATGCCGGTGGATCCAGCTATATCATCCATGTCACTCCGAAACCTCTTCTTTCTTCTTCTTCCTTTTGTAGGTACCATGAGTTCAGGATCAGGAACAATATGTGGGCCATCGTACTCAGGCCACTGTGACTGGTCAAGGAAAGGATGGAACCGAGGTGCCCATGTCAACCTCGTGGCTTCCAAGGTGAACTCATGCAACCGTACGGTCCTTCCATCTGAAACGGGTAAGTTCCTTGCCCTCACAGCCGTCATCAAAAGCGAGCACGGCCAGTGGTACCTGTGAGGCCTCTCACATTGACACCAGCTGTCCTGCAGGTGCACCTCATAAGCAACACCGCCGTAAGGGTCACCATCTCGTGTTGTGCCACATGGATCGTCGACTTGATAGATCATTTCTTTGTCGTTGAATCTGATGACTTGTTGATGCGAAGACTTGCCTGCTTGAAATTTCAGCCAATCATCTACCTTATCTGGATACTCCATTGTTTTCCCTATCCAATTGGCGGTTGATATGGAATGCTTAAGGAAATAGTCATTCAACTTGAAAAAGGTATATTTCAATATTGCAGTCCCGGGCAAAGAACGAACACCCTTGAGTACATTGTTGAAGCATTCCACCATGTTGCTAGTCATGTCGCCGTATCTCCAACCTCCATCATCGTAAGCTCGTGACCACTTATGTTTTTCCTCATAATTCATGTTCAAGAAAGCTCTTCCCTTTTTGTTCTTTTCCAATGCCTTCAAGAGTTTATCATAGCGTCTGGTGAATGCATCGAAGATGAATGCCGTGCACACATGTGTAAGGTCTTTGCAAAACTCTTTGCTCTTGCATGCCCGGTAAAAGTTTGCAATGAAATGCCTCATGCACCATCGGTGGTGAAGCTTTGGGAGGACGGGAATAAACACGTCTATAGCTTTCAGAATCCCGTGGTGCCGGTCCGATATTATGCATACCTCCCTATTGCCAATCACCTTGGCTCTCACATGCCCCATGAACCACTCCCAGTTGTCATCATGCTCGGAAGGAACTAAAGCAAATGCTACCGACAACACATTATCATTGGACGAGTGAGCCATTGCAACCATTAGAGTGCCCCTGTATTTGCCAGTCAAGAATGTGCCATCGATAGACAACACCGGACGACAATGCTTGAATGCCTCAATGCATTGCCCAAAAGCCCAGAACGCACGGTGAAACACTCCGTCAATCTTCTCCACCGCGTACCACATGCCAGGGTTCCTATGTGCGATTGCTCCCAACATCCTCGGAAGAATATTGTATGCAGACTCGTAATCACCATGTAACATCCTGATTGCATTTGCCTTCGCCTTCCATACCTTCCCATAATTGACCGGTGATGTGGCTTGAGACTGCATTGGTATTTCCCCAAAGAGGAAGGGATGATGCAGCATAGCGACGGTAAGTATTTCCCTCAGTTGTGAAACCAAGGTTATCCAACCAGTAGGAGGATAACCACCACCCAATAAGCAGCACCAGCACACAAACAACAAATACTTGCAACCCGACGCGAAAGAGAGGTTGTCAATCTCTCTACGGTAATAAGATAGATTAGGTAGTGATAGATAGGAGAGATAGATCTCTCAAGAACACAAAATAAGATAGATTAGGTAGTGATAGATAGGAGTGATAGATTGTAGATGTTAGATGGGCTTGAATATGTACTTCTATGTATTTGTTTGAGAGATTATATGTATTTCCATGATGAACTACATGATGAACCCTAGTTCATGTAAAAAAAATATTGATATCATGCATATTGAAGGAATGAATTCCGAGGTTTGTTTTGATGTGATATGAATCAACCATATGCATATAGTGGATGATGGAGAAAGATTTTATTTGTTTTCCTGTTTTTTTACAAATAGAAGAAATGAATGATTAATGTTAAAACAATCTTATGGAAAATAATAAACCAATCATGCTTATGAGAATCATGTTTTCAAATTGAATGAATAAAAATTGTTAATAGTGTTTGTTTATTTATGCTTATGCTATTTTAATTATGCTTATGCTTATATATGCTTATGTTTATGCAAAAAAAATTAGGAGGCGACCTCTTGCGGACCACATCGGAACTAAGTCTACCATGCTTGACCCTGTGTTCGACAAGGGTCATCGTGCCCATTTCACTGAGAATGGAGTGGTAATTACCATTCTTGAACCCAATCTTTCAAATTCATGAAAATAAGTTACTAAATACTTGTGTCTTCATTTTGGCAGATGCTCCTGCCACTGCGGATGAGGGGTCACGGGACGACCGTTAAGATGGTGTACGACAAGCGCTACGCGCCGTTCTTCAGGAGAGCCCGACTGCTGGGTTTCGTCCTACAGTTCAAGCGTAAGCTGACGATGCTCGTCCACTCAGCTCTCACATCGTTGATCGACCGGTGACGGCCAGAGACGCACAGTTTCCATCTTCCATGTGGGGATATGACGGTGACCCTCTAGGATTGGGGGATGATTACTGCCCTACCGATCGATGGTCGCGCTCTCACTGACCGAGTGGATAGGAGGAACTGGGAGGATAGGGTTATCGCCCTTATCGGCGACTTCCCTCCCGCTAAGGCTAACCGGACTTCCGGCATACCGCTTCCCTGGCTCCTGAAGCACCGGAGCAAGTGCCCGGATGACGCCGAACCCCGGGTGGTGGAGCTATATGCTAGGGCCTACCTGTGGTATCTTCTCACAGAGGTCGTGTTTGCAGACTGCTTTGGGGACACAGCCCTATGGATGTATCTCGACTTCCTAAAGGATTGGGATGCAGGGTACAGCTGGGGGTCCGCCGGCCTTGCCTACCTATACCGTTCGGTAAGAGAACATCTCACTGTTTTTTTATTGACGCATGCTGTTTTAAATTATGCCATCTGATCATCAACACGTGTTTTGTAGCTTGACGATGCAACCCAGAGGACGGAAGCGGAATCTGGTATGTGTGGATGTGCCTGGGCCCTTTACATTTGGATGTGGGAGCGAATCCCGGTGGGTCGTCCGGAGAAACTCGTACCGCGGGAATGGGATGACTATGGCGAAGAAGACGACGAAACTCGCTACCCGACCATCGCGTACGCTTTGGACCGGGTGGGCGTCTACCCGGGCACATCCGATACTTTTTACAAGGTCTTCACCTACGAGATTGATGCTCTGATGCCTTACTAGGTATACGAACCAGATTTTGAATCTTTTCAACAACACTTTCACATGAGCTGACCATTTTTTTGCACTAGGTTAATTGGGAGCCGTATAATGAACGAGAGTGGGGGTTCCAGCTGAACGTCATGTGCATGAATGACAGGCTTCTCTGGGGTTTCATGGTGCCCATGATTTGTGTCTATGCCGTCGAGTACCACTTGCCACAGCGTGTTGCCGCACAATTTGGTAAGGCGCAACGTACCCCACCGGACGATCGCTTGGACACCGGGGGCTTGGACCTACACGTGTGAGTGCATTGTCCTCTATCCGTGTTTTCGTTTTGATGTCTTACATACATTTTTTTATGATGTTTCACATTCTTGCACCTATGCCTTGCAGTATGAGCAGTCAGAAGAATCAGTCGATCATAGACAGGGGAGAGACACATGACAAATACGTGAAGCAATGGAACGAGCGGAGATATCGCAAAGATGCGGAGAGGAGAGTCATCGACTGGGAGGACTACGAGGCGCACCGGCAGTGGTACGATGATGGCATCAAGCATCGTGTGCGCCTGAGGCCCTAGTGGACGACAAAAGATGCCAAAGAACTGTATGACGATGAGTCCGATAATGAAGCCTACAATGACAGCATCAGAGAGCTAAAAGGCGGATTTCGGGAGTATGCACCCCTCATGAACAGAATGGTAAGTTTTGTTCATCTGTTGTCAACCATTTTTGAGGCCTCGGTGTGACTCATTTATTGTTTTGCAGTCTTCAGAGCTGAACAAAACCATTTTTGAGGCCTCGGATGCGTTAAGTTCTATCCATGGGACTCAAGATAGTGAGAACAAGTTGAGGGGAACAATGAAGGTAACATCGAACCTCCTACAACTACATTCTTTCTTAAGTTCATTTTCATTTCTATTCATAAACTTCATCCTTATTGCAGAAGATCGTCAACAAATGTCGCAAGCTGGTGGGCCTGCTTGGGTGTGCTACCTCCTCTGCGACGGTTAAGGACGACGAAGAGGACCAAGATCAAGAGGAAGAAGACTGCGAGGAACAAGCAGAAGAAGATGAAGAGGAAGAAGACGACGAGGAACGAGCAGAAGAGATTGAGAAGGAACAGAGCGATGAGGAGGAGGAGTACGACGATGATGACGGATCTCCACCAACTCAGTCAACCCAGCTGGAGAAAAGGAATATGCCGAAAAAGGATTGGGCAAGTCCATCCCCGTTTCAGAGAGCTCGTCCTCCTCAGCGCAAGAAGACGGCGGGTGAGACCCGTTCAAAGCACAACGAGGACCGTAGATCCAAGAGGGGAAGGAGCAAGTGAAGTTGTTGCCTTAGTTGCTGCCTTATTTCTTATGTGTGCAACTATTTTGTATGTGTGAAACTAGTTGGTGCTCGTATGTGTGAAACTATTTGGTGCTCGTGTTGAGCTATTTGCTATGTAGAACTACTTACCATGTGTGAAACTATTTCGTACCCGCGAGTTATTTACTATGTTAAAATTCTGTGCTAATATTGCTGTGTGAAGAAATGAAAACCTCCACGACCACCCCTGGTGGCTCCTCGTGCACTACTACCTGTAACACTGGTCCGTCCTCCACGACCAGTAGTCCTACCTCTATGGCCACCAGTCTGATTCGTGCTAGTGTTGGTATCGGTCGCTCTTGCACTGGTATTGCATGTCCTATTATTGTGTCCTGGGTTGTCACATTGACCACATTTGTTGGTGTCAGGAGGCTCCATGAAATGACCGCTGCCAAATTGTTTCATGCCGGTGTATCCAGCTATATCATCCATGTCACTCCGAAACCTCTTCTTTCTTCTTCTTCCTTTTGTAGGTACCATGAGTTCAGGATCAGGAACAATATGTGGGCCATCGTACTCAGGCCACTGTGACTAGTCAAGGAAAGGATGGAACCGAGGTGCCCATGTCAACCTCGTGGCTTCCAAGGTGAACTCATGCAACCGTACGGTCCTTCCATCTGAAACGGGTAAGTTCCTTGCCCTCGCAGCCGTCATCAAATGCGAGCACGGCCAGTGGTACCTGTGAGGCCTCTCACATTAACACCAGCTGTCCTGCAGGTGCACCTCATAAGCAACACCGCTGTAAGGGACACCATCTCATGTTGTGCCACCTGGCTCATCGACTTGATAGATCATTTCTTTGTCGTTGAATCTGATGACTTGTTGATGCGAACACTTGCCTGCTTGAAATTTCAGCCAATCATCTACCTTATCTGGATACTCCATTGTTTTCCCTATCCAATTGGCGGTTGATATGGAATGCTTAAGGAAATAGTCATTCAACTTGAAAAAGGTATATTTCAATATTGCAGTCACGGGAAAAGAACGAACACCCTTGAGTACATTGTTGAAGCATTCCACCATGTTGCTAGTCATGTCGCCGTATCTCCAACTTGCGTCATCGTAAGCTCGTGACCACTTGTGTTTTTCCTCATAATGCATGTTCAAGAAAGCTCTTCCCTTTTTGTTCTTTTCCAATGCCTTCAAGAGTTTATCATAGCGTCTGGTGAATGCATCGAAGATGAATGCCGTGCACACATGTGTAAGGTCTTTGCAAAACTCTTTGCTCTTGCATGCCCGGTAAAAGTTTGCAATGAAATGCCTCATGCACCATCGGTGGTGAAGCTTTGGGAGGCCGGGAATAAACACGTCTATAGCTTTCAGAATCTCGTGGTGCCGGTCCGATATTATGCATACCTCCCTATTGCCAATCACCTTGGTTCTCACATGCCCCATGAACCACTCCCAGTTGTCGTCATGCTCGGAAGGAACTAAAGCAAATGCTACCGACAACACATTATCATTGGACGAGTGAGCCATTGCAACCATTAGAGTGCCCTTGTATTTGCCAGTCAAGAATGTGCCAACGATAGACAACACCGGACGACAATGCTTGAATACCTCAATGCATTGCCCAAAAGCCCAGAACGCACGGTGAAACACTCCGTCAATCTCCTCCACCGCGTACCACATGCCAGGGTTCCTATGTGCGATTGCTCCCAACATCCTCGGAAGAATATTGTATGCAGACTCGTAATCACCATGTAACATCCTGATTGCATTTGCCTTCGCCTTCCATACCTTCCCATAATTAACCGGTGATGTGGCTTGAGACTGCATCGGTTTTTCCCCAAAGAGGAAGGGATGATGCAGCCCAGCGACGGTAAGTATTTCCCTCAGTTGTGAAACCAAGGTTATCAAACCAGTAGGAAGATAACCACCACCCAATAAGCAGCACCTGCACACAAACAACAAATACTTGCAACCCGACGCGAAAGAGAGGTTGTCAATCTCTCTACGGTAATAAGATAGATTAGGTAGTGATAGATAGGAGAGATAGATCTCTCAAGAACACAAAATAAAAAGTGCAAATATGCAGCAATATGTTTTTGGGTTTTTGGTTTTGTAGATCTGAAAACAAAGATTGCAAAAAGATAGATCGTAAAGCAATATGTTGGAAAAGTAGACCCGGGGCCGTAGGGTTCACTAGTGGCTTCTCTCATGAGTATAGCGCACGGTGGGTGAACAAATTACTGTTGGGCAATTGATAGAAAATTGAATAGTCATGACGATATCCAAGGCGATGATCATTATATAGGCATCACGTCCAAGATAGATAGACCGACTTCTGCCTGCATCTACCTGTATTACTCCACACATCGACCGCTATCCAGCATGCATCTAGTGTATTAAGTTCATGGAAAAACGGAGTAATGCAATAAGAACGATGACATGATGTAGACAAGATCTATTCATGTAGGAATAGTCCCCATCTTGTTATCCTTAATGGCAACGATACATGCGTGCCTTGCTGTCCCTTTTGTCACTGGGAAAGTACACCGCAAGATCGAACCCATCACAAAGCACCTCTTCCCCTGGCAAGAAAAATTGATCTAGTTGGCCTAACTAAACCATAGATTTGAAGAAGAAATACGAGGCCATAAGGAATCATGCATATAAGAGATCAAAGAAGAATCAAATAATATTCATGGATAGAAACTGATCATGAACTCAAAATTCATCGGATCCCAACAAACACACCGCAAAAGTTTACATCAAATAGATCTCCAAGAGACCATTGTATTGAGAATCATAAGAGAGAGAGAAGAAGCCATCTAGATACTGCCTACGGACCCGTAGGTCTATGGTGGACTACTCACGCATCATCGGAGAGGCACCTATGAGGAAGATGAACCCCTCCGTGATGGTGTTTAGATTGGATCTCGAGGTTCTGGAACTTGCGGCGGCTGGAATTGTGTTTCGTCAACTCGCCTAGGGTTTTTGGAATATTTGGGAATTTATAGGCATCAGAGGCGGTGCGGAAGGGGGCCGAGGAGGGCACAACCCATCGGGGCGCACCGGGGCCCCCCTGGCGCGCCCTGGTGGGTTGTGCTCTCCACAGCCCACCTCTCCGGCAGTTGTTTGGCCCATTGGGTGTCTTCTGGCCCAGAAAAAATCTCCAAAAAGTTTTGTCGCGATTGGACTCCGTTTGGTATTGATTTTTTGCGAAGTAAAAAAACAAGCAAAAATAGCAACTGGCACTTTGGCACTATGTCAATAGGTTAGTCCCAAAAAATGATATAAAGTTGTTATAAAATGATTGTAAAACATCCAAGAATGGTAATATAACAGCATGGAACAAGCAAAAATTATAGATACGTTGGAGACGTATCAGCATCCCCAAGCTTAATTCCTACTCGTCCTCGAGTAGGTAAATGATAAAAATAGAATTTTTTATGTGGAATGCTGCCTAACATGTTCATCATATTCTTTTCTTTTGTATAGCATGGACATTTGGACTTGTAAATGATTCAAAGCAATAGTCTAGTTTTAACATAATGACATCAATACTCAAGCATGCCAACAAGCAACCATGTCTTTCAAAATATCAACACTAAAGAAAGTTATCCCTAGCCCATCATGCTTAATCCTTGATCCATTCATGAAACACACTCAAATATTAGCTATGCCCAATGCTCAAGTACGATCATAGTGCCCCCTAGTTGGTGCTTATAAGAGAAGATGGAGACTCAAAGTAAAAAAAAAATATTGCATAAAGTAAAAAGATAGGCCCTTCGCAGAGGGAAGTAGGGATTTGTAGAGGTGCCAGAGCTCAAGGTTTAAATTGAGAGAGAGAACATATTTTGGGTGGCATGCTTTTCCTGTCAACGAAAACGACAAAGTAGCTCACAATACTTTCCATGCTAGATATATCATAGGCGGTTCCCAAACAGAAAATAAAGTTTATTCCTTTTTCCACCAAACTTTCACTTTCCCTGGCGGGCCGTATCCACGGTTGCCTTCCATACCAACAATTTCCAAGGAATTTATTATTTGACAACATAAAGTAAATATTATTTTTTTTCTTTTTCATTTCAGGAATGGGCATCCCTATTACCGCCGCACTCTCGTGCAATGACAAGTGAATAAACACTCATCTTGAGAATAACACATCTAGCATGGAAAAATATTGGACACTCCCCATCGTTTCATGAGCGGTACGGGCACACAAAAGAGAAAATTTATTTTGAAAATTTAGAGATGGCACATGCAAATTTGCTTGGAACGGCATGGAAATACCGCATATAGGTAGGCATGGTGGACTCATAAGGCAAAACTTGGTTTAAGGATTTTGGATGCACAAGTAGTATTTCTACTTAGTACAAATGGAGGCTAGCAAATAGATTGGGAAGCAACCAAACCAAGAAACAAAAATTCACATAAGCGAGCATTGAGCATAACTAACACCGAATAATGCACCACAAGTAGGATGTAACTTCATTGCATAACTATTGACTTTTGTGCATGCATAGGGAATCACAAATCTTAACACCAATATTCCTACTAAGCATAATTACTCACTAACATGACTCACATATTACTATCATCATGTTTCAAAACTATTACAAAGTATCAAGTTTAATTTGTCCAATGATCTTCATAAAAGTTTTTATTATATCCTCCTTGGATATCTATCACTTTGGGACTAGTTTCATATATTGTCATTGCTTTTTGGCAAGCTCAAACAAATTTAAGTGAAGCACATGAGCATAAAGATTTCATCTCTCAAAAAGGTATAAGTGAAGCATGAGAGGATTTATTCAAAATTTACCTACTCTCAAATAAATCTAATTGAAGTATGAGAGTATTTCTACAAAAATTTCCAAGCACACCGTGCTCAAAACGATATAAGTGAAGCACTAGAGGAATTCTATAGCTCAAAAAGTTTAAGTGAAGCATAAAGAGCAATTCTAACAAATCATAGCATGATTTTGGCTTTCTCAAATAGGTGTGTCCAGCAAGGATACAAAGGAAAAACTAACAATCAAAGCAAGCAATGATACAAGACGCTCCAAGTAAAACTCATGATATGTGACGAATAAAAATATAGCTCCAAGTAAAATACCGATGGTCGTTAGAAGAAAGAGGGGATGCCACTCGAGGGCATCCCCAAGCTTAGTTGCTTGTTTCTCTTTGGATATATCTTGGGGGTGCGGTAGAATCCCCAAGCTTAGGCTCTTATCACTCCTTATTCCTTCATCCATCGTGATCTCACCCAAAACTTGAAAACTTCAATCACACAAAACTCAACAAAATCTTCGTGAGATCCGTTAGTATAATAAAGCAAATCACTACTTTAGGTACTATTGCAAAACCATTCATATTTTATTATTGCATTATACCTACTGTATTTTAACTTTAACATGGCTCATAACCTTCAATATAACCCATAGATTCATCAAAACAAGTGCACAATGCAACGAAAACAGAATCTGTCTTAAACAGAACAGTCTGTAATAATGTGTACTCTAACCATACTTCTGTAACTATAAAAATTCTGAAACATTAGGACAACGTAAGTAATTTGTATAGCAACACTGTGTTAAAATTTTAGCTCAAGATCACGTTCCAGAAAAAAAAATGAAAATTCATATACTGGACGCAAAGTTTCTGTTTCAGATTCAGCATCGCTTCTACTCATCCTATGAATCATCCTAAAGGCTTTACTTGGCACAAACACTAAATAAACCATAAAAACATAATCATAACAGAGGCATAGTTGTGTAAACACTCAAAAACAGAAAGGAAAAAGAAAAAATGTATTTATTCATTGGGTTGCCTCCCAACAAGCGTTATCATTTTACGCCCCTAGCTACGCATAATGGATAGATTCAAGTATTGTCATCATTGGTTTTGGATCCATAGGATGCCCTCATGATTGATTCATATGGTGGCTTAATTCTTGTTCTAGGGAAGTGTTCCATACCCTTTCTCAAGGGAAAATGAAAACGAATATTGCCTTCTTTCATATCAATCACGGCACCTGTAGTGCGTAAAAACGGTCGACCAAGTATAATGGGATAAGACGGATTGCAATCAATATCAAGCACAATAAAATCAATAGGCACATAGTTCCTATTTGTAAGAATAAGAACATCATTTATTCTTCCCAAAGGCTTTTTAATAGTAGAATCCGCCAAGTGCAAATTAAGAGAACATTCTTCAATATTGGTGAGACTAAGCACATCACATAGAGACTTCGGAATCGTGGAAACACTAGCACCCAAATCACACAAAGCAAAGCATTCATAATTTTCAATCTTGACCTTAATGATAGGTTCCCACTCATCATGTAATTTTCTAGGAATATAAATCTCCAACTCCAACTTTTCTTCAAAAGATTTCATCATGGCATTAATGATATGTTTAGTAAAAGCTTTATTTTGCTCATAAACATGGGATGAATTCAACATGGATTACAGCAAAGAAATACATTCAATCAAAGAACAACTATCATAATTAAAGTCTTTGCAATCCAAGATAGTGGGCACATCACTAGTTAAAGTTTTAACCTCTTCAAACCCACTTTTATCAAAAATTTCATCAAGATTTTCACCCTCCAAATTATTGGGACGCCTTCTAGCTAAATTTGACTCTACTTCAGTCCCTCCATTATCAGTCTTAAGATTGCTAAACAAGGAATGAATAGAAGAAACACCAAGCACTTTAAGATCTTCATCTTTTTTATGAAGGCAATCACTAGAAAACGATTTTTCTAAGATTTCTCTTTTAGCTCAAAGCATAGCGGTTCATTTCTTACTTTCATCGATAGAGACATATAAAGCTTTAATAGATTCATCTATCTTAGGCACAAAAGCTTTCAACTTGAGATTTTCAACATCATGAGAAATTCTATCAATGCTTCTAGACATATCATCAATCTTATTCAACTTTTCTTCTATCGTAGTATTGAAAGCCTTTTGCGCATTGATAAATTCTTTAATATTACTCTCAAGATCAGAGGTGTTCCTATTATTATTGTAAGAAGAATTACCATAGGAATTACCATAATTATTAGAGGAATTTCTAGGAAAAGGCCTAGGATTAAAATTACCTCTATAAGCACTGTTATTGAAATTGTTTCGCGAGACAAAATTCACATCTACGGAATCACTATTTTGCTCAATCAAGGTAGACAAAGGCACATCATTAAGATCAATAGGAGCATTTTTACTAGCAACCAATTTCATCAAAGCATCAACCTTATCACTCAAAGTACTAATTTCCTCAACCGAATTAACTTTTTTACTAGTGGGTGCTCTTTCGATATGCCATTGAGAATAATTAGCCATGATATTATCTAGCAATTTAGTGGCTTCACCCAAAGTAATCTCCATAAAAGTACCACCCGCGGCGGAATCTAAAAGATTTCTAGAGACAAAATTCAACCCCGCATAAAATGTTTGTATGATCATCCAAAGATTTAAACCATGAGTAGGACAATTTATTAGCATCAACTTCATTCTTTCCCAAGATTTTGCAACATGTTCATGCTCAAGTTGCTTAAAATTCATGATTTGCGTCCTAAGGGAAATAATTTTCGCGGGCGGAAAATACTTAGAGATAAAAGCATCCTTGCACCTATTCCAAGAATCGATACTATTGCGCGGCAAAGAGGAAAACCAAATTTTCGCACGATCCCGCAAGGAGAAAGGAAATAGTTTCAACTTCACAATATCATTGTCCACATCTTTTTTCTTTTGCATATCACACAATTCTACGAACGTGTTTAGATAGGACGCGGCATCCTCATTAGGATTACCGGCAAATTGATCTTTCATGACAAGATTCAACAAAGCGACATTAATATCACAAGACTTCGCACTAGTGGCGGGAGGAGCAATAGGCGTACTAATAAAATCATTGTTATTAGTATTGGAAAAATCACACAACTTGGTGTTCTCTTGAGTCATCGTGACTACGCAAACAAGATTTCAAGCAAGGAAGAGATCCGGCGAGAAAAAGGCAAACGAAGAAGAGGGCGAATAAAACGGCAAATTGGTGAAGTGGGGGAGAGGAAAACGAGAGGCAAATGGCAAATAATGTAATTGCAAGGAGATGAGATTTGTGATTAGGAACCTGGTAGATGATGGTGGAGTCCCCTCGGCGCCTACGATAGGCATGTAGAAGAGACCACTTCCTCCTCGGGAACGGCGCCAGAAATTCCTTTGACGTGGCTTGAGACTGCATCGGTATTTCTCCAAAGAGGAAGGGATGATGCAGCACAGCGACGGTAAGTATTTCCCTCAGTTATGAAACCAAGGTTATCGAACCAGTAGGAGGATCACCACCACCCAATAAGCAGCACCTGCACACAAACGACAAATACTTGCAACCCGACGCGAAAGAGAGATTGTCAATCTCTCTACGGTAATAAGATAGATTAGGTAGTAATAGATAGGAGAGATAGATCTCTTAAGAACGCAAAATAAAAAGAGCAAATATGCAGCAATATGTTTTTGGGTTTTTGGTTTTGTGGATCTGAAAACAAAGATTGCAAAAAGATAGATCAGAAAGCAATATGTTGGAAAAGTAGACCCGGGGGCCGTAGGGTTCACTAGTGGCTTCACTCATGAGTATAGCGCACGGTGGGTGAACAAATTACTGTTGGGCAATTGATAGAAAATCGAATAGTCATGACGATATCCAAGGCGATGATCATTATATAGGCATCACGTCCAAGATAGATAGACCGACTCCTGCCTGCATCTACCTCTATTACTCCACACATCGACCGCTATCCAGCATGCATCTAGTGCATTAAGTTCATGGAAAAACGGAGTAATGAAATAAGAACGATGACATGATGTAGACAAGATCTATTCATGTAGGAATAGACCCCATCTTGTTATCCTTAATAGCAACGATATATGCGTGTCTTGCTGCCCCTTCTGTCACTGGGAAAGAACACCGCAAGATCGAACCCATCACAAAGCACCTCTTCCCATGGCAAGAAAAATCGATCTAGTCGGCCTAACTAAACCAAAGATTCGGAGAAGAAATACGAGGCTATAAGTAATCATGCATATAAGAGATCAAAGAAGACGCAAATAATATTCATGGATAGAAACTGACCATGAACTCAAAATTCATCAGATCCCAACAAACACACCGCAAAAGTTTACATCAAATAGATCTCCAAGAGACCATTGTATTGAGAATCATAAGAGAGAGAGAGAGAAGAAGCCATCTAGCTACTGCATACGGACCCGTAAGTCTATGGTGGACTACTCACGAATAATCGAAGAGGCACCTATGAGGAAGATGAACCCCTCCGTGATGGTGTTTAGATTGGATCTCGAGGTTCTGGAACTTGCGGCGGCTGGAATTGTGTTTCATCGACTCCCTTAGGGTTTTTGGAATATTTGGGAATTTATAGGCATCAGAGGCGGTGGAGAGGGGCCCCGAGGAGGGCACAACCCATCAGGGCGCGCCGAGGCCCCCCTGGCGCGCCCTGGTGGGTTGTGGTTTCCTCGGCCCACTCCCCCGGCACTTCTTTGGCCCACTGGGTGTCTTTTGGTCCAGAAAAAATCTCCAAAAAGTTTCGTCACGATTGGACTCCGTTTGATATTGATTTTCTGCGAAGTAAAAAAACAAGCAAAAACAGCAAATGGCACTTTGGCACTATGTCAATAGGTTAGTCCCAAAAAATGATATAAAGTTGTTATAAAATGATTGTAAAACATCCAGGAATGATAATATAACAGCATGGAACAAGCAAAAATTATAGATACGTTGGAGACATATCAACCGGGTATCCGAATCGTTCGTGAACCGTACTCATGAGTAACTTCACCTTCACGGTTGGATCGTGGGATATCGAATTCAACAATTTGTGTCCTAAAAACTCAGAAGTGAGTTGGCAGTGTCTCTTGCTTCGGTCTGCTTTGTCCGACGGTATGCACGTGTGAGTGGCCACACAACTGTTCAGTACCCATTGCCCGGTTTCTTGAATTTTTCTACCGAGAACCTTCGAAGGGCAACCTTCTTTGTCACATTTGATGGTGTACCGCATAATTTGGTTGGAATGACCAACAACAAATGACCTATGGTTCCTAATGGCATAGTCACTTAACCATATCTTGAAGCAACCGAACTTGACGCCTTTCTTCCAATATGCATTCTCGTCCGCATCCTTGGGTTTCGGGTCATCGACCTTCGGGCAAGGTGTTGGTTCAAGCAACCCCAATCTCATGCCACCATCAACAACAGCCTTGTCGGCAAGGCTAAGATCACGAAACAATGGGACACCTCTTTCATTCCCCGTAAGGTTCTTGAAAATTTCATTTTCTTCTGCAGTGAATCCATCCTCGTCCAATTCCTCCGCCAGACCATCGTCATCTGAGTCATAATCAAACATACGGCTATAGCGGAGGTTACGGTCCATATCTTACTGGCGCAGAATCACATCCAAGTTACCAACATGATTATAATGAATCTCTTCGGCTTCATCATAAACATCAACATGGGCCGTGGCATCATCGTGAACATGAGCATCGAAGGGCTCAACATCAACATGAACCTCTTCCTCAGGAATCACCATCGCTTATCATCGATCTCCGCTTCATTTGGTGGTTGACTAGAAGAACTGGGGACATACACCTCCACCCTTGCATTATGTATAGGGTAGAAGGCATGTCGGTTCAAGTCAATTTGTAGCATAGGAGGCTCAACCTTGGTGGCAAATAATTCAAGGGACTTGTCTTGTGATTCAACTACTTTATCCTTGTACACCTTCCAATGCAATTCCGAGGTGATAGGCAAACTCTTCAATCGAGACTTCTGTTGGGGAACGTTGCATGGGAAACAAAAAATTTCCTACGCACACGCAAGACCTATCCATGGTGATGAGCATCTACGAGAGTGAGAGTGGATCTACATACCCTTGTAGATCGCTAAGCGGGAAGCGTTAAGAAACGCGGTTGATGTAGTCGAACGTCTTCGCGATCCAAATCGCTAGCCGTCCCGCGATCCAATCACGATTCGTCTCGATCTAGCGCCGAACGGACGGCACCTTCGCGTTCAGCAAACGTACCGCTCGATGACGATCTTCGCCTTCTTGATCCAGCAAGAGGGAGTGGAGAGGTAGATGAATTCTCCGGCAACGCGACGGCGCAGTCACGGTGGTAGTGGAACTATTCCGGCAGGGCTTCGCCTAAGCACCGCCGAAAACTAGGGGAGACGATCTAGTGGGGAGAGAGGGCTGCACCGTGGCTTAGGGTTGGGTGCGGCTGCCCTCTCTCCCCTCCAATATATATAGGAGGGAGGGGAGGGGCCGGCGCCCCTAGGGTTTCCCCTAGGAGTCGGCCGAAGGAGAGGTGGAGGAGTCCACCTCCAATCCTACTCCAAGTAGGATTCCAATCCTACTTGGATTTCCTTCCCCCACTTGGGGTTTTTCCTTTTCTCACACCCCAGCCGCATGGGCCCTTAGGGGCTGGCTTGCCCAGCCCACTAAGGGCTGGTGCACCACCCCTAAGGCCCATGTGGCCTCCCGGCGTGAGTGGACCCTCCCGATGGCCCCCCGGAACCCTCCGGGCACCCCCGGTACACTACCGGAAGTATCCGAAACTTTTCCGGTGACCAAAACGGGACTTCCGTGATCTCATCCAGGACTTCCGTGATCTATATATCAATCTTTACCTCCGAACCATTCCGGAGCTCCTCGTGACGTCCGTGATCTCATCCAGGACTCCGAACAACCTTCGGTCACCACCATACACAACTCAATACTACTGAAACGTCACCGAACGTTAAGTGTGCAGACCATGCGGGTTCGAGAACTATGTAGACATGATCGAGACACCTCTACGGTCAATAACCAATAGCGGGACCTGGATGCCCATATTGGTTCCTACATATTCTACGAAGATCTTTATCGGTTGAACCTCTATGTCAAGGATTCAGTTAATCCCGTATGTTGTTCCCTTTGTTCTTCGGTATGTTACTTGCCCGAGATTCGATCGTCGGTATCTCTATACCTAGTTCAATCTTGTTACCGGCAAGTCTCTTTACTCATTCCGTAATACAAGATACCGTGGCTAACTCTTTAGTCACTTTGCTTGCAAGGCTCATTGTGATGTTGTATTACCGAGTGGGCCCTGAGATACCTCTCTGTCACACGGAGTAACAAATCTCAGTCTTGATCCATGCCAACTCAACAGACACCCTCGGAGATACCTGTAGAGCATCTTTATAGTCACCCAGTTACGTTGCGACGTTTGATACACACAAGGTACTCCTCCGGTGTCAGTGAGTTGCATGATCTCATGGTCATAGGAATAGATACTTTGACATGCAGAAACAATAGCAATAAACTAACACGATCATATGCTACGTTCATAGTTTGGGTCTTGTCCATCACATCACTCTCCTAATGATGTGATCCCGTTATCAAATGACATCTCATGTCTATGGCTAGGTAACCTTGACCATCTTTGATCAACGAGCTAGTCTATTAGAGGCATACTAGGGACACAGTGTTGTCTATGTACCCACACATGTATTTGAGTTTCCAATCAATACAATTATAGCATGTATAATAAACGATTATCATGAACAAGGAAATATAATAATAACCATTTTATTATTGCCTCTAGGGCATATTTCCAACAACTTCACCCCCACTCCAACATCATACCTTCCAATGAGTTTAACATCAATATTTGGATCAATCCAATTCAACACACTCCTAACTTTCACAACCACCTCCTCCTAAGTTGGGCTTGAGTCACAAACCATGGATTCTTCCCCTTCATCGGCATTGCCTTTCATAAATGTCTCCTTATCCAAATAATGTACATTAACGAGCCTATCCATCTATGTACATTATAAAATTTGTCAATGATAGGCAACCAAATATGAACCAAATAAATACTACAAATTCATGGTTCAAAAAGTTATACATTGATTAACCCTAACACCAACCCTAACCCTAACCCTAAAAAAATGCCTAACCCCAACCCTAACCCTAACCCTAACCCTAAAAAATGCCTAACAATAACTATAGATCGGTGTTACAAACATGATGACTAGTCATACTGATGAGGATATATTCACGAAATATGATGATTCTGCTTGCTTAAGCTGGAAAGAAATATTGAGCCTCGTTGACAAATATCATAAGGTGAATTCATTCCTAGTTGAACTTGTTACTTTGATTCGAAAGAACTTTATACTGCCTAAATCCTTGTGTGTATGTATCGTTAGGTACATTGGAGAGGAAGGCATGGCACAAGGGAACAAGGAGGCATTGCAGCAAGGAAGGGAGGAAGACCCTGCAGTTTCCAGGGCGGTAGTACCGCCCCACACAAGCGGTAGTACCGCTTAAGCGGTAGTACCGCTCCAGTACTACCATCCTAGTACCGCTTAGGAAATTTCTTCTGGAATGGAGCGACCCCAAGCGGTACTAAAGCGGCACTTGATATTTGTACGAGCGGTAGTACCGCTTATCACGGTAGTACCGCTTGCCATAAGCGGTAGTACCGCTCTGCCTACGCGCAGGTTTTGGGCTGTCCAGCCCGTGTACCCCTTCGATCTCGTTTTAGACTATAAATACCCGTCCCCTAGAGTTAGTTAAGGTTAGACCACGTTTAAGATAAACCCTAGTTCTTGAGATTGCTTGTAAGCATTCATCTTGAATCCTCATCTCCAATTCGTATCGATCTGGAGATCATATACTGCAAGTTGAGTGTAATTTGCTGTTCCATTGGGAATTAGTATATTGCAACTATACCGTTTCGTGGTCGACGGCTACGTGCGCAAGTGTGTGACGTTGTGAATATCCAAAGGGTTGAGACCTTTTGCATTGGCATCAGGGATCAAGCGAGGGAGAGTTCATCGGCGACATACAAGTTATCTATCATCTTCACCATCACCACCGCCGCTTACTGAGAAGATCGAGACACCCCATATCACATACTACAACATGTTAAAGCATCAAAACAACCATATCACCCATCAAATGTATTGATTTCAAACAAAAATCTCCTCAACTAGGGTTTGCATATAAGTAAAGAATGCCACCAAATGAGATGATTCCAACCAACCAAAAAGAAGAGGGTGAGGGAGGTACCTTGAGTGTGAAATTGGCCTCGATCCACCGGAGAAAACTCAAGAAATGGAGATGGATTTGATGGAGGCAAGAATGGGGGGGAGAGAGGGGAGAGGAGCTCAGCTCGGGGAAGGAGGGGGATTGGGGGTGAATGGGTGGCTGGTGGGGCCCACCAGCCCTCCACACACTCATTTTACTGGTCTTGAGAACCTACCACCATGGTCCCTGGTGGTAGGATATTACACCCTACCGCCAGGCACGGGGGCGGTATACCACTAATCCACGTCAGCGGGCCAGACGGCGCCGTCTGGCCTAACGGGGCCCTACCGCCATAGTCTCTGGCGGTAGCCTGTGGATCCCTACCGCCACATGTTGTGGCGGTAGCAAAAGGGTCAGATCCGAAAAAAATTCCCAACCGGGGTCAGATCCAGCTAAAAGTTGCAAAAAGGGTCAAAACAATCAATTTGGCCCGTGCGGCCTGAAAAGCGGTGAAGCTGCGGTATGGACCCGCGAATCCTGCATTTGACCGTGCGTGCGTGCGTGCGGTCTGGACGGTTTAAAATTCCCGTTGCCTCGGGTTGAACGAGCCCAGGTTTTTGGGTTTATTAGGCTGGTTCCAATGGACTGGTGCTTAGAGGAGGTGCTAAGTGTATTAAAAACCTTAGCAACTAGTCTCCCCAATGCATAGGTGCTTAACTTTTGTTGCTAAGCTTCCCTCATGGAATTGTTTAATAATTAGACTTCTTCATGCATTGGTTGGTAGTCATTTTACATAGGTTCACGCGCTTAGAACCGGTTCCTCCTGGAGTCACCATAATGCTCTCTCTCCTTTTTAATTGCTTTGCCACATCATCTTTTTGCCTCACTACTAGAAAAAGGGCTATAGCTAATATAGACATTAGTGGCGCACTATGTATGTGGTGCTCCACTGCTAAATAGCAGTGGCGCACCACACATGGGTGCGCCACTAATGTTTATATTACTAATGGCGCACCTGGTGTGTGGTGCGCCACTGCTAAGTTTCTCCTGGGCACACCCCCTCCCCAGACTTACCAGTGGCGCACCGTGGGTGTGGTGCGCCATTACTAGTTTTAACTAGTAATGGCGCACCACACCAACGGTGCGCCACTACTAACAATTTTTTTTTTCAATTTTTTTTTCAAAACTAGTAATGACGCACCACACGCCAGGTGCGCCATTAGTAACCCTGGTTACTAGTGGCGCATTCTTAGGAGGTGCGCCATTATTAATCTTAAATATATTATTACATGCAACTAAAAATTTAAAAAAAAAAGGTAGTAATGGCGCACCAGGCGAAGGTGCGCCATTGCTATCCCGATGTTTATGGCGCACCCCTAAAAGGTGCGCCATTGCTAGCACATATGTATGGCGCACCATAGAAAGATGCGCCATTGCTAGCACCCCTCCCATACCGGCCAAAATCCCCACACACATCTCGCTCCCGCGCGCAAACCCTACTCTCTCGCCGCCGCCGCACTCCCATCCCCACCTCTCCCGCGATTGCCCCGCCGCGCCGCCCCCTCCCTGCCCGTCTCCCGACTCCCTCCGACCAGCCAAGCCGGCAGCCACAGCCTTCTCCCTCTCCTTCCTCGCCGCGCAACGCCACCCCTCTCTCAGGAGCTCGTCTCCTCTCCTCGCCGGCGCCGCGACCCCCATGCTCCTCCCAATGCGCGGCCTCCCGGCCGCCCCTCACCGCCCGCTCGCCCATCCACACGCCTCCCCCGCGCCGCCGCCCTCGCTCCTCGGTCCCCGGCGCCGCCGCCCGTCCCGGAGGCTCACCAAGGTCGTGTCCTACTACGGCCTCACGAGTCCGCCTTACAAGACAGTAAGCACGGCCATCTTGTCTCGCCCAGATCCGCGCGCCGCCGCGCCATTAAAGAAGATGCAACCTTCATCTTCATCTTCACTTGGTTGGTTGCAGGACGCCTTGGAGCCGTACATGAGCAGGCGGGCGGTGGAGCTGCACTGGGGCAAGCACCAGCAGGACTACGTGGACGGGCTCAACAAGCAGCTCGCCATCAGCCCGCTCTACGGCCACACCCTCGAGGACCTCATCAAGGAGGCCTACAACAACGGCAACCCGCTGCCCGAGTACAACGACGCGGCCGAAGTAATGCCGCACTCTGAGATTTCATCTCCTGGTAGCTTTCAGTTTGATTAACTGTTACAGACAGATAGCTGAAACAAGGGGATGCTGCCGTATGCTTGCTGCAATTCTGAACCTGTATGTTGTATTGTGGTGTGTAGGTCTGGAACCATCACTTCTTCTGGGAATCGATGCAGCCGGAAGGCGGTGGCTCGCCTGAGGCAGGTGTGCTGCAGCAGATCGAGAAGGATTTCGGCTCCTTTTTTAATTTCAGGGAGGAGTTCATGCGCTCGGCGTTGTCATTGTTGGGGTCTGGTTGGGTTTGGCTTGTCTGTAAGTCTCCCTTGAAGTATTTCTTTCAAGTACAGACAGGCAATATCTATCTGAAAGTCTGGTTAGTATTTTTGTCCAGAACGTGCAAGAGAATTGCGGGTCTCTGAATGTTTTGCTTATTGCAGTGAAGAGAAACGAGAGGAAACTCGCGGTGGTTCATACGCGAAATGCTATCAACCCACTTGCTTTTGGAGATATTGTATGGTTGCTCAACCCTTTGCTGTTGAATTATATGAGACATTTCCAATTTTAATCTTTGCAATGACATTCCGTGTCTTCTTCTCTTTCAGCCAATCATCAGCCTAGACTTGTGGGAGGTAAGGGAATTGAAGAACATCTGTTTAGATCCTACCATGTGCCATGTACTGACATTTCTCTTTATACTTTTCAGCATGCTTACTACTTAGATTACAAGGTACCCTACTAGATCCCATTTTTCTGCTTGCTAACAAAACTTTAAAAGTTAATACTAACATACCTGAAAACTGCTCTGGTGCTTTTTAATGACGTAGGATGACAGGCGAACATCTGTGTCAAACTTTTTGGATCACCTTGTCTCTTGGCATACTGTCACTCTACGCATGATGCGCGCGGAGGCTTTTGTTAACCTTGGTGAACCAAATATCCCAGTGGCATGAGATGATATGGACATGACCTGGAGTTGTCTCTGAATATGTCCATCTCATGAGGTAATTTCCAGCTTGAGTTCGTAGTTTGTTTTCCGATAATGTTTGTTGTCTGGCTTGCTCGTTGCCATGATGGACATCTCGTTAATCTGAGACATACTATGAGGATAATAGCTATCCTTTCAAAATTATACATCTGAGTAGCCTTGGTTATCTTGATAGGACGTAACAGGATGAGGTTAGGAAAAAAATCTGTTCTGCTCTGTCCCTTTGCTGTTTCTTTTTGCTATGTGCTTTTTCTATCTCTGATCTAAATTTGTTATGAAATTTTGAGGCTGCAGTGATGTTTTTCTCGTTAACCTGAGATGATCTTACTAATGAAGATGAACTCAAACCATTCAAACTATTAAACTGAGCGCCTCCACTTATCCTCTTGGTTAGAAAAGAAACCTCTTTTTGTTATGTGCCTTTTCTGTCTCTGATCCTTTTTGTTAGATGCTCTGGTGCATTCCCTGCAGGGTTTTCAGGTTTCCAGTTCTCTCAATTGTCGGCTGCTACAAATTGACGCCAAGAAGCTGGAATATTTGGCGGCCGAAGAAGATGGCATGACATTTGGTCACCCTGTATTTGCCTACTTCTCGGCTCCAGACTCCTGCTCTGCCTCTGCGTGACCATGGTAATCAGACTGTACCCTGTATTTTTTGTCATATACAGAGAGTAGGGGTATAAACTATGAGTGCGGATGCTGTCTTGTGCAACTATCTTTGAAATGCCTCTGTTTCATGGCTAAAGCATGTGCCTTTCTGGTTATAAAAATAGGGAAACTGTATTTTCCCTACGACAGTTTAGCATAACTGTTTTAACATGTTATGCAGTATGCCTGAAATTCTCCATAGTGAGAGTAACATGTAAAATACTCCCTCTGTCCGAAAATACTTGTCGAAGAAATGAATAAAAATGAATGTATCTAGTACTAGAATAAGTCTAGATGCATCCATTTTTTCGACAAGTATCTCCGGACGGAGGGAGTAGTTAGTTTGTTTTGTGATTGTCGTTCACTATCTGCAATGGTCTTTCCACATCCACAAGTAGTTTGTCCTCATCTTAAAATTACCATGAGAAATTTGGGTAAGATTCAACATATCATTCTCCATAATGAAATTCAGCCTTTTTGGTTACTGTCCTTACTCCTGAAACTGAGAAAGCACAAAAATATCTTATCTTCATGAATGGTCCTGGGATAATTTCTAGCATAAGTAGAAACCTGTTTTTTCTGCTTATTGCAATCCACCCAAGTCTCGGTGACTGCGTTTTGTTTTTGGATGAAGGCAGCACCTGCATATGGACCCAAGTTTTCAAGACTGATGTAAATTAGTGCATAATGTCTTTTATACCAAATGTAAAGAAGTTTTCTCAAGATGAAGTAGTTTCGCAGATTGTAAATTTCTCGATGAATTAACCATCCTTTTCTTTCATCTTCAAAAGTGGCAGCATAAAACTCACTTGAATATATTATCCAGCATCATAAACTTTCATAGCAGCAGACACACATAAGTGGTAGTGCTTTCAAACTTTAGGCACCATACATATTGATATTATCTGGACTAGTTAATTAGTTGTTGCCACCTTTGCTGCTTCTTTGTCATCAAAGCTCTATTAGTTTGATTCACTGCAAATTGTTCTTATAAATCTGCTTATGTGGCAAATTATAAATCCATATTTCGTTAATTTGCACCTAGAGGTAATGCTAGACATTACTGAAGTTTTATATTGTCACAGTCAGTTCAATTGCTTCTCAAAATTTTCAGTCTTGCAACTGAACCTTTTTGCATGTAGTTCTTCATAGTACTATTCAGTCTGTCAAAACACAAGCTAGCTATCGACCTTCTTATATTGCACAACTACAACAGATTAATTGCTTGATGTTTCACATGTGTTGTTTTTTCTATAATTTGACTCGCAGTGCTATTGATTTTGTATGCTAGAAATTAGCCATACAGTGGTTGCAACCTCAATACTATCTGTTCATGCAAGAAAATAACCCTGAATACTCGCTGCATTTTCTGATAACCAGATTGGTAGAACTTGTTGCACGTGAAACTCACTTGCATATACTATGTAACGTCGTCAAATGCACTTGCATATATTATCTAGCGTCGTAAATTTCTGTAGCAGCAGCGTTACTGTCAGAAATTTACATGCCATCAACATATGGATTTCCTTTGCAGTTCTATTCAAGCTTAGAACACCATGCATATGGTTTGGATAAGCTAGCCAGTTCTTTTTTTTCCTTGCTGCTTATTCGTCAACGAAATTCTATTAATTTGATTCACTGGAAATTGTGCTGATAATTCTGCACGCATTCAGGGTGTTCATTGTGTCACTGGGATAATTTAGCTGCAGATTTTAGTCTAAGATTGGGCCACTAACTTACATTTGTAGATTGCACAACTGAGCATATTGTTACTGGGCAATTACATTTTTTTGAAAACGTCTGGGTAATTACATTTCTTTGCAGGGATAAAGTAAAGAAAAAGAAGAAAAGATTACTAGAAGATTAGTTTTAGAATTTTCTTTTATTTCCTTGTAATTTTTCTTTTATTGGATACTTGTAAAGACATTGTAATATTCTTACTATAATAAAAATTATGATTCTATTTCATTTTTTGTTTTTAAATTATTTTCCTTATAGGTTGTTTTCTGTAAATTTGGATTTTTTTTTTGTTTTCCAAATACATTACTAGTGGCGCATTTCAGCCCTTATTAGTGGCGCACCTTCCTTTATTACTAGTGGCGCACCTATAAGGCTATTAGTGGCGCACCTAGAGGGAATACCAGTGGAGCACCTAAGGGTTAGTAGTGGCGCACCTGTAGCAATAGTAGTGGCGCACCTGTAGCAATAGTAGTGGCGCACCTGTAGCAATAGTAATGACGCACCACATGGTGCGCCACTAGTATTTGGAATAGTAATGGCGCACCAGAGGTGCGCCATTACTATTTATTACTAGTGGCGTGTTAATAGTGGCGCACCTATAGTGCGCCATTAATAGTCAAAATAGGTGCGCCACTAATAGGGTTTTTTTCTAGTAGTGCCTATGTGACATCCTTAGCACCGATGCACTGGGAAGGGCCTTATAATTCCCGTTGCCTCGGGTTGAACGAGCCCAGGTTTTTGGGTTGGATTTCTGCCCCCGGCGTGCATGATTCCTGGAACCAGAGGACCGACCGGAGAACACTTCTGCCTCTACTTCCGTCTCTGTGTTTTCTTTCAGGGGAACAGGCGAAGTTTTTTCATTTTTTGGTCGTCGGGGAACGAAAGACGTTTGAATGCAAGAAGTGGGAACGTCTTTGTCTCGCTTCACGCGAGACCGAATGAGATATCGCCTCAAGGGCGCCCTCCCCGTCGCTGCTATTGGCCGGCCCAACTAGTTTCCTACATGTTCATTCGGTTCTTATTTTATTTTTATTTTTTTTGAAATTATTCTAAATACGAGTATATTTAAATATATTTTTTAAATCGTTCGCCGCACATTAGAAAAATGCTAACGAAGTGTAAACAAATCAGGCAACTTTTAAAAAATGTTCATAGCATTCAAGAGGATGTTCGTGACATTAAAAAATGTCCAGGTGTTTCAAAAAATGATGATGACATTTCAAAAAATGTTTATACAATTTTTTTTTACTTAATTTTAAAAAACGATTCCGTACGTTCAAAAATAGTACATGACATTTAAAAACATCTTCACGCACTGCAGAAAACATTCGTCATTTAAAAATATATTTACACAACGTAAACAAAACGTTCGCGTAGTTTAAAAAATATTTCATATCATCGCCAATGGATAGTTCGGCTCCGTTGCAACTCACCGAACCAACCGACCATGCACCCCCGTCCACAAGATCCACATATATGATCCTAAAAAAAACAAGATGCACATATATCTCTGTTTTGCAGAGACTTTAGCATACCAATAGTTCGATTCACCTCAAAAAAAAAAAACAATAGTTCGATCTGGCTTCTTATATTTATTCGGTCTGTCCTTTTTCTCCATGTCAAGAACTGGAATTCAGTCGTTTCTAGCACTGGTATGATTTTTGGCTCTCTTTGTTTGGTTGTTTCCTCTCCATTTTCCTCTTGTCAAAGCGGGAACTTGGGAGTAAACCTGGGCATCTCTCGGGCCGGGCCGGGCTCTTAAAAGCCCGAGGCTGCAACGCGAAGCACGAGCCCGGGAAAAGCCCGACAATTTTTTAGATTTATAAGCCCGAGCCCGGCCCGGCTGAAAAGCCCGAAGCACGAAGCCCGGCTGCTCCTGATATACAGCACATTAGAACATCAGCATTTTACAAAACGGTAGAATAATAACATCATATATTGCAAAATAGCGGCATATGAATGAAATCTTCATGGCAACATATATATTTCAGCAAACAACACTATGATCTGTACAAAACAACACATACATCCTAGCAAACAGCAGCATATACAGAATAACAGAACTAATCTTCACAGCAGCCTATATACACAACTACTCTTCACAGCAGCATATATATTTCAGAAAACAACACTATAGATATGTTATTTGTACAAAACAACATATATATTCCAGCAAACAGCAGCATATATACACATGAAATCTTCACAAAATAGCAGCATAAATTCTTCAAAGATAGCAAAAGGCAAGTCTGTTACATCATTGCATAACAGCAGCATATTTCTTGTTCATAATAGCAAGTCCATACACCATAATAAACTCATAGTCCGACAAGATAGCACATAGGTAGTCCGTTACAAAATACATAATGACAAGTCCATACTCCATATTCCATAACATAGTTCGACAAGTTGTTACATAACATCATATCAAATAACAAAGACACAAGCTGGTGACTCTTTTGACTCCATCTCTTCTTTGTTCCATCAAGTTATAACAACTCAATCATTTTCCTGGAACAAAGCAAGAGAGAAATGGTATGAACTAACAAGATATAAAAGGAAGGCGAAAACGATATAAGCGCACAAGATAGTAAAAAAGAATGAATGAGCACAAACCGAATCTAAAGATAACTCCTCTGCATGAGAACTTGAAGGTCCCCCTCCCGTAGTGCTCATTTCTACAAAACAAACAACACAATAATCAATGATAATGTGAGTAACCGTGATGTTAAATATGCAACAAAGCACACTTGATTGTACCTTCATTATGAGACATCTTCCAACGATACCAATCTTGGAGACACATTAAAGCCTCGATGGTTTTAAGCTTAAGTGAAGCTCGGTTAGGTGTTATAACTTTCCGACTCATGCTAAAGGCCTGTTCTGAATCAACACTAGAAATCCTCCTCTTCACTTGTTTGCCCTTGCACTGATGCCGTAGCAGCAGCTGATGGAGCAGCCGGGCTACGAGGAGGAACAACCACAATGGTCTCGTCCGCCCTTGCACTTGTAGCAACATTCTCCTCTTCACCATTAGGATCATAATCCTCCTCTTCCTCTTCGTGAATTTCTTCACTTAAACTCCACAAACTAGCCATGCCTACCGCAAAAGACAACACAAAGGAGAAACTAAATTTAGTACATAGTAGACTAATTGGAACAACATCATCTTAACCCCGATGAAGTAGTGGCTGAAACATCCTAAATGAAATAGCAAAAAGAGTAACAGAGAGAGGACGGGAGACCATACCTGTCGGTCGCCGCCGTTGGATGGAGAGGGGTCGCCGGCGTTGGATGGAGAGGGAGCGCCTCCATTGGATGGGGATGGAGCGCTGCCGTCGGGTCTAGCAGGGAGCGCCGGCACCGCTTATGCATGACCCTGGAGGAGGCTGCAGCTGGTGGGGATGGAGAGACGTCGCCGAATGGGGATGGCCTGGGGTCGCCACCGTCGCTCGTCAGATCGAGGAGGCAAACGAGCGTCGGGGCTATGCCATTGCAGGGGTCAGGAGCTGTGTCGCCGCCACCGGTCGAGAGATCGAGACAGGGGTTTGTTTCGGGAGGGTGGACTGGTGCATGCGGGTATGCGGAACTACGGGTGCGCAGTTAGGGTTAGAGCATCTACAGTCTGACCCCTCATACCCGTCTCAAAGGCCCGGACAGGCCTCCCGCCTGGCCCGCACTGGCCCGCATCGACCCCACATATATTTGTCATCATACGTTCGCCGGACCAAACCCTAGCCGCTTCACTCCACTCCCCTCCACTCCCATCCGCCACCCTAGCTCACCCCCGGCGATCTCCGGCCTTCTCCGCCATGCCGGGCAGGGGATCCGAGTACTTCACCTCCAGATTCATCAAACACGAGCTCATCCCACGCGGCCCCGAGGAGGAGATGGCCATCCGGCTTACGCTGCACCGCTCCCGGGAGGCCGCCGCCCGACGGCAGTGCTCGGACTCACAATGCCGGGAATCCATTGCGTCGGCACAGCCGGTGCTTGGATCTGGCGTTACTGCCTCACCAGAGGCGGTGCAGTCCGTTTGACGTCCGAACGCCGTGGCGGAAGCGCAACCCCTCCATTGGCGCGCCGAGCATGAAGCATGGTCGTCCTCGGACGATGTCATGGCGCGGCGTGCCCGGTGGGCGAGGCAGCGGGCGCGGGAGGCGACGGAGGCCCTCGCGGCGGTTGACGTTGAAGAGGCGGAGTCACATTCTCCGGCGCCCCGTAGGGTGCACCAGTACGGGCGCCGCAACCGCGTCGTGGTGGACGTCGGCTCCTCCCAGGAAGGATCCGTCATCGACCTCACGTCCACCGGCACCGTTCTGGTTACGAGCTCCGACGAGGAAGAGTAGGGCATTGGTGACGGCGGGAGATCGAGTTCCCGTGAGCTGGCTAGTGCCCCATGTCCTACTCTACCTCGCCGGCGACCGGACCGACACTACGAGGGGCGCAGCCAGCCGCCGGACATGGGCACGGCGGACCGGACGACCTCCGCTTAGTATTTGGTTTACGTTGCATGTAATAATATGAATTTGAGGTTTCTAATTTGAGATATCCGGATGTAGAATCCATTATTTAAGGCGTGACCAGTCAGTGTCCGCGGACGCGTCCTGGCACGTCCGCGGGCGTTTGAGGGACCGGATTTACATGTTCCGGCTTTAGATGCTCTTAGGCGCTTCGTGGGCTAGAAGGCCATCCTGGTGGGCTGGGTCGCTGGCTTTGCAGAGGCGCTGAGTATTGCAACAAATTCTCGGGCCGGGCCGGGCTTCAGTTCGGGCTAATTCTAAAGCCCAAGCCTGGCTCGAAATTTAGCTAGGGTCAGTTTTCCAAGCCCGAGCCCAGCCCGAAGCACAAGCCCGGCCCGGTCCGGCCCGGGTTTTTGTGGCCGGGCTGTCCATGCCCACATTTACTTGGGAGTAAGATAAAGCAGCCAGCTTTATCCTGGCGTTGCTGATTCAGACATTTTAGGTGATTGTGAGAGCGCGTCGAGTCAATGCTTTAGGTGACCTAACGAGAGGGAACAAGTGTGTAATCTCCTCTTCTTCTGAATCTAACGGCCCGTGACGGGAAGTTCAGACCTTTTCCGACAGGTAACCAAACGATGAGATGATATTTCTCCTAAAGACAGCGACGCTGATCACGCTAGCTACTGCATGGATCAAGTAACGAAGCTCGACCAAGAGCCTACCGGAACCTCGTGCCGAATTGCTCGGACGCACACCGGCCGGTGCACCAATTATATGCCCGGCCGGCGGCTTGATCGTTCGGAGTCTCACTTGTTTACCATGGAACCGTCCTTGGTTAGCAGGTGAAAGCTGCCTGGTAGTACTGGTAAGTTCAACGCACGCGTGCTGGGCGCGGCGGCGGCGGTAATTTCCGGGCACCGTCGTGGCACTGCCATGCCGCCGAAAGCGCCCGAACGGCGCGGCGCCGCCGTACGGAGAACCCCGGCGCGGCACATGCCATGACCTCATGACCCAGCACGATCGGCTGATAAAATTAACTGGGAAAAGGACACGCGGGTAGGCAGACCAGGCGGGCATCAACATCGGGATCCATCGTGAGATCCGAATTAATTTGGGTAGTCACTAGTACAAACGGCGTTTATGTCGACGACGGTCAGGTCGATGATTTGCTTGGAGCAGATTGGTAGGTGCTGATGGAATCAAAGCGGCGGGCACGGCATGGCATATGCTTAACGCAGTGTTTAGGTCGTCTGGGACTCTTGCTACTCCTACTCGTGCTTGGAGCGGATTGGTAGCAGCTAAGTAGGACGTGATTAGACGGCGTGACAGGGATGTGCTGCCCGCGCGTGGCTTGATTTGTTTTACCTACTTAATTGGAGTTTTCTTTGCTCTTTGTGTTTGTCAAGATGAACAGCTGCGGCAAACACTGTCGTCCACATCCACATGACCAAATGGCACGCCTGCCACGTTTCACGCCCAAGGCACAACAGTTCACGGCCAAGAAACAGTATGGAGATCTACAACGTACGTACCCGGTGCTCCAATGATCGATCATGCTCAAAGATTCCATGATTATCGCTGTACCTAGCCGCGGACCGGGTATGTCGGCAGCAGAGAATATGACGCTCTTCGTTCCGATAGATCATTGGCACGCATGCATCATGCATGCTTGAAGCAAATAAAACGATCAGTTTTGGAGGCTAGCGCCTTGGGTTTATAGAGAAGAGATCGACGTCGACGGCAATAAATGCAATCATCCCAGATCTTTGCCCAGACCGTTGGGTACGTCTTGGTTGATTGTGTTCGCACACAAACGCGTCACGCGTACCCTCGACGCCGGGGGTGATGCACCGCAGCTCACGTCGAAGGAGGTCCGTCCGGCAGCGCGGTACGCAAGCAAACCGGCGGACGCTTTTGAGACCCGACGCACCGCTTCTCCGGGATGGAACCCGTCAGGAGTCACGGATGGACGATGGGCTGCCCTAGGTCGGTTCGCCCGCCCCTAGAGCCTCGAGGATCGCTGCCCTTCAACACGAAGAACGAGAGAGAAAGAACAAGGGAGAGATGTAAAAGCTAGGGTAAAAAGTAGTAGATTGATTTGTTCGATTGTGTGTTGTTTCAATCGGCCATCACCTCTTCTATTTAAGAGGGGGTTGGACTTCCCGTACAAGTTATGGATTCATCTAGGCCTTCCTTACAAGAGAATTACATCAATTCACGTCCTAGAGTCCTAGCTCTAGCCTAACTCGGATTCAAACCGAACCTGCCTGAATCTGTGCGTCGACAAGCGGTAGTACCGCTCTAGGCAAGCGGTAGTACCGTCCTGGAGTGCCGCGCCACTTCCGCTTGGGGTCCTCGGGATTCCAGAAGTATTTTTCGTAAGCGGTAGTCGATGCGGTAGAAAAACACGGTAGTACCGCTCAAGCGGTAGTACCGCTGTGGAGGGCGGTAGTACCGCTCCAGAGGCCGTCTTGATGGGCTGCCTTCCGTCTCCTCACGTCCATCTTGATCTCCGGTCTTCGACGAGCCGCCGCCTTCCCGGGAGTATCATCAGGGTATCTTGCCGGGCCGCCTTGCCGGGTCGTCTCCTTGCCGGGCCGTCTCCTTGCCGGAACGCCTCCTTGCCGGGCCGTCCCCTTGCCGGAACGCCTCTTTGCTGGCCCGTCTCCTTGCCGGAACACCTCTTTGCCGGGCTGTCTCCTTGCCGGATTGCCTCCTTGCCGGGCCGTCTCCTGCCTTTGTTTGGGTCTTCGGCAAGCACTCAAAACCGGCAAGCTTTTCGGTTGAGTCCACCTTTACTGCATTTTGCATCGTGCCAAAATCAGGTGTCAACACATGCCCCCCTGTTTTTCGGCAAAACTTGTGTGCCGAAAAATAATTCGCATAGAGCTTGCTCTAAGGACGATGTCAACACTCCATCGGCCATTTATATGTGCTTAGGGCGATAATCATATATCGGCCATGTTTGTGTTTAAGATGATAAGTATATATCTTGAAGTCGATTGCCACCATCCCGAATCGGCGTAGATTCAAAATCCTCCATCTCATCTTCATCTCCCAATGTGTATATTGGACTTAAAATTTCCTCAATAAAAGGGGATGTTTCAGGTGGCGTGGACGATGTAATAAGGGATGCATCATCCTTTTTTGGTGGCGTAGGTGCTGTTGTAGCTAGTGTAGAGACATCTGCGTTTCCTTTTTGTTTAGGCCTCCACACTTGTTTTGTGGGCGCCACGAGCCGAATTTTATTGAACAATTCGTCCTTTTGCTCTTCTACTTCATGTGCCGCCTTCTCGCGGCTCCTCATGCGTTGTAATCTCCTTTTTTGTGTCTTGGACAGATCGGGAGGACACCACTTAGGTTGAATATAATTGGGATCCCTAGATTCTGCTTCGCTTGGAGAATTTTTTGTTGGCCGATTAGCACCATGGCTTGACGGCCTTGTGTAGAATAATAAAGCTTTTTGTGAGCAGGCCTTCTAGGTGTTGTCCACCCCATATGAAAAGCATAAGGAGCCATTGGGGGCTGCCCCCATCCTCCATTGAAGTCTCCCATGTAATATGGCGCATAGGGGGATGGCGACATCCATGGTGCCGGTGCCCATGACCCATATGGCCTTGCATAGTGTCGAAACTCTTGCTTCGGAGGTGATCTTGAACGTTTTGAATATGATGGCCGATTGGAGCTAGAACCGGCCGCTTGACTTGCATATTTAGATAGCAACATATCAAAAGTTGGCTTGATTCGCTTGTGCTTAGCTTCACTCCTTTTACACTTGCCAACTTCTGAATTCTTAGGCTTGATAAATCCAACATGAGTATCCTCTTGTACTTGCGGTTGCCCCCCGAGTGCAGGATTTTTTATGGTGATCTTGATTACCTCTCCACCATCGGATTGCTTCTCAAGCACGACTTGCCTCCACAAGATCTTGTCGCCATCTTTGTTCTTCCTGGGCTCACCAATGACAATATTGTCTTTATTAGCTGATTCGGCTATGTTAGGCCGAATTAACATTTTCTTCCCCTCCAAAGTCATGGTATTCATTGGGAAGAGCTGTCTATCAACTTGCATCTCAGAAAACTCAATCGTCCGTCATTAATGGCCGATTGTATCTGTCTCCGAAAAACATTGCAATCATTAGTAGCATGAGAAAATGAATTATGATATTTGCAATAAGCACGCCGTTTCAGCTCCTCAAACGGCGGTATGGTGTGTGATATTCTAATCATCTTTTCTTGCAAGAGAGCATCAAATATTCTATCACACTTGGATATATCAAAAGTAAATTTCATCTCCTCATCACGATTCTTACGAATCGGCTTAAGAGCATCGCATGCATAGGGTTTGGCCTTTGAGGACCAAACAAATTCAATGGTACAAACATCAACTTCATCGTCCGAATATTCATCATTATAATCAAGCATATGCATTCTAGGACGATCGGTTGTTGACCTATGAATCTCTTTACTTCGGCTTTCTTGAGCCAAAGCTTTCTGCAAGACTTGGTTAATATTTAAAAATTCATAACTTTCTAGCCTCTCCTTAATGTGAGTTTTCAAACCATTAAGGACAAGATCCGCCAAGTCTCTTTCGGTTATCACTAAGCTATAGCATCGGTTTTTTATATCTCTAAATCTTTTGACATAATCGGTGACCGATTCATCATGCTTTTGCCTAACCGATGTAAGATGTGATAACTTAAGCTCATTGTCGCCACTATAAAAGTGATCATGAAACTTTTGCTCTAGTTGCGACCATAAGAGAATTGAGCCAGGTGGCAAAGCAGCAAATCATGAAAATGCGGTGCCAGTTAAAGATAAGGGAAATAACCGCACTTTCTATTCTTCTATGGAACTTGCTTCACCCAACTGTGCTAGATACTGACTCACATGCTCCCAAGTTGTTTTTGTGCCCTCTCCACTAAATTTGACAAAATCAGGAACCTTATAACCTGGAGGGTACAAAACTGCGTCGAAGTGTTCAAGATAAGGCTTTTGATACACACGACTCTTTACTTTCGGCTCGTTTCCGAAAGTTTCTTGAAACATCTTATGCAAATCCTCCCTTAATTTGGCTAAAATTGGATCCGAGTTAGATGAAGATGCTTGTGGCAATGACATAGGAGCAACTTGGGAACTAGCTAGTGATACAACTTGTGGAGTAGGTGCCGAAACATAATTCGGCGGAAGACCAAACATGCTTGTACTCATAGGTGATGTGACAAAGTAATTCGGCGTAGACGCCGAATTGGGCACACTCATAATAGGATTAGGGTATGCAGGTGCAGCCACAAGTTGATTGGTTTGGCTAGGATAAAAATTCATCGGCAAATTGTAATGTTGTTGCATGGGAGGTGCCGATGAAATAGGTAAAGTTGCATTAGGTTTTTCTGGGCTAATGGATACACCAACATTACCACTAGATGACGGCGGCATATTTTTCTGAGCATTGGTATTTGCCACGAAAGAATTGTATGCCATCACATTACCCTTACTAACAAGACTTTCAATCACAGCCAGTTGCTTAGGAGAAAAAACTTTGCTCACAGTGATTTCATCTTGCTCATCAATGGGAGGAGGTAACCTGATTTCTCCAATCGGAGTGATGTTGCCTTGGCGGTCCTTCTTGAAACTTGAAAGAAACGCCTCCAAATCCTCCTCCTCGCGCTTCTTCTTGAGCGCCTCAAAAGCCTCTTCACGTTGTTTCTTGAGCGCTTCGTAGGCCTGGCGATGTTCCTCCGATAGCTCATCAAGACCGGGCTTAATGATGTTATCGGCGCTAACTTCTGAGGGCTGGGGAAGATTTGTCATTGTTGATGATGATTCTTGATCTTTCGTCCCCAGCGGAGTCGTCAAAAAGTGTGTTCGCACACGAACGCGTCACGCGTACCCTCGACGCCGGGGGTGATGCACCGCAGCTCACGTCAAAGGAGGTCCGTCCGGCAGCGCGGTACGCAAGCAAACCGGCGGACGCTTTTGAGACCCGACGCACCGCTTCTCCGGGATGGAACCCGTCAGGAGTCACGGATGGACGATGGGCTGCCCTAGGTCGGTTCGCCCGCCCCTAGAGCCTCGAGGATCGCTGCCCTTCAACATGAAGAACGAACGAAGAACGAGAGAGAAAGAACAAGGGAGAGATGTAAAAGCTAGGGTAAAAAGTAGTAGATTGATTTGTTCGATTGTGTGTTGTTTCAATCGGCCATCACCTCTTCTATTTAAGAGGGGGTTGGACTTCCCGTACAAGTTATGGATTCATCTAGGCCTTCCTTACAAGAGAATTACATCAATTCACGTCCTAGAGTCCTAGCTCTAGCCTAACTCGGATTCAAACCGAACCTGCCTGAATCTGTGCGTCGACAAGCGGTAGTACCGCTCTAGGCAAGCGGTAGTACCGCTTCCAGCGGTAGTACCGTCCTGGAGTGCCGCGCCACTTCCGCTTGGGGTCCTCGGGATTCCAGAAGTATTTTTCGTAAGCGGTAGTCGATGCGGTAGAAAAACACGGTAGTACCGCTCAAGCGGTAGTACCGCTGTGGAGGGCGGTAGTACCGCTCCAGAGGCCGTCTTGATGGGCTGCCTTCCGTCTCCTCACGTCCATCTTGATCTCCGGTCTTCGACGAGCCGCCGCCTTCCCGGGAGTATCATCAGGGTATCTTGCCGGGCCGCCTTGCCGGGTCGTCTCCTTGCCGGGCCGTCTCCTTGCCGGAACGCCTCCTTGCCGGGCCGTCCCTTTGCCGAAACGGCTCCTTGCTGGGCCGTCTCCTTGCCGGAACACCTCCTTGCCGGGCCGTCTCCTTGCCGGATCGCTTCCTTGCCGGGCCGTCTCCTGCCTCTGTTTGGGTCTTCGGCAAGCACTCAAAACCGCCAAGCTTTTCGCTTGAGTCCACCTTTACTGCATTTTGCATCGTGCCAAATCAGGTGTCAACAGATTTCCAACGTACCCACTGGCGGAGCGTCGGCGGGACAAAGGAGGGTCCTGACCCCCCTTGCATGACGAAAATTGCAAGGATAAGCTTGCATTAGTGCTAAACCCTTTCTTCCGGCTTCTCTAATCTTCCTAGCTTTTTTGGCCCCTCCTCCAACTTGGTTCACGCTCCGCCACTGAACGTACCTACGCCTTTTATCATGTGTTTGTGTGCATGGTCGAGAGATTGTCCACGTACGAAGATTACAACCGTGCTACCAGAAGTAGAACTCAACTCACGCACTGTAGCTTGAGCTCATCGTTTTCGTCTGTTCATGATTTGGACGGGTTGGCTGGTTTTCCTCTCTCGGTTTGCATGCCGTCTTGCATGCATTGCCATCACATATGGCCTGTTTTTCCCCATGCTGATTTATTCTTCAAGAAGCAAGAAGAATGATCTTGCTCCTTCTGTCCTTCATCAACGCATACAGTTAAGTAGTCCTTTTGTCAGCGACAATTGCAGTGGAATGGATTTAGATGCAGAGTTGCGTGGGAATATAATGCAAGCATGCAACGTTGGCTACGTGCCGAGACTTCGTTGGACAGGTTTTGCCGCCGATCACGCGCGCTCGCGTGCATGCAGCTAGCGGTGGCCGGGTGCAGCTAGCCTAGCACCCCGCACGCCATGACGCCAACGACATGAGATGTTGCAGCACGCACAAGCCTCCCCTCCCCTCCCTGGCCACATGTCCGCGCCACGCTGCCTTTGGCCGTTCCTTTGGCCGATTAATTAAACCACTAATTCACTAACCGTGTCGTCCTCATGGGCACTATATATTTGTAAACTAGATAGATGGATCCAAATTGTTGGTGCTTCACCAACACACTGAAGCAACGGCCTGGTCGATCGTTGCTAACACGAGAAGCCGGCCCCGCGGGAATGACGCATGCATGCCGCGTGTACATCTCACTGCATCTACATCTATCTAAAGCAACAATAGATACTACTAATCTAATATGCAATTTCCTTCTGAGCTGGATAATGTATGTATAACAAACAATGGACAATGGCTCTTGGCGCCGAGCTGTACTGGATCTACTTGTATTTGCATTGTGTGTACAACAAGGTAATACCAGCTGTCGTGCGTACCAGAACATGAGAGCCACGTACAGTGGACACATAGAGGCCGATGATAAGGAATGCGTAGGCGACAGGGACAGATATATGCATACGCTTGCTAGCTGCTTACTAGAACGTGCGCGTACATTTCCGGAGAAATCTTTTTCAAAAACATATCCAGAGAAAAAGTCTTCCGGCCTGGACTTCAATTTCATAATCGAGAGACCCCGTCGGGTCACGACATTTGAGATGCGGGCAGAAGCATGGGAGATGAACAATGAGTCTACGAGGTTGTCGACATCAGCGCATCATTGGGCAGCAATATTCAAAGCGCGACGAGGACGCCTCCGGCCAGGAAATTCAATAGGAAACAAACAAAGAGTGTTATGCGATTGCAAATGCACAAGAACAAAAAATTGAAAGGAAAAAATGCAGAGGGAGATGTGGCCAAGCTCCCAACCACAATCTGCTCACATATCAAGATCAGCATTTGTGATTGCTAAGAACATCTACAGCCGAGCGCCCCAAACCCGCCTCATACGTCCGGGCGAGCCGTCCGGTCACTGGCCGGTCACGAAATTTTGATCCACACGGGCGCCTCAAACGGACCTCAAACGTCCAGCCTGACCGACACCCCTCATATCCAGCCCAAATATGAGGCGGATATGGGACACCCGAGCGCGTCCGCCACGTCGGACCCGGCCCATGCTGGTCCGCACAACCCAACATATATTCGTCCCCATCCGCTTGTCGGACCAAATACTAGCCACTTCACTCCACTCCCCTCCACTCCCCTCCGTCACCCAAGCTCACCTCCAGCGATCTCCGACCGTCTCCATCATGGCGGGCAGTGGATCTGAGTCCTTCACCTCCAGATCCGTCGACCCCGAGTTCATTCCGCACGGCCCCGAGGACGAGATGACCGTCCGGCTTGCGCTCTGCCGCTCCTGGGAGGTGGCCGTCCGACGACAGTGCGCGGACTCCTTTCGTCTGGAATCCATTGTGTCTGCCCTTATGGCGCATGGATCTGGCGCTAGGTGTGCCGTTGATGCCTCATCGGAGGCGGTGCGGTCCGTCTGGCATCCGAACGTGGTGGTGGACACGCAACCACTCGTTGGCGCTCCGAGCAGCGGGCACACCATGGGGGTCATACGATGAAAGCATGGCGTGGCATGCCCATCGTGCGAAGCAGTGGGCGCGGGAGGCGGCGGAAACCCTCGCGGCCGCGGTGGACGGTCGCGAGGCGAATTCGCACTCTCCGGCGGCCCGTATGGTGAACCACTGCAGGCGCCGCAACCGCGTCATGGTGGATGTCGGCTCCTCCCAAGAGGGATCCCTCATCGATCTCACATTCACCGACATCTTCCGACTTACGGGTTCCGACGAGGAAGAGTAGGGATGGGAGACGGCGGGAGCTCGACTCCCGTGAGCCAGTTAGTGTCTCATGTCCTACTCTACCTCGCCGATGACCAGACATGGGCACGGCGGAGGCGGACGAGCTCCGCTTAAAGACTGTTTTACGTTGCATGTAATAGTATGGATTTGAGGTTTCTAATTTGAGATATCCGGTTGAAGAATGCATTATTTAAGGCGTGACCGGTCAGTGTCCACGGACGCGCCCGGGCACGTTCGCGGACATTTGAGGAATCAGATTTGCCAAGTCCGGTTGTAGATGCTCTAAGCATTTCCAACGGTGACCCGCAAATTTCCTCCCGCATCCGTCTGCGGACAAGAGGGACCAGTGTATGGACACGGATGCGGGAGGCCGCCATCTGACACTAGCCGCATACATTTTAAACTCTTTTTTAATAAACCGGATGAAATTCATTCAAACACGGCCAGATTTCATATAAACATGACGAATTTCATACAAATCGAATGAAAAACGGTTACATTTTGGAAATATTTTAACTAAAAAGGTAAAACTATGTGATGTACAGTCGCGCGAAGCTCCACTCCCACGACACAAATACACTACACTAGTTTACGGCCGGCCGCGGCGGATCCCTTTTTCTACCCCATGTCCGGCAACCCGCTAACCAGACTGCCGGGAGTCCCAGAGGCATATTCTTCCCCCGTATCTTCGCTATGAACGGCTGCATCGCTCATCGGAGCGGCAAAGAGGGTGCTTCAACCAAAGGGGAAGGGTGCTTCCATGAAGCCCAAATGGGTGTCGGGATGGTTTGAGATAAAGAACCGGACAGGTCACCAGCTGTACAAGTCGGTGATGGGACGGTGGTGGCCTTCCTGGGACCCAAGCGGCAGCAGCCTCCCGTGTTCTACTTTCCCTCGATGTTGGCGGCGGACGCGACGCGCTAGCCACTGACTCATTGACGGCAGATGGTGCGGTCGCAGGCACGGGACGATGTGGCGCCGTCCACGACAGCGATGTTGCCCGTGCCGTCGTGCTCCCCCCCTCCCCGTGCCTGCCTGGTGCAACTCGCCACTCGTTCGCGAGATGGCCTGGAACAGCGAGTTGGTGAAGCACACGCCGGCCTGGGCGGCAACTTGCTCCGTCGGGCTTGGCGAGGGAGGTAGAGCTACGAGCTACCTAGCTCGTATCCGGCGGGCTCGACGGGCCATCCAGCCGGCTTTTATGCCGGAGAATGGCTCTTCCTGCTCATCGGATGCCATCGAAACGGTGGATAAAATGGTGAAAGGAGGACATGGGGAGCGGCGGACGGGACGAGCTTTCCTGGCGTTGTGTTTAATGTCGGTCCGCTCATGAACAGATGTGCGGACGGAGTAAGTTTCCCAGCTTCGATGCGGGTTTAATGGAGGCATTTGAATGCAACGAGGAGGCGTGTTCAGTCAGGCGTGCAGCGGGCGGTGCCCTCGGCCGGCACGTCGCTCCAATGGTGGATGAAGTGAGAGGTTGTGTATGCCCTGAGCCATCTTTAATGTGCAGTGGCACGCTCTGCATCGGCATGGATGAGGGTAGCTGGCGCCGGAAGGTAACACACACGCCGGAGGGAGGAGAGGGTTTGGATGGACCAGGGTGGTCAAAAGCGGGCTTGACAGCGGTTCGGACACCTACAAAGCCCCCCACCTCCCGTTTGTCTCCGTTTTGCGGTGGGAAACGCGTCGAGACCGCCCTGTAGAACGACACAGGTGTAGGGATCGAAAGTAGGTCTAGAGGGGGGGGGTGATTAGACTACTTGACCAAATAAAAACCTAACCTTTTCCCAAATTTATTTGTGGGCAGATATTAGCAATTAGCACGAGTCAAGTTCACCCTACACATGCATGTCTACGAGTATTGCAGCGGAAAGTAAAGACAAGCATATGTAAATAGAGGGGGAGAGGAGATCAAACACAGTTTGGAGACACGAAGATTTTTCCCGTGGTTCCGATAGGTGGTGCTATCGTACGTCCACGTTTATGGCGTCTTTAACCCACGGAGGGTAACGGTCGCGAGAGTCCACGGAGGGCTCCACCCATAAGGGTCCACGAAGTAGCAACCTTGACTATTCCATAATGGCTTCCATCCATGAAGGACTAGCCTCACTATGGGTAGGTCTTCACGAAGTAGGAGATCTCCTTGCCCGTACAAACTTTTTGGTTCAACTCCATAACACGAAGTAGGAGGCTCCCAAGCGACACCTAACCAATCTAGGAGGCACCACCCTCCAAAAGGTAATAGGCTCGATAGTAACGATGAACTCCTTGCTCTTGTGTTTCAAATGATAGTCTCCTCAACACACAATCACTCTCTCACAGATTTGGCTTGGGTGGAAGAGATTGATTGGATGGAAAGAAACTTGGGGAGGCTAGAAATCAAGATCCATATGGTTGGAGTGGATGCTCTTGACCTCAACACAAGGGTAGGTGGTTCTCTGTCAGAAAATTGGATGGGGCAAGTGTGGAATAGTTCTGAGTGCTTCTCTTGCGAGTGGGATGTGGTGGAGGGGTATATATAGGCATCTCAAAAAATCCAACCGTTACAACATTATTGAGCATCTCGATGAAACCGATATGAAACTCAGTCGTACCGATTTGTTCAAAATGTGGTAACTTTAGGAGTCTCGGTGAAACCGATATATCATTCTCGGTGGTACCGAATTGAGTGGCCGAGGGCAGTTTCCAAACTCGGTGGCACCGATTTACAAAACTCGGAAATTCCGATTTTATAAATCGAGACAACAGAATGTTGGTCACCGAAACTCGGTTGCACCGATGTGAATCTTGGTTGTACCGAGAATGAGAAGTGGCTAGGGTTTCTTTCTTGGCTTGGAACTCGGTGTGGCCGATATGAAAGTTGGTGACACCGATTTTGAGTGGATGGCTTAATGACAGAATATTTGTGGGAGAGCTTGTGAGTGTATTTGGTGGCTAACACTTGATCACTTGAGCATTTCATTCACCATTAATACCTCACCCCCTTTTGATAGTATTGGCTTTCCTATGGACTCAAAAGTGATTTCTCACAAAGTAAAATGTAGAGTCTTCATCCTTGTAGCTTTGCCAATATTATTCCTTGTATCTTGGGGTCTCCTCACAATCCTTTTGCCAAGCTATCATTGAACTTTTTCCTGAGATATACTTAGTGGAAAACATTAGTCCAATGAAGTATATGTTGTTATTAATTACCAAAACCACCTAGGGAGAAGTTGTGCTTTCAATCTCCCCCTTTTTGGTAATTGATGACAACATATAGATCAAAGCTTCGATGAGAGATATAAGATATGAATAGCATCGTCGCTTTGAGAGGTATGTGATAAGCAAGAGCTCCCCCTAAATTTGTGCATTATTTTAAATTTGCGTTTGAATGTAAATGCACAATCGATTAGGATGATGGGTCACTCTTCCATGTCACATACAACTTGGTGGTGCGCTAGAATTAATATGAATGAATAACAAGCACAACACACCAAACAATAGTAAATGATCATCACATAGACATCTCAAAGATAGGTGATAGAAGCATCACATAAGAGTATATGATCAAATACCAACAAATATTTGCAACACAAACGATAAACCAAATGTTTTTGAAAATAGCAGACAGGGTTCAAAATGCAACTCTCTCTCTCTCTCTCTCTCTCTCTCAGCCCTATGATCTACAACTTCTCCCCCTTTGGCAACAAGTTACCAAACAGTTCAAAGCTATAGAGCTAAACGTCGCTCTGGGCTGGATGTCCTCCATGAGATGATGACGCTGCGCTTGTAGCTGTCGATGGAGTCGAGAGAAGAGCATCTGCAAAAGCTTCAGCTGAAGTCCTCTGAGGTGGTGGAGTTGCTACTGGAGCTGATGGAGCTGAAGGAGCTATAGCAGGTGCTGAAGAAGATGGCCTCAACTCTGGAGCAGTCACTGTAGGAGTCCTGGCTTGGGTCCTAAACTGAGTGCATTGCCTGAGAGGTGAAGTGTCATCCTCATCTAAATCTGTAGAGTGATAGATAGGAGCATCATCTACTTCCTTCTTGAGCTCATTGACTGTATTAGTCAGCCCATATACCTTGTCGTTTAGCGTTTTGACTCTGTTCTCCACTATCCTCACTAGACTATGCTAATTTTCAAGAATATCCTTCTGCATACTCTTAATAGTGCTAAAAAGCATATCCATCTGCTCAGCCCTGGACTTTGGCATAGGAGCACTAGCGGCTCTAGCTGACTCAGCTGCTTCTCTTCCTGCAGTTGCAGTGGGATGATTTGGATTCATCACCACCTCATTATCCTCAAATTCTGGCTGGAGTGGCATATGAGGTCGATCAAGGGCATACACATTCTTTTCAAGCTTGGAGTTGATCAGCATCTGAATGTATGGTGCATAACCACAAGATCTCTTCTGATCTGCAGCTGTCCTCTTCATAGTCTCTACAATAAGATCCATGACTCTGAATCTGGTGTGAAGGTCAATGTGGTGCAGCATGTTGATTGAGTAGCCTCGAATCATCTTCTCATCTCCTGACTTGGGCATCAATGTGTACCTCATCATGGTGTTGGTGGTTTGCAAACCTGCTTGTAGAAAGTACACTGAGCCAAGCTTATGTGAATGCACATAGTCCTCAGAGATCTCCTTGTACATATTAACCTTGAAGTTGTGATTTGCTTTGGACTCAGAGTACACATCCAAATCACCATCTTCTACCTGTGGAGCTCCTAAGATGGTAGCCCAGTCTTCAACAGTGGATTCATACTTGACACCTTCTGTCATCCAGACAATCCTGCCATCTCCATAAAAATGAGCAGTGGAATAGAATTGCATGATCATATCATCATTCCAGGGAGTAAACTCTCTACCAACAAAGTTCTCAATGTCAATGCATCTGAAGTTCTCTTGCACATGGGGAAAGAAATCTTCATTCTTCTTTATGAAGTCCTAGTCAACATATCTCATGTCACTGACAGCTGGGCTCTTGTCCAACAGGACAGTCTCATAGAAGTCTTGTTGTTCCTTGGTATGAAATCTGACATCCACAGCAGTCCTTCTCCTGGAGGCATAGGGGTCCTTTGACCTCCACAATCTCAGACCTGAGTCTTTCCTCAACTTCATGTCCTCAGCAACAGGATGATCATCATTATGCAATGGCATGTGTGGCCTTGGTTTCCTCAAAACTGGCAAATCTTCTCCTTCTTCTGGCATGGTTGATTTCTTGTTCTTGGAAGCACTAGGAATGTCTCTGGTAGACTTCTTGGATTTGGAAGCAGCAGCAGCCTTCTTGGGGGTAGTCTTGGTGCCTTTGGATGATGTATCCTTGGGCGTAGCATCAGCCAACAGTTTCTTCCTCTTAGAAGGAGGGGCTTTGGCAACTGGTTCCTCTTCCTCTTCTTCGGCGGCAGCTTCTGGATCCTCATACATAGAGGTAGGTCTGCCAATAACATGGACAATCCTCTTCCTGGACCTCTTCTTGTCACCCGCCTTCTTAGGCATAGAATTCTTCCTTGGAGGTGACTCAATGTGAAGAGTCATGCTTGCCCTGGCACTCTCAGGTGCCCTGGTAGAATCAGTTTTGGCATATACTTTCTTTACTACCTTCTTCTTGGTTGAGGTGGCAGCAGAAGCAGTGCTCTTGGCAGTATTGTCCTTCTGGCAAAAAGTCTTCATCCTCCTCATCTGAGTTTAACTTCCTTCTTGTCCTGGTAGCAGCCTTGGGAAAATCAGGTGAGCTGGGCACATCATCATAGCTGCCCTCAGGACTAGTGCCTGAGCTCATGTCCACATTCTCCTCTCTGAAATTGTTCTGACTGTCATCTGAGACTGACATGCTGACCCTGTGAATAGAGTATAGAAGAGTAGAAAGGTTGAGCATCACAAAATGCAGAGATTATTTTTAAAAATTGAACAATGAAAAACTTAGCTTTAGCTTTCTGCAAAATGAATTTCGGTACCACCGAGTCAAAAATTTCGGATCCACCGAGACATATGGTCTGCTTTACAGAAACTTGGCAGTCACTTCGGTGTCACCGAAAATGACCGCTCGGTTTCACCGAGACCATTCTCAGGAACCCTAGAACCAAAATCGGTAGAACCGATTATTGTGACCCGGTGTCACCGAGATGCGTTTTGCGGACGGCTGAACCTAAATTTTTCTCGTTCGCTATACTAATGGAATTTTTGGTGCAATAGGAAGATTGCAAACTGAGGCTTATCGATAAATCTACCCTAATGCGCAAGAGTTGGATTGAGGAGCGCACGAGCGGGTCGGATTCTCACCCTAACTCGGTGAAGATCCGCTACGGCGAAGACGGCGGTGAAGATTTCCGTCGACGGCGAAGATTCCAGTGGCGGAGGTGCTCGGGGAAGCAAGGGCGATGACCAGAGGGGTCAAGAGCGGTAGCTTAGGGTTGGGGACACAGACGTTTGAAGATGAAATTTCAAATGTCGGGTCTGCCTGGATTAAGTACTCTTCACTGTCGGTGAAATCGATTCTTATTTATCGGTGTCACCGAGTTTCACAACCATCAGGTAGCCAGGAAAATCGGTGTAACCGAGAAAAAGGAATCGGTGTTACCGAGATGCGAAAACCAGATCAACTCAGTGCTTCGGTGGAACCGAGATTTGTGAATTGGTTTCACCAAGATGCACATGAGAGGTTTTGGAATGCAGCTCTTGTCGACACGGTACTCTAAGTGCTCCTCACACAGAGGGATCGAGAAGTGCTTGTTCAAGTTTTTGTGATGTAGCATGAATATAATATGAGACAAGAAAGCATAGATAGCTAGAGAGGGGTGAGGGAGTCCTGGACTAAGGGGTCCTCGGGCCGCCGGCCTATCTCTCATAGTCCGGCTTGGTGGGCTGCTCTCTGATTATCGCAGGAAGGACCGGGATATGCGGCAACCCCGTATTCTAGAAGGAAACCTCCGAAGACGCGGCGTGCACTCCAAGTCAAGATGACGGGATCAGCGTCTTTATTTCCGGCTGGAGACTTATCATGTGTAAACCCTAGGTACCCCCGGTGTCTATATAAACCGGGGGGTTTAGATCATAGAGGGCAGACAAGCTCATCTAGGGTTTTGGCTACTTGATCTCATGGTAGATCGACTCTGTAATATTGATACACATCAATACAACCAAGCAGGAAGTAGGGTTTTTCCTCCATAGGAGGGCCCGAACCTGGGTAAACATCGTCTCCTTCGTCCCCTGTTACCCATCGATTCTAGATCCACAGCTCGGGACCCCTACCCGAGATCCGCCGGTTTTGACACCGATATTGGTGCTTTCATTGAAAGTTCCGCTATGGGATCACAAGAGGAATTGATGGCTCGCTTAATCAATAGCGATGAAGTCCGTAACGGGGGCTCCTTCGCGCCCGGACAGATTTTCGCTTTCGGCAGCATCGTGCTGCACGCCGACCCGACCGGCCACCCTGGTCGGATCGTGAATCTCGCCCCCGATCAGGAGATCAGATTCGGGAACCTAGAGTTTTCCGTAGACTCCCGGAGTGATCTTTCATTCGCTGGGCTCGCGATCTCATCTGACGAGCCCGAAGTCTCCGAAGCCTTAACTTCAGATCTCCTTCTCAGCTCCGCCCTTGGGTCTATACCGGCCGATGATCTGGTTCTTAGTCCGGATCCGGTTACAGTACCTGAGGGCTAGGGGTCGGCCCCTGCCGAACACGCTCTTTGTACGGACACGTTGGAGGTTAACTCCGAAAGTCCTAGGCAGATCAATCCGGTCGAGCTCTCGGCGATCAACTAGGCGCTGGACCGGATCCTATCAATAAAAATCACAGACGACCCGACCTCGACCCATGCTCAGATCGGTTTGAAGGCGGGTCATGGGGAATTTTTCGACCCACCCACCACCCACTTGGTAGCCACTATCGAAGACTTAACCGATATGCTGGACTACGCCTCCGAGGAGGCCGAAGACATGGATGAAGAGGACGGCGCCCCCGCCCCTGTCAACACTGGGCGACGGACTGCCACCTCCACCTACGACGTCTACATGGTAGACACCCGTGACGATAAGGGCGATCGCACCCCTAAGAAGAATGGCGATAAATCCGGTGAGGAGCCGTCAAGGCGCCGGAAACAGCGCAAACGATCTAAGGCAAACAAGGGAAGGGAGGCCATTGCAGGCACCGGGGAAAACGACACCCCGGAAGACCTCAGCGACCCTGAAGTCCCCGAACAGCCACTGGAGGACCAGGAAAGGCCCGAAGATCGGCGCGACACAGAGGATCTTAATGATTCCGAGGACGACAACTACCTTCCCCCTGTCGAGGAGGAGGACAGCCTGGAAGCCGAAGACTTCACCATCCCCGAAAACCCTGCGGATCAGGAACGGTTTAGGCGACAGCTTTTAGCCACAGCCCGAAGCCTGAAGGCAAAACAACAACAGCTCAAAGCCGAGCAAGACACCCTCAATGATAGATGGATGAGGGTCTTGGCAGCCGAAGAAGGGTACGGTACCGATCTACCGGACCAACCCAAGAGCTACCCACGCCGGCGGCTGCTGCCGCAGTTCGATGACGAGGTCCTTGAACCATCGTCTCCCAGGCATACTCCGTAGGACCAGCCAGACCGCCCTCCCCGAGGACAGGATAGGCCGGCCGGCGAGGCCAAGTACAGACCTGCGGTACCCCGCAGGAGAGGAAAAGAGCCAGCAGGGCCTGAGGACAGGTATGACTTACGACAGGACCTGGATTATAGAGCAGGCCACACAAGATCCATCTACGGATCTAGAGGGTACTCCCCCGCTAGACGGGACGGGTACCAGTCTTGGCTCGACCACAACAATAGAGGTCGGGAACAAAACCGAGCCCGATCTACCGCCGATCGTAGGCATGACATAGCTCGGGTCAGAGGCGCTGCCCACCCACTGTGCTTCACAGACGAGGTGATGCAGCATCAGTTCCCTGAAGGGTTTAAACCCATTAACAGAGAGCAATACGATGGGACAACAGACCCAGCCGCGTGTATTGAGGACTTCCTCCTCCACATTCATATGGCACGAGGAGATGATCTCCACGCCATCAAGTATCTGTCCCTAAATCTTATGGGGCCAGCTCGACACTGGTTAAACAGTCTCCCCGAGAATTCTATCGGGAGCTGGGAAGAGCTCGAGGATGCCTTCCGATCTAACTTCCAGGGCACTTATGTTCGGCCACCGGACTGCTCCGACCTGAGAAATGTTGTCCAGAAAGCAGGCGAATCGGCTCGGCAATTCTGGAATCGGTTCCTGACCAAGAAAAACCAGATCGTTGACTGCCCGGACGCCGAGGCAATATCCTCCTTCAGACATAATATCCGGGACGAGTGGCTAGCTCGTCAGGTCGGCCAGGACAAGCCGAGGACAATGTCCGCCCTTACCTCACTTATGACCCGCTTTTGCGCGGGTGAGGATAACTGGCTAGCTCGACGAGGCCATAACCCCGAAGACCCCGACACCTCCGAAATCCGGGATAGAAATGGGAAACCACGACGTAACAAAAACAAACGCCGGCACAACAACGGCGATGCTGAGGACACCGCCGTTAATGCCGGTTTCCGCAACCCGAAATCCGGACAACGGAAGAAACCTTCTAAAGGAAATCGAGACGGACCTACCACACTGGACAAGATCATGGATAGGCCCTGCCAGATCCACGACACCCAAGACAAGCCCTCTACCCACACCAACAGTAATTGTTCGGTATTCAAACAAGCTGTCAAACTCGCAGCCGAGGAGCAAGGCAAGAGCCCACGCAGTGAGGACGATGACGAGCCCCGCGGTCCAAGCAATGGAGGACAAAAGCAGTTCCCTCTAGAGGTAAAAACTGTGAACATGATATATGCCACTCACATACCAAAAAAGGAGAGGAAGCGCGCCCTTCAGGAGGTCTACGCCATAGAGCCCGTAGCCCCGAAGTATAAACCATGGTCGGCTTGCCCGATCACCTTCGACCGACGGGACCATCCGACCAGTATCCGTCATGGAGGTTCGGCAGCCCTCGTCCTAGACCCCATTATTGATGGGTATCACCTCACTAGAGTCCTAATGGACAGAGGAAGTAGCCTTAATCTGATTTACTCAAACACGGTGAAAAAGATGGGTATAGATCCATCAAGGATCAAACCTAGCAACACTACCTTTACAGGAGTGATCCCAGGCATCGAAGCCCGCTGCTCGGGCACCGTGAATTTGGAAGTCGTGTTCGGCTCGCCCGACAACTTCCGCAGCGAAGACTTGATCTTCGACATTGTCCCTTTTCGCAGCGGCTATCACGCCCTACTCGGCCGCACAGCATGCCCAGGCCCAGGGGGGTCATTACTGTCAACGGCAACACAGAGCGCTCTCTCCGAACTGAGGAACACACAACAGCCCTGGCAGCCGAATTCCAGTACGGCGACGATAGGCCGACGCCCAAATCAGCCATAAAGGCACGTCAGGATAGTAAACGAGCTCGGCCTCAACCCGAACTCCCGGAATCATCTTCTGCCCAACAAAAATAGGGATACGCCCCCCACAGCACAGCCCTAGTTCCCATAAAATATGTGCCACGAAGGCACAACTTCGCGCTCAAAATACCATGGGCAGCTGTGGGGACCCACTATCAAAGGGAAAGTGTTCGGCTGGACCGAACTACTGTCAACACACGTCTTCGGACAAACCACAGGTACCATCTAGGACCTTCCAAGCGTAAAGCTCATCCACACTGCGGCGACCTCTCGATATCTTCTTCCCAAGGTCCGTTTGCCGATAACACTCACGTTTAAAGGAACGAACCCCCTCGGGAGCAAAGGAGCGGACATGCGACAGGTCAAATTGAGGACGTCAAGCCACCCATCAAAGACCCCGGGTTAAACCTATCCTTTGTAAACTTTATTTTTCATTTCAAAATACCTGTAACAGTTGCTTCGGTAGTTTGAGTTATAAGAAATAAAGACCATCCTTTACGGCCTCCTCGCTGTATTTTATGTCACATACTCTGCTCTCTACTCACCGACGCCGATAGCAAAGCTGTTCGGTACATATTACGATGCGACTGGCTAATAGACCGGGGGCTTGACTATAAAAATCGCCCCAAGCATCACCCCGGCACTATTGTTTATGTGTTCGGCATCTCGGATGTTGCTTTATATGAATCGGTTCCGAATTGTGTCTTGGGTCAATGGTTGGGTTGCCCGGCTCCTGTGTTTGGTCTCTTACGTTCCGCTCATTCGGCTAAAAGGGTAAAGGGAGAACCACTGCGATTGTGCTTCCGGCTCGCCTGGTCAAGTACCTCAGTGGAGAAAGCCAAAAACTGACTGTCATAATAAGCGAGAACCGGTCTGCAATCCGAGCATAAGTGTCAAACTAAAAATCGATAGAGGTTAGTCCGTGTTATACGAGGGGTTTGTACGAATACAAACCATGTGATGGTGGTTTCAACCTCGGTGTATCCGAATATCACAAAACACTTGGGGCTAGTCATCAGCCCCCGCAGTCAAGCTCCTACGGCTATGTGAAAGCACTAAAGCATCATAGTCCGATTGCCTTGTTCCCCCTTGCACTACCGCCTTCGGGCACCGATACGTCGGCTAAGGGTCATAGTGTGGAGGTAGAAACACCTCGTGTAGTATCTACATGGGGGCTGAAGCCGACGACTCACAACTTTCAGATAAAACGACCACATAGGAGTCAAAATAATACAAAGCTTAAAGACATGATAAACCATGCAACCGCATTATAAAGCGGAACAGTCATCGGATACATGGCAAAACGCTCATTCATAAATTACATCCTTAGGGCATTGGTCTTCTATCGCCCGAGCACCATCCATCACGATGGAAAAGTATTTCTTGGGGCGCCTATGCTCCTTCCTAGGGGTTGGAGGCGCGGTGGCCATCTCGATCGGCTTAAGCCTCGGCAAGTGCACCATGGTCCTTTCAAAGGCCATCCGAGCTCCCTCGATACATGTAGAACGCTTTAGAGCGTCAATCCGAGGCGCAGCGTCGCACAGTTTCTGCACCAAGCGAAAGTAACTGCTCGGCAACGGCTCTGCAGGCCACAGCCGGATGCAGAGGTCCTTCATGGCCGGCTCCGCCATCTTGTGCAGCTCCATCAATTGTTTCATCTGCTTCCTCAGGAGGGGAGGATGCTCGGGGGCTTGAAACTGCGCCCAGAACAGCCGAGGCTCAACATCCCCATCCCGAGAGGCGAAGTATTTGTTCGCGTCCGCTGCACTCCTCGGGAGGTCCGTAAAGGCGCCCGAGGAACGCCACACCCGGGTGAGCAAGGCAAACCTGTTACCACCAAAGGCACATTGCAGTAAGTACGGCTTACCATCCACGATCGCCTTGACTTGGCGGAGTTCTTCTTCAAAGAACCACCTATCAACTCGCTCCGCTTTGAGCTCGGATTTCAGCGTGGATAGTTCGATGGTAGGGTCTTCGCTCTTTTGCTCAAGGGCCTCGCACTTCGTGCTGGCATCCTTGAGCTCCAGCTGCACCTCTACCACCCGGGCCTCATGCTTGTCACTTACTGCTTTTAATGCTGACAGTTTGGCTGCCGCTTGTTCGGCCGCCGCCTTCTCATCCGCGGCCTCCTGCCTCACCTTTGCCAACTCGGCCTTGAGGTTCTCGACCTCCGAGGCCACAGCTGTGGTAACAATGAGTAAATAACACTTAGGGATAACAATCCGGATATCTCCCTCAATGAAGATAGACAATAAGCCCGGATGATACAATTCGGACTCACCTTGCGTCTCGTCAAATCTCTTGTTCAGGCGATCGAGCTCCTCATCGGAGCTCTTGAGCTTCCGGTTTAGCTCGGCAAGCTCCACTGCGTTGGCGGCCACCGCCGATGACGAGGCCTACAAAACAACTTATGTGCATTAAAACTCCCGAGCTGTCGGATTCAGACCCTCTGCTAGGTACTCTCCGGAGCTCTTAGAATAATGAGGGACAAAGGGTGCCTTGAGCATCGTTACTATTTTTCGGACATTTGACCCCCGGATGGGTTTTTCAAACTCACCCAGGGCTCGGGGGCTACTACACTTATAAGGATTGCATAAACTTGGCAAATTAACTTTTTCTGGAAAAAAGAGTATTACGTGGCTCACCTTGAAGCCCGTCAAGAGACCGTTGAAGGCCTCTTTCAGTCCGCTATCAACGGACAGAATGCCTTGCAAAACCGCATCCATAAGGGCGCGGTGATCTTTGGCGATGGAGTAGCCGGATACAGCTTCCTCCATCACGGCTGACCACCCAGTCATGGGCGGCACCGGTGGTGACCTGCCAACCCTCCCTCCGATGGGGGATTGGGCGGGCGACTCCTCTGGCATAGAGCGCTCCGGATATGTCCTCGGAGGGGACTGGACTGGACCTCATCCCCCCTGTTCAGTTGCCAGGAGATGTTCCTCCTCCTGGTCTTCGACGGCCGAGGTATTAACCTCAGCCATAACGTCGTCACCCCCGCCGCCGGTGTTCGGCTCAGAATGAGCCTGGCGCGATAACACCTTCGCGGCCTCCTTCGAGACCTCAGGAGGCGTAGGATGTGACGTAGTCCCACTTTCCGCCAGGTCGGTGATAACCCACAAGTATAGGGGATCGCAACAGTTTTCGAGGGTAGAGTATTCAAGCCAAATTTATTGATTCGACACAAGGGGAGCCAAATAATATTCTCGAGTATTAGCAGCTGAGTTGTCAATTCAACCACACCTGAAAGACTTAATATCTGCAGCAAAGTATTTAGTAGCAAAGTAGTGTGGAAGTAACGGTAACGGGGGCAAAAGTAACAGTAGCGGTTTTGTAGTGATTGTAACAGTGGCAACGGAAAAGTAACTTAGCAAAGATCAATATATGAAAAGCTCGTAGGCAACGGATCAGTGATAGATAATTATGTCGGATGGCATTCATCATGCAACGGTTATAACATAGGGTGACACAGAACTAGCTCCAATTCATCAATATAATGTAGGCATGTATTCCATATATAGTCATACGTGCTTATGGAAAAGAACTTGCATGACATCTTTTGTCCTACCCTCCCGTGGCAGCGGGGTCCTAATGGAAACTAAGGGATATTAAGGCCTCCTTTTAATAGAGAACCGAACCAAAGCATTAGCACTTAGTGAATACATGAACTCCTCATACTACGGTAGTCAACGGAAAGAATCCCAATTATTGTCACCTTGGGGTATGCGGATCATAAATCGTAATAGGTGTCTACAACTTGCAAGATAGGATCAAGAACACATATATATTCATGAAAACATAATAGGTTCAGATCTGAAATGATGGCACTCGGGCCCTAGTGACAAGCATTAAGCATAGCAAAGTCATAGCAACATCAATCTCAGAACATAGTGGATACTAGGGATCAAACCCTAACAAAACTAACTCGATTACATGATAGATCTCATGCAACCCATCACCGTCTAGCAAGCCTACGATGGAATTACTCACGAACGGCAGAGAGCATCATGAAATTGGTGATGAAGGATGGTTGGTGATGACGACGGCGTCGATTTCCCCTCTCCGGAGCCCAAAACGGACTCCAGATCTGCCCTCCCGAGGAAGAACAGGAGGTGGCGGCGGCTCCGTATCGTGAAACGCGATGAACTCTTCTCTCTGATTTTTTTTCTCCCCGAATAGGTTTATATGGAGTTGTAGTTGAGGTCGGAGGAGCTGCAGGGGGCCCACAAGCCACCTGGGCGCGCCCTAGGAAGTGTGCGCCCCCCTGGCTTGTGGCCAATGGGTGGACCCCCTCCGGTTGATTCTTTCGCCAGTATTTTTTATTAATTCCAAAAATATTATCCATAAATTTTCAGGTCAATCCGAGAACTTTTATTTCTGCACAAAAATAACACCAAGGCAATTCTGCTGAAAACAGCGTCAGTCTGGGTTAGTTCCATTCAAATCATGCAAATTAGAGTCCAAAGCAAGGGCAAAAGAGTTTGGAAAACTAGATACGATGGACACGTATCAACTCCCCCAAGCTTAACCCATTGCTTGTCCTCAAGCAATTCAGTTGACAAACTGAAAGTGACAAAGAAAAACTTTTACAAACTCTGTTTGATCTTGTTGTTGTAAATATGTCTAACTGATGTTCAGGTTTTCAGCAACGATTATAGACTAACCATATTCACAATAACATTTAGGTCTCACATTTACTCATATCAATGGCATAATCAACTAGCGAGCAATAATAAAAAATCTTGGATGACAACAATTTTATCAAAACAATCATGATACAATATGATATAATGGTATCTCGCTAGCCCTTTCTAAGACCGCAAAATATAAATGTAGAGCACCTCTAAGGAACAATGACTGACTAGACATTGTAATTCATGGTAAAAGAGATCCAGTCACAATCACACTCAATATCAATTAATAGCAAAGCATACAAATGACGGTGGTGCTCTCTAACCGGTGCTTTTTATAAGAGGAGGATGACTCAAAAGTAAAGTAAAATAGATAGGCCCTTCACAGAGGGAAGCATTGATTTACAGAGGTGCCAGGGCTCGAGCTTTTGAAACAGGGATGAATAATAATTTTGAGCGGTATGCTTTCATTGTCAACATAACAACCGAGAGATCTCGGTATCTTCCATGCTAGAAACATTATAGGCGGTTTCCAAACAGAATGGTAAAGTTTTTACTCCCCCTCCACCAATTAATCACACTCCACGGCGAGCCGAATCCACGGGTACCGTCCATACAAACAACAATCCTGGGGGAGTTTTGTTTCATTATATTTGATTTGATTTTTGAGCATGGAACTGGGCATCCCGAATACCAGCCACTTTCTCATGAATGATAGTGAATCAACACATATCGTGAGAATAACCCACCTAGCATGGAAGATACTGACAACCCCTAGTCACTATATGAGCGATTCGGGCATCCAAAACAGAATATTATTTGAAGGTTCAGAGTTTGGCACATGCAAATTTACTTGGAACGGCAGGTTAATACCGCATATAGGTAGGTATGGTGGACTCTTATGGAACAACTTTGGTTTATGGAAATGGATGCACAAGCAGTATTCCCGCTTAGTACAGGTGAAGGCTAGCAAGAGACTGGGAAGAGACCAATTAGAGAGCGACAATAGTCATAAACATGCATTGAGATTAACCAACATTGAATGCGAGCATGAGTAGGATATAAATCACCATGAATATAAACATCGTGGAGGCTATGTTGATTTTGTTTCAACTACATGCGTGAGCATGTGCCAAGTCAAGCCACTTGAATCATTCAGAGGAGGATACCATCCTATCATACCACATCACAACCATTTTAAAATGCATGTTGGCACTCAAGACAAACTATTATACACTCTTAGCTAATTAAGCATGGCATGAGTAACTATAATATCCAATTGTCATTGCAAACATGTTTCATCCATAATGAGCTGAATTCAGAACGATGAGCTGATCATATTTACAAAAACAAAATAGGTCGAGTTCATACCAGCTTTTCTCCATCTCAATCACCTCATCATATATCGTCATTATTGCCTTTCACTTGCACGACCGAACAGTGTGAATAATAATAAGAGTGCACGTGCATTGGACTAAGCTAGAATCTGCAAACAATAAGTCAAAGGAGAAGTCAAGGTAATATGGGCTCTCTGATAGATAAACAATAATGCATATGAGAGCCACTCAACATTTTCATTGTGGTCTTCTCCTTACGACCCAAATGTCAGTGTCAAAACCGGCGGATCTCGGGTAGGGGGTCCCGAGCTGTGGGTCTTGAATCGATGGGTAATAGGAGACAAGGGAGACGGTGTTTACCCAGGTTTGGGCCCTCCTATGGAGGTAAAACCCTACGTCTTACTTTGTTTGTATTGATGATGGTGTATCGAATACAGAGTTGATCTACCACGAGATCGTATGTAGTGGCCTAAACCCTAAGAGCTATGCTCGTATGATGATATGATCTATGATGATCTGATTGGCCCAAATGACTAGCCTGGCCTCGGCTTATATAACACACCAGAGGCCTAGGATAACAAGAGTCCTAGTCGGCTGCGTCGGTGGAGAGGAGTCCTTGTCTTGATCACCAAGTCTTGTGGAATCTTCCTCGTATGCATCATGGGCTGTCCGAATTGGCCCATTAATGAACCGCCCTGGGGGTCCTCGGCCCGACCTGCTGGTCGGGAGACGACGTGGAGAGTACCCCCTAGTCCAGGACACCGTCAGTAGCCCCCTTAACCGGTCTTCAAGTTAGGGACGCTCCTCGGTTCTTCCGAACAGTTCTTCGTCTTCGGCCGTCGGTCTTGAAAACTGGTTCAATAAATCTTCCCATCACTGATCATGAGGATCGCCGAGGCGAATCCGAAGAGTTCACAAGTCGGGCATCCGAGGAGCCGCTTTATGTTATCGGCCCGTATTAATGCCTCATTATTTTTACACAACAACTCGGGTCCGAAGTGTTTCCCGTGTGGCGGTATCCTCTTGTGTCCGAGCTCCAACGCTGAACTATATCCGAGGTGTCTTTTTGAGCCTGAGCTCCAACGCTGGTCGGCATCCGAGGTGTCATAGGATACCTCGGTCTCTGAATATTTGAAGTAGTTCATCCGAGCTTAAATATCGGGATAGTCTTTTATGGAGCCAGCCGTTCGCATTCGAGCTTTATGCCGGACTGCTTCCGAAGTGTCTTCGATTTTGAGCTTTATGCCGGAATGCTTCCGAGCTCCAACGCCGGACTGCATCCGAGCTCCAACGATGATCAGCGTCCGAGGTGTCATAAACTACCTCGGTCTTTAAAAGATTGAACGAATTCAGCCGAGCTTAATGCCGGAAATGCCCTCTATGGAGCCATCCACTTGCGCCCGAGCTTTATGTCGGGCTGCTTCCGAGGTGGTGCACCACCCCGACTGCGGGCTGATTTTTTGTGGATATTTTCAATTGGTGCAATTTATTCTCTGCCGAGATATATAGCCAGTAGCCCTCAAGGTGCGTGTCGGTCTAAAACCTGAGATGCCCCTGAAGGAAAAAATAATAATCAAAATAAAACCACTAATCCCAGTAGCCCCTGAGACTTAGGTCGATTTGCAAAATCAGCCTTAGGATCAAGTTCTTGCTCGGCGGCATTCGTTAGGGATGTAAACGTGGTATGCAGTAGTTTCCGAGACTCGGGTTGGGTGCGGCCGACCAACCTAAGGATCGAATCTCCTTAGAAACCGTATTGCACTTTGAATTTGCTGCATTGAATATGCAATGCAGTAGCCCCCAAGCCTTAATTTGGGCACGGGTGATCGAATTAAGGATCGATATTTGTTTGACACAAACTTTGTTACGTTTGACATAATTTATGTGTAATGATTCTACGTATCCAAGTACTTTACATCATTAATGCTCAGATCCGCATTGTACAAGACTTTGTTGACCGACCATCGGCTTCAATCTCCTTGGCTAGTAGCCGAGGAGTGTTTGTCCTACCTTATAAAGCCTTTATAAGGGCAAAGATTTACGGCAAACAAGGCAATCCGGCCATGCGGTTTTATAAACAAAGGTACGCGGAGAGATATGTTATGAGAAACATCTTGTGGGAAAAATAGTTCATTTATAAGTTCCTTTTCCCAGGGTATTATGTTGACCATGATCGTGAAACCTCAACTCCGATCAATGTGGGAGGAAAATATTGAGGATTTAGTTCGGGGAATGTTCCCGAACTCTGTGGTCTTTAATGAACCAAAATTTTCACTTCCGTCATTGACGACCAATTATATTCTTAAGATGGCTAGCTTTCGGCTTCACCCAGTCTGAGGTACTATCCCGGATGACCCGGAAGTAACAATCACAGAGGTGCTCCCTTTACCCCCTAGCCGAACAATCGGGAACGTAGGGGGTAAGCACAGGAGCCAGGCAACCCAGCTTGGCCAGAATCTTAAATCAAATTGATGCATATTTATGGCTTAATAACGATGATTATGGAAGGCAACACTCGTATATTGAATACAAATGCTTTTATGCTATATGCTATTTTGACTCCTTTGTCACCGTTTATCATTTGAGAGTGGCCCATCGTCGGCTTCTACCCCTTTGTAGATGCTACGCAGGGTGTTTCCGCAGTAACAAGACAACCCTTAGCCGACGTCTCAGTGCCCGGAGGCGGTTGTGTTAGCGGAAACGAGGCAATCAGATATCTAGGCTTTATAACTTTCAATTGGTCATGGGAGCATAAAGTTTGGGAGGCCAGTTACTAGCCCCCGGTTAGTGTTCGGCGTCAGCCGAGGTCAAGCCGTTAAAACTCCGGCCAATCTTAGGAAAGGCCCATTGTTTAATACGGTCATCGGATCGCCGACCAGTTTATGCTCATTCTGACAGTCAGTTTTCGGCTTTCTCCACTGAGGTACTTGACCAGTTAAACCGGAAGTACAATCGCAGTTGTTCTCCCTTTGCACTCCTAGCCGAACAAAGCGGAACGTAGGAGGCAAGCACAGGAGCCGGGCAACCCAACTATTGACCGAAGACACAATTCGAAACTGGTGCGTATAAAGCAATATCCGAGAACGTTTTGCCGAGGACTCCTCGGAGTGCCTTGGCTTTTGGTGGGTTCGGCTCTAGTCGCAGCCCCCCGTTGATACTGCCGATGCTTTAAAAGTGTACTGCGAGAGTTATGCTCGGAAAAAACAAAAATTTATGCAAAAAACTTTATGTTTAGATAAAAGAAAATTGTGTCAATCCGAAATTGGTCTAAAATTTAATTTGTGCTTCGGTCATGCTTTAACATGATACATCCCATCTCCGGACTCTAATTGGGTCAGCCTTTAGCTTCAACCTCCATATTCCAAAGGCGGAGTATTTCTCCGAGGCCTATTTAGCGAACTAAACTCGAGCGGCTTTAGAAAGAAAATAGGCTATCCGGCTATTGACCACACACTCGTGTTGGAAAAAGGAGTAGTGGATAAAGACTTTGCAACGACGAAGAAGAAAACACATTTATTAAAAAAACGGCTCATATAAATTTAAGAGCCCCCAAGTGACTTGGGTAAAAGAATTTTATGTATAATGATTGTATGTACCAAAGTACGCTAATTTTTTTTAAATAATACATTTTTTTTTATAAATTACAGAAATAACATACAAATTTGAAAATTTTCAAAAATATAACCCAGCCGGCTGGAGTTAAGCCGACAGGTTTCAGTCGGCTGGAGCTTAGCCGACAGGCGACGTGGCAGCCTGTGATTCGCCCGAACACGTCGCCCCTCGCATTGGATTCGTCGGTCGGCCTGGGGAGCTGCAGTCGGCTGGGGCCCAGCCGACAGGGCTCCAGTCGGCCCCGGCACAGCCGACAGGCCATCCAATCAGCCGGGGCGTGGCCGACAGGGCCCCTCCCACCCACCACGCGCTTTTCTCCCTTCCCTGCTTTTCTCCTTCTCTCCTTCCCTGCCCGTGAGCTCTTCTTCTTCCTCTTCGTGCATGCTCTCTCTCTCGTTTCTCTCTCTGTCTCTCGCAACCCCGCGGCGATCTCCTCGCTGGTCCATCCATTTTTGCATCCAACCCACAGAAAGAGTAGATCATAGCCAACCCCGGCGGCCTACGGTATTTTTTTTCCAATAGGATAGTTTTTTTTCTCGTACAAGTGAGGTGAGGAGGAGCCATGGTGGAGGTGGTTCAGCCATGGTGGAGGTGGTGGTGAGGAGGAGGTGCTGCTGGGGAGGAAGAGGTGGTGAGGAGGAGGAGGAGGTGCGGCTGAGTTGAAGAGAGGAGCAAGAAGCAGTGGCACTCGCGTCGAAGGTATAACTATGTCGTCAAAAATTTTCTCTTAGTTGTAGATATTGTGAAAAATTAATGTTTAGGTCTGTCAGTATTTTTAGTTGCTCCGGTAATATTCCGTATTATATGTGCATGTCAAATATTTAGGTCTGTCAGTATTTTTAGTTGCTCCGGTAATATTCCGTATTATATGTGCATGTCAAATATTTAGGTCTGTCAGTATTTTTAGTTGCTCCGGTAATATTCCGTGTTATATGTGCATGTCAAATATTTAGGTCTGTCAGTATTTTTAGTTGCTCCGGTAATATCCATAATATATTAAGTTGTTTCAATATTTAGCTTCGTTAATATTCCGTAATATATGTACTTGTCAAATATTTAGGAGTGCGAATATTTGTTGTTTGTCATGTTGTTTAATAGTTGTCTGTCCATGTTAAATAATTTTGTAGGTGAGCCGAGATGTCTGATTTAGTGAAGTTCATATTTTTCTACGGTCCTGGTAATGTCCAAACAAATGAGATTGGGGTTGATCTGAGTGAATTTGAGCACATAGAGGTGGCACTGACCGACCCTCAAACATGGTCTCTTAGTCAGTTGAAAGAATGGGTGACAGCATGTTTAGGGCTGAATACTGAAACGCACACCGTGGGTGTTCATGCATTGTGGACCCGGTCAAGTTCGAACGTTTTCTTCTATTTGAGGCCAGTAGAGCGGGATTCTCAGTGGGTGCGCTGGTTACAAGGTTGCGAAAGCAGGGGATGCAATCCTTGTGCCTTAGTGCTTCCCGTTGTGAAGGAGGTAATTGCGCCTGAAGGCCAGGGTGGTAACGATCCTGGGCAAAGCAGTGACGGTATGATGTTATCTATGTCAAATGCTGGAGATGATGGTTACGAACAAGGGTAGAGTAGTCAGGTAGAAGGAGGAAATGCCGATGGTTATTACAGTGGCGAGGCGGACGCTGACGAGGTAGATGGGCACATGCAGAACATCATGGAAGAAGAAGACACCGATATTGATAGTGGTCATGCAGATAATTCTGACGAGTCAGATGAACAAGAAAATGCAGAGGAGGTCCCGATTCCTGCTTATTGGAATCATGACTTCTCATCTGCAATGACCGTGAACGATGGTCATGATTCTGCCTGGCAATATCACCAAAACAACATTGCGACGGGTGCTATGTATCCCAACAAAGAAGCTTTGAAGGACGCAATAATAAATTGGGCAATGTCCACGCAAAGGGTTTTCATAGCTGAGGTGTCCAGTCAGAAAAACTTGACAATGGTATGCAAGAATGCAGGTTGTCCTGCCAGGGTGCACGGCTATCTCCCTAAGTATGGCACAAGTTGGGTGATCAGTGACCTAGTTCATCACACATGTCTTATTCCCTGCATCCCTCAAGATCATCCCAACCTTTCATCCACGCTTATTGCGAGGTTGTTTTACAGTGAGATAGTGGAGAGCAAAGCGATGGAAGTTAAGGCTATCCAGACAAAAGTCTTCGTCAGGTTCAAGTACATAATTTCTTACGGCAAGGCTTGGAGGGCTAAGCAAAGGGCGCTTGAGAGCAGATTTGGTTCTTATTTCGATGCATATGACTCAGTTGTCGGGCTCCTCCACACGTTGAAGGACCGGAATCCGGGCACCTATGTCGACATCGAAGACCTCTTCATGCCAGAGTTCCCAACTGTGAGGGTGCTGCATCGACTGTTCTTCTCTTTCGGTGTATGCATCGAAGCTTTCAGGCACTGTCGACCGGTGATATGTGTAGATGGCACTTTTCTCACTGGCAAGTACAAGGGTCAGATCCTGACAGCCATTGGTCAAGACGGCCAAAATCAAGTAGTCCCACTCGCATTTGCTTTTGTTGAGAGTGAGAACATTGGAAGTTGGACATGGTTCTTCAGGCAACTGAAAATATCAGTTGTGAAGGATAAGCCCAATGTGTGCATCCTTCATGACAGGCATGCAGGTATACTCAGTGCGATAAAGACACTGACAAACCCTGGCGCTGAGGAACAAACTCCATGGCAGGACTTGCAGAGCCGTTGGTGCATGCGCCATCTGGGGGCTAATTTCTTCTCGCAGTTCAGAAATAAGAGCCTGATGAATCTATTCAAAAAACTCTGCAAGCAGAACCAGCTATGGAAGTACAATTTGATACGTGATAGACTTAATGTGTCCACGCAGAGACACGTTAGGGACAGGAAAGCTGCAAGAGATGCAGCGGTGAGGGCACATGTTGAAGCAGTAGCAGCACAGTTAGCAACAGGAACATCGGCCGTGGAGGAGGAGCCTGTTGGGCTTTGTGACTTGCCAAGATTTGACCCACCTGGTACTAGGAGAAGGCTCGGGAGGTCGATTAAAACCTTTGAGCAGTGGATAGAGCATGAGCCTCTGGAGAGGTGGTCTTTGCTGCATGACACACATGGAGCAAGGTACAGTGTCATGACTACCAACCTCGCAGAAACATACAACTTTGTCCTCAGAGGAAACCGGGCATTGCCACTTACAGCCATCGTTGAGGGTATTTTCTATGGCACCGTGAAGTACTTCAGAGATAGACGTCAAAAAGCAGAGCAACATATCTTGAACAACCCAAGCACATGTTACTGTGAAAGGATTATGAAGTACATGGAAGAAAAGATGGAAAAAGCCAGGTCACATACTGTAGTCCCCATTGGTAATCAAGAAAGAAGGTTTGAGGTCCGCTTAGCTAACAACAAATTCGGATGTGCAAATGAGCTGAGGACGCATGAGGTAAAAATTGGAAATGAAGTCTGGCCAACGTGTGAGTGCACATGCAACAAACCGAAGTTGCTTCACCTACCATGCTCCCATGTACTTGCTGCTTGCGGGCAGCTTGGAATGGACGCAATTTCGTTTGTGTCTCCATATTTTCTGAAAGAGTCCGTCCTCAATACCTGGACAGGTGAGTTGCTGGGATTTCGCTCAATGGGTAACTTCAACACCGTTAAGCCTGTTGAAAGGTGGTACATTCCAGACCCAGGGAATATGCGTACAAGTAGAGGTAGACGACAATGTCAGCGCATCCGGAATGATATGGATGAATCTGAAGCGGGAGGCCCCACTATGCAATGCATTTTATGCAATGAATTTGGCCATAGGGACACTAATTGTCCCACTTTCGTCACTGCCAGTGGTACTGGGTGTGGACGAGGCAACCGGGGACGAGGAGGCAGATGAGGAAGAGGAGGAAGAGGAGGAAGAGGGAGAGGAAGAAGCTAGGCTGCACTAAGTTCTAAATTTGTATTCAGTGCGACACTAAGTTCTAAATTTGTATTCAGTGTGGCATTAAGTTCTAAATTTGTATTAAGTGTGACACTAAGTTCTAAATTTGTATTCAGTGTGGAACTATGTTGAAATTTGTATTAATTGTGGCACTATGTTGAAATTTGTATTAAGTGTGGACTATGTTTAAAATTTGTATTAAATGTGCCAGGATCACACCAGCAGGTTCCCACACCAGGCTACGTGATGCAACCCCCTCCTACAGGTATGTTTCTTCATATTAATTCTCTTCAATATCAATTGGGACTACGTATTTCGTCATTACTTATGTTCCATCCCTCCCGCAGCAGGCTACGGATATATGGCGTCTATGTCCGGACATGACGTGTCTATGTCTGAATCCAGGTGGGATAGTGACCATGAAGATGGGCATAACACACAGGAATACTTGTCGCAGCACAACGAGTGGATGGACATGTTTTCGACTCCTACACCACCTCCCACACGGGAAACACAGTATGACCTGGACGGGTCCGAGCTTCCTCCCCGTAACGTCCGGCCACCCCACAGGTATATGTGGCCGATGCCGGAGACACCACCTCCACGACGTGGCGGACGACGTGGCTGATGCTTGTGTGTCACTTATATCTAGCTATGTATGCGATAGACATATATCTGCCTATGTATGCGAGAGACATATTCTACCTATGTATGCGAGAGACATATTTCTATTCATTCGCTTTGTTAATCGAGTTACATTTCCGGAGAGACTGCTGCAGATAATTAAGATACAAGTACATCTGAATTAAACGGTACGACTGACCTTAAATAATACTGCATACAAACTACATGAAGACATCATCGTGCTTCTCGCTAACACTACATAAAGTCATCATCACTATTCTCACTAACATGTTTCTTCGACTTTGATTTTGTATTGGCTGACATAAACTCATCGCTGGAAGAGTAACCATCATCACCGGGCTTTGGTGATGCATCGCTGCATTTCTTCTTCTTCGAGCTTGAGCCATCATGAGTTGATACATATTTCGGCGGCGGTCTTCCGTTAACAGTCGGAACAGACCCAAATAAAAGCTTGAACCATGCCAACATGCTGACATCGTGGTTCATTTCTTTAACGTCCACATTGTATCTCTACAATTCACAAAATAACATGCATAAAATAAGATACATAAAATAAGATACATGTTCAAATTAAGATACAACTTGCTACGAATTTTAAGATACAACTTGCTGCAATGCGAATTTTAGGATACAATAACATAAATCTACTGAGTCCAACGTGGATATTTTCCTTTTCCATCACCAGCTTCTTCTGCTGCCTTGGCTGCACGATCCCTTTCTTTCTTCATCTGCATCTCAGCCTCACGGGCCTCCTCTCGCTGTCGGTAGACCTCTGCCAGTCGAACTCCCTCTTCTCGGTTTTTCTTCTTCATCTCATCAAGAAAAGCCCTCTGCTTCACACAATACTCTTGCCACTCTCTCTCCTGCTCTACTTTCTCATCTGCTGCCGCCTTCGCGCGGCGCTCTTCCGCGTCCAAACTTGCCCATGCACGACGACCTCTTTCACGAATCTCGGTCACTGCCCAGTCCGGTTTTTTCGTGTCAATCCAATGATAGTACATGCACAGAGGCGGAGGAGACTACAACAAAAATAGAAATATAAATATTAAATCAACAATAATATCAACAACGTGTTTATTCTTGATGACTGAAACATACCGGAGGCCTGATGTACGGTGAAATAGAAACGGGTGGATCTTCCTCATAATTAGCGCACATAAAAAACTTCATGCCCAACCAATCTGAAAAATCCGTCACCTCCTTCACCTTGCAGAGATCGCCACACCAACAACGAAGTACTTCCACCCCCCGAGGCAAAGTCGCACTCTTCATTTTCTTAGGCCTAATGCTTTGATCCGAGCAAGGCAAACTCATCCTGACTAGCGCGTTGGTGTTTTGAAGTGTGGCTGGACAATGGACGAAGATAGGAGAGGGAGCAGTGTGTGCGCGCGAGAGAGTAGGCAATGTGTCTGTGCGAGAGAGCAGACAGGGTGTGTGTGCGAGAGAGCAGACAGGCTGTGTGTGCGAGAGAGAGCTGGCATCGTGTATAAAAAGAATACGGGCACTGTAGTGTCGGCACACCGCGTTAGAATTTGCTCTCGCGTCCGCCGCAGCAACAGCAACGCTGTCTCGAACCAGCATCCTTTAAAAAAGCAGCGTTGTCGCGCGTGCAGCCATTTCCCGCGCAGCAGGCCTCGGAATGAGCATCGTGGGAATCAGCGCCGTAAGTCTCGGAAACAGCGCCGTCTAAATCAGCGTATGGGCAAGGAGAAAAGAGAAAGGGCTGGTCGGCAAGGAGAAAGGGCTGGTCGGCAGGGAGAAAGGAGAAAGGGTGGCAGCCTGTCGGCTTAGCCCCAGCCGACTGGCCTGTCGGCTTAGCCGTGGCCGACAGGGGCCATGCCCCATGCAGTCGGCTGGCAGGCCATGCAGTCGGCTCTGCCTAGGCCGATTGGGCCCAGTCGGCCACGGCTAGGCCGATTAGGTCCTGTCGGCTTAGCCCCAGCCGACTGGGTTATATTTTTCAAATTTTTCAAATTTGTATATTATTTCTGTAATTTATCAAAAATAGTGTATTATTTAAAAAAATTTAGCCCGAAGTACTTATATCATATCCCTCTTCGGCCAGGGCCGAAAAGTGTTATCTACTACGCCATCCGAGGATATCGGAGGTGTTTCGAATAACCAGGCAATCAGGCCATTAGACTATAACAGACAAAGCGCGCCCAGGGAACTTATGCTATATTACTATTTAACGTAAGAAGCATCTTCAAAGAAAATAGTTCCGCCAACGGTTCCTTTCTTTGGGTTCTCATGATTACCATGAGGGGTGTGCAAAAGATTTATGTATGCTTGTCTGCCATCGTGGCCGACCATAGTTGAAAACAGTAAGAGCGCTAACTTTCGGCTTCACCCGTCTGAGGTACGAGTTCGGATGACCCGATCGTAACAATCGCAGAGGAGCTCCCTTTACTCCCTAGCCGAACAATCGGGAACGTAGGGGTAAGCACAGGAGCAAGGCAACCCAGCTTTGCGGAACACTTAAGTCAACATGATGCATATATTGGCGTAAACATGAACAAGGAAGGGTGCGATACATTAATAATCATATGCTAGAGGAATGGCTTCATAAAGGAAGCCCCCAAGTAAACGGGGTATTTGAATTTGTTTGTAACAAACAAAGTTTTGACAAAGAAGGTTTTTCGCAAACAACTTTTTGTCAAAAAAGTATAATGCTTGGTCGAACCGAACAAAATTTAAAACTAAAAGTTTTTGAGCATGAAAACGACCTAGCTGGTTAATGTGCTCGGTGTCGATGACGCGATCCAGGCTTGTGGCGGGACGAGGACGCCTATCGAACTTGGACAGATCCGGTATGTAGTTTTCGGCATGACCGAGGTCCCAGCCCCACGCCCGTCCCGAGGTGACCGAACGAGGAGTTCGGCACTCCGAAGTAGTGTCACGGCTCGGCCGATGTGGCGAGGCGAAGCCCCTGGTCCAGCCGAGGTGGTGGAGTAGGTCGGCAAGGTGACGCCGGGGTGACCGCGTGACGGCGGTCGAAGTCGATTTCCTGCACTCATAAAATAGTGCAAGCCAAAAGTAATAACAAAGAAAGATAATAATATATTTTAAAAAATTCTTCTACTTAGTTATTTTAAGTGAAGCAAGTAAGTAAAGGAATATGGCCTGGGCGCCGAGGTGCCTGAATGAAGAGTTCGGCTTGACGAAGTGGCGGCGCTGCGCGGTCGATGTGGCGAGATGAAGTCCTCGGTCCAGTTAACATGGCGAAGTTGTGATCGGCGGACGCCGAAGTCTCATGCAGGTCGGCTGGTGACGCCGAAGTCTCAGGCCAGCCGAGGTGTTGAAGCTGGTCGGCTGATGACGCCGAATTCTCATGTCGGCCGAGGTGTCGAAGCTGGTCGGCTGGTGACGCCGAAGTCTCCAGAGCGGGTTGATGAGGAGATGACGAAGCCCCCAGTCTAGCCAAGGTGACGGCGCAGATCGGTAAGGTGACGCTAGAGCCCCATGCCAGCCGACGTGTCAAAGCAGGTCAGCGTGGTGGAAGTCAGCTTGAAAAAGTAACGCCGCGGCGATGCCGACGCAAGTCGGAATTTGTGACGAGGTCAATGCTGGCTTGATGAAGCCATGGGGCGCCCGACCTGTACAACCCGTGGATGACGAGGTTCTGTTCATGATTATTCGGCCCTCACGATGCCGAACTCTTGGTCGGTTGACCGAGGTGATGAGAAAATTTCCTTCAAAAAGGACGCCTCACAACCCGTTCATGAAAAAGATGAACTCGGGTCGGATTAGTTTTCGCGCAGAAAATTGATCCGAAATTTGTTGTACTCATCGGACGTTTCCCGGAGTTTGGACGGTAGGATCGAGCTGAAATTGTGAGGGGTGATCGGCATAGGAATTCCGCAGCCGATGAACGGTGGGATTTTTCAACGGATATCCGAGCTAGATACTGGACACCTCGTCCTAAACTCATCCGGATTCCCGTCCAGATTCGATAGGGCTCCGGTATATTGGAGATTGCCGGAGATTCCTCCATCGGAACGCGACGAAATTTTGCAGGGTTATTGTAGATACAATTCTGCACAATTCCACCGAAGCAATCGTCAAAACGACGCTCGAGGAAACAGGGACGACGAACACAAATTCGTTGTCCAGAAAAAAACTGCAATATGCAGACGAGCCGTCGATAATTCTGGAGATCTCATAGCGGAACTCTCTATTAAAGCACCAATGTCGGTCTCAAAACTGGCGGATCTCGGGTAGAGGGTCCCGAGCTGTGGGTCTTGAATCGATGGGTAACAGAAGACAAGGGAGATGGTGTTTACCCAGGTTCGGGCCCTCCTATGGAGGTAAAACCCTACGTCCTGCTTTGTTTGTATTGATGATGGTGTATCCAGTACAGAGTTGATCTACCACGAGATCGTATGTAGTGGCCTAAACCGTAAGAGCTATGCTCGTATGATGATATGATCTATGATGATCTGATTGGCCCTAATGACTAGCCTGTCCTCGGCTTATATAACACACCAGAGGCCTAGGATAACAAGAGTCCTAGTCGGCTGCGTCGGTGGAGAGGAGTCCTTGTCTTGATCACCAAGTCTTGTGGAATCTTCCTCGTATGCATCATGGGCTGTCCGAACTGGCCCATTAATGAACCGCCCTGGGGGTCCTCGGCCCGACTCACTGGTCGGGAGACGACGTGGTGAGTACCCCCTAGTCCAGGACACCGTCACCAAAGAAAAGAAATTTCAAAACAAGAACGAGAAAAACTATTTACACGGGAAAGCTCCCAAAAAGCAAAAGTAGAACGAGAAATCTTTTTGGGTTTTCTTTTAATGATACAACTAAACAAACTAAAAGGTAAAGCTAGAACTATTTTTTTTTTGGATTTTCTCAAGGTTAATTAAGCACTCAAGAAGAAAGCGGAAAGAAGAAATAAAATACCATGGATGATACAACGAAAAAGTATAAGCACCGACAACTAAGATGAGTGTGTGAACATGAATGTAATGTCGGTGAGAAATACGTACTCCCCCAAGCTTAGGCTTTTGGCCTAAGTTGGTCGAGGGCCATGGCTGGCCCGGATAATGTCCAAAGTCATAGTTGGGGTTGTACTGCGCTGCGGCGGCTACCGCCTGAACGGCTGCAGCGCGGAGGCGGGCGGCTTCCGCCTCTCTCTCGTACTCGTTTGCCTCCTCTTTGGTTATAAAGTGTCTCCGTTTTTCCCGAAAGTTAAAGAAGGCAGGAGCAGGAAGGGTAATATGGACAGCACGCTGTCTGACAAAAATTAGTCGGTACAGGAAGGACTATTCGTTCCTCTCAAGAAACTGGTAGCGCACCATAGCCTCATAATCAAGAAAAGCAGGTGGTAACTCAATATCATTCTCCCTTATGGGTACCCCAAGATAATTAGCTACATGGGTGGCATAAATCCCGCCAAAGAAATCTCCATCCTTAGCATTTTTATGTAGTCTCCTAGCAATAATAGCCCCCAAGTTATATCGTCTGTCACGCATTACCGCACTCTTAAGAATACTAAGATCAGGTACACAAAGGTGGCTATGATCATGTTTGCCGTTAATACATCTACCTATGAAGAGAGCAAAATAATGTATAGCAGGAAAGTGAATGCTCCCCAAGGTAGCCTGTGTAATGTTTATAGTTTTTCCCAGAGTGATGCTAGCAAGAAAATCATTATATTCAGTTTTGTGAGGATCACTATGGCTGTCCCATTGTGAAATTTTGCATGCACAGTTAAAATCTTCTAGGTCCATAGTATAAGATTCATCATAAACATTAAATAGAACCGAATGCGTATTACGCCTGGATGAAATTCAAACTTCCGCACGAAGGAGTCAGTGAGTTGATAATATTGCTTGCATTGGTCTGAAACGAAATCTTCAAGGCCAGCATTTCGTATGTACGTGTAAAATTCTTCTTTGAAACCGGCATGAACCATGAATTGATCCGACGGCCATTCACAAGGCCGTACTTGAGCTTCCCTCAGTGGTTCAAAGTCGGGCTCACGTATCGTGAGTCTCGGGGTCTTCTTCCTCGAGGAACCACCTTGGTATATTCTCCTCAACATCTTTCTTTCTCTGAAAAATTTCTGAAATTTTTAGTGACTCACAATAAAGGTGAACAAAACTCAACAAAACTTATAGCAACTACTCCCACAAGTGCCTAGAGGCTATACAATGCATCAAAACTACTTGGGACCATACAAATTTGATATGCAAGCTCAAGAACAAGGTCACCACAGCAGCAAAAATTTGCAATATATAAAGCACTAGAACAAAAACTAATTGGACCATTGGAGGAGTCACATACTGAAGAACAATCCCCCAAAACAGTTTTGCAAATGGAGCTTTGCACAAGGAGATCGAAAATGGCAGCAAAATGAGCAAGAACACGGGCTTGAGCAATGGTGGGATTTTTTCTGGAGGAAGACAAAGTGGATGGGTGCTGGAATAAGTGAGGGGGGCCTACGTGGGACCCACAAGCCAGGGGGGCGCGCCCTGTAGGCTTGTGGCCCACTGGTGCAGCCCCCTGATGTGTTCTCAGTGCCAAAAATTCTTAAATATTTCAGAAAAAATCATACTACATTTTCAGGGCATTTGGAGAACTTTTATTTTCAGATCATTTTTTATTGCACGGATAATTCAGAAAACAGAAGTATAATAGTATTTTTGCTTTATTTAATCTAAATAACAGAAGGTAAAAGTTGGGTACAGAAGGTTGTGCTTTCTAAATTCATCCATCTCATGCCCGTCAAAAAGAATCCATCAATAAGGTTGATCAAGTCTTATTGACAAACTTTTTTGGAATGACACGGAATCGGAGAATTTTCGAATAACACTAGGTTACCTCAATGGGGATATGCATGTCACCAACAATAAGTATATCATATTTCTTTTTGGCAGTAGGGAGAGGGAATTCAAAATCTCCAATAGTAATCGTTGAAATTTTTCCAATGGAGTTGATACTATGAACTTGAGGTTGTTTCTTCGGAAAGTGTTCCGTATGCTCATTACCATTAATATGAAAAGTGACATTGCCCTTGTTGCAATCAATAACAGCCCCTACAGTATTCAAAAAGGGTCTACCAAGGATGATCGACATACTGTCGTCCTCGAGAATATCAAGAATAACAAAGTCCGTTAGGATAGTAACATTTGCAACTACGACAGGCACATCCTCACAAATAACGATGGGTAAAGCAGTTGATTTATCAGCCGTTTGCAAAGAGATTGTAGTGGGTGTCAACTTATTCAAATCAAGTCTACGATACAAAGAGAAAGGCATAACACTAACACCAGCTCCAAGGTCACATAAAGCAGTTTTAACATTGTGTCTTTTAATGGAGCATGGTATAGTAGGTACTCTGGGATCTCCTAATTTCTTTGGTACTCCACCCTTAAAAGTATAATTAGCAAGCATGGTGGAAATTTCAGCTTCTGGTATCTTTCTTTTATTTTTCACAATATCTTTCCTATACTTAGCATAAGGAGACATTTTCAGAATATCAGTCAAACGCATACGCAAAAAGACAGGTCTAAGCATTTCAACAAATCGCTCAAAATCCTCATCATCCTTTTTCTTGGATGGCTTAGGAGGAAAGGGCATGGGTTTCTGAACCCAAGGTTCTCTTTCTTTACCATGCTTCCTAGCAACGAAGTCTCTTTTATCATATCTTTTATTCCTAGGTTGTGGGTTATCAAGATCAACAGCAGGTTCAATCTCCACATCATTATCATTACTAGGTTGAGCATCAACATGAACATAATCATCAATATTATCACTAGGCACATGTTCATTACCAGATTGTGTCTCAGCATCAGAAATAAAAATATCATTTGGGTTTTCATGTGTATCTATAACAGGTTCACTAGCATCATGCAAAGTCCTATCATCATTCTTTTTTCCTTTTATTACTGGGACGACTAGGTGCATCAGTATTAATTCTCTGAGAATCTTGCTCAATTCTCTTAGGATGGCCCTCAGGATACAATGGTTCCTGAGTCATTTTACCACCTCTAGTCACAACTCTAACAGAATGATCATTGTTCTTACCATTCATCTCATTAAGCAAATCATTTTGTGCCTTAAGTACTTGTTCAACTTGAGTAGTTACCATGGAAGCATGTTTACTAATAAGCTTAAGATCATTGATAGTTCTACTCATATAATCACCTAAGCGATCAAGCATGTAAGCATTATGTTTCAATTGTCTACTAACATAAGCATTGAAATTTTCTTGCTTAACAATAAAGTTATCAAACTCATTCAAGCATTGGCTAGCAGACTTATTATAAGGAATATCACCTTCATCAAATCTACGGAGAGAATTTACCTCTACTACCTATGTCGGGTTATCAAGACCATGTATTTCTTCAATAGGTGGTAGATTCTTAACATCTTCAGCTTTAATACCTTTTTCTTTCATAGATTTCTTTGCCTCTTGCATATCTTCAGGACTGAGAAATAGAACACCTCTTTTCTTCGGAGTTGTCTTTGGAGGTGGTTCGAGAATAGTCCAATCATTATCATTGCTCAATATATTATTCAATAGTAGTTCAGCTTGTTCAACAGTTCGTTCCCTGAAAACACAACCAGCACAACTATCTAGGTGGTCCCTAGAAGCATCGGTTAGTCCATTATAAAAGATATCAAGTATTTTGTTTTTTTTTTGAGAGGATGATCAGGCAAAGCATTAAGTAATTGGAGAAGCCTCCCCCAAGCTTGTGGTAGACTCTCTTCTTCAATTTGCACAAAGTTAAATATTTCCTGCAAAGCAGCTTGTTTCTTATGGGCAGGAAAATATTTTTCAGAGAAGTAATATATCATATCCTGGGGACTACGCACACAACCAGGAGCAAGAGAATTAAACCATATCTTAGCATCACCCTTTAATGAGAAAGAAAACAACTTAAGAATATAGTAATAACGAATTTTTTCCTCATGAGTAAATAGGGTGGCTATATCATTCAATTTAGTAAGATGTGCCACAACAGTTTCAGATTCAAAACCATGGAAAGGATCAGATTCAACCAAAGTAATTAACTCAGGATCGACAGAGAATTCATAATCCTTATCAGTAACAAAGATAGGTGAAGTAGCAAACTTAGGATCATATTGCATTCTAGCATTCAAAGATTTTTCCTTCCACTTGCATAGTAATTTCTGAAGATCATCTCTATCCTTACAAGCAAGAAAGTCCCTAGCTACTTCTCCTTCCATAACATAACCCTTAGGTATATTAGGCAATTCATATCTAGGAGAGCTAGGTCTAGCAGGTGTCTCACAGTGTTCAGTTTCAATAATTTCATCAGTTTCAGAAATATCATCAGTTTCAGCATTGACTCTAGCAATTTGTTCATCAAGAAATTCACCCAGTGGCACAGTATTATCAAGCAAAGTATCATCATAAGCATCATGCATAGAAGAAGTGGCATCATCAATTACTTGCGACACATCAGAATTAATAGCAGGTGGTGGTGTCGCAAATTTACTCATAACAGAAGGTGAATCAAGTGCAGAGCTAGATGGCAGTTCCTTACCTCCCCTCGTAGTAGAGGGATATATCTTGGTTTTTGGGTCTTTCAGATTCTTCATAGTGATCAAAAGATATAAATCCCAAGTGACTCAGAGAATAGAGCTATGCTGCCCAGCAACGGCGCCAGAAAATGGTCTTGATAACCCACAAGTATAGGGGATCGCAACAGTTTTCGAGGGTAGAGTATTCAACCCAAATTTATTGATTCGACACAAGGGGAGCCAAAAAATATTCTCGAGTATTAGCAGCTGAGTTGTCAATTCAACCACACCTGAAATACTTAATTTCTGTAGCAAAGTATTTAGTAGCAAAGTAGTGTGGAAGTAACGGTAATGGGGGCAAAAGTAACAGTAGCGGTTTTGTAGTGATTGTAACAGTGGCAACGGAAAAGTAACTTAGCAAAGATCAATATATGAAAAGCTCGCAGGCAACGGATTAGTGATGGATAATTATGTCGGATGGCATTCATCATGCAACAGTTATAACATAGGGTGACACAGAACTAGCTCCAATTCATCAATATAATGTAGGCATGTATTCCATATATAGTCATACGTGCTTATGGAAAAGAACTTGCATGACATCTTTTGTCCTACCCTCTCGTGGCAGCGGGGTCCTAATGGAAACTAAGGGATATTAAGGCCTCCTTTTAATAGAGAACCGGACCAAAGCATTAGCACTTAGTGAATACATGAACTCCTCAAACTACGGTAATCACCGGAAAGAATCCCAATTATTGTCACCTTGGGGTATGCGGATCATAACTCGTAATAGGTGTCTACAACTTGCAAGATAGGATCAAGAACACATATATATTCATGAAAACATAATAGGTTCAGATCTGAAATCATGGCACTCGGGCCCTAGTGACAAGCATTAAGCATAGCAAAGTCATAGCAACATCAATCTCAGAACATAGTGGATACTAGGGATCAAACCCTAACAAAACTAACTCGATTACATGATAGATCTCATCCAACCCATCACCGTCCAGCAAGCCTACGATGGAATTACTCATGAACGTCGGAGAGCATTATGAAATTGGTGATGAAGGATGGTTGGTCATGACGACAGCGTCGATTTGCCCTCTCCGGAGCCAAAAACGGACTCCTGATCTGCCCTCCCGAGGAAGAACAAGAGGTGGCGGCGGCTCCGTATCGTGAAACGCGATGAACTCTTCTCTCTGATTTTTTTCTCCCCGAATAGGTTTATATGGAGTTGGAGTTGAGGTCGGAGGAGCTGAAGGGGGCCCACAAGCCACCTGGGCACGCCCTAGGGGGGGGGGCGCCCCCCTGGCTTGTGGCCAATGGGTGGACCCCCTCCGGTTGATTCTTTCGCCAGTATTTTTTATTAATTCCAAAAATATTCTCCGTAAATTTTCAGGTCAATCCGAGAACTTTTATTTCTGCACAAAAATAACACCAAGGCAATTCTGTTGAAAAGAGCGTCAGTCCGGGTTAGTTCCACTCAAATCATGCAAATTAGAGTCCAAAACAAGGGCAAAAGAGTTTGGAAAAGTAGATACGATGGAGACGCATCAGTCGGCGGGCAGAGACTCCCCGTCTGAGATTTGGTCGGTGGGGAGATCGCGTGGTGAGCTGCAAGTTAAAAGATGTTCGCTCATTTAACATTAAAGCTCTATGTAAGTGGCCCAGAGGGTCTTCGGATTCATACCTCTGGGCTGGGGGCTTAACCCTTGGGTTCCTTCGGGGAACGTTTTCAAAAGCCTCAGACTCCTTATCGGAGTCCGAGCTATCGTCGGCCAGGACTGCCTTTGTCCGGCATGTCCTCTTCGGGGCAGGAGGAGGTAGGTCCTCCGCAGCGTCCGCTGGCGCCGCCCTCTTCCTTGTGAGGGGGGAGTCGCACTCCCCTTCGTCCTCGTGCTCTTCCTCGTGAGTGGAAGAGGCATGGGTCTCCTCGGACTTAGCGTCCGGAAGGCCCCTTAGACGAAGACCCTCTCAGGCCACCTTCTTCTCCCCTTTCTTATTCTTCTCCTTCTTCTCTGGCGCCGAATACGGCGCAACGATGAGCATCTCCGTCAACAGATCCGACCGAGGGTCTTCGGGCTGCGGGGCCAGACAGTCAATGTGCACGGCCTTGTTCAGCCAATTCTGTGAAGATGAGGAAGAAGGGGATTCAACTCTTTATCAAAAAACAGGGCCGGAGAATTAAAATTTCATCATACCTTGGTAGGAGGGATTTCGGCGTCAAGACCGGTGTCCTCCTCCTCGGCCGGCCAGCTCTTCTGGGGCTTGAATAGCACTTTCCACAATTTCTCGTGGGTAGTGCGGAAGAATTGACGCATGGTAGCCGGGTCCTCGAGCTGGTAAGTCCACATTGGGGGGCCCGGTGCTGGCAGGGGAGGAGACGGTGGCGGAGCATGACCTGGATCACGTTGACCAGCTCGATTTTGGCCTCAACCATCACGGAGATGCGTTCTACAGCGACTTTACCTCTGCGGCTGACCCCCAGTCAAGGCCTTTCTTGAGCCACGAGGTTAGCCTCGCGGGGGGTCCGGATCTGAACTCGGCAGGAGCCACCCAGTCCGCGCTCCTTGGTTCGGTGATGTAGAACCATTCCTTTTGCCAGATCTTGACCGTGTCGATAAAAGTGCCGTCCGGCCACTCGACACGGGGGAGCTTGCTGATTACCGCCCCTCCACAATCCGCATGCGCGCCCGCAACTGTCTTCGGCTTGACGTTGAACACTTTGAGCCACATGCCAAAGTGCGGCTGTACCCGCAGGAAGGCTTCGCAGACGATGATGAACGCCGAGATGTGCATGAAGGAGTTCGGGGGGAGATCATGGAAATCTAACCCGTAAAAGAACACGATGCCCCTGACGAAGGGGTGGAGCGGAAAGCCCAGTCCCCGGATGAAATGGGGGACGAACACCACCCTCTCGCCCGGCCTCGGTGTGGGAACCACCTGATTCGCCTCTGGAGCACGGTGGGCGATGGTGGCGGAGAGGTAGCCGGCACGCTTTAGCTCCCGAATGTCATTGTCGGTGACGGAGGAGGCCTCCCACTTGCCCATGGAGCCTGAACCAGCCATGGCCGAACTCGGAGGGAAGATTGGGGAAGAACTGGATCTGGGCTCTCGGAGCTTGAGAAGGTTGAGGAGGCAAAGGGTGCGAATTTGGAGCGTGAATAGGCCTTGGGGGTTTCCTCCCTTTTATGGGGTGCCGTAATACCAAGAGCCTCCCTTCGCCACTTCCCGAAACAATCGTGCCATTGTGCGCGCGTGGGATAACTCAGGGCGTTGATCATATCCCGTAAAAAACAGGACACGATCTACACATCGATAAGACGTGCCAATGGAGGAACGGCCTCGAACCGCGAATCGAGTTTTTGTAACCGGCTCAGCGGTCGTGATGGGCCACGACCCTTCGTCAAAAGGGTTGTCAGGAAATACTATTCACATTTTGACATTCGGCCTTCGAGGCTAAGCGACTTATGGCGTCCGGATAACTGCATGCTCGGATAACTACATGTCATTGGCGGCCGGACTAGAGCCAGCCGATCATAAAGGGGGAAAAGAACTCACCCCGCAAGCCGAAGACTCTGATCACGCGAAGCTGCTAGTGTCATGGCCCCTGGCATTGGGGGCTAGTTCGGGGGCTACTGAGGGAGTCCTGGACTAAGGGGTCCTCGGGCCGCCGGCCTATCTCTCATAGGCCGGCATGGTGGGCCGCTCTCTGATTATCGCAGGAAGGACCGGGATATGCGGCAACCCCGTATTCTAGAAGGAAACATCCAAAGACGCGGCGTGTACTCCAAGTCAAGATGAGGGGATCAGCGTCTTTACTTCCGGCTGGAGAATTATCATGTGTAAACCCTAGGTAGCCCCGGTGTCTATATAAACCGGGGGTATAGATCGTAGAGGGCAGACAAGCTCATCTAGGGTTTTGGCTACTTGATCTCATGGTAGATCGACTCTGTAATATTCATACACATCAATACAACCACTACTGGAATCAGGGACTTTGCCATCTGCCAGCTCTTTGCCGTCTGCTGGCAGATGGCAAAGAGGATATTTGCCGTCTGCTTTTATAAAGCAGACGGCAAAGAACATTCTGATGGCAAAGAGGCTCTTTGCCATCTACACTTCTTTGCCGTCTGCCAGCAGACGGCAAAGAACAAAGTGGGCCCCACTTGGTACTGCACTTGCCAGGTCACACTGGCCACTTCTTTGCCGTCTGCTGGCAGACGGCAAAGAACTCTTTGCCGTCTGCCAGCAGACGGCAAAGAGGTAAGGGGGGGGCCCACAGTGTAACGGCGGGGACGGGCTAACGGCCCCCCTCTTTGTCTTCTGCCAGCAGACGGCAAAGAGGGGGCTTAATTTCGCCATCCCCCCGCGCCTCCCGCCCCTCTCTCTTTCTCTCACCTCTCTCTCTCTCACACCCGCGCCCGTTCCCCTCTCTCACCGCCGCCCCCTCCCCGCCCTCTCGCCGCCCCCTCCCTGCCCTCTCGCCGCCGCCCCCTCCCCCCCTCTCTCACCGCCGCCGCCGCCCCCTCCCCGCCCTCCACCACCGCCTGCCCCCCTCCCCGTGGCGCACCTCCACCACCGCGGCGCCGCCCCCTCCTCACGGCCCTCCTGCCGCCGCCGCCCCCTCCCCGGCGGCCTCCTCTCCTCGCCGCCGGCCGCCCTGCCCCCTGCCCCTCTCTGGTGAGCTTCCCCTGCCCCCCTTTTAATTTTTTTTTCTGTTTTTCTAATTAGATTTTTAGTTTTCTGTTTTTAGATGTTAGGCAAATAGTTGTTTAGGTGTTTGGGTAAATAGGAAAAAATATTTAGACATTTAGGTAGAAAAAAACCTAGAAGAAAAAAAAGAAGAAAAGAAGATGAAAAAAAAGGGAAAATAAAAAATAAAAAGAACAAAAAATAATCAGAAGAAGAAGAAACAGAAGAAGAGGAGGAGGAGAAGAAAAAAGAAGAAGAAGAAGAAGAAAAAAAGAGGAGAGGAGGAGAAGAAGAGGAAAAAAGGAAAGGAAGAAGAAGAAGAGGGGGAGGAGGAGAAGAAAAAAGAAGAAGAGGAAGAAGAAGAAGAAGAAAAAAGAGGAGAGGAGGAGAAGAAGAAGAGGAAAAAGGAAAGGAGGAAGAAGAAGAAGAAGAAGGAAAAAAAAGGAAGAAAAGGAAGAAAAGAAAGAAGAGGAAGAAGAAGAAAAGAAAAAAAGAGAAAAAACCCTGACCCCGACACGGCACCTCGACCCCGACCCGACAACACGACCCCGACCCGACACCCCGACCCCGACACCCCGACCTCGATCCCGACCCCGACACGGCACCCCGACCCCGACCCGACAACCCGACCCCGACCCGACACCCCGACCCCGACACCCCGACCCCGACCCCGACCCCGGCACGGCACCCCGACCCCGACCCCGACCCGACACCCCGACACCGACACGGCACCCCGACCCCGACCCGACACCCCGACCCCGACACCCCGACACCCCTGACACCGCGACACCACGACACCCAGACACGACAGCCCCCGACACCCCGACCCCGACCCCGACACCCCGACACCCCTGACACCCCGACACCACGACACCCAGACACGACACCCCCCGATACCCCGACCCCGACCCGACACCCCGACACCACGACACCCCGACACCACGCCACCCAGACACGACACCCCCGACCCCCGACACCTCTTCGGCCTCCTGTTGACGGAAAAGGTGCTCTTCGGCCTTCCAGAGGCCGATGGGGTCATATATTTGTGAATTATGAGTTAGGAAGTATATTTCCTGATTTTGTTAAGAAAAACATCATATATATTTGTGTTGATCGGGTGGATTTAAATGTGCAGTTCTTTCGGGGCTGCGAGGGTCTGGTGTTCGACGACCTCCCCGTGCGTTCGACGAGCTCCGCCCCTGCGTTCGTGGGTGAGCACAAATGACATCTCCTCCTCCCCCCTTCATTTGCTCTGTTCCGGTCTTCGTGCCGATGAAACTTGCTAGCTATAGGTGTCAATCATCAGTATGCGTGACCACTATGCGTCTCCCGTTCGAAAGGGTTACATCTATAAATTTGCATGCATTTGCATATTTATAACCGTGATTCTTTTGAATTGTCCAATGTTATCCATGGACAGCCCGAGTATGTGTAGATTGGGTTCGTTTTCCCATATGCTCTGCTCCGGATCCGATGCAGAATTTCGTCAGTGCCTCCCTGTTGTTCTCCGGGTACACATCCTCTCTGCTTATTGCCGAGACGTGTATCAGGAGAACAGCGGGGAGGTGCTGCCGAAATTTTGCGTCGGATCCGGAGCAGAGCATGGGAAAACGAACCCAATCTACACATACTCGGGTGGGATTAGGACCTATCCTTACCTACTAGCGTCTAGGTTGCATGGACGTAATAAAACTGACAAACTCTATTAACTGATGAATATGGTTTGCTGAATTATGTATATATTTCTTGTGTGTCCAGTAGCTAGGCAAGATGAGTGATCGTGCGTGGATGTACACCGGTCACACTAGTCAGAAAGACATGACCCATGAATGGCTAAGAAAAACCAAGGGGTTTGTGAGAGCCGCATTTGCAAATGGACAGGAAACAAACTGGTGCCCCTGTGTCGACTACGACAACTTTCATAAGAAGTCCGAGTTTGAAATGATCAAACACCTGCAGAAGTTGGGTTTTACGCCTGATTATACGGTCTGGACATTTCATGGTGAGTCTGCCCAACGTGCCAGAGCTGAGGAGGGCCGTCGTCGCACCGACGAGCATGGTACTGGGATGGAAGACATGGTGGAAGACTTTGATGATGCTCGGGATTCGGACGATGAGATGGAGGAATCTGCAAAGGCCTTCAATGATATGTTGGAGTCTTCAAAACGTCCTCTCCACGAGCACACTGAGCTTTGTCAGCTGGATGCCATCGCACAAGTAATGGCTCTGAAGGCTCAATTCAACTTGGGCTGAGAATGCTACGACGCGATGATGACACTATTTGGACGCTTTCTACCCAAAGGCCATGTAATGCCTGCAAACCTGTACCAGTCGGACAAAATCCTCCGTGCACTTAAGATGCCCTATGAGAAGATAGATGCCTGTGAGAAAGGATGTGCCTTATTTAGGCTTGAGTATGCGGACTTGAAGTATTGTCCCGTTTGCCAGTCTTCCAGGTATGTTCAGGTAGACAACGGTATGGGTGAGAAGAGTCAGACAAAAATCCCAGTTAATGTTCTTCGGTATATGCCAATCATACCAAGACTTCAACGTCTTTTCATGGTTGAAGAGACGGCCAGACAGATGACATGGCACAAATTGGGCAAAAGAACCGAACTAGATGCAGATGGGGTGCCGATGTTGGTACACACATCGGACGCTTTTGCGTGGAAGCGCTTCGATGCAATACATCATGCTAAAGCGGCAGATCCAAGGTATCCTCGAATCGCCATAAGCACGGATGGGTTCAATGTGTTTGGTATGATGGCAGCTCAATACAGTTGTTGGCCTGTATTTGTCATTCCACTCAATCTCCCCCCCGGACAGATTATGCAAAGAAAGAACATTTTCCTGACGTTGATAATTCCGGGGCCCAACTATCCAGGGAAGAATATGAATGTGTACATGCAGCCGCTTAAGGATGAACTGCAAGAAGCTTGGGATAATGGGATCAAGACATACGACGCCGCTACAAAAAAAAACTTCCTAATGCGTGCGTGGTACATGTACTCGATGCATGACTTGAAGGCGTATGCGCTATTCGTTGGCTGGTGTGTGCATGGAAGGTTCCCGTGCCCCACATGCAAGGCAGCTCTTGAGTTTCGTCGGCTGCAGGCGGGTGGCAAGTTTTCTTGCTTCGACATGCATAGACAGTTCCTGGATCCTCGCCATAAGTTCAGAAAAGACAAGAAGAACTTCATCAAAGGTAGAGTTGTCAAAAACTCTGCACCACCTGCGTTGACAGGCCAACAGACCCTGGATCAGTTCAACTCTCTCGAGCCGGATCCGGAGCGTCCAGGGTATTTCAAGGGGTATAATTCCGAACACGCCTGGACTCACAAGACATGCTTGTGGGATCTGCCTTACTTCAAAGACCTCCTTTGCCCACTCAACATCGACGTGATGCACACTGAAAAGAATGTCGGCGAGGCCCTCTTTGGTACATTGTTCGGCATAGAGGGGAAAACAAAGGATAATCCTAAGGCTAGAGTTGATCAGGAGGCTCTATGTGATAGACCGCTACAAAATATGCGACAACCGAAAGGAAAGCAGAACTGGACGAAGCCAAAGGCATGGTTCAATCTTGGAAGGCCAGCTATGAGGGAAATTATCCTGTGGGTGAAAAAGGAGTTGATGTTCCCCGATGGGTATGCAGCGAATCTAAAGACGGGAGCGAGCCTTGAAAAATTGAAAATATTTGGTCTCAAGAGTCATGATTGGCACATATGGCTTGAGCGGGTAATGCCGGTGATGTTGCGTGGCTTTATCCCTGTGGATGAATGGCTAGTACTGGCAGAGCTGAGCTATTTCTTCCGTGTTCTTTATGCGAAAGAACTATCGCCTGGCTTGCTAGAAGAACTGGAAGAGTTGGCGCCGGAGTTGATCTGCAAGTTAGAGAAGTTCTTTCCACCGGGCTTCTTTAATCCAATGCAGCATTTGATTTTGCATCTCCCGACCAAGGCACGATTGGGGGGGCCCGTGCAAAATCGTTGGTGCTACGCAACTGAGAGGATGCAGAAGACGCTTCGAGAAAAATGTAAAAATAAACGTCGAATTGAAGCATCGATGGCCGAGGCATTCATTACTGAGGAGGCGGCAAACTTCGTGACAGCACACTACGAAGCCAAAAATCGCCATTTGCATAATCCGAAGCCTCGGTACAATGCTGGCAACCCTAAAAAGGGTGGATCCAACCTCAGCCTATTCAAAGGGAAGCTCGCACCAGCCGGTGCTTATACTTCCTTATCGCTGGATGTCGACGAATGGCGGAACATTACAAATATATCTTGAACAACCTAACAGAAGTGCGGCCGTACATCGAGTAAGTTCTCGGTACATTGTTTCGCAACCTCTAATTCCTTTGAACTGCTCTTATTCCCGGATATTTGATACAGTCGATACGTCGCCAAATTCTCGTATGGAGCGGTGATCCAAAAGGATTCCGTCGAAGAGTATGAGCTTCTGGCAATGCATGGAGGCGGCTATCCCGGTTTCATCTCTTGGTTCAAACAAACGGTAATTTCCATTAGACCATTTCATTTCTTCGTCTAATTTCCGGCTAATGCAACAATCCTTTCGTATTAAACTTGTAGGCTAGTTCAGAGTCTATGGACGCCGAATTGAGACAAGTCGCTAATGGTTTTGACTATAAGGTCCGTTCATTTGACAAATACGACATCAACGGGTATCGCTTTCGTACCTATGGCAAAGAGCTATCTATGGCCGACCGAAAGTCTACAAATTGTTGTGTCTCTGCTATCGGCGAAGGAGGTACCGAGTATTATGGAAGAGTTGAAGCAATTTATGAACTTCTATTCTATGGTGCAAACCCACCGAAAGTCGTAGTCTTCATATGTTATTGGTTCCAGCCGAAGGAGACTAGAAGGACTCATGAACATCTAGGGCTAGTCGAAATCAAACAAAGCACCCATTTGGATGTTCCCGATGTCTATATTACGGCTCAACAGGCAACCCAAGTTTTCTATCTACCGTGGGCCTGACAAAGTGATCCAAATCTCAAAGGTTGGGATGTCGTTTATGAAGTGCCGCCACATGTTAGAGCACCTCCCCCCAATGAAGAGGATTATGAACCTCACATTAACCCAGACAGAAATGAAGGAGAATTCTTCCAAGAAACACGTCTTTCCAAAAAATGTTTCAAGAACCGCTCTACTTCACCTCAGAACATTGAAGTAGACAGCGGCAGTGAATCCGAGCCTGAACCGGAACAAGAAGAGCCGGAACAAGAAGAGGTTACTGCTGCGGATGACCTGTCAATGCTTGACCGATTACGTACAGGAGGCCTTCCACATGTTGATGCATTTATTGATGATGATGATGAGCACATCATTACTGATAGTGATGATGATGATGCATTTATTGACCCCGAAGCATATATAGACGATGATGATGCATTTATTAATGATGACGATGAAGATTAATATTATAGTTCATGTCAGGTATTCAATTATTATTATGTACATATATATTATTAATTGGTTCATGTTAGGTATTCAATTTTTTATTATGTTCATGATGATGATACACTTAAATTATATTCATGTCAGGTATTCATTTTTTTAATGTTGTACTAACTTCGTTTACTCTTTGTCATTGCAGGTGTTGACAGATGGTGGGCGCGGGTCGAGAGCGCTCCGAGGCTCCTTCCTCGGCGCATGGTGGGAGGGGTACTTCCATCCCACCCCACCACCTCCGGAGAGCGCTGGATCTCAGTATGCAGACACCGGCGGGCGCTTCTTCTTCGACCGGGAGAGGTCGGGGGGGGGGGGGAAGAAGGTTGGTAGAGGTGGACGTGGCGGCGGGAGAGGTAGGAAGGCTGCTACTACGCCTTCCTCGCCGCCACCCCCAGCTGATTCACCCGACCACAGGAGTGCTCCGTCTTAGATGGAGCAGCCTGAGGTGCAGCCGTCTCGGACTCCGGTCCACGAGCCTCAGGCCGACGAGCCTACGACAGACGAGGCTACGACAGACGCGCCTACGGCCGACGAGCCTAGGGCCGACGAGCGTCGGGCCGCTGAGCCTTCGTCCCACGAGACTGGGGATCACGCTGAGTCGCAGCAGAACCCAGGTGCGGGCTCGTCGAGTGGCCGTGCTGAGGGTGGCTATAGTTCTGATAGCTATAGCGAGAGTGAGTGGGTTGAGGGGCGCAAAGTCTACCAGCGTGGTGGTACAAAGCTCCCGCCCACCCCGGCGACCCCCGACCAGAGGTGGTTGATTGCGCCGCAGGGGGAGAAGTAAGTGCATTTACTCTTTTTTAACCTTTTGTCTTCACGTTTCTTCGAATATCTAATGCGTTGGCCTTGTCATACTACAGGTCTTGGACACACGGGTCTGGTTGCCGCAAGCCCAATAGTGTCCTTGGCGTGATTTGTCGCCAGAGCTTCCCGGGGTGGGTCACGTTGCCCGGTGAGGGCCGGGTTCCAGAGCTAGGAATGACCTGGGAGCACTACTTGGCTGCCCCGGCCCCGCCGGGGCATAGGATCGGCGATGTCGAGTGCCACACGGTCGCCGACATTGTGATCCAGACGTTTTGGGTAATTTCTCCTTTGCCGTCTACGTTGTGTTTTCTTCTTTGATTGGCAACCCTAGTGATTGTACTAATCCGTGTTTTCTTGTTTGATTGCAGACCTTCTACAGGTGTGCTGAGGGACAGGAGGAGGCCGCGGCTCGGGTTATCGACAACGAGTGCAAGCGCCTACTTCAAAACTTTCGGCACGAGGCTCGGACGCAAGCTATTCGAGACTACTACGCCTCGACTGGTATTCGGAGGAAAAAAGAGAAGTGCCGCCTCAACTATCTGAGTAAGGAGAAGTACATGAAGGTAATTACCTATTCTTAAGGCCTTGTACTTAGTTCCTTGATTTGATTCATATGCGTAGCGCTCAAATTTCTCTTGCTTAACTTAGGTGCCCCCGAGATGGTGTGCGGATAGGATGGACTGTTGGGAGGCGTTGGTGGATGAGTGGTGCACTCCCCAATGGCGCAACGTCCACGACGGTGCAAAGGAGAAGCGTGCCCAAATGAAAGGTGTCCCACACCATCTAGGCAGCGTCAACCTACGTGGGTTCGGGGAAAACTGGGTATGTGGTTTGCTTCATGATTCATGCAAATTCATTCTTCATGCTAGCTTGAGCCCTTAACTAATACTCTGTTCCTCTCTTTTAGGCGCGGCACAACAAGGCTCCAGTGCCAGAGCTGTTCGACCTCTATGCCATGTCCAATACTGCCTCGTACAAGAAGGCCAAGGCATTCTCTGAGTCTGACCTCGATGATCCAGAGAAATTCAGCAACCGCTCCTCCCACAACAAGCTTGTGAGATACAGTGACGAGGGGAAGGCGAGGAAAGGGCCGGAGTTTAACCCGAGACAGCAACCTCTTGATCCAGAGCTGGTGATGATATCTGGTGGCGGGAGGCACCATGGCTTGTTAGCCATTGGGGATGGACTGATACGTTGTACTAGCACTCTCCCGCAGATCAAGAAGCGCCAGACCAGCTCCGATCCTGAGATAAGGCCTCGT